>CM045939.1:6113762-7338762 GCA_025177825.1 Aechmea fasciata
CCAAAACCGTATCAATATTAGACTACCGAATTGGGCCCTAACAGTATAACTTTGGAAACAGTACTTTTTCTCATTCAATCGAACAGAGTGTAAATTTGCAACTTATCGAGGTCAACGTTCACAAGAACCAAAAACGGATCAACATTAGACTACTCAGTTGGGCCCTAACAGTATAACTTTGGAAACAAGATTTTTCTCATTCAATCGACCAGTAGGTAAAACCTAATTATATTGTTCTATTATGCCCCGCGAGCGTAAATTTGCAACTTATCGTGGTCTACGTTCACAAGAACCAAAACCGGATCGACTTTAGACTACTCAGTTGGGCCATAACAATATAACTTTGGAAATAGTAATTTTTCTAATTCAATCGAACAATAGGTAAAACCTATTTATATTGTTCTATTATGCCCCGAGAGTGTAAATTTGCAACTTATCGAGGTCAACGTTCACAAGAACCAAAACCGGATCAACATTAGATCGTCACTGGGCCTAACAAAGATAACTTTGGAAACAGTACTTTTTCTCGTTCAATCGAACAGTGGGTAAAACTGATTTATATTGTTCTATTATACCCCGAGTGTGTAAATTTGCAACTTATCGTGGTCTACGTTCACAAGAACCAAAACCGGATCAATATTAGACTACACAATTGGGCCCTAACAGTATAACTTTGGAAACAGTACTTTTTCTCATTCAATCGAACAGTGGGTAAAACCTAATTATATTGTTATATTACGCCCCGAGAGTGTAAATTTGCAACTTATCGAGGTCTACGTTCACAAGAACAAAAACTGGATCAACATTAGACTACTCAGTTGGGCCCTAACAGTATAACTTTGGAAACAGTACTTTTTCTCATTCAATCGAACAGAGTGTAAATTTGCAACTTATCGAGGTCAACGTTCACAAGAACCAAAAACGGATCAACATTAGACTACTCAGTTGGGCCCTAACAGTATAACTTTGGAAACTGTACTTTTTCGCGTTCAATCGAATAGTGTGTAAAACCTTATTATATTGTTCTATTTTGTCCCGCGAGCGTAAATTTGCAACTTATCGTGGTCTACGTTCAGAAGAACCAAAACCGGATCGACATTAGACTAGTCAGTTGGGCCATAACAATATAACTTTGGAAATAGTACTTTTTCTCATTCAATCGAACAATAGGTAAAACCTATTTATATTGTTCTATTACGCCCCGAGAGTGTAAATTTGCAACTTATCGAGGTCAACGTTCACAAGAACAAAAACTGGATCAACATTAGATCGCTCGGTTTGGGCCCTAACAAAGATAACTTTGGAAACAAAGATTTTTCTCGTTCAATCGAACAGTGGGTAAAACCTTATTATATTGTTCTATTTTGTCCCGCGAGCGTAAATTTGCAACTTATCGTGGTCTACGTTCAGAAGAACCAAAACCGGATCGACATTAGACTAGTCAGTTGGGCCATAACAATATAACTTTGGAAATAGTACTTTTTCTCATTCAATCGAACAATAGGTAAAACCTATTTATATTGTAATATTACGCCCCGAGAGTGTAAATTTGCAACTTATCGAGGTCAACGTTCACAAGAACAAAAACTGGATCAACATTAGACTACTCAGTTGGGCCCTAACAGTATAACTTTGGAAACAGAACTTTTTCTCATTCAATCGAATAAAGGGTAAAAACTAATTATATTGTTCTATTATACCCCGAGTGTGTAAATTTGCAACTTATCGTGGTCTACGTTCACAAGAACCAAAACCGGATCAATATTAGACTACACAATTGGGCCCTAACAGTATAACTTTGGAAACAGTACTTTTTCTCATTCAATCGAACAGTGGGTAAAACCTAATTATATTGTTATATTACGCCCCGAGAGTGTAAATTTGCAACTTATCGAGGTCTACGTTCACAAGAACAAAAACTGGATCAACATTAGACTACTCAGTTGGGCCCTAACAGTATAACTTTGGAAACAGTACTTTTTCTCATTCAATCAAACAATAGGTAACACCTAATTATATTGTTCTATTATGCCCCGATAGTGTAAATTTGCAAGTTATCGAGGTCAACGTTCACGAGAACCAAAACCGGAGCAACATTACACTACTCAGTTGGGCCCTAACATTATAACTTTAGATACAGTACATTTTCTCATTCAATCGAACATTGGGTAAAACCTAATTATATTGTTCTATTAAGCCCCGAGAGTTTAAATTTGCAACTTATCAAGGTCTACGTTCACAAGAAAAATAACTAGATCAACATTAGACTACTCAGTTGGGCCCTAACACTATAAGTTTGGAAACAGAACTTTTTCTTATTCAATCTAACAGTGGGTAAAACTGATTTATATTGTTCTATTATGCCCCGAGTGTGTAAATTTGCAACTTATCGTGGTCTACGTTCACAAGAACCAAAACCGGATCAATATTAGACTACCCAATTGGGCCCTAACAGTATAACTTTGGAAACAATACTTTTTCTCATTCAATCGAACAGAGTGTAAATTTGCAACTTATCGAGGTCAACGTTCACAAGAACCAAAAACGGATCAACATTAGACTACTCAGTTGGGCCCTAACAGTATAACTTTGGAAACAGTACTTTTTCTCGTTCAATCGAATAGTGGGTAAAACCTATTTATATTGTTCTATTACGCCCCGAGTGTGTAAATTTGCAACTTATCGTGGTCTACGTTCACAAGACCAATACCGGATCAACATTAGACTACTCAGTTGGGCCATAACAGTACAACTTTGGAAACATTACTTTTTCTCATTCAATCGAACAATAGGTAACACCTAATTATATTGTTCTATTATGCCCCGATAGTGTAAATTTGCAACTTATCGAGGTTAACGTTCACGAGAACAGAAACCGGAGCAACATTACACTACTCTGTTGGGTTCTAACAGTAAAACTTTAGGAACAGTACATTTTCTCATTCAATCGAACAGAGGGTAAAACCTAATTATATTGTTCTATTACGCCCCGAGAGTGTAAATTTGCAACTTATCGAGGTCTACGTTCACAAGAACAAAAACTGGATCAACATTAGACTATCCAGTTGGGCCCTAACAGTATAACTTTGGAAACATAACATTTTCTCATTCAATCGAACAGTGGGTAAAACAGATTTATATTGTTCTATTATGCCCCGAGTGTGTAAATTTGCAACTTATCGTGGTCTACGTTCACAAGAACCAAAACCGGATCAATATTAGACTACCCAATTGGGCCCTAACAGTATAACTTTGGAAACAGTACTTTTTCTCATTCAATCGAACAGTGGGTAAAACCTATTTATATTGTTCTATTACGCCCCGAGTGTGTAAATTTGCGACTTATCGTGGTCTACTTTCACAAGAACCAAAACCAGATCAACATTAGACTACCCAATTGGGCCTTAACAGTATAACTTTGGAAACAGTACTTTTTCTCATTCAATCGAATGAGGGTAAAACCTAATTATATTGTTCTAATATGCCCGAGAGTGTAAATTTGCAACTTATCGTGGTCTACGTTCACAAGAGCAAAACCGGATCAACATTAGACTACTCACTTGGCCCTAACAAAGATAACTTTGGAAATGTAACTTTTTCTCATTCAATCGAACAAGGGGTAAAAGCTAATTATATTGTTCTATTATACCCCGAGAGTGTAAATTTTCAACTTATCGAGGTCAACGTTCACAAGAACCAAAACCGGATCAACTTTAGACTACTCATTGGCGCTAACAAGATAACTTTGGAAACAAGATTTTTCTCTTTCACTCGATCGAGGTAAAACCTATTTATATTGTTCTATTACGCCCCGAGTATGTAAATTTGCAACTTATCGTGGTCTACGTTCACAAGAACCAAAACCGGATCAACATTAGACTACCCAATTGGGCCCTAACAGTATAACTTTGGAAACAGTACATTTTTTCATTCAATCGAACAAAGAGTAAAACCTAATTATATTGTTCTATTACGACCCGAGAGTGTAAATTTGCAACTTATCGAGGTTAACGTTCACGAGAACAGAAACCGGATCAACATTACACTACTCACTGGGCCCTAACAAAGATAACTTTAGGAACAAGACATTTTCTCATTCAATCGAACAGAGGGTAAAACCTAATTATATTGTTCTATTACGCCCGAGAGTGTAAATTTGCAACTTATCGTGGTCTACGTTCACAAGAACCAAAACCGGATCAACATTAGACTACCCAATTGGGCCCTAACAGTATAACTTTGGAAACAGTACTTTTTCTCATTCAATCGAACATTAGGTCACACCTAATTATATTGTTCTATTAGGCCCCGAAAGAGTAAATTTGCAACTTATCGAGGTTAACGTTCACGAGAACAGAAACCGGAGCAACATTACACTACTCACTGGGCCCTAACAAAGATAACTTTAGGAACAAGACATTTTCTCATTCAATCGAACAGAGGTAAAACCTAATTATATTGTTCTATTACGCCCCGAGAGTGTAAATTTGCAACTTATCGAGGTCTACGTTCACAAGAACAAAAACTGGATCAACATTAGACTACTCAGTTGGGCCCTAACAGTATAACTTTGGAAACAGTACTTTTTCTCATTCAATCGAACATTAGGTCACACCTAATTATATTGTTCTATTATGCCCCGATAGTGTAAATTTGCAACTTATCGAGGTAAACGTTCACGAGGACCAAAACCGGAGCAACATTACACTACTCAGTTGGGCCATAACTGTATAACTTTAGAAACAGTACATTTTCTCATTCTATCGAACAGTTGGGAAAACCTAATTATATCGTTCTATTACGCCCCGAGAGTGTAAATTTGCAACTTATCATGGTCTACGTTCACAAGAACAAAAACTGGATCAACATTAGACTACTCAGTTGGGCCCTAACAGTATAACTTTGGAAACAGAACTTTTTCTCATTCAATGGACAGTGGGTAAAACTTATTTATATTTTTCTATTATGCCCCGAGTGTGTAAATTTGCAATTTATCGTGGCCTACGTTCACAAGAACCAAAACCGGATTAATATTAGACTACCCAATTGGGCCCTAACAGTATAACTTTGGAAACAGTACTTTTTCTCATTCAATCGAACAGTGGGTAAAACCTATTTATATTGTTCTATTACGCCCGAGTGTGTAAATTTGCGACTTATCGTGGTCTACGTTCACAAGAACCAAAACCGGATCAACATTAGACTACCCAATTGGGCCCTAACAGTATAACTTTGGAAATAGTACATTTTCTCATTCAATCGAACAGAGGGTAAAACCTAATTATATTGTTCTAATACGCCCCGAGAGTGTAAATTTGCAACTTATCGAGGTCTACGTTCACAAGAACAAAAACCGGATCAACATTAGACTACTCAGTTGGGCGCTAACAGTATAACTTTGGAAACCGTACTTTTTCTCATTCAATCGATCAGAGGGTAAAACCTATTTATATTGTTCTATTACGCCCCGAGTATGTAAATTTGCAACTTATCGTGGTCTACGTTCACAAGAACCAAAACCGGATCAATATTAGACTACCCAATCGGGCCCTAACAGTATAACTTTGGAAACAGTACTTTTTCTCATTCAATCGAACAGTGGGTAAAACCTATTTATATTGTTGTATTACGCCCCGAGAGTGTAAATTTGCAACTTATCGTGATCTATGTTCATAAGAACCAAAACCGGATCAATATTAGACTACCCAATTGGGCACTAACAGAATAACTTTGGAAACAGTACTTTTTCTCAAACAATCGAACAGTGGGTAAAACCTATTTATATTGTTCTATTATGCCCGCGAGCGTAAATTTGCAACTTATCGTGGTCTACGTTCACAAGAACCAAAACCGGATCGACATTAGACTACTCGGGCCATAACAATATAACTTTGGAAATAGTACTTTTTCTCATTCAATCGAACAATAGGTAAAACCTATTTATATTGTTCTATTATGCCCCGAGAGTGTAAATTTGCAACTTATCGAGGTCAACGTTCACAAGAACCAAAACCGGATCAACATTAGATCGCTCATTGGGCCCTAACAAAGATAACTTTGGAAACAAGATTTTTCTCGTTCAATCGAACAGTGGGGAAAACGTAATTATATTGTTCTATTATGCCCCGCGAGCGTAAACTTGCAACTTATCGTGGTCTACGTTCACAAGAACCAAAACCGGATCGACATTAGACTAGTCAGTTGGGCCATAACAATATAACATTGGAAATAGTACTTTTTCTCATTCAATCGAACAATAGGTAAACCTATTTATATTGTTCTATTACGCCCCGAGAGTTTAAATTTGCAACTTATCGAGGTCAACGTTCACAAGAACCAAAACCGGATCAACATTAGACTACTCTGGACTGGGCCCTAACAAGATAACTTTGGAAATAGAACTTTTTCTCATTCAATCGAACAAATGGGTAAAACCTATTTATATTGTTCTATTACGCCCGGAGTGTGTAAATTTGCAACTTATCGTGGTCTACGTTCACAAGAACCAAAACCGGATCAATATTAGACTTCCCAATTGGGCCCTAACAAAGATAACTTTGGAAAGATTTTTCTCATTCAATCGAACAGTGGGTAAAACCTAATTATATTGTTCTATTACGCCCCGAGAGTGTAAATTTGCAACTTATCGAGGTCGACGTTCACAAGAACAAAAACTGGATCAACATTAGACTACTCAGTTGGGCCCTAACAGTATAACTTTGGAAACAGTACTTTTTCTCATTCAATCGAACAATAGGTAACACCTAATTATATTGTTCTATTATGCCCCGATAGTGTAAATTTGCAAGTTATCGAGGTCAACGTTCACGAGAACCAAAACCGGAGCAACATTACACTACTCAGTTGGGCCCTAACATTATAACTTTAGAAACAGTACATTTTCTCATTCAATCGAACATTGGGTAAAACCTAATTATATTATTCTATTACGCCCCGAGAGTTTAAATTTGCAACTTATCAAGGTCTACGTTCACAAGAAATAAAACTGGATCAAAATTAGACAACTCAGTTGGGCCCTAACACTATAAGTTTGGAAACAGAACTTTTTCTCATTTAATCGAACGAGGTAAAACCGATTTATATTGTTCTATTACGCCTCGAGTGTGTAAATTTGCAACTTATCGTGGTCTACGTTCACAAGAACCAAAACCGGATCAATATTAGACTACCAAATTGGGCCCTAACAGTATAACTTTGGAAACAGTACTTTTTCTCATTCAATCGAACAGTGTAAATTTGCAACTTATCGAGGTCAACGTTCACAAGAACCAAAAACGGATCAACATTAGACTACTCTTGGGCCCTAACAAAGATAACTTTGGAAACAGTAACTTTTTCTTATTCAATCGAAAGGGGTAAAACTTATTTATATTGTTCTATTACGCCCCGAGTGTGTAAATTTGCAACTTATCGTGGTCTACGTTCACAAGAACCAAAACCGGAACAATATTAGACTACCCAATTGGGCCCTAACAGTATAACTTTGGAAAAGATTTTTCTCATTCAATTGAACAGGGTGTAAAACCTATTTATATTGTTCTATTACGCCCCGAGAGTGTAAATTTGCAACTTATCGTGGTCTACGTTCACAAGATCCAAAACCGGATCAAAATTAGACTACCCAGTTGGGCCCTAACAGTATAACTTTGGAAACAGTACTTTTTCTCATTCAATCGAACAATAGGTGAAACCTAATTATATTGTTCTAATACGCCCCGAGAGTGTAAATTCGCAACTTGTCGAGGTCTACGTTCACAAGAGCAAAAATCGGATCAACATTAGACTACTCAGTTGGGCCCTAATAGTATAACTTTGGAAACAGAACTTTTTCTTATTCAATCGAACAAGGGTAAAAGCTAATTATATTGTTCTATTATACCCCGAGAGTGTAAATTTTCAACTTATCGAGGTCAACGTTCACAAGAACCAAAACAGGATCAACATTAGACTACTCAGTTGGGCGCTAACAGTATAACTTTGGAAACAGTACTTTTTCTCATTCAATCGATCAGAGGGTAAAACCTATTTATATTGTTCTATTACGCCCCGAGTATGTAAATTTGCAACTTCTCGTGGTCTACGTTCACAAGAACCAGAACCGGATCAACATTAGACTACCCAATTGGGCCCTAACAGTATAACTTTGGAAACAGTACTTTTTCTCATTCAATCGAACAATAGGTAAAACCTAATTATATTGTTCTATTACGCCCGAGAGTGTAAATGTGGAACTTATCGAGGTCAACGTTCACAAGAACCAAAACCGTATCAAAATTAGATCTCACTGGGCCCTAACAAGATAACTTTGGAAACAAGATTTTTTCTCGTTCAATCGAACAAAAGGGTAAAACGTAATTATATTGTTCTATTATGCCCTGCGAGCGTAAATTTGCAACTTATCGTGGTCTACGTTCACAAGAACCAAAACCGGATCGACATTAGACTAGTCAGTTGGGCCATAACAATATAACATTGGAAATAGTACTTTTTCTCATTCAATCGAACAATAGGTAAAACCTATTTATATTGTTCTATTACGCCCCGAGAGTTTAAATTTGCAACTTATCGAGGTCAACGTTCACAAGAACAAAAACCGGATCAACATTAGACTACTCAGTTGGGCCCTAACAGTATAACTTTGGAAACATAACTTTTTCTCATTCAATCGAACAGTGGGTTAAACTGATTTATATTGTTCTATTATGCCCCGAGTGTGTAAATTTGCAATTTATCGTGGTCTACGTTCACAAGAACCAAAACCGGATTAATATTAGACTACCCAATTGGGCCCTAACAGTATAACTTTGGAAACAGTACTATTTCTCATTCAATCGAACAGTGGGTAAAACCTATTTATATTGTTCTATTACGCCCGAGTGTGTAAATTTGCGACGTGGTATACGTTCACAAGAACCAAAAACCGAACAACATTAGACTTCCCAATTGGGCCTTAACAGTATAACTTTGGAAATAGTACATTTTCTCATTCAATCGAACAGAGGGTAAAACCTAATTATATTGTTCTAATACGCCCCGAGAGTGTAAATTTGCAACTTATCGAGGTCTACGTTCACAAGAACAAAAACCGGATCAACATTAGACTACTCAGTTGGGCCCTAACAGTATAACTTTGGAAACAGTACTTTTTCTCATTCAATCGAACAGTGGGTAAAACCTATTTATATTGTTCTATTACGCCCCGAGAGTGTAAATTTGCAACTTATCGTGGTCTACGTTCACAAGAACCAAAACCGGATCGATATTAGACTACCTAATTGGGCGCTAACATTATAACTTTGGAAACAGTACTTTTTCTCATTCAATCGAACAGTGGGTAAAACCTATTTATATTGTTGTATTACGCCCCGAGAGTGTAAATTTGCAACTTATCGTGATCTATGTTCATAAGAACCAAAACCGGATCAATATTAGACTACCCAATTGGGCACTAACAGTATAACTTTGGAAACAGTACTTTTTCTCATTCAATTGACCAGGAGGTAAAACCTAATTATATTGTTCTATTATGCCCCGCGAGCGTAAATTTGCAACTTATCGTGGTCTACGTTCACAAGAACCAAAACCGGATCGACATTAGACTACTCAGTTGGGCCATAACAATATAACTTTGGAAATAGTACTTTTTCTCATTCAATCGAACAATAGGTAAAACCTATTTATATTGTTCTATTATGCCCCGAGAGTGTAAATTTGCAACTTATCGAGGTCAACGTTCACAAGAACCAAAAACGGATCAACATTAGACTACTCAGTTGGGCCCTAACAGTATAACTTTGGAAACTGTACTTTTTCGCGTTCAATCGAATAGTGTGTAATACCTATTTATATTGTTCAATTACGCCCCGAGTGTGTAAATTTGCAACTTATCGTGGTCTACGTTCACAAGACCAATACCGGATCAACATTAGACTACTCAGTTGGGCCATAACAGTACAACTTTGGAAACATTACTTTTTCTCATTCAATCGAACAATAGGTAACACCTAATTATAATGTTCTATTATGCCCCTAAATTGTAAATTTGCAACTTATCGAGGTTAACGTTCACGAGAACAGAAACCGGAGCAACATTACACTACTCAGTTGGGCCCTAACAGTATAACTTTAGGAACAGTACATTTTCTCATTCAATCGAACAGAGGGTAAAACTTAATTATATTGTTCTATTACGCCCCGAGAGTGTACATTTGCAACTTATCGAGGTCTACGTTCACAAGAACAAAAACTGGATCAACATTAGACTACCCAGTTGGGCCCTAACAGTATAACTTTGGAAACATAACATTTTCTCATTCAATCGAACAGTGGGTAAAACAGATTTATATTGTTCTATTACGCCCCGAGTGTGTAAATTTGCAACTTATCGTGGTCTACGTTCACAAGAACCAAAACCGGATCAATATTAGACTACCCAATTGGGCCCTAACAGTATAACTTTGGAAACAGTACTTTTTCTCATTCAATCGAACAGTGGGTAAAACCTATTTATATTGTTCTATTACGCCCCGAGTGTGTAAATTTGCGACTTATCGTGGTCTACTTTCACAAGAACCAAAACCAGATCAACATTAGACTACCCAATTGGGCCTTAACAGTATAACTTTGGAAATAGTACATTTTCTCATTCAATCGAACAGAGGGTAAAACCTATTTATATTGTTCTAATACGCCCGAGAGTGTAAATTTGCAACTTATCGAGGTCTACGTTCACAAGAGCAAAAACCGGATCAACATTAGACTACTCAGTTGGGCCCTAACAGTATAACTTTGGAAACAGAACTTTTTCTCATTCAATCGAACAAGGGGTAAAAGCTAATTATATTGTTCTATTATACCCCGAGAGTGTAAATTTGCAACTTATCGAGGTCAACGTTCACAAGAACCAAAACCGGATCCACATTAGACTGCTCAGTTGGCCCCAAACAGTATAACTTTGGAAACAGTACTTTTTCTCGTTGAATCGAACAGTGGGTAAAACCTATTTATATTGTTCTATTACGCCCCGAGTATGTAAATTTGCAACTTATCGTGGTCTACGTTCACAAGAACCAAAACCGGATCAACATTAGACTACCCAATTGGGCCCTAACAGTATAACTTTGGAAACAGTACTTTTTTTCATTCAATCGAACAGTGGGTAAAACCTAATTATATTGTTCTATTACGACCCGAGAGTGTAAATTTGCAACTTATCGAGGTTACCGTTCACGAGAACAGAAACCGGAGCAACATTACACTACTCAGTTGGGCCCTAACAGTATAACTTTAGGAACAGTACATTTTCTCATTCAATCGAACAGAGGGTAAAACCTAATTATATTGTTCTATTACGCCCCGAGTGTGTAAATTTGCAACTTATCGTGGTCTACGTTCACAAGAACCAAAACCGGATCAACATTAGACTACCCAATTGGGCCCTAACAGTATAACTTTGGAAACAGTACTTTTTCTCATTCAATCGAACATTAGGTCACACCTAATTATATTGTTCTATTAGGCCCCGAAAGAGTAAATTTGCAACTTATCGAGGTTAACGTTCACGAGAACAGAAACCGGAGCAACATTACACTACTCAGTTGGGCCCTAACGGTATAACTTTAGGAAGTACATTTTCTCATTCAATCGAACGAGAGGTAAAACCTAATTATATTGTTCTATTACGCCCGAGAGTGTAAATTTGCAACTTATCGAGGTCTACGTTCACAAGAACAAAAGCGGATCAACATTAGACTACTCGGTTGGGCCCTAACGGTATAACTTTGGAAACGTACTTTTCTCATTCAATCGAACATTAGGTCACACCTAATTATATTGTTCTATTATGATAGTGTAAATTTGCAACTTATCGAGGTCAACGTTCACGAGGACCAAAGCAGGAGCAACATTACACTACTCAGTTGGGCCATAACTGTATAACTTTAGAAACAGTACATTTTCTCATTCTATCGAACAGTTGGGAAAACCTAATTATATCGTTCTATTACGCCCCGAGAGTGTAAATTTGCAACTTATCATGGTCTACGTTCACAAGAACAAAAACTGGATCAACATTAGACTACTCAGTTGGGCCCTAACAGTATAACTTTGGAAACAGAACTTTTTCTCATTCAATGGACAGTGGGTAAAACTTATTTATATTGTTCTATTATGCCCCGAGTGTGTAAATTTGCAATTTATCGTGGCCTACGTTCACAAGAACCAAAACCGGATTAATATTAGACTACCCAATTGGGCCCTAACAGTATAACTTTGGAAACAGTACTTTTCTCATTCAATCGAACAGAGGGTAAAACCAATTATATTGTTCTATTACGCCCCGAGTGTGTAAATTTGCGACTTATCGTGGTCTACGTTCACAAGAACCAAAACCGGATCAACATTAGACTACCCAATTGGGCCTTAACAGTATAACTTTGGAAATAGTACATTTTCTCATTCAATCGAACAGAGGGTAAAACCTAATTATATTGTTCTAATACGCCCCGAGAGTGTAAATTTGCAACTTATCGAGGTCTACGTTCACAAGAACAAAAACTGGATCAACATTAGACTACTCTGTTGAGGCGCTAACGGTATAACTTTGGAAACCGTACTTTTCTCATTCAATCGATCGAGAGGGTAAAACCTATTTATATTGTTCTATTACGCCCCGAGTATGTAAATTTGCAACTTATCGTGGTCTACGTTCACAAGAACCAAAACCGGAACAACATTAGACTACCCAATTGGGCCCTAACATTATAACTTTGGAAACAGTACTTTTTCTCAATCAATCGAACAGTGGGTAAAACCTATTTATATTGTTGTATTACGCCCCGAGAGTGTAAATTTGCAACTTATCGTGATCTATGTTCATAAGAACCAAAACCGGATCAATATTAGACTACCCAATTGGGCACTAACAGTATAACTTTGGAAACAGTACTTTTTCTCATTCAATCGACCAGTAGGTAAAACCTAATTATATTGTTCTATTATGCCCCGCGAGCGTAAATTTGCAACTTATCGTGGTCTACGTTCACAAGAACCAAAACCGGATCGACATTAGACTACTCAGTTGGGCCATAACAATATAACTTTGGAAATAGTACTTTTTCTCATTCAATCGAACAATAAGTAAAACCTATTTATATTGTTCTATTATGCCCCGAGAGTGTAAATTTGCAACTTATCGAGGTCAACGTTCACAAGAACCAAAACCGGATCAACATTAGACTGCTCAGTTGGGCCCTAACAGTATAACTTTGGAAACAGTACTTTTTCTCGTTCAATCGAACAGTGGGGAAAACGTAATTATATTGTTCTATTATGCCCTGCGAGCGTAAACTTGCAACTTATCGTGGTCTACGTTCACAAGAACCAAAACCGGATCGACATTAGACTAGTCAGTTGGGCCATAACAATATAACATTGGAAATAGTACTTTTTCTCATTCAATCGAACAATAGGTAAACCTATTTATATTGTTCTATTACGCCCCGAGAGTTTAAATTTGCAACTTATCGAGGTCAACGTTCACAAGAACAAAAACTGGATCAACATTAGACTACTCAGTTGGGCCCTAACAGTATAACTTTGGAAACAGTACTTTTTCTCATTCAATCGAACAGTGGGTAAAACCTATTTATATTGTTCTATTACGCCCCGAGAGTGTAAATTTGCAACTTATCGTGGTCTACGTTCACAAGAACCAAAACCGGATCAATATTAGACTACCCAATTGGGCCCTAACAGTATAACTTTGGAAACAGTACTTTTTCTCATTCAATCGAACAGTGGGTAAAACCTAATTATATTGTTCTATTACGCCCCGAGAGTGTAAATTTGCAACTTATCGAGGTCTACGTTCACAAGAACAAAAACTGGATCAACATTAGACTACTCAGTTGGGCCCTAACAGTATAACTTTGGAAACAGTACTTTTTCTCATTCAATCGAACAATAGGTAACACCTAATTATATTGTTCTATTATGCCCCGATAGTGTAAATTTGCAAGTTATCGAGGTCAACGTTTATGAGAACCAAAGCAGGAGCAACATTACACTACTCGGTTGGTCCCTAACATTATAACTTTAGAAACAGTACATTTTCTCATTCAATCGAACATTGGGTAAAACCTAATTATATTATTCTATTACGCCCCGAGAGTTTAAATTTGCAACTTATCAAGGTCTACGTTCACAAGAAATAAAACTGGATCAAAATTAGACAACTCAGTTGGGCCCTAACACTATAAGTTTGGAAACAGAACTTTTTCTCATTTAATCGAACAGTAGGTAAAACCGATTTATATTGTTCTATTACGCCTCGAGTGTGTAAATTTGCAACTTATCGTGGTCTACGTTCACAAGAACCAAAACCGGATCAATATTAGACTACCAAATTGGGCCCTAACAGTATAACTTTGGAAACAGTACTTTTTCTCATTCAATCGAACAGAGTGTAAATTTGCAACTTATCGAGGTCAACGTTCACAAGAACCAAAAACGGATCAACATTAGACTACTCAGTTGGGCCCTAACAGTATAACTTTGGAAACAGAACTTTTTCTTATTCAATCGAACAGTGGGTAAAACTTATTTATATTGTTCTATTATGCCCCGAGTGTGTAAATTTGCAACTTATCGTGGTCTACGTTCACAAGAACCAAACCCGGAACAATATTAGACTACCCAATTGGGCCCTAACAGTATAACTTTGGAAACAGTACTTTTTCTCATTCAATCGAACAGTGGGTAAAACCTATTTATATTGTTCTATTACGCCCGAGTGTGTAAATTTGCGACTTATCGTGGTCTACGTTCACAAGATCCAAAACCGGATCAACATTAGACTACCCAATTGGGCCTTAACAGTATAACTTTGGAAATAGTACATTTTCTCATTCAATCGAACAGATGGTAAAACCTAATTATATTGTTCTAATACGCCCCGAGAGTGTAAATTCGCAACTTGTCGAGGTCTACGTTCACAAGAGCAAAAATCGGATCAACATTAGACTACTCAGTTGGGCCCTAATAGTATAACTTTGGAAACAGAACTTTTTCTTATTCAATCGAACAAGGGTAAAAGCTAATTATATTGTTCTATTATACCCCGAGAGTGTAAATTTTCAACTTATCGAGGTCAACGTTCACAAGAACCAAAACAGGATCAACATTAGACTACTCAGTTGGGCGCTAAAAGTATAACTTTGGAAACAGTACTTTTTCTCATTCAATCGATCAGAGGGTAAAACCTATTTATATTGTTCTATTACGCCCCGAGTATGTAAATTTGCAACTTCTCGTGGTCTACGTTCACAAGAACCAGAACCGGATCAACATTAGACTACCCAATTGGGCCCTAACAGTATAACTTTGGAAACAGTACTTTTTCTCATTCAATCGAACAGTGGGTAAAACCTAATTATATTGTTCTATTACGCCCGAGAGTGTAAATTTGCAACTTATCGAGGTCTACGTTCACAAGAACCAAAACCGGATCAACATTAGGCGCTCGGTTGGGCCCTAACGGTATAACTTTGGAAAGCAGTACTTTTTCTCGTTCAATCGAACAGTGGGTAAAACCTAATTATATTGTTCTATTATGCCCCGCGAGCGTAAATTTGCAACTTATCGTGGTCTACGTTCACAAGAACCAAAACCGGATCGACATT
The DNA here is from genome assembly GCA_025177825.1 of Aechmea fasciata. NCBI lineage: Eukaryota > Viridiplantae > Streptophyta > Magnoliopsida > Poales > Bromeliaceae > Aechmea > Aechmea fasciata. Next base: position 6,129,464 of record CM045939.1, read on the forward strand.
AGACTAGTCAGTTGGGCCATAACAATATAACATTGGAAATAGTACTTTTTCTCATTCAATCGAACAATAGGTAAAACCTATTTATATTGTTCTATTACGCCCCGAGAGTTTAAATTTGCAACTTATCGAGGTCAACGTTCACAAGAACAAAAACTGGATCAACATTAGACTACTCAGTTGGGCCCTAACAGTATAACTTTGGAAACAGAACTTTTTCTCATTCAATCGAACAGTGGGTAAAGCCGGATTTATATTGTTCTATTATGCCCCGAGAGTTTAAATTTGCAACTTATCGTGGTCTACGTTCACAAGAACCAAAACCGGAACAATATTAGACTACCCAATTGGGCCCTAACAGTATAACTTTGGAGACAGTACTTTTTCTCATTCAATCGAACAGTGGGTAAAACCTATTTATATTGTTCTATTACGCCCCGAGTGTGTAAATTTGCGACGTGGTCTACGTTCACAAGAACCAAAACCGGATCAACATTAGACTACCCAATTGGGCCTTAACAGTATAACTTTGGAAATAGTACATTTTCTCATTCAATCGAACAGAGGGTAAAACCTAATTATATTGTTCTAATACGCCCCGAGAGTGTAAATTTGCAACTTATCGAGGTCTACGTTCACAAGAACAAAAACTGGATCAACATTAGACTACTCAGTTGGGCGCTAACAGTATAACTTTGGAAACCGTACTTTTTCTCATTCAATCGATCAGAGGGTAAAACCTATTTATATTGTTCTATTACGCCCCGAGTATGTAAATTTGCAACTTATCGTGGTCTACGTTCACAAGAACCAAAACCGGAACGATATTAGACTACCCAATTGGGCCCTAACATTATAACTTTGGAAACAGTACTTTTTCTCATTCAATCGAACAGTGGGTAAAACCTATTTATATTGTTGTATTACGCCCCGAGAGTGTAAATTTGCAACTTATCGTGATCTATGTTCATAAGAACCAAAACCGGATCAATATTAGACTACCCAATTGGGCACTAACAGTATAACTTTGGAAACAGTACTTTTTCTCATTCAATTGACCACGAGGTAAAACCTAATTATATTGTTCTATTATGCCCCGCGAGCGTAAATTTGCAACTTATCGTGGTCTACGTTCACAAGAACCAAAAGGATCGACATTAGACTACTCGGTTGGGCCATAACAATATAACTTTGGAAATAGTACTTTTTCTCATTCAATCGAACAATAGGTAAAACCTATTTATATTGTTCTATTACAGCCCGAGAGTGTAGATTTGCAACTTATCGAGGTCAACGTTCACAAGAACCAAAACCGGATCAACATTAGGCGCTCGATTGGGCCCTAACAGTATAACTTTGGAAACAGTACTTTTTCTCGTTCAATCGAACAGTGGGTAAAACGTAATTATATTGTTCAATTTTGCCCCGCGAGCGTAAATTTGCAACTTATCGTGGTCTACGTTCACAAGAACCAAAACCGGATCGACATTAGACTAGTCAGTTGGGCCATAACAATATAACATTGGAAATAGTACTTTTTCTCATTCAATCGAACAATAGGTAAAACCTATTTATATTGTTCTATTACGCCCCGAGAGTTTAAATTTGCAACTTATCGAGGTCAACGTTCACAAGAACAAAAAGCGGATCAACATTAGACTACTCGGTTGGGCCACGGTATAACTTTGGAAACGAACTTTTCTCATTCAATCGAACGGTGGGTAAAGCGATTTATATTGTTCTATTATGCCCGAGTGTGTAAATTTGCAACTTATCGTGGTCTCGTTCACAAGAACCAAAAGCAGGATCAATATTAGGCGCTCGGTTAGGCCACTAACGATATAACTTTGGAAACAGTACTTTTTCTCGTTCAATCGAATAGTGGGTAAAACCTATTTATATTGTTCTATTACGCCCCGAGTGTGTAAATTTGCAACTTATCGTAGTCTACGTTCACAAGACCAATACCGGATCAACCTTAGACTTCTCAGTTGGGCCATAACAGTACAACTTTGGAAACATTACTTTTTCTCATTCAATCGAACAATAGGTAACACCTAATTATATTGTTCTATTATGCCCCTAAAGTGTAAATTTGCAACTTATCGAGGTCAACGTTCACGAGAGAAGAAACAGGAGCAACATTACACTACTCGGTTGAGCACTAACGGTATAACTTTGGAAACGTACTTTTCTCATTCAATCGAACGAGTGGGTAAAACCTATTTATATTGTTCTATTACGAGTGTTTAAATTTGCGACTTATCGTGGTCTACGTTCACAAGAACCAAAACCGGATCTACATTAGACTATCCAATTGGGCCCTAACAGTACAACTTTAGGAACAGTACTTTTTCTCATTCAATCGAACAATAGGTAATACCTAATTATATTGTTCTATTAGGCCCCGAAAGTGTAAATTTGGAACTTATCGAGGTTAACGTTCACGAGAACAGAAACGGGAGCAACATTACATTACTCAGTTGGGCCCTAACAGTATAACTTTAGGAACAGTACATTTTCTCATTCAATCGAACAGAGGGTAAAACCTAATTATATTGTTCTATTACGCCCCGAGAGTGTAAATTTGCAACTTATCGAGGTCTACGTTCACAAGAACAAAAACTGGATCAACATTAGACTACTCAGTTGGGCCCTAACAGCATAACTTTGGAAACAGTACTTTTTCTCATTCAATCGAACAATAGGTAACACCCAATTATATTGTTCTATTATGCCCCGATAGTGTAAATTTGCAACTTATCGAGGTCAACGTTCACGAGGACCAAAACTGGAGCAACATTACACTACTCAGTTGGGCCATAACTGTATAACTTTAGAAATAGTACATTTTCTCATTCAATCGAACAGTGGGTAAAACCTAATTATATTGTTCTATTACGCCCCGAGAGTGTAAATTTGCAACTTATCATGGTCTACGTTCACAAGAACAAAAGCTGGATCAACATTAGACTACTCAGTTGGGCCCTAACAGTATAACTTTGGAAACAGAACTTTTTCTCATTCAATCGAACAGTGGGTAAAACTGATTTATATTGTTCTATTATGCCCCGAGTGTGTAAATTTGCAACTTATCGTGGTCGACGTTCACAAGAACCAAAACCGGATCAATATTAGACTGCTCAGTTGGGCCCTAACAGTATAACTTTGGAAACAGTACTTTTTCTCGTTCAATCGAATAGTGGGTAAATCCTATTTATATTGTTCTATTACGCCCCGAGTGTGTAAATTTGCAACATATCGTGGTCTACGTTCACAAGACCAATACCGGATCAACATTAGACTACTCAGTTGGGCCATAACAGTACAACTTTGGAAACATTACTTTTTCTCATTCAATCGAACAATAGGTAACACCTAATTATATTGTTCTATTATGCCCCTAAAGTGTAAATTTGCAACTTATCGAGGTCAACGTTCACGAGAACCGAAACCGGAGCAACATTACACTACTCAGTTGGGCCCTAACAGTATAACTTTGGAAACAGTACTTTTTCTCATTCAATCGAACTGTGGGTAAAACCTATTTATATTGTTCTATTACGCCCCGAGTGTTTAAATTTGCGACTTATCGTGGTCTACGTTCACAAGAACCAAAACCGGATCTACATTAGACTATCCAATTGGGCCTTAACAGTACAACTTTGGAAACAGTACTTTTTCTCATTCAATCGAACAATAGGTAATACCTAATTATATTGTTCTATTAGGCCCCGAAAGTGTAAATTTGCAACTTATCGAGGTTAACGTTCACGAGAACAGAAACCGGAGCAACATTACACTACTCTGTTGGGCCCTAACATTATAACTTTAGGAACAGTACATTTTCTCATTCAATCGAACAGAGGGTAAAACCTAATTATATTGTTCTATTACGCCCCGAGAGTGTAAATTTGCAACTTATCGAGGTCTACGTTCACAAGAACAAAAACTGGATCAACATTAGACTACTCAGTTGGGCCCTAACAGCATAACTTTGGAAACAGTACTTTTTCTCATTCAATCGAACAATAGGTAACACCCAATTATATTGTTCTATTATGCCCCGATAGTGTAAATTTGCAACTTATCGAGCTCAACGTTCACGAGGACCAAAACCGGAGCAACAATACACTACTCAGTTGGGCCATAACTGTATAACTTTAGAAATAGTACATTTTCTCATTCAATCGAACAGTGGGTAAAACCTAATTATATTGTTCTATTACGCCCCGAGAGTGTAAATTTGCAACTTATCATGGTCTACGTTCACAAGAACAAAAACTGGATCAACATTAGACTACTCAGTTGGGCCATAACAGTATAACTTTGGAAACAGTACATTTTCTCGTTCACTCGAATAGTGGGTAAATCCGATTTATATTGTTCTATTATGCCCCGAGTGTGTAAATTTGCAACTTATCGTGGTCGACGTTCACAAGAACCAAAACCGGATCAATATTAGACTGCTCAGTTGGGCCCTAACAGTATAACTTTGGAAACAGTACTTTTTCTCGTTCAATCGAATAGTGGGTAAATCCTATTTATATTGTTCTATTACGCCCCGAGTGTGTAAATTTGCAACATATCGTGGTCTACGTTCACAAGACCAATACCGGATCAACATTAGACTACTCAGTTGGGCCATAACAGTACAACTTTGGAAACATTACTTTTTCTCATTCAATCGAACAATAGGTAACACCTAATTATATTGTTCTATTATGCCCCTAAAGTGTAAATTTGCAACTTATCGAGGTCAACGTTCACGAGAACCGAAACCGCAGCAACATCACACTACTCAGCTTGGCCCTAACAGTATAACTTTGGAAACAGTACTTTTTCTCATTCAATCGAACTGTGGGTAAAACCTATTTATATTGTTCTATTACGCCCCGAGTGATTAAATTTGCGACTTATCGTGGTCTACGTTCACAAGAACCAAATACGGATCTACATTAGACTATCCAATTGGGCCTTAACAGTACAACTTTGGAAACAGTACTTTTTCTCATTCAATCGAACAATAGGTAATACCTAATTATATTGTTCTATTAGGCCCCGAAAGTGTAAATTTGCAACTTATCGAGGTTAACGTTCACGAGAACAGAAACCGGAGCAACATTACACTACTCAGTTAAGCCCTAACAGTATAACTTTAGGAACAGTACATTTTCTCATTCAATCGAACAGGGTAAAACCTAATTATATTGTTCTATTACGCCCGAGAGTGTAAATTTGCAACTTATCGAGGTCTACGTTCACAAGAACAAAACCGGATCAACATTAGACTACTCATCGGCCCTAACAAAGATAACTTTGGAAACAAGATTTTTTTCTCATTCAATCGAACAATAGGTAACACCCAATTATATTGTTCTATTATGCCCCGATAGTGTAAATTTGCAACTTATCGAGGTCAACGTTCACGAGCACCATAACCGGAGCAACATTACACTACTCAGTTGGGCCATAACTGTATAACTTTGGAAACAGAACTTTTTCTCATTCAATCGAACAGTGGGTAAAACTGTTTTATATTGTTCTATTATGCCCCGAGTGTGTAAATTTGCAACTTATCGTGGTCTACGTTCACAAGAACCAAAACCGAATCAATATTAGACTACCCATTTGTGCCCTAACAGTATAACTTTGGAAACAGTACTTTTTCTCATTCAATCGAACAGTGGGTAAAACCTATTTATATTGTTCTATTATGCCCCGAGTGTGTAAATTTGCAACTTATCGTGGTCTACGTTCACAAGAACCAAAACCGGATCAATATTAGACTGCTCAGTTGGGCCCTAACAGTATAACTTTGGAAACAGTAGTTTTTCTCGTTCAATCGAATAGTGGGTAAAACCTATTTATATTGTTCTATTACGCCCCGAGTGTGTAAATTTGCAACTTATCGTGGTCTACGTTCACAAGACCAATACCGGATCAACATTAGACTACTCAGTTGGGCCATAACAGTACAACTTTGGAAACATTACTTTTTCTCATTCAATCGAACAATAGGTAACACCTAATTATATTGTTCTATTATGCCCCTAAAGTATAAATTTGCAACTTATCGAGGTCAACGTTCACGAGAACCGAAACCGGAGCAACATTACACTACTCAGTTGGGCCATAACAGTATAACTTTGGAAACAGTACTTTTTCTCATTCAATCGAACTGTGGGTAAAACCTATTTATATTGTTCTATTACGCCCCGAGTGTTTAAATTTGCGACTTATCGTGGTCTACGTTCACAAGAACCAAAACCGGATCTACATTAGACTATCCACTTGGGCCTTAACAGTACAACTTTGGAAACAGTACTTTTTCTCATTCAATCGAACAATAGGTAATACCTAATTATATTGTTCTATTAGGCCCCGAAAGTGTAAATTTGCAACTTATCGAGGTTAACGTTCACGAGAACAGAAACCAGCAACATTACACTACTCAGTTGGGCCCTAACAAAGATAACTTTAGGAACAAGACATTTTCTCATTCAATCGAATGAGGGTAAAACCTAATTATATTGTTCTATTACGCCCCGAGAGTGTAAATTTGCAACTTATCGAGGTCTACGTTCACAAGAACAAAAACTGGATCAACATTAGACTACTCAGTTGGGCCCTAACAGCATAACTTTGGAAACAGTACTTTTTCTCATTCAATCGAACAATAGGTAACACCCAATTATATTGTTCTATTATGCCCCGATAGTGTAAATTTGCAACTTATCGAGGTCAATGTTCACGAGGACCAAAACCGGAGCAACATTACACTACTCAGTTGGGCCATAACTGTATAACTTTAGAAATAGTACATTTTCTCATTCAATCGAACAGTGGGTAAAACCTAATTATATTGTTCTATTACGCCCCGAGAGTGTAAATTTGCAACTTATCATGGTCTACGTTCACAAGAACAAAAGCTGGATCAACATTAGACTACTCAGTTGGGCCATAACAGTACAACTTTGGAAACATTACTTTTTCTCATTCAATCGAACAATAGGTAACACCTAATTATATTGTTCTATTATGCCCCTAAAGTGTAAATTTGCAACTTATCGAGGTCAACGTTCACGAGAACCGAAACCGGAGCAACATTACACTACTCAGTTGGGCCCTAACAGTATAACTTTGGAAACAGTACTTTTTCTCATTCAATCGAACTGTGGGTAAAACCTATTTATATTGTTCTATTACGCCCCGAGTGTTTAAATTTGGGACTTATCGTGGTCTACGTTCACAAGAACCAAAACCGGATCTACATTAGACTATCCAATTGGGCCTTAACAGTACAACTTTGGAAACAGTACTTTTTCTCATTCAATCGAACAATAGGTAATACCTAATTATATTGTTCTATTAGGCCCCGAAAGTGTAAATTTGCAACTTATCGAGGTTAACGTTCACGAGAACAGAAACCGGAGCATTAATACACTACTCACTGGGCCCTAACAAGATAACTTTAGGAACAAGACATTTTCTCATTCAATCGAACAGAGGTAACACCTAATTATACTGTTCTATGATGCCCCGAGAGTGTAAATTTGCAACTTATCGAGGTCAACGTTCACAAGAAACAAAACCGGATCAACATTAGACTACTCAGTTGGGCCCTAACAGTATAACTTTGGAAACAGTACTTTTTCTCATTCAATCGAACAATAGGTAACACCCAATTATATTGTTCTATTATGCCCCGATAGTGTAAATTTGCAACTTATCGAGGTCAATGTTCACGAGGACCAAAACCGGAGCAACATTACACTACTCAGTTGTGCCATAACTGTATAACTTTAGAAACAGTACATTTTCTCATTCAAACGAACAGTGGGTAAAACCTAATTATATTGTTCTATTACGCCCCGAGAGTGTAAATTTGCAACTTATCATGGTCTACGTTCACAAGAACAACAACTGGATCAACATTAGACTACTCAGTTGGGCGCTAACAGTATAACTTTGGAAACAGAACTTTTTCTCATTCAATCGAACAGTGGGTAAACCTGATTTATATTGTTCTATTATGCCCCGAGTGTGTAAATTTGCAACTTTTCGTGGTCTACGTTCACAAGAACCAAAACCGGATCAATATTAGACTGCTCAGTTGGGCCCTAACAGTATAACTTTGGAAACAGTACTTTTTCTCGTTCAATCGAATAGTGGGTAAAACCTATTTATATTGTTCTATTACGCCCCGAGTGTGTAAATTTGCAACTTATCGTAGTCTACGTTATACGTTCACAAGACCAATACCGGATCAACCTTAGACTACTCAGTTGGGCCATAACAGTACAACTTTGGAAACATTACTTTTTCTCATTCAATCGAACAATAGGTAACACCTAATTATATTGTTCTATTATGCCCCTAAAGTGTAAATTTGCAACTTATCGAGGTCAACGTTCACGAGAACCGAAACCGGAGCAACATTACACTACTCAGTTGGGCCCTAACAGTATAACTTTGGAAACAGTACTTTTTCTCATTCAATCGAACAGTGGGTAAAACCTATTTATATTGTTCTATTACGCCCCGAGTGTTTAAATTTGCGACTTATCGTGGTCTACGCTCACAAGAACCAAAACCGGATCTACATTAGACTATCCAATTGGGCCCTAACAGTACAACTTTAGGAACAGTACTTTTTCTCATTCAATCGAACAATAGGTAATACCTAATTATATTGTTCTATTAGGCCCCGAAAGTGTAAATTTGGAACTTATCGAGGTTAACGTTCACGATAACAGAAACCGGAGCAACATTACATTACTCAGTTGGGCCCTAACAGTATAACTTTAGGAACAGTACATTTTCTCATTCAATCGAACAGTGGGTAAAACCTAATTATATTGTTCTATTACGCCCCGAGAGTGTAAATTTGCAACTTATCATGGTCTACGTTCACAAGAACAAAAACTGGATCAACATTAGACTACTCAGTTGGGCCCTAACAGTATAACTTTGGAAACAGAACTTTTTCTCATTCAATCGAACAATATGTAACACCCAACTATTTTGTTCTATTATGCCCCGATAGTGTAAATTTGCAACTTATCGTGGTCAACGTTCACGAGGACAAAAACCGGAGCAACATTACACTACTCAGTTGGGCCATAACTGTATAACTTTAGAAATAGTACATTTTCTCATTCAATCGAACAGTGGGTAAAACCTAATTATATTGTTCTATTACGCCCCGAGAGTGTAAATTTGCAACTTATCATGGTCTACGTTCACAAGAACAAAAACTGGATCAACATTAGACAACTCAGTTGGGCCCTAACAGTATAACTTTGGAAACAGAACTTTTTCTCATTCAATCGAACAGTGGGTAAAACTGATTTATATTGTTCTATTATGCCCCGAGTGTGTAAATTTGCAACTTATCGTGGTCTACGTTCACAAGAACCAAAACCGGATCAACATTAGACTACCCACTTGGGCCCTAACAGTATAACTTTGGAAACAGTACTTTTTCTCGTTCAATCGAATAGTGGGTAAATCCAATTTATATTGTTCTATTACGCCCCGAGTGTGTAAATTTGCAACATATCGTGGTCTACGTTCACAAGACCAATACCGGATCAACATTAGACTACTCAGTTGGGCCATAACAGTACAACTTTGGAAACATTACTTTTTCTCATTCAATCGAACAATAGGTAACACCTAATTATATTGTTCTATTATGCCCCTAAAGTGTAAATTTGCAACTTATCGAGGTCAACGTTCACGAGAACCGAAACCGAGCAACATTACACTACTCTGGGCCCTAACAAAGATAACTTTGGAAACAAGATTTTTCTCATTCAATCGAACTGTGGGTAAAACCTATTTATATTGTTCTATTACGCCCCGAGTGTTTAAATTTGTGACTTATCGTGGTCTACGTTCACAAGAACCAAAACCGGATCTACATTAGACTATCCAATTGGGCCTTAACAGTACAACTTTGGAAACAGTACTTTTTCTCATTCAATCGAACAATAGGTAATACCTAATTATATTGTTCTATTAGGCCCCGAAAGTGTAAATTTGGAACTTATCGAGGTTAACGTTCACGAGAACAGAAACCGGAGCAACATTACATTACTCAGTTGGGCCCTAACAGTATAACTTTAGGAACAGTACATTTTCTCATTCAATCGAACAGAGGGTAAAACCTAATTATATTGTTCTATTACGCCCCGAGAGTGTAAATTTGCAACTTATCGAGGTCTACGTTCACAAGAACAAAAACTGGATCAACATTAGACGACTCAGTTGGGCCCTAACAGCATAACTTTGGAAACAGTACTTTTTCTCATTCAATCGAACAATAGGTAACACCCAATTATATTGTTCTATTATGCCCCGATAGTGTAAATTTGCAACTTATCGAGGTCAACGTTCTCGAGGACCAAAACCGGAGCAACATTACACTACTCTGTTGGGCCATAACTGTATAACTTTAGAAATAGTACATTTTCTCATTCAATCGAACAGTGGGTAAAACCTAATTATATTGTTCTATTACGCCCCGAGAGTGTAAATTTGCAACTTATCATGGTCTACGTTCACAAGAACAAAAACCGGATCAACATTAGACTACTCAGTTGGGCCCTAACAGTATAACTTTGGAAACAGAACTTTTTCTCATTCAATCGAACAGTGGGTAAAACTGATTTATATTGTTCTATTATGCCCCGAGTGTGTAAATTTGCAACTTATCGTGGTTGACGTTCACAAGAACCAAAACCGGATCAATATTAGACTGCTCAGTTGGGCCCTAACAGTATAACTTTGGAAACAGTACTTTTTCTCGTTCAATCGAATAGTGGGTAAATCCTATTTATATTGTTCTATTACGCCCCGAGTTTGTAAATTTGCAACATATCGTGGTCTACGTTCACAAGACCAATACCGGATCAACATTAGACTACTCAGTTGGGCCATAACAGTACAACTTTGGAAACATTACTTTTTCTCATTCAATCGAACAATAGGTAACACCTAATTATATTGTTCTATTATGCCCCTAAAGTGTAAATTTGCAACTTATCGAGGTCAACGTTCACGAGAACCGAAACCGGAGCAACATTACACTACTCAGTTGGGCCCTAACAGTATAACTTTGGAAACTGTACTTTTTCTCATTCAATCGAACAGTGGGTAAAACCTATTTATATTGTTCTATTACGCCCCGAGTGTTTAAATTTGCGACTTATCGTGGTCTACGTTCACAAGAACCAAAACCGGATCTACATTAGACTATCCAATTGGGCCTTAACAGTACAACTTTGGAAACAGTACTTTTTCTCATTCAATCGAACAATAGGTAATACCTAATTATATTGTTCTATTAGGCCCCGAAAATGTAAATTTGCAACTTATCGAGGTTAACGTTCACGAGAACAGAAACCGGAGCAACATTACACTACTCAGTTGGGCCCTATCGCATAACTTTAGGAACAAGACATTTTCTCATTCAATCGAACAGGGTAAAACCTAATTATATTGTTCTATTACGCCCGAGAGTGTAACTTTCCAACTTATCGAGGTCACTGTTCACAAGAACCAACACCGGATCAACATTAGACTACTCAGTTGGGCCCTAACAGCATAACTTTGGAAACAGTACTTTTTCTCATTCAATCGAACAATAGGTAACACCCAATTATATTGTTCTATTATGCCCCGATAGTGTAAATTTGCAACTTATCGAGGTCAACGTTCACGAGGACCAAAACCGGAGCAACATTACACTACTCAGTTGGGCCATAACTGTATAACTTTAGAAATAGTACATTTTCTCATTCAATCGAACAGTGGGTAAAACCTAATTATATTGTTCTATTACGAGAGTGTAAATTTGCAACTTATCATGGTCTACGTTCACAAGAGCAAAAACCGGATCAACATTAGACTACTCAGTTGGGCCCTAACAGTATAACTTTGGAAACAGAACTTTTTCTCATTCAATCGAACACGGGGTTAAGCTAATTACATTGTTCTATTATGCCCCGAGTGTGTAAATTTGCAACTTATCGTGGTCTACGTTCACAAGAACCAAAACCGGATCAATATTAGACTGCTCAGTTGGGCCCTAACAGTATAACTTTGGAAACAGTACTTTTTCTCGTTCAATCGAATAGTGGGTAAATCCTATTTATATTGTTCTATTACGCCCCGAGTGTGTAAATTTGCAACTTATCGTGGTCTACGTTCACAAGACCAATACCGGATCAACATTAGACTACTCAGTTGGGCCATAACAGTACAACTTTGGAAACATTACTTTTTCTCATTCAATCGAACAATAGGTAACACCTAATTATATTGTTCTATTATGCCCCTAAAGTGTAAATTTGCAACTTATCGAGGTCAACGTTCACGAGAACCAAAACCGGAGCAACATTACACTACTCAGTTGGGCCCTAACAGTATAACTTTGGAAACAGTACTTTTTCTCATTCAATCGAACAGTGGGTAAAACCTATTTATATTGTTCTATTACGCTCCGAGTGTTTAAATTTGCGACTTATCGTGGTCTACGTTCACAAGAACCAAAACCGGATCTACATTAGACTATCCAATTGGGCCTTAATAGTACAACTTTGGAAACAGTACTTTTTCTCATTCAATCGAACAATAGGTAATACCTAATTATATTGTTCTATTAGGCCCCGAAAGTGTAAATTTGCAACTTATCGAGGTTAACGTTCACGAGAACAGAAACCGGAGCAACATTACACTACTCAGTTGGGCCCTAACAGTATAACTTTAGGAACAGTACATTTTCTCATTCAATCGAACAGAGGGTAAAACCTAATTATATTGTTCTATTACGCCCCGAGAGTGTAAATTTGCAACTTATCGAGGTCTACGTTCACAAGAACAAAAACTGGATCAACATTAGACTACTCAGTTGGGCCCTAACAGCATAACTTTGGAAACAGTACTTTTCTCATTCAATCGAACAATAGGTAACACCCAATTATATTGTTCTATTATGCCCCGATAGTGTAAATTTGCAACTTATCGAGGTCAACGTTCACGAGGACCAAAGCCGAGCAACATTACTCTACCGAGTTGGGCCATAACTGTATAACATTAGAAACAGTACATTTTCTCATTCAATCGAACAGTGGGTAAAACCTAATTATATTGTTGTATTACGCCCCGAGAGTGTAAATTTGCAACTTATCATGATCTATGTTCACAAGAACAAAAGCTGGATCAACATTAGACTACTCAGTTGGGCCCTAACAGTATAACTTTGGAAACAGAACTTTTTCTCATTCAATCGAACAGTGGGTAAAACTGATTTATATTGTTCTATTATGCCCCGAGTGTGTAAATTTGCAACTTATCGTGGTCTACGTTCACAAGAACCAAAACCGGATCAACATTAGACTACCCAATTGGGCCCTAACAGTATAACTTTGGAAACAGTACTTTTTCTCATTCTATCGAACAGTGGGTAAAACCTATTTATATTGTTCTATTACGCCCCGAGTGTGTAAATTTGCGACTTATCGTGGTCTACGTTCACAAGACCAATACCGGATCAACATTAGACTACTCAGTTGGGCCATAACAGTACAACTTTGGAAACATTACTTTTTCTCATTCAATCGAACAATAGGTAACACCTAATTATATTGTTCTATTATGCCCCTAAAGTGTAAATTTGCAACTTATCGAGGTCAACGTTCACGAGAACCGAAACCGGAGCAACATTACACTACTCAGTTGGGCCCTAACAGTATAACTTTGGAAACAGTACTTTTTCTCATTCAATCGAATAGTGGGTAAAACCTATTTATATTGTTCTATTACGCCCCGAGTGTGTAAATTTGCGCCTTATCGTGGTCTACGTTCACAAGAACCAAAACCGGATCTACATTAGACTATCCAATTGGGCCTTAATAGTACAACTTTGGAAACAGTACTTTTTCTCATTCAATCGAACAATAGGTAATACCTAATTATATTGTTCTATTAGGCCCCGAAAGTGTAAATTTGCAACTTATCGAGGTTAACGTTCACGAAGACCAAAACCGGAGCAACATTACACTACTCAGTTGGGCCCTAACAGTATAACTTTAGGAACAGTACATTTTCTCATTCAATCGAACAGAGGGTAAAACCTAATTATATTGTTCTATTACGCCCCGAGAGTGTAAATTTGCAACTTATCGAGGTCTACGTTCACAAGAACAAAAACTGGATCAACATTAGACTACTCAGTTGGGCCCTAACAGCATAACTTTGGAAACAGTACTTTTTCTCATTCAATCGAACAATAGGTAACACCCAATTATATTGTTCTATTATGCCCCGATAGTGTAAATTTGCAACTTATCGAGGTCAACGTTCACGAGGACCAAAACCGGAGCAACATTACACTACTGAGTTGGGCAATAACTGTATAACTTTAGAAACAGTACATTTTCTCATTCAATCGAACAGTGGGTAAAACCTAATTATATTGTTCTATTACGCCCCGAGAGTGTAAATTTGCAACTTATCATGTTCTACGTTCACAAGAACAAAAACTGGATCAACATTGGACTACTCAGTTGGGCCCTAACAGTATAACTTTGGAAACATTACTTTTTCTCATTCCACCGAACAAAGAGTAAAACCTATTTATATTGTTCTATTACGCCCTGAGTATGTAAATTTGCAACTTATCGTGGTCTACGTTCACAAGAACCAAAACCGGATCAACATTGGACTACCCAATTGGGCCCTAACAGTATAACTTTGAAAACAAAACTTTTTCTCATTCAATCGAACAGTGGGTAAAACCTATTTATATTGTTCTATTACGCCCCGAGTGTGTAAATTTGCGACTTATCGTGGTCTACGTTCACAAGACCAATACCGGATCAATATTAGACTACTCAGTTGGGCCATAACAGTACAACTTTGGAAACATTACTTTTTCTCATTCAATCGAACAATAGGTAACACCTAATTATATTGTTCTATTATGCCCCTAAAGTGTAAATTTGCAACTTATCGAGGTCCACGTTCACGAGAACCGAAACCGGAGCAACATTACACTACTCAGTTGGGCCCTAACAGTATAACTTTGGAAACAGTACTTTTTCTCATTCAATCGAATAGTGGGTAAAACCTATTTATATTGTTCTATTACGCCCCGAGTGTTTAAATTTGCCACTTATCGTGGTCTACGTTCACAAGAACCAAAACCGGATCTACATTAGACTATCCAATTGGGCCTTAACAGTACAACTTTGGAAACAGTACTTTTTCTCATTCAATCGAACAATAGGTAATACCTAATTATATTGTTCTATTAGGCCCCGAAAGTGTAAATTTGCAACTTATCGAGGTTAACGTTCACGAGAACAGAAACCGGAGCAACATTACACTACTCAGTTGGGCCCTAACAGTATAACTTTAGGAACAGTACATTTTCTCATTCAATCGAACAGAGGGTAAAACCTAATTATATTGTTCTATTACGCCCCGAGAGTGTAAATTTGCAACTTATCGAGGTCTACGTTCACAAGAACAAAAACTGGATCAACATTAGACTACTCAGTTGGGCCCTAACAGCATAACTTTGGAAACAGTACTTTCTCTCATTCAATCGAACAATAGGTAACACCCAATTATATTGGTCTATTATGCCCCGATAGTGTAAATTTGCAACTTATCGAGGTCAATGTTCACGAGGACCAAAACCGGAGCAACATTACACTACTCAGTTGGGCCATAACTGTATAACTTTAGAAACAGTACATTTTCTCATTCAATCGAACAGTGGGTAAAACCTAATTATATTGTTCTATTACGCCCCGAGAGTGTAAATTTGCAAATTATCATGGTCTACGTTCACAAGAACAAAAACTGGATCAACATTAGACTACTCAGTTGGGCCCGAACAGTATAACTTTGGAAACAGAACTTTTTCTCATTCAATCGAACAGTGGGTAAAACTGATTTATATTGTTCTATTATGCCCCGAGTGTGTAAATTTGCAACTTATCGTGGTCTACGTTCACAAGAATCAAAACCGGATCAATATTAGACTGCTCAGTTGGGCCCTAACAGTATAACTTTGGAAACAGTACTTTTTCTCGTTCAATCGAATAGTGGGTAAATCCTATTTATATTGTTCAATTACGCCCCGAGTGTGTAAATTTGCAACTTATCATGTTCTACGTTCACAAGACCAATACCGGATCAACATTAGACTACTCAGTTGGGCCATAACAGTACAACTTTGGAAACATTACTTTTTCTCATTCAATCGAACAATAGGTAACACCTAATTATATTGTTCTATTATGCCCCTAAAGTGTAAATTTGCAACTTATCGAGGTCAACGTTCACGAGAACCGAAACCGGAGCAACATTACACTACTCAGTTGGGCCCTAACAGTATAACTTTGGAAACTGTACTTTTTCTCATTCAATCGAACAGTGGGTAAAACCTATTTATATTGTTCTATTACGGCCCGAGTGTTTAAATTTGCGACTTATCGTGGTCTACGTTCACAAGAACCAAAACCGGATCTACATTAGACTATCCAATTGGGCCTTAACAGTACAACTTTGGAAACAGTACTTTTTCTCATTCAATCGAACAATAGGTAATACCTAATTATATTGTTCTATTAGGCCCCGAAAGTGTAAATTTGCAACTTATCGAGGTTAACGTTCACGAGAACAGAAACCGGAGCAACATTACACTACTCAGTTGGGCCCTAACAGTATAACTTTAGGAACAGTACATTTTCTCATTCAATCGAACAGAGGGTAAAACCTAATTATATTGTTCTATTACGCCCCGAGAGTGTAAATTTGCAACTTATCGACGTCTACGTTCACAAGAACACAAACTGGATCAACATTAGACTACTCAGTTGGGCCCTAACAGCATAACTTTGGAAACAGTACTTTTTCTCATTCAATCGAACAATAGGTAACACCCAATTATATTGTTCTATTATGCCCCGATAGTGTAAATTTGCAACTTATCGAGGTCAACGTTCACGAGGACCAAAACCGGAGCAACATTACACTACTCAGTTGGGCCATAACTGTATCACTTTAGAAACAGTACATTTTCTCATTAAATCGAACAGTGGGTAAAACCTAATTATATTGTTCTATTACGCCCCGAGAGTGTAAATTTGCAACTTATCATGTTCTACGTTCACAAGAACAAAAACTGGATCAACATTAGACTACTCAGTTGGGCCCTAACAGCATAACTTTGGAAACAGAACTTTTTCTCATTCAATCGAACACGGGGTTAAGTTAATTACATTGTTCTATTATGCCCCGAGAGTGTAAATTTGCAACTTATCGTGGTCTACATTCACAAGAACCAAAATCGGATTAATATTAGACTACCCAATTGGGCCCTAACAGTATAACTTTGGAAACAGTACTTTTTCTCATTCAATCGAACAGTGGGTAAAACCTATTTATATTGTTCTATTACGCCCCGAGTGTGTAAATTTGCGACTTATCGTGGTCTACGTTCACAAGACCAATACCGGATCAACATTAGACTACTCAGTTGGGCCATAACAGTACAACTTTGGAAACATTACTTTTTCTCATTCAATCGAACAATAGGTAACACCTAATTATATTGTTCTATTATGCCCCTAAAGTGTAAATTTGCAACTTATCGAGGTCAACGTTCACGAGAACCGAAACCGGAGCAACATTACACTACTCAGTTGGGCCCTAACAGTATAACTTTGGAAACAGTACTTTTTCTCATTCAATCGAACAGTGGGTAAAACCTAATTATATTGTTCTATTACGCCCCGAGAGTGTAAATTTGCAACTTATCGAGGTCTACGTTCACAAGAACAAAAACTGGATCAACATTAGACGACTCAGTTGGGCCCTAACAGCATAACTTTGGAAACAGTACTTTTTCTCATTCAATCGAACAGTGGGTAAAACTGATTTATATTGTTCTATTATGCCCCGAGTGTGTAAATTTGCAACTTATCGTGGTCTACGTTCACAAGAACCAAAACCGGATCAATATTAGACTACCCAATTGGGCCCTAACAGTATAACTTTGGAAACAGTACTTTTTCTTATTCAATCGAACAGTGGGTAAAACCTATTTATATTGTTCTATTACGCCCCGAGAGTGTAAATTTGCAACTTATCGAGGTCTACGTTCACAAGAACAAAAACTGGATCAACATTAGACTACTCAGTTGGGCCCTAACAGCATAACTTTGGAAACAGTACTTTTTCTCATTCAATCGAACAATAGGTAACACCCAATTATATTGTTCTATTATGCCCCGATAGTGTAAATTTGCAACTTATCGAGGTCAACGTTCACGAGGACCAAAACCGGAGCAACATTACACTACTCTGTTGGGCCATAACTGTATAACTTTAGAAACAGTACATTTTCTCATTCAATCGAACAGTGGGTAAAACCTAATTATATTGTTCTAATACGCCCCGAGAGTGTAAATTTGCAACTTATCATGTTCTACGTTCACAAGAACAAAAAGCTGGATCAACATTAGACAACTCGGTTGGGCCCTAACGGTATAACTTTGGAAACGAACTTTTTCTCATTCAATCGAACGGTGGGTAAAGCGATTTATATTGCTCTATTATGCCCGAGTGTGTAAATTTGCAACTTATCGTGGTCTACGTTCACAAGAACCAAAACCGGATCAATATTAGACTACCCAATTGGGCCCTAACAGTATAACTTTGGAAACAGTACTTTTTCTCATTCAATCGAACAGTGGGTAAAACCTATTTATATTGTTCTATTACGCCCCGAGTCTGTAAATTTGCCACTTATCGTGGTCTACGTTCACAAGACCAATACCGGATCAATATTAGACTACTCAGTTGGGCCATAACAGTACAACTTTGGAAACATTACTTTTTCTCATTCAATCGAACAATAGGTAACACCTAATTATATTGTTCTATTATGCCCCTAAAGTGCAAATTTGCAACTTATCGAGGTCAACGTTCACGAGAACCGAAACCGAGCAACATTACACTACTCGGTTGGGCCCTAACAAGTATAACTTTGGAAACAGTACTTTTTCTCATTCAATCGAACAGTGGGTAAAACCTATTTATATTGTTCTATTACGCCCCGAGTGTTTAAATTTGCGACTTATCGTGGTCTACGTTCACAAGAACCAAAACCGGATCTACATTAGACTATCCAATTGGGCCTTAGCAGTACAACTTTGGAAACAGTACTTTTTCTCATTCAATCGAACAATAGGTAATACCTAATTATATTTTTCTATTAGGCCCCGAAAGTGTAAATTTGCAACTTATCGAGGTTAACGTTCACGAGAACAGAAACCGGAGCAACATTACACTACTCAGTTGGGCCCTAACAGTATAACTTTAGGAACAGTACATTTTCTCATTCAATCGAACAGAGGGTAAAACCTAATTATATTGTTCTATTACGCCCCGAGAGTGTAAATTTGCAACTTATCGAGGTCTACGTTCACAAGAACAAAAACTGGATCAACATTAGACTACTCAGTTGGGCCCTAACAGTATAACTTTGGAAACAGAACTTTTTCTCATTCAATCGAACAATAGGTAACACCCAATTATATTGGTCTATTATGCCCCGATAGTGTAAATTTGCAACTTATCGAGGTCAACGTTCATGAGGACCAAAACCGGAGCAACATTACACTACTCAGTTGGGCCATAACTGTATAACTTTAGAAACAGTACATTTTCTCATTCAATCGAACAGTGGGTAAAACCTAATTATATTGTTCTATTACGCCCCGAGAGTGTAAATTTGCAACTTATCATGTTCTACGTTCACAAGAACAAAAACTGGATCAACATTAGACTACTCAGTTGGGCCCTAACAGTATAACTTTGGAAACAGAACTTTTTCTCATTCAATCGAACAGTGGGTAAAACTGATTTATATTGTTCTATTATGCCCCGAGTGTGTAAATTTGCAACTTATCGTGGTCTACGTTCACAAGAACCAAAACCGGATCAATATTAGACTACCCAATTGGACCCTAACAGTATAACTTTGGAAACAGTACTTTTTCTCATTCAATCGAACAGTGGGTAAAAACCTATTTATATTGTTCTATTACGCCCCGAGTGTGTAAATTTGCGACTTATCGTGGTATACGTTCACAAGAACCAAAACCGGATCAACATTAGACTACCCAATTGGGCCTTAACAGTATAACTTTGGAAATAGTACAATTTCTCATTCAATCGAACAGAGGGTAAAACCTAATTATATTGTTCTAATACGCCCCGAGAGTGTAAATTTGCAACTTATAGAGGTCTACGTTCACAAGAGCAAAAACCGGATCAACATTAGACTACTCAGTTGGGCCCTAACAATATAACATTGGAAACAGAACTTTTTCTCATTCAATCGAACAAGAGGTAAAAGCTAATTATATTGTTCTATTATACCCCGAGAGTGTAAATTTTCAACCTATCGAGGTCAACGTTCACAAGAACCAAAACCGGATCAACTTCAGACTACTGAGTTGGGCGCTAACAGTATAACTTTGGAAACAGTACTTTTTCTCATTCAATCGAACAGTGGGTAAAACCTAATTATGTTGTTCTATTACGCCCCGAGTGTGTAAATTTGCGACTTATCGTGGTCTACGTTCACAAGAACCAAAACCGGATCAACATTAGACTACCCAATTGGGCCCTAACAGTATAACTTTGGAAACAGTACTTTTTCTCATTCAATCGAACAGTGGGTAAAACCTATTTATATTGTTCTATTATGCCCCGATAGTGTAAATTTGCAACTTATCGAGGTCAACGTTCACGAGAACCGAAACCGGAGCAACATTACACTACTCAGTTGGGCCCTAACAGTATAACTTTGGAAACAGTACTTTTTCTCATTCAATCGAACAATGGGTAAAACCTATTTATATTGTTCTATTACGCCCCGAGTGTTTAAATTTGCGACTTATCGTGGTCTACGTTCACAAGAACCAAAACCGGATCTACATTAGACTATCCAATTGGGCCTTAACAGTACAACTTTGGAAACAGTACTTTTCTCATTCAATCGAACAATAGGTAATACCTAATTATATTGTTCTATTAGGCCCCGAAAGTGTAAATTTGCAACTTATCGAGGTTAACGTTCACGAGAACAGAAACCGGAGCAACATTACACTACTCAGTTGGGCCCTAACAGTATAACTTTAGGAACAGTACATTTTCTCATTCAATCGAACAGAGGGTAAAACCTAATTATATTGTTCTATTACGCCCCGAGAGTGTAAATTTGCAACTTATCGAGGTCTACGTTCACAAGAACAAAAACTGGATCAACATTAGACTACTCAGTTGGGCCCTAACAGCATAACTTTGGAAACAGTACTTTTTCTCATTCAATCGAACAATAGGTAACACCCAATTATATTGTTCTATTATGCCCCGATAGTGTAAATTTGCAACTTATCGAGGTCAACGTTCACGAGGACCAAAACCGGAGCAACATTACACTGCGGGTTGGGCCATAACTGTATAACTTTAGAAACAGTACATTTTCTCATTCAATCGAACAGTGGGTAAAACCTAATTATATTGTTCTATTACGCCCCGAGAGTGTAAATTTGCAACTTATCATGTTCTACGTTCACAAGAACAAAAACTGGATCAACATTAGACTACTCAGTTGGGCCCTAACAGTATAACTTTGGAAACAGAACTTTTTCTCATTCAATCGAACAGTGGGTAAAACTGATTTATATTGTTCTATTATGCCCCGAGTGTGTAAATTTGCAACTTATCGTGGTCTACGTTCACAAGAACCAAAACCGGATCAATATTAGACTACCCAATTGGGCCCTAACAGTATAACTTTGGAAACAGTACTTTTTCTCATTCAATCGAACAGTGGGTAAAACCTATTTATATTGTTCTATTACGCCCCGAGTGTGTAAATTTGCGACTTATCGTGGTCTACGTTCACAAGACCAATACCGGATCAATATTAGACTACTCAGTTGGGCCATAACAGTACAACTTTGGAAACATTACTTTTTCTCATTCAATCGAACAATAGGTAACACCTAATTATATTGTTCTATTATGCCCCTAAAGTGTAAATTTGCAACTTATCGAGGTCAACGTTCACGAGAACCGAAACCGGAGCAACATTACACTACTCAGTTGGGCCCTAACAGTATAACTTTGGAAACAGTACTTTTTCTCATTCAATCGAACAGTGGGTAAAACCTATTTATATTGTTCTATTACGCCCCGAGTGTTTAAATTTGCGACTTATCGTGGTCTACGTTCACAAGAACCAAAACCGGATCTACATTAGACTATCCAATTGGGCCTTAACAGTACAACTTTGGAAATAGTACTTTTTCTCATTCAATCGAACAATAGGTAATACCTAATTATATTGTTCTATTAGGACCCGAAAGTGTAAATTTGCAACTTATCGAGGTTAACGTTCACGAGAACAAACCGAGCAACATTACACTACTCGGTTGAGCCCTAACAAGTATAACTTTAGGAACGACAATTTCTCATTCAATCGAACAGAGGTAAAACCTAATTATATTGTTCTATTACGCCCCGAGAGTGTAAATTTGCAACTTATCGACGTCTACGTTCACAAGAACACAAACTGGATCAACATTAGACTACTCAGTTGGGCCCTAACAGCATAACTTTGGAAACAGTACTTTTTCTCATTCAATCGAACAATAGGTAACACCCAATTATATTGTTCTATTATGCCCCGATAGGGTAAATTTGCAACTTATCGAGGTCAACTTTCATGAGGACCAAAACCGGTGCAACATTACACTACGGGTTGGGCCATAAGCGTATAACTTTAGAAACGTACATTTTCTCATTCAATCGAACGGTGGGTAAAACCTAATCATATTGTTCTAATACGCCCCGAGAGTGTAAATTTGCAACTTATCGTGGTTTACGTTCACGAGAGCAAAAACCGGATCAACATTAGACTACTCATATGGGCCCTAACAGTATAAGTTTGGAAACATAACTTTTTCTCATTCAATCGAACAATAGGTAACAACTAATTATAATGTTCTATTATACCCGAGTGTGTAAATTTGCAACTTATCGTGGTCTACGTTCACAAGAACCAAAACCGGATCAATATTAGACTACCCAATTGGGCCCTAACAGTATAACTTTGGAAACAGTACTTTTTCTTATTCAATCGAACAGTGGGTAAAACCTATTTATATTGTTCTATTACGCCCCGAGAGTGTAAATTTGCAACTTATCGAGGTCTACGTTCACAAGAAGAAAAACTGGATCAACATTAGACTACTCAGTTGGGCCCTAACAGCATAACTTTGGAAACAGTACTTTTTCTCATTCAATCGAAGAATAGGTAACACCCAATTATATTGTTCTATTATGCCCCGATAGTGTAAATTTGCAACTTATCGAGGTCAACGTTCACGAGGACCAAAACCGGAGCAACATTACACTACTCAGTTGGGCCATAACTGTATAACTTTAGAAACAGTACATTTTCTCATTCAATCGAACAGTGGGTAAAACCTAATTATATTGTTCTATTACGCCCCGAGAGTGTAAATTTGCAACTTATCATGTTCTACGTTCACAAGAACAAAAACTGGATCAACATTAGACTACTCAGTTGGGCCCTAACAGTATAACTTTGGAAACAGAACTTTTTCTCATTCAATCGAACAGTGGGTAAAACTGATTTATATTGCTCTATTATGCCCCGAGTGTGTAAATTTGCAACTTATCGTGGTCTACGTTCACAAGAACTAAAACCGGATCAATATTAGACTACCCAATTGGGCCCTAACAGTATAACTTTGGAAACAGTACTTTTTCTCATTCAATCGAACAGTGGGTAAAACCTATTTATATTGTTCTATTACGCCCCGAGAGTGTAAATTTGCCACTTATCGTGGTCTACGTTCACAAGACCAATACCGGATCAATATTAGACTACTCAGTTGGGCCATAACAGTACAACTTTGGAAACATTACTTTTTCTCATTCAATCGAACAATAGGTAACACCTAATTATATTGTTCTATTATGCCCTGCGAGTGTAAATTTGCAACTTATCGAGGTCTACGTTCACAAGAACCGAAGCCGGAGCAACATTACACTACTCAGTTGGGCCCTAACAGTATAACTTTGGAAACAGTACTTTTTCTCATTCAATCGAACAGTGGGTAAAACCTATTTATATTGTTCTATTACGCCCCGAGTGTTTAAATTTGCGACTTATCGTGGTCTACGTTCACAAGAACCAAAACCGGATCTACATTAGACTATCCAATTGGGCCTTAGCAGTACAACTTTGGAAACAGTACTTTTTCTCATTCAATCGAACAATAGGTAATACCTAATTATATTGTTCTATTAGGCCCCGAAAGTGTAAATTTGCAACTTATCAAGGTTAACGTTCACGAGAACAAAACCGGATGCAACATTACACTACTCGGTTGGGCCCTAACGGTATAACTTTAGGAACGGTACATTTCTCATTCAATCGAACAGAGGTAAAACCTAATTATATTGTTCTATTACGCCCCGAGAGTGTAAATTTGCAACTTATCGAGGTCTACGTTCACAAGAACAAAAACTGGATCAACATTAGACTACTCAGTTGGGCCCTAACAGCATAACTTTGGAAACAGTACTTTTTCTCATTCAATCGAACAATAGGTAACACCCAATTATATTGTTCTATTATGCCCCGATAGTGTAAATTTGCAACTTATCGAGGTCAACTTTCATGAGGACCAAAACCGGTGCAACATTACACTACTCAGTTGGGCCATAACTGTATAACTTTAGAAACAGTACATTTTCTCATTCAATCGAACAGTGGGTAAAACCTAATTATATTGTTCTATTACGCCCCGAGAGTGTAAATTTGCAACTTATCATGTTCTACGTTCACAAGAACAAAAACTAGATCAACATTGGACTACTCAGTTGGGCCCTAACAGTATAACTTTGTAAACAGAACTTGTACTCATTCAATCGAACAGTGGGTAAAACTGATTTATATTGTTCTATTATGCCCCGAGTGTGTAAATTTGCAACTTATCGTGGTCTACGTTCACAAGAACCAAAACCGGATCAATATTAGACTACCCAATTGGGCCCTAACAGTATAACTTTGGAAACAGTACTTTTCTCATTCAATCGAACAGTGGGTAAAAACCTATTTATATTGTTCTATTACGCCCCGAGTGTGTAAATTTGCGACTTATCGTGGTATACGTTCACAAGAACCAAAACCGGATCAACATTAGACTACCCAATTGGGCCTTAACAGTATAACTTTGGAAATAGTACATTTTCTCATTCAATCGAACAGAGGGTAAACCTAATTATATTGTTCTAATACGCCCCGAGAGTGTAAATTTGCAACTTATAGAGGTCTACGTTCACAAGAGCAAAAACCGGATCAAGATTAGACTACTCGGTTGGGCCCTAACAATATAACATTGGAAACAGAACTTTTTCTCATTCAATCGAACAAGAGGTAAAACCTATTTATATTGTTCTATTACGCCCCGAGAGTGTAAATTTGCAACTTATCGAGGTCAACGTTCACAAGAACCAAAACCGGATCAACATTAGACTACTCAGTTGGGCCCTAACGGTATAACTTTGGAAACAGTACTTTTTCTCATTCAATCGAACAGTGGGTAAAACCTATTTATATTGTTCTATTACGCCCCGAGTGTGTAAATTTGCGACTTATCGTGGTCTACGTTCACAAGAACCAAAACCGGATCAACATTAGACTACCCTATTGGGCCCTAACAGTATAACTTTGGAAACAGTACTTTTTCTCATTCAATCGAACAGTGGGTAAAACCTAATTATGTTGTTCTATTACGCCCCGAGAGTGTAAATTTGCAACTTATCGAGGTCTACGTTCACAAGAACAAAAACTGGATCAACATTAGACTACTCAGTTGGGCCCAAACAGTATAACTTTGGGAACAGTACTTTTTCTCATTCAATCGAACAATAGGTAACACCTAATTATATTGTTCTTTTATGCCCCGAGAGTGTAAATTTGCAACTTATCGAGGTCAACGTTCACAAGAACCAAAACCGGATCAATATTAGACTGCTCAGTTGGGCCCTAACAGTATAACTTTGGAAACAGTACTTTTTCTCGTTCAATCGAATAGTGGGTAAAACCTATTTATATTGTTCTATTACGCCCCGAGTGTGTAAATTTGCAACTTATTGTGGTCTACGTTCACAAGAACCAATACTGGATCAACATTAGACTACTCAGTTGGGCCATAACTGTACAACTTTGGAAACAGTACTTTTCTCATTCAATCGAACAATAGGTAATACCTAATTATATTGTTCTATTAGGCCCCGAAAGTGTAAATTTGCAACTTATCGAGGTTAACGTTCACGAGAACAGAAACCGGAGCAACATTACATTACTCAGTTGGGCCCTAACAGTCTAACTTTAGGAACAGTACATTTTCTCATTCAATCGAACAGAGGGTAAAACCTAATTATATTGTTCTATTACGCCCCGAGAGTGTAAATTTGCAACTTATCGAGGTCTACGTTCACAAGAACAAAAACTGGATCAACATTAGACTACTCAGTTGGGCCCTAACAGTATAACTTTGGAAACAGTACTTTTTCTCATTCAATCGAACAGTGGGTAAAACTGATTTATATTGTTCTATTATGCCCCGAGTGTGTAAATTTGCAACTTATCGTGGTCTACGTTCACAAGAACCAAAACCGGATCAATATTAGACTGCTCAGTTGGGCCCTAACAGTATAACTTTGGAAACAGTACTTTTTCTCGTTCAATCGAATAGTGGGTAAAACCTATTTATATTGTTCTATTACGCCCCGAGTGTGTAAATTTGCAACTTATCGTGGTCTACGTTCACAAGACCAATACCGGATCAACATTAGACTACTCAGTTGGGCCATAACAGTACAACTTTGGAAACATTAACACCTAATTATATTGTTCTATTGTGCCCCTAAAGTGTAAATTTGCAACTTATCGAGGTCAACGTTCACGAGAACCGAAACCGGAGCAACATTACACTACTCAGTTGGGCCCTAACAGTATAACTTTGGAAACAGTACTTTTTCTCATTCAATCGAACAGTGGGTAAAACCTATTTATATTGTTCTATTACGCGCCGAGTGTTTAAATTTGCGACTTATCGTGGTCTACGTTCACAAGAACCAAAACCGGATCTACATTAGACTATCCAATTGGGCCTTAACAGTACAACTTTGGAAACAGTACTTTTTCTCATTCAATCGAACAATAGGTAATACCTAATTATATTGTTCTATTAGGCCCCGAAAGTGTAAATTTGCAACTTATCGAGGTTAACGTTCACGAGAACAGAAACCAGCAACATTACACTACTCAGTTGGGCCCTAACAGTATAACTTTAGGAACAGTACATTTTCTCAGTCAATCCAACAGAGGGTAAAACCTAATTATATTGTTCTATTACGCCCCGAGAGTGTAAATTTGCAACTTATCGAGGTCTACGTTCACAAGAACAAAAACTGGATCAACATTAGACTACTCAGTTGGGCTCTAACAGCATAACTTTGGAAACAGTACTTTTTCTCATTCAATCGAACAATAGGTAACACCCAATTATATTGTTCTATTATGCCCCGATAGTGTAAATTTGCAACTTATCGAGGTCAACGTTCACGAGGACCAAAGCCGGAGCAACATTACACTCAGTTGGGCCATAACTGTATAACTTTAGAAACAGTACATTTTCTCATTCAATCGAACAGTGGGTAAAACCTAATTATATTGTTCTATTACGCCCCGAGAGTGTAAATTTGCAACTTATCATGTTCTACGTTCACAAGAACAAAAACTGGATCAACATTAGACTACTCAGTTGGGCCCTAACAGTATAACTTTGGAAACAGAACTTTTTCTCATTCAATCGAACAGTGGGTAAAACTGATTTATATTGCTCTATTATGCCCGAGTGTGTAAATTTGCAACTTATCGTGGTCTACGTTCACAAGAACCAAAACCGGATCAATATTAGACTACCCAATTGGGCCCTAACGGTATAACTTTGGAAACGATACTTTTTCTCATTCAATCGAACGTGGGTAAAACCTATTTATATTGTTCTATTACGCCCCGAGTATGTAAATTTGCAACTTATCGTGGTCTACGTTCACAAGACCCAAAACCGGATAAACTTTAGACTACTCAGTTGGGCCATAACAGAAAAACTTTGGAAACATTACTTTTTCTCATTCAATCGAACAATAGGTAACACCTAATTATATTGTTCTATTATGCCCCTAAAGTGTAAATTTGCAACTTATCGAGGTCAACGTTCACGAGAACCGAAACCAGGAGCAACATTACACTACTCGTTGAGCCACTAACGGTATAACTTTGGAAAGCAGTACTTTTCTCATTCAATCGAACAGTGGGTAAAACCTATTTATATTGTTCTATTACGCCCCGAGTGTTTAAATTTGCGACTTATCGTGGTCTACGTTCACAAGAACAAAAACTGGATCTACATTAGACTATCCAATTGGGCCTTAGCAGTACAACTTTGGAAACAGTACTTTTTCTCATTCAATCGAACAATAGGTAATACCTAATTATATTGTTCTATTAGGCCCCGAAAGTGTAAATTTGCAACTTATCGAGGTTAACGTTCACGAGAAGCAAAACCAGGAGCAACATTACACTACTCGGTTGGGCCCTAACGGTATAACTTTAGGAACAGTACATTTCTCATTCAATCGAACAGAGGGTAAAACCTATTTATATTGTTCTATTACGCCCCGAGAGTGTAAATTTGCAACTTATCGAGGTCTACGTTCACAAGAACAAAACCTGGATCAACATTAGACTACTCAGTTGGGCCCTAACAGCATAACTTTGGAAACAGTACTTTTTCTCATTCAATCGAACAATAGGTAACACCCAATTATATTGTTCTATTATGCCCCGATAGGGTAAATTTGCAACTTATCGAGGTCAACGTTCATGAGGACCAAAACCGGTGCAACATTACACTACTCAGTTGGGCCATAACTGTATAACTTTAGAAACAGTACATTTTCTCATTCAATCGAACAGTGGGTAAAACCTAATTATATTGTTCTATTACGCCCCGAGAGTGTAAATTTGCAACTTATCATGTTCTACGTTCACAAGAACAAAAACTGGATCAACATTGGACTACTCAGTTGGGCCCTAACAGTATAACTTTGGAAACAGAACTTTTACTCATTCAATCGAACAGTGGGTAAAACTGATTTATATTGTTCTATTATGCCCCGAGTGTGTAAATTTGCAACTTATCGTGGTCTACGTTCACAAGAACCAAAACCGGATCAATATTAGACTACCCAATTGGGCCCTAACAGTATAACTTTGGAAACAGTACTTTTTCTCATTCAATCGAACAGTGGGTAAAACCTATTTATATTGTTCTATTACGCCCCGAGTGTGTAAATTTGCGACTTATCGTGGTCTACGTTCACAAGAACCAAAACCGGATCAACATTAGACTACCCAATTGGGCCTTAACAGTATAACTTTGGAAATAGTACATTTTCTCATTCAATCGAACAGAGGGTAAAACCTAATTATATTGTTCTAATACGCCCCGAGAGTGTAAATTTGCAACTTATAGAGCTCTACGTTCACAAGAGCAAAAACCGGATCAACATTAGACTACTCAGTTGGGCCCTAACAATATAACATTGGAAACAGAACTTTTTCTCATTCAATCGAACAAGAGGTAAAAGCTAATTATATTGTTCTATTATACCCCGAGAGTGTAAATTTTCAACCTATCGAGGTCAACGTTCACAAGAACCAAAACCGGATCAACATTAGACTACTCAGTTGGGCGCTAACAGTATAACTTTGGAAACAGTACTTTTTCTCATTCAATCGAACAGTGGGTAAAACCTATTTATATTGTTCTATTACGCCCCGAGTGTTCAAATTTGCGACTTATCGTGGTCTACGTTCACAAGAACCAAAACCGGATCAACATTAGACTACCCAATCGGGCCCTAACAGTATAACTTTGGAAACAGTACTTTTTCTCATTCAATCGAGCAGTGGGTAAAACCTAATTATATTGTTCTATTACGCCCCGAGAGTGTAAATTTGCAACTTATCGAGGTCTACGGTCACAAGAACAAAAATTGGATCAACATTAGACTACACAGTTGGGCCCTAACAGTATAACTTTGGAAACAGTACTTTTTCTCATTCAATCGAACAGTGGGTAAAACCTAATTATATTGTTCTTTTATGCCCCGAGAGTGTAAATTTGCAACTTATCGAGGTCAACGTTCACAAGAACCAAAACCGGATCAACATTAGGCGCTCGGTTGGGCCCACAACAGTATAACTTTGGAAACAGTACTTTTTCTCATTCAATCGAACAGTGGGTAAAACCTATTTATATTGTTCTATTACGCCCCGAGTGTGTAAATTTGCAACTTATCGTGGTCTACGTTCACAAGAACCATTACAGGATCAACATTAGACTACTCAGTTGGGCCATAACAGTACAACTTTGGAAACAGTACTTTTTCTCATTCAATCGAACAATAGGTAATACCTAATTATATTGTTCTATTAGGCCCCGAAAGTGTAAATTTGCAACTTATCGAGGTTAACGTTCACGAGAACAGAAACCGGAGCAACATTACACTACTCAGTTGGGCCCTAACAGTATAACTTTAGAAACAGTACTTTTTCTCATTCAACCGAACAAAGAGTGAAACCCAATTATATTGTTCTATTACGCCAGAGTGTAAATTTGCAACTTATCGAGGTCTACGTTCACAAGAACAAAAACTGGATCAACATTAGACTACTCAGTTGGGCCCTAACAGTATAACTTTGGAAACAGAACTTTTTCTCATTCAATCGAACAGTGGGTAAAACTGATTTATATTGTTCTATTATGCCCCGAGTGTGTAAATTTGCAACTTATCGTGGTCTACGTTCACAAGAACCAAAACCGGATCAATATTAGACTACCCAATTGGGCCCTAACAGTATAACTTTGGAAACAGTACTTTTTCTCGTTCAATCGAATAGTGGGTAAAACCTATTTATATTGTTCTATTACGCCCCGAGTGTGTAAATTTGCAACTTATCGTGGTCTACGTTCACAAGACCAATACCGGATCAACATTAGACTACTCAGTTGGGCCATAACAGTACAACTTTGGAAACATTACTTTTTCTCATTCAATCGAACAATAGGTAACACCTAATTATATTGTTCTATTATGCCCCTAAAGTGTAAATTTGCAACTTATCGAGGTCAACGTTCACGAGAACCGAAACTGGAGCAACATTACACTACTCAGTTGGGCCCTAACAGTATAACTTTGGAAACAGAACTTTTTCTCATTCAATCGAACAGTGGGTAAAACTGTTTTATATTGTTCTATTATGCCCCGAGTGTGTAAATTTGCAACTTATCGTGGTCTACGTTCACAAGAACCAAAACCGGATCAATATTAGACTGCTCAGTTGTGCCCTAACAGTATAACTTTGGAAACAAAGATTTTTTTCTCATTCAATCGAACAATAGGTAAAACCTAATTATATTGTTCTATTAGGCCCCGAAAGTGTAAATTTGCAACTTATCGAGGTTAACGTTCACGAGAACAGAAACCGGAGCAACATTACACTACTCAGTTGGGCCCTAAGATAACTTTAGAACAAGACATTTTCTCATTCAATCGAACAGGTAAAACCTAATTATATTGTTCTATTACGCCCGAGAGTGTAAATTTGCAACTTATCGAGGTCTACGTTCACAAGAACAAAAACTGGATCAACATTAGACTACTCAGTTGGGCTCTAACAGCATAACTTTGGAAACAGTACTTTTTCTCATTCAATCGAACAATAGGTAACACCAAATTATATTGTTCTATTATGCCCCGATAGTGTAAATTTGCAACTTATCGAGGTCAACGTTCACGAGGACCAAAACCGAGCAACATTACACTACTCGAGTTGGGCCATAAATCGTATAACTTTAGAAACAAGACATTTTCTCATTCAATCGAACAATGGTAAAACCTAATTATATTGTTCTATTACGCCCGAGAGTGTAAATTTGCAACTTATCTTGGTCTACGTTTACAAGAACAAAGACTGGATCAACATTAAACTACTCATTTGGGCCCTAACAGTATAACTTTGGAAATAGAACTTTTTCTCATTCAATCGAACAGTGGGTAAAACTGATTTATATTGTTCTATTATGCCCCGAGTGTGTAAATTTGCAACTTATCGTGGTCTACGTTCACAAGAACCAAAACCGGATCAATATTAGACTACCCA
Organism: Aechmea fasciata; assembly: GCA_025177825.1. Classification (NCBI taxonomy): domain Eukaryota; kingdom Viridiplantae; phylum Streptophyta; class Magnoliopsida; order Poales; family Bromeliaceae; genus Aechmea; species Aechmea fasciata. The sequence continues at coordinate 6,161,895 of CM045939.1, forward strand.
ATTGGACCCTAACAAGATAACTTTGGAAACAAGATTTTTCTCATTCAATCGAACAAAGGGGTAAAAACCTATTTATATTGTTCTATTACGCCCGAGTGTGTAAATTTGCGACTTATCGTGGTATACGTTCACAAGAACCAAAACCGGATCAACATTAGACTACCCAATTGGGCCTTAACAGTATAACTTTGGAAATAGTACAATTTCTCATTCAATCGAACAGAGGGTAAAACCTAATTATATTGTTCTAATACGCCCCGAGAGTGCAAATTTGCAACTTATAGAGGTCTACGTTCACAAGAGCAAAACCGGATCAACATTAGACTACTCTGGGCAATAACAGTATAACTTTGGAAATAGTACTTTTTCTCATTCAATCGAACAAGAGGTAAAAGCTAATTATATTGTTCTATTATACCCCGAGAGTGTAAATTTTCAACCTATCGAGGTCAACGTTCACAAGAACCAAAACCGATCAACTTCGACTACCGAGTTGGGCGCTAACAAGATAACTTTGGAAACAAGATTTTTCTCATTCAATCGAACAGAGGGTAAAACCTAATTATATTGTTCTATTACGCCCCGAGTGTGTAAATTTGCGACTTATCGAGGTCTACGTTCACAAGAACCAAAACCGGATCAACATTAGACTACTCAGTTGGGCCCTAACAGTATAACTTTGGAAACAGTACTTTTTCTCATTCAATCGAACAGTGGGTAAAACCTATTTATATTGTTCTATTACGCCCCTAAAGTGTAAATTTGCAACTTATCGAGGTCAACGTTCACGAGAACCGAAACCGGAGCAACATTACACTACTCAGTTGGGCCCTAACAGTATAACTTTGGAAACAGTACTTTTTCTCATTCAATCGAACAGTGGGTAAAACCTATTTATATTGTTCTATTACGCCCCGAGTGTTCAAATTTGCGACTTATCGTGGTCTACGTTCACAAGAACCAAAACCGGATCTACATTAGACTATCCAATTGGGCCTTAACAGTACAACTTTGGAAACAGTACTTTTTCTCATTCAATCGAACAATAGGTAATACCTAATTATATTGTTCTATTAGGCCCCGAAAGTGTAAATTTGCAACTTATCGAGGTTAACGTTCACGAGAACCAAAACCGGAGCAACATTACACTACTCAATCGGGCCCTAACAAGATAACTTTAGAACAAGACATTTTCTCATTCAATCCAACTGTGGGTAAACCAAATTATATTGTTCTATTACGCCCCGAGAGTGTAAATTTGCAACTTATCGAGGTCTACGTTCACAAGAACAAAAACCGGATCAACATTAGACTACTCAGTTGGGCCCTAACAGCATAACTTTGGAAACAGTACTTTTTCTCATTCAATCGAACAATAGGTAACACCCAATTATATTGTTCTATTATGCCCCGATAGTGTAAATTTGCAACTTATCGAGGTCAACGTTCACGAGGACCAAAACCTGATCAACATTACACTACCGAGTTGGGCCATAACAGTATAACTTTAGAAACAGTACATTTTCTCATTCAATCGAACAGTGGGTAAAACCTAATTATATTGTTCTATTACGCCCCGAGAGTGTAAATTTGCAACTTATCTTGTTCTACGTTCACAAGAACAAAAACTGGATCAACATTAGACTACTCAGTTGGGCCCTAACAGTATAACTTTGGAAACAGAACTTTTTCTCATTCAATCGAACAGTGGGTAAACTGATTTATATTGTTCTATTATGCCCCGAGTGTGTAAATTTGCAACTTATCGTGGTCTACGTTCACAAGAACCAAACCCGATCAATATTAGACTACCCAATTGGGCCCTAACAGTATAACTTTGGAAACAGTACTTTTTCTCATTCAATCGAACAGTGGGTAAAACCTATTTATATTGTTCTATTACGCCCCGAGTGTGTAAATTTGCGACTTATCGTGGTCTACGTTCACAAGACCAATACCGGATCAATATTAGACTACTCAGTTGGGCCATAACAGTACAACTTTGGAAACATTACTTTTTCTCTTTCAATCGAACAATAAGTAACACCTAATTATATTGTTCTATTATGCCCCTAAAGTGTAAATTTGCAACTTATCGAGGTCAACGTTCACGAGAACCGAAACCGAGCAACATTACACTACTCACTGGGCCCTAACAAAGATAACTTTGGAAACAAGATTTTTCTCTCATTCAATCGAACAGTGGGTAAAACCTATTTATATTGTTCTATTACGCCCCGAGTGTTTAAATTTGCGACTTATCGTGGTCTACGTTCACAAGAACCAAAACCGGATCTACATTAGACTATCCAATTGGGCCTTAACAGTACAACTTTGGAAACAGTACTTTTTCTCATTCAATCGAACAATAGGTAATACCTAATTATATTGTTCTATTAGGCCCCGAAAGTGTAAATTTGCAACTTATCGAGGTTAACGTTCACGAGAACAGAAACCGGAGCAACATTTGGGCCCTAACAAAGATAACTTTAGGAACAAGACAATTTCTCATTCAATCGAACAGAGGGTAAAACCTAATTATATTGTTCTATTACGCCCCGAGAGTGTAAATTTGCAACTTATCGAGGTCTACGTTCACAAGAACACAAACTGGATCAACATTAGACTACTCAGTTGGGCCCTAACAGCATAACTTTGGAAACAGTACTTTTTCTCATTCAATCGAACAATAGGTAACACCCAATTATATTGTTCTATTATGCCCCGATAGTGTAAATTTGCAACTTATCGTGGTCAACGTTCACGAGGACCATAACCGGAGCAACATTACACAACTCAGTTGGGCCATAACTGTATAACTTTAGAAACAGTACATTTTCTCATTCAATCGAACAGGGGGTAAAACCTAATTATATTGTTCTATTACGCCCCGAGAGTGTAAATTTGCAACTTATCGAGGTCTACGTTCACAAGAACAAAAATCGGATCAACATTAGACTGCTCAGTTGGGCCCTAACAGTATAACTTTGGAAACATAACTTTTTCTCATTCAATCGAACAAAGGTAAAACCGATTTATATTGTTCTATTATACCCGAGTGTGTAAATTTGCAACTTATCGTGGTCTACGTTCACAAGAACCAAAACCGGATCAATATTAGACTACCCAATTGGGCCCTAACAGTATAACTTTGGAAACAGTACTTTTTCTTATTCAATCGAACAGTGGGTAAAACATATTTATATTGTTCTATTACGCCCCGAGAGTGTAAATTTGCAACTTATCGAGGTCTACGTTCACAAGAACAAAAACCGGATCAACATTAGACTGCTCAGTTGGGCCCTAACAGTATAACTTTGGAAACAGAACTTTTTCTCATTCAATTGAACAATAGGTAACACCCAATTATATTGTTCTATTATGCCCCGATAGTGTAAATTTGCAACTTATCGAGGTCAACGTTCACGAGGACCAAAACCGGAGCAACATTACACTACTCAGTTGGGCCATAACTGTATAACTTTAGAAATAGTACATTTTCTCATTCAATCGAACAGTGGGTAAAACCTAATTATATTGTTCTATTACGCCCCGAGAGTGTAAATTTGCAACTTATCATGTTCTACGTTCTCAAGAACAAAACGGATCAACATTAGACAACTACTTGGGCCCTAACAAGATAACTTTGGAAACAGTAACTTTTTCTCATTCAATCGAACAAAGGTAAAACCGATTTATGTTGTTCTATTACGCCCCGTGAGTGTAAATTTGCATCTTATCGTGGTCTACGTTCACAAGAACCAAAACCTGATCAACCTTAGACTACCCATTTGGGCCCTAACAGTATAACTTTCGAAACAGTACTTTTTCTCATTCAATCGAATAATGGGTTTAACCTATTTATATTGTTCTATTACGCCCCGAGAGTGTAAATTTGCAACTTATCGTGGTCTACGTTCACAAGACCAAAACCGGATCAACATTAGACTACTCAGTTGGGCCATAACAGTACAACTTTGGAAACATTACTTTTTCTCATTCAATCGAACAATAGGTAACACCTAATTATATTGTTCTATTATGCCCCTAAAGTGCAAATTTGCAACTTATCGAGGTCAACGTTCACGAGAACCGAAACCGGAGCAACATTACACTACTCAGTTGGGCCCTACCAGAATAACTTTGGAAACAGTACTTTTTCTCATTCAATCGAACAGTGGGTAAAACCTATTTATATTGTTCTATTACGCCCCGAGTGTTTAAATTTGCGACTTATCGTGGTCTACGTTCACAAGAACCAAAACCGGATCTACATTAGACTATCCAATTGGGCCTTAACAGTACAACTTTGGAAACAGTACTTTTTCTCATTCAATCGAACAATAGGTAATACCTAATTATATTGTTCTATTAGGCCCCGAAAATGTAAATTTGCAACTTATCGAGGTTAACGTTCACAAGAATGTAAACCTGCAACATTACACTACTCACTGGGCCCTAAAGATAACTTTAGGAACAAGACATTTTCTCATTCAATCGAACGAGGGTAAAACCTAATTATATTGTTCTATTACGCCCGAGAGTGTAAATTTCCACCTTATCGTGGTCTACGTTCACGAGAACAGAAACCGGTGCAACATTAGACTACTCAGTTGGGCCCTAACAGCATAACTTTGGAAACAGTACTTTTTCTCATTCAATCGAACAATAGGTAACACCCAATTATATTGGTCTATTATGCCCCGATAGTGTAAATTTGCAACTTATCGAGGTCAACGTTCACGAGGACCAAAACCGGAGCAACATTACACTACTGAGTTGGGCCATAACTGTATAACTTTAGAAACAGTACATTTTCTCATTCAACCGAACAGTGGGTAATCCTAATTATATTGTTCTATTACGCCCCGAGAGTGTAAATTTGCAACTTATCATGTTCTACGTTCACAAGAACAAAAACTGGATCAACATTAGACTACTCAGTTGGGCCCTAACAGTATAACTTTGTAAACAGAACTTGTACTCATTCAATCGAACAGTGGGTAAAACTGATTTATATTGTTCTATTATGCCCCGAGAGTGTAAATTTGCAACTTATCGTGGTCTACGTTCACAAGAACCAAAACCGGATCAATATTAGACTACCCAATTGGGCCCTAACAGTATAACTTTGGAAACAGTACTTTTTCTCATTCAATCGAACAGTGGGTAAAAACCTATTTATATTGTTCTATTACGCCCCGAGTGTGTAAATTTGCGACTTATCGTGGTATACGTTCACAAGAACCAAAACCGGATCAACATTAGACTACCCAATTGGGCCTTAACAGGATAACTTTGGAAATAGTACATTTTCTCATTCAATCGAACAGAGGGTAAACCTAATTATATTGTTCTAATACGCCCCGAGAGTGTAAATTTGCAACTTATAGAGGTCTACGTTCACAAGAGCAAAAACCGGATCAAGATTAGACTACTCAGTTGGGCCCTAACAATATAACATTGGAAACAGAACTTTTTCTCATTCAATCGAACAAGAGGTAAAAGCTAATTATATTGTTCTATTATACCCCGAGAGTGTAAATTTTCAACCTATCGAGGTCAACGTTCACAAGAACCAAAACAGGATCAACTTCAGACTACTCAGTTGGGCGCTAACAGTATAACTTTGGAAACAGTACTTTTTCTCATTCAATCGAACAGTGGGTAAAACCTATTTATATTGTTCTATTACGCCCCGAGTGTGTAAATTTGCGACTTATCGTGGTCTACGTTCACAAGAACCAAAACCGGATCAACATTAGACTACCCAATTGGGCCCTAACAGTATAACTTTGGAAATAGTACATTTTCTCATTCAATCGAACAGAGGGTAAAACCTAATTATATTGTTCTATTACGCCCCGAGTGTGTAAATTTGCAACTTATCGAGGTCTACGTTCACAAGAACAAAAACCGGATCAACATTAGACTACTCAGTTGGGCCCTAACAGTATAACTTTGGAAACAGTACTTTTTCTCATTCAATCGAACAATAGGTAACACCTAATTATATTGTTCTATTATGCCCCGAGAGTGTAAATTTGCAACTTATCGAGGTCAACGTTCACAAGAACCAAAACCGGATCAACATTAGACTGCTCAGTTGGGCCCTAACAGTATAACTTTGGAAACAGTACTTTTTCTCATTCAATCGAACAGTGGGTAAAACCTATTTATATTGTTCTATTACGCCCCGAGTTTGTAAATTTGCGACTTATCGTGGTCTACGTTCACAAGAACCAAAACCGGATCAACATTAGACTACTCAGTTGGGCCATAACAGTACAACTTTAGAAACAGTACTTTTTCTCATTCAATCGAACAATAGGTAATACCTAATTATATTGTTCTATTAGGCCCCGAAAGTGTAAATTTGCAACTTATCGAGGTTAACGTTCACGAGAACAGAAACCGGAGCAACATTACACTACTCAGTTGGGCCCTAACAGTATAACTTTAGGAACAGTACATTTTCTCATTCAATCGAACAGTGGGTAAAACCTAATTATATTGTTCTATTACGCCCCGAGAGTGTAAATTTGCAACTTATCGAGGTCTACGTTCACAAGAACAAAAATCGGATCAACATTAGACTACTCAGTTGGGCCCTAACAGTATAACTTTGGAAACAGAACTTTTTCTCATTCAATCGAACAGTGGGTAAAACTGATTTATATTGTTCTATTATGCCCCGAGTGTGTAAATTTGCAACTTATCGTGGTCTACGTTCACAAGAACCAAAACCGGATCAATATTAGACTGCTCAGTTGGGCCCTAACAGTATAACTTTGGAAACAGTACTTTTTCTCGTTCAATCGAATAGTGGGTAAAACCTATTTATATTGTTCTATTACGCCCCGAGTGTGTAAATTTGCAACTTATCGTGGTCTACGTTCACAAGACCAATACCGGATCAACATTAGACTACTCAGTTGGGCCATAACAGTACAACTTTGGAAACATTAACACCTAATTATATTGTTCTATTATGCCCCTAAAGTGTAAATTTGCAACTTATCGAGGTCAACGTTCACGAGAACCGAAACCGGAGCAACATTACACTACTCAGTTGGGCCCTAACAGTATAACTTTGGAAACAGTACTTTTTCTCATTCAATCGAACAGTGGGTAAAACCTATTTATATTGTTCTATTACGCCCCGAGTGTGTAAATTTGCGACTTATCGTGGTCTACGTTCACAAGAACCAAAACCGGATCTACATTAGACTATCCAATTGGGCCTTAACAGTACAACTTTGGAAACAGTACTTTTTCTCATTCAATCGAACAATAGGTAATACCTAATTATATTGTTCTATTAGGCCCCGAAAGTGTAAATTTGCAACTTATCGAGGTTAACGTTCACGAGAACAGAAACCGGAGCAACATTACACTACTCAGTTGGGCCCTAACAAAGATAACTTTAGAAACAAGACATTTTCTCATTCAATCGAACAAGGGGTAAAAGCAAATTATATTGTTCTATTACGCCCCGAGAGTGTAAATTTGCAACTTATCGAGGTCAACGTTCACAAGAACCAAAACCGGATCAACATTAGACTACTCAGTTGGGCCCTAACAGTATAACTTTGGAAACAGTACTTTTTCTCATTCAATCGAACAATAGGTAACACCCAATTATATTGTTCTATTATGCCCCGATAGTGTAAATTTGCAACTTATCGAGGTCAACGTTCACGAGGACCAAAACCGGAGCAACATTACACTACTCAGTTGGGCCATAACTGTATAACTTTAGAAACAGTACATTTTCTCATTCAATCGAACAGTGGGTAAAACCTAATTATATTGTTCTATTACGCCCCGAGCGTGTCAATTTGCACCTTATCATGGTCTACGTTCACAAGAACAAAAACTGGATCAACATTAGACTACTCAGTTGGGCCCTAACAGTATAACTTTGGAAACAGAACTTTTTCTCATTCAATCGAACAGTGGGTAAAACTGATTTATATTGCTCTATTATGCCCCGAGTGTGTAAATTTGCAACTTATCGTGGTCTACGTTCACAAGAACCAAAACCGGATCAATATTAGACTACCCAATTGGGCCCTAACAGTATAACTTTGGAAACAATACTTTTTCTCATTCAATCGAACAGTGGGTAAAACCTATTTATATTGTTCTATTACGCCCCGAGTCTGTAAATTTGCCACTTATCGTGGTCTACGTTCACAAGACCAATACCGGATCAATATTAGACTACTCAGTTGGGCCATAACAGTACAACTTTGGAAACATTACTTTTTCTTATTCAATCGAACAATAGGTAACACCTAATTATATTGTTCTATTATGCCCCTAAAGTGTAAATTTGCAACTTATCGAGGTCAACGTTCACGAGAACCGAAACCGGAGCAACATTACACTACTCAGTTGGGCCCTAACAGTATAACTTTGGAAACAGTACTTTTTCTCATTCAATCGAACAGTGGGTAAAACCTATTTATATTGTTCTATTACGCCCCGAGTGTTTAAATTTGCGACTTATCGTGGTCTACGTTCACAAGAACCAAAACCGGATCTACATTAGACTATCCAATTGGGCCTTAGCAGTACAACTTTGGAAACAGTACTTTTTCTCATTCAATCGAACAATAGGTAATACCTAATTATATTGTTCTATTAGGCCCCGAAAGTGTAAATTTGCAACTTATCGAGGTTAACGTTCACGAGAACAGAAACCGGAGCAACATTACACTACTCACTTAGGCCCTAACAGTATAACTTTGGAAACAGAACTTTTTCTCATTCAATCGAACAGTGGGTAAAACCTAATTATATTGTTCTATTACGCCCCGAGAGTGTAAATTTGCAACTTATCGAGGTCTACGTTCACAAGAACAAAAACTGGATCAACATTAGACTACTCAGTTGGGCGTTAACAGCATAACTTTGGAAACAGTACTTTTTCTCATTCAATCGAACAATAGGTAACACCCAATTATATTGGTCTATTATGCCCCGATAGTGTAAATTTGCAACTTATCGAGGTCAACGTTCATGAGGACCAAAACCGGAGCAACATTACACTACTCAGTTGGGCCATAACTGTATAACTTTAGAAACAGTACATTTTCTCATTCAATCGAACAGTGGGTAAAACCTAATTATATTGTTCTATTACGCCCCGAGAGTGTAAATTTGCAACTTATCATGTTCTACGTTCACAAGAACAAAAACTGGATCAACATTGGACTACTCAGTTGGGCCCTAACAGTATAACTTTGGAAACAGAACTTTTACTCATTCAATCGAACAGTGGGTAAAACTGATTTATATTGTTCTATTATGCCCCGAGTGTGTAAATTTGCAACTTATAGTGGTCTACGTTCACAAGAACCAAAACCGGATCAATATTAGACTACCCAATTGGGCCCTAACAAAGATAACTTTGGAAACAAGATTTTTTCTCATTCAATCGAACTGGTAAAAACCTATTTATATTGTTCTATTACGCCCCGAGTGTGTAAATTTGCGACTTATCGTGGTATACGTTCACAAGAACCAAAACCGGATCAACATTAGACTACCCAATTGGGCCTTAACGATATCTTTGGAAATAGTACATTTTCTCATTCAATCGAACAGAGGGTAAAACCTAATTATATTGTTCTAATACGCCCCGAGAGTGTAAATTTGCAACTTATAGAGCTCTACGTTCACAAGAGCAAAAACCGGATCAACATTAGACTACTCAGTTGGGCCCTAACAATATAACATTGGAAACAGAACTTTTTCTCATTCAATCGAACAAGAGGTAAAAGCTAATTATATTGTTCTATTATACCCCGAGAGTGTAAATTTTCAACCTATCGAGGTCAACGTTCACAAGAACCAAAACCGGATCAACTTCAGACTACTCAGTTGGGCGCTAACAGTATAACTTTGGAAACAGTACTTTTTCTCATTCAATCGAACAGTGGGTAAAACCTATTTATATTGTTCTATTACGCCCCGAGTTTGTAAATTTGCGACTTATCGTGGTCTACGTTCACAAGAACCAAAACCGGATCAACATTAGACTACCCAATTGGGCCCTAACAGTATAACTTTGGAAACAGTACTTTTTCTCATTCAATCGAACAGTGGGTAAAACCTAATTATGTTGTTCTATTACGCCCCGAGAGTGTAAATTTGCAACTTATCGAGGTCTACGTTCACAAGAACAAAAATTGGATCAACATTAGACTACTCAGTTGGGCCCAAACAGTATAACTTTGGGAACAGTACTTTTTCTCATTCAATCGAACAATAGGTAACACCTAATTATATTGTTCTTTTATGCCCCGAGAGTGTAAATTTGCAACTTATCGAGGTCAACGTTCACAAGAACCAAAACCGGATCAACATTAGACTGCTCAGTTGGGCCCTAACAGTATAACTTTGGAAACAATACTTTTTCTCGTTCAATCGAACAAAGAGTAAAACCTATTTATATTGTTCTATTACGCCCCGAGTGTGTAAATTTGCAACTTATCGTGGTCTACGTTCACAAGAACCAATACCGGATCAACATTAGACTACTCAGTTGGGCCATAACAGTACAACTTTGGAAACAGTACTTTTTCTCATTCAATCGAACAATAGGTAATACCTAATTATATTGTTCTATTAGGCCCCGAAAGTGTAAATTTGCAACTTATCGAGGTTAACGTTCACGAGAACAGAAAGCGGAGCAACATTACACTACTCAGTTGGGCCCTAACAGTATAACTTTAGGAACAGTACATTTTCTCATTCAATCGAACAGAGGGTAAAACCTAATTATATTGTTCTATTACGCCCCGAGAGTGTAAATTTGCAACTTATCGAGGTCTACGTTCACAAGAACAAAAACTGGATCAACATTAGACTACTCAGTTGGGCCCTAACAGTATAACTTTGGAAACAGAACTTTTTCTCATTCAATCGAACAGTGGGTAAAACTGATTTATATTGTTCTATTATGCCCCGAGTGTGTAAATTTGCAACTTATCGTGGTCTACGTTCACAAGAACCAAAACCGGATCAATATTAGACTGCTCAGTTGGGCCCTAACAGTATAACTTTGGAAACAGTACTTTTTCTCGTTCAATCGAATAGTGGGTAAAACCTATTTATATTGTTCTATTACGCCCCGAGTGTGTAAATTTGCAACTTATCGTGGTCTACGTTCACAAGACCAATACCGGATCAACATTAGACTACTCAGTTGGGCCATAACAGTACAACTTTGGAAACATTACTTTTTCTCATTCAATCGAACAATAGGTAACACCTAATTATATTGTTCTATTATGCCCCTAAAGTGTAAATTTGCAACTTATCGAGGTCAACGTTCACGAGAACCGAAACCGGAGCAACATTACACTACTCAGTTGGGCCCTAACAGTATAACTTTGGAAACAGTACTTTTTCTCATTCAATCGAACAATGGGTAAAACCTATTTATATTGTTCTATTACGCTCCGAGTGTTTAAATTTGCGACTTATCGTGGTCTACGTTCACAAGAACCAAAACTGGATCTACATTAGACTATCCAATTGGGCCTGAACAGTACAACTTTGGAAACAGTTTTTCTCATTCAATCGAACAATAGGTAATACCTAATTATATTGTTCTATTAGGCCCCGAAAGTGTAAATTTGCAACTTATCGAGGTTAACGTTCACGAGAACAGAAACCGGAGCAACATTACACTACTCAGTTGGGCCCTAACAGTATAACTTTAGAAACAGTACATTTTCTCAGTCAATCGAACAGAGGGTAAAACCTAATTATATTGTTCTATTACGCCCCGAGAGTGTAAATTTGCAACTTATCGAGGTCTACGTTCACAAGAACAAAAACTGGATCAACATTAGACTACTCAGTTGGGCTCTAACAGCATAACTTTGGAAACAGTACTTTTTCTCATTCAATCGAACAATAGGTAACACCAAATTATATTGTTCTATTATGCCCCGATAGTGTAAATTTGCAACTTATCGAGGTCAACGTTCACGAGGACCAAAACCGGAGCAACATTACACTACTGAGTTGGGCCATAACTGTATAACTTTAGAAACAGTACATTTTCTCATTCAATCGAACAGTGGGTAAAACCTAATTATATTGTTCTATTACGCCCCGAGAGTGTAAATTTGCAACTTATCTTGGTCTACGTTTACAAGAACAAAAACTGGATCAACATTAAACTACTCAGTTGGGCCCTAACAGTATAACTTTGGAAATAGAACTTTTTCTCATTCAATCGAACAGTGGGTAAAACTGATTTATATTGTTCTATTATGCCCCGAGTGTGTAAATTTGCAACTTATCGTGGTCTACGTTCACAAGAACCATAACCGGATCAATATTAGACTACCCAATTGGACCCTAACAGTATAACTTTGGAAACAGTACTTTTTCTCATTCAATCGAACAGTGGGTAAAAACCTATTTATATTGTTCTATTACGCCCCGAGTGTGTAAATTTGCGACTTATCGTGGTATACGTTCACAAGAACCAAAACCGGATCAACATTAGACTACCCAATTGGGCCTTAACAAAGATAACTTTGGAAATAGTACAATTTCTCATTCAATCGAACAGAGGGTAAAACCTAATTATATTGTTCTAATACGCCCCGAGAGTGTAAATTTGCAACTTATAGAGGTCTACGTTCACAAGAGCAAAAACCGGATCAACATTAGACTACTCAGTTGGGCCCTAACAATATAACATTGGAAACAGAACTTTTTCTCATTCAATCGAACAAGAGGTAAAAGCTAATTATATTGTTCTATTATACCCCGAGAGTGTAAATTTTCAACCTATCGAGGTCAACGTTCACAAGAACCAAAACCGGATCAACTTCAGACTACTGAGTTGGGCGCTAACAGTATAACTTTGGAAACAGTACTTTTTCTCATTCAATCGAACAGTGGGTAAAACCTATTTATATTGTTCTATTACGCCCCGAGTGTGTAAATTTGCGACTTATCGTGGTCTACGTTCACAAGAACCAAAACCGGATCAACATTAGACTACCCAATTGGGCCCTAACAGTATAACTTTGGAAACAGTACTTTTTCTCATTCAATCGAACAGTGGGTAAAACCTATTTATATTGTTCTATTACGCCCCTAAAGTGTAAATTTGCAACTTATCGAGGTCAACGTTCACGAGAACCGAAACCGGAGCAACATTACACTACTCAGTTGGGCCCTAACAGTATAACTTTAGAAACAGTACATTTTCTCATTCAATCGAACAGTGGGTAAAACCTATTTATATTGTTCTATTACGCCCCGAGTGTTCAAATTTGCGACTTATCGTGGTCTACGTTCACAAGAACCAAAACCGGATCTACATTAGACTATCCAATTGGGCCTTAACAGTACAACTTTGGAAACAGTACTTTTTCTCATTCAATCGAACAATAGGTAATACCTAATTATATTGTTCTATTAGGCCCCGAAAGTGTAAATTTGCAACTTATCGAGGTTAACGTTCACGAGAACAGAAACCGGAGCAACATTACACTACTCAGTTGGGCCCTAATAAGATAACTTTAGGAACAAGACATTTTCTCATTCAATCGAATGAGGTAAAACCAAATTATATTGTTCTATTACGCCCCGAGAGTGTAAATTTGCAACTTATCGAGGTCTACGTTCACAAGAACACAAACTGGATCAACATTAGACTACTCAGTTGGGCCCTAACAGCATAACTTTGGAAACAGTACTTTTTCTCATTCAATCGAACAATAGGTAACACCCAATTATATTGTTCTATTATGCCCCGATAGTGTAAATTTGCAACTTATCGAGGTCAACGTTCACGAGGACCAAAACCGGAGCAACATTACACTACTGAGTTGGGCCATAACTGTATAACTTTGGAAACAGAACTTTTTCTCATTCAATCGAACAGTGGGTAAAACTAATTTATATTGTTCTATTATGCCCCGAGTGTGTAAATTTGCAACTTATCTTGGTCTACGTTCACAAGAACCAAAACTGGATCAACATTAGACTACTCAGTTGGGCCCTAACAGTATAACTTTGGAAACAGAACTTTTTCTCATTCAATCGAACAGTGGGTAAAACTGATTTATATTGTTCTATTATGCCCCGAGTGTGTAAATTTGCAACTTATCGTGGTCTACGTTCACAAGAACCAAAACCGGATCAATATTAGACTACCCAATTGGGCCCTAACAGTATAACTTTGGAAACAGTACTTTTTCTCATTCAATCGAACAGTGGGTAAAACCTATTTATATTGTTCTATTACGCCCCGAGTGTGTAAATTTGCGACTTATCGTGGTCTACGTTCACAAGACCAATACCGGATCAATATTAGACTACTCAGTTGGGCCATAACAGTACAACTTTGGAAACATTACTTTTTCTCTTTCAATCGAACAATAAGTAACACCTAATTATATTGTTCTATTATGCCCCTAAAGTGTAAATTTGCAACTTATCGAGGTCAACGTTCACGAGAACCGAAACCGGAGCAACATTACACTACTCAGTTGGGCCCTAACAGTATAACTTTGGAAACAGTACTTTTTCTCATTCAATCGAACAGTGGGTAAAACCTATTTATATTGTTCTATTACGCCCCGAGTGTTTAAATTTGCGACTTATCGTGGTCTACGTTCACAAGAACCAAAACCGGATCTACATTAGACTATCCAATTGGGCCTTAACAGTACAACTTTGGAAACAGTACTTTTTCTCATTCAATCGAACAATAGGTAATACCTAATTATATTGTTCTATTAGGCCCCGAAAGTGTAAATTTGCAACTTATCGAGGTTAACGTTCACGAGAACAGAAACCGGAGCAACATTACACTACTCAGTTGGGCCCTAACAGTATAACTTTAGGAACAGTACAATTTCTCATTCAATCGAACAGAGGGTAAAACCTAATTATATTGTTCTATTACGCCCCGAGAGTGTAAATTTGCAACTTATCGAGGTCTACGTTCACAAGAACCAAAACCGGATCAACATTAGACTACCCAGTTGGGCCCTAACAGCATAACTTTGGAAACAATACTTTTTCTCATTCAATCGAACAATAGGTAACACCCAATTATATTGTTCTATTATGCCCCGATAGGGTAAATTTGCAACTTATCGAGGTCAACGTTCATGAGGACCAAAACCGGTGCAACATTACACTACTCAGTTGGGCCATAACTGTATAACTTTAGAAACAGTACATTTTCTCTTTCAATCGAACAGTGGGTAAAACCTAATTATATTGTTCTATTACGCCCCGAGAGTGTAAATTTGCAACTTATCGAGGTCTACGTTCACAAGAGCAAAAACCGGATCAACATTAGACTACTCAGTTGGGCCCTAACAGTATAACTTTGGAAACATAACTTTTTCTCATTCAATCGAACAGTGGGTAAAACTGATTTATATTGTTCTATTATACCCCGAGTGTGTAAATTTGCAACTTATCGTGGTCTACGTTCACAAGAACCAAAACCGGATCAATATTAGACTACCCAATTGGGCCCTAACAGTATAACTTTGGAAACAGTACTTTTTCTCATTCAATCGAACAGTGGGTAAAACCTATTTATATTGTTCTATTACGCCCCGAGAGTGTAAATTTGCAACTTATCGAGGTCTACGTTCACAAGAAGAAAAACTGGATCAACATTAGACTACTCAGTTGGGCCCTAACAGCATAACTTTGGAAACAGTACTTTTTCTCATTCAATCGAAGAATAGGTAACACCCAATTATATTGTTCTATTATGCCCCGATAGTGTAAATTTGCAACTTATCGAGGTCAACGTTCACGAGGACCAAAACCGGAGCAACATTACACTACTCAGTTGGGCCATAACTGTATAACTTTAGAAACAGTACATTTTCTCCTTCAATCGAACAGTGGGTAAAACCTAATTATATTGTTCTATTACGCCCCGAGAGTGTAAATTTGCAACTTATCATGTTCTACGTTCACAAGAACAAAAACTGGATCAACATTAGACAACTCAGTTGGGCCCTAACAGTATAACTTTGGAAACAGAACTTTTTCTCATTCAATCGAACAGTGGGTAAAACTGATTTATATTGCTCTATTATGCCCCGAGTGTGTAAATTTGCAACTTATCGTGGTCTACGTTCACAAGAACCAAAACCGGATCAATATTAGACTACCCAATTGGGCCCTAACAGTATAACTTTGGAAACAGTACTTTTTCTCATTCAATCGAACAGTGGGTAAAACCTATTTATATTGTTCTATTACGCCCCGAGTCTGTAAATTTGCCACTTATCGTGGTCTACGTTCACAAGACCAATACCGGATCAATATTAGACTACTCAGTTGGGCCATAACAGTACAACTTTGGAAACATTACTTTTTCTCATTCAATCGAACAATAGGTAACACCTAATTATATTGTTCTATTATGCCCCTAAAGTGCAAATTTGCAACTTATCGAGGTCAACGTTCACGAGAACCGAAACCGGAGCAACATTACACTACTCAGTTGGGCCCTAACAGTATAACTTTGGAAACAGTACTTTTTCTCATTCAATCGAACAGTGGGTAAAACCTATTTATATTGTTCTATTACGCCCCGAGTGTTTAAATTTGCGACTTATCGTGGTCTACGTTCACAAGAACCAAAACCGGATCTACATTAGACTATCCAATTGGGCCTTAGCAGTACAACTTTGGAAACAGTACTTTTTCTCATTCAATCGAACAATAGGTAATACCTAATTATATTGTTCTATTAGGCCCCGAAAGTGTAAATTTGCAACTTATCGAGGTTAACGTTCACGAGAACAGAAACCGGTGCAACATTACACTACTCAGTTGGGCCCTAACAGTATAACTTTAGGAACAGTACATTTTCTCATTCAATCGAAGAGGGTAAAACCTAATTATATTGTTCTATTACGCCCGAGAGTGTAAATTTGCAACTTATCGAGGTCTACGTTCACAAGAACAAAACTGGATCAACATTAGACTACTCGGTTGGGCCCGAACAGTATAACTTTGGAAACAGTACTTTTTCTCATTCAATCGAACAATAGGTAACACCCAATTATATTGGTCTATTATGCCCCGATAGTGTAAATTTGCAACTTATCGAGGTCAACGTTCATGAGGACCAAAACCGGAGCAACATTACACTACTCAGTTGGGCCATAACTGTATAACTTTAGAAACAGTACATTTTCTCATTCAATCGAACAGTGGGTAAAACCTAATTATATTGTTCTATTACGCCCCGAGAGTGTAAATTTGCAACTTATCATGTTCTACGTTCACAAGAACAAACACTAGATCAACATTGGACTACTCAGTTGGGCCCTAACAGTATAGCTTTGTAAACAGAACTTGTACTCATTCAATCGAACAGTGGGTAAAACTGATTTATATTGTTCTATTATGCCCCGAGAGTGTAAATTTGCAACTTATCGTGGTCTACGTTCACAAGAACCAAAACTGGAACAACATTAGACTACTCAGTTGCGCCCTAACAAAGATAACTTTGGAAACAAGATTTTTCTCATTCAATCGAACAAATGGGTAAAAACCTATTTATATTGTTCTATTACGCCCCGAGTGTGTAAATTTGCGACTTATCGTGGTATACGTTCACAAGAACCAAAACCGGATCAACATTAGACTACCCAATTGGGCCTTAACAGTATAACTTTGGAAATAGTACAATTTCTCATTCAATCGAACAGAGGGTAAAACCTAATTATATTGTTCTAATACGCCCCGAGAGTGTAAATTTGCAACTTATAGAGGTCTACGTTCACAAGAGCAAAAACCGGATCAACATTAGACTACTCAGTTGGGCCCTAACAATATAACATTGGAAACAGAACTTTTTCTCATTCAATCGAACAAGAGGTAAAAGCTAATTATATTGTTCTATTATACCCCGAGAGTGTAAATTTTCAACCTATCGAGGTCAACGTTCACAAGAACCAAAACAGGATCAACTTCAGACTACTCAGTTGGGCGCTAACAGTATAACTTTGGAAACAGTACTTTTTCTCATTCAATCGAACAGTGGGTAAAACCTATTTATATTGTTCTATTACGCCCCGAGTGTGTAAATTTGCGACTTATCGTGGTCTACGTTCACAAGAACCAAAACCGGATCAACATTAGACTACCCAATTGGGCCTTAACAAAGATAACTTTGGAAACAGTACTTTTTCTCATTCAATCGAACAGTGGGTAAAACCTAATTATATTGTTCTATTACGCCCCGAGAGTGTAAATTTGCAACTTATCGAGGTCTACGTTCACAAGAACAAAAACCGGATCAACATTAGACTACTCAGTTGGGCCCAAACAGTATAACTTTGGGAACAGTACTTTTTCTCATTCAATCGAACAATAGGTAACACCTAATTATATTGTTCTTTTATGCCCCGAGAGTGTAAATTTGCAACTTATCGAGGTCAACGTTCACAAGAACCAAAACCGGATCAACATTAGACTGCTCAGTTGGGCCCTAACAGTATAACTTTGGAAACAATACTTTTTCTCGTTCAATCGAACAGTGGGTAAATCCTATTTATATTGTTCTATTACGCCCGAGTGTGTAAATTTGCAACTTATCGTGGTCTACGTTCACAAGAACCAATACCGGATCAACATTAGACTACTTGGGCCATAACAAGACAACTTTGGAAACGATTTTTCTCATTCAATCGAACAATAGGTAACACCTAATTATATTGTTCTTTTATGCCCCGAGAGTGTAAATTTGCAACTTATCGAGGTCAACGTTCACAAGAACCAAAACCGGATCAACATTACACTACTCAGTTGGGCCCTAACAGTATAACTTTAGGAACAGTACATTTTCTAATTCAATCGAACAGAGGGTAAAACCTAATTATATTGTTCTATTACAAATGCTTACAAGCAAATTTGATTCGATTTTCATGGATGAAAACGAGACCTTTACCGAGTACTATACACGTCTACAAGACATAGTAAATACATGCGCTAACTTGGGAGAGAAAATCCCGGAGTCAAAAGTTGTTAGAAAAATTCTTCGAACTCTTCCGGAACGTTTTCGGGCAAAGGTTGCCGCGATTGAAACGGTTAAGCATCCGGATGAGATGAAAGTCGAAGAATTAGTAGGCGCTTTACAAACGTATGAGATGACTTTTCCTACTAATCAATCTTCTTCCAAGTCTTTTTCTAAAAGCACCGGGATGGCACTCAAATCATCAAAGGAAGAAGACGACGACACGGATTCCGACGAAAATATTACGCTTGCGGATTTTGAACAACAATTGGCGCTCCTCACGAAGAAGTTTCGCGAATTTTCGAAAGAAGAACGATGCTTCATCTTCGAAGCGAAAATCCTTTTCTAAACCTTCTTCTAATTCTAAATCGAAAGATAAAAAACTTGTAAAGTCTGCGAATGAAAAAGATGAATACGAAGGGGAAATCCAATGCTTCAAGTGTAGAGGCTACGGCCATATCGCAACGGATTGTCCTTCGAAGAAGACGTATAAACCGAAGGCTTTGCAAGCTAAAACGAAAACTTGGGATGACTCTTCTTCAAACGGATCATCATCAAGTGATGAAGAAAAGGATCATACGGCTTTAATCGCTAATTCTACATCTTTTCCTCCGTCTTATAATGTTGCTTGTTTATCATCTATTGTTTCTAACTCAAATCTTTCTCTCTCTTCGCATGGGTCTTCGAGCGAGAATGGCGAAAGTGAGGAGGAATCGAATGACGAGGATATAGCCGAAGCATACAACCAACTTCTTATCGAATCGAAAAAGATGGCTAAATTCAATAAGAAGTTGGAAAGTCGTTTGTTGGAGATTGAAGAAGATAACAACAATATGAGGATCATGAATGAAGCTCTTGAGGAGGAACGGGGATCAACTTTGAATATCAATTCGGTCCTCCAAAAGAAGCTAGAAGAAGCGGAATTAACAATGAAATCTTATAGGGATAAGATTGGATTTTTGGAGCAACAATTTAAGGAAACCTACACATCCAATCAAGTGTTAACCAAGCAAGTTCATCAACTCAAATCGGATCTTCAACAATTTTCCTCGGGTTCGAAAAAGTTGGATAACATGCTCGGGTTAGGTCAAACGAACAAGTTGGGCCTCGGATACGAAAGGACATATGTTGAGAATGATCAAAAGACGACATCGAAAGTCTCAACAAATTTAAAAGCAAAGGTATGTCACCGATGCGGAGTCAAGGGACATATCAAAAAGAGTTGCCCGAACAAGACAACGAAATCTCAATCGGCACCTTCTTCTATTCGGTATCTCCCACGGAATCAAATAGGAAATCAAGTTAGTCGAGTACCTCGTGCAAACCGAATCTCAAAACCGAACCATCAAGGGAGTTCTAATTCTAAGCCTCAACGAAAATATCAACCGAAGGTTCAAGCATCGAAACGACTAACGGTTGATCCCAATACAAGGCAAATCAAACCGAACGTCGACAAGCAAAGACAACGAAAGATCCAACAAGTGTGGATTCGGAAAGGTGATATCTTTCCTTGTTATTCTTCTTAGCTTGTTTTTCGGTTATGTAATGCTTTGATAGGTGTATATTTCCTACTTTTATTCATTGCATTACATGCTTAGGCGATTTTTGGTACTTAGTGAATATCTTTGATGCTTGAGTTTCTTGTGTTTGAAAATCGTCTTTGAGGAAAGGTAAAGGGGAGTTTTTAAAATTTTTGAGAGTGGCAATGATTGAAAATCATAAATGTAGAGAGATTAAAGGTTTTTCAAAAAGCCTTAACCGGTATTTAAAGTCAATTCAAATTGGACTAAATTCATATTAATTATCGGCTTTACTTCACTTGTTATTATTTTGACGATAATTTAATATGTGATTTCTTCTTACATACATTCATCAAAATGTTGAAATTAATTTTAATCTTTTAGTAATTAATTCATCTTGGTAGTGAATGATTGAATATAATTGATGGATATTTGCTAATTGACTAAGATTCGTCAAAATTATTTTCAATTATGAGATTGTCTAATTTAGGGGGAGTTTGAATATTTTTTTAAAAAAAAGGAAAAACTCCTAAGTATAAAAGATGTGGAAAGAGTTACATCTGAAAGGAGTGTGAAAACTACCACCACATGTAGGAAAGAGCTACCACCTGGTCGTCCGTACGTGTGTGAAGCTACCACATGAGAAATTATATGAAAAACCGAAAAGGTTGGAAAAAATATGTATATATGAATATTTTAATATTTTCGGCGATATAAGGTGATAGTTTGAAAAAGATGCTCAAAGAGCCACTCCCGGTGCTTTATTAGTTAAATCTCTATTTTGAACGAGTTGCGACAAATTGGTGTCAATTTGTCAAATTTCTAAAAATTATTTTTCATCAATTTCCATCTTGATGACTTTAAATCATTAGATTTTTCTTAATATCAAATTTTGATGAATTGATGTCTTTTGAAATCAAATAATATTTTATTTTCATCATAGTAATTTTTGAAGTGAAATCATTAATTTTATGAAATTAATCTAATTTTGAAGGATTTTTGAGAAAACAAGGCAAATTTTTTTTTAATGAGGAGGACACGAAGTGGTTTTACCTTTTTTAGTCTCATTATCTATGTTTTATCTTTTTCCTCTCCTTTTAACTGTGACGGGCCTACTTTCTTTTTGCTAGTTTGTTTTTCTCTCTATTTGTGTTTCTTTTTGGCAATTTTTGACAAAAAGGGGAGAAGAATTGGAAACTTGAATTGAATTTCAAGCGGGGGAGAGATTTTCATGAACAAAGGGGAGAGATTGTTATTTTCATATATTAGATTTTCATGAACAAAGGGGAGAGATTGTTATTGTCATATATTTTCTTTACTACTGACCTTGTTTATGAACTTTGTTCGTGGAGAAAATTGTCTTTTTGCAGGTTTTTGAAATCAAAACATCAAGACTCCTTGTGTCTAAGTCATAGAGTTTGTTTAGGAGTTGCAAAATTATAATTTTGTATTTCTTTGGATCTTTCACACGAGAAGTTCATTGTCTTGGTGATGGCAATGAATTTCATTTTTTGTGAGTTGAGCGTTGTGAGTATTTTAATGTAATTTTGGGTTTTGTCACGAAATTGCCAAAGGGGGAGATTGTTACGGATTTTATGTTGGCATATTTCGTGAAGTTAGTTCGAGTCTTGAAGGTTTAGAGAAGATGAGACGAAGATCGAAGACTCGCAGACGCGAAACGTAAATCCACAATGCGCGGGAAGTTCAAATACTGATGATGATGATTTATATACTTTAACAAGTGTTTAGAAGACATTAGGATTGTTGAAATTGAGTTTTAACTAATTTGGTTCTTCACTCGCATATCTGGTTGAGAGGACCGGTCTCCACATTGAGAGGACCGGTCCCGAAGCACCCTCTGCGCACCTTTGCACGAGAGGAGGGACCGGTCTCCACAACCGGAAGACCGGTCCCGAGAGCTCCCTATGCGCAACTTTGCAGAGGACCGGTCTCCACAAAGGGAGGACCGGTCCCAGAGGCTGGAAATTCACATATCGCTGAATAAGACCGGTCCCCTGGCATGTGAGACCGGTCCCTCGGTGATTAATATTTTATTGCGCAAGGGAGGACCGGTCTCGATCCGGAGGACCGGTCCCTCGATACGAAATCGTTTTAAAGATTTATTTTTCTAATCCAAATCTATCTAGAAGTCTTCTAAACCTATAAATAAGATGTAGGGGTGTTTCTAAAAGATGATTAAGCCTAGATTATTTATGAAAAACCCTAGAAGCTTGTAGGTAGCCGTTTTCCTCATCTTCTACATCAAGCTTCTCCCAAATTGATTCTCGGTGCCCTAATTCTTAATGTTTTTCTAGAATCAATTTGAGAATTGCTTAGAGATTATTCCCATAGATCTTTAATGAGAATCTAAGCAATAAATCATCATCGATCGTATTGTTTTTGCTCTGGACGGAGTGCGCTCGTGGATTCAAGTGGGCGTCGTGGATTCGGCGTGATCAAGGCTTCGTGGATTCGAAGTGGAGGCGTTTCGTGGATTCGGGACGTGGCGTTCGTGGACTCGGACGTGAGGGAGTGGACAACCCGAAGGAGGATTGCGCGGAGATCCATAGGAGAGTTAGAGAGGTCGAGTCCGTGGAGTTCGGTATCACCTTGTAATCTTTTCTCTTATTGATTGTTTATTCGCGTGTTGGTCCCGTGGGTTTTTTACTCCGAGTTTGGAGTTTTCCCACGTAAATCTCGGTGTGCTTTTTATTTTCCGCATTTACTTTTATCGCATCGAGAATTTGTGGTTTTTGGCCGATACACCTATTCACCCCTCTAGGTGTTGTTTGATACAATCTAGATAGATCCTTGGGGCTTCCCGTAACTAACAATTGGTATCGAGCGGGGATCTAGATATATTGATATCAAATGGCCGAAGGCGGTAAGATTAATCGACCCTCGGTTTTCGACGGCACGTATTATGCCTATTGGAAAGTTCGCATGAGAGCTTTTCTAATTGCAATCGAAGAGCGGGTGTGGAAATCAATTGAGTTCGGATGGAAACCTCCAACCGAAAAGGTCGATAATGTTGAGAAGCCTAAACCACGAGACAAGTGGACGAAAGATGAAAACGAGGCATCTTCGTTTAACGGCAAGGGCATAAACGCTTTATTTAATGCCTTGTCGCAAACGGAGTTTACTCGCGTGTCGGCTTGTGAAACCGCGAAAGAGATTTGGGATACTCTACAAGTTACGCATGAAGGAACGAGCTTAGTAAAGGTCCAAAAATTACAAATGCTTACAAGCAAATTTGATTCGATTTTCATGGATGAAAACGAGACCTTTACCGAGTACTATACACGTCTACAAGACATAGTAAATACATGCGCTAACTTGGGAGAGAAAATCCCGGAGTCAAAAGTTGTTAGAAAAATTCTTCGAACTCTTAGGAACGTTTTCGGGCAAAGGTTGCCGCGATTGAAACGGTTAAGCATCCGGATGAGATGAAAGTCGAAGAATTAGTAGGCGCTTTACAAACGTATGAGATGACTTTTCCTACTAATCAATCTTCTTCCAAGTCTTTTTCTAAAAGCACAGGGATGGCACTCAAATCATCAAAGGAAGAAGACGACGACACGGATTCCGACGAAAATATTACGCTTGCGGATTTTGAACAACAATTGGCGCTCCTCACGAAGAAGTTTCGCCGGAATTTTCGAAAGAAGAACGATGCTTCATCTTCGAAGCGAAAATCCTTTTCTAAACCTTCTTCTAATTCTAAATTGAAAGATAAAAAACTTGTAAAGTCTTCAAATGAAAAAGATGAATTCGAAGGGGAAATCCAATGCTTCAAGTGTAGAGGCTACGGCCATATCGCAACGGATTGTCCTTCGAAGAAGACGTATAAACCGAAGGCTTTGCAAGCTAAAACGAAAACTTGGGATGACTCTTCTTCAAACGGATCATCATCAAGTGATGAAGAAAAGGATCATACGGCTTTAATCGCTAATTCTACATCTTTTCCTCCGTCTTATAATGTTGCTTGTTTATCATCTATTGTTTCTAACTCAAATCTTTCTCTCTCTTCGCATGGGTCTTCGAGCGAGAATGGCGAAAGTGAGGAGGAATCGAATGACGAGGATATAGCCGAAGCATACAACCAACTTCTTATCGAATCGAAAAAGATGGCTAAATTCAATAAGAAGTTGGAAAGTCGTTTGTTGGAGATTGAAGAAGATAACAACAATATGAGGATCATGAATGAAGCTCTTGAGGAGGAACGGGAAACAACTTTGAATATCAATTCGGTCCTCCAAAAGAAGCTAGAAGAAGCGGAATTAACAATGAAATCTTATAGGGATAAGATTGGATTTTTGGAGCAACAATTTAAGGAAACCTACACATCCAATCAAGTGTTAACCAAGCAAGTTCATCAACTCAAATCGGATCTTCAACAATTTTCCTCGGGTTCGAAAAAGTTGGATAACATGCTCGGGTTAGGTCAAACGAACAAGTTGGGCCTCGGATACGAAAGGACATATGTTGAGAATGATCAAAAGACGACATCGAAAGTCTCAACAAATTTAAAAGCAAAGGTATGTCACCGATGCGGAGTCAAGGGACATATCAAAAAGAGTTGCCCGAACAAGACAACGAAATCTCAATCGGCACCTTCTTCTATTCGGTATCTCCCACGGAATCAAATAGGAAATCAAGTTAGTCGAGTACCTCGTGCAAACCGAATCTCAAAACCGAACCATCAAGGGAGTTCTAATTCTAAGCCTCAACGAAAATATCAACCGAAGGTTCAAGCATCGAAACGACTAACGGTTGATCCCAATACAAGGCAAATCAAACCGAACGTCGACAAGCAAAGACAACGAAAGATCCAACAAGTGTGGATTCGGAAAGGTGATATCTTTCCTTGTTATTCTTCTTAGCTTGTTTTTCGGTTATGTAATGCTTTGATAGGTGTATATTTCCTACTTTTATTCATTGCATTACATGCTTAGGCGATTTTTGGTACTTAGTGAATATCTTTGATGCTTGAGTTTCTTGTGTTTGAAAATCGTCTTTGAGGAAAGGTAAAGGGGAGTTTTTAAAATTTTTGGGAGTGGCAATGATTGAAAATCATAAATGTAGAGAGATTAAAGGTTTTTCAAAAAGCCTTAACCGGTATTTAAAGTCAATTCAAATTGGACTAAATTCATATTAATTATCGGCTTTACTTCACTTGTTATTATTTTGACGATAATTTAATATGTGATTTCTTCTTACATACATTCATCAAAATGTTGAAATTAATTTTAATCTTTTAGTAATTAATTCATCTTGGTAGTGAATGATTGAATATAATTGATGGATATTTGCTAATTGACTAAGATTCGTCAAAATTATTTTCAATTATGAGATTGTCTAAATTAGGGGGAGTTTGAAGATGTTTGTTAAAAAAAGGAAAAACTCCTAAGTAGAAAAGATGGGGAAAGAGTTACATCCGAAAGGAGTGTGAAAACTACCACCACATGTAGGAAAGAGCTACCACCCCGGTAGTCCGGTACGTGTGTGAAGCTACCACATGAGAAATTATATGAAAAACCGAAAAGGTTGAAAAAAAATATGTATATATGAATATTTTAATATTTTCGGCGATATAAGGTGATAGTTTGAAAAAGATGCTCAAAGAGCCACTCCCGGTGCTTTATTAGTTAAATCTCTATTTTGAACGAGTTGCGACAAATTGGTGTCAATTTGTCAAATTTCTAAAAATTATTTTTCATCAATTTCCATCTTGATGACTTTAAATCATTAAATTTTTCTTAATATCAAATTTTGATGAATTGATGTCTTTTGAAATCAAATAATATTTTATTTTCATCATAGTAATTTTTGAAGTGAAATCATTAATTTTATGAAATTAATCTAATTTTGAAGGATTTTTGAGAAAACAAGGCAAATTTTTTTTAATGAGGAGGACACGAAGTGATTTTACCTTTTTTAGTCTCATTATCTATGTTTTATCTTTTTTCTCTACTTTTAACTGTGACGTGACTACTTTCTATTTGCTAGTTTGTTTTTCTCTCTATTTGTGTTTCTTTTTGGCAATTTTTGACAAAAAGGGGGAGAAGAATTGGAAACTTGAATTGAATTTCAAGCGGGGGAGAGATTTTCATGAACAAAGGGGGAGAGATTGTTATTTTCATATATTAGATTTTCATGAACAAAGGGGGAGAGATTGTTATTGTCATATATTTTCTTTACTACTGACCTTGTTTATGAACTTTGTTCGTGGAGAAAATTGTCTTTTTGCAGGTTTTTGAAATCAAAACATCAAGACTCCTTGTGTCTAAGTCATAGAGTTTGTTTAGGAGTTGCAAAATTATAATTTTGTATTTCTTTGGATCTTTCACGCGAGAAGTTCATTGTTTTGGTGATGGCAATGAATTTCATTTTTTTGTGAGTTGAGCGTTGTGAGTATTTTAATGTAATTTTGGGTTTTGTCACGAAATTGCCAAAGGGGGAGATTGTTACGGATTTTATGTTGGCATATTTCGTGAAGTTAGTTCGGAGTCTTGAAGGTTTAGAGAAGATGAGACGAAGATCGAAGACTCGCGACTCGAAACGTAAATCCACAATGCTCGGTAAGTTCAAATGCGATGATGATGATTTATATACTTTAACAAGTGTTTAGAAGACATTAGGATTGTTGAAATTGAGTTTTAACTAATTTGGTTCTTCGCTCTGCATATACTGGTTGAGAGGACCGGTCTCCACATTGAGAGGACCGGTCCCGATGCACCCTCTGCGCACCTTTGCACGGAGGACCGGTCTCCACAAGCGGAAGACCGGTCCCGAGAGCTCCCTATGCGCAACTTTGCACGAGAGGACCGGTCTCCACAAAGGGAGGACCGGTCCCGCAGGCCGGAAATTCACATATCGTCGAATAAGACCGGTCCCCCGGCATGTGAGACCGGTCCCTCGGTGATTAATATTTTATTGCGCAAGGAGGACCGGTCTACGATACGGAGGACCGGTCCTCGATACGAAATCATTTTAAAGATTTATTTTTCTAATCCAAATCTATCTAGAAGTCTTCTAAACCTATAAATAAGATGTAGGGGTGTTTCTAAAAGATGATTAAGCCTAGATTATTTATGAAAAACCCTAGAAGCTTGTAGGTAGCCGTTTTCCTCATCTTCTACATCAAGCTTCTCCCAAATTGATTCTCGGTGCCCTAATTCTTAATGTTTTTCTAGAATCAATTTGAGAATTGCTTAGAGATTATTCCCATAGATCTTTAATGAGAATCTAAGCAATAAATCATCATCGATCGTATTGTTTTTGCTCTGGACGGAGTGCGCTCGTGGATTCAAGTGGGCGTCGTGGATTCGGCGTGATCAAGGCTTCGTGGATTCGAAGTGGAGGCGTTTCGTGGATTCGGGACGTGGCGTTCGTGGACTCGGACGTGAGGGAGTGGACAACCCGAAGGAGGATTGCGCGGAGATCCATAGGAGAGTTAGAGAGGTCGAGTCGTGGAGTTCGGTATCACCTTGTAATCTTTTCTCTTATTGATTGTTTATTCGCGTGTTGGTCCGTGGGTTTTACTCCGAGTTTGGAGTTTTCCCACGTAAATCTCGGTGTGCTTTTTATTTTCCGCATTTACTTTTATCGCATCGAGAATTTGTGGTTTTTGGCCGATACACCTATTCACCCCCCTCTAGGTGTTGTTTGATACAATCTAGATAGATCCTTGGGGCTTCCCCGTAACTAACAGAGCGGTCTCCCTGCCTCAGCTTGCGGAATTTCTCTTGCATCTTCCGCTTCACGTAGTCGGGGAAGTAGTTGGTGAACACCGCCCTCTTGAACTCCTCCCACGTAGCGGGCGGTAGGTCAGGTGACCTATCCCGCTTGGTTCGCTTCCACCACGCCTTCGCCGCCTTATCTAGGCAATGAGAGGCGAAGTGCACCTTGTCCCTTTCCGGGGTGTTGAAATCCCCGAAAAGCGTCTCCATGGAGTCGATCCACGACTCCACTACCGCCGGTTCCACCACTCCTCCCTCGAAGATAGGTGGCTTGAACTTCATAAACTTGATGAGCGCCGCCAACTGGCGCTCCCGTTCCTCGTCGTCCGCCGCACTATCGTGGTGTGACGTCCCCGATCCGGCCGGTACCACCGTGACTGGTACAGCTGCGACTGGCTCCGCCGCCTCCGCACCCTCGACCACGGTGGGCATCCTAGAAGGAGGTGTAGGGTGCTCGGCCCCCGCCTGCGTCGCCGCTTGCTGCTGCTCCAACGTCTCCTGGAGCCGTCGGATCTGCTCGCCTTGAGCCCTCACCGACTCAGCTTGTTGCCGCACTGCGCCAATAAGCGCGGCCATTTGCTCCTCAAGCCCCCCGCCGCTGCCGGCTGCCGGTTGCACGGGAGCCGCACTCGGTTCCTCAGGCATCGACCTTGTTCGGGGTCGACCACGAGGTGCCATTGCTTCATGAAATGAAGCAACTCACGTTAATACTTAAACACGTACTCGGATATACCCAATCCGGCGAAAGCAAATAAGCGCATTCATTAACATTCCATAGTATCATGTCGTCGGCCGCCGATCACAACACAAGGAATAGAAAACAAATAGCAACTTAAAGTTAGTCTCTAATCATCTTAGAGACATAAGACATGAACCCAATCACATGCTTTCGCTATACTTGTTCACGTCACTCACGTTTCCTTAGGTCCTTAGGTTCTTCCCAATCCTATGGCCCCTAGGTCCATCCTAAGCTTTCACTTTTTGGCTTTATACCCGCTCTGATACCATTTTATCTGTCACGCCCCGAGACCGATCCATTTGGCCGGTTCGAGCGCGCCAACAGACGCCGAACGGACAGAGCTTCCCCTATCCGCCCAAGGCTCAACAAGTACAGATAGAGTATAAGTTTTACAGATGCGGAAGCATACACAAAAGGCTTACACGAGGGTAAGCAACATAGCCAAAATGAAAGTAACTAATGTAAACATACAAGTACTATGATTAATTTCAATCACATACATGCATAATTCTCACAACTTGAATTCTTTAAAGTCTTTACAATTTAATGCATCATCTCTTTCTTACATCACATTTACCTCAAAATGAAACTTGATTACAATTAAAGTTAGACAACTATAATCATCGAATACAAAAGATGATATAAAGGTAAATGCGACTATAGCAAAAATAAAGTAACTTGGGCGGTCTCTACCTAGGGCTCGATGCCCTTACCGCGGTCCTCGGCCGGCTCGCTAGGTCCCGGCCCTGTGGAAATAGTGGGGTGAGAACTACAACAAAGTTCCCAGTGGGTTCGGCAACCAACCACGCCGACTTTCCCACTAGGTCTAATTCAAGCGTAATAGAAAGAAAGGTAAGATAATAACCGACTAACAAATGCAGCTAATACGCTTGAAAGTAAACAGTAAGATGCTCAAAGTAGAACTCATGCAAGATCATAGTTCGATACCCAATCTCTTGGCTAACCCGGGGGTTCGCCCTCAACACGACTCAACCAAACCAAATCCCTATTGTCGGGGAGAGAAAACACTACGACCCGACGGGACCTTCCTCTGGGGAGAGAAAACACTACGACCCAGTGATGACAACTCCGGAGCACATCGCCCGAGGGGGAGCTACCGCGCCTCGAGCAAGGACTAACATGGTGAGTACGATCAATCCTTAACTTTAAGGATTCCAATTCACAATCCATCCTTGACTTCAAGGAGACTTAGGTTCATATGACTCTTAACTCTAAGATTGTCGTCATAATGTCAATCTCTCAATCGTACTAATGTCAAGTAATCTACTTGTTCATGTTCTTGTTCTTGATGCCACACAGTTGTCTAAGTATTCTAGACTCATCATTGCCACACTTGTTCCCTAAGCACATGTCCGATGTCATAATAGTACACTAGGTTCACTAGGTTCTTTGTCATGCATACATAGGGTTCTTTGTTCTTTACCAATACAATAATATACAATCATTCTCATGCATTTGAACTCACAAAAGCAAGAAACTCACAATTAACCCTACTATGCATTATGCTCAAGGTATATAGTATGTTCAAATATGACACTTAGACATAAAGAGAAGTCCGATGTCTTTGGAATGCACCACCCACCTTAGAATATTTTTGTGGAGTCGCCCAACAAGTTTCGCGACCAACCGGTGCCTACTCGAAAACCTGTTACGTTAAAAATCGACCAAATCAGGCCAATTTACATAGTAACCCATAGATAGGCTTTTCGTAAAAATAAACGAAATTGCCCCACGCGTCGGGGATACCCCCAATTAGGTTTTCACAAGGTCAATTTACCTCGGAAACACCCTAGGGCAAAAGCCCCAATTTCCAAACCCTAACAATGCCATTTTGGCATTCCCATGGGATTGATCTCAACCACAAGCAAAAGAAAGCTTGTAGACCCATGAGAAGCTCTTTAGAACCATTCCTAAGCCATTAGAACCATTTATTTGGGGTTTACTACAAACCCTAGCCAACCACCATGAGAGCACTTGAAGCTCTCATGAGGTTTCATGGTGTTCATAGCCATACAAGTCCTCTAATACTAGCAAAAAGCTAGAAAGCTCCAAAACTTAGGAGAAAATCAAACCCTAGAAGTTTACTTGTGAGAACTTACCTCTAGTGCAAAGCCTCTCCAAGCCCTTGGTGTAGGAGAGCTTCAAAGTCCTCCAAAAGCTCCAATGTCACCTTCTTCTTCCTCTCCTTCTTCTTCTCCTCCAAACCCTAGAGCACTTCTAGAGAGAGAAAGTGAGCAAAAGAGAGTGAGAGGGATGAAAAGAGAGTGTGTGCTGTGAGGGAGAGGGGTTAGGGCTAATAACATGTTGTAACATTTACAACTAAGCCCCCCAAACCCAAGTATTTACATTCTGCCAGACTGGGCAGTTTTCGGGCTCAAGGTCCGGACCTTGGCCTCAAGTCCGGATCCCGAGAGCAGGATTTTCAGGACTTAGCCATTTTTCTGAAATTTCGCAGGCTAAGTCCGGACTTAGATTCTAAGTCCGGATCCCGAGAGCAGGATTTTCAGGACTTAGCCAAATTTCAGCTTTTCGCAGCTGGGGCACCTTGTGACATCCGGACTTCACTTGGGAAGTCCGGTCTTGGCTGCTCCAAGTCTGGGAATTCCTCCAGACTTGCAGTTTAACTTTTCCAAGACCCCGCTTTTGCCACGCACGGGTTCCAAAGCACTTAGAACCCATACTAACTCGCTCCACTCCGGGTTCCGCTCATGTCGACGAAACTCGGCACGCTTTACGGGGAAGTGGGTTGTTACATCTACGTTCACAAGAACAAAAACTGGATCAACATTAGACTACTCAGTTGGGCCCTAATAGTATAACTTTGGAAACAGAACTTTTTCTCATTCAATCGAACAGTGGGTAAAACTGATTTATATTGTTCTATTATGCCCCGAGTGTGTAAATTTGCAACTTATCGTGGTCTACGTTCACAAGAACCAAAACCGGATCAATATTTGTCACGCCCCGGGACCCAGCGAAAGCCCGCCCGGCGCGTGCCCAGACCCGCCGTATGTCTACAACATACAAGGCGTCTAACAAAAACGATAAATAACCACGAAGATAAGAAGAATCTAGAAGCATCAGAGCAGTATAACAACTAGAATTCTATACAAGGAAACATAAAAGAAGTGACTAAAAGTAAAGTACCAATCTCTAATATAAACTATAAAGAGAGTACAACAAAAGAAACCAACACCACTATAACTAAGTACATGGTAGTCTCTACATAGGGATACAAAACTCTCTCATTCTCACCAAAGAACAAAAAGAGAGAAAAACCCCTACAAGGAGGAAAGCTGCGATAACTAGCTAGCGGTTCCCTTTCCACGATCCCTTGCCTCCGCCGGTGCCGAAGGCTCTGAAACACATTAGAAAAAGAGGGCGTGAGAACTATTAATTAATAGTTCCCAGTGGGCAATTACTGACTTCAGTTGCATGCTCCACTAGGCCCAAAACTAAGCAAGTAAGTATAAACGATAATAAGCGATAATAAGCGACATGTAAATAACATGTAAACTACTAAACACAATATCTCTACTTAGCACGAATTTGCATAAGTAAGCTATTCTAAGCATGAATAGAAAGCGTTATAATTAACATGAAGTTCCCAACTTGATAGTAAAAGACTAAGTTTACTATTCTAATCAAGATCTATAATGTCCACAAGTGATAGTAAAGTGTTAAAGTTTACTATTCTAGTCAAAGTCCACTTTCTTTAAACTACATTAAGTTTAAGTACAATAAGATCAACCGAAGGCGATATGGCCGATGCCCACCCGAAGGCCGCCTAGCCCAAATCGAGCCTAATGGCCCCGTAGTAGTCAACATTCCCACCCTAGGAATGAGGCGTCCCCATAGCAATCCACTTCGGCGCCCAATCCGCACGGCGAATACAAGAAACGCGTTGGCCAACTCCGGAGTCTTAGGCTTGTGAGAGCTACCCTCACAAGCGTGTGCGAATGAGCACAATGGCAAAAGTCACAAAACTCGTCATAAGTCCCAATTCGTCATGTCTCTAACATGGAATGTACAAGTGTCCCAAGGCCTATCTCTATGTCATCATGTCTCTAACATGGAAATAATAGATGTCCAGTGGCCTATGTCAAGTCTCTATGTTGCAGTTTCATAGTTTTCTAAGTTAAGTGCCGCTTGATGACACTTAAGCTTTTCTAAGTTTCAACACAAGTTTAATGTTCTCAATTACAATATTAATTAAGCTACATAAACATGAATGGCACACTCCCAGGTGCCCACAAATCCCACCCTCACATGCATGCTGTTTAACCCCGAAAGCTCTACCATATAGAGTGAAAATTTTATCATACATGAGGCATGCATTTTAAGTGGTTCAAAATTCATAATAAATCTATTTAGCATGAATATGCATTCAAAATAATTAAATCAAACCGAATAAGCGCTTAGGAGCCATTTGCTCCTATGCTCATGAAGCCAAACCCACCAAGTGCGAAAAGCGTTGCTCCGAACCGCTAACGAAGCTTCGATAATCACTCCTAGAGTCCTAAAAAGTTCACCCTAGGAGTTACAAGCTAAGAAAATAAACCTTGAGTTCACACTTTAAGGATTTCGACAAAAGGTTGGAGAAAACTCACCGAATGTGAAGGAAGTGCTCTTGATCTCCAAATGGGAGTTAGAGTCCTTCTAATCCAACCTAAATCAAAGTTCTAAACCCATCAATTAGGTCCCAAAGGCCCTAAATCGAAAATTCCCAAATCCTAACCCTAGAATCCCATTCTAGGGTTTCATCTCACAAAAACCCATAAAATTCAAAACTAGAGGAAAGAGATCATTCACATACCTCTAAGAAGCTCAACACCAAGCTCAAAAAGCCCTAGGCTTGAAGCTTGATCCACCACAAAGCTCCAAAAGGCAAGCTCCAAGCTCCAACAATGGTGGTAGAGGCTCTATCAAGCAAAAAGAGCAAAAGAGAGGGTTTTAATCCTCTAAAAATCCAACCTAAACCCTAGAAAACACAAGGGAGTAGAGAGAGAAGCTCCTTACCTCCTTCTCTCTTGTTCTCGGCTGAGAAGCGTAAGGGCAAGGGGTGCTATATTAGAAGCAACAAAATGCTAAAACACCCCTGCAGTTTAAACTGCTCGAAATACGCAGTTTGTCTCGGTACAAGCCATCCCATACCGATACAGACCCTGCGAAACAGCCAAACCCGAGGCTCGGGTTGGCTGCCTCCAGCCATCCCATACCGGTACAGAATCCACCCTGTACCGGTATAGCAACAATGGTTGTACCGGTATAGCAACCAAGGCAAGCCCTCTAGAGTCAAACCCGAGAGCAACCTAAAATCTAAACTTTTGGACTTTAGTGCTTAGAATTCATCCACTAACCTCGGTGCTCGTGCCATAGGTCGGAACACAGTCAACGACCCTCCAGAAAAATCTGGAAAAGCTCCAAACTCAAGTCAACTACTCGAACTCCGCAATTTGCGCAAGTCCAGTATGTTACATTCACCCCTCCTAAAAAGGAGTTTCGTCCGCGAAACTCTAAAGCGAACTCATACCTCAAGATTCCATCTGAAAGAGATGGGGATAGCGCTCTGCGGTGCGCTCTCAGGCTCCCACGTGGCCTCTCGCTCCTCGTGGTTGCTCCAAAGAACCTTCACGTACGGAATGTCCCGATTCCGCAATTTCTTCACCTCGCGAGCCAAGATCTTCACGGGTTGCTCCTCGAAGCTCAAATCCTCCCGCATCTCTATGGGTACAGCCTCCAATACATGAGCCGGATCATGGATATATTTTCGAAGGACCGATACATGAAAGACGTTGTGCACGCCCGATAGGTTCGGCGGTAGAGCAAGTCGATACGCTACCGAACCTATACGTTCCAAGATCTCATAGGGTCCAATAAATCGAGGACTCAACTTACCTCGAATTCCAAATCTCCGAATCCCCTTTGACGGCGAGGCGAGACTTTCAAAAAGACATGATCTCCAATCTGAAACTCCAAGTCTCGTCGGCGTTTATTTGCATAGCTCCTCTGCCTACTCTGGGCCGTCAGTAGTCGCTCCCGAGCGATTCGAACTTTATCCTCTGCTTCCCGGAGCACTTCGGGGCCTAAAGCCAATCTTTCGCCCACTTCACTCCAATGAAGTGGCGATCTACTCGTCCATATAATGCCTCGAACGGTGCCATCTTGATACTTGCTTGATAACTATTGTTATAAGCAAACTCCGCCATAGGTAGATGCTGCGACCATCCTCCCTGGAAGTCAATCACACATGCTCGAAGCATGTCCTCTAGAGTCTGTATAGTGCGCTCCGACTGCCCGTCACTCTGGGGGTGGAAAGCAGTGCTGAAATCCAATCTAGTACCCAAAGCGTGCTGTAGACTCCTCCAGAAGTGTGACACAAAGCGAGTGTCCCTGTCAGATACGATCGATGTAGGTACTCCATGAAGTCGCACAATCTCATCAAGGTACACTTGTGCGAGCTTATCTCCAGCCCAAGTAGTATGGATAGGTATAAAGTGCGCTGACTTCGTCAACCTATCCACTATCACCCAAATAGCATCATGCCCAGCTTGAGAGCGAGGCAATCCTGTCACGAAGTCCATGGTGATCTTCTCCCACTTCCACACGGGAATAGGCAAACTACGAAGTTTTCCGTGGAACTCGATGCTCGCTTTCACTTGTTGGCAAGTTAGACATCTAGCAACAAACTCGCCAACATCCTTCTTCATCCCAGGCCACCAATAAAGTAACCTCAAGTCCTTGTACATTTTGGTGCCTCCTGGATGAATAGCATAAGGTGCCCTGTGTGCCTCCTGAAGGATGTCCTCTCTAAGTCCCAAATCTGCCGGCACACAAATCCGTCCACAGTAGCGCATCACTCCCTGATCATCCACTAGGAAGTCACCGGTGCAACCATCAACCATTTTGTCTCGAATCCTTTGCAACTCTAAGTCAAGAGCTTGCTTCTCTTTAATTCTATCCATAAGAGTAGGTTGCACCACCATAGTCATCAGTCGCATAGGCGTATCGGGAGTCACTACCTCCAACTCCAACCGCTTCATCTGCTCGATCAACTGCGGTTGAGTAACGACATGCATCGCTAAGTTCTCGGTAGATTTCCGACTTAGCGCATCCGCCACCACGTTAGCCTTGCCCGGGTGGTAGAGAATAGTCAAATCATAATCCTTGAGTAGCTCCAACCATCTGCTGTCTCAAGTTCAACTCCTTCTGGGTGAAAAGGTACTTTAAGCTCTTGTGATCCGTATAGACCTCGCACCGCTCGCCATACAAATAGTGGCGCCATAGCTTCAATGTAAAGACTACGGCCGCCAACTCCAAGTCGTGTGTAGGATAGTTCTTCTCATATTCCTTTAATTGACGAGATGCATACGCGATCACCTTGTCACCCTGCATCAAGACACAGCCCAATCCGTTAAGAGATGCATCACTATAAACCACATACCCTGCTCCAGCCATAGGTAAAGTGAGGATTGGAGCGGTCGTCAATCTCAGCTTCAATTCTTGAAAGCTCTTTTCACACGCATCATTCCAAATGAATTTAGCTCCTTTGTGCGTAAGCCTCGTGAGGGGGGTAGATAACTTCGCAAAGCCCTCCACGAATCGGCGGTAGTAGGCCAAACCAAGGAAGCTCTGATCTCGGTGACGCTCGTCGGTCTTGGCCAATCTGAATGGCTTCTATCTTCCTAGGATCCTTTGCTATGCACGATCACGAAATCACATGTCCCGGAAAAGCCACTTCTCGAAGCCAAAATTCGCACACTTCTTCGGCTGTGCAAATAACTTCTTTTCCCGATGCACTTGTAGTACCAATCTCAAGTGTTCCTCGTGTTCCACATCACTTCGGGAATGAGCCAAGGTGTCGTCGATGAAGGCCACGACGAACTGTCTAGATAAGGCTTGAAGACACGGTTCATTAGATCCATAAAAACTGCTTAGGGGCATTAGTAAGCCCAAACGGCATAACGGTGAACTCATAATGTCCATACCGTGATCTAAAAGCCGTCTTCGCCACATCCCCAGGCGCAATCTTCAACTGATGGTATCCCGACTTCAAGTCTATCTTGGAATACACATTCGATCCTTGAAGTTGATAAAAAAGATCATCAATCCTCGGCAACGGATATTTATTCTTGATCGTGACTTTATTAAGTTCCCGATAGTCCACGCAAAGACGAAGTGATCCGTTCTTCTTCTTCACAAAAAGAACCGGTGCTCCCCAAGGTGACACACTCGGTCGAATGAAGCCCTTGTCCAACATATCCTGTAACTGTGCCCTCAGCTCCTTTAACTCTGCCGGTGCCATCCTATAGGGTGCCTTCGAGACTGGGGTAGTCCCGGGAGCGAGATCTACCACAAACTCGATCTCGCTATCAGGTGGCATGCCTGGTAACTCCGCTGGAAACACGTCCTGAAACTCCCGTACCACCGGGATATCCTCGATCCTAGGGGTATCATCCTCACCCCTCATTGCGATACTAGCCAAATAGGCTACGCATCCACGGTTGATCAGTTGCCTAGCTCGAGACGAACTGATCGACATCGCAAAAAGCGAACTCTGGCATCCTCTAAACACCACCTCACTCTGACCCGGTTCTCTAAAAGTAACCGTTCGATTAACACAATCGATGGTGGCGTAGTATCTAGTCAACCAATCCATACCCAAAACCACGTCAAAATCCCCCAACTTGCGCACCACTCGCAAATCCGCGGGCATGGTCCAAACTCCTACCCGAATAGGGCAACTGGGGCAATACTCTCGCACGTCCACAATGTGGTCGGGTACAACAATACGTCCAGGGTGTAGTAAAGGAACAAACTGGATGTCATGCAACTCGGCAAACGGTAGATCAATAAATGAATGTGATGCACCGGTATCAAATAATGCACGTACTCTAATGCCATCAAGTAAAATGATACACCACCACATCCTCGGTATCGCTGCCGCCTCGATCTGCGCGGCGTACATGCGCCCACTCGGCGCCCGACGTGACCCCTCGCTGCGCTGACGGACGGTCGGCCCGATCAGTGCTTGTGTCGACGGGGTCCCCTGGCTGGCGGCTGGTAGAGCCGGTGCCGATGCAGAAGACGGTGCCGGTGAAGAACCTCTCGGGCACTCGGTACGGATGTGGCCCTCCTGGCCACACTAGAAGCACCTGCCTGCCCGCTGTGGACACTGCGGCGGGTGGTGAGGACCACCGCAGATCACACACCGGGAGGTCGGGGTCGGTCGGGTCCTCTCGGCGAGTCGGTGCGCCTCGGCGCGGCTGTGCCTCGGATGCTTCGGGGCCTCTAGAGTGCGTCGCTCGCACCCTCGGCCGCGGGCCTCTTGCCCTTTCCCTTGTCCAAACCCTCGCGTCTCTCCTGCACCATGGCCGCGCCGCTCTCCACAGTGAGCGCGCGGTTCACCACCTGTCGGTAAGTCTGAAGCTCCGATGACTGCACGAACCGGAAGATCGACGGTCTCAGTCCACGCTCGAAGATGCGGGCCTTATCCTCGTCGTCTCGGCGAAGGGCACGCAATGCAGAAGCCGAGAAAACTCCCTCTCGTACTCGGCTACAGATCGATCCCCCTGAGCCAGGCTGCGCAAACTCTGCTCCATCCGCCTCTTGACGCTGTCGGGGAAGTAATGTGACAATAGAAGTTCCTTGAACTTCATCCGGGTGATAGATGCCAAATCCGTCTTTGGGGTTCTCCCGAATGTCCATCCACCGGCGGTAGGCCTCGCCATCGAGGTGGTGGGTGGCGAGCCACACCCCGCTCCTCCACAAATGTGTCGCGGAATAGCTTCTCCATGTGCATCAACCACTTTTCCACAATCCGGTGGTCGACGTTCTCACCGTCAAAGATCCTCGGGCGCACTTCCTAAACTCCTTGAGGCGACCCATGAGTCGATCCCTCTCGGCTCACCGAGCCATAGCGGAAATGCCGCGCCACCGGTGATGCTCGAACGGCGGGGTGTCCCGGTCCTCCTCCGGCGCTCAAGCTGCCGGTGTAGTCCGGTGTGTGGCCGGCGCGGGAGGCTGCGCCGCGGTAAGTCAACCTCGGGCGAGTCTTTGGCGGTGAAGGGTCCGAGCCTCCCTCGCAGCCCGCTGCCGCATAGAAGTTCCTCCATGCGCTTCATGCGCGCCTCCCGACGCTTGTGCCGTCGCCGCTGCGTCACCAATCTTGTGAGGGCCGCCGGTGGCCTCAACTCACGGACCTCGCCGGATCGGAGGTAGCGGAGGCCTCGACCTCCTCAAAAGTTGCCGCATTGTCCGCTCCAACGATTTCGAGCGAGTTATCGGCATCGCCACTACAACATCATAAAAGCGCAAGTTAGTAAGCTCACGCAATCGCATCCCCGCTCATGCTCTAAATACCCAAATCATGCGAAAGTAATGAAGTGTCATTTACTACTAACTCCCGATGTTACGTTGTCGGCCGCCAACGTAACCCTCCGCGAAGTTAGAAGTTATACCCTTCGATCCAACTCTACTTACTAGAGTTATTCAAGATACCCAATCTTAATACTTTCGCTCACAAGTTAAATAGACCTCGTCTCTCACGAGCCTATATCCTATAGTCCAACCTGCCTAAGGTTTGCTAGGTCCACAAGAAGACTCAACCCTAGGCTCTGATACCAATTTAATCTGTCACGCCCCGGGACCCAGCGGAAGCCCGCCCGGCGCGTGCCCAGACCCGCCGTATGTCTACAACATACAAGG
The DNA here is from genome assembly GCA_025177825.1 of Aechmea fasciata. NCBI lineage: Eukaryota > Viridiplantae > Streptophyta > Magnoliopsida > Poales > Bromeliaceae > Aechmea > Aechmea fasciata. The sequence continues at coordinate 6,201,672 of CM045939.1, forward strand.
CGTCTAACAAAAACGATAAATAACCACGAAGATAAGAAGAATCTAGAAGCATCAGAGCAGTATAACAACTAGAATTCTATACAAGGAAACATAAAAGAAGTGACTAAAAGTAAAGTACCAATCTCTAATATAAACTATAAAGAGAGTACAACAAAAGAAACCAACACCACTATTGTCACGCCCCGAGCCCGCCTATTTGGTCGGATTCGGGCGCGCCGACAGACAGCCGAACGGACAGAGTTTCCCCTGTACGTTCAAGGCGTCGCAATCGATACAATTACAAGGATGTTCCAACCAGGAACAGATATCACAATCAGATTGCAAAAGGAAGTATCATAAACATAAAACAGCTACTTGCTACTACAACCATTCGTCTCAAATTTAACTTTTACATTCGTATTACTAACTTCCTAATACAATCTAGTTATTACAAATTTGTTTACAATTTACTACAACTTGTTCTCCCTTGCTATACCCCTAAGCTCTGGCAACTGGGGTACTTCTATCTCTGGTCTCCTGGTAGGGCGCTATCTATGGAGCTACGCCTTTGCCTCGCGCTGCTGCGCCGCTCACGTGTATACTGTACTCCCCAAAAACGCAACACGGGGTGAGAACTATTGTCCATAGTTCTTGTGGGTACGGTCACCCAAGAGAACAGCTCGACCAATAGGTCCAAGGAGGCACTGCAGATATGTTAGTCCAAAAGCATATACAGATATATAGTTTGCAACTAACATAAAAACCTGCCTCATAAATGCAATATGCAAAATTATTCTTTAGCTCTTAGCTTTTCTTTACTTTATTGCTATTCTTTACTTTAGCTCTTTTATTCTTATCTTAGCTATTTACCAAGTTAGCTATCCATACTTTTTACCCTTTATCCTCACTAGCTACTTATCAAGATAGCTATTCACATTCTCTATCCTTTATCCTCGGCACATACGCTATTTAGCAAATACGTCTAAGGTCCACTCTACCTTAGCTCACTATGCCACCCGACTCGGTCTTGAGTCAATCAAATGCGGATAATCCGCCCGCTGTCTAGCCCGAGGTGTTGGACGTCTCACAACTACCCCAGCTGTCAACAGCCCGCCGCCCTCTGTGACGCAGCCTCATCGCGGCGAAATCGTCGCACACGCGAACCCATTGTCACTTGACATAACCATTCTGGTGGCGATCACGGCGGACTTACCCAGCGAGGACCCAAGTCATGACTTAACCATCTGGCGGCGAACTAATCGCACCTCACCCAACAATGGTTTGAGTCACTCCTCCGCCTCCTGGCGCGCTCGTATCGTACTTACCCAGCAATGGTTTCCAAACTCATGGTGTCAACTCATGGCGGTCTGATCCTCACCCGGCTTGACCGGTATCGAACTCATTTTGGCTCACCCACCCGGCGGCGAAATCGTCGCACAACGCCACGTCAGTGGTATAGCCCTGGACGGCGAAATCGTCGCACACGCCCGGCACCCTCAGTGGTGCACATATCACGGGATTCCATGAATCCGTTTCACTTAGCTGGAGGGTTAGCTAGGCCCTCAAGAGACGACCCTCTAGGTCCATTGTCTTTACCTCCTAGGTCTACTTGACACTAGGGTTCATTCATCATCACATAACCTAGGTTGACTTAACTCTAGGTTCAATGTCATCCCAACTCGACCTATGCTTACTCACACTAGGTCAATTATCATCTTTAACCAACCTATGTCCTTGACACTAGGTTCACTGTTCTTTACCTAGATCCACTTGACTCTAGGTTTACTATAACCTATGTCCTTTACACTAGGTTAGATGTCATTCCCCTAGGTCCACATGACTCTAGGTTTACTACAACTTATGTTCTTTACACTAAGTTGGATGCCACTCGATCTATATGTGTATTAGTCCATGACTCACATTCTTTACTTTGCATTCTTACATTTAGCATTCAATACTTCATTATTTAGCTCATGCTCCATTGCTCTCTAGCATTTCTATATCATGCTATTGTCATGCCCATCTTGCTCACTAGCATTTCTATATCACGCTCATACTTAGCCTCTCACACTAGGTTCCTTAACATGCATTTCTACTTGTGTATTTTATACTCTGTTATTTAACATGTATTTCTACACATGGTTCACATGCATCAACTTGAAACCGTTACTCTTAGACATATTTAGGCGACCTAGCCGCTTCGGTAAACACAACCCACCTCAATTCGCACTTCGATCGCTCGTCGACACTTGCAATCGGCCGCCCGCGGCACTCTTGACCCGGTTTGGCTCGAACTCTTGCACGACCACCCGAACGGTCTCCGAATCTCGATCTGAGACTTTGTGCCGTTGCCCCACGCCTTCAAGTTGCCCCAGTTCCGCTTTCATGAATTTAGGGCTTCTATCTTGCGTGCTGCGGACATCTGGTATGAATATATTAAATAATTAATATCTTTGTACTCTCTCGTCGGATGACCGAACCGAGTGCGCCAACGCGTTCGTTAGGCCCCCAATTAGGTTTCTATGGGGTCAAATGAGATCAAACTCATCTATTTCTAAAAACCCCATTTTGGAGCCCTAGGTTTGCATCTATGCAATCCCACCGATTTGATCTCTAGAACAAGCAATAGAGAGCTTGTCTAACCTCTAGGAACTCATCTAAGAGTACTAGAGCCAACCATAGGGTGCATAGAGCAAACCCTAGAAATCCACCATTAGTGCTCTACGAAGAAAACATGGTTTTCATGTGTTCTTCGGTTGCTACTAGGCTCCTACGCTTGTGAGGAGATCAAAACACTAGATCTAGGGTTTAGAAACCCTCTACTAGAAGATCTACCATGAGAGGAGCAAAGGCTTACCTCTACAAGAAGCCCTCTTGCACAAAGGGGAGGAAGAAGATGCCCATGGTGATCTCCACCATCATCTTCTTCACCATCTCCATCTTCTTCTTCTTCTTCTTCTTCTCCCTTTTCTTTCTTTCTTTCTCTCCTTCTTCTTGCTTCGGTCGAACAGAGAGAGAGAGAGAGAGAGATCTGTGAGGGAGAGAGGGTAAGAAAGGGTTTTGTTACCCTCTAATCACTTAACCCCTTGCCAAAATACAACAAAGCCCCTCAAATTTGCAATATTTGCAACAGCCCAAACTGGGCATTTTCGGGCTGCTGAGACCGGTCTCCATGTATGGTGTCCAGTCTCCAAGTATCTTCACCAGGGTCCAATCGCGCGTGCGATGGGACATTCACACAATGTCCGGTCTGGCTGCGCAGGCCCTTTGCCCATTTTCCGGCTTACTGGGTCCGGACATCCACCATTGTCCGGACATTGGATGTCCGGACATTGGATCAATGTCCCGACCCCGCAGGTCCCCTCAGCCCACTCAAAGGACTTAGCCAAATTTTCAGCTTTTTCCCGTTTCTTCTCCGTTCCAACTCACTTTTGGCCCGTTTGACCTCCGATTCGCTTCAAATCGAACCGAGACTCTCCACACATGATTTAGATCATGTCCACATCATTATCTCATCCGCGCAAGAGTCGGATTTAGCTCGTGGCCCAAAATAGCCTTTCGGGCTTCGTTCTCGCACCTAGTGCACCGAAAACACCCGAAAGCTTCCAAACTTCACCGGAACCATTCCTATGGCCTTCTAAGCCAACATACCTCGTAACTTCAAGACTTTAGAAGTTCGATATGTGACAACTATAACTAAGTACATGGTAGTCTCTACATAGGGATACAAAACTCTCTCAATCTCACCAAAGAACAAAAAGAGAGAAAAACCCCTACAAGGAGGAAAGCTGCGATAACTAGCTAGCGGTTCCCTTTCCACGATCCCTTGCCTCCGCCGGTGCCGAAGGCTCTGAAACACATTAGAAAAAGAGGGCGTGAGAACTATTAATTAATAGTTCCCAGTGGGCAATTACTGACTTCAGTTGCATGCTCCACTAGGCCCAAAACTAAGCAAGTAAGTATAAACGATAATAAGCGATAATAAGCGACATGTAAATAACATGTAAACTACTAAACACAATATCTCTACTTAGCACGAATTTGCATAAGTAAGCTATTCTAAGCATGAATAGAAAGCGTTATAATTAACATGAAGTTCCCAACTTGATAGTAAAATACTAAGTTTACTATTCTAATCAAGATCTATAATGTCCACAAGTGATAGTAAAGTGTTAAAGTTTACTATTCTAGTCAAAGTCCACAGCTTTCTTTAAACTACATTAAGTTTAAGTACAATAAGATCAACCCGAAGGCGATATAGCCGATGCCCACCCGAAGGCTGCCTAGCCCAAATGCCGAGCCTAATGGCCCCGTAGTAGTCAACATTCCCACCCTAGGAATGAGGCTGTCCCACGGCAATCCACTTGGCGCCCAATCCCGCACGGCGAATACAAGAAACGCGTTGGCCAACTCGGTGCCGGCTTGTGAGAGCTACCCTCACAAGCGTGTGCGAATGAGCACAATGGCAAAAGTCACAAAACTCGTCATAAGTCCCAATTCGTCATGTCTCTAACATGGAATGTACAAGTGTCCCAAGGCCTATCTCTATGTCATCATGTCTCTAACATGGAAATAATAGATGTCCAGTGGCCTATGTCAAGTCTCTATGTTGCAGTTTCATAGTTTTCTAAGTTAAGTGCCGCTTGATGACACTTAAGCTTTTCTAAGTTTCAACACAAGTTTAATGTTCTCAATTACATTAATTAAGCTACATAAACATGAATGGCACACTCCCAGGTGCCCACAAATCCCACCCTCACATGCATGCTGTTTAACCCCGAAAGCTCTACTATATAGAGTGAAAATTTTATCATACATGAGGCATGCATTTTAAGTGGTTCAAAATTCATAATAAATCTATTTAGCATGAATATGCATTCAAAATAATTAAATCAAACCGAATAAGCGCTTAGGAGCCATTTGCTCCTATGCTCATGAAGCCAAACCCACCAAGTGCGAAAAGCGTTGCTCCGAACCGCTAACGAAGCTTCGATAATCACTCCTAGAGTCCTAAAAAGTTCACCCTAGGAGTTACAAGCTAAGAAAATAAACCTTGAGTTCACACTTTAAGGATTTCGACAAAAGGTTGGAGAAAACTCACCGAATGTGAAGGAAGTGCTCTTGATCTCCAAATGGGAGTTAGAGTCCTTCTAATCCAACCTAAATCAAAGTTCTAAACCCATCAATTAGGTCCCAAAGGCCCTAAATCGAAAATTCCCAAATCCTAACCCTAGAATCCCATTCTAGGGTTTCATCTCACACAAAATTCAAAACTAGAGGAAAGAGATCATTCACATACCTCTAAGAAGCTCAACACCAAGCTCAAAAAGCCCTAGGCTTGAAGCTTGATCCACCACAAAGCTCCAAAAGGCAAGCTCCAAGCTCCAACAATGGTGGTAGAGGCTCTATCAAGCAAAAAGAGCAAAAGAGAGGGTTTTAATCCTCTAAAAATCCAACCTAAACCCTAGAAAACACAAGGGAGTAGAGAGAGAAGCTCCTTACCTCCTTCTCTCTTGTTCTCAGCACAAGGAGAAGCCCTAGGGGCAAGGGGTGCTATATTAGAAGCAACAAAATGCTAAAACACCCCTGCAGTTTAAAGCCCACTCGAAATACGCAGTGTATCGGTACAAGCCATCCCGTACGTGAGACCTGCGAAACGACCAAACCGAGGCTCGGGTTGGGCGCCTCGACCATCCCATACGGTACAGAATCCACCTGTCTGGGTATAACAATGTGCATCTTGGGGTATAGCAACCAAGGGTGTCTGGGTACAAGCCCTCGAGTCAAACGAGAGCAACCTAAAATCCAAACTTTTGGACTTTAGTGCTTGGAATTCATCCACTAACCTCGGTGCTCGTGCCATAGGTCGGAACACAGTCAACGACCCTCCAGAAAAATCTGGAAAAGCTCCAAACTCAAGTCAACTACTCGAACTCCGCAATTTGCGCAAGTCCAGTATGTTACAATATTAGACTACCCAATTGGGCCCTAACAGTATAACTTTGGAAACTGTACTTTTTCTCATTCAATCGAACAGTGGGTAAAACCTATTTATATTGTTCTATTACGCCCCGAGTGTGTAAATTTGCGACTTATCGTGGTCTACGTTCACAAGAACCAAAACCGGATCAACATTAGACTACCCAATTGGGCCTTAACAGTATAACTTTGGAAATAGTACATTTTCTCATTCAATCGAACAGAGGGTAAAACCTAATTATATTGTTCTAATACGCCCCGAGAGTGTAAATTTGCAACTTATCGAGTGTCACGCCCCGGGGTCGGCAGGACCTTCCCCAAAGCGTGCCCAGACCCGCCATATGCCAACACATACAAGGCGTCTAACTTAAAAACAGCGGAATTAAAACATACAATAGGCTAAAACTATAAGTATCAGAGCAACATACAGCTAGCCCTATCAACAAGTAGAGAGTAGGAAAACTATAAACATAAGGAGACTAACAACATAACCAAAAAGAACATAAGGTTAATACAACATTAGTCCCAAAAAGTGGTGGTCTCTCTAAATACGGGAACAACTCACAACCTCTCTAAAAGCAACAGAACTAGAGAAGTATCCACCTATCGATCAACCTCGCCGAGTGCCGCTAACCCGAAGCAACACCTTGCCGCGATCCCTAACCTCCCCGATGCGGAAGGCAGAAAAGGAAACAGAAACAGGGGGCGTGAGAACTATAAATTTATAGTTCCCAGTTGGCAATTACTGACCTGCACCATTGCACCACTAGGCCCAAAGAAAAGAGAGCAAGTAAGCGATATAATTAAACTTGTAATTAAAGCATAAAGAGATGCTACAATAACCATGTTCCCAAAATTTAAATGTCATAAGTTCTCGTTCCAACATATATAAGATGATATGTTTTAACTATAACCAACGAGTATACTAATAAGTAATTAAAGAATTACCAAATATACTATAACTCCAAGTAAAGTCCACATAATCCAACTACTAAGTCCTATCTAGTAGTTATTGTTATTTAGTAAAGTTGAATGTCCAATTCAATTCTCTCTCTCTAGGATTTATCCATAGTAATCCAACTTGTGCCACCTAAGTACCGTGGTAGCCCAACATCCCCCGCAAGGAATGAGTCTGTCCCAACGGTCCCGTAGGTTTCTCAACACCGCACGCGCGAACAAATCGCGAAGGCCAACTCCGGAGTGCCGGCTTGTAGGGAGCGACCCTCACAAGCATGTGCGAAAGAGCACAAATGGCAATAAGTATAGTCAAGTCTCAAGTCCAAACCTCATGTCTCAACATGAAAATAGTAACTAGTAACCCTAAGGTCTAGTTCAATTATTCTCATGACACTAGATTCTCTATGTCAAGTTCATTCACGAGCCTAATGCCGCTTGATGACATTAGCTCACTATTCTACACCTTTGATGCCAAGCCAATGCCGCTTAATGACAAGGGCTTTTCTCCTATGTCATGCATAGTTCTATGTTCTCAAACACATGTCAAACTAACTATAACAATTTAGTTCAAGTTCTCAAATAGAATGCTACCACCACTCAGCTCTCACAAGCATGCATCTCTACTATATAGAAGAAAATTGCACTATACATAACATATGTATCTTAAGCATTCTAAAATTCACAAATAATATATGAAACATGAAAACACATGATTTCCCAATTAACCGTAAGCATATAAGCTCCAATGAGAATTTCTCATTGTGCTAGGTGAGGCCAAACCCACCGTCGCTCCGAACCGCTAACGAAGCTTCGATTCCTACTCCTAGTACCCTACAAAGTAAATCCTAGGAGTTACAACCTCTAAAGATGAACCATGTGTTCAATCTTTAAACTTCTATACAAAGAATAAGGAAAAACTCACCTTAGTGTAAGAATCCTTCTCCAATCCTCAAATGGAGTGTAAATCCCTTCCAAAGCAACCTAAATCAAGGTTCTAAACCAATCAATTGGACTCTAAAAGCCCTAGGTTGCAAACCCCCAAAATAAACCCTAATATGCCAAATCTAGGGTTTCATCTATAAAGAAGCAACCAAACTCAAATCTAGGGAAAGGAGATGAGTTGCTTACCTTCTAGGAACTCCAAACAAGGCTCAAAACCCTCAAAGCTTGAAGATCTATCCTCCCTCCAGCTTCAAATCCAAGCTCCAAGCTTCACCCATGGTGGAAAATGCACCAAGAAGCAAAAAGGAGAAAAGAGAGTGATTAATCTCTTTAAAAATCAACCCATTGCCCTAGAAACCAAGAGAGAAGTAGAGAGGGCTCCTTACCTCTTTTCCTCAGTGATCCCAGCACAAAAGAACCCTAAGGGGTCGTGGGTGCTGTTATAAGAAGCAACAAAATGCCAAAAAGCCCCTTCAATTTCGGATTTTCGAAACTGCCAGGCTGTACCGATACAAATCCAGTTTGTACCGGAATAAACCCTGCGAAACAGCAAACCCGAGCCTCGGGTTTGCCCAGCTGCTCATCTATACCGGTATAAATCTCGGCTTGTACCGGTATAGCCATCATTTTGTACCGGTATAGACACTAATTTGTACCGGTACAAAGGTATAAAATTTCAACCCGAGAGCAACCTAAAATCCAGCTTTTTGGACTTTAGTGCTTGGAAATCATCCACTAACCTCGGTACTCGTGCCATGGGTCGGAACACAGTCAACGACCCTCCAGAAAATCTGGAAAAGCTCAGATCTCACATCTAACACTCGAACCTTGCAATTTGCAAAAGTTCAGTGCGTCACATCGAGGTCTACGTTCACAAGAGCAAAAACCGGATCAACATTAGACTACTCAGTTGGGCCCTAACAGTATAACTTTGGAAACAGAACTTTTTCTCATTCAATCGAACAAGAGGTAAAAGCTAATTATATTGTTCTATTATACCACGAGAGTGTAAATTTTCAACTTATCGAGGTCAACGTTCACAAGAACCAAAACCGGATCAACATTAGACTACTCAGTTGGGCGCTAACAGTATAACTTTGGAAACAGTACTTTTTCTCATTCAATCGAACAGTGGGTAAAACCTAATTATATTGTTCTATTACGCCCCGAGTATGTAAATTTGCAACTTATCGTGGTCTACGTTCACAAGAACCAAAACCGGATCAACATTAGACTACCCAATTGGGCGCTAACAGTATAACTTAGGAAACAGTACTTTTTCTCATTCAATCGAACAGTGGGTAAAACCTAATTATATTGTTCTATTACGCCCCGAGAGTGTAAATTTGCAACTTATCATGGTCTACGTTCACAAGAACAAAAGCTGGATCAACATTAGACTACTCAGTTGGGCCCTAACAGTATAACTTTGGAAACAGTACTTTTTCTCATTCAATCGAACAATAGGTAACACCTAATTATATTGTTCTATTATGCCCCGAGAGTGTAAATTTGCAACTTATCGAGGTCAACGTTCACAAGAACCAAAACCGGATCAACATTAGACTGCTCAGTTGGGCCCTAACAGTATAACTTAGGAAATAGTACTTTTTCTCGTTCAATCGAACAGTGGGTAAAACCTATTTATATTGTTCTATTACGCCCCGAGTGTGTAAATTTGCAACTTATCATGGTCTACGTTCACAAGAACCAATACCGGATCAACATTAGACTACTCAGTTGGGCCGTAACAGTACAACTTTGGAAACAGTACTTTTTCTCATTCAATCGAACAATAGGTAATACCTAATTATATTGTTCTATTAGGCCCCGAAAGTGTAAATTTGCAACTTATCGAGGTTAACGTTCACGAAACGAGCAGGAGCAACATTACACTACTCAGTTGGGCCCTAACAGTATAACTTTAGGAACAGTACATTTTCTCATTCAATCGAACAGAGGGTAAACCTAATTATATTGTTCTATTACGCCCCGAGAGTGTAAATTTGCAACTTATCGAGGTCTACGTTCACAAGAACAAAAACTGGATCAACATTAGACTACTCAGTTGGACCCTAACAGTATAACTTTGGAAACAATACTTTTTACCATTCAATCGAACAATACCTCACACCTAATTATATTGTTCTATTATGCCCCGATAGTGTAAATTTGCAACTTATCGAGGTCAACGTTCACGAGGACCAAAACCGGAGCAACATTACACTACTCAGTTGGGCCATAACTGTATAACTTTAGAAATAGTACATTTTCTCATTCAATCGAACAGTGGGTAAAACCTAATTATATTGTTCTATTACGCCCCGAGAGTGTAAATTTGCAACTTATCATGGTCTACGTTCACAAGAACAAAAACTGGATCAACATTAGACTACTCAGTTGGGCCCTAACAGTATAACTTTGGAAACAGAACTTTTTCTCATTCAATCGAACAAGGGGTAAAAGCTAATAATATTGTTCTATTATGCCCCGAGAGTGTAAATTTTCAACTTATCGAGGTCAACGTTCACAAGAACCAAAACCGGATCAACATTAGACTACTCAGTTGGGCGCTAACAGTATAACTTTGGAAACAGTACTTTTTCTCATTCAATCGATCAGAGGGTAAAACCTATTTATATTGTTCTATTACGCCCCGAGTATGTAAATTTGCAACTTATCGTGGTCTACGTTCACAAGAACCAAAACCGGATCAACATTAGACTACCCAATTGGGCCCTAACAGTATAACTTTGGAAACAGTACTTTTTCTCATTCAATCGAACAGTGGGTAAAACCTAATTATATTGTTCTATTACGCCCCGAGAGTGTAAATTTGCAACTTATCGAGGACTACGTTCACAAGAACAAAAACTGGATCAACATTAGTCTACTCAGTTGGGCCATAACAGTACAACTTTGGAAACAGTACTTTTTCTCATTCAATCGAACAATAGGTAAAACCTATTTATATTTTTATATTATGCCCCGAGAGTGTAAATTTGCAACTTATCGAGGTCAACGTTCACAAGAAGCAAGCCGGATCAACATTAGACTGCTCAGTTGGGCCCTAACAGTATAACTTTGGAAACAGTACTTTTCTCGTTCAATCGAACAGTGGGTAAAACCTATTTATATTGTTCTATTACGCCCCGAGTGTGTAAATTTGTAACTTATTGTGGTCTACGTTCACAAGAACCAATACCGGATCAACATTAGTCTACTCAGTTGGGCCATAACAGTACAACTTTGGAAACAGTACTTTTTCTCATTCAATCGAACAATAGGTAATACCTAATTATATTGTTCTATTAGGCCCCGAAAGTGTAAATTTGCAACTTATCGAGGTTAACGTTCACGAGAACAGAATCCGGAGCAACATTACACTACTCAGTTGGGCCCTAACGGTATAACTTTAGGAACGGTACATTTTCTCATTCAATCGAGCACGGAGGGTAAACCTAATTATATTGTTCTATTACGCCCCGAGAGTGTAAATTTGCAACTTATCGACGTCTACGTTCACAAGAACACAAACTGGATCAACATTAGACTACTCAGTTGGGCCCTAACAGCATAACTTTGGAAACAGTACTTTTTCTCATTCAATCGAACAATAGGTAACACCCAATTATATTGTTCTATTATGCCCCGATAGTGTAAATTTGCAACTTATCGTGGTCAACGTTCATGAGGACCAAAACCGGAGCAACATTACACAACTCAGTTGGGCCATAACTGTATAACTTTAGAAACAGTACATTTTCTCATTCAATCGAACAGGGGGTAAAACCTAATTATATTGTTCTATTACGCCCCGAGAGTGTAAATTTGCAACTTATCATGGTCTACGTTCACAAGAACAAAAGCTGGATCAACATTAGACTACTCAGTTGGGCCCTAACAGTATAACTTTGGAAACAGAACTTTTTCTCATTCAATCGAACAGTGGGTAAAACTGATTTATATTGTTCTATTATGCCCGAGTGTGTAAATTTGCAACTTATCGTGGTCTACGTTCACAAGAACCAAAACCGGATCAATATTTGACTACCCAATTGGGCCCTAACAGTATAACTTTGGAAACTGTACTTTTTCTCATTCAATCGAACAGTGGGTAAAACCTATTTATATTGTTCTATTACGCCCCGAGTGTGTAAAGTTGCAACTTATCGTAGTATACGTTCACAAGAACCAAAACCAGATCAACAGTAGACTTCTCAGTTGGGCCATAACAGTATAACTTTGGAAACAGTACATTTTCTCATTCAATCGAACAGAGGGTAAAACCTAATTATATTGTTCTATTACGCCCCGAGAGTGTAAATTTGCAACTTATCGAGGTCTACGTTCACAAGAACAAAAACTGGATCAACATTAGACTACTCAGTTGGGCCCTAACAGTATAACTTTGGAAACAGTACTTTTTCTCATTCAATCGAACAAGGGGTAAAAGCTAATTATATTGTTCTATTATACCCCGAGAGTGTAAATTTTCAACTTATCGAGGTCAACGTTCACAAGAACCAAAACCGGATCAACATTAGACTACTCAGTTGGGCGCTAACAGTATAACTTTGGAATCAATACTTTTTCTCATTCAATCGATCAGAGGGTAAAACCTATTTATATTGTTCTATTACGCCCCGAGTATGTAGATTTGCAACTTATCGTGGTCTACGTTCACAAGAACCAAAACCGGATCAACATTAGACTACCCTATTGGGCCCTAACAGTATAACTTTGGAAACAGTACTTTTTCTCATTCAATCGAACAGTGGGTAAAGCCTAATTATATTGTTCTATTACGCCCCGAGAGTGTAAATTTGCAACTTATCGAGGTCTACGTTCACAAGAACAAAAACTGGATCAACATTAGACTACTCAGTAGGGCCCTAACAGTATAACTTTGGAAACAGTACTTTTTCTCATTCAATCGAACAATAGGTAACACCTAATTATACTGTTCTATTATGCCCCGAGAGTGTAAATTTGCAACTTATCGAGGTCAACGTTCACAAGAACCAAAACCGGATCAACATTAGATCGCTCGGTTGGCCCTAATAAAGATAACTTTGGAAACAAGATTTTTCTCGTTCAATCGAACAATGGGTAAAACCTATTTATATTGTTCTATTACGCCCCGAGTGTGTAAATTTGCAAGTTATCGTGGTCTACGTTCACAAGAACCAAAACCGGATCAACATTAGACTACCCAATTGGGCCCTAACAGTATAACTTTGGAAACAGTACTTTTTCTCATTCAATCGAACAGTAGGTAATACCTAATTATATTGTTCTATTATGCCCCGAGAGTGTAAATTTGCAACTTATCGAGGCCAATGTTCAAGAGAACAAACCGAGCAACATTACACTACTCACTGGCCCTAACAAAGATAACTTCAGAATGACATTTTCTCACTCAATCGAACAGAGGGTAAAACCTAATTATATTGTTCTATTATGCCCCGAGAGTGTAAATTTGCAACTTATCGTGCTCTACGTTCACAAGAACAAAATCTGGATCAACATTAGACTACTCTTGGGCCCTAACAAAGATAACTTTGGAAACAAGATTTTTTCTCATTCAATTGAACAATAGGTAACACCCAATTATATTGTTCTATTATGCCCCGATAGTGTAAATTTGCAACTTATCGTGGTCAACGTTCACGAGGACCAATACCGGAGCAACATTACACTACTCAGTTTGGCCATAATAGTATAACTTTGGAAACAGTACATTTTCTCATTCAATCGAACAGTGGGTAAAACCTAATTATATTGTTCTATTACGCCACGAGAGTGTAAATTTGCAACTTATAGAGGTCTACGTTCACAAGAACAAAAACTGGATCAACATTAGACTACTCAGTTGGGCCCTAACATTATAACTTTGGAAACAGAACTTTTTCTCATTCAATCGAACAGTGGGTAAAACTGATTATATTGTTCTATTATGCCCCGAGTGTGTAAATTTGCAACTTATCGTGGTCTACGTTCACAAGAACCAAAACCGGATCAATATTAGACTACCCAATTGGGCCCTAAAAGTATAACTTTCGAAACAAGATTTTTCTCATTCAATCGAACATGGGTGAAACCTATTTATATTGTTCTATTACGCTCCGAGTGTTTAAATTTGCGACTTATCGTGGTCTACGTTCACAAGAACCAAAACCGGATCAACATTAGACTACCCAATTGGGCCTTAACAGTATAACTTTTGAAACAGTACATTTTCTCATTCAATCGAACAGAGGGTAAAACCTAATTATATTGTTCTAATACGCCGCGAGAGTGTAAATTTGCAACTTATCGAGGTCTACGTTCACAAGAGCAAAAACCGGATCAACATTAGACTCCTCAGTTGGGCCCTAACAGTATAACTTTGGAAACAGAACTTTTTCTCATTCAATCGAACAAGGGGTAAAAGCTAATTATATTGTTCTATTATACCCCGAGAGTGTAAATTTTCAACTTAGCGAGGTCAACGTTCACAAGAACCAAAACCGGATCAACATTAGACTACTTTGGGCGCCAACAAGATAACTTTGGAAACAAGATTTTTCTCATTCAATCGATCGAGGGTAAAACCTATTTATATTGTTCTATTACGCCCCGAGTATGTAAATTTGCAACTTATCGTGGTCTACGTTCACAAGAACCAAAACCGGATCAACATTAGACTACCCAATTGGGCGCTAACAGTATAACTTAGGAAACAGTACTTTTTCTCATTCAATCGAACAGTGGGTAAAACCTAATTATATTGTTCTATTATGCGCCGAGAGTGTAAATTTGCAACTTATCGAGGTCTACGTTCACAAGAACAAAAACTGGATCAACATTAGACTACTCAGCTGGGCCCTAACAGTATAACTTTCGAAACAGAACTTTTTCTCATTCAATCGAACAATAGGTAACACCTAATTATATTGTTCTATTATGCCCCGAGAGTGTAAATTTGCAACTTATCGAGGTCAACCACAAGAACCAAAACCGGATCAACATTAGACTCGGTTGGGCCCTAACAAGATAACTTTGGAAACAAGACATTTTCTCGTTCAATCGAACAAAGGTAAAACCTATTTATATTGTTCTATTACGCCCCGAGTGTGTAAATTTGCAACTTATCGTGGTCTACGTTCACAAGAACCAATACCGGATCAACATTATACTACTCAGTTGGGCCATAACAGTACAACTTTGGAAACAGTACTTTTTCTCATTCAATCGAACAATAGGTAATACCTAATTATATTGTTCTATTAGACCCCGAAAGTGTATATTTGCAACTTATCGAGGTTAACGTTCACGAGAACAGAAATCGGAGCAACATTACACTACTCAGTTGGGCCCTAACTGTATAACTTTAGGAACAGTACATTTTCTCATTCAATCGAACAGAGGGTAAAACCTAATTATATTGTTCTATTACGCCCCGAGAGCGTAAATTTGCAACTTATCGAGGTCTACGTTCACAAGAACAAAAAGTGGATCAACATTAGACTACTCAGTTGGGCCCTAACAGTATAACTTTGGAAACAGTACTTTTTCTCATTCAATCGAACAATAGGTCACACCTAATTATATTGTTCTATTATGCCCCGATAGTGTAAATTTGCAACTTATCGAGGTCAACGTTCACGAGGACCAAAACCGGAGCAACATTACACTACTCAGTTGGGCCATAACTGTATAACTTTAGAAATAGTACATTTTCTCATTCAATCGAACAGTGGGTAAAACCTAATTATATTGTTCTATTACGCCCCGAGAGTGTAACTTTGCAACTTATCATGGTCTACGTTCACAAGAACAAAAACTGGATCAACATTAGACGACTCAGTTGGGCCCTAACTATAACTTTGGAAACAGAACTTTTTCTCATTCAATCGAACAGTGGGTAAAACTGATTTATATTGTTCTATTATGCCCCGAGTGTGTAAATTTGCAACTTATCGTGGTCTACGTTCACAAGAACCAAAACCCGATCAATATTAGACTACCCAATTGGGCCCTAACAGTATAACTTTGGAAATAGTACATTTTCTCATTCAATCGAACAGAGGGTAAAACCTAATTATATTGTTCTATTACGCCCCGAGTGTGTAAATTTGCGACTTATCGAGGTCTACGTTCACAAGAACCAAAACCGGATCAACATTAGACTACTCAGTTGGGCCCTAACAAAGATAACTTTGGAAATGTAACTTTTTCATTCAATCGAACAAGGGGTAAAAGCTAATTATATTGTTCTATTGTACCCCGAGAGTGTAAATTTTCAACTTATCGAGGTCAACGTTCACAAGAACCAAAACCGGATCAACATTAGACTACTCAGTTGGGCGCTAACAGTATAACTTTGGAAACAGTACTTTTTCTCATTCAATCGAACAGAGGGTAAAACCTATTTATATTGTTCTATTACGCCCCGAGTATGTAAATTTGCAACTTATCGCGGTCTACGTTCCCAAGAACCAAAACCGGATCAACATTAGACTACCCAATTGGGCCCTAAAAGTATAACTTTGGAAACAGTACTTTTTCTCATTCAATCGAACATTGGGTAAAACCTAATTATATTGTTCTATTAAGCCCCGAGAGTTTAAATTTGCAACTTATCAAGGTCTACGTTCACAAGAACCAAAACCGGTCAACATTAGACTATCCAATTGGGCCATAACAGTACAACTTTGGAAACAGTATTTTTTCTCATTCAATCGAACAATAGGTAATACCTAATTATATTGTTCTATTAGGCCCCGAAAGTGTAAATTTGCAACTTATCGAGGTTAACGTTCACGAGAACAGAAACCGGAGCAACATTACACTACTCAGTTGGGCCCTAACAGTATAACTTTAGGAACAGTACATTTTCTCATTCAATCGAACAGAGGATAAAACCTAATTATATTGTTCTATTACGCCCCGAGAGTGTAAATTTGCTACTTATCGAGGTCTACGGTCACAAGAACAAAAATTGGATCAACATTAGACTACACAGTTGGGCCCTAACAGTATAACTTTGGAAACAGTACTTTTTCTCTTTCAATCGAACAGTGGTAAAACCTAATTATATTGTTCTATTACGCCCCGAGAGTGTAAATTTGCAACTTATCGAGGTCTACGTTCACAAGAACAAAAACTGGATCAACATTAGACTACTCAGTTGGGCCCTAACAGTATAACTTTGGAAACAGTACTTTTTCTCATTCAATCGAACAATAGGTAACACCTAATTATATTGTTCTATTATGCCCCGAGAGTGTAAATTTGCAACTTATCGAGGTCAACGTTCACAAGAACCAAAACCGGATCAACATGTTGGGCCCTAATAAGATAACTTTGGAAAGATTTTTTTCTCGTTCAATCGAACAGTGGGTAAAACCTATTTATATTGTTCTATTACGCCCCGAGTGTGTAAATTTGCAACTTATTGTGGTCTACGTTCACAAGAACCAATACCGGATCAACATTAGTCTACTCAGTTGGGCCATAACAGTACAACTTTGGAAACAGTACTTTTTCTCATTCAATCGAACAATAGGTAATACCTAATTATATTGTTCTATTAGGCCCCGAAAGTGTAAATTTGCAACTTATCGAGGTTAACGTTCACGAGAACAGAAACCGGAGCAACATTACACTACTCAGTTGGGCCCTAACAGTATAACTTTAGGAACAGTACATTTTCTCATTCAATCGAACAGAGGGTAAACCTAATTATATTGTTCTATTACGCCCCGAGAGTGTAAATTTGCAACTTATCGAGGTCTACGTTCACAAGAACAAAAACTGGATCAACATTAGACTACTCAGTTGGGCCCTAACAGCATAACTTTGGAAACAGTACTTTTTCTCATTCAATCGAACAATAGGTAACACCCAATTATATTGTTCTATTATGCCCCGATAGTGTAAATTTGCAACTTATCGTGGTCAACGTTCATGAGGACCAAAACCGGAGCAACATTACACAACTCAGTTGGGCCATAACTGTATAACTTTAGAAACAGTACATTTTCTCATTCAATCGAACATGGGGTAAAACCTAATTATATTGTTCTATTACGCCCCGAGAGTGTAAATTTGCAACTTATCGTGGTCTACGTTCACAAGAACCAAAACCGGATCAATATTTGACTACCCAATTGGGCCCTAACAGTATAACTTTGGAAACAGTACTTTTTCTAATTCAATCGAACAGTGGGTAAACCTAATTATATTGTTCTATTACGCCCCGAGTGGTTAAATTCGCAACTTATCGTGGTCTACGTTCACATGAACCAAAACCGGATCAATATTAGACTACCCAATTGGGCCCTAACAGTATAACTTTGGAAACAATACTTTTTCTCATTCAATCGAACAAATGGTAAAACCTATTTATATTGTTCTATTACGCCCCGAGTGTGTAAATTTGCGACTTATCGTGGTCTACGTTCACAAGAACCAAAACCGGATCAACATTAGACTACCTAATTGGGCCTTAACAGTATAACTTTGGAAATAGTACATTTTCTCATTCAATCGAATAGAGGGTAAAACCTAATTATATTGTTCTAATACGCCCCGAGAGTGTAAATTTGCAACTTATCGAGGTCTACGTTCACAAGAGCAAAAACAGGATCAACATTAGACTACTCAGTTGGGCCCTAACAGTATAACTTTGGAAACAGAACTTTTTCTCATTCAATCGAACATTGGGTAAAAGCTAATTATATTGTTCTATTATGCCCCGAGAGTGTAAATTTGCAACTTATCGAGGTCAACGTTCACAAGAACCAAAACCGGATCAACATTAGACTACTCAATAACAAGATAACTTTGGAATCAATACTTTTTCTCATTCAATCGATCAGAGGGTAAAACCTATTTATATTGTTCTATGACGCCCCGAGTATGTAGATTTGCAACTTATCGTGGTCTACGTTCACAAGAACCAAAACCGGATCAACATTAGACTACCCTATTGGGCCCTAACAGTATAACTTTGGAAACAGTACTTTTTCTCATTCAATCGAACAAGGTAAAGCCTAATTATATTGTTCTATTACGCCCGAGAGTGTAAATTTGCAACTTATCGAGGTCTACGTTCACAAGAACAAAAATCGGATCAACATTAGACTACTCGTAGGGCCCTAACAAAGATAACTTTGGAAACAGAACTTTTTCTCATTCAATCGAACAATAGGTAACACCTAATTATATTGTTCTATTATGCCCCGAGAGTGTAAATTTGCAACTTATCGAGGTAAACTTTCACAAGAACCAAAACCGGATCAACATTAGACTGCTTACTGGGCCCTAACAAGATAACTTTGGAAACAAAGATTTTTCTCGTTCAATCGAATGGTAAAACCTATTTATATTGTTCTATTACGCCCCGAGTGTGTAAATTTGCAAGTTATCGTGGTCTACGTTCACAAGAACCAATACACGGATCAACATTAGACTACTCGCTTGGGCCATAACAAGACAACTTTGGAAACAGTACTTTTTCTCATTCAATCGAACAATAGGTAATACCTAATTATATTGTTCTATTAGGCCCCGAAAGTGTAAATTTGCAACTTATCGAGGTTAACGTTCAAGAGAACAGAAACCGGAGCAACATTACACTACTCAGTTGGGCCCTAACAAAGATAACTTCGTGAATGTAAAGACATTTTCTCATTCAATCGAAGAGGTAAAACCTAATTATATTGTTCTATTACGCCCGAGAGTGTAAATTTGCAACTTATCGAGGTCTACGTTCACAAGAACAAAACGGATCAACATTAGACTACTCACTTGGGCCCTAACAAAGATAACTTTGGAAACAAGATTTTTTCTCATTCAATTGAACAATAGGTAACACCCAATTATATTGTTCTTTTATGCCCCGATAGTGTAAATTTGCAACTTATCGTGGTCAACGTTCACGAGGACCAAAACCGGAGCAACATTACACTACTCAGTTGGGCCATAACTGTATAACTTTAGAAACAGTACATCTTCTCATTCAATCGAACAGTAGGTAAAACCTAATTATATTGTTCTATTACGCCCCGAGAGTGTAAATTTGCAACTTATCGTGGTCTACGTTCACAAGAACCAAAACCGGATCAACATTAGACTACTCAGTTGGGCCCTAACAGTATAACTTTGGAAACAGAACTTTTTCTCATTCAATTGAACAGTGGGTAAAACTGATTTATATTGTTCTATTATGCCCCGAGTGTGTAAATTTGCAACTTATCGTGGTCTACGTTCACAAGAACCAAAACCGGATCAATATTAGACTACCCAATCGGGCCCTAACAAGATAACTTTAGAAACAAGATTTTTCTCATTCAATCGAACTGTGGGTAAAACCTATTTATATTGTTCTATTACGCCCCGAGTGTTTAAATTTGCGACTTATCGTGGTCTACGTTCACAAGAACCAAAACCGGATCTACATTAGACTAGCCAACTGCGGCTTAATAGTACCACTTTGGAAACAGCACTTTTTCTCATTCAATCGAACAGTGGGTAAAACCTAATTATATTGTTCTAATACGCCCGAGAGTGTAAATTTGCAACTTATCGAGGTCTACGTTCACAAGAGCAAAACCGGATCAACATTAGACTCCTACTGGGCCCTAACAAAGATAACTTTGGAAATTTAACTTTTTCTCATTCAATCGAACAAGGGGTAAAAGCTAATTATATTGTTCTATTATACCCCGAGAGTGTAAATTTTCAACTTAGCGAGGTCAACGTTCACAAGAACCAAAACCGGATCAACATTAGACTACTCAGTTGGGCGCTAACAGTATAACTTTGGAAACAGTACTTTTTCTCATTCAATCGATCGAGGGTAAAACCTATTTATATTGTTCTATTACGCCCCGAGTATGTAAATTTGCAACTTATCGTGGTCTACGTTCACAAGAACCAAAACCGGATCAACATTAGACTACCCAATTGGGCGCTAATAAAGATAACTTAGGAAACAAGATTTTTCTCATTCAATCGAACAAAGGTAAAACCTAATTATATTGTTCTATTATGCCCCGAGAGTGTAAATTTGCAACTTATCGAGGTCTACGTTCACAAGAACAAAAACTGGATCAACATTAGACTACTCAGCTGGGCCCTAACAGTATAACTTTCGAAACAGAACTTTTTCTTCAATCGAACAATAGGTAACACCTAATTATATTGTTCTATTATGCCCCGAGAGTGTAAATTTGCAACTTATAGCGGTCAACGTTCACAAGAACCAAAACCGGATCAACATTAGATCGTCACTGGGCCCTAACAAGATAACTTTGGAAACAAGATTTTTCTCGTTCAATCGAACAGTGGGTAAAACCTATTTATATTGTTCTATTACGCCCCGAGTGTGTAAATTTGCAACTTATCGTGGTCTACGTTCACAAGAACCAATACCGGATCAACATTAGACTACTCAGTTGGGCCATAACAGTACAACTTTGGAAACAAGATTTTTCTCATTCAATCGAACAATAGGTAATACCTAATTATATTGATCTATTAGACCCCGAAAGTGTATATTTGCAACTTATCGAGGTTAACGTTCACGAGAACAGAAATCGGAGCAACATTACACTACTCAGTTGGGCCCTAACAGTATAACTTTAGGAACAGTACATTTTCTCATTCAATCGAACAGAGGGTAAAACCTAATTATATTGTTCTATTACGCCCCGAGAGCGTAAATTTGCAACTTATCGAGGTCTACGTTCACAAGAACAAAAACTGGATCAACATTAGACTACTCAGTTGGGCCCTAACAGTATAACTTTGGAAACAGTACTTTTTCTCATTCAATCGAACAATAGGTCACACCTAATTATATTGTTCTATTATGCCCCGATAGTGTAAATTTGCAACTTATCGAGGTCAACGTTCACGAGGACCAAAACCGGAGCAACATTACACTACTCAGTTGGGCCATAACTGTATAACTTTAGAAATAGTACATTTTCTCATTCAATCGAACAGTGGGTAAAACCTAATTATATTGTTCTATTACGCCCCGAGAGTGTGACTTTGCAACTTATCATGGTCTACGTTCACAAGAACAAAAACTGGATCAACATTAGACTACTCAGTTGGGCCCTAACAAGATAACTTTGGAAACAGTAACTTTTTCTCATTCAATCGAACAATGGTAAAACTCGATTTATATTGTTCTATTATGCCCGAGTGTGTAAATTTGCAACTTATCGTGGTCTACGTTCACAAGAACCAAAACCCGATCAATATTAGACTACCCAATTGGGCCCTAACAGTATAACTTTGGAAATAGTACATTTTCTCATTCAATCGAACAGAGGGTAAAACCTAATTATATTGTTCTATTACGCCCCGAGTGTGTAAATTTGCGACTTATCGAGGTCTACGTTCACAAGAACCAAAACCGGATCAACATTAGACTACTCAGTTGGGCCCTAACAAAGATAACTTTGGAAACAAGTAACTTTTTCTCATTCAATCGAACAAGGGGTAAAAGCTAATTATATTGTTCTATTGTACCCCGAGAGTGTAAATTTTCAACTTATCGAGGTCAACGTTCACAAGAACCAAAACCGGATCAACATTAGACTACTCAGTTGGGCGCTAACAGTATAACTTTGGAATCAATACTTTTTCTCATTCAATCGATCAGAGGGTAAAACCTATTTATATTGTTCTATTACGCCCCGAGTATGTAAATTTGCAACTTATCGCGGTCTACGTTCCCAAGAACCAAAACCGGATCAACATTAGACTACCCAATTGGGCCCTAAAAGTATAACTTTGGAAACAGTACTTTTTCTCATTCAATCGAACAGTGGGTAAAACCTAATTATATTGTTCTATTACGCCCCGAGTGTGTAAATTTGCAACTTATCGTGGTCTACGTTCACAAGAACCAATACCGGATCAACATTAGACTATCCAATTCGGCCATAACAGTACAACTTTGGAAACAGTATTTTTTCTCATTCAATCGAACAATAGGTAATACCTAATTATATTGTTCTATTAGGCCCCGAAAGTATAAATTTGCAACTTATCGATGTTAACGTTCACGAGAACAAACCTGAGCAACATTACACTACTCACTGGGCCCTAACAAAGATAACTTTAGGAACAGTACATTTTCTCATTCAATCGAACAGAGGATAAAACCTAATTATATTGTTCTATTACGCCCCGAGAGTGTAAATTTGCAACTTATCGAGGTCTACGGTCACAAGAACAAAAATTGGATCAACATTAGACTACACAATGGGCCCTAACAAAGATAACTTTGGAAACAGTACTTTTTCTCATTCAATCGAACAGTGGGTAAAACCTAATTATATTGTTCTATTACGCCCCGAGAGTGTAAATTTGCAACTTATCGAGGACTACGTTCACAAGAACAAAAACTGGATCAACATTAGACTACTCAGTTGGCCCTAACAGTATAACTTTGGAAACAGTACTTTTTCTCATTCAATCGAACAATAGGTAACACCTAATTATATTGTTCTATTATGCCCCGAGAGTGTAAATTTGCAACTTATCGAGGTCAACGTTCACAAGAACCAAAACCGGATCAACATTAGACTACTCAGTTGGGCCCTAACAGTATAACTTTGGAAACAGTACTTTTTCTCGTTCAATCGAACAGTGGGTAAAACCTATTTATATTGTTCTATTACGCCCCGAGTGTGTAAATTTGCAACTTATTGTGGTCTACGTTCACAAGAACCAATACCGGATCAACATTAGTCTACTCAGTTGGGCCATAACAGTACAACTTTGGAAACAGTACTTTTTCTCATTCAATCGAACAATAGGTAATACCTAATTATATTGTTCTATTAGGCCCCGAAAGTGTAAATTTGCAACTTATCGAGGTTAACGTTCACGAGAACAGAAACCGGAGCAACATTACACTACTCAGTTGGGCCCTAACAGTATAACTTTAGGAACAGTACATTTTCTCATTCAATCGAACAGAGGGTAAACCTAATTATATTGTTCTATTACGCCCCGAGAGTGTAAATTTGCAACTTATCGAGGTGAAACAGTACTTTTTCTCATTCAATCGAACAATAGGTAACACCCAATTATATTGTTCTATTATGCCCCGATAGTGTAAATTTGCAACTTATCGTGGTCAACGTTCACGAGGACCATAACCGGAGCAACATTACACAACTCAGTTGGGCCATACAATCGTATAACTTTAGAAACAAGACATTTTCTCATTCAATCGAATGTGGGGTAAAACCTAATTATATTGTTCTTTTACGCCCCGAGAGTGTAAATTTGCAACTTATCATGGTATACGTTCACAAGAACAAAAGCTGGATCAACATTAGACTACTCAGTTGGGCCCTAACAGTATAACTTTGGAAACAGAACTTTTTCTCATTCAATCGAACAGTGGGTAAAACTGATTTATATTGTTCTATTATGCCCCGAGTGTGTAAATTCGCAACTTATCGTGGTCTACGTTCACAAGAACCAAAACCGGATCAATATTAGACTACCCAATTGGGCCCTAACAGTATAACTTTGGAAACAGTACTTTTTCTCATTCAATCGAACAGTGGGTAAAACCTATTTATATTGTTCTATTACGCCCCGAGTGTGTAAATTTGCGACTTATCGTGGTCTACGTTCACAAGAACCAAAACCGGATCAACATTAGACTACCTAATTGGGCCTTAACAAAGATAACTTTGGAAATAGTACATTTTCTCATTCAATCGAATAGAGGGTAAAACCTAATTATATTGTTCTAATACGCCCCGAGAGTGTAAATTTGCAACTTATCGAGGTCTACGTTCACAAGAGCAAAAACCGGATCAACATTAGACTACTCAGTTGGGCCCTAACAGTATAACTTTGGAAATAGAACTTTTTCTCATTCAATCGAACAAGGGGTAAAAGCTAATTATATTGTTCTATTATACCCCGAGAGTGTAAATTTTCAACTTATCGAGGTCAACGTTCACAAGAACCAAAACCGGATCCACATTAGACTACTCAGTTGGGCGCTAACAGTATAACTTTGGAATCAATACTTTTTCTCATTCAATCGATCAGAGGGTAAAACCTATTTATATTGTTCTATTACGCCCCGAGTATGTAGATTTGCAACTTATCGTGGTCTACGTTCACAAGAACCAAAACCGGATCAACATTAGACTACCCTATTGGGCCCTAACAGTATAACTTTGGAAACAGTACTTTTTCTCATTCAATCGAACAGCGGGTAAAACCTATTTATATTGTTCTATTACGCCCGAGAGTGTAAATTTGCAACTTATCGTGGTCTACGTTCACAAGAACAAAACTCGGATCAACATTAGACTACTCGAGGGCCCTAACAAGATAACTTTGGAAACAAGATTTTTTCTCATTCAATCGAACAATAGGTAACACCTAATTATATTGTTCTATGATGCCCGAGAGTGTAAATTTGCAACTTATCGAGGTCAACGTTCACAAGAACCAAAACCGGATCAACATTAGACGCTCTTGGGCCCTAACAAGATAACTTTGGAAACAAGATTTTTTTCTCGTTCAATCGAACAAAGTGGTAAAACCTATTTATATTGTTCTATTACGCCCGAGTGTGTAAATTTGCAACTTATCGTGGTCTACGTTCACAAGAACCAAAACCGGATCAACATTAGACTACTCAATTGGGCGATAACAGTTTAACTTTGGAAACAGTACTTTTTCTCATTCAATCGAACAATAGGTAATACCTAATTATATTGTTCTATTAGGCCCCGAAAGTGTAAATTTGCAACTTATCGAGGTTAACGTTCAAGAGAACAGAAACCGAGCAACATTACACTACTCACTGGGCCCTAACAAGATAACTTCAGAACAAGACATTTTCTCATTCAATCGAACAGAGGGTAAAACCTAATTATATTGTTCTATTATGTCCCGAGAGTGTAAATTTGCAACTTATCGTGGTCTACGTTCACAAGAAACAAAACCGGATCAAAATTAGACTACTCATTGGGCCCTAACAAAGATAACTTTGGAAACAAGATTTTTCTCATTCAATTGAACAATAGGTAAAACCTATTTATATTGTTCTATTATGCCCCGAGAGTGTAAATTTGCAACTTATCGTGGTCAACGTTCACGAGGACCAAAACCGGAGCAACATTACACTACTCAGTTGGGCCATAACTGTATAACTTTAGAAACAGTACATCTTCTCATTCAATCGAACAGTTGGTAAAACCTAATTATATTGTTCTATTACGCCCCGAGAGTGTAAATTTGCAACTTATCATGGTCTACGTTCACAAGAACAAAAACTGGATCAACATTAGACTACTCAGTTGGGCCCTAACATTATAACTTTGGAAACGAACTTTTTCTCATTCAATCGAATGGGTAAAACTGATTTATATTGTTCTATTATGCCCCGAGTGTGTAAATTTGCAACTTATCGTGGTCTACGTTCACAAGAACCAAAACCGGATCAATATAAGACTATCCAATTGGGCCCTAACAGTATAACTTTAGAAACAGTACTTTTTCTCATTCAATCGAACAGTGGGTGAAACCTATTTATATTGTTCTATTACGCCCCGAGTGTTTAAATTTGCGACTTATCGTGGTCTACGTTCACAAGAACCAAAACCGGATCAACATTAGACTACCCAATTGGGCCTTAACTTTATAACTTTGGAAATAGTACATTTTCTCATTCAATCGAACAGAGGGTAAAACCTAATTATATTGTTCTAATACGCCCCGAGAGTGTAAATTTGCAACTTATCGAGGTCTACGTTCACAAGAGCAAAAACCGGATCAACATTAGACTACTCAGTTGGGCCCTAACAGTATAACTTTGGAAACAGAACTTTTTCTCATTCAATCGAACAAGGGGTAAAAGCTAATTATATTGTTCTATTATACCCCGAGAGTGTAAATTTTCAACTTCGCGTGGTCAACGTTCACAAGAACCAAAACCGGATCAACATTAGACTACCCAGTTGGGCGCTAACAGTATAACTTTGGAAACAGTACTTTTTCTCATTCAATCGATCAGAGGGTAAAACCTATTTATATTGTTCTATTATGCCCCGAGTATGTAAATTTGCAACTTATCGTGGTCTACGTTCACAAGAACCAAAACCGGATCAACATTAGACTACCCAATTGGGCGTTAACAGTATAACTTAGGAAACAGTACTTTTTCTCATTCAATCGAACAAGAGGTAACACCTAATTATATTGTTCTATTATGCCCCGAGAGTGTAAATTTGCAACTTAT
The DNA here is from genome assembly GCA_025177825.1 of Aechmea fasciata. Lineage (NCBI taxonomy): Eukaryota > Viridiplantae > Streptophyta > Magnoliopsida > Poales > Bromeliaceae > Aechmea > Aechmea fasciata. The sequence continues at coordinate 6,228,820 of CM045939.1, forward strand.
CGAGGTCTACGTTCACAAGAACAAAAACTGGATCAACATTAGACTACTCAGCTGGGCCCTAACAGTATAACTTTCGAAACAGAACTTTTTCTCATTCAATCGAACAATAGGTAACACGTAATTATATTGTTCTATTATGCCCCGAGAGTGTAAATTTGCAACTTATCGAGGTCAACGTTCACAAGAACCAAAACCGGATCAACATTAGATCGTACTTGGGCCCTAACAAAGATAACTTTGGAAACAAGATTTTTCTCGTTCAATCGAACAAAGGTAAAACCTATTTATATTGTTCTATTACGCCCCGAGTGTGTAAATTTGCAACTTATCGTGGTCTACGTTCACAAGAACCAATACCGGATCAACATTAGACTACCCAATTGGGCCCTAACAGTATAACTTTGGAAACAGTACTTTTTCTCATTCAATCGAACAATAGGTAATACCTAATTATATTGTTCTATTAGGCCCCGAAAGTGTAAATTTGCAACTTATCGAGGTTAACGTTCAAGAGAACAGAAACCGGAGCAACATTACACTACTCACTGGGCCCTAACGATAACTTGAACAAGACATTTTCTCATTCAATCAAACTGTGGGTAAACCAAATTATATTGTTCTATTACGCCCCGAGAGTGTAAATTTGCAACTTATCGAGGTCTACGTTCACAAGAACAAAAATCGGATCAACATTAGACTACTCTGGCTGGCCCTAACAAAGATAACTTTGGAAACAGTACTTTTTCTCATTCAATTGAACAATAGGTAACACCCAATTATATTGTTCTATTATGCCCCGATAGTGTAAATTTGCAACTTATCGTGGTCAACGTTCACGAGGACCAAAACCGGAGCAACATTACACTACTCAGTTGGGCCATAACTGTATAACTTTAGAAACAAGACATCTTCTCATTCAATCGAACAAGGTAAAACCTAATTATATTGTTCTATTACGCCCGAGAGTGTAAATTTGCAACTTATCATGGTCTACGTTCACAAGAACAAAACGGATCAACATTAGACTACTCACTGGGCCCTAACATTATAACTTTGGAAAGAGAACTTTTTCTCATTCAATCGAACAAAGGTAAAACCGATTTATATTGTTCTATTATGCCCGAGTGTGTAAATTTGCAACTTATCGTGGTCTACGTTCACAAGAACCAAAACCGGATCAATATTAGACTACCCAATTGGGCCCTAATAAAGATAACTTTAGAAACAAGATTTTTCTCATTCAATCGAACAGTGGGTAAAACCTATTTATATTGTTCTATTACGCCCCGAGTGTTTAAATTTGCGACTTATCGTGGTCTACGTTCACAAGAACCAAAACCGGATCAACATTAGACTACCCAATTGGGCCCTAACAATATAACTTTGGAAATAGTACATTTTCTCATTCAATCGAACAGAGGGTAAAACCTAATTATATTGTTCTATTACGCCCCGAGTGTGTAAATTTGCGACTTATCGAGGTCTACGTTCACAAGAACCAAAACCGGATCAACATTAGACTACATAGTCGGGCCCTAACAGTATAACTTTGGAAACAGTACTTTTTCTCATTCAATCGAACAAGGGGTAAAAGCTAATTATATTGTTCTATTATACCCCGAGAGTGTAAATTTTCAACTTAGCGAGGTCAACGTTCACAAGAACCAAAACCGGATCAACATTAGACTACCCAGTTGGGCGCTAACAGTATAACTTTGGAAACAGTACTTTTTCTCATTCAATCGAACAGTGGGTAAAACCTATTTATATTGTTCTATTACGCCCCGAGTGTGTAAATTTGCAACTTATCGTGGTCTACGTTCACAAGAACCAATACCGGATCAACATTAGACTACTCAGTTGGGCCATAACAGTACAACTTTGGAAACAGTACTTTTTCTCATTCAATCGAACAATAGGTAATACCTAATTATATTATTCTATTAGGCCCCGAAAGTGTAAATTTGCAACTTATCGAGGTTTACGTTCACGAGAACAGAAATCGGAGCAACATTACACTACTCAGTTGGGCCCTAACTGTATAACTTTAGAAACAGTACATTTTCTCATTCAATCGAACAGAGGGTAAAACCTAATTATATTGTTCTATTACGCCCCGAGAGCGTAAATTTGCAACTTATCGAGGTCTACGTTCACAAGAACAAAAAGTGGATCAACATTAGACTACTCACTGGGCCCTAATAAAGATAACTTTGGAAACAAGATTTTTTTTCTAATTCAATCGAACAATAGGTAACACCTAATTATATTGTTCTATTATGCCCCGATAGTGTAAATTTGCAACTTATCGTGGTCAACGTTCACGAGGACCAAAACCGGAGCAACATTACACTACTCAGTTGGGCCATAACTGTATAACTTTAGAAACAGTACATTTTCTCATTCAATCGAACAGTGGGTAAAACCTAATTATATTGTTCTATTACGCCCCGAGAGTGTAAATTTGCAACTTATCATGGTCTACGTTCACAAGAACAAAAACTGGATCAACATTAGACTACTCACTGGGCCCTAACAAAGATAACTTTGGAAACAGTAACTTTTTCTCATTCAATCGAACAAGGTAAAATCGATTTATATTGTTCTATTATGCCCCGAGTGTGTAAATTTGCAACTTATCGTGGTCTACGTTCACAAGAACCAAAACCCGATCAATATTAGACTACCCAATTGGGCCCTAACAGTATAACTTTGGAAATAGTACATTTTCTCATTCAATCGAACAGTGGGTAAAACCTAATTATATTGTTCTATTATGTCCCGAGAGTGTTAATTTGCAACTTATCGAGGTCAACGTTCACAAGAACCAAAACCGGATCAACATTTGACTACTCAGTTGAGCCCTAACAATATAACTTTGGAAATATAACTTTTTCTCATTCAATCGAACAAGTGGTAAAAGCTAATTATATTGTTCTATTATACCCCGAGAGTGTAAATTTTCAACTTATCGAGGTCAACGTTCACAAGAACCAAAACCGGATCAACATTAGACTACTCAAGCGCTAACAAAGATAACTTTGGAAACAAGATTTTTCTCATTCAATCGATCGTAGGGTAAAACCTATTTATATTGTTCTATTACGCCCCGAGTATGTAAATTTGCAACTTATCGTGGTCTACGTTCCCAAGAACCAAAACCGGATCAACATTAGACTACCCAATTGGGCCCTAAAAGTATAACTTTGGAAACAGTACTTTTTCTCATTCAATCGAACAGTGGGTAAAACCTAATTATATTGTTCTATTACGCCCCGAGTGTGTAAATTTGCAACTTATCGTGGTCTACGTTCAGAAGAACCAATACCGGATCAACATTAGACTATCCAATTGGGCCATAACAGTACAACTTTGGAAACAGTATTTTTTCTCATTCAATCGAACAATAGGTAATACCTAATTATATTGTTCTATTAGGCCCCGAAAGTGTAAATTTGCAACTTATCGAGGTTAACGTTCACGAGAACAGAAACCGGAGCAACATTACACTTCTCAGTTGGGCCCTAACAGTATAACTTTAGGAACAGTACATTTTCTCATTCAATCGAACAGAGGGTAAAACCTAATTATATTGTTCTATTATGCCCCGAGTGTGTAAATTTGCAACTTATCGTGGTCTATGTTCACAACAACCAAAACCGGATCAATATTAGACTACACAATTGGGCCCTAACAGTATAACTTTGGAAATAGTACATTTTCTCATTCAATCGAACAATAGGTGGTAACACCCAATTATATTGTTCTATTATTCCCCGATAGTGTAAATTTGCAACTTACCGAGGTCAACGTTCACGAGGACCAAAACCGGAGCAACATTACACTACTCAGTTGGGCCATAATCGTATAACTTTAGAAACAAAGACGTTTTCTCATTCAATCGTACAGTGGGTAAAACCTAATTATATTGTTCTATTACGCCCCGAGAGTGTAAATTTGCATCTTATCATGGTCTACGTTCACAAAAACAAAAACTGGATCAACATTAGACTACTCAATTGGGCCCTAACAGTATAACTTTGGAAACAGAACTTTTTCTCATTCAATCGAACAGTGGGTAAAACTAATTTATATTGTTCTATTATGCCCCGAGTGTGTAAATTTGCAACTTATCTTGGTCTACGTTCACAAGAACCAAAACCGGATCAATATTAGACTACCCAATTGGGCCCAAACAGTATAACTTTGGAAACAGTACTTTTTCTCATTCAATCGAACAGTGGGTAAAACCTATTTATATTGTTCTATTACGCCCCGAGTGTGTAAATTTGCGACTTATCATGGTCTACGTTCACAAGAACCAAAACCGGATCAACATTAGACTACCCAATTGGGCCTTAACAGTATAACTTTGGAAATAGTACATTTTCTCATTCAATCGAACAGAGGGTAAAACCTAATTATATTGTTCTAATACGCCCGAGAGTGTAAATTTGCAACTTATCGAGGTCTACGTTCGTAAGAGCAAACCGGATCAACATTATACTAGTCGGTTGGGCCCTAACAAAGATAACTTTGGAAACAGTACTTTTTCTCACTCAATCGAACAGTAGGTAAAAACTAATTATATTGTTCTATTATGCGCCGAGAGTGTAAATTTTCAACTTATCGAGGTCAACGTTCACAAGAACCAAAACCGGATCAACATTAGACTACCCAATTGGGCGCTAACCGTATAACTTTGGAAACAAGATTTTTTCTCATTCAATCGATCAGACGGTAAAACCTATTTATATTGTTCTATTACGCCCCGAGTATGTAAATTTGCAACTTATCGTGGTCTACGTTCACAAGAATCAAAACCGGATCAACATTAGACTACCCAATTGGGCCCTAACAAAGATAACTTTGGAAACAGTACTTTTTCTCATTCAATCGAACAAAGGGTAAAACCTAATTATATTGTTCTATTACGCCCCGAGAGTGTAAATTTGCAACTTATCGAGGTCTACGTTCACAAGAACAAAAACTGGGTCAACATTAGACTACTCTTGGGCCCTAACAAGATAACTTTGGAAACAGGACTTTTTCTCATTCAATCGAACAATAGGTAACACCTAATTATATTGTGCTATTATGCCCCGAGAGTGTAAATTTGCAACTTATCGAGGTCAACGTTCACAAGAACCAAAACCGGATCAACATTAGACTACTTGGGCCCTAACAAGATAACTTTGGAAACAAGATTTTTCTCGTTCAATTGAACAAGGGTAAAACCTATTTATATTGTTCTATTACGCCCGAGTGTGTAAATTTGCAACTTATCGTGGTCTACGTTCACAAGAACCATTACAGATCAACATTAGACTACTCAGTTGGGCCATAACAGTACAACTTTGGAAACAGTACTTTTTCTCATTCAATCGAACTATAGGTAATACCTAATTATATTGTTCTATTAAGCCCCGAAAATGTAAATTTGCAACTTATCGAGGTTAACGTTCACGAGAACAAACCGGATCAACATTAGACTACTCAGTTGGGCCCTAACAAAGATAACTTTAGGAACAAGACATTTTCTCATTCAATCGAACAGAGGGTAAAATCTAATTATATTGTTCTATTACGCCCCGAGAGCGTAAATTTGCAACTTATCGAGGTCTACGTTCACAAGAACAAAAACTGGATCAACATTAGACTACTCAGTTGGGCCCTAACAATATAACTTTGGAAACAGTACTTTTTCTCATTCAATCGAACAATAGGTCACACCTAATTATATTGTTCTATTATGCCCCGATAGTGTAAATTTGCAACTTATCGAGGTCAACGTTCACGAGGACCAAAACCGGAGCAACATTACACTACTCAGTTGGGCCATAACTGTATAACTTTAGAAATAGTGCATTTTCTCATTCAATCGAACAGTGGGTAAAACCTAATTATATTGTTCTATTACGCCCCGAGAGTGTAAATTTGCAACTTATCATGGTCTACGTTCACAAGAACAAAAACTGGATCAACATTAGACTACTCAGTTGGGCTCTAACAGTATAACTTTGGAAACAGAGCTTTTTCTCATTCAATCGAACAGTGGGTAAAACTGATTTATATTGTTCTATTATGCCCCGAGTGTGTAAATTTGCAACTTATCGTGGTCTACGTTCCCAAGAACCAAAACCCGATCAATATTAGACTACCCAATTGGGCCCTAACAGTATAACTTTGGAAATAGTACATTTTCTCATTCAATCGAACAGAGGGTAAAACCTAATTATATTGTTCTATTACGCCCCGAGTGTGTAAATTTGCGACTTATCGAGGTCTACGTTCACAAGAACCAAAACCGGATCAACATTAGATTACTCAGTTGGGCCCTAACAGTATAACTTTGGAAACAGAACTTTTTCTCATTCAATCGAACAAGGGGTAAAAGCTAATTATATTGTTCTATTATACCCCGAGAGTGTAAATTTTCAACTTATCGAGGTCAACGTTCACAAGAACCAAAACCGGATCAACATTAGACTACTCAGTTGGGCGCTAACAGTATAACTTTGGAAACAAGATTTTTTCTCATTCAATCGAACAGAGGGTAAAACCTAATTATATTGTTCTATTACGCCCCGAGTGTGTAAATTTGCAACTTATCATGGTCTACGTTCACAAGAACCAAAACCGGATCAACATTAGAATACCCAATTCGGCCCTAACAATATAACTTTGGAAACAAGATTTTTTTCTCATTCAATCGAACGTGGTAAAACCTAATTATATTGTTCTATTACGCCCCGAGAGTGTAAATTTGCAACTTATCGAGGTCTACGTTCACAAGAACAAAAACTGGATCAACATTAGACTACTCAGTTGGGCCCTAACAGCATAACTTTGGAAACAGTACTTTTTCTCATTCAATCGAACAATAGGTAACACCTAATTATATTGTTCTATTATGCCCCGAGAGTGTAAATTTGCAACTTATCGAGGTCAACGTTCACAAGAACCAAAACCAGATCAACATTAGATCGTCACTGGGCCCTAACAAGATAACTTTGGAAACAAGATTTTTCTCGTTCAATTGAACAAGGTAAAACCTATTTATATTGTTCTATTACGCCCGAGTGTGTAAATTTGCAACTTATCGTGGTCTACGTTCACAAGAACCATTACAGATCAACATTAGACTACTCACTGGGCCATAACAGTACAACTTTGGAAACAGTACTTTTTCTCATTCAATCGAACTATAGGTAATACCTAATTATATTGTTCTATTAAGCCCCGAAAATGTAAATTTGCAACTTATCGAGGTTAACGTTCACGAGAACAGAAACCGGTGCAACATTACACTACTCAGTTGGGCCCTAATAAAGATAACTTTAGGAACAAGACATTTTCTCATTCAATCGAACAGTGGGTAAAACCTAATTATATTGTTCTATTACGCCCCGAGAGTGTAAATTTGCAACTTATCGAGGTCTACGTTCACAAGAACAAAAACTGTATCAACATTAGACTACTCAGTTGGGCCCTAACAGTATAACTTTGGAAACAGTACTTTTTCTCATTCAATCGAACAATAGGTCACACCTAATTATATTGTTCTATTATGCCCCGATAGTGTAAATTTGCAACTTATCGAGGTCAACGTTCACGAGGACCAAAACCGGAGCAACATTACACTACTCAGTTGGGCCATAACTGTATAACTTTAGAAACAGTACATTTTCTCATTCAATCGAACAGTGGGTAAAACCTAATTATATTGTTCTATTACGCCCCGAGAGTGTAAATTTGCAACTTATCATGGTCTACGTTCACAAGAACCAAAATTGGATAAACATTAGACTACTCCGTTGGGCCCTAACAGTATAACTTTGGAAACAGTGCTTTTTCTCATTCAATCGATCAGAGGGTAAAACCTATTTATATTGTTCTATTATGCCCCGAGTGTGTAAATTTGCAACTTATCGTGGTCTACGTTCACAAGAACCAAAACCCGATCAATATTAGACTACCCAATTGGGCCCTAACAGTATAACTTTGGAAATAGTACATTTTCTCATTCAATCGAATAAAGGGTAAAACCTAATTATATTGTTCTATTACGCCTGAGAGTGTAAATTTACAACTTATCGAGTCTACGTTCACAAGAGCAAAAGCAGGATCAACATTAGACTACTCGGTTGGGCACTAACGGTATAACTTTGGAAACGAACTTTTCTCATTCAATCGAACAAGGGGTAAAAGCTAATTATATTGTTCTATTATACCCTGAGAGTGTAAATTTTCAACTTAGCGAGGTCAACGTTCACAAGAACCAAAACCGGATCAACATTAGACTACCCAGTTGGGCGCTAACAGTATAACTTTGGAAACAGTACTTTTTCTCATTCAATCGATCAGAGGGTAAAACCTATTTATATTGTTCTATTACGCCCCGAGTATGTAAATTTGCAACTTATCGTGGTCTACGTTCACAAGAACCAAAACCGGATCAACATTAGACTACCCAATTGGGCGCTAACAGTATAACTTAGGAAACAGTACTTTTTCTCATTCAATCGAACAGTGGGTAAAACCTAATTATATTGTTCTATTACGCCCCGAGAGTGTAAATTTGCAACTTATCGAGGTCTACGTTCACAAGAACAAAAACTGGATCAACATTAGACTACTCAGCTGGGCCCTAACAGTATAACTTTCGAAACAGAACTTTTTCTCATTCAATCGAACAATAGGTAACACGTAATTATATTGTTCTATTATGCCCCGAGAGTGTAAATTTGCAACTTATCGAGGTCAACGTTCACAAGATCCAAAACCGGATCAACATTAGACTGCTCAGTTGGGCCCTAACAGTATAACTTTGGAAACAGTACTTTTTCTCATTCAATCGAACAGTGGGTAAAACCTATTTATATTGTTCTATTACGCCCCGAGTGTGTAAATTTGCAACTTATCGTGGTCTACGTTCACAAGAACCAATACCGGATCAACATTAGACTACTCAGTTGGGCCATAACAGTACAACTTTGGAAACAGTACTTTTTCTCATTCAATCGAACAATAGGTAATACCTAATTATATTGTTCTATTAGGCCCCGAAAGTGTAAATTTGCAACTTATCGAGGTTAACGTTCACGAACAATCGGAGCAACATTACACTACTCAGTTGGGCCCTAACTGTATAACTTTAGGAACAGTACATTTTCTCATTCAATCGAACAGAGGGTAAAACCTAATTATATTGTTCTATTACGCCCCGAGAGCGTAAATTTGCAACTTATCGAGGTCTACGTTCACAAGAACAAAAACTGGATCAACATTAGACTACTCAGTTGGGCCCTAACAGTATAACTTTGGAAACAGTACTTTTTCTCATTCAATCGAACAATAGGTCACACCTAATTATATTGTTCTATTATGCCCCGATAGTGTAAATTTGCAACTTATCGAGGTCAACGTTCACGAGGACCAAAACCGGAGCAACATTACACTACTCAGTTGGGCCATAACTGTATAACTTTAGAAATAGTACATTTTCTCATTCAATCGAACAGTGGGTAAAACCTAATTATATTGTTCTTTTACGCCCCGAGAGTGTAAATTTGCAACTTATCATGGTCTACGTTCACAAGAACAAAAGCTGGATCAACATTAGACTACTCAGTTGGGCCCTAACAGTATAACTTTGGAAACAGAACTTTTTCTCATTCAATCGAACAGTGGGTAAAACCGATTTATATTGTTCTATTATGCCCCGAGTGTGTAAATTTGCAACTTATCGTGGTCTACGTTCACAAGAACCAAAACCGGATCAACATTAGACTACCCAATTGGGCCCTAACAGTATAACTTTGGAAACAGTACATTTTCTCATTCAATCGAACAGAGGGTAAAACCTAATTATATTGTTCTATTACGCCCCGAGTGTGTAAATTTGCGACTTATCGAGGTCTACGTTCACAAGAACAAAAACCGGATCAACATTAGACTACTCAGTTGGGCCCTAACAGTATAACTTTGGAAACAGAACTTTTTCTCATTCAATCGAACAAGGGGTAAAAGCTAATTATATTGTTCTATTATACCCCGAGAGTGTAAATTTTCAACTTATCGAGGTCAACGTTCACAAGAACCAAAACCGGATCAACATTAGACTACTCAGTTGGGCGCTAACAGTATAACTTTGGAAACAGTACTTTTTCTCATTCAATCGATCAGAGGGTAAAACCTATTTATATTGTTCTATGACGCCCCGAGTATGTAGATTTGCAACTTATCGTGGTCTACGTTCACAAGAACCAAAACCGGATCAACATTAGACTACCCTATTGGGCCCTAACAGTATAACTTTGGAAACAGTACTTTTTCTCATTCAATCGAACAGTGGGTAAAACCTAATTATATTGTTCTATTACGCCCCGAGTGTGTAAATTTGCAACTTATCGTGGTCTACGTTCACAAGAACCAATACCGGATCAACATTAGACTATCCAATTGGGCCATAACAGTACAACTTTGGAAACAGTACTTTTTCTCATTCAATCGAACAATAGGTAATACCTAATTATATTGTTCTATTAGGCCCCGAAAGTGTAAATTTGCAACTTATCGAGGTTAACGTTCACGAGAACAGAAACCGGAGCAACATTACACTACTCAGTTGGGCCCTAACAGTATAACTTTAGGAACAGTACATTTTCTCATTCAATCGAACAGAGGATAAAACCTAATTATATTGTTCTATTACGCCCCGAGAGTGTAAATTTGCAACTTATCGAGGTCTACGGTCACAAGAACAAAAATTGGATCAACATTAGACTACACAGTTGGGCCCTAACAGTATAACTTTGGAAACAGTACTTTTTCTCATTCAATCGAACAATAGGTGGTAACACCCAATTATATTGTTCTATTATTCCCCGATAGTGTAAATTTGCAACTTACCGAGGTCAACGTTCACGAGGACCAAAACCGGAGCAACATTACACTACTCAGTTGGGCCATAACTGTATAACTTTAGAAACAGTACATTTTCTCATTCAATCCAACAGTGGGTAAAACCTAATTATATTGTTCTATTACGCCCCGAAAGTGTAAATTTGCATCTTATCATGGTCTACGTTCACAAAAACAAAAACTGGATCAACATTAGACTACTCAATTGGGCCCTAACAGTATAACTTTGGAAACAGAACTTTTTCTCATTCAATCGAACAGTGTGTAAAACTGATTTATATTGTTCTATTATGCCCCGAGTGTGTAAATTTGCAACTTATCTTGGTCTACGTTCACAAGAACCAAAACCGGATCAATATTAGACTACCCAATTGGGCCCAAACAGTATAACTTTGGAAACAGTACTTTTTCTCATTCAATCGAACAGTGGGTAAAACCTATTTATATTGTTCTATTACGCCCCGAGTGTGTAAATTTGCGACTTATCATGGTCTACGTTCACAAGAACCAAAACCGGATCAACATTAGACTACCCAATTGGGCCTTAACAGTATAACTTTGGAAATAGTACATTTTCTCATTCAATCGAACGGAGGGTAAAACCTAATTATATTGTTCTAATACGCCCGAGAGTGTAAATTTGCAACTTATCGAGGTCTACGTTCGAAGAGCAAAAACCGGATCAACATTAGACTACTCAGTTGGGCCCTAACAGTATAACTTTGGAAACAGAACTTTTTCTCATTCAATCGAACAAGGGGTAAAAGCTAATTATATTGTTCTATTGTACCCCGAGAGTGTAAATTTTCAACTTATCGAGGTCAACGTTCACAAGAACCAAAACCGGATCAACATTAGACTACTCAGTTGGGCGCTAACAGTATAACTTTGGAAACAGTACTTTTTCTCATTCAATCGATCAGAGGGTAAAACCTATTTATATTGTTCTATTACGCCCCGAGTATGTAAATTTGCAACTTATCGTGGTCTACGTTCACAAGAACCAAAACGGGATCAACATTAGACTACTCAGTTGGGCCCTAACAGTATAACTTTGGAAAGAGTACTTTTTCTCATTCAATCGAACAATAGGACACACCTAATTATATTGTTCTATTATGCCCCGAGTGTGTAAATTTGCAACTTATCGTGGTCTACGTTCACAAGAACCAAAACCGGATCAATATTAGACTGCTCAGTTGTGCCCTAACAGTATAACTTTGGAAACAGTACTTTTTCTCGTTCAATCGAACAATAGGTAACACCTAATTATATTGTTCTATTATGCCACGAAAGTATAGATTTGCAACTTATCGAGGTCAACGTTCACGAGAACCAAAACCGGATCAACATTAGGCGCTCGGTTGGGCCCTAACGGTATAACTTTGGAAAAGTACTTTTCTCGTTCAATCGAACGTGGGTAAAACCTATTTATATTGTTCTATTACGCCCCGAGTGTGTAAATTTGCAACTTATCGTGGTCTACGTTCACAAGAACCATTACAGGATCAACATTAGACTACTCAGTTGGGCCATAACAGTACAACTTTGGAAACAGTACTTTTTCTCATTCAATCGAACTATAGGTAATACCTAATTATATTGTTCTATTAAGCCCCGAAAGTGTAAATTTGCAACTTATCGAGGTTAACGTTCACGAGAACAGAAACCGGTGCAACATTACACTACTCAGTTGGGCCCTAACAGTATAACTTTAGGAACAGTACATTTTCTCATTCAATCGAACAGAGGGTAAAATCTAATTATATTGTTCTATTACGCCCCGAGAGTGTAAATTTGCAACTTATCGTGGTCTACGTTCACAAGAACCAAAACCGGATCAATATTAGACTACCCAATTGGGCCCTAACAGTATAACTTTGGAAACAGTACTTTTCTCATTCAATCGAACAGTGGGTAAAAACCTATTTATATTGTTCTATTATGCCCCGATAGTGTAAATTTGCAACTTATCGAGGTCAACGTTCACGAGGACCAAAACCGGAGCAACATTACACTACTCAGTTGGGCCATAACTGTATAACTTTAGAAACAGTACATTTTCTCATTCAATCGAACAGTGGGTAAAACCTAATTATATTGTTCTATTACGCCCCGAGAGTGTAAATTTGCAACTTATCATGGTCTACGTTCACAAGAACAAAAACTGGATCAACATTAGACTACTCAGTTGGGCCATAACAGTACAACTTTGGAAACAGTACTTTTTCTCATTCAATCGAACAATAGGTAATACCTAATTATATTGTTCTATTAGGCCCCGAAAGTGTAAATTTGCAACTTATCGAGGTTAACGTTCAAGAGAACAGAAACCGGAGCAACATTACACTACTTAGTTGGGCCCTAACAGTATAACTTTAGGAATAGTACATTTTCTCATTCAATCGAACAGAGGGTAAACCTAATTATATTGTTCTATTACGCCCCGAGAGTGTAAATTTGCAACTTATCGAGGTCTACGTTCACAAGAACAAAAACTGGATCAACATTAGACTACTCAGTTGGGCCCTAACAGTATAACTTTGGAAACAGTACTTTTTCTCATTCAATTGAACAATAGGTAACACCCAATTATATTGTTCTATTATGCCCCGATAGTGTAAATTTGGAACTTATCGTGGTCAACGTTCACGAGGACCAAAACCGGAGCAACATTACACTACTCAGTTGGGCCATAACTGTATAACTTTAGAAACAGTACATTTTCTCATTCAATCGAACAGTGGGTAAAACCTAATTATATTGTTCTATTACGCCCCGAGAGTGTAAATTTGCAACTTATCATGGTCTACGTTCACAAGAACAAAAACTGGATCAACATTAGACTACTCAGTTGGGCCCTAACAGTATAACTTTGGAAACAGAACTTTTTCTCATTCAATCGAACAGTAGGTAAAACCGATTTATATTGTTCTATTATGCCCCGAGTGTGTAAATTTGCAACTTATCGTGGTCTACGTTCACAAGAACCAAAACCGGATCAATATTAGACTACCCAATTGGGCCCTAACAGTATAACTTTGGAAACAGTACTTTTTCTCATTCAATCGAACAGTGGGTGAAACCTATTTATATTGTTCTATTACGCCCCGAGTGTTTAAATTTGCGACTTATCGTGGTCTACGTTCACAAGAACCAAAACCGGATCAACATTAGACTACCCAATTGGGCCTTAACAGTATAACTTTGGAAATAGTACATTTTCTCATTCAATCGAACAGAGGGTAAAACCTAATTATATTGTTCTAATACGCCCCGAGAGTGTAAATTTGCAACTTATCGAGGTCTACGTTCACAAGAGCAAAAACCGGATCAACATTAGACTACTCAGTTGGGCCATAACATTATAACTTTGGAAATAGAACTTTTTCTCATTCAATCGAACAAGGGGTAAAAGCTAAATATATTGTTCTATTATACCCCGAGAGTGTAAATTTGCAACTTATCGAGGTCAACGTTCACAAGACGCAAAACCGGATCGACATTAGACTACTCAATGGCGCTAACAAAGATAACTTTGGAAACAGTACTTTTTTTCATTCAATCGAACAGAGGGTAAAACCTAATTATATTGTTCTATTACGCCCCGAGAGTATAATTTGCAACTTATCGAGGTCTACGTTCACAAGAACAAAAACTGGATCAACATTAGACTACTCAGTTGGGCCCTAACAGTATAACTTTGGAAACAGTACTTTTTCTCATTCAATCGAACAATAGGTAACACCCAATTATTTTGTTCTATTATGCCCCGATAGTGTAAATTTGCAACTTATCGTGGTCAACGTTCACGAGGACCAAAACCGGAGCAACATTACACTACTCAGTTGGGCCATAACTGTATAACTTTAGAAACAGTACATCTTCTCATTCAATCGAACAGTGGGTAAAACCTAATTATATTGTTCTATTACGCCCCGAGAGTGTAAATTTGCATCTTATCATGGTCTACGTTCACAAAAACAAAAACTGGATCAACATTAGACTACTCACTGGGCCCTAACAAGATAACTTTGGAAATTAACTTTTTCTCATTCAATCGAACAGTGGGTAAAACTGATTTATATTGTTCTATTATGCCCCGAGTGTGTAAATTCGCAACTTATCGTGGTCTACGTTCACAAGAACAAAAACCGGATCAATATTAGACTACCTAATTGGGCCTTAACAGTATAACTTTGGAAATAGGACATTTTCTCATTCAATCGAATAGAGGGTAAAACCTAATTATATTGTTCTAATACGCCCCGAGAGTGTAAATTTGCAACTTATAGAGGTCTACGTTCACAATAGCAATAACCGGATCAAGATTAGACGACTCAGTTGGGCCCTAACAGTATAACTTTGGAAACAGAACTTTTTCTCATTCAATCGAACAAGGGGTAAAAGCTAATTATATTGTTCTATTGTACCCCGAGAGTGTAAATTTTCAACTTATCGAGGTCAACGTTCACAAGAACCAAAACCGGATCAACATTAGACTACTCAGTTGGGCGCTAACAGTATAACTTTTGAAACAGTATTATTTCTCATTCAATCGATCAGACGGTAAAACCTATTTATATTGTTCTATTACGCCCCGAGTATGTAAATTTGCAACTTATCGTGGTCTACGTTCACAAGAACCAAAACCGGATCAACATTAGACTACCCAATTGGGCCCTAACAGTATAACTTTGGAAACAGATTTTTCTCATTCAATCGAACAAGAGGGTAAAACCTAATTATATTGTTCTATTACGCCCGAGAGTGTAAATTTGCAACTTATCGAGGTCTACGTTCACAAGAACAAAACGGATCAACATTAGACTACTGGGCCCTAACAGTATAACTTTGGAAACAGTACTTTTTCTCATTCAATCGAACAATAGGTAACACCTAATTATATTGTTCTATTATGCCCCGAGAGTGTAAATTTGCAACTTATCGAGGTCAACGTTCACAAGAACCAAAACCGGATCAACATTAGACTGCTCAGTTGGGCCCTAACAAAGATAACTTTGGAAACAAGATTTTTCTCGTTCAATCGAACTGGTAAAACCTATTTATATTGTTCTATTACGCCCGAGTGTGTAAATTTGCAACTTATCGTGGTCTACGTTCACAAGAACCATGGATCAACATTAGACTACCCAATTGGGCCATAACAAGACAACTTTGGAAACAAGATTTTTCTCATTCAATCGAACTATAGGTAATACCTAATTATATTGTTCTATTAAGCCCCGAAAGTGTAAATTTGCAACTTATCGAGGTTAACGTTCACAAGAACAAACCTGCAACATTACACTACTCACTTGGGCACTAACAAGATAACTTTAGGAACAGTACATTTTCTCATTCAATCGAACAGAGGGTAAAACCTAATTATATTGTTCTATTACGCCCCGAGAGTGTAAATTTGCAACTTATCGAGGTCTACGTTCACAAGAACAAAAACTGTATCAACATTAGACTACTCGGTGGGCCCTAATAAAGATAACTTTGGAAACAGTACTTTTTCTCATTCAATCGAACAATAGGTAACACCCAATTATATTGTTCTATTATGCCCCGATAGTGTAAATTTGCAACTTATCGAGGTCAACGTTCACGAGGACTAAAACTGGAGCAACATTACACTACTAAGTTGGGCCATAACGGTATAACTTTAGAAACAAGACATTTTCTCATTCAATCGAACATAGGTAAAACCTAATTATATTGTTCTATTACGCCCGAGAGTGTAAATTTGCAACTTATCATGGTCTACGTTCACAAGAACAAAACTGGATCAACATTAGACTACTCGGTTGGGCCATAACAAGATAACTTTGGAAACAAGATTTTTCTCATTCAATCGAACAATAGGTAATACCTAATTATATTGTTCTATTAGGCCCCGAAAGTGTAAATTTGCAACTTATCGAGGTTAACGTTCACGAGAACAGAAACCGGAGTAACATTACACTACTTAGTTGGGCAGATAACTTTAGGAATAGTACATTTTCTCATTCAATCGAACAATAGGTAAACCTAATTATATTGTTCTATTACGCCCGAGAGTGTAAATTTGCAACTTATCGAGGTCTACGTTCACAAGAACAAAAGCGGATCAACATTAGACTACTCACTGGGCCCTAACAAGTATAACTTTGGAAACAAGATTTTTTCTCATTCAATCGAACAATAGGTAATACCTAATTATATTGTTCTATTACGCCCCGAGAGTGTAAATTTGCAACTTATCGAGGTCAACGTTCACAAGAACCAAAACCGGATCAACATTAGACTACTGGGCCCCAATAAAGATAACTTTAGAAACAAGATTTTTTTCTCGTTCACTCGAATAGTGGGTAAATCCGATTTATATTGTTCTATTACGCCCCGAGTGTGTAAATTTGCAACTTATCGTGGTCTACGTTCACAAGACCAATACCGGATCAACATTAGACTACTCAGTTGGGCCATAACAGTACAACTTTGGAAACAGTACTTTTTCTCATTCAATCGAACAATAGGTAATACCTAATTATATTGTTCTATTAGGCCCGAAAGTGTAAATTTGCAACTTATCGAGGTTAACGTTCAAGAGACAAAACCGGAGCAACATTACACTACTCGGTTGGGCCCTAACAAGATAACTTCAGAACAAGACATTTTCTCATTCAATCGAACTGTGGGTAAAACCTATTTATATTGTTCTATTACGCCCCGAGAGTGTAAATTTGCAACTTATCGTGGTCTACGTTCACCAGAACCAAAACCGGATCAACATTAGACTACTCAGTTGGGCCCTAACAGTATAACTTTGGAAACAGTACTTTTTCTCATTCAATTGAACAATAGGTAACACCCAATTATATTGTTCTATTATGCCCCGATAGTGTAAATTTGGAACTTATCGTGGTCAACGTTCACGAGGACCAAAACCGGAGCAACATTACACTACTCAGTTGGGCCATAACTGTATAACTTTAGAAACAGTACATCTTCTCATTCAATCGAACAGTGGGTAAAACCTAATTATATTGTTCTATTACGCCCCGAGAGTGTAAATTTGCAACTTATCATGGTCTACGTTCACAAGAACAAAAACTGGATCAACATTAGACTACTCAGTTGGGCCCTAACAGTATAACTTTGGAAACAGAACTTTTTCTCATTCAATCGAACAGTGGGTAAAACTGATTTATATTGTTCTATTATGCCCCGAGTGTGTAAATTTGCAACTTATCGTGGTCTACGTTCACAAGAACCAAAACCGGATCAATATTAGACTACCCAATTGGGCCCTAACAGTATAACTTTGGAAACAGAACTTTTTCTCATTCAATCGAACAAGGGTGAAACCTATTTATATTGTTCTATTACGCCCCGAGTGTTTAAATTTGCGACTTATCGTGGTCTACGTTCACAAGAACCAAAACCGGATCAACATTAGACTACCCAATTGGGCCTTAACTGTATAACTTTGGAAATAGTACATTTTCTCATTCAATCGAATAGAGGGTAAAACCTAATTATATTGTTCTAATACGCCCCGAGAGTGTAAAATTGCAACTTATCGAGGTCTACGTTCACAAGAGCAAAAACCGGATCAACATTAGACTACTCAGTTGGGCCCTAACAGTATAACTTTGGAAATAGAACTTTTTCTCATTCAATCGAACAAGGGGTAAAAGCTAATTATATTGTTCTATTATACCCCGAGAGTGTAAATTTTCAACTTATCGAGGTCAACGTTCACAAGAACCAAAACCGGATCAACATTAGACTACTCAGTTGGGCGCTAACAATATAACTTTGGAAACAAGATTTTTCTCATTCAATCGATCGAGGGTAAAACCTATTTATATTGTTCTATTACGCCCCGAGTATGTAAATTTGCAACTTATCGTGGTCTACGTTCACAAGAACCAAAACCGGATCAACATTAGACTACCCAATTGGGCGCTAACAGTATAACTTTGGAAACAGAACTTTTTCTCATTCAATCGAACAGTGGGTAAACCTGATTTATATTGTTCTATTATGCCCCGAGTGTGTAAATTTGCAACTTATCGTGGTCTACGTTCACAAGAACCAAAACCGGATCAATATTAGACTGCTCAGTTGGGCCCTAACAGTATAACTTTGGAAACAGTACTTTTTCTCATTCAATCGAACAATAGGTAACACCTAATTATATTGTTCTATTATGCCCCGAGAGTGTAAATTTGCAACTTATCGAGGTCAACGTTCACAAGATCCAAAACCGGATCAACATTAGACTGCTCAGTTGGGCCCTAACAGTATAACTTTGGAAACAGTACTTTTTCTCGTTCAATCGAACAGTGGGTAAAACCTATTTATATTGTTCTATTACGCCCCGAGAGTGTAAATTTGCAACGTATCGTGGTCTACGTTCACAAGAACCAATACGGATCAACATTATACTACTCATTGGGCCATAACAAGACAACTTTGGAATCAAGATTTTTCTCATTCAATCGAACAATAGGTAATACCTAATTATATTGTTCTATTAGGCCCCGAAAGTGTAAATTTGCAACTTATCGAGGTTAACGTTCACGAGAACAGAAACCGGAGCAACATTACACTACCTACTGGGTCCTAACCGTATAACTTTAGGAACAAGACATTTTCTCATTCAATCGAACAGAGGTAAAACCTAATTATATTGTTCTATTACGCCCCGAGAGCGTAAATTTGCAACTTATCGAGGTCTACGTTCACAAGAACAAAAAGTGGATCAAAATTAGACTACTCAGTTGGGCCATAACAAAGATAACTTTGGAAACAAAGATTTTTTCTCATTCAATCGAACAATAGGTCACACCTAATTATATTGTTCTATTATGCCCCGATAGTGTAAATTTGCAACTTATCGAGGTCAACGTTCACGAGGACCAAAACCGGAGCAACATTACACTACTCAGTTGGGCCATAACTGTATAACTTTAGAAACAGTACATTTTCTCATTCAATCGAACAGGGGGTAAAACCTAATTATATTGTTCTATTACGCCCCGAGAGTGTAAATTTGCAACTTATCATGGTCTACGTTCACAAGAACAAAAACCGGATCAACATTAGACTACTCAGTTGGGCCCTAACAGTATAACTTTGGAAACAGAACTTTTTCTCATTCAATCGAACAAAGAGTAAAACCTAATTATTTTGTTCTATTATGCCCCGAGTGTGTAAATTTGCAACTTATCGTGGTCTACGTTCACAAGAACCAAAACCCGATCAATATTAGACTACCCAATTGGGCCCTAACAGTATAACTTTGGAAATAGTACATTTTCTCATTCAATCGAACAGAGGTAAAACCTAATTATATTGTTCTATTACGCCCCGAGTGTGTAAATTTGCAACTTATCGAGGTCTACGTTCACAAGAACAAACACTGGATCAACATTAGACTACTCAGTTGGGCCCTAACAGTATAACTTTGGAAACAGAACTTTTTCTCATTCAATCGAACAGTGGGTAAAACTGTTTTATATTGTTCTATTATGCCCCGAGTGTGTAAATTTGCAACTTATCGTGGTCTACGTTCACTAGAACCAAAACCGGATAAACATTAGACTACTCAGTTGGGCGCTAACAGTCTAACTTTGGAACCAGTACTTTTTCTCATTCAATCGATCAGAGGGTAAAACCTATTTATATTGTTCTATTACGCCCCGAGTATGTAAATTTGCAACTTATCGTGGTCTACGTTCACAAGAACCAAAACCGGATCAACATTAGACTACCCAATTGGGCCCTAACAGTATAACTTTGGAAACAGTACTTTTTCTCATTCAATCGAACAGTGGGTAAAACCTAATTATATTGTTCTATTACGCCCCGAGTGTGTAAATTTGCAACTTATCGTGGTCTACGTTCACAAGAACCAATACCGGATCAACATTAGACTATCCAATTGGGCCATAACAGTACAACTTTGGAAACAGTATTTTTTCTCATTCAATCGAACAATAGGTAATACCTAATTATATTGTTCTATTAGGCCCCGAAAGTGTAAATTTGCAACTTATCGAGGTTAACGTTCACGAGAACAGAAACCGGAGCAACATTACACTACTCAGTTGGGCCCTAACAGGATAAATTTAGGAACAGGACATTTTCTCATTCAATCGAACAGTGGGTAAAACCTAATTATATTGTTCTATTACGCCCCGAGAGTGTAAATTTGCAACTTATCGAGGTCTACGTTCACAAGAACAAAAACCGGATCAACATTAGACTACACAGTTGGGCCCTAACAGCATAACTTTGGAAACAGTACTTTTTCTCATTCAATCGAACAATAGGTAACACCCAATTATATTGTTCTATTATGCCCCGATAGTGTAAATTTGCAACTTATCGAGGTCAACGTTCACGAGGACCAAAACCGAGCAACATTACACTACTCGGTTGGGCCATAATCGTATAACTTTAGAAACAAGACATCTTCTCATTCAATCGAACAGTAGGTAAAACCTAATTATATTGTTCTATTACGCCCCGAGAGTGTAAATTTGCAACTTATCATGGTCTACGTTCACAAGAACAAAAACTGGATCAACATTAGACTACTCAGTTGGGCCCTAACAGTATAACTTTGGAAACAGAACTTTTTCTCATTCAATCGAACAGTGGGTAAAACTGATTTATATTGTTCTATTATGCCCCGAGTGTGTAAATTTGCAACTTATCGTGGTCTACGTTCACAAGAACCAAAACCGGATCAATATTAGACTACCCAATTGGGCCCTAACAGTATAACTTTGGAAACAGTACTTTTTCTCATTCAATCGAACAGTGGGTGAAACCTATTTATATTGTTCTATTACGCCCCGAGTGTTTAAATTTGCGACTTATCGTGGTCTACGTTCACAAGAACCAAAACCGGATCAACATTAGACTACCCAATTGGGCCTTAACTGTATAACTTTGGAAATAGTACATTTTCTCATTCAATCGAAGAGGTAAAACCTAATTATATTGTTCTAATACGCCCCGAGAGTGTAAAATTGCAACTTATCGAGGTCTACGTTCACAAGAGCAAAAACCGGATCAACATTAGACTACTCAGTTGGGCCCTAACAGTATAACTTTGGAAACAGAACTTTTTCTCATTCAATCGAACAAGGGGTAAAAGCTAATTATATTGTTCTATTATACCCCGAGAGTGTAAATTTTCAACTTATCGAGGTCAACGTTCACAAGAACCAAAACCGGATCAACATTAGACTAGCTAACGATAACTTTGGAAACAAGATTTTTCTCATTCAATCGATCGTAGGTAAAACCTATTTATATTGTTCTATTACGCCCGAGTGTGTAAATTTGCAACTTATCGTGGTCTACGTTCACAAGAACCAAAACCGGATCAACATTAGACTACCCAATTGGGCGCTAACAGTATAACTTAGGAAACAGTACTTTTTCTCATTCAATCGAACAGTGGGTAAAACCTAATTATATTGTTCTATTATGCCCCGAGAGTGTAAATTTGCAACTTATCGAGGTCTACGTTCACAAGAACCAAAACCGGATCAACATTAGACTACTCAGTTGGGCCCTAACAGTATAACTTTCGAAACAGAACTTTTTCTCATTCAATCGAACAATAGGTTACACCTAATTATATTGTTCTATTATGCCCCGAGAGTGTAAATTTGCAACTTATCGAGGTCAACGTTCACAAGAACCAAAACCGGATCAACATTAGACTGCTCAGTTGGGCCCTAACAGTATAACTTTGGAAACAGTACTTTTTCTCGTTCAATCGAACAGTGGGTAAAACCTATTTATATTGTTCTATTACGCCCCGAGTGTGTAAATTTGCAACTTATCGTGGTCTACGTTCACAAGAACCAATACCGGATCAACATTATACTACTCACTGGGCCCTAACAGTACAACTTTAGGAACAGTACTTTTTCTCATTCAATCGAACAATAGGTAATACCTAATTATATTGTTCTATTAGGCCCCGAAAGTGTAAATTTGCAACTTATCGAGGTTAACGTTCACG
This sequence comes from Aechmea fasciata, assembly GCA_025177825.1. Taxonomy (NCBI): domain Eukaryota; kingdom Viridiplantae; phylum Streptophyta; class Magnoliopsida; order Poales; family Bromeliaceae; genus Aechmea; species Aechmea fasciata. Next base: position 6,251,786 of record CM045939.1, read on the forward strand.
AGAACAGAAATCGGAGCAACATTACACTACTCAGTTGGGCCCTAACTGTATAACTTTAGGAACAGTACATTTTCTCATTCAATCGAACAGAGGGTAAAACCTAATTATATTGTTCTATTACGCCCCGAGAGCGTAAATTTGCAACTTATCGAGGTCTACGTTCACAAGAACAAAAAGTGGATCAACATTAGACTACTCAGTTGGGCCATAACAGTATAACTTTGTAAACAGTACTTTTTCTCAATCAATCGAACAATAGGTCACACCTAATTATATTGTTCTATTATGCCCCGATAGTGTAAATTTGCAACTTATCGAGGTCAACGTTCACGAGGACCAAAACCGGAGCAACATTACACTACTCAGTTGGGCCATAACTGTATAACTTTAGAAATAGTACATTTTCTCATTCAATCGAACAATGGGTAAAACCTAATTATATTGTTCTATTACGCCCCGAGAGTGTAAATTTGCAACTTATCATGGTCTACGTTCACAAGAACCAAAACCGGATCAACATTAGACTACCCAATTGGGCCCTAACAGTATAACTTTGGAAACAGTACTTTTTCTCATTCAATCGAACAGTGGGTAAAACCTATTTATATTGTTCTATTATGCCCCGAGTGTGTAAATTTGCAACTTATCGTGGTCTACGTTCACAAGAACCAAAACCCGATCAATATTAGACTACCCAATTGGGCCCTAACAATATAACTTTGGAAATAGTACATTTTCTCATTCAATCGAATAGAGGGTAAAACCTAATTATATTGTTCTATTACGCCCCGAGTGTGTAAATTTGCGACTTATCGAGGTCTACGTTCACAAGAACCAAAACCGGATCAACATTAGACTACTCAGTTGGGCCCTAACAGTATAACTTTGGAAACAGAACTTTTTCTCATTCAATAGAACAAGGTAAAAGTCGATTATATTGTTCTATTATACCCCGAGAGTGTAAATTTTCAACTTATCGAGGTCAACGTTCACAAGAACCAAAACCGGATCAACATTAGACTACTCAGTTGGGCGCTAACAGTATAACTTTGGAAACAGTACTTTTTCTCATTCAATCGATCAGAGGGTAAAACCTATTTATATTGTTCTATTACGCCCCGAGTATGTAAATTTGCAACTTATCGTGGTCTACGTTCACAAGAACCAAAACCGGATCAACATTAGACTACCCAATTGGGCCCTAAAAGTATAACTTTGGAAACAGTACTTTTTTTCATTCAATCGAACAGTGGGTAAAACCTAATTATATTGTTCTATTACGCCCCGAGTGTGTAAATTTGCAACTTATCGTGGTCTACGTTCAGAAGAACCAATACCGGATCAACATTAGACTATCCAATTGGGCCATAACAGTACAACTTTGGAAACAGTATTTTTTCTCATTCAATCGAACAATAGGTAATACCTATTTATATTGTTCTATTACGCCCCGAGAGTGTAAATTTGCAACTTATCGAGGTTAACGTTCACAAGATCCAAAACCGGATCAACATTACACTACTCATTGGGCCATAAGATAACTTTAGGAAATAAGACATTTTCTCATTAAATCGAACAGAGGTTAAACCTAATTATATTGTTCTATTACGCCCCGAGAGTGTAAATTTGCAACTTATCGAGGTCTACGTTCACAAGAACAAAAACTGGATCAACATTAGACTACTCAGTTGGGCCCTAACAGCATAACTTTGGAAACAGTACTTTTTCTCATTCAATCGAACAATAGGTAACACCCAATTATATTGTTCTATTATGCCCCGATAGTGTAAATTTGCAACTTACCGAGGTCAACGTTCACGAGGACGAAAACCGGAGCAACATTACACTACTCAGTTGGGCCATAACTGTATAACTTTAGAAATAGTACGTTTTCTCATTCAATCGAACAGTGGGTAAAACCTAATTATATTGTTCTATTACGCCCCGAGAGTGTAAATTTGCATCTTATCATGGTCTACGTTCACAAAAACAAAAACTGGATCAACATTAGACTACTCAATTGGGCCCTAACAAAGATAACTTTGGAAATGTAACTTTTCTCATCCAATCGATCGGAGGGTAAACCCTAATTATATTGTTCTATAATGCCCCGAAAGAGTAAATTTGCAACTTATCGAGGTCTACGTTCACAAGAACCAAAACCGGATCAACATTAGACAACTCTGGGCCCTAACAGCTTTAACTTTGGAAACAGTACTTTTTCTCCTTCAATCGAACAATAGGTAACACCTAACTATATTGTTCTATTATGCCCCGAGAGTGTAAATTTGCAACTTATTGAGGTCAACGTTCACAAGAACCAAAACCGGATCAACATTAGACTGCTCAGTTGAGCCCTAAAAGTATAACTATGGAAACAGTACTTTTTCTCGTTCAATCGCATAGAGGGTAAAACCTACTTATATTGTTCTATTAAGCCCCGAGTGTGTAAATTTGCAACTTATCGTGGTCTACGTTCACAAGAACCAATATCGGATCAACATTAGACTACTCAGTTGGGCCATACAATAAAGACAACTTTGGAAACAAGATTTTTCTCATTCAATCGAACAATAGGTAATACCTAATTATATTGTTCTATTAGGCCCCGAAAGTGTAAATTTGCAACTTATCGAGGTTAACGTTCACGAGAACAGAAATCGGAGCAACATTACACTACTCTTGGGCCCTAACAGTATAACTTTAGGAACAGTACATTTTCTCATTCAATCGAACAGAGGGTAAAACCTAATTATATTGTTCTATTACGCCCCGAGAGTGTAAATTTGCAACTTATCATGGTCTATGTTCACAAGAACCAAAACCGCATCGACATTAGACTACTCAGTTGGGCCATAACAATATAACTTTGGAAATAGTACTTTTTCTCATTCAATCGAACAATAGGTAAAACCTATTTATATTGTTCTATTATGCCCCGAGAGTGTAAATTTGCAACTTATCGAGGTCAACGTTCACAAGAAGCAAACCGGATCAACATTAGACTGCTCAGTTGGGCCCTAACAAGATAACTTTGGAAACAAGATTTCTTTTTCTCGTTCAATCGAACAGTGGGTAAAACCTAATTATATTGTTCTATTATGCCCCGCGAGCGTAAATTTGCAACTAATCGTGGTCTACGTTCACAAGAACCAAAACCGCATCGACATTAGACTACTCAGTTGGGCCATAACAATATAACTTTGGAAATAGTACTTTTTCTCATTCAATCGAACAATAGGTAAAACCTATTTATATTGTTCTATTATGCCCCGAGAGTGTAAATTTGCAACTTATCGAGGTCAACGTTCACAAGAAGCAAACCAGATCAACATTAGATCGCTCATTGGGCCCTAACAAGATAACTTTGGAAACAAGATTTTTCTCGTTCAATCGAACAAGGTAGAACCTAATTATATTGGTCTATTATGCCTCGAGACTGTAAATTTGCAACTTATCGTGGTCTACGATCACAAGAACCAAAACCGGATCGACATTAGACTAGTCAGTTGGGCCATAAGAATATAACTTTGGAAATAGTACTTTTTCTCATTCAATCGAACAATAGGTAAAACCTATTTATATTGTTCTATTACGCCCCGAGAGTTTAAATTTGCAACTTATCGTGGTCAACGTTCACAAGAACCAAAACAGGATCAACATTAGACTGCTCAGTTGGGCCCTAACAGTATAACTTTGGAAACAGTACTTTTTCTCGTTCAATCGAACAGTGGGTAAAACCTATTTATATTGTTCTATTACGCCCCGAGTGTGTATATTTGCAACTTATCGTGGTCTACGTTCACAAGAACCAATACCGGATCAACATTAGACTACTCAGTTGGGCCATAACAATATAACTTTGGAAATAGTACTTTTTCTCATTCAATCGAACAATAGGTAAAACCTATTTATATTGTTCTATTATGCCCCGAGAGTGTAAATTTGCAACTTATCGAGGTCAACGTTCACAAGAAGCAAACCGGATCAACATTAGGGCCATAACAATATAACTTTGGAAATAGATTTTTTTCTCGTTCAAGCGAACAATAGGTAAAACCTATTTATATTGTTCTATTACGCCCCGAGAGTGTAAATTTGCAACTTATCGTGGTCTACGTTCACAAGAACCAAAACCGGATCAACATTAGACTACTCAGTTGGCCATAACAGTATAACTTTGGAAACAGTACTTTTTCTCATTCAATCGAACAAGAGGTAACACCTAATTATATTGTTCTATTATGCCCCGATAGTGTAAATTTGCAACTTATCGAGGTCAACGTTCACGAGAACCAAAACCGGAGCAACATTACACTACTCAGTTCGGCCCTAACAGTATAACTTTAGAAACAGTACATTTTCTCATTCAATCGAACAGTGGGTAAACCTAATTATATTGTTCTATTATGCCCCGAGAGTGTAAATTTGCAACTTATCAAGGTCTACGTTCACAAGAACAAAAATTGGATCAACATTAGACTACTCAGTTGGGCCCTAACAGTATAACTTTGGAAACAAAACTTTTTCTCATTCAATCGAACAGTGGGTAAAACTGATTTATTTTGTTCTATTATGCCCCGAGTGTGTAAATTTGCAACTTATCGTGGTCTACGTTCACAAGAACCAAAACCGGATCAACATTAGACTACCCAATTGGGCCCTAACAGTATAACTTTGGAAACAGTACTTTTTCTCATTCAATCGAACAGAGGGTAAAACCTAATTATATTGTTCTAATACGCCCCGAGAGTGTAAATTTGCAACTTATCGAGGTCTACGTTCACAAGAGCAAAAACCTTAGCAACATTACACTACTCAGTTGGGCCATAACAGTATAACTTTGGAAACAGAACTTTTTCTCATTCAATAGAACAAGGGGTAAAAGCTAATTATATTGTTCTATTATACCCCGAGAGTGTAAATTTTCAACTTATCGAGGTCAACGTTCACAAGAACCAAAACCGGATCAACATTAGACTACTCAGTTGGGCGCTAACAGTATAACTTTGGAAACAGTACTTTTTCTCATTCAATCGAAAAGAGGGTAAAACCTATTTATATTGTTCTATTACGCCCCGAGTATGTAAATTTGCAACTTATCGTGGTCTACGTTCACAAGAACCAAAACCGGATCTACATTAGACTACCCAATTGGGCCTCTGACAAAGATAACTTTGGAAATAGTACTTTTTCTCATTCAATCGAACAGTGGGTAAAACCTAATTATATTGTTCTATTACGCCCCGAGAGTGTAAATTTGCAACTTATCGAGGTCTACGTTCACAAGAACAAAAATTGGATTAACATTAGACTACTAAGTTGGGCCCTAACAGTATAACTTTGAAAACAGTACTTTTTCTCATTCAATCGAACAATAGGTAACACATAATTATATTGTTCAGTTATGCCCCGAGAGTGTAAATTTGCAACTTATCGAGGTCAACGTTCACAAGAACCAAAACCGGATCAACATTAGACTGCTCAGTTGGGCCCTAACAAAGATAACTTTGGAAACAAGATTTTTCTCGTTCAATCAATCAGAGGGTAAAACCTATTTATATTGTTCTATTACGCCCCGAGTGTGTAAATTTGCAACTTATCGTGGTCTACGTTCACAAGAACCAATACCGGATCAACATTAGACTACTCAATTGGGCCCTAACAGTATAACTTTGGAAACAGTACTTTTTCTCATTCAATCGAACAATAGGTAATACCTAATTATATTGTTCTATTAGGCCCCGAAAGTGTAAATTTGCAACTTATCGAGGTTAACGTTCACGAGAACAGAAACCGGAGCAATATTACACTACTCAGTTGGGCCCTAACAGTATAACTTTAGAAATAGTACATTTTCTCATTCAATCGAACTTTGGGTAAAACCTAATTATATTGTTCTATTACGCCCCGAGAGTGTAAATTTGCAACTTATCAAGGTCTACGTTCATAAGAACAAAAACCGGATCAACATTAGACTACTCAGTTGGGCCCTAACAGTATAACTTTGGAAACAGAATTTTTTCTCATTCAATCGAACTGTGGGTAAAACTGATTTATATTGTTCTATTATGTCCCGAGTGTGTAAATTTGCAACTTATCGTGGTCTACGTTCACAAGAACCAAAACCGGATCAATATTAGACTACCCAATTGGGCCCTAACAGTATAACTTTGGAAATAGTACATTTTCTCATTCAATCGAACAGAGAGCAAAACCTAATTATATTGTTCTATTACGCCCCGAGTGTGTAAATTTGCGACTTATCGAGGTCTACGTTCACAAGAACGAAAACCGGATCAACATTAGACTACTCAGTTGGGCCCTAACAGTATAACTTTGGAAACAGAACTTTTTCTCATTCAATCGAACAAGGGGTAAAAGCTAATTATATTGTTCTATTATACCCCGAGAGTGTAAATTTTCAACTTATCGAGGTCAACGTTCACAAGAACCAAAACCGGATCAACATTAGACTACTCAGTTGGGCGCTAACAGTATAACTTTGGAAATGATTTTTTCTCATTCAATCGATCGTAGGGCAAAACCTATTTATATTGTTCTATTACGCCCCGAGTATGTAAATTTGCAACTTATCGTGGTCTACGTTCACAAGAACCAAAACCGGATCAACATTAGACTTCCCAATTGGGCCCTAACGATAACTTTGGAAATAGTAACTTCTTCTCATTCAATCGAACAAGGGTAAAACCTAATTATATTGTTCTATTACGCCCGAGAGTGTGAATTTGCAACTTATCGAGGTCTACGTTCACAAGAACAAAACCGGATCAACATTAGACTACTCAGTTGTGCCCTAACAGAATAACTTTGGAAACAGTACTTTTTCTCATTCAATCGAACAATAGGTAACACCTAATTATATTGTTCTATTACGCCCCGAGAGTGTAAATTTGCAACTTATCGAGGTCAACGTTCACAAGAACCAAAACCGGATCAACATTAGACTCGGTTGGGTAACAGTATAACTATGGAAACAGTACTTTTTCTCGTTCAATCGAACAGTGGGTAAAACATATTTATATTGTTCTATTACGCCCTGAGTGTGTAAATTAGCAACTTATCGTGGTCTACGTTCACAAGAACCAATACCGGATCAACATTAGACTACTCAGTTGGGAATAAAGACAACTTTGGAAACAAGATTTTTCTCATTCAATCGAACAATAGGTAAAACCTAATTATATTGTTCTATTACGCCCCGAGAGTGTAAATTTGCAACTTATCGAGGTCTACGTTCACAAGAACAAAAACTGGATCAACATTAGACTACTCAGTTGGGCCCTAACAGTATAACTTTGGAAACAGTACTTTTTCTCTTTCAATCGAACAATAGGTCACACCTAATTATATTGTTCTATTATGCCCCGATAGTGTAAATTTGCAACTTATCGAGGTCAACGTTCACGAGAACCAAAACCGGAGCAACATTACACTACTTAGTTGGGCCATAACAGTATAACTTTAGAAACAGTACATTTTCTCATTCAATCGAACAGTGGGTAAAACCATATTATATTGTTCTATTACGCCCCGAGTGTAAATTTGCAACTTATCATGGTCTACGTTCACAAGAACAAAAACTGGATCAACATTAGACTACTCAGTTGGGACCTAACAGTATAACTTTGGGAACAGAACTTTTTCGCATTCAATCGAACGATGGGTAAAAGCGGATTTATATTGTTCTATAATGCCCCGAGTGTGTAAATTTGCAACTTATCGTGGTCTACGTTCACAAGAACCAAAACCGGATGAATATTAGACTACCCAATTGGGCCCTAACAGTATAACTTTGGAAACAGTACTTTTTCTCATTCAATCGAACAGTGGGTAAAACCTATTTATATTGTTCTATTACGCCCCGAGAGTGTAAATTTGCAACTTATCGTGATCTACGTTCATAAGAACCAAAACCGGATCAATATTAGACTACCCAATTGGGCACTAACAGTATAACTTTGGAAACAGTACTTTTTCTCATTCAATCGAACAGTGGGTAAAACCTATTTATATTGTTGTATTACGCCTCGAGTGAGTAAATTTGCAACTTATCGTGATCTACGTTCATAAGAACCAAAACCGGATCAATATTAGACTACCCAATTGGGCACTAACAGTATAACTTTGGAAACAGTACTTTTTCTCATTCAATCGACCGAGGTAAAACCTTATATTGTTCTATTATGCCCCGCGAGCGTAAATTTGCAACTTATCGTGGTCTACGTTCACAAGAACCAAAACCGCATCGACATTAGACTACTCAGTTGGGCCATAACAATATAACTTTGGAAATAGTACTTTTTCTCATTCAATCGAACAATAGGTAAAACCTATTTATATTGTTCTATTACGCCCCGAGAGTTTAAATTTGCAACTTATCGTGGTCAACGTTCACAAGAAGCAAACCGGATCAACATTAGATCGCTCGGTTGGGCCCTAACGGTATAACTTTGGAAACGATTACTTTTTCTCGTTCAATCGAACTGGGTAAAACCTAATTATATTGTTCTATTATGCCCGCTTGAGCGTAAATTTGCAACTTATCGTGGTCTACGATCACAAGAACCAAAACCGGATCGACATTAGACTAGTCAGTTGGGCCATAAGAATATAACTTTGGAAATAGTACTTTTTCTCATTCAATCGAACAATAGGTAAAACCTATTTATATTGTTCTATTACGCCCAGAGAGTTTAAATTTGCAACTTATCGTGGTCAACGTTCACAAGAACCAAAACAGGATCAACATTAGACTGCTCAGTTGGGCCCTAACAGTATAACTTTGGAAACGATTTTTCTCGTTCAATCGACAGTGGGTAAAACCTATTTATATTGTTCTATTACGCCCCAAGTGTGTATATTTGCAACTTATCGTGGTCTACGTTCACAAGAACCAATACCGGATCAACATTAGACTACTCAGTTGGGCCATAACAATATAACTTTGGAAATAATACTTTTTCTCATTCAATCGAACAATAGGTAAAACCTATTTATATTGTTCTATTATGCCCCGAGAGTGTAAATTTGCACTTATCGAGGTCAACGTTCACAAGAAGCAAACCGGATCAACATTAGATTGCTCAGTTGGGCCCTAACAGTATAACTTTGGAAACAGTACTTTTTCTCGTTCAATCGAACAGTGGGTAAAACCTAATTATATTGTTCTATTATGCCCCGCGAGCGTAAATTTGCAACTTATCGTGGTCTACGTTCACAAGAACCAAAACCGGATCAACATTAGACTACTCAGTTGGGCCATAACAATATAACTTTGGAAATAATACTTTTTCTCATTCAATCGAACAATAGGTAACACCTAATTATATTGTTCTATTATGCCCCGAGAGTGTAAATTTGCAACTTATCGAGGCCAACGTTCACAAGAACCAAATTCGGATCAACATTAGACTGCTCAGTTGGGCCCTAACAGTATAACTTTGGAAACAGTACTTTTTCTCATTCAATCGAACAGTGGGAAAAACTGATTTATATTGTTCTATTATGCCCCGAGTGTGTAAATTTGCAACTTATCGTGGTCTACGTTCACAAGAACCAAAACCGGATCAACATTAGACTACTCAGTTGGGCCCTAACAGTATAACTTTGGAAACAGTACTTTTTCTCATTCAATCGAACAATAGGTAACACCTAATTATATTGTTCTATTATGCCCCGATAGTGTAAATTTGCAACTTATCGAGGTCAACGTTCACGAGAACCAAAACCGGAGCAACATTACACTACTCAGTTCGGCCCTAACAGTATAACTTTGGAAACAGAACTTTTTCTCATTCAATCGAACAAGGGGTAAAAGCTAATTATATTGTTCTATTATACCCCGAGAGTGTAAATTTTCAACTTATCGAGGTCAACGTTCACAAGAACCAAAACCGGATCAACATTAGACTACTCAGTTGGGCGCTAACAGTATAACTTTGGAAACAGTACTTTTTCTCATTCAATCGAACAGAGGGTAAAACCTATTTATATTGTTCTATTACGCCCCGAGTGTGTAAATTTGCAACTTATCGTGGTCTACATTCACAAGAACCAAAACCGGATCAATATTAGACTACCCAATTGGGCCCTAACAGTATAACTTTGGAAACAGTACATTTTCTCATTCAATCGAACAGAGGGTAAAACCTAATTATATTGTTCTAATACGCCCCGAGAGTGTAAATTTGCAACTTATCGAGGTCTACGTTCACAAGAGCAAAAACCTTAGCAACATTACACTACTCAGTTGGGCCCTAACAGTATAACTTTGGAAACAGTACTTTTTCTCATTCAATCGAACAATAGGTAACACCTAATTATATTGTTCTATTATGCCCCGAGAGTGTAAATTTGCAACTTATCGAGGTCAACGTTCACAAGAACCAAAACCGGATCAACATTAGACTGCTCAGTTGGGCCCTAACAGTATAACTTTGGAAACAGTACTTTTTCTCGTTCAATCGAACAGTGGGTAAAACCTATTTATATTGTTCTATTACGCCCCGAGTGTGTAAATTTGCAACTTATCGTGGTCTACATTCACAAGAACCAAAACCGGATCTACATTAGACTACCCAATTGGGCCCTAACAGTATAACTTTGGAAACAGTACTTTTTCTCATTCAATCGAATAATAGGTAATACCTAATTATATTGTTCTATTAGGCCCCGAAAGTGTAAATTTGGAACTTATCGAGGTTAACGTTCACGAGAACAGAAACCGGAGCAACATTACACTACTCAGTTGGGCCATAACAGTATAACTTTAGAAACAGTACATTTTCTCATTCAATCGAACAGTGGGTAAAACCTAATTATATTGTTCTATTACGCCCCGAGAGTGTAAATTTGCAACTTATCGAGGTCAACGTTCACAAGAACCCAAACCGGATCAACATTAGACTCGTCACTGGGCCCTAACAAAGATAACTTTGGAACAAGATTTCTTTTCTCGTTCAATCGAATGTGGTAAAACCTATTTATATTGTTCTATTACGCCCCGAGTGTGAAAATTTGCAACTTATCGTGGTCTACGTTCACAAGAACCAAAACCGGATCAATATTAGACTACCCAATTGGGCCATAACAGTACAACTTTGGAAACAGTACTTTTTCTCATTCAATCGAATAATAGGTAATACCTAATTATATTGTTCTATTAGGCCCCGAAAGTGTAAATTTGGAACTTATCGAGGTTAACGTTCACGAACAAACCGAGCAACATTACACTACTCAGTTGGGCCCTAACAGTATAACTTTAGAAACAGTACATTTTCTCATTCAATCGAACAGTGGGTAAAACCTAATTATATTGTTCTATTACGCCCCGAGAGTGTAAATTTGCAACTTATCATGGTCTACGTTCACAAGAACAAAAACTGGATCAACATTAGACTACTCAGTTGGGCCCTAACAGTATAACTTTGGAAACAGAACTTTTTCTCATTCAATCGAACAGTGGGTAAAACTGATTTATATTGTTCTATTATGTCCCGAGTGTGTAAATTTGCAACTTATCGTTGTCTACGTTCACAAGAACCAAAACCCGATCAATATTAGACTACCCAATTGGGCCCTAACAGTATAACTTTGGAAATAGTACATTTTCTCATTCAATCGAACAGAGAGTAAAACCTAATTATATTGTTCTATTACGCCCCGAGTGTGTAAATTTGCGACTTATCGAGGTCTACGTTCACAAGAACCAAAACCGGATCAACATTAGACTACTCAGTTGGGCCCTAACAGTATAACTTTGGAAACAGAACTTTTTCTCATTCAATCGAACAAGGGGTAAAAGCTAATTATATTGTTATATTATACCCCGAGAGTGTAATTTTCAACTTATCGAGGTCAACGTTCACAAGAACCGAAACCGGATCAACATTAGACTACTAAGTTGGGCGCTAACAGTATAACTTTGGAAACAGTACTTTTTCTCATTCAATCGATCGTAAAACCTATTTATATTGTTCTATTACGCCCGAGTATGTAAATTTGCAACTTATCGTGGTCTACGTTCACAAGAACCAAAACCGATCAACATTAGACTTCCCAATTGGGCCCTAACAAGATAACTTTGGAAACAGTAACTTTTTCTCATTCAATCGAAAGGTAAGAAAAACCTACTTATATTGTACTATTAGGCCCCGAAAGTGTAAATCTGCAACTTATCAAGCTCAACGTTCACAATAACCAACACCGGATCAACATTAGACTACTCACTTGGCCCTAACAAAGATAACTTTGGAAACAGTACTTTTTCTCATTCAATCGAACAATAGGTAACACCTAATTATATTGTTCTATTATGCCCCGAGAGTGTAAATTTGCAACTTATTGAGGTCAACGTTCACAAGAACCAAAACCGGATCAACATTAGACACTCACTGGGCCCTAACAAAGATAACTATGGAAACAAGATTTTTCTCGTTCAATCGAACAAAGGTAAAACATATTTATATTGTTCTATTATGTCCCGAGAGTTTAAATTTTCAACTTATCGAGGTCTACGTTCACAAGAACCAATACCGGATCAACATTAGACTACTCCATTGGGCCCTAACAGGATAACTTTGGAAACAAGATTTTTCTCTTCAATCGAACAATAGGTAACACCTAATGATATTGTTCTATTAGGCCCCGAAAGTGTAAATGTGCAACTTATCGAGGTTAACGTTCACGAGCAAAAACCTTAGCAACATTACACTACTCACTGGGCCCTAACAAAGATAACTTTAGGAACAAGACATTTTCTCATTCAATCGAACAGAGGGTAAAACCTAATTATATTGTTCTATTACGCCCGAGAGTGTAAATTTGCAACTTATCGAGGTCTACGTTCACAAGAACAAAACCGGATCAACATTAGACTACTCACTGGGCCCTAACAAAGATAACTTTGAAAACAGTACTTTTTCTCTTTCAATCGAACAATAGGTCACACCTAATTATATTGTTCTATTATGCCCCGATAGTGTAAATTCGCAACTTATCGAGGTCAACGTTCACGAGGACCAAAACCGGAGCAACATTAGACTACACTAATTGGGCCATAAATCGTATAACTTTAGAAACAGTACATTTTCTCATTCAATCGAACAGTGGGTAAAACCTAATTATATTGTTCTATTACGCCCCGAGAGTGTAAATTTGCAACTTATCATGGTCTACGTTCACAAGAACCAAAACCGGATCAATATTGGACTACCCAATTGGGCCCTAACAGTATAACTTTGGAAACAGTACTTTTTCTCATTCAATCGAACAGTGGGTAAAACCTATTTATATTGTTGTATTACGCCCCGAGAGTGTAAATTTGCAACTTATCGTGGTCTACGTTCACAAGAACCAAACGGACTACATTAGACTACTCAAGGCGTCGCAATCGATATAACTTACAAGAAGGTTCAAAATAGTACTTCAACAACGATTGCATAAGGAAGCTAGGTATCAAACAACATAAACACATCCTATGTTATTACATTCATTCCACATACATTTTACATCACAATTTGCTTTACATTAGACTTCCAAATACAATCCACTACTATTACATCATTTCATAAGTTAGTTACATTTTTGTTCTTTAACCTTCTAAGCTTACCTCTCGGTCTCCGGGGTAGGGCGCTATCCGCCGAGCTACGCCTTGCCTCGCGCCGCGCCGCTCACGTGTATACCGTACTCCCAAACCACAACACGGGGTGAGAACTATTGTCCATAGTTCTCGTGGGTACGGCCACCCAAGAGAACAAATTTCGACCAATAGGTCCAAGGAGGCACTGCGAATATGTTAGTCCAAAAACATATATAGATATATAACTTGCAACTAACATAAAAACATGCCTCACAAATGCAACATGCAAATTATTACTTTAGCTCTTAGCTTTTCTTTACTTTGTTGCTATTTTGTACTTTAGCCATTTCATTCTTACTTAGCTATTCATTAATTTAGCTATTCATAAATCATACCAGTTGCAACTCTAAGGTTTCTACTTACCTTAGCTCACATCATTAACGTCCAAGGTTTCTATAACCCTAGGTTCCATCTCAAGTCCAACTTGCTTCTAAGGTGTCTATTACCTTAGGTTCACCATACATATCACTAGCCCTCAAGGTTCTTTCTACCTGATACCAGCTAGCCACCCGACTCGGCCACGCGTCAATCAATAGCGGATAATCTCACTAGCACCTCCAAGCCAAGAACCACATCGCCCAACGGTCCGCCCGAAGGTCCGTGCACCGTGGTCATGGATCCGCCAGTGGGAGAGGAACATGCCGCATACACCCATAGCCAAGATTCCCTGATAGGGAGAGGAACATGCCGCATACACCCTAGCGCTCACTTGTTCTTGCTTAGTCACAATCCTCGAAGTTCTTCCGGGGAGAGGAACATGCCGCATACACCAACCGTAACTATCGAGCTCACAATTACTGGGATTCCGGAATCCACTTTCCACTTTACTTGAGGGTTGGCCTTAACCCTCAAGAGTCGACCCAATAGGTCCATTGTCCTTTACATCCTAGGTCCACTAGACTCTAGGGCTCATTCCTTGTCACATAACCTAGGTTGTCTTAACGCTAGGTTCAGTGTCATTCTAGCTCGACCTATGTTTACTCAGACTAGGTCCATTGTCATCGTTGTTCAACCTATGTCCTTGACACTAGGTTCAATGCCACTCACCTAGATCCATTGACTCTAGGTTTACTACAACCTATGTTCATTAACAACACTAGGTTAGATGCCCCACTCCTAGGTCCATTGACTCTAGGTTTACTATAACCTATGTTCATTACACTAGGTTAGATGCCACTCGATCTATATGTGCATTTAGTCCATGACTCGCATTCTTTACTTGGCATTCTCTTCTTGGCTCTCTTATGTCTATCAATCCACTTGTATGCATGTTTCTATTATGCTAAACTTATGTTGTTGCAACATTCTTTACACTATGCCATTGCACATATCATTCATCAAGTTATCTACTTGGTACTCATACATAATTAAGTCATCTCTAGGGTTCAGTGTCGCAATATTCATCCTGATGCTTCCTATGTCCAAATGCAAGCCTATGGTGCCGCACGATAAGGGAAGTGTGCAAGCAGACACCCTATGTCCTAATGCGACGCCCATAGCTCCGCACGATAAGGAAGCATACAAGGAAAGTCATCTGACCATACCAACCCTATCATGCATTTCACTCATTTATTCACATGCATCTACTTAGCATTTATTATATATATCACTAGCATGCATTTCTTCTTATGCGTTATTGAACATGGATCAACAGGAGTTAAGTAACTCTTAGACATACAGGCGACCTAGTCGTCAGAACGCACCCACCTTGGTTCGCTCCGATTGCTCGTCGACACTGCAATCGGCCGCCGCGACTCGTGACCCGCTCGCTCGAACTCACGCGCGACCAACCGAACGATCTCCGAATCTCGATCCGAGACTTCGTGCCGTTGCCCCACGCCTTCAAGTTGCCCTGGGCCCGTTTTCATGAATTTAGGGCTCCTATCTTGCGTGTCGGACATCCGTATGAATATATTAAAATATTAATATCTTTGCTACCGCTAGTCGGATCACCGAACCGAGCGCGCCAACGCGTTCGTTGCACCCCCAATTAGGTTTCTATGGGGTCAAATGAGATCAATCTCATCTATTTCAAAAAAACCCCCAAATCGAACCCTAGGTTTGCATCTATGCAAAACCTACCGTAAATCCCTAGATTTACACCTTGATCTTCCATTTAGCCTCAAGGGGTTCTAATCCAACCATTTCTAGGGTTTAAAAAGCCCTTTACGAAAATCCACCATACCTCTATAGTGTGTAAATTTGCTTATCGTGATCTACGTTCACAAGAGGAGAAGATAGCCATGGAGGTCTCCACCTTGATCTCCATCATCTTCCTCATCTTCTTCCTTCTTCTTCTCTCTTTCTTGATCTTTTTCTTTCTTTCTTTCTTCCCTTGTTTCGGTCGACAGAGAAGAGAGGGAGAGAGGGTTCTGAGGGAGTGAGAGGGAGAGAAAGGGTTTTATTACCCTCTAATCACTTAACCCCCTGCACAATTGCAAACAAACCCCTCAACTTTGCATCATTCAATCGAACAAACCGAAATCCATCAATGTCCTGATCTGACGTCCCGTGTGTTGCAACTTGCAACTTATCGTGGTCTACCTTCACAAGAACGATCAATATTAGACTACCCAATGTCATTGGCTATCACAAGATAACTTTGGAAACAAGATTTTTCTCATTCAATCGCACCAGAGGGTAAAACCTAATTATATTGTTCTAATACGCCCGAGAGTGTAAATTTGCAACTTATCGAGGTCTACGTTCACAAGAGCAAAAACCGGATCCCAAACATGATTTAGATCATGTCCACATCATCACTTCATCCGCGCAAGTGCCGGATTTGGCTCACGGCCCAAAGTAGCCTTTCGGGTTCCATTTCCTCTCCGTTCCAACTCACTTTTGGACTTGTGGATCTCCAATTCACTTGAAATCGCACCAAGACTCCCCACACATGATTTGGATCATGTCCACATCATTATCTCATCCGCGCAAGCGTCGGATATAGCTCGTGGCCCAAGATAGCCTTTCGGGCTTCGTTCTCGCACCTAGTGCACCGAAAACACCCGAAAGCTCCCAAATTTCACCGGAACCATTCTTATGGCCTTCCAAGCCAACATACCTCGAAACTTCAAGACTTTAGAAGTTCGAGAGGGTAAATTTGCAACTTATCGTGATCTACGTTCATAAGAACCAAAACCGGATCAATATTAGACTACCCAATTGGGCACTAACAGTATAACTTTGGAAGCAAGATTTTTCTCATTCAATCGAACAAAGGTAAAGCCTATTTATATTGTTGTATTACGCCCGAGTGTGTAAATTTGCAACTTATCGTGATCTACGTTCATAAGAACCAAAACCGGATCAATATTAGACTACCCAATTGGGCCCTAACAAAGATAACTTTGGAAACAGATTTTTCTCATTCAATCTACCAGTAGGTAAAACCTATTATATTGTTCTATTATGCCCCGCGAGCGTAAATTTGCAACTTATCGTGGTCTACGTTCACAAGAACCAAAACCGGATCGACATTAGACTACTCAGTTGGGCCATAACTGTATAACTTTGGAAATAGTACTTTTTCTCATTCAATCGAACAATAGGTAAAACCTATTTATATTGTTCTATTACGCCCCGAGAGTGTAAATTTGCAACTTATCGAGGTCAACGTTCACAAGAACAAAAACTGGATCAACATTAGACTACTCAGTTGGGCCCTAACAGTATAACTTTGGAAACAGAACTTTTTCTCATTCAATCGAACAGTTGGTAAAAACCTAATTATATTGTTCTACTACGCCCCGAGCGTAAATTTGCAACTTATCGTGGTCTACGTTCACAAGAACCAAAACCGGATCGACATTAGACTACCCAATTGGGCCATAACAGTATAACTTTGGAAACAGTACTTTTTCTCATTCAATCGAACAATAGGTAAAACCTAATTATATTGTTCTATTACGCCCCGAGAGTGTAAATTTGCAACTTATCGAGGTCAACGTTCACAAGAGCAAACCGATCAACATTAGACTACTCAGTTGGGCCCTAACAGTATAACTTTGGAAACAGTACTTTTTCTCATTCAATCGAACAATAGGTCACACCTAATTATATTGTTCAATTACGCCCCGAGTGTGTAAATTTGCAACTTATCGTGGTCTACGTTCACAAGACCAATACCGGATCAACATTAGACTACTCAGTTGGGCCCTAACAGTATAACTTTGGAAACAGTACTTTTTCTCATTCAATCGAACAATAGGTAACACCTAATTATATTGTTCTATTATGCCCCGATAGTGTAAATTTGCAACTTATCGAGGTCAACGTTCACAAGAACCAAAACCGGAGCAACATTACACTACTCAGTTGGGACCTAACATTATAACTTTGGAAACAAAGACATTTTCTCATTCAATCGAACAAAGGGTAAAACCTGATAATATTGTTCTAATACGCCCCGAGACTGTAAATTTGCAACTTATCGTGGTCTACGTTCACAAGAACCAAAACCGGATTATTATTAGACAACGCAATTGGGCACTAACTGTATAACTTTGGAAACAGTACTTTTTCTCATTCAATCGAACAGTTGGTAAAACCTATTTATATTGTTCTATTACGCCCCGAGTGTGTAAATTTGCGACTTATCGTGGTCTACGTTCACAAGAACCAAAACCGGATCAACATTAGACTACCCAATTGGGCCTTAACAGTATAACTTTGGAAATAGTACATTTTCTCATTCAATCGAACAGAGGGTAAAACCTAATTATATTGTTCTAATACGCCCCGAGAGTGTAAATTTGCAACTTATCGAGGTCTACGTTCACAAGAGCAAAAACCTTATCAACATTAGACTACTCAGTTGGGCCCTAACAGTATAACTTTGGAAACAGAACTTTTTCTCATTCAATCGAACAATGGGTAAAAGCAAATTATATTGTTCAATTATACCCCGAGAGTGTAAATTTTCAACTTATCGTGGTCTACGTTCACAAGAACCAAAACCGGATCAACATTAGACTACCCAATTGGGCGCTAACAGTATAACTTTGGAAACAGTACTTTTTCTCATTCAATCGAACAGTGGGTAAAACCTATTTATATTGTTCTATTACGCCCCGAGTATGTAAATTTGCAACTTATCGTGGTCTACGTTCACAAGAACCAAAACCGGAACAACATTACACTACCGAATTGGGCCCCTACAGTATAACTTTGGAAACAGTACTTTTTCTCATTCAATCGAACAGTGCGTAAAACCTATTTATATTGTTGTATTACGCCCCGAGAGTGTAAATTTGCAACTTATCGAGGTCAACGTTCACAAGAACCAAAACCGGATCAACATTAGCACTACCCAATTGGGCACTAACATTATAACTTTAGGAAACAAGACATTTTTCTCATTCAATCGAACATTGGGTAAAACCTAATTATATTGTTCTATTATGCCCCGCAGCGTTTAAATTTGCAACTTATCGTGGTCTACGTTCACAAGAACCAAAACCGGATCGACATTAGACTACTCAGTTGGTCCATAACAATATAACTTTGGAAATAGTACTTTTTCTCATTCAATCGAACAATAGGTAAACCTATTTATATTGTTCTATTATGCCCCGAGAGTGTAAATTTGCAATTTATCGAGGTCAACGTTCACAAGAACCAAAACCGGATCAACATTAGACTACCCAATTGGGCCCTAACAAAGATAACTTTGGAAGCAGATTTTTCTCATTCAATCGAACAGGGTAAAACCTAATTATATGGTTCTATTATGCCCCGCGAGCGTAAATTTGCAACTTATCGTGGTCTACGTTCACAAGAACCAAAACCGGATCAACATTAGACTACTCAGTTGGGCCATAACAATATAACTTTGGAAATAGTACTTTTTCTCGTTCAATCGAACAGTGGGTAAAACCTATTTATATTGTTCTATTATGCCCCGAGAGTATAAATTTGCAACTTATCGAGGTCAACGTTCACAAGAACCAAAACCGGATCAACATTACACTACCCAGTTGGGCCATAACAGTATAACTTTGGAAACAGTACTTTTTCTCATTCAATCGAACAGTGGGTAAAACATATTTATATTGTTCTATTACGCCCCGAGAGTGTAAATTTGCAACTTATCGTGGTCTACGTTCACAAGAACCAAAACCGGATCAATATTAGACTACCCAATTGGGCCCTAACAGTATAACTTTGGAAACTTTACTTTTTCTCATTCAATCGAACAGTGGGTAAAAATCTAATTATATTGTTCTATTACGCCCCGAGAGTGTAAATTTGCAACTTATCGAGGTCTACGTTCACAAGAACCAAAACCGGATCAAATTAGACTACCCTTGGGCCCTAACAAGATAACTTTGGAAACAAGACATTTTCTCATTCAATCGACAATAGGTAACACCTAATTATATTGTTCTATTACGCCCGATAGTGTAAATTTGCAACTTATCGAGGTCAACGTTCACGAGAACCAAAACCGGATCAACATTACACTACTCAGTTCGGCCCTAACAGTATAACTTTAGAAACAGTACATTTTCTCATTCAATCGAACATTGGGTAAAACCTAATTATATTGTTCTATTACGCCCCGAGAGTGTAAATTTGCAACTTATCAAGGTCTACGTTCACAAGAACCCAAACCGGATCAACATTAGACTACTCACTTGGGCCCAAACACTATAAGTTTTGGAAATGTAACTTTTTCTCATTCAATCGAACAAGGGGTAAAACCGATTTATATTGTTCTATTACGCCCCGAGTGTGTAAATTTGCAACTTATCGAGGTCAACGTTCACAAGAACCAAAACCGGATCAACATTTGACTAACCAATTGGGCCCTAACAAAGATAACTTTGGAAACAAAGATTTTTCTCATTCAATCGATCGAGGGTAAAACCTAATTATATTGTTCTATTACGCCCCGAGAGTGTAAATTTGCAACTTATCGAGGTCTACGTTCACAAGAACAAAACCGGACCAACATTATACTACTCAGTTGCGCCCTAACAGTATAACTTTGGAAACAGTACTTTTTCTCATTCAATCGAACAAAGAGTAAAACCTAATTATATTGTTCTATTATGCCCCGATAGTGTAAATTTGCAACTTATCGAGGGCAACGTTCACCAGTACCAAAACCGGATCAACATTAGACTACAGAGTCGGGCCCTAACAGTATAACTTTGGCAACAGTACATTTTCTCATTCAATCGAACAATAGGTAACACCTAATTATATTGTTCTATTATGCCTCGAGACTATAAATTTGCAACTTATCGAGGTCAACGTTCACAAGAACAAAATCGGATCAACATTACACTACTCGCCTGGGCCCTAACAATATAACTTTGGAAATAGTACTTTTTCTCATTCAATCGAACAATAGGTAAAACATATTTATATTGTTCTATTATGCCCCGAGTTTGTAAATTTGCAACTTATCGTGGTCTACGTTCACAAGAACCAAAACCGGATCAATATTAGACTACCCAATTGGGCCCTAACAGTATAACTTTGGAAACTTTACTTTTTCTCATTCAATCGAACAGTGGGTAAAAACCTAATTATATTGTTCTATTACGCCCCGAGAGTGTAAATTTGCAACTTATCGAGGTCTACGTTCACAAGAACAAAACCGGATCAACATTAGACTACTCAGTTGGGCCCTAACAGTATAACTTCGGAAACAGTACTTTTTCTCATTCAATCGAACAATAGGTAACACCTAATTATATTGTTCTATTATGCCCCGAGAGTGTAAATTTGCAACTTATCGAGATCAACGTTCACAAGAACCAAAACCAGATCAACATTAGACTGCTCAGTTGGGCCCTAACAGTATAACTTTGGAAACAGTACATTTTCTCATTCAATCGAACATTGGGTAAAACGTAATTATATTGTTCTATTATGCCCCGAGAGTGTAAATTTGCAACTTATCGAGGTCTACGTTCACAAGAACCAAAACCGGATCAACATTAGACTACCTAGTTGGGCCCTAACAGTATAACTTTGGAAACAGTACTTTTTCTCATTCAATCGAACAAGGGGTAAAAGCAAATTATATTGTTCTATTACGCCCCGAGTGTGTAAATTTGCAACTTATCGTGGTCTACGTTCACAAGAACCATAACCGGATCAACATTAGACTACCCAATTGGGCCCTAACAAAGATAACTTTGGAAACAAGATTTTTCTCATTCAATCGATCGTAGGGTAAAACCTAATTTATATTGTTCTATTACGCCCGAGAGTGTAAATTTGCAACTTATCGAGGTCTACGTTCACAAGAACCAAAACCGATCAACATTAGACTACCCAATTGGGCCCTAACAAAGATAACTTTGGAAACAAGATTTTTCTCATTCAATCGAACAATAGGTAAACACCTAATTATATTGTTCTATTATGCCCGAGAGTGTAAATTTGCAACTTATCGAGGTCAACGTTCACGAGGACAAAACCGGAGCAACATTACACTACTGGGTTGGGCCCTAACCGTATAACTTTAGAAACAAAGACATTTTCTCATTCAATCGAGCAATAGGTAAAACCTAATTATATTGTTCTATTATGCCCCGAGAGTGTAAATTTGCAACTTATCATGGTCTACGTTCACAAGAACCAAAACCGGATCGACATTAGACTACTTAGTTGGGCCCTAACAAGATAACTTGGAAACAACTTTTTCTCATTCAATCGAATGAGTAAAACCTATTTATATTGTTCTATTACGCCCGAGTGTGTAAATTTGCAAGTTATCGAGGTCAACGTTCACGAGAACCAAAACCGAGCTACATTACACTACTCGGTTGGGCCCTAACATTATAACTTTAGAAAGTACATTTTCTCATTCAATCGAACATTGGGTAAAACCTAATTATATTGTTCTATTACGCCCGAGAGTTTAAATTTGCAACTTATCAAGGTCTACGTTCACAAGAAAAAAACTGGATCAACATTAGACTACTCGGTTGGGCCCAAACACTATAAGTTTGGAAACGAGAACTTTTCTCATTCAATCGAAGTGGGTAAAACCGATTTATATTGTTCTATTACGCCCCGAGTGTGTAAATTTGCAACTTATCGTGGTCTACGTTCACAAGAACCAAAACCGGATCAATATTAGACTACCCAATTGGGCCATAACAGTATAACTTTGGAAACAGTACTTTTTCTCATTCAATCGAACAGAGGGTAAAACCTAATTATATTGTTCTATTACGCCCCGAGAGTGTAAATTTGCAACTTATCGAGGTCTACGTTCACAAGAGCAAAAACCGGATCAACATTAGACTACTCAGTTGGGCGCTAACAGTGTAACTTTGGAAACAGTACTTTTTCTCATTCAATCGAACAATAGGTCACACCTAATTATATTGTTCTATTATGCCCCGATAGTGTAAATTTGCAACTTATCGAGGTCAACGTTCACGAGGACCAAAACCGGAGCAACATTACACTACTCAGTTGGGCCATAACTGTATAACTTTAGAAACAGTACATTTTCTCATTCAATCGAACAGTGGGTAAAACCTAATTATATTGTTCTATTACGCCCCGAGAGTGTAAATTTGCAACTTATCATGGTCTACGTTCACAAGAACAAAAGCTGGATCAACATTAGACTACTCAGTTGGGCCCTAACAGTATAACTTTGGAAACAGAACTTTTTCTCATTCAATCGAACAAATGGGTAAAACCGATTTATATTGTTCTATTATGCCCGAGTGTGTAAATTTGCAAGTTATCGTGGTCTACATTCACAAGAACCAAAACCGGATCAATATTAGACTACCCAATTGGGCCCTAACGGTATAACTTTGAAACAAGACTTTTTATTCAATCGAATAGTGGGTAAAACCTATTTATATTGTTCTATTACGCCCGAGTGTGTAAATTTGCAACTTATCGAGGTCAACGTTCGCAAGAACCGGAACCGGATCAACATTACACTACTCAGTTGGGCCCTAACAGTATAACTTTAGAAACAGTACTTTTTCTCATTCAATCGAACAGAGGGTAAAACCTAATTATATTGTTCTAATAGGCCCCGAGAGTGTAAATTTGCAACTTATCGAGGTCTACGTTCACAAGAGCAAAAACCGGATCAACATTAGACTACTCAGTTGGGCCCTAACAGTATAACATTGGAAACAGAACTTTTTCTCATTCAAACGAACAGTGGGTAATCTTATTTATATTGTTCTATTATGCCCCGAGTGTGTAAATTTGCAACTTATCGTGGTCTACGTTCACAAGAACCAAAACCGGATCAATATTAGACTACCCAATTGGGCCCTAACAGTATAACTTTGGAAACTTTACTTTTTCTCATTCAATCGAACAGTGGGTAAAAACCTAATTATATTGTTCTATTACGCCCCGAGAGTGTAAATTTGCAACTTATCGAGGTCTACGTTCACAAGAACAAAAACTGGATCAACATTAGACTACACAGTTGGGCCCTAACAGTATAACTTTGGAAACAGTACATTTTCTCATTCAATCGGACAATAGGTAACACCTAATTATATTGTTCTATTATGCCCCGAGAGTGTAAATTTGCAACTTATCGAGGTCAACGTTCACGAGAACCAAAACCGGAGCAACATTACACTACTCAGTTGGGCCCTAACATTATAACTTTAGAAACAGTACATTTTCTCATTCAATCGAACATTGGGTAAAACCTAATTATATTGGTCTATTACGCCCCGACAGTTTAAATTTGCAACTTATCAAGGTCTACGTTCACAAGAACCAAAACCGGACCAACATTAGACTACTAAGTTGGGCCCTAACAGTATAACTTTGGAAACAGTACTTTTTCTCATTCAATCGAACAGTGGGTAAAACTGATTTATATTGTTCTATTACGGCCCGAGTGTGTAAATTTGCAACTTATCGTGGTCTACGTTCACAAGAACCAAAACCGGATCAACATTAGACTACCCAATTGGGCCCTAACAGTATAACTTTGGAAACAGTACTTTTTTTCATTCAATCGAACAGAGGGTAAAACCTAATTATATTGTTCTATTATGCCCCGAGAGTGTAAATTTGCAACTTATCGAGGTCTACGTTCACAAGAGCAAAAACCGGATCAACATTAGACTACTCAGTTGGGCGCTAACAGTGTAACTTTGGAAACAGTACTTTTTCTCATTCAATCGAACAATAGGTCACACCTAATTATATTGTTCTATTATGCCCCGATAGTGTAAATTTGCAACTTATCGAGGTCAACGTTCACGAGGACCAAAACCGGAGCAACATTACACTACTCAGTTGGGCCATAACTGTATAACTTTAGAAACAGTACATTTTCTCATTCAATCGAACAGTGGGTAAAACCTAATTATATTGTTCTATTACGCCCCGAGAGTGTAAATTTGCAACTTATCATGGTCTACGTTCACAAGAACAAAAACTGGATCAACATTAGACTACTCAGTTGGGCCCTAACAGTATAACCTTGGAAACAGAACTTCTTCTCATTCAATCGAAGTGGGTAAAGCGATTTATATTGTTCTATTATGCCCCGAGTGTGTAAATTTGCAAGTTATCGTGGTCTACATTCACAAGAACCAAAACCGGATCAATATTAGACTACCCAATTGGGCCCTAACAGTATAACTTTGGAAACAGTACTTTTTCTCATTCAATCGAATAGTGGGTAAAACCTATTTATATTGTTCTATTACGCCCCGAGTGTGTAAATTTGCAACTTATCGTGATCTACGTTCACAAGAACCAAAACCAGATCAACATTAGACTACTCAATTGGGCCCTAACAGTATAACTTTGGAAACAGTACTTTTTCTCATTCAATCGAACAGTGGGTAAAACCTATTTATATTGTTCTAATAGGAGAGTGTAAATTTGCAACTTATCGAGGTCTACGTTCACAAGAGCAAAAACCGGATCAACATTAGACTACTCAGTTGGGCCCTAACAGTATAACTTTGGAAACAGAACTTTTTCTCATTCAATCGAACAAGGGGTAAAAGCTAATTATATTGTTCTATTATACCCCGAGAGTGTAAATTTTCAACTTATCGAGGTCAACGTTCACTAGAACCAAAACCGGATAAACATTAGACTACTCAGTTGGGCGCTAACAGTCTAACTTTGGAAACAGTACTTTTTCTCATTCAATCGAACAGTGGGTAAAACCTATTTATATTGTTCTATTACGCCCCGAGAGTGTAAATTTGCAACTTATCATGGTCTACGTTCACAAGAACCAAAACCGGATCAACATTAGACTACTTAATTGGGCCCTAACGGTATAACTTTGGAAACAGTACTTTTTCTCATTCAATCGAACAAAGAGTAAAACCTAATTATATTGTTCTATTATGCCCCGAGAGTGTAAATTTGCAACGTATCGATGCCAAGGTTCACAAGAACCAAAACCGGATCAACATTAGACTACTCAGTTGGGCCCTAACAGTATAACTTTGGAAACAGTACTTTTTCTCATTCAATCGAACAGTGGGTAAAACCTAATTATATTGTTCTATTATGCCCCGAGAGTGTAAATTTGCAACTTATCGAGGCCAACGTTCACAAGAACCAAATTCGGATCAACATTAGACTGCTCAGTTGGGCCCTAACAGTATAACTTTGGAAACAGTACTTTTTCTCGTTCAATCGAACAGTGAGTAAAACCTATTTATATTGTTCTATTACGCCCCGAGTGTGTAAATTTGCAACTTATCGTGGTCTATGTTCACAAGAACCAATACCGGATCAACATTAGACTACTCAGTTGGGCCATAACAGTACAACTTTTGAAACAGTACTTTTTCTCATTCAATCGAACAATAGGTAATACCTAATTATATTGTTCTATTAGGCCCCGAAAGTGTAAATTTGCAACTTATCGAGGTTAACGTTCACGAGAACGAAACCGAGCAACATTACACTACTCGGTTGGGCCCTAACGGTATAACTTTAGGAACCGTACATTTTCTCATTCAATCGAGCAGAGGGTAAAACCTATTTATATTGTTCTATTACGAGAGTGTAAATTTGCAACTTATCGAGGTCTACGTTCACAAGGACAAAAACTGGATCAACATTAGACTACTCAGTTGGGCCCTAACAACATAACTTTGGAAACAGTACTTTTTCTCATTATATCGAACAATAGGTAACACCCAATTATATTGTTCTATTATGACCCGATAGTGTAAATTTGCAACTTATCGAGGTCAACGTTCACGAGGAACAAAACCGGAGCAACATTACACTACTCAGTTGGGCCATAACTGTATAACTTTAGAAACAGTACATTTTCTCATTCAATCGAACAATAGGTAAAACCTAATTATATTGTTCTATTACGAGAGTGTAAATTTGCAACTTATCATGGTCTACGTTAACAAGAACAAAAGCGGAATAACATTAGACTACTCGGTTGGGCCCTAACGGTATAACCTTTGGAAACGAACTTTTCTCATTCAATCGAACGGTGGGTAAAACCTATTTATATTGTTCTATTACGCCCCGAGAGTGTAAATTTGCAACTTATCGTGGTCTACGTTCACAAGAACCAAAACCGGATCAACATTAGACTACCCAATTGGGCCCTAACAGTATAACTTTGGAAACAGTACTTTTTCTCATTCAATCGAACAGTGGGTAAAACCTATTTATATTGTTCTATTACGCCCCGAGTGTGTAAATTTGCGACTTATCGTGGTCTACGTTCACAAGAACCAAAACCGGATCAAAATTAGACTACCCAATTGGGCCTTGACATTATAACTTTGGAAATAGTACATTTTCTCATTCAATGGAACAGTGGGTAAAACCTAATTATATTGTTCTAATACGCCCCGAGAGTGTAAATTTGCAACTTATCGAGGTCTACGTTCACAAGAGCAAAAACCGGATCGACATTAGACTACTCAGTTGGGCGCTAACAGTGTAACTTTGGAAACAGTACTTTTTCTCATTCAATCGAACAATAGGTAAAACCTAATTATATTGTTCTATTATGCCCCGATAGTGTAAATTTGCAACTTATCGAGGTCAACGTTCACGAGGACCAAAACCGGAGGAACATTACACTACTCAGTTGGGCCATAACTGTATAACTTTAGAAACAGTACATTTTCTCATTCAATCGAACAGTGGGTAAAACCTAATTATATTGTTCTATTACGCCCCGAGAGTGTAAATTTGCAACTTATCATGGTCTACGTTCACAAGAACAAAAACTGGATCAACATTAGACTACTCAGTTGGGCCCTAACAGTATAACTTTGGAAACAGAACTTTTTCTCATTCAATCGAACAGTGGGTAAAACCGATTTATATTGTTCTATTACGCCCCGAGTGTGTAAATTTGCAACTTATCGTGGTCTACGTTCACACGAACCAAAACCGGATCAATATTAGACTACCCAATTGGGCCCCAACAGTATAACTTTGGAAACAGTACTTTTTCTCATTCAATCGAACAGTGGGTAAAACCTATTTATATTGTTCTATTACGCCTCGAGTATGTAAATTTGCAACTTATCGTGGTCTACGTTCACAAGACCCAAAACCGGATCAACATTTGACTACCCAATTGGGCGCTAACAGTATAACTTTGGAAACAGTACCTTTTTTCATTCAATCGAACAGGGGGTAAAACCTAATTATATTGTTCTATTACGCCCCGAGAGTGTAAATTTGCAACTTATCGAGGTCTACGTTCACAAGAGCAAAAACCGGATCAACATTAGACTACTCAGTTGGGCGCTAACAGTGTAACTTTGGAAACAGTACTTTTTCTCATTCAATCGAACAATAGGTCACACCTAATTATATTGTTCTATTATGCCCCGATAGTGTAAATTTGCAACTTATCGAGGTCAACGTTCACGAGGACCAAAACCGGAGCAACATTACACTACTCAGTTGGGTCATAACTGTATAACTTTAGAAATAGTACATTTTCTAATTCAATCGAACAGTGGGTAAAACCTAATTATATTGTTCTATTACGCCCTGAGAGTGTAAATTTGCACCTTATCATGGTCTACGTTCACAAGAACAAAAACTGGATCAACATTAGACTACTCACTGGGCCCTAACAAAGAGAACTTTGGAAACTAACTTTTTCTCATTCAATCGAACATGGTAAACCGATTTATATTGTTCTCTTATGCCCCGAGTGTGTAAATTTGCAACTTATCGTGGTCTACGTTCACAAGAACCAAAACCGGAACAATATTAGACTACCCAATTGGGCCCTAACAGTATAATTTTGGAAATAGTTCATTTTCTCATTCAATCGAACAGAGGGTAAAGCCTAATTATATTGTTTTTTTACGCCCCGAGTGTGTAAATTTGCAACTTATCGAGGTCTACGTTCACAAGAACAAAAACTGGATCAACATTAGACTACTCAGTTGGGCCCTAACAGTATAACTTTGGAAACAGTACTTTTTCTCATTCAATCGAACAATAGGTAACACGTAATTATTTTGTTCTATTATGCCCCGAGAGTGTAAATTTACAACTTATCGAGGTCAACGTTCACAAGAACCAAAACCGGAGCAACATTACACTACTCAGTTGGGCCATAACTGTATAACTTTAGAAATAGTACATTTTCTCATTCAATCGAACAGTGGGTAAAACCTAATTATATTGTTCTATTACGCCCTGAGAGTGTAAATTTGCAACTTATCATGGTCTACGTTCACAAGAACAAAAACTGGATCAACATTAGACTACTCAGTTGGGCCCTAACAGTAGAACTTTGGAAACAGAAATTTTTCTCATTCAATCGAACAGTGGGTAAAACTGATTTATATTGTTCTCTTATGCCCCGAGTGTGTAAATTTGCAACTTATCGTGGTCTACGTTCACAAGAACCAAAACCGGATCAATATTAGACTACCCAATTGGGCCCTAACAGTATAACTTTGGAAACAGTACATTTTCTCATTCAATCGAACAGAGGGTAAAGCCTAATTATATTGTTTTTTTACGCCCCGAGTGTGTATATTTGCGACTTATCGAGGTCTACGTTCACAAGAACCAAAACCGGATCAACATTAGACTACTCAGTTGGGCCCTAACAGTATAACTTTGGAAATGTAACTTTTTCTCATTCAATCGAATAAGGGGTAAAAGCTAATTATATTGTTCTATTATACCCCGAGAGTGTAAATTTTCAACTTATCGAGGTCAACGTTCACAAGAACCAAAACCGGATCAACATTAGACTACTCTGGCGCTAACAAAGATAACTTTGGAAACAAAGACATTTTCTCATTCAATCGATCAGAGGGTAAAACCTATTTATATTGTTCTATTACGCCCCGAGTATGTAAATTTGCAACTTATCGTGGTCTACGTTCAAAAGAACCAAAACCAGATCAACATTAGACAACCCAATTAGGCCCTAACAGTATAACTTTGGAAACTGTACTTTTTCTCATTCAATCAAACAGTGGGTAAAACCGAATTATATTGTTCTATTACGCCCCGAGAGTGTAAATTTGCAACTTATCGAGGTCTACGTTCACAAGAACAAAAACTGGATCAACATTAGACTACTCAGTTGGGCCCTAACAGTATAACTTTGGAAAGAGTACTTTTTCTCATTCAATCGAACAATAGGTAACACGTAATTATTTTGTTCTATTATACCCCGAGAGTGTAAATTTGCAACTTATCGAGGTCAACGTTCACAAGAACCAAAACCGGAGCAACATTACACTACTCAGTTGGGCCATAACTGTATAACTTTAGAAATAGTACATTTTCTCATTCAATCGAACAGTGGGTAAAACCTAATTATATTGTTCTATTACGCCCCGAGAGTGTAAATTTGCAACTTATCATGGTCTACGTTCACAAGAACAAAAACTGGATCAACATTAGACTACTCAGTTGGGCCCTAACAGTATAACTTTGGAAACAGAACTTTTTCTCATTCAATCGAACAGTGGGTAAAACTGATTTATATTGTTCTCTTATGCCCCGAGTGTGTAA
This sequence comes from Aechmea fasciata, assembly GCA_025177825.1. NCBI lineage: Eukaryota > Viridiplantae > Streptophyta > Magnoliopsida > Poales > Bromeliaceae > Aechmea > Aechmea fasciata. Next base: position 6,282,432 of record CM045939.1, read on the forward strand.
ATTTGCAACTTATCGTGGTCTACGTTCACAAGAACCAAAACCGGATCGATATTAGACTACCCAATTGGGCCCTAACAGTATAACTTTGGAAATAGTTCATTTTCTCATTCAATCGAACAGAGGGTAAAGCCTAATTATATTGTTTTATTACGCCCCGAGTGTGTATATTTGCGACTTATCGAGGTCTACGTTCACAAGAACCAAAACCGGATCAACATTAGACTACTCAGTTGGGCCCTAACAGTATAACTTTGGAAACAGAACTTTTTCTCATTCAATCGAACAAGGGGTAAAAGCACTTAATACATTGGCCATCTCAATTTATAAGTTCACCTCTCAAAAGAACTTAATACATTTTCACCTCTCACATGATTTTATTACATTTTCATTTCCTCAACATAATAGATGAAACATATAAAGGGTGTCTCTATACACAATGCATGGTAGAACTCTACCTAGAGCACGATAACCATACCACGAGCCCCGATCGCCCCGCTCGCGCTAGAACCTGTATGGTTAGTGGGATGAGAACTACAACAAAGTTCCCAGTGGGCTCGGCCTCCAATTACACCGACTTTCCCACTAGGTCTATCTCAGGCATAATTTGAAAGAATAAGTAGATAGTAACCAAACTATAATGCATACAACTAATATGCCTGAACAATAGTAAAGATTGCTTATGCTCAACAGGATATTAAAGATGAATGCAAGATCATAATTCCACAACCCAATCTCTTGGCTAACCCGTAGGTTTCGCCCTCAACAAGACTCAACCAACCCAAATCCCTACTGTCGGGGAGAGAAAACACTGCGACCCGACGGGACCGTTCTCTGGGGAGAGAAAACACTACGACCCAGTGATGACAACTCCGGAGCACATCGCCCGAGGGGGAGCTACCGCGCCTCGAGCAAGGACTATATGGTGAGTACGATCAATCCTTAACTTTAAGGATTCCAATTCAATCCATTCCTTGACTTCAAGGAGAACTATGATCAAATGACCCTTAACTCTAAGATTTCTTTGTCACTATATCTTTCATGTTCTTTACTTGCATTCTTTGACTTGTTTCAGTGTCAAATACACTATGGTTCTTTACACACATTTAATAATGTCACACACACTCTAGTGTTCAATGCATACATGACTCTTGTCAATGCCTCACACTAACTCTAGTGTTCTTTATTCACATGCATACTTGTTCTTGACCATGTCATTACACTAACTCTAGTGTCCTTTATTTTCTTTGTTCTTATTCTCAATATCACACTAACTCTAGTGTTCTTTACAATTATAGATGCCACTCGATCTATATGTCACAATGTTCTTGTTCTTTAACCTCTAGGTTCTTTATCTCAACACATGCATATTAGTGTTCTTTACAATTCTCAAATGTCATTCAATCTATATGTCACAATATTCTTGTTCTTTAATCACTAGGTTCTTTGTCTCATCCCATGCATACATAGGGTTCAATTCTTTTTCTTTGTTCATAACAAATCTCATTTGCATCTTAACTCTAAGCATGCAACACATAATTCAATTACCCTACTATGCATGAAAATAGCTATAACATACTTGCTCAATGGTGACACATAGACATAAAGAGAAGTTCGATATTAGTGGAAACACCCCCCACCTTTTAATAGCGTTCCGATTGCTCGTCGTCACTTGCAATCGGCCTCCCGCGACGCACGCCGCACTACTCGACCTAATCCATGCGCAACGCCGAACGACCTCCGATTCGCGATCTAGGGTCTTCAATGACTCGTCTCTAACCTCAATTAGAGAACAATAGGGTCAAATGATATCAAATTCTCATTTACTAAAAAACACCCATCACTAACCCTAGCCTCTACACATGCTCCAATTAATCCAAATATTAGGGATTTAGTATTCTAATAATATCTTAGAGATCATTAGAACTTCATACACAAAAAGGATTTAATTAAAATCCCATTTGCAATCCTAGATCTCTATTTCATCAAGAGGGTCTCATTAATTATGATACTCTCTTCATTATACTAGTTTAGAATCATATATAGATCCTAATTAAACATCTCGTTTAGTCTTAATCCTAACCTTAACTCAAATTCACAAAACTTACCATGGCCACCATGACATCAAGCTAAATCCACCATTGGAAAGCTTGCTTCCACCATTAGAGAGCTTCAAGCTTCATCTCTACCCTTCAATTAGAGAGCAATAGGGTTATTATAGATCAAAACCCTCATTTACTAAAAACCCCAATTACTAACCCTAGGTTTAATACTAGGTGAAAATCCACCATTAGAGCTTTGGATTCAAGCAATAAACCTCTATTTAGCATGCTAGAATGCATCTAAATTCATTTCTAGAGCTTAACATTAAAACCCTAGAGTTCTACCATTAAAGGGCATCAAAGCTTACCTCAAAAGCTTGCTTCAATGGTGTAGAGAGAGAAGAAGATGATGAGAATCAACCTCCAAGCTTGCTTCTCCACCAAATCCACTTATTTTTTAGAGAGATTTAGAGAGAGAAATGGAGCTCTCTCTCTATCTCCATGTGTGTGTATGTGAGGGTGTGTGTGTGTGGTGCTCTCGGCTGAGAGAGAGGAGAAGAAGAAAAGGGCACAAACACTTTTTATACATTAGTCCCTCAACATTGCACTATTCAACTTCCAACTTTCGCTCACCATCCAAAAGCTTGGAGCCCTTCTCGGACGTTCATTTGTGCTCAAATTTGACAGTCAGGTTCATTTTAACCTACTGAGTGAGAAAATCTCTTAACATTTCAGTTTGGACCCCGTTTGGTCACCGCGAACTCTACCGAACTGTAATTGTTATCATATAACATTCGGAATTTATTTCTCATCTTCTGGGTGTCAGAATGGCACGAAACTTTAAATCTAGCCTCGTAAAAATAATCCTGACATAGTGCTCAGTTTTCATAATTTTCTGACACTGTGCATTTTCTGCTAATTTATCTGTCCGGTTTCGCGTAAAATTCTAAATCTTCCGTTTTCATTCCGATTTCCGCACAGGTCCTTTCAGACTTATATTTTATTTCTCTAAATCCAATAAAAATAGTATCTCACGCTATTTTTATTTATTTTTATTTTTATCTTTAAAATCCGGGTTGTTACAATAATAGAACAAAATAATTAGGTTTTACTCTTTGTTCGTAGAACAAAATAATTAGGTTTTACTCTTTGTTCGATTGAATGAGAAAAAATACTGTTTCCAAAGTTATACTGTTAGGGCACAACTGAGTAGTCTAATGTTGGTCCGGTTTTGCTTCTTGTGAACGTTGGCATCGATACGTTGCAAATTTACACACTCGGGGCATAATAGAACAAAATAATTAGGTTTTACTCTTTGTTCGATTAAGTGAGAAAAGTGCGCTCTGTGGTTATACTTGTTTGGGCACAACCGAGTAGTGTGTTCTTGGTCGGTTTTGGTTCTTGTGAACGTTGGCATCGATACGTTGCAAATTTACACTCTCGGGACATAATAGAACAAAATAATTAGGTTTTACTCTTTGTTCGTTTGAATGAGAAAAAGTACTGTTTCAAAAGTTATAGTGTTAGGGCACAACTGAGGAGTCTAATGTTGGTCCGGTTTTGGTTCTTGTGAACGTTGGCATCGATACGTTGCAAATTTACACTCTCGGGGCACAATAGAACAAAATAATTATGTTTTACTCTTTGTTCGGTTGCATGAGAAAAAGTATTTGTTTCAAAGTTATAAAGTTAGGGCGCAACTGAGTAGTCTAATGTTGGTTCGGTTTTGGTTCTTCTGAACGTTGGCATCGATATGTTGCAAATTTACACTCTCAGGGCATAATAGATCAATATAATTAGGTTTTACTCTTTGTTCAATTGAATGAGAAAAAATACTATTTCCAAAGTTATACTGTTAGGGCACAACGGAGTAGTCTAATGTTGGTCCGGCTTTGGTTCTTGTGAACGTTGGCATCGATACGTTTCAAATTTACTCTCTCGGGGCATAATAGAACAAAATAATTAGGTTTTACTCTTTGTACGTAGAACAAAATAATTAGGTTTTACTCTTTGTTCGATTGAATGAGAAAAAGTACTGTTTCCAAAGTTATACTGTTAGGGCACAACTGAGTAGTGTAATGTTGGTCCGGTTTTGGTTCTTGTGAACTTTGGCATCGATACGTTGCAAATTTACACTCTCGGGGCATAATAGAACAAAATAATTAGGTTTTACTCTTTGCTCGGCTGAATGAGAAAAAGTACTGTTTCCAAAGTTATACAGTTTGGGCACAACTGAGTAGTCTATGGTTGGTCCGGTTTTGGTTCTTGTGAACTTTGGCATCGATACGTTGCAAATTTACACTCTTGGGGCATAATAGAACAAAATAATTAGGTTTTACTCTTTGTTCGATTGAATGAGAAAAAGTACTGTTTCCAAAGTTATAAAGTTAGGGCGCAATTGAGTAGTCTACTGTTGGTCTGGTTTTGGTTTTTGTGAACGTTGGCATCGATATGTTGCAAATTTACACTCTCGGGGCATAATAGTGCAATATAATTAGGTTTTACTTTTTGTTCGGTTGCATGAGAAAAAGTACTCGTTTCAAAGTTAGAAAGTTAGGGCGCAACTGAGTAGTCTAATGTTGGTCCGGTTTTGGTTCTTGTGAACGTTGGCATCGATACATTGCAAATTTACACTCTCGGGGCATAATAGAACAAAATAATTAGGTTTTACTCTTTGTTCGATTGAATGAGAAAAAGTACTTTTTCCAAAGTTATACTGTTAGGGCACAACTGAGTAGTCTAATGTTGGTCCGGTTTTGGTTCTTGTGAACGTTGGCATCGATACGTTGCAAATTTACACTCTTGGGGCATAATAGAACAATATAATTAGGTTTTACTCTTTGTTCGGTTGCATGAGAAAAAGTACTCGTTTCAAAGTTATAAAGTTAGGGCGCAACTGAGTAGTCTAATGTTGGTCCGGTTTTGGTTCTTGTGAACGTTGGCATAGATCGGTTGCAAATTTACTCTCTCGGGGCATAATAGATCAATATAATTAGGTTTTACTCTTTGTTCGGTTGCATGAGAAAATGTTCTCGTTTCAAAGTTATAAAGTTAGGGCGCAACTGAGTAGTCTAATGTTGGTCTGGTTTTGGTTCCTGTGAAAGTTAGCATCGATACGTTGCAAATTTACACTCTCGGGGCATAATGGAACAAAATAAATAGGTTTTACTCTTTGTTCGATTGAATGAGAAAAAGTACTGTTTCCAAAGTTATACTCTTAGGGCACAACTGAGTAGTCTAATGTTGGTCCGGCTTTAGTTCTTGTGAACGTTGGCATCGATACGTTTCAAATTTACACTCGCGGGGCATAATAGAACAAAATAATTAGGTTTTACTCTTTGTTCGATTGAAAGAGAAAAATTATTGTTTCCAAAGTTATACTGTTTGGGCACAACTGAGTAGTCTAATGTTGGTCCGGTTTTGGTTCTTGTGAACTTTGGCATCGATACGTTGCAAATTTACACTCTCGGGGCATAATAGAACAAAATAATTAGGTTTTATTCTTTGTTCGATTGAATGAGAAAAAGTACTGTTTCCAAAGTTATAAAGTTAGGGCGCAACTGAGTAGTCTACTGTTGGTCTGGTTTTGGTTCCTGTGAAAGTTAGCATCGATACGTTGCAAATTTACACTCTCGGGGCATAATGGAACAAAATAAATAGGTTTTACTCTTTGTTCGATTGAATGAGAAAAAGTACTGTTTCCAAAGTTATACTCTTAGGGCACAACTGAGTAGTCTAATGTTGGTCCGGCTTTAGTTCTTGTGAACGTTGGCATCGATACGTTTCAAATTTACACTCGCGGGGCATAATAGAACAAAATAATTAGGTTTTACTCTTTGTTCGATTGAATGAGAAAAAGTACTGTTTCCAAAGTTATACTGTTTGGGCACAACTGAGTAGTCTATTGTTGGTCCGGTTTTGGTTCTTGTGAACTTTGGCATCGATACGTTGCAAATTTACACTCTCGGGGCATAATAGAACAATATAATTAGGTTTTACTCTTTGTTCGATTGAATGAGAAAAAGTACTGTTTCCAAAGTTATACTGTTAGGGCGCAACTGAGTAGTCTACTGTTGGTCTGGTTTTGGTTTTTGTGAACGTTGGCATCGATATGTTGCAAATTTACACTCTCGGGGCATAATAGTGCAATATAATTAGGTTTTACTTTTTGTTCGGTTGCATGAGAAAAAGTACTCGTTTCAAAGTTATAAAGTTAGGGCGCAACTGAGTAGTCTAATGTTGGTCCGGTTTTGGTTCTTGTGAACGTTGGCATCGATATGTTGCAAATTTACACTCTCGGGGCATAATAAAACAAAATAATTAGGTTTTACTCTTTGTTCGATTAAATGAGAAAAAGTACTTTTTCCAAAGTTATACTATTTGGGCACAACTGAGTAGTTTAATGTTGGTCCGGTTTTGGTTCTTGTGAACGTTGGCATCGATACGTTGCAAATTTACACTCAAGGGGCATAATAGAACAAAATAATTAGGTTTTACTCTTTGTTCGGTTGCATGAGAAAAAGTACTCGTGTCACGCCCCGTGCCCGCCAATTTTGTGGACAGACCGCCGAATCCGACGTATTTTCCCCGTACGTTCAAGGCGTCGCAATCAATACAATTACAAGAAGGTTCCAAACAGGAACAGATATTACAATCAGATTGCATAAGGAAGTATCATAAACATAAAACAGCTACTTGCTATTACAACCATTCGTCCCAAATTTAACTTTTACATTCATATTACAAACTTCCTAATACAATCTAGTTATTACAAATTATTACATTCTGTTTACATCTTTCCCTGCTATACCCCTAGCTGTGCCGACTGGGGTACTTCTATCTCTGGTCTCCTGGTAGGGCGCTATCTATGGAGCTACGCCCTTGCCTCGCGCTGCTACTACGCCGCTCACGTGTGTACTTGCACCCCCAAAACCACAACACGGGGGTGAGAACTATTGTCCATAGTTCTCGTGGGTACGGTCACCCAAGAGAACAGCTCGACCAATAGGTCCAAGGAGGCACTGCAGATATGTTAGTCCAAAAACATATATAGATATATAATTTGCAACTAACATAAAAACCTGCCTCGCGATATGCAATATGCAAATCATTACTTAGCTCTTAGCTTTTCTTTACTTTATTGCTATACTTTATTTTAGCTTTTCCATTCTTACTTAGCAACTGATTAAGTTAGCTATTCATATTCTTACTCTTTACTCTTGGCACATATGCTATTTAGCAAATACTTCTAAGATCCACTCTACCTTAGCTCACTATGCCACCCGACTCGGTCTTGAGTCAATCAAATGCGGATAATACGCCCGCTGTCTAGCCCGAGGTGTTGGACGTCTCACAACTTCCCCAGCTGTCAACAGCCTGCCCCCTCTGTGACTCAGCCTCTAAGCGGCGAAATCGTCGCACACGCTGAACCCGGCTCGAGTCACCTGACATAACCATTCTGGTGGCGACCACGGCGTACTTATCCAGCGAGGACTAAAGTCATGACATAACCATTCTGGTGGCGACCACGGCGTACTTATCCAGCGAGGACTAAAGTCATGACCTAACCATCTGGCGGCGAACTAATCGTACCTCACCCAACAATGGTTCGAGTCACTCCTCGGCCTCCTGGTGGCGCACGTATCGTACTTACCCAACAACGGTATTAGTCACACTCACGGCGGTCTGATCCTCAACCGGCTTAACCGGTATCGAACTCATTTCGGCTCACCCACCCGGGGGCGAAATCGTCGCACAACGCCACGACGGTGGTATAGCCCCGGACGGCGAAATCGTCGCACACGCCCGACACCCACTTGGTGTCCAAATCTCGGGATTCCATGAATCCGTTCCACTTAGCTTGAGGGTTAGCTAGGCCCTCAAGAGACGACCCTCTAGGTCCATTGTCTTTACCTCCTAGGTCTACTTGACACTAGGGTTCATTCTCGTCACATAACCTAGGCTTTCTAACTCTAGGTTCAATGTCATTCCAACTCGACCTATGTTTATTCATACTAGGTCCACTGTCTTTATCCAACCTATGTCCTTGACACTAGGTTCATTGTTCTTTACCTAGATCCATATGACTCTAGGTTTACTACAACTTATGTTCTTGACACTAGGTTAATTCCCACACTCCTAGGTCCATTGACTCTAGGTTTACTATAACCTATGTTCATTAACAACACTAGGTTAGATGTCATTCTCCTAGGTCCACATGACTCTAGGTTTACTACAGCTTATGTTCTTTACACTAAGTTGGACGCCACGCGATCTATATGTGTATTAGTCCATGACTCACATTCTTACTTAGCATTCTCTTACTTAGCATTCTTATACTTAGCATTCATATACTTAACATTGTTATGTTTAACCATTCCATTTACATGCACATAATTATATCTAGCATGTACTCATTATGCTAAGCATGCATTTATTCATACATTTCATTTAGCATCTAGTTCATATATCAACTTAACATGCATCTCATGTATTTGCAACTAGACTCTAGTTCATGCATTTATCTAGCATTTAACTCTTGCATTCTCTTAGTGTTTAACACTATGTTCTTTAACATGCATTTCTATACTTGCAACATATGTCAATTATATGCATCAACTTGAAACCATTACTCTTAAACATATTTAGGCGACCTAGTCGCTTCGGTAAACACAACCCACCTTATTATGCTCTCCGATTGCTCGTCGACACTCGCAATCGGCCGCCCGTGGCACTCTTGACCCGGTTTGGCTCGAACTCTTGCACGACCAACCAAACGATCTCCAAATCCCAATCTGAGACCTTGTGCCGTTGCCCCACGCCTTCAAGTTGCCCTAGTTCCGTTTTCATGAATTTTGGGCTCCTATCTTGCGTGCTGCGGACATCTGTTATGAATATATTAAATAATTAATATCTTTGTACTCGCTCGTCGGATCACCGAACCGAGCACGCCAACGCGTTCGTTGCACCCCCAATTAGGTTTCTATGGGGTCAAATGAGATCAAACTCATCTATTTATAAAAACCCCATTTTTAACCCTAGGTTTTGCACTTTTGCAAATCCCACCGTTCCGATCTTTAGAACAAGCAATAGAGAGCTTGTCTAACCTCTAGGAACTCATCTAAGAGCATTAGAGCCATCCATAGGGTGTTTAAAACAAACCCTAGAAATCCACCATTAGAGCACCTTGAAGAACACATGATTTTGATGAGTTTCCAAGCCTCTACAAGGTTCTAAAGCTTATAAGAAGCTCAAAACTCTAGATCTAGGGTTTAGAAACCCATTACTAGAAGATCTACCATGAGGGGAGGCTAAAGCTTACCTCTACAAGCTTGCCCCGAGCTCGTGGGAGAGGAAGAAGATGACCAAGAGGACCTCCATCATCATCTTCTTCATCATCGCCATCTTCCTCTTCTTCTTCTTCTCTCTTTTTTTCCTTCTCTTTCTTTCTTTCTTTCTTTCTTTCTTGCTTCGGTCGAACAGAGAGAGAGGGACACGAGAGAGGGAGAGAGAGAGACTGCTGTGAAGGGGGAAGGGTTTTGGGTTATATTTTGTTGCAACAATAGCAACTAAACCCCTCCAAACCTTTTATTTCGAAGCAGTCCAAAACTGCTGCCAGACCCATTCTGTACCGGTACAAGGCTGGTCTGTACCGGTATAAATTGCTCCAGAGGCAAACCCGAGAGCTGCCTCTCGGTTTCGTAGCATTTGTACCGGTACAACTTGGCTTGTACCGGTATAAACACCAAAAAGTCCTCCAACCCGAGAGCCTTCCCCTCTCGGTCAGAGTTGCTATACCGGTACAACAACTTTGCTTCTACCGGTACAGGTTGCCCAGACTTGTGCTTTTCACGTCGTTTCGACTCTAATTCGCCGAACAACGCCAAAACCTTTCTAACTCTTTTAAATCCTCTCTTAACCCTTCCAAGCATCTTGGAATGGTTATTGGAACTTGTCCAATTACTCGTTCGCGCACTTTAGCCAATTTGGTTAAAGTTCGGGTTGTTACATTCTCCACCCCTTAAAATTAGTTTCGTCCGCGAAACTTACTCATCTTCATTGATTCGCACCCCAATCCAATTTATCGAGTAATCCGGGGGTTCCAATGCATTTTTCAGCTTCAGAGTGGCCTTTTTCCTATCAGAACTTTCCAAAGGTCCACTGCAAAGAATGTGAGACTATTCTCCTTCACATTTGCCACGCACATCATAAAATGTGCACTTCAACTCTCATGTGGCTTCCACTATTCAAGTGTCTCCTAGAGACCACTTATCTCAACCTCAATTGTCACGACTTATTCGGCTCCTTAGCCGCAATCAACCCACACGAACACGCCATTTGTGAACTTAAGCCAAACTCTTCAATAGAGTTAGTAGCCAAGTCACTCTCCTCGATATCTATGGGTGGACCAATAGTCACTAACCCAACGTCGGCCTACCGCCTAGATTTGTCTCGACTACGCTTAGTGTTCTTTATTACATGCGTAGACCCAATCGACATTCTCGGGCGAAATTCTCTCTTGGGAATTCGCACACACTCCAACTAGAAGCTATCAAGACCCTAAACCACATCAATTCTCGGGTTGGGTCACAACCGCACTCTCAGTGCATTTTCGATCTTAAGATTCAAACACGTGGCATTTCCACGTCCTCGGGTCCAAGCTCAGACTACCGTCCTGACCAAAACTCTCTTGCCCTACATATAGGTATCGGGCCGCTGCCACTAGCAGCCGACTGCGCCGGCCAAATGGGCCCAGGCTCCACAGTCCACAATAGGTCCAGGCACGGGTCGTCCCAAGCACTACCCGCCAACGTCGGCCTATACGACATGCTCTACAGAGCTACAAACTCTATCGGCTCCTAAGCACCTAGTGCGAGCCATCAGCCCCACGAGTGATCCATGGCCCGCTTCAACCTTAGCCCAGCTAAAGTGCTACTGCCAACTCACTCAACCGGCTGAATCGAAACCGCACTCTACGAGTACCTATACTCGCGTGCTCTATACGCCACTCTAGCGTTTTATTCTAAGTTTCAGCTTTAGCACGGTCATTCCCGCGCATCGTCTTCTAAGCGACCTTTCTAACCTCACACGGAGGCACCATTTGGCCCACGGCCAACTTGGCTCTAACACGAGTCTTACTCCTCGTCTGGGGAGCACTACTTGCTGTAAGGAAGTGAATTCTCGAAATCCAAGAGTTGCACCATGTTTAGAATTGACTGACTGTCGATTGGATGGACTTCGGAAAGTTCGAAGTTGATCCGAAGGCAAAAAGTGCACCAGAGTGGCTCCCGGTGAAGTTCGAAGCCTTCGGGCGTTTTTGTGCGCATAGGCGCGAAAACGGAACCCGAAAAGCTATGTCGGGTCACGAGCTAAATCCGACATTAGCGTGGATGAAAAGATGATGAAAACGTGTTCGAAAACATGTTTGGAAAGGCTCGGTGCGATTTGAAATGAATCGGAGGTCGAACGAGCAAAAACGAGCGAAAACAGACCCAAAAGCTGAAAAGCTGAAAAATGCTGAAATTTGGCTAAGTCCTTTTATGTTGGGCTGAGGAGACCCACTGGGTCGGGACATTGATCAATGTCCGGACATTGGATGTCCGGACAATGGATGATGTCCGGACCCAGTAAGCTGTCAAATGGGCAAAAATGGATTTCGCAGGCCATTGTCCGGACATTGTGGGGATGTCCGGACCCTGCAGCCCGAAAATGCCCAGTTTGGTGCAGTTTGAATTGTTGAGGGGGCTTTTGGCATTTTGTTACAATAGAGCCTATAGAGGGCTTCTCTTCTCTCCCTCTCCCTCATTTCACACACACATACACAAACATAACACTCTCCCTCTCTCTCTAGAAAGAAGAAGAAGGAGAAGGAAAGGAAGGAGGAGAAGAAAGGTGGAGGATTTGGTGGAGAAGCAAGCAAAGAGGAAGATCCTTGGCTTCATCTTCTTCCTCTCCACCATTGGAGCTTCTACTTGAGGTAAGCTCTTGAGAGCTCTCATGGTAGATTTTCCTAGAGTGCTTTGAATCTTCTAAGAATAATTTTTATGGAACCCTAGGCTTCCTAAGAAGTGTTTTGCACAAGCAATTAGGGCTTTAATGGTAGCTTTTGTTTGGGGCAAAATCCTAGGGCTCAAATTGGGGCTTTTCTTAGGATGAGGTTTTGATCTCTTTTAACCTCATTTCTAACATATTGTTAGGTCCACGAACGCGTGCGAGGCGACGGTTCGTCGATTCGGCGAACGGTTTAAGCGATCCAAGCCAAACAAAGGCTTTCAGCTTCGATTTTGGCCCGGGGAATCAAAGTCGAGGCAACGAAACCTACGTGGTTGCTACAAGGGACATCCCAAAAGGTGGGGGGTGCTATCCGAAGCCGTTGGGCTCCCTTTTATGTCTAAGAATAAGTGTTGATCATATTGCCTATGAATATATATATATATGTATAGTTTTCATGCATGATAGGGTTGGTATGGTTAGATGACTTTCCTTGCATGCTTTCTTATCGTGCGGAGCTATGGGCGTCGCATTAGGACATAGGGAGTCCGCTTGCACACTTCCTTATCGTGCGGCACCATAGGCTTGCATTTGGACATAGGAAGCATCAGGATGAATATTGTGACACTGAACCCTAGAGATGACTGAATCTTGCATGAATGACAACTAGAGACATGTGAACCAAGTATAGAACTTGATGAATGATAATGTAGCATAGTGTATAGAAACACTAGTGACATGAGTACCAAGTAGATAACTTGATGAATGACATGTGAGATGACATAGTGTAAAGAACACTAGAGACATGTGAACCAAGTATAGAACTTGATGAATGATAATGTAACATAGTGTATAGAAACACTAGTGACATGAGTACCAAGTAGATAACTTGATGAATGACATGTGCAATGATATAGTGTAAAGAACACTAGAGATATGTGAACCAAGTAGACAACTTGATGATAAATGACATAGAGACATAGTGCTACAAAACACTTATGATTTCCCCTGTGTAGATGCCCTCCAAAGTGGAGGAGATGGTTACTAGTTCCCCTGTGTTGGATGCCCTCCAAAATGGAGGAGAAGATCATACTCACACACCGCTCGCGTCGTGACGTGGTCGCTCCACACGAGTAGTGCGAGTCTCCGCAGGTCTTGGCACGTGATTCGATAGGGATAGCCTATGTGGGGTTCCGAGGGATAGCCTATGTGGGGTCCCGCAGACAACCCATTGGGTTGAATGTGTTGAGTCGTGGGCGCGCCTACGGGCTAGCCATGGATTGGGTAATGAACTCAAAAGAGTTATGAGATTGGGTACAAAAGTACATATTGAGCATGATAGAATTGCAATTTACTTGATAGAGTTCTATTAGCATGTTGGTGGTTACATGGCTAGAGCATTACTCTTATCTTATTGTTACAGGCAAAGTAGTTATTGCATTTCTTCTACTATGCTTTACTTACAGTCTTTACAGCTTTGAATAAATATCTATCTGCTTATGCCTGTTTAGACCTCATGGGGAGATCGTTGGGGTCGGTGGCCGAGCCCACTGGGAACTAAGGAAGTTAGTTCTCACCCCACTCTATTACAGGTGCTAGTTCGCGATCTTGGTGAGGATCGCAGTGGCATCGCGCCCTAGTTGATAGAGGCCGCCATCTGCATTAGAACCTTCCCGATATCATTTTGGTATAGTCTGATGAACAAGAAAAGAATGTGAAACAATGTATATTTTGGATATGCTAAAACTTATGTATTTTGGGGAAAACCACATGTAAATTCATGTTGATACAGAGAATGTAATTGAATGTAAACAAATGTTGAATGATTGTAATAGATAGACTCTTCTCTCTTTATATTACTTGTATGAAATACTTGTATCTTGCTCTTATTGTTGTTCACACCTTTGGGTGCATCTTCTTGTCATGTATGATGTAGAATTACATTTCCTGGGCAATTCTTTGTACATGACTTGTTGTCGAGCCTTGGGCGGACAGGGGAGGTGCTGTCCGTTCGGCGCCTGATCGGTGTTCCCGTACCGAACCAAATTGGTAGCGGTCTCGGGGCGTGACACTTGCTAGTGCTATCGTATTCCCTACCTGCTCCAGCAGGCACTACTCTTACCACATAAGCATGCCCGGGTATCTATTTACCCGCCCACTGGTTCATACTATGAAACGCGCAACTAGTAGTAACTAACCAATGATCATGGCATGCAATGCACCAACTTACAATCATGCAAAAGCATAATGATTGCTTAATAAACTCATACCTGCCCCGACGTCATCAGTTCGGCAGGTTCCACCACTCAGGTTGCGCGTCCACGGCCACCTGGTACCCGCCGCGAACCCTCCGGTGGGATCATCCTCAACGACCGCTCTCATTGCGGACACTCGTCCCGCACATGGCCCGGTAGTCCACACTTGAAGCACCTACCCTCACGCTGTTCACACTGCTGTTGGAAATGAGGGCCCCTACATATAACACACTCCGCCGAGGACCGAATGCGGTATGTCACCGGAGCTCGAGATCACGAGTGCGAACTTGCCGAAGTCTTTCGGGAACTTGACTGACCAGCGGATCCACCAGTCGATCGTCCTTTTTCTTTTTCCCCATAATACGACTCGCGCTCCTCCTGGAGAAACGCGTTGCCTTGCTCTATCCATAAGGCTCGATCCAGGACTTCAGCAAAGGTTTGCAACTAAAGTACATGCACAGCCTCAAAAAGATCTGGCTGAAGTCCACGCACAAAGCTATCGGCCTTACCCTTGTCATCTCGCACCACATCCGGGACGCAATGCACGAGGCGGGAAAATTCTCGCTCGTATTGCCTAACCGAGCGCCTCCTTGCCGCCGCTTCCAGAACCTTTCCCGGAGCTTCTGTTTCTCACTATAAGGGAAGTAGGTCGAGAACAGCATTCCCCGAAACTCTTCCCATGCCATAGGAGGGAGATTAGGCGATCGGTTTTGCCGAATGTCCTTCCACCACGCCTTTGCTGCCTGCTTAAAGCAATGCACGGCTAGAGGCACCTTGTCCCGCTCTAAGGTGTACATCTCCTCAAAGAGGGTCTCCATAGAGTCAATCCACATCTCCACGATCCATGGATCGACATCCTCTCCGTCAAAGGTAGGCGGATCAAACTTCTTAAAATCCATTAGGACCGCCAAAGCTCGCTCCCGTTCTGCTGCCACCTCTGAACCAACAACGGTCGGATCGCCCGACCCCGGCGGAAACACTTCCGCCGCAACTCCCGGCCGTCCCTGACGAGCCGCAGCCGGTGCAGCCACCAGCTGATCTAACGTCTCTTGGAGTCGCTTCATTTGCTCCTCCTGGCGCATGGCAGCCTCCTGCTGCCGCTGCACCACCTCCGCTT
This sequence comes from Aechmea fasciata, assembly GCA_025177825.1. Taxonomy (NCBI): domain Eukaryota; kingdom Viridiplantae; phylum Streptophyta; class Magnoliopsida; order Poales; family Bromeliaceae; genus Aechmea; species Aechmea fasciata. Next base: position 6,297,833 of record CM045939.1, read on the forward strand.
GTTGCCTCACCACTCCAACGAGTGAGGCCAACTGATCACGAAGCTCAGAGTCTCCACTCGCGTCGACTTGCTCAGGGACACCACTTGTCCCCTCCCGCGCCGATCTGGACGATGATCGCCTACGCGGTGCCATCGTTTCCTGAAACACGACAACTCGATTAGTCCTCGACCAACTGGGGTCGAACACGAAACCACTAACACCGGCTCAAAAGCCAATCAGGCGAAAGTCAAATAGGGGCGTCCATTCTCATCCTTAGGTTTCATGTTGTCGCGCGCCAACATGAACACCCTCAGTCGAAGACGAACAGCACCTCAAATCTACCTCTAATATCCTTCTTAGAGGTTACACAACACGACCAAATCCATACTACTTTCGCCACGAACCACAAGTCCTCGTCTCTCACGAGCCTTAACCTCTAAGGTTTTACTAACCTAAGGTCCCCTAGGTTAACCAAAGCCATTGTCCCATTCACTACTTTATGCTCTGATACCGTCTTATCTGTCACGCCCCGTGCCCGCCAATTTGGTCGGATTCGGGCGCGTCGACAGACCGCCAAATGGACAAAGTTTCCCCTGTACGTTCAAGGCGTCGCAATCAATACAATTACAAGAAGGTTCCAAACAGGAACAGATATTACAATCAGATTGCATAAGGAAGTATCATAAACATAAAACAGCTACTTGCTATTACAACCATTCGTCCCAAATTTAAATTTTACATTCATATTACAAACTTCCTAATACAATCTAGTTATTACAAACTATTACATTCTGTTTACATCTTTCCCTACTATACCCCTAGCTATGCCGACTGGGGTACTTCTATCTCTAGTCTCCTGGTAGGGCGCTATCTATGGAGCTACGCCTTGCTCTCGCCGCCATCGCGCCGCTCACGTGTGTACCGCACCCCCAAAACCACAACACGGGGTGAGAACTATTGTCCATAGTTCTCGTGGGTACGGTCACCCAAGAGAACAAATTTCGACCAATAGGTCCAAGGAGGCATCGCAGATATGTTAGTCCAAAAACATATATAGATATATAATTTGCAACTAACATAAAAACCTGCCTCGCGATATGCAATATGCAAATCATTACTTAGCTCTTAGCTTTTCTTTACTTTATTGATATACTTTATTTTAGCTTTTCCATTCTTACTTAGCTACTGATTAAGTTAGCTATTCATATTCTTACTCTTTACTCTTGGCACATATGCTATTTAGCAAATACTTCTAAGGTCCACTCTACCTTAGCTCACTATGCCAGCCGACTCGGTCTTGAGTCAATCAAATGCGGATAATCCGCCCGCTGTCTAGCACGAGGTGTTGGACGTCTCACAACTACCCCACCAACACGCCTCTCGTGACTCACCTCTAAGCGGCGAAATCGTCGCACACGCCGAACCCGCTCGAGTCACCCGACATAACCATTCCGGTGGCGACCACGGCGTACTTATCCCGAGGACTAAAGTCATGACCTAACCATCCGCGGCGAACTAATCGCACCTCACCCAACAATGGTTCAAGTCACTTCTCAGCCTCCTGTCGGCGCACGTATCGTACTTACCCAGCAATGGTATTAGTCACACTCACGATGGTCCGATCCTCAACCGCTTAACCGGTATCGAACTCATTTTGGCTCACCCACCCGGCGGCGAAATCGTCGCACAACGCCACGACGGTGGTATAGCCCTGGACGATGAAATCGTCGCACACGCCCGACACAAACTTAGGTGTCCAAATCTCGGGATTCCATGAATCCGTTCCACTTAGCTTGAGGGTTAGCTAGGCCCTCAAGAGACGACCCTCTAGGTCCATTGTCTTTACCTCCTAGGTCTACTAGACACTAGGGTTCATTCTCGTCACATAACCTAGGCTTTCTAACTCTAGGTTCAATGTCATTCCAACTCGACCTATGTTTATTCATACTAGGTAAAATTCCTCCAACCCGAGAGCCTTCCCCTCTCGGTCAGAGTTGCTATACCGCAGACAAAGAAATTTGCTTGTACCAAAGTGCTGCCCGCACTTGTGCTTTTCACGTCGTTTCGACTCTAATTCGCGCCGAACAACGCCAAAACCTTTCTAACTCTTTTAAATCCTCTCTTAACCCTTCCAAGCATCTTGGAATGGTTATTGGAACTTGTCCAATTACTCGTTCGCGCACTTTAGCCAATTTGGATAAAGTTCGGGTTGTTACAACTCGTTTCAAAGTTATAAAGTTAGGGCGCAACTGAGTAGTCAAATGTTGGTCCGGTTTTTGTTCTTGTGAACGTTGGCATAGATATGTTGCAAATTTACACTCTCGGGGCATAATAGATCAATATAATTAGGTTTTACTCTTTGTTCGGTTGCATGAGAAAAAGTTCTCGTTTCAAAGTTAAAAAGTTAGGGCGCAACTGAGTAGTCTAATGTTGGTCTGGTTTTGGTTCCTGTGAAAGTTGGCATCGATACGTCGCAAATTTACACTCTCGGGGCATAATAGAACAAAATAATTAGGTTTTACTCTTTGTTCGATTGAATGAGAAAAAGTACTGTTTCCAAAATTATACTGTTAGGGCACAACTGAGTAGTCTAATGTTGGTCCGGCTTTGGTTCTTGTGAACGTTGGAATCGATACGTTTCAAATTTACACTCTCGGGGTATAATGGAATAAAATAATTAGGTTTCACTCTTTGTTCGGTTGAAAGAGAAAAAGTACTGTTTCCAAAGTTATACTGTTTGGGCACAACTGAGTAGTCTACTATTGGTCCGGTTTTGGTTCTTGTGAACTTTGGAATTGATACGCTGCAAATTTACACTCTCGGGGCAAAATAGAACAAAATAATTAGGTTTTACTCTTTGTTCGATTTAATGAGAAAAAGTACTGTTTCCAGAATTATACTGTTTGGGCACAACTGAGTAGTCTGTTGTTGGTCCGGATTTGGTTCTTGTGAACGTTGGCATCGATACGTTGCAAATTTATACTCTCGGGGTATATTAGAACAAAATAATTAGGTTTTACTCTTTGTTCGATTGAATGAGAAAAAGTACTATTTCAAAAGTTATACTGTTAGGGCACAACTGAGTAGTCTAATGTTGGTCCGGTTTTGGTTCTTGTGAACGTTGGCATCGATACGTTGCAAATTTACACTCTCGGGGCATAATAGAACAAAATAATTAGGTTTTCCTCTTTGTTCGGTTGCATGAGAAAAAGTACTCGTTTCAAAGTTATAAACTAGGGCGCAACTGAGTAGTCTAATGTTGGTCAGGTTTTGGTTCTTGTGAACGTTGGCATCGATATGTTGCAAATTTACACTCTCGGGGCATAATAGATCAATATAATTAGGTTTTACTCTTTGTTCGATTGAATAAGAAAATGTACTGTTTCCAAAGTTATACTGTTAGGGCACAACTGAGCAGTCTAATATTGGTCCGGCTGTGGTTCTTGTGAACGTTGGCATGGATACGTTTCAAATTTACACTCTCGGGGCATAATAGAACAAAATAATTAGGTTATACTCTTTGTTCATAGAACAAAATAATTAGGTTTTACTCTTTGTTCGATTGAATGAGAAAAAGTATTGTTTCCAAAGTTATACTGTTAGGGCACAACTGAGTAGTCAAATAATGTTGGTCCGGTTTTGGTTCTTGTGAACGTTGGCATCGATACGTTTCAAATTTACACTCTCGGGGCATAATAGAACAAAATAATTAGGTTTTACTCTTTGTTCGTTTGCATGAGAAAAAGTACTCGTTTCAAATTTATAAACTAGGACGCAACTGAGTAGTCTAATGTTGGTCAGGTTTTGGTTCTTGTGAACGTTGGCATTGATATGTTGCAAATTTACACTCTCGGGGCATAACAGATCAATATAATTAGGTTTTACTCTTTGTTCGATTGAATGAGAAAAAGTACTGTTTCCAAAGTTATACTGTTAGGGCACAACTGAGTAGTTTAATATTGGGCCGGCTTTGGTTCTTGTGAACGTTGGCATCGATACGTTTCAAATTTACACTCTCGGGGCATAATAGAACAAAATAATTAGGTTATACTCTTTGTTCGTAGAACAAAATAATTAGGTTTTACTCTTTGTTCGATTGAATGAGAAAAAGTACTGTTTCCAAAGTTATACTGTTGGGGCACAACTCGCAGTCTAATAATGTTGGTCCGGTTTTGGTTCTTGTGAACGTTGGCATCAATACGTTTCAAATTTACACTCTCGGGGCATAATAGAACAAAATAATTTGGTTTTACTCTTTGTTCTCTTGCATGAGAAAAAGTACTCATTTCAAAGTTATAATGTTATGGCGCAACTGAGTAGTCAAATGTTGGTCTGGTTTTGGTTCTTGTGAACGTTGGCATCGATATGTTGCAAATTTACTCTCTCGGGGCATAATAGAGCAATATAATTAGGTTTTACTCTTTGTTCGGTTGAATTAGAAAAAGTACTGTTTCCGAAGTTATACTGTTTGGGCACAACTGAGTAGTCTATTGTTTGTCCGGTTTTGGTTCTTGTGAACGTTGGCATCGATACGTTGCAAATTTACACTCTCGGGGCATAATATAACAAAATAATTAGGTTTTACTCTTTGTTCGGTTGCATGAGAAAAAGTACTCGTTTCAAAGTTATAAAGTTAGGGCGCAACTGAGTAGTCTAATGTTGGACGGTTTTGGGTCTTGTGAAAGTTGGCATCGATATGTTGCAAATTTACACTCTCGGGGCATAATAGATAAATATAATTAGGTTTTACTCTTTGTTCGGTTGCATGAGAAAAAGTGCTCGTTTCAAAGTTATAAAGTTAGGGCGCAACTGAGTAGTCTAATGTTGGTCCGGTTTTGGTTCTTGTGAAAGTTGGCATCGATACGTTGCAAATTTACACTCTCGGGGCATAGTAGAACAAAATAATTAGGTTTTACTCTTTGTTCGATTGAATGAGAAAAAGTACTGTTTCCAAAGTTATACTGATAGGGCACAACTGAGTGGTCTAATGTTGGTCCGGCTTTGGTTCTTGTGAACGTTGGCATCGATACTGTCACGCCCCGAGACCGCTACCAATTTGGTTCGGTTCGAGAACGCCGATCAGGCGCCGAACGGACAGCACCTCCCCTGTCCGCCCAAGGCTCGACAACAAGTCATGTACAAAGAATTACCCAGGAAATAAAATTCTACACCATACATGACAAAAGATGCACCTAAAGGTGCGAACAACAATAAGAGCAAGATACAAGTATTCCATACAAGTAATATGAAGAGAGAAGAGTCTAACTATTACAATCATTCAACATTCGTTTACATTGATTAACTTCAAAATATAAATACATGTTCATCTCCCAAAATGTAGGTTACATCATTTCTTTATACAATTTTGACTCCAAAATATACCACGGGTGGCTCTAATGCAAGTAGGTGGCCACTATCAACTAGGGCGCGATGCCCTTACCGCGATCCTCCTCGACCGCCCGTGAGCTAGTACCTGTGATAGAGTGGGGTGAGAACTAACTTCCTTAGTTCCCAGTGGGCTCGGCCACCGACCCCACCGATCTCCCCACTAGGTCTAAGCAGGCAAAAGCAGGTAGATAGATAGATAGATAATTTAAAGCTGTAACTGCGGTAAGTAAAGCATGATACAAACAATGCAACTACTGCTATGCCTGAAACAACAAGATCATGATATAGTTATGAAGTATCTATCTTGCTACTATGTTCCAATCAAGTATGTATGAAATACTCATTATGTTCTTATGTTATTACCCAATCCTTGGCTAGCCCGTAGGCACGCCCACGACTCAACACATTCAACCCCATGGGTTGTCCGCGGGACCCCACATAGGCTATCCCTCGGGACCCCACATAGGCTATCCCTATCGAATCACGTGCCAAGACCTCCGAGACTCGCACTACTCGTGTGGAGCGACCAACCACGAGCGCCGAGCAGATCGTGTGAGTATGATCTTCTCCTCCATTTGGAGGGCATCCTCGCAGGGAAATCATACATAGGTGTTCTCTAACACTATGTCACATACTATTGTCATTCATCAAGTTCTATGCTTGGTTCATGTAGCTCTAGTGTTCTTTACACTAAGTTCAATGCCACTAGTCATCAAGTTGTCTACTTGGTATACATGTCACTAGTATTCTTTATACTATGTCATAATGTTAATCATCAAGTTATATACTTGGTTCACATTCACATATCTCTAGTGTTCTTTACACTAAGTCATAATGTCATAATGTCAATTATCAAGCTCTATACTTGGTTCATGTATCTCTAGTTGATAATCATGCATAATTAAATTGTCTCTAGGGTTCAATGTCATTTGTTCATTGCTATGCTTCCTATGTCCTAATGCAAATCTACGGTGCCGCACGATAAGGGAGGATGCAAGCATGCTCCCTATGTCCTAATGCAACCCCCTGTAGTTCCACACGATAAGGAAGCACACTAGAGTAGCCATCTAACCATACCGACCCTAGCGTGCATGAAAACGATACATATGTACATATATATGCAATATGACGAATAATTTACTTAGACATAAAAGGGAGACCAACGGCCTAAGCACCCCCACCTTTTGGGATGTCCCTTGTAGCAACCACGTAGGTTTCGTTGCCTCGAACCTCTACTTCGACTCTTCGGCCAATTTCCGAAGCTGAAAGCCTTTGTTTGGCTCGGATCGCTTAAACCGTTCGTCAAATCGACGAACCGTCGCCTCGCACGCGTTCGTGGACCTAACAATATGTTAGAAATGAGGTTAAAAGAGATCAAAACCTCATCCTAAGAAAAGCCCCAATTTGAGCCCTAGAATTTTGCCCCGAGCAAAATCCCACATTAGAGCTCAATTGCTTGTGCAAACCATCTCTTAAGGATGCTAGGGTTCCAAGAAAATTATTTCTAGGAGGTATAAAACACCCTAAGAGAAGCTACCATGAGAGCTCTCAAGAGCTTACCTCAAGTAGAAGCTCCAATGGTAGAGAGGATGGTGAAGAAGAGGCTAGGCTTGCTCCTAGCTTAATCCTCCTCCAAAATCCCCACTTGATCTCCTCTCCTTCTTCTTCTCCTTCTTCTTCTCCTCCACTTTCTAGAGAGAGCAAGGGAGAGTTTATGTTTGTGTGTGTGAGAAATGAGGGGTTGAGAGAGGGATATGCCCTCTATAGGCTCTATTGTAACAAAATGCCAAAAGCCCCCTCAATAATTCAAACTGCACCAAACTGGGCATTTTCGGGCTGCAGGGACCGGACATCCCCTCAATGTCCGGACAATGGCCTGCGAAATCCATTTTTGCCCATTTGACAGCTTACTGGGTCCGGACATCATCCATTGTCCGGACATCCAATGTCCTGGACATTGATCAATGTCCCGACCTGGTCTCCTCAAGACAACATTAAGGACTTAGCCAAATTTCGTGCTGCTTCTTTTCCGTTTTTTGTTCATTTTCGCTCGTTTGGCTTCCGATTCTTTTCAAATCGCACCGAGACTTTCCAAACATGTTTTCGAACACGTTTTCATCATCTTTTCATCCACGCTAATGTCGGATTTAGTTCTCGACCCGACATAGCTTTTCGGGTTCCGTTTTCGCGCCTATGCGCACAAAAACGCCCGAAGGCTTCGAACTTCACCGGGAGCAACTCCGGGGCACTTTTTGCCTTCGGATCAACTTCAAACTTTCCGAAGTCCATCCAATCGACAATCGGTCGATTCTAAACATGGTGCAACTCTCGAATTTCGAGAATTCACGATTGGCTTACGAAACCCTCGTGCGCTTTCTCCAGCCAGACGGATCCGGTCTTCACGGATTGTCCAGACAATGGATGTCCGGACATTCCTCATTGTCCGGATCCCGAGAGCTATTATTTCAGGACTTAGCCGAATTTCTTCCCCTGCACAGCAGGGCTCCTTGTGGCATCCGGTCTCCATGGGATGTCCGGTCTTCACTCGCTAAAAACTGCAGAATGGAGCAGTTTGCACCATTTGCGGTCGGGGTCTACTCTAATGCACTTTTTGGCTTAGAGTCAGCTTCGATCTCTCCGATTCTCACCACTACGACACTTAGTCGATTCCGGATGAAGTACAATCCTCATATTTTGAGAATTCACTTTCTTACATCCTCCCCGCCTTAAAAAGAGTTTCGTCCTCGAAACGAACCCTTATATTAAACTTAACTCAAACTTAAATTTAAATTCATACCTCACTCCTCGAATAAATGGGGATGATGCGTTTTCATCTCGCTCTCGAGTTCCCAAGTGGCTTCACGATCGTCGTGATTACTCCACCGAACTCGAACATATGGAATTTCACGATTCCGCAACTTGCGCACCTCCCGAGCAATAATTGCCACCGGAAACTCTTCGTAGCTCAAGTCCTCTTGAAGCTCCGGCGGTTCAAACATCATGGCATGTTCGGGATTGTGAACATATTTCCGAAGGTTGGAAATGTGAAACACGTTGTGAACGTCCGCTAGGTGCGGCGGCAATGCAATCCGATATGCTACCTGTAAGGATGTGAATTCTCGAAATCCGAGAGTTGCACCACGTTTAGAATCGACTGATTGTCGAATGGATGGACTTCAGAAAGTTCGAAGTTGATCCGAAGGCAAAAAGTGCATCGGAGTTGCTCCCGGTGAAGTTCGGAAGCTTTCGGGCGTTTTTGTGCGCGTAGGCGCGAAAACGGAACCCGAAAAGCTATGTTGGGTCGTGAGCTAAATCCGGCATTAGCGTGGATGAAAAGATGATGAAAACGTGTTCGAAAACATGTTTGCAAAGTCTCGGTTGGATTTGAAAAGAATCGGATGCCAAACGAGCGAAAACGGAGAATAAACGACGAAAAGCTGAAAATTTGGCTAAGTCCTTGGAGCAGGCTGATGGTCCCCAGGGGGACCGGTCTCCGAAAAGGGAGACCGGTCCCGGAAGGCTGTCCCGCGAGAGCAGGCGCTCTGGGACCGGTCTCGTAAGGGGGAGACCGGTCCCCAGCTGCGCAGAGTGGAGCAAGGCTCTCTGGGACCGGTCCTGGGTTAGGGAGACCGGTCCCGGAGCCCGAAAAATGTCCAGTTTGGTGCAGTTTGCATAGTTGAAGGGCCTTTTAGCATCTTGTTACAATAGATGCTATAGAGGGACTCTCCCTCCCTCTCACACTGTCATTCCCTCTCCCTCACACACACAAGCTCTCTTTCTCTCTCTAGAAAGAAGAAGAAGAAGAAGAAGGAGGAGGAGAAGGAGTGGAGATCTTGGTGGAGGATCAAGCTAGGAGCAAGCCTAGCATCATCTTCCTCATCCTCTCCACCATTAGGGATTCTACTTGAGGTAAGCTCTTGAGAGCTCTCATGGTAGACTTTGCTATGGTGGGTTTTATCCTTTGGGGATAATTTTTATGGAACCCTAGCATCTCTAAGAAGTGGTTTGCACCATCAATTCGAGCTCTAACGCGGGATTTTGCTAGGGGCAATTTCTAGGGCTCAAATTGGGGGTTTTCTAAATATGAGGTTTTGATCTCTTTTAACCTCATTTCTAACATATTGTTAGGTCCACGAACGCGTGCGAGGCGACGGTTCGTCGATTCGGCGAACGGTTTAAGCGATCCGAGCCAAACGAAGGCTTTCAGCTTCGATATTGGGCCGGGGAGTCAAAGTAGTGGTTAGAAGCGTCGAGAGCGGCATTCTAACCTCGTGGAACATCCCAAAAGGTGGGGGGTGCTTTACCGAAGCCGTTGGGCTCCCTTTTATGTCTAAGTAAATATTGGTCATATTGCACATATATGTACATAGGTATATAGTTTTCATGCATGATAGGGTTGGTATGATTAAATGACTATTCTAGTGTGCCTCCTTATCGTGCGTGACTATGGTGTTGCATTAGGACATAGGAGTATGCTTGCATACCTTCCTTATCGTGCGGCACCATAGGCTTGCATTTGGACATAGGAAGCAAAGGAATGAGTATAATGACATCGAACCCTAGAGACAAGAACTATGATTTAGTTATGCATGATTGCCACCTAGAGATATATGAATCAAGTATAGAACTTGATGAATGACAATGACATATGACATAGTGTAGCGACACTAGTGACATGAACCAAGTAAACAACTTGACGACATTGACATGGAAACATAGTGTATAGAACACTTATGCATGATTCCCCTGTGTTGGATGCCCTTGTATGGATGCCCTCCAAAGTGGAGGAGATGATCATACTCACACCGTCTGCTCAGCGCGCGTGGTTGGTCGCTCCACACGAGTAGTGCGAGTCTCCGGAGGTCTTGGCACGTGATTCGATAGGGATAGCCTATGTGGGGTCCCGAGGGATAGCCTATGTGGGGTCCCGCAGACAACCCATGAGGTTGAATGTGTTGAGTCGTGGGCGTGCCTACGGGCTAGCCATGGATTGGGTAACAAACTCCAAAGAGTTATGAGATTGGGTACAAAAGTACATATTGAGCATGATAGAATTGCAATTTACTTGATAGAGTTCTATTAGCATGTTGGTGGTTACATGGCTAGAGCATTACTCTTACCTTATTGTTACAGGCAAAGTAGTTATTGCATTTCTTCTATTATGCTTTACTTACCGTATTTACAGCTTTAAGATAAATATCTATCTGCTATTGCCTGCTTAGACCTAGTGGGGAGATCGGTGGGGTCGGTGGCCGAGCCCACTGGGAACTAAGGAAGTTAGTTCTCACCCCACTCTATTACAGGTGCAAGTTCGCGGGCGGCTGGTGAGGATCGCGGTAAGGGCATCGCGCCCTAGTTGATAGAGGCCGCCATTTGCATTAGAACCTTCCCGATATCATTTTGGTATAGTCTTATGAACAAGAAAAGAATGTATATTTTGGATATGTAATGACTTATGTGTTTTGGGGAAAAGAACATGTATATTCATTTTGGTGAAAGAATGTAAAGAGATGTAAACAAATGTTGAATGATTGTAATAGATAGATTCTTCTCTCTTTATATTACTTGTATAAAATACTTGTACCTTGCTCTTGTTGTCGTTCGCACCTTTAGGTGCATCTTCTTGTCATGTATGATATAGAATTAAATCTCCTGGGTGATTCTTTGTACATGACTTGTTGTTGAGCCTTGGGCGGACAGTGGAGGTGCTGTCTGTTCGGCGCTCGACGGGCCCCCGAACCGAACCGAATTGGTAGCGGTCTCGGGCGTGATGTATTCTTTTGGTATCAGAGCAACTAAGAGCAAGTAAAGAGAGAGTCTAGGATGGACCTAGGAAACCCTAGGACGGTAAACCCTAAGGCTAATAGGTGCGTGAGCGAAACGTGGACCTATGCCATGTGGCGGAAGTTAATACGATTGGGTCGAAGTATTGGTTGAGATACCTCTAGTTGTGAATAGAGATGGATTCAAGGGTATTAGTTCTTGGCTTAAAGTGCTTGTGTTGGGCGGCCGACAACATGACACCGAGAGTCTAGAATGAGTACACTTGTGTGCTTCCGCCTAATTTTTAAATGTTGAGTCTCGTAGATTGTTAATTACGAGTAAGTCGATGGGTTAAGATAACTAACCCGGTTATTGCGTTTCAGGAACTAATGCCTCCGAGACGCTACACGCGTAGGTCGGGTCCCAGATCGCTGCCGGGAGACCCGGACCTACCTCGGACCTCCTTGGCACCGCAGACGATGGGCCCTAGCGAGGTGCAGAGTTACGACGCGCATGACTGCGTTGACGGGTCGTTTTGATAGGCTCCAGGAGCTAATGGAGCAACAGATAGCGGCGACGGCTGCAGCAGCGGCCGAGAATCGTACTCCACCCGCGCCCTCAGTACACGTACCTGAGGCGGCTGAAGGCGAGGGTGTGGCAGCAGTTCCGGTGGCGGCGTGTCCTCCGCCGGCAAGTGCACTTCCGGCGGCGTCGAGTTCGGCAACCCCCGATGCTTCGGCCGAGGAGACGGAACAAGGGCGACTGTTGACGGCCCTTATTCGATTCATGAAGTTCCACCCACCAATCTTTGAGGGCGGACAAGTGGAGCCGGAGATAGTGGAGTCATGGATTGACTCAATGGAAATGATGTTCGAGGACTTTAACACCTCGAGCAAAACAAGGTCTACTTCGCCACGCATTGTCTTGAGAAGACGGCGAAGGTGTGGTGGAAGCGATTGAAGCGAGATCGACCTTCTGATCTCCCACCTATCACCTGGGAGGAGTTCAAGAGGGAGATGTATGCAAATTACTTCCCGGACACAGTGAAGCGAAAGTTGCAGGAGAAGTTCAGAACCTTGAGGCAGGGAGACCGCTCTGTAGCGGAGTTCGAGCAGGAATTCTCCCATATTATAGACTGTGTTCCGGAAGTGGTTCGAGACGACCGGGACAGGGCGGACTGGTTCTTGCGAGGACTCAGACCGAGCATATATCGGGCGGTGCAGATTCTTAAGCTCACTACGTATGCGGAGGTATTTGATCGTGCATTATGGGCGGAGCACGGCGACGCTCATGTGCGCGAGGAACGTGAGCTTATGGCAGCGTCCAAAGATAAGGGAAAGAAGCGATCGGGCGGTCCTTCTGGGGTGAGTCAAATTTCAAGAAGCCCTCGAAGAACCCACGAACGCAGCCGTGGAGTCGTGGACCGCAGCAGTGTACTATATGTGGCGGCGGGAATCATCGGGCACATCAGTGCCGGCAACGGCTGGGCAAGTGCTACAATTGTGGGCAAGAAGGGCACATCAGCCGGAACTGTCCAGCGAAGGCCCCGTCTGCCCCGTCAGTTGCATCGACTCCATCGACACCGGTGTATTATGGAGGAGCTCCACCTGCTGCCATGTCGGCTGGGCGCGTGATGGCTCCGCGTCAGCCCGAGACAACACGGTCAGCGCCGAGCGGACGGGTATTCGCCGCTCAGGCCCAAGTCGAGGAACTCGCTGCCGAACATCGTGAAGTTGTAAGGTGTATGGTTTTAGTTAATGGAGTACGCTCCCGAGCGTTGTTTGTCACGGGTGCAACTAATTCAATCGTAAGTAAATCATTTGCACGAGCTCATGATATAGATATAAAGGCTTGTGCAAAGGTGTGGCGAATGGATAGCCCCGGTCCGGTAATTCATATTTATAAAGAATGCCCTGCATGTCCAGTGCAGATAGGTGACTGGATAATGCCAATCCGAACCTTAGTGCTAAAAGGGTTGAAGGATTTTGACGTGATATTGGGCATGGACTGGCTTTCGAAATACTATGCGTCGATTGACTGTAAAGAGAAAGTGATAACGTTTCGTGAGCCAGGACAAGAGGAACTTGTTTACAAGGCGTGTAAGAGTTCTTGCTTCGCCGCGACAGTGTCGGCGACGAGAGCGAGGAAGCTTGTTAGTAGCGGTTGCGCCGCCTATATGGCGACCGTTGTAGAAGTTGAGCGAGTGACCCCGACACTCGAGGAACTATCAGTAGTTCGAGAGTTCCCCGACGTATTTCCTGCCGAATTACCACGGAATACCGCCGTAACGGGAGATCGAGTTTGTAATCGACTTGGTTCCCGAACCGCGCCGATTTCGAAGGCTCCATATCGGATGGCGCCGCGGAATTAAAAGAGTTGAGGGCTCAATTGTTGGATCTCCTTGATAAGGAATTTATCCGCCGAGTGTATCGCCGTGGGGAGCCCCCGTGTTGTTTGTGCGAAAGAAGGATGGGACATTCCGACTCGCGTGGACTATCGCGAATTGAACAAGGTCACGATCAAGAACAAGTATCCGCCGCTCGAATCGATGACTTGTTTGATCAATTGCAGGGTCGAGTGTCTATTCCAAGATTGACCTCCAATCGGGCTATCATCGCTGAGGATTAAGCCGAGGATGTTCGAAACCGCATTACGCACGCGGTATGGACACTATGAATTCACGGTGATGCCGTTTGGGCTCACGAATGCCCCGGCAGCGTTCATGGACTTAATGAACCGTGTCTTCAGAAAGTATTTAGATCAGTTTGTGGTAGTCTTCATAGATGACATACTGGTCTATTCCCGCAGTGACGGGGAACATGCGGAGCATTTACGCTTAGTACTTCAAATCCTTCGGGAGGAGAAGTTATATGCCAAACTGAAGAAGTGCGACTTTTGGCTGAGGGAAGTTGCATTTGTGGGGCATGTTATTTCCGAGGGCGGAATTTCTGTTGACCCGAGGAAAATAGAGGCAATCAAGGATTGGCCGCGTCCTACGAATGTCACGGAAGTCCGAAGCTTTGTGGGCTTAGCGGGCTATTATAGGCGGTTCGTGGAAGGTTTCTCGAAAATTGTAATTCCACTTACCCGTCTAACGAAGAAAGGCACCAAGTTCGTTTGGAGCGACGAGTGCGACCGGAGTTTCCAAGAGTTGAAGGATAGATTGACTTCGACTCCGGTGCTCGCGTTGCCGGTGCAAGGCGAAGACTTCGTGGTTTATAGCGACGCGTCTTATTCAGGCTTGGGGTGTGTTCTGATGCAGGGCGGGAAGGTAATCGCATATGCGTCCCGTCAATTGAAGACCTACGAGAAGAACTACCCTATCCATGACTTAGAGCTAGCCGCTGTGGTATTTGCTCTTAAGTTGTGGAGGCACTACTTGTATGGCGCGCGTTGCGAAATATACACGGACCACAAAAGTCTGAAGTATTTGTTTACGCAGAAAGAGCTGAATATGCGCCAACGGCGGTGGTTGGAGTTATTAAAGGATTATGATGTCTCGATCCTTTACCACCCCGGTAAAGCGAATGTAGTCGCGGTTGCTCTCGTGAGAAAATCGGTAGAGAACCTTGCATTGAAGGTTACGGCTCAAGATCCTCTATCTTAGGGAGATGAGACGGCTAGATCTTGAGGTAGTAGCTCCGGAAGTACCGGCTATTTTAGCGGCTCTTATTGTTACACCGACCTTGTTGGAGCGGATCAAGAGTCTTCAATCCGCGGACCCTAATCTCCAAAAGGTGCGGCGCGACATTGAGAGCGGACACGGTGGCGACTTCACCATAGATGCCGTGGGTGCACTCCGATTCCGTAACCGGTGGTGTGTACCCGAGAATGAAGAGGTCCGAAAGCTGATTTTGGAGGAAGCTCATCGGGCTCCTTATAGTATTCACCCGGGCGGCACCAAAATGTACAGAGACCTAAAGATGCAGTACTGGTGGCCGGGGATGAAGGCTGACATTGGACGCTATGTGGCGCAATGTTTAGTATGTCAGCAAGTGAAAGCAGAGCGCCAATACCCAGCGGGGAAGCTTCAGAGCCTACCTATC
The DNA here is from genome assembly GCA_025177825.1 of Aechmea fasciata. NCBI lineage: Eukaryota > Viridiplantae > Streptophyta > Magnoliopsida > Poales > Bromeliaceae > Aechmea > Aechmea fasciata. The sequence continues at coordinate 6,313,010 of CM045939.1, forward strand.
CCAGTTTGGAAATGGGAAGATATCGCGATGGATTTCGTGGTCGGATTGCCTCGTTCGACGGGCGGCCACGACGCGATTTGGGTGATTGTGGACCGTATGTCAAAGTCGGCGCACTTTTTACCGATCCACACGACATGGTAAGGTGAGAAACTGGCGCAGGGATATCTTGATGAGGTGGTCAGATTGCATGGGGTGCCAAAGTCGATTGTGTCAGATCGAGATCGCCGATTCACCTGACATTTCTGGAAGAGCCTACAGGAAGCACTTGGCACACGACTCGAGTTCGGTGCATCGCGTTTCACCCTCGGACGGATGGACGGTTAGAGAGGACTATTCAGATTCTGGAGGATATGTTGCGGGCGTGTGTCATTGACTATAAAGGAAGTTGGGCCAAATATTTGCCAATGGCCGAGTTCGCCTACAATAATAGTTACCAAGCTAGTGTGGAGATGGCACCGTTTGAAGTCCTTTACGGGCGGAAATGCCGATCTCCTGTACATTGGGGTGATGGGGGGGAGCCGGCCATGGTTGGTCCCGAAGTGTTGCGGGAGGCGGAAGAAAAAGTTCGCCTCGCTCGCCAACGGATGCTTACGGCGCAATCGAGACAGCGCAGTTATGCGAATAAGCGTCGAAGAGACTTGGAATTCGCGGTAGGAGATCGCGTGTTCTTGAAGGTTTCGCCTATGAGAGGCGTGAGGCGGTTTGGAGTTCGAGGAAAGTTGAGTCCTAGATATATTGGGCCGTTTGAAGTGTTGGAACGTATTGGAGCGGTAGCATATCGGATTGCATTGCCGCCGCACCTAGCGGACGTTCACAACGTGTTTCACATTTCCAACCTTCGGAAATATGTTCACAATCCCGAACATGCCATGATGTTTGAACCGCCGGAGCTTCAAGAGGACTTGAGCTATGAAGAGTTTCCGGTGGCAATTATTGCTCGGGAGGTGCGCAAGTTACGGAATCGCGAAATTCCTTATGTTCGAGTTCGGTGGAGCAATCACGACGATCGTGAAGCCACTTGGGAGCTCGAGAGCGAGATGAAGATGCATCATCCTCATTTATTCGAGGAGTGAGGTATGGATTTAAGTTTAAGTTTAAGTTTAAGTTTGATTTAAGGGTTCGTTTCGAGGACGAAACTCTTTTTAAGGCGGGGAGGATGTAAGGATGTGAATTCTCGAAATCCGAGAGTTGCATCACGTTTATAATCGACTGATTGTCGAATGGATGGACTTCAGAAAGTTCGAAGTTGATCCGAAGGCAAAAAGTGCATCGGAGTTGCTCCCGGTGAAGTTCGGAAGCTTTCGGGCGTTTTTGTGCGCGTAGGCGCGAAAACGGAACCCGAAAAGCTATGTTGGGTCGTGAGCTAAATCCGGCATTAGCGTGGATGAAAAGATGATGAAAACGTGTTCGAAAACATGTTTGCAAAGTCTCGGTTGGATTTGAAAAGAATCGGATGCCAAACGAGCGAAAACGGAGAATAAACGACGAAAAGCTTAAAATTTGGCTAAGTCCTTGGAGTGGGCTGATGGTCCCTGGGGGGACCGGTCCCTGAAAAGGGGAGACCGGTCCCGGAAGGTCGTCCCCGCGAGAGCGAGCTCTGGGACCGGTCTCGTAAGGGGAGACCGGTCCCCAGTGCAGAGTGGAGCAAGGCTCTGCAGGACCGGTCCTGGGTTAGGAGACCGGTCCGGAGCCGAAAAATGTCCATTTGGTGCGGTTGCATAGTTGAAGGGCCTTTTAGCATCTTGTTACAATAGATGCTATAGAGGGACTCTCCCTCCCTCTCACACTGTCATTCCCTCTCCCTCACACACACAAGCTCTCTTTCTCTCTCTCGAAAGAAGAAGAAGAAGAAGACGGAGGAGGAGAAGGAGTGGAGATCTTGGTGGAGGATCAAGCTAGGAGCAAGCCTAGCATCATCTTCCTCATCCTCTCCACCATTAGGGATTCTACTTGAGGTAAGCTCTTGAGAGCTCTCATGGTAGACTTTGCTATGGTGGGTTTTATCCTTTGGGGATAATTTTTATGGAACCCTAGCATCTCTAAGAAGTGGTTTGCACCATCAATTCGAGCTCTAACGCGGGATTTTGCTCGGGGCAATTTCTAGGGCTCAAATTGGGGGTTTTCTAAATATGAGGTTTTGATCTCTTTTAACCTCATTTCTAACATATTGTTAGGTCCACGAACGCGTGCGAGGCGACGGTTCGTCGATTCGGCGAACGGTTTAAGCGATCCGAGCCAAACGAAGGCTTTCAGCTTCGATATTGGGCCGGGAGTCAAAGTAGTGGTTAGAAGCGTCGAGAGCGGCATTCTAACCTCGTGGAACATCCCAAAAGGTGGGGGGTGCTTTACCGAAGCCGTTGGGCTCCCTTTTATGTCTAAGTAAATATTGGTCATATTGCACATATATGTACATAGGTATATAGTTTTCATGCATGATAGGGTTGGTATGATTAAATGACTATTCTAGTGTGCCTCCTTATCGTGCGTGACTATGGTGTTGCATTAGGACATAGGAGTATGCTTGCATACCTTCCTTATCGTGCGGCACCATAGGCTTGCATTTGGACATAGGAAGCAAAGGAATGAGTATAATGACATCGAACCCTAGAGACAAGAACTATGATTTAGTTATGCATGATTGCCACCTAGAGATATATGAATCAAGTATAGAACTTGATGAATGACAATGACATATGACATAGTGTAGCGACACTAGTGACATGAACCAAGTAAACAACTTGACGACATTGACATGGAAACATAGTGTATAGAACACTTATGCATGATTCCCCTGTGTTGGATGCCCTTGTATGGATGCCCTCCAAAGTGGAGGAGATGATCATACTCACACAGTCTGCTCAGCGCTCGTGGTTGGTCGCTCCACACGAGTAGTGCGAGTCTCCGGAGGTCTTGGCACGTGATTCGATAGGGATAGCCTATGTGGGGTCCCGCAGACAACCCATGAGGTTGAATGTGTTGAGTCGTGGGCGTGCCTACGGGCTAGCCATGGATTGGGTAACAAACTCCAAAGAGTTATGAGATTGGGTACAAAAGTACATATTGAGCATGATAGAATTGCAATTTACTTGATAGAGTTCTATTAGCATGTTGGTGGTTACATGGCTAGAGCATTACTCTTACCTTATTGTTACAGGCAAAGTAGTTATTGCATTTCTTCTATTATGCTTTACTTACCGTATTTACAGCTTTAAGATAAATATCTATCTGCTATTGCCTGCTTAGACCTAGTGGGGAGATCGGTGGGGTCGGTGGCCGAGCCCACTGGGAACTAAGGAAGTTAGTTCTCACCCCACTCTATTACCGGTGCAAGTTCGCGGGCGGCTGGTGAGGATCGCGGTAAGGGCATCGCGCCCTAGTTGATAGAGGCCGCCATTTGCATTAGAACCTTCCCGATATCATTTTGGTATAGTCTTATGAACAAGAAAAGAATGTATATTTTGGATATGTAATGACTTATGTGTTTTGGGGAAAAGAACATGTATATTCATTTTGGTGAAAGAATGTAAAGAGATGTAAACAAATGTTGAATGATTGTAATAGATAGATTCTTCTCTCTTTATATTACTTGTATAAAATACTTGTACCTTGCTCTTGTTGTCGTTCGCACCTTTAGGTGCATCTTCTTGTCATGTATGATATAGAATTAAATCTCCTGGGTGATTCTTTGTACATGACTTGTTGTTGAGCCTTGGGCGGACAGGGGAGGTGCTGTCCGTTCGGCGCCTGATCGGCGTCCCCGAACCGAACCGAATTGGTAGCGGTCTCGGGGCGTGACACTACCGCTCCAATACGTTCCAACACTTCGAACGGTCCAATGTATCGAGGACTTAGCTTTCCTCGAACTCCAAACCGCCTCACGCCTCTCATAGGCGAAACCTTCAAGAACACGCGATCTCCTACCGCGAATTCCAAGTCTCTTCGACGCTTATTCGCATAACTTCGCTGTCTCGATTGCGCCGTAAGCATCCGTTGGCGAGCAAGGCGAACTTTCTCTTCGGCCTCTCGCAATACTTCGGGACCAACCACGGCCCGTTCACCCACATCACCCCAGTGTACTGGAGATCGGCACTTCCGCCCGTAGAGGACCTCAAACGGTGCCATCTCCACACTAGCTTGGTAGCTATTGTTGTAGGCGAACTCGGCCATCGGTAAATACTTGGCCCAACTTCCTTTATAGTCAATGACACACGCCCGCAACATATCCTCCAGGATCTGAATAGTCCTCTCTGACTGTCCATCTGTCTGAGGGTGAAATGCGGTGCTAAACTCGAGTCGCGTGCCAAGGGCCTCTTGTAGACTTTTCCAGAAATGTGAGGTGAATCGGGGATCTCGATCTGATACAATCGACTTCGGCACCCCATGCAATCTGACCACCTCATCAAGATATACCTGCGCCGTTCTCGCCCGACCGGGTAGTGTGGATCGGTAGAAAGTGTGCGGACTTTGACATGCGGTCCACAATCACCCAAATCGCGTCGTGGCCGCCGTCGAACGAGGCGGTCCGACCACGAAATCCATCGCGATATCCTCCCACTTCCAAAGCCGGGATAGGTAGGCTTTGAAGCTTTCTGCGGGTATCGGCGCTCCGCCTTTGTGCGACATACTAAACATTGCGCCACAAGGCGCCCAATGTCCGCTTTCATCCCCGGCCACCAGTACTGCATTTTCAAGTCCTTGTACATCTTGGTGCCGCCCGGGTGAATACTGTAAGGAGCCCGATGAGCTTCCTCCAAAATCAGTTTTCGGACCTCTTCATTCTCGGGTACACACCACCGGTTGCGGAACCGGAGTGCACCCGCGGCATCCACGGTGAAGTCGCCACCGTGCCCGCTCTCAATGTCACGCCGCACCTTTTGGAGATTAGGGTCCGCAGATTGAAGACTCTTGATCCGCTCCAACAAGGTCGGTGTAACAATAAGAGCCGCTAAAATAGCCGGTACTTCTGGAGCCACTACCTCAAGATCTAGCCGTTTCATCTCCAAGCATAATTGATCCTGAGCCGTAACCTTCAACGCAAGATTCTCTGCCGACTTCCTGCTAAGGGCATCGGCGACTACATTCGCCTTCCCGGGGTGGTAAAGGATCGAGACATCATAATCCTTTAATAACTCTAACCACCGCCGTTGGAGCATATTCAGCTGTTTCTGCGTAAATAGATACTTCAGACTTTTGTGGTCCGTGTATATCTCGCAACGCGCGCCATAAAGATAATGTCTCCACAACTTAAGAGCAAATACCACAGCGGCTAGTTCTAAGTCATGGATAGGGTAGTTCTTCTCATAGGTCTTCAACTGACGGGACGCATATGCGATTACCTTCCCGCCCTGCATCAGAACACACCCCAAGCCTGAATAAGACGCGTCGCTATAAACCACGAAGTCTTCGCCCTGCATCGGCAACGCGAGCACCGGAGTCGAAGTCAATCTATCCTTCAACTCTTGGAAACTCCGGTCGCACTCGTCGCTCCAAACGAACTTGGTGCCTTTCTTCGTTAGACGGGTAAGTGGAATTACAATTTTAGAGAAACCTTCCACGAACCGCCTATAATAGCCCGCTAAGCCCACAAAGCTTCGGACTTCCGTGACATTCGTAGGCCGCGGCCAATCCTTGATTGCCTCTATTTTCCTCGGGTCAACAGAAATTCCGCCCTCAGAAATAACGTGCCCCAGAAATGCAACTTCCCTCAGCCAAAAGTCGCACTTCTTCAGTTTGGCATATAACTTCTCCTCCCGAAGGATTTGAAGTACTAAGCGTAAATGCTCCGCATGTTCCTCGTCACTGCGGGAATAGACCAGTATGTCATCTATGAAGACTACCACAAACTGGTCTAAGTACTTCCTGAAGACACGGTTCATTAAGTCCATGAACGCTGCCGGGGCATTCGTGAGCCCAAACGGCATCACCGTGAATTCATAATGTCCGTACCGCGTACGGAATGCTGTTTTCTGAACATCCTCCGGCTTAATCCTCAACTGATGATAGCCCGATTGGAGGTCAATCTTGGAATAGACACTCGACCCTTGCAATTGATCGAACAAGTCATCGATTCTGGGTAGTGGATACTTGTTCTTGATCGTGACCTTGTTCAATTCGCGATAATCTACGCAGAGTCGGAATGTCCCATCCTTCTTTCGCACAAACAATACCGGGGCTCCCCACGGCGATACGCTCGGCCAGATAAAGTCCTTATCAAGGAGAGCCAATAATTGAGCCCTCAACTCTTTTAATTCGCGGCGCCATCCGATATGGAGCCTTCGAAATCGGCGCGGTTCGGAACCAAGTCGATTACAAACTCGATTTCCCGCTCGGCGGTATTCCGCAATTCGGTAGGAAATACGTCGGGGAACTCCCGAACTGCGATAGTTCCTCGAGTGTCGGGGTCACTCGCTCAACTTCTACAACGGTCGCCTATAGGCGGCGCAACCGCTGCTAACAGGTTTCCACGCTCTCGTCGCCGACACTGTCGCGGCGAAGCAAGAACTCTTACACGCCTTGTAAACAAGTTCCTCTTGTCCTGGCTCACGAAACGTGATCACTTTCTCTTTGCAGTCAATCGACGCATAGTATTTCGAAAGCCAGTCCATGCCCAATATCACGTCAAAATCCTTCAACCCTTTTAGCACTAAGGTTCGGATTGGCATTATCCGGTCACCTATCTGCACTGGACATGCAAGGCATTCTTTATAAATATGAATTACCGAGGGACTATCCATTCGCCACACCTTTTCACAAGCCTTTATATCTATATCATGAGCTCGTGCAAATGATTTACTTATGATTGAATTAGTGGCACCGTGTCAAACAAAGCTGGAGCGTACTCCATTAACTAAAACCATACCGCCACAACTTCACGCTGTTCGGCCGGCGGGTTCCTCCACTTGGGCCGAGAGCGGCGAATACCGTCCGCTCGGCGGCGGTCGTGGTAACTCGGGCCGACGCGGAGCCATCGCGCGTCCGGCGACATAGCGGCGGTGGAGCTCCTCCATAGTAAGCGGCGTCGGCCGGAGTCGATGCCACCGACGGGGTAGGCGGGGCCCTCGGCCCCGGACGATTGCGGCTAATATGCCCTTCTTGTCCACGGTTGTAGCACTTGCCCCGGCCCGCATTGATTGATGTGCCCGATGATTCCCGCCACCACAAATAGTGCACCGCGGTCCACGACTCCACGATCGCGTTCGTGGGTTCTTCGAGGCTTCTTGGAACTTGATTGTCCCCACGAAGGACCACCTGATCGCTTCTTTCCCTTATCCTTGGACGCCGCCATAAGCTCACGTTCCTCGCGCACATGAGCGTCACCATGCTCCGCCCACAGTGCACGATCAAAAATCTCAGCATAAGTAGTGAGCTTCAATATTTGCACCGCCCGATATATGCTCGGCCTAAGTCCTCGCAAGAACCAGTCCGCTCGGTCTCGGTCGTCACGTACAACTTCCGGAACACAGTCTATAATGTGGGAGAATTCCTGCTCGAACTCCGCTACAGAGCGGTCTCCCTGCCTCAAAGTTCTGAACTTCTCCTGCAACTTTCGCTTTACCGTGTCCGGGAAGTAGTTGGCGTACATTTCCCTCTTGAACTCCTCCCAAGTGATAGGCGGGAGATCAGAAGGCCTATCACGCCTCAGTCGCTTCCACCACACCTTCGCCGTCTTCTCGAGACAATGCGTGGCGAAGTAGACCTTGTCTTGTTCGAGGTGTGAAAGTCCCCGAACATCGTTTCCATTGAGTCAATCCATGACTCAACTATCTCCGGCTCCACTTGTCCGCCTTCAAAGATTGGTGGGTGGAACTTCATGAATCGAATAAGGGCCGTCAACAGCCGCCCTTGTTCCGTATCCTCGGCGATGCCTCGGAGTTGCCGAACGACGCCGCCAGGAAGTGCACTCGCCGGCGGAGGACATGCGTCACCGGAATCGCCGCCACACCCTCGCCCTCGGCCGTCTCGGGCACACGTGCCGGGGCGCGGGTGGATCGTGGTCCACAGTGCCCGCTGCGGCCGTCATTGCGATCTGTTGCTCCATTAGCTCTGGAGCCTATCAAACCGATCGTTCAACGCGGTCATCTGCGTCCGCAACTCCGCACCTCGCTAGGGCCCGTCGATTCTGGCGCCAAAGGAGGTCTAGGTAGATCCGGGTCTCCAGACGATGATGCCGTACCCGACCTACGCGTGTAGCGTCTCGGAGGCATTAGTTCCTGAAACGCAATGGCCGGGTTAGTTATCTTAACCCATCTACTTACTCGTGATTAACAGTCGACGAGACTCAACATTTAAGAATTAGGCGGAAGTACACAAGTGTACTTATTCTAGACTCTCGGTGTCATGTTGTCGGCCGCCCAACACAAACACTTCAAGCCAAGAACTAATACCCTTGAATCCATCTCTATTCACAACTAGAGACATTTCAACCGTTACTTCGACCCAATCTAATTAACTTCCGCCACATGGCATAGGTTCACGTTCCCCTCACATACCTATAGCCTTAGAGTTCACCGTCCTAGGGTTTCCTAGGTCCATCCTAGACTCTCTCTTTACTTGCTCTTACTTGCTCTGATACCAAAAGAATACCTGTCACGCCCCGAGACCGCTACCAATTTGGTTCGGTTCGAGAACGCCGATCAGGCGCCGAACGGACAGCACATCCCCTGTCCGCCCAAGGCTCGACAACAAGTCATGTACAAAGAATTTCCCAGGAAATAAAATTCTACACCATACATGACAAAAGATGCACCTAAAGGTGCGAACAACAATAAGATCAAGATACAAGTATTCCATACAAGTAATACAAAGAGCGAAGAGTCTAACTATTACAATCATTCAACATTCGTTTACATTGATTAACTTCAAAATATAAATACATGTTCATCTCCCAAAATGTAGGTTACATCATTTCTTTATACAATTTTGACTCCAAAATATACCACGGGTGGCTCTAATGCAAGTAGGTGGCCACTATCAACTAGGGCGCGATGCCCTTACCGCGATCCTCCTCGACCGCCCGTGAGCTAGTACCTGTGATAGAGTGGGGTGAGAACTAACTTCCTTAGGTCCCAGTGGGCTCGGCCACCGACCCCACCGATCTCCCCACTAGGTCTAAGCAGGCAAAAGCAGGTAGATAGATAGATAGATAATTTAAAGCTGTAACTGCGGTAAGTAAAGCATGATACAAACAATGCAACTACTGCTATGCCTGAAACAACAAGATCATGATATAGTTATGAAGTATCTATCTTGCTACTATGTTCCAATCAAGTATGTATGAAATACTCATTATGTTCTTATGTTATTACCCAATCCTTGGCTAGCCCGTAGGCACGCCCACGACTCAATACATTCAACCCCATGGGTTGTCTGCGGGACCCCACATAGGCTATCCCTCGGGACCCCACATAGGCTATCCCTATCGAATCACGTGCCAAGACCTCCGGAGACTCGCACTACTCGTGTGGAGCGACCAACCACGGGCGCTGAGCGGTGTGTGAGTATGATCTTCTCCTCCATTTGGAGGGCATCCTCGCAGGGGAAATCATACATAGGTGTTCTCTAACACTATGTCACATACTATTGTCATTCATCAAGTTCTATGCTTGGTTCATGTAGCTCTAGTGTTCTTTACACTAAGTTCAATGCCACTAGTCATCAAGTTGTCTACTTGGTATACATGTCACTAGTATTCTTTATACTATGTCATAATGTTAATCATCAAGTTATATACTTGGTTCACATTCACATATCTCTAGTGTTCTTTACACTAAGTCATAATGTCATAATGTCAATTATCAAGCTCTATACTTGGTTCATGTATCTCTAGTTGATAATCATGCATAATTAAATTGTCTCTAGGGTTCAATGTCATTTGTTCATTGCTATGCTTCCTATGTCCTAATGCAAATCTACGGTGCCGCACGATAAGGGAGGATGCAAGCATGCTCCCTATGTCCTAATGCAACCCCCTGTAGTTCCACACGATAAGGAAGCACACTAGAGTAGCCATCTAACCATACCGACCCTAGCGTGCATGAAAACGATACATATGTACATATATATGCAATATGACGAATAATTTACTTAGACATAAAAGGGAGCCCAACGGCCTCGGTAAGCACCCCCCACCTTTTGGGATGTCCCTTGTAGCAACCACGTAGGTTTCGTTGCCTCGAACCTCTACTTCGACTCTTCGGCCAATTTCCGAAGCTGAAAGCCTTTGTTTGGCTCGGATCGCTTAAACCGTTCGCCGAATCGACGAACCGTCGCCTCGCACGCGTTCGTGGACCTAACAATATGTTAGAAATGAGGTTAAAAGAGATCAAAACCTCATCCTAAGAAAAGCCCCAATTTGAGCCCTAGAATTTTGCCCCGAGCAAAATCCCACATTAGAGCTCAATTGCTTGTGCAAACCATCTCTTAAGGATGCTAGGGTTCCAAGAAAATTATTTCTAGGAGGTATAAAACACCCTAAGAGAAGCTACCATGAGAGCTCTCAAGAGCTTACCTCAAGTAGAAGCTCCAATGGTAGAGAGGATGGTGAAGAAGAGGCTAGGCTTGCTCCTAGCTTAATCCTCCTCCAAAAGCCACACCTGATCTCCTCTCCTTCTTCTTCTCCTTCTTCTTCTCCTCCACTTTCTAGAGAGAAAGGGAGAGTTTATGTTTGTGTGTGTGAGAAATGAGGGGTTGAGAGAGGGATATGCCCTCTATAGGCTCTATTGTAACAAAATGCCAAAAGCCCCCTCAATAATTCAAACTGCACCAAACTGGGCATTTTCGGGCTGCAGGGACCGGACATCCCCTCAATGTCCGGACAATGGCCTGCGAAATCCATTTTTGCCCATTTGACGACTTATCGGGTCCGGACATCATCCATTGTCCGGACATCCAATGTCCGGACATTGATCAATGTCCCGACCCAGTGGGTGTCCTCAGCACAACATTAAGGACTTAGCCAAATTTTAGCGTTTTTCGTTTCTTTTCCGTTTTTGTTCATTTTCGCTCGTTTGGCTTCCGATTCTTTTCAAATCGCACCGAGACTTTCCAAACATGTTTTCGAACACGTTTTCATCATCTTTTCATCCACGCTAATGTCGGATTTAGTTCTCGACCCGACATAGCTTTTCGGGTTCCGTTTTCGCGCCTATGCGCACAAAAACGCCCGAAGGCTTCGAACTTCACCGGGAGCAACTCCGGGGCACTTTTTGCCTTCGGATCAACTTCAAACTTTCCGAAGTCCATCCAATCGACAATCAGTCGATTCTAAACATGGTGCAACTCTCGAATTTCGAGAATTCACAGATTGGCTTACGAAAAACCCTCAGGCCAGTTTCTCCAGCGTACGGGATCCGGTCTTCACGGATTGTCCGGACAATGGATGTCCGGACATTCCTCATTGTCCGGATCCCGAGAGCTATTATTTCAGGACTTAGCCGAATTTCTTCCCCTGCACAGCAGGGCTCCTTGTGGCATCCGGTCTCCATGGGATGTCCGGTCTTCACTCGCTAAAAACTGCAGAATGGAGCAGTTTGCACCATTTGCGGTCGGGGTCTACTCTAATGCACTTTTTGGCTTAGAGTCAGCTTCGATCTCTCCGATTCTCACCACTACGACACTTAGTCGATTCCGGATGAAGTACAATCCTCATATTTTGAGAATTCACTTTCTTACAGATACGTTTCAAATTTACACTCTCGGGGCATAATAGAACAAAATAATTAGGTTTTACTCTTTGTTCGGTTGAATTAGAAAAAGTACTGTTTCCAAAGTTATACTGTTTGGGCACAACTGAGTAGTCTATTGTTGGGCCGGTTTTGGTTCTTGTGAACGTTGGCATCGATACGTTTCAAATTTACACTATCGGGGCATAGTAGAACAAAATAATTCGGTTTTACTCTTTGTTCGCTTGCATGAGAAAAAGTACTCGTTTCAAAGTTATAAACTAGGGCGCAACTAAGTAGTCTAATGTTGGTAAGGTTTTGGTTCTTGTGAACGTTGGCATTGATATGTTGCAAATTTACACTCTCGGGGCATAATAGATCAATATAATTAGGTTTTACTCTTTGTTCGATTGAATGAGAAAAAGTACTGTTTCCAAAGTTATACTGTTAGAGCACAACTGAGTAGTCTAATATTGGTCCGGCTTTGGTTTTTGTGTACGTTGGCATCGATACGTTTCAAATTTACACTCTCGGGGCAAAATAGAACAAAATAATTAGGTTTTACTCTTTTTTCGTAGAACAAAATAATTAGGTTTTACTCTTTGTTCGATTGAATGAGAAAAAGTACTGTTTCCAAAGTTATACTGTTAGGGCACAACTCAGTAGTGTAATAATGTTGGTCCGGTTTTGGTTCTTGTGAACGTTGGCATCGATACGTTTCAAATTTACACTCTCGGGGCATAATAGAACAAAATAATTAGGTTTTACTCTTTGTTCGCTTGCAAGAGAAAAAGTACTCGTTTCAAAGTTATAATGTTAGGGCGCAACTGAGTAGTCTAATGTTGGTCCGGTTGTGGTTTTTGTGAACGTTGGCATCGATATGTTGCAAATTTACTCTCTCGGGGCATAATAGAGCAATATAATTAGGGTTTACTCTTTGTTCGGTTGAATGAGAAAAAGTACTGTTTCCAGAATTATACTGTTTGGGCACAACTGAGTAGTCTGTTGTTGGTCCGATTTTGGTTCTTGTGAACGTTGGCATCGATACGTTGCAAATTTACACTCTCGGGTTATAATAGAATAAAATAATTAGGTTTTACTCTTTGTTCGATTGAATGAGAAAAAGTACTGTTTCAAAAGTTATACTGTTAGGGCACAACTGAGTAGTCTAATGTTGGTCCGGTTTTGGTTCTTGTGACCGTTGGCATCGATACGTTGCAAATTTACACTCTCGGGGCATAATAGAACAAAATAATTAGGTTTTACTCTTTGTTCGGTTGCATGAGAAAATGTACTCGTTTCGAAGTTATAAAGTTAGGGCGAAAATGAGTAGTCTAATGTTGGTCCGGTTTTGGTTCTTGTGAAAGTTCGCATCGATATGTTGCAAATTTACACTCTCGGGGCATAATAGATCAATATAATTAGGTTTTACTCTTTGTTCGATTGAATGAGAAAAAGTACTGTTTCAAAAGTTATACTGTTAGGGCACAACTGAGTAGTCTAATGTTGGTCCGGTTTTGGTTCTTGTGAACGTTGGCATCGATACGTTGCAAATTTACACTCTCGGGGCATAATAGAACAAAATAATTAGGTTTTACTCTTTGTTCGGTTGCATGAGAAAAAGTACTAGTTTCGAAGTTATAAAGTTAGGGCGCAACTGATTAGTCTAATGTTGGTCCGGTTTTGGTTCTTGTGAACGTTGGCATCGATATGTTGCAAATTTACACTCTCGGGGCATAATAGATCAATATAATTAGGTTTTACTCTTTGTTCGATTGAATAAGAAAAATCTTGTTTCCAAAGTTATACTGTTAGGGCACAACTGAGTAGTCTAATGTTGGTCCGGCTTTGGTTCTTGTTAACGTTGGCATCGATACGTTGGAAATTGACACTCTCGGGGCATAATAGAACAAAATAATTAGGTTTTACTCTTTGTTCGTAGAACAAAATAATTAGGTTTTACTCTTTGTTCGATTGAATGAGAAAAAGTACTGTTTCCAAAGTTATACTGTTAGGGCACAACTGAGTAGTCCTGTCACGCCCCGGGGTCCCTTTGGTACATAAACACAGCGGAATTGTTTTTTTTTTTTTTTTTTTTTTTTTTTTTTGAAAGCTTTGACGCCAAGAGGTGTGCCAGATCCGCCACAAATACAGGGAGGCCACTGTACACACGGACAGAGTCTCCCCTGTATTTGCACGGCGTCGCACAAGTACAGAGTGTTTACTATACTTCCAGGAACACAACCACAACAATATGAATATCAAGTACACTAAATATATCACATCATACAACCATTCACCACATTCACAACTTAGCTTATTTATAAACCATTTAAAACCGTTTCCCACACGGAAACCCATTTCCTTTGTAAACACTACCACGAGGGGTAGAAAACCTTTTCTTTAACCCTTTCCTTCGAAATGCTACCACTAAGGGTAGGAGACAGTTTAATTCACAAAACATAAGTTCTTTCATAAACTTCCAAAAAATCATTATAAGTCTCAATCCACCACTGAAAGTAAAACTAAAGTGAAGCTAGAAGCCGAACCATAATGTACTCTAAGTAATAAAACGAGAAAGGTAAAGAAATGGATACGGGTAGGAGCTATACGCGCACTAGACTCGCTCCTCACCCGCTGTCCCGCTAGGACCCGCTATGTCACCTGAAAAAGAAGGCGTGGGGTGAGAACATGTAAACATGTCTCCCCTCCCAGTGGGTATCCACTAGTAACGGAGTAAAGCAAAGGAAGGACTGGTAAGTAGATACAGTAGCTAAAGTAAGCAGGAGAGAGATATATGTAATATAAATAAACTGCTACTGTATGTATGCATCGAAAAGCTGAGAAAGTAAAATACCCAATCCATAACCGCCAATATTGGTCCGCAGACCTCAGGCAATGCCCTCTGTCTCTAAGCCTGCATTCTACCCAAGGTCGCCTATGGGCTCACGGGTTGGCACATCCAACCACTTTTCTGAAAAAGAACACCTTGGCATGGTGGATCAGACCGCCCGTGTTCGTGAACTGCGCTCGAGTTCAGGACGATCGATGCTGTTATGCTCAAAAGTCAAACGTCAGCAACTAGCTGACAATCCTGTCCCTAAAGGGACATCGACCCCTTTGGGTCATCAGGTAAACTCGCCGACCACGTAGGTCACAGAAGCACTGAAACAAACCGACCGAACGGTCACGTAACTAAAGCAAAGCGGCCGAATAGGTCGCAGGAGACAAGCCTACCGAATAGGTCATGAAAATCGTACGGGATCGACCAAGTAGGTCGTGAAGAACAGTAAACCCAAACCACTCTACTCCTATCAAGTATACTGAGCATGCATATAACTGAGTAGAGAACAGAAACGACAGTAAGATGCAAGTAAGAAAAGTAAGGTAGAATAAGGTAAAGGTGAAGGAGTGTCACCAAGCGTGTACCACTGTACCGACGAGAAACCCGGATACCCACCTGAGTATCAAAAGGAGTGGTCTGCCGACTGCTGGAAAGAAACGACTGAACCTACGAGGGTTCACCGGGTTATAAACTAACCCACCAAAACTAGAATCATAATTCACAAATCCCACGACGTAACTGCCTCGAAACGATTACTACAGTACGTCCGTTTCGATCCGGGTTCCCGAAAGCGTCGGCTTTGACACCGGAACCCACCATCGCTCACCCGTCATCTCCGGACCTTCGAAACGACACGGGTGACCAGCCAACAAGGCTTGGCGACAAAGGAAATAATCTCAGGAAGCGTCGGAAGAAATTCGAACAAAAGTAGCGTTCCGTCGTCAAATTTCGCTGACGAACGCTCCGGAATTACACTTGTTGTTTTCCGAAAGGCTCGGGACCTTGGACAGTCAGTCCAGAGGTTACCCGCAGTACATACACACTGCCCAAGATAGCCCAGGAGGCTACAATTGCATAAAAGTCCCTAAAGAATCCTAAATCGCATTATTTCATGTACAAATAGGGTTATTATGGGTCGTGCACGCAAACCGATGCTCAATAAATCGAGCCATTGCAGTCGCTAGAAGATTTCAGCGTGCCGGAGACCTGCTCGCCATTCGGAGCACAATCGGGCATCGTAGTGCGCGCACAAGCGACACTAAATTCAGTAAACAGCGCGCACAGCGCGTAAAGTGCGATCGTCCCGCTAAACGGAGCATCAAAACTCAGAGCGGAGGTGAACATCGCGTTCAGCACGGAAAATCCTTGACCGTGCTCACCTCCCGAGGTTCATTTGACCCACCGGATCACCAGATAGGTGATCCGAACCCTAGACTAGCATGCTGTAAGTCATAAATCCATACCGAGGCTGAGAGAGCTAGGGCTCGGTCGCCGGCGGCAAGGAGGCGCGCGCGCCGGCCGGGAAGAGCCTCGGGTCGGGAGGTCCGAGGAGGGAGGTAGCCGGCGGCGGAGGCGCGGCTGCGGCGATCCTCTTCTTCTTCTCGGGTTGGATGGCGCCAAAGGCACGGCGGCGGCGGGGACGCCGGGACGGCGATGGTCGGCACCGAAGGCCGAGGAAGCCGATGCTCCCCTCGGGGAGGCGGCGGGGTGCCGGAAGGCGAGGAGGTTCTCCCCTCGGCACCCGGCCCGAGGCGGCCGCGGAGAGTGGGAGCGGCGGCCGGAGACTTCGGGGACGGCCGAGGAAGCGCGCGGAGGTCGCCCGAGGTCGGAGGAGGACGGTGCGGCCGCGCGGGGGTGGCGGCGGCTGCGCGGTGGCGAGGCGGCGATCTCGGCCGCCACAAGGCTCCGGTGCCGAGGAAGGTCGGGGCACCCGAGGAAGCGGCGGCCGTGCGAGGATGCCGAGGGTGCTCGGCTCGATGCAGGTGGCCGAGAGCGGCCCGCGGGAGCAAGGCGGCTCCGACGGCGGCGGCGGTCGGCGATGGCGCCGGTGGTTGGTCTCGGCCGGGGATGATGATGCTTGGCTCGAGAGACCAACCCGCACTCTCTCGGCCAAGTTGGTGGCTAGGTGGCCGAGGGAGAAGTGGAGGAGGTGGCTGAGGGCTCGGGGAGGTTCTCCGGCGGCCGGAGGAGCTTGCCGGAGGTGGGCGACGCGCGCACGGGAAGGCAGAGGAAGGGTCGGAGGTGGCAAGGGCGGCTGGGAGATGAAAGGGTGGCTAGGGTTAGGGTTAGGTCCATGAAAACCCTAACACACCATTTTATACACATGTGCACAATTGCACTTTAGCCCACGATTTGCCAATATTTCATCCTTAGTCCCTGCCAGCATGTGATTTATGCGCATAGGACCCTCCATGTTCAAACCTTCGCATTTTGGCGCATAAAATATAGCGACTTTTCGCATTCCACCGTTATGCGATTTTTGCCTCTTCGCGTTCTTTTCGCGATTCTCGGAGATCCGTCCGTCGGATTCACGATCGGATCGCGCCAGCGAGTTCAGCGCGTCGAACTTGAACTTAGAACTATGTATAACATAGGAGAAAAGCTAATGTCATTAAGCGGCATTAGACTTGGCAGCGGTTTGTGAACTAGTGAGCTAATGTCATCAAGCGGCATTAGGCTCGTATTCGAACTTTGACATAGAAATTCTAGTGTCATGTGAACTATTTTACTAGACCTTAGGGTTACTAGTGACATTTGCCATGAGAGTGACATGAGGTTTTGGACACTTGAGACTTGGACAGTGCTTGTTGCCATTTGTGCTCTTCGCACATGCTTGTGAGGGTCGCTCCCTGCAAGCCGGCACTCCGGAGTTGGCCTTCGCGATTCGTTCGCGCGTGCGGTGTTGAGAAGCCTACGGGACCGTTTGGGACAGACTCATTCCTTACGGGGGATGTTGGGGCTACCACGGTACTTAGGCGACACAAGCTGGATTACCCTTGTGTAGATCCTAGAAAGAGAATTGAACAGTGACATATAATAGAAAATTGACATCACTACTAGATAGGACTTAGTAGTTGGATACTCGGATATATTGTGGCATAGTATTGGACATATGTAGTATACTTGATAGGTCAACATTTCCATTATAGTATACTCAAGTGATTAATAGAAAGTACTTGTTTAAAGTTGACATTTCGGGTTGAACAAACCATGTACCATATGTATTTTGGGTTAATTATTTAGCATTTATAGTTATGCTTTATTTACAGTTATTTACTTCAGTTCTTGTACTACTACTTCGTTTGGGCCTAGTGGTGCAACCTGTGCAGGTCAGTAATTGCCCACTGGGAACTATATTTTTATAGTTCTCACGCCCTCTGTTTTCTGACGTGTTTCAGCGCCTTCAGCAGGGGAGGCCAGGGATCGCGGCAAGGGTGTCGCTTCGGACTAGCGACGAGGAGTCTCGCTAGGTGGTTCATCTCTCTTTTTGTTTTAGTTGGAGAGGATGAGAGTTTGTACCCTTTTTGTAGAGACTACCAGATGTACTCTATGATAGTTACCTGTTGTTGTTTCTACTCTTACTTATTTATAGTTTTAGTACCTTATGTTGTTTAGAGCTCTCTTTCTTTCCTACTTGTTGATAGGGATAGCTGTATGTGGCTCTGATATTCCTAGTTGTAGCCTTATATTTGGTTTAATTCCGCTGTTTTTATTTAGACGCCTTGTATGTGTTGGCATATGGCGGGTCTGGTTACGCTTTGGGGAAGGTCCTGCCGACCTCGGGGGCATAATGATTAATTTGGTATCGAGCCTAGGGTGACGTCTTAGAGGACCTAGCAAACCTTTGGTTGTACTATAGGAAATAGGCTCGCGAGAGACGAGGTCTATTTAACTCATGAGCGAAAGTACTTGATTGGGTTTTATTATAACTCCAAAAAGTTGGAGTTTAATCGAGGTGTATAGCTTCTAGCTTCGCGGAGGGTTACGTTGGCGGCCGACAACGTAACATCGGGAGTTAGTTGTGAAGCACACATCTTTACTTTCGCATGATTTGGGTTTCTAAGTGGGGATTGCGTGGGTTTTATTAACTTGCGCTTTTATCTTGTTGCAGGGTTGATGCCTATTACTCGCTCTCAATCTGTCGGGGCAGATAACATGGCACGTCTTGAGGAGGTTGAGACCTCCGCTACTTCTGAGTCCAGCGAGGTCCGCGAGCTGAGGGACCAGGTGGCGGTCCTCACTGACCTTGTGGCTCGGCGAGACGGCGGCGGCTCGGCGGCGGGAAGAGGCGGCGCGCGCGGGACGAGAGGATGAAGCGACTTGAGGACCTTCTTCCGCCGAGGCGGGCGCCGGGAGGCCCGGGCTCCGGTACCACCGGCCCGGTAGAGGTGGTAGCAGGGCGCCGACTCCGGCGCGCCGGATCTTCGCATTACGTGCGTCGGCGGCACTACGGAGAGAGTGGCGACGGCACCGCCAGTTCAGATACCTCCAGGAGGAGCGGTGTTCCCGACGATGGTTGAGATGGTTGAGGGGCTAGAGCGAGACCGACTAATGAGCCGCCTCAACGAGTTCAGGAGGTGCAATCCACGTGTGTTCGACGGCGAGAACGTGGATCATTAGATAGTGGAGAAATGGCTTATGCACATGGAAAAGCTATTTTGGGATACCTTTGTCGAGGAGAGGGATCGGGTTTGGCTCGCCACTCACCACTTGGACGGCGAGGCCTATCAGTGGTGGCGGGACATTCAGGAGAACCCGAGCACCGACTTGGCAGCGATGACTTGGACAAGGTTCAAGGGACTTTTACTCGAGCACTACTTCCCCGATAGTGTTCGACGACAGATGGAGACAGATTTGAGCAGCTTGTGCCAGGGGGAGCGGACAGTGGCAGAGTATGAGCGGGAGTTCACCAGACTTATACACTGCGTGCCTTTCGTTGTGCGGGACGACGAGGACAAGGCCCGTATTTTCGAGAGCGGGTTACGGCCATCTATCTATAGGCTTGTACAGTCATCAAACCTGCAAACCTATCGGGATGTGGTGAATCGCGCTCTCATTGTGGAGAGGGGCGCGATAGTGATGAAGGAACGGCAGGAAGGCTTGGATCGGAGAAAGGGCAAGAGGCCCGCCGGCGAGGGTGCGAGTCAGACGCACTCGAGGAAGCCGCCAAAGTACCCCAGGAGCCGGACTCGAGGACGAGGTACCCACAACGGCGCAGGGACCGGATCGACGATAGGCACGTGACGTGTGATTTGTAGCGGCCCCATCACCCCGACGGTGCCGCGGGGGTCGGGCGATGCTTCTCTTGTGGCCAGGAGGGCCACTTTCAGTCGGACTGCCCGAGGGGATCAGCTCCAGCGCCATCGACAGCATCAGCACCAGCATCGCCAGGTTCCAGCCCGGGGACACCTACTGCATCCTACCAGGCTGGGAGGACTTCTGCGCAGAGGCCGAGCGAGGGGTCTCGACAGGGCCCGAGTGGGCGTTTGTACGCCGCCCAGACTGAGGCAGCGGCAGCAGCTGAGGATGTCGTTGCAGGTATCATTTTGATTTCCAGCATTCGAGTATGTGCTTTATTTGATACCGGTGCTTCTTGCTCTTTTATTGATCGGCTGTTTGCCGAGTTGCATGACATCCCTAGGACACCTTTGTCATTTTCGGGACGAGTTGTTATACCTGGACATTCTATATGTTAAGGATTTTGTGTTGGCAAGTTTCGTGAATTGAGTTGGAGTCTTGAAGGAGTCAGGAGCACATTTGAACAAAGAAGATGCAAACAGACGTTACAAGACTCAGCGGTGAAGCTCGGCACCTCAGGTATGATTCTAAGAACATGTATGGTGATTTTAGACTAAGATATAGTAGTTAGAGGACTTGGATTGAATTCTATCTGACAAAAATCAAAGTGGAAAAATTTGGTCAAGATCCAGGATCGAAAGGTGACATCCGGATGCGAAAGGTGATCCGGATGCGAGAGGTGAGATCGGGATCCCGTAAGCCTGTCCTCTGCGCAACTTTAAGTGTGATCCGGATCTGGATTGAGATCCGGATCCCATACCTTGCAGTTTCAGGATGAATTAAGGTGGACCGGATCTAAGAGGTGGGATCCGGATCCCGAAGCTCTATATTTGATGTTGCGCAAGCCAGGACCGGATCTCATGGCCTAGGACCGGACCTTGTGAAAAATATTTTTCAATGACGAAAGGCAGGACCGGTTGAGGGGGGCTGAGTCCGGACCTTGGCTGCGGGAAATATTTCCAGATTTGGTTGTTGCAATCCTAATCTATCTCTAAGTCTTCTAATACTATATAAAGATCATGGGGGGTTTATAATTCAACATACTTATATTATAAACTTTATTGAAAACCCTAGAAGCTTGTAGGTAGCCGTTTTTCTCATCTTCTACATCAAGCTTCTCCCAAATTGATTCTCGGTGCCCTAATTCTTAATGTTTTTCTAGAATCAATTTGAGAATTGCTTAGAGATTATTCCCATAGATCTTTAGTGAGAATCTAAGCAATAAATCACCATCGATCGTATTGTTCTTGCTCGGACGGAGTGTGCTCGTGGATTCGAGTGGGCGTCGTGGATTCGGCGTGTTCGAGGCTTCGTGGATTCGAAGTACGTGCGTTCGTGGACTCGGACGTGAGGGCGTGGACAACCCGAAGGAGGATTGCGCAGAGATCCATAGGAGAGTTAGAGAGGTCGAGTTCGTGGAGTTCGGTATCACCTTGTAATCTTTTCTCTTATTGATTGTTTATTCGCGTGTTGGTCCCGTGGGTTTTTACTCCGAGTTTGGAGTTTTCCCACGTAAATCTCGGTGTGTTTTTAATTTCCGCATTTACTTTTAACGCATCGATTATTTGTGATTTTTGACCGGTACACCTATTCACCCCCCTCTAGGTGTCGGATACAATCTAGATAGATCCTTGGGGCTTCCCCGTAACTAACACTATAGATGTTCGAGAGCGTTGTATTAGTTGCCCAGTTCAGATTGGGGATTGGATCATGCCCGTGGACCTATTTGTGGTGCACAAACTCGGGGAGTTTGATATAGTTTTGGGCATGGATTGGCTGACCCAGTATTTCGCTACGATCGACTGTGTGAATCGTACTGTGACATTTAAAGAGCCGGATCACGAGGAGGTTGTTTTTCGGGGATGCGAGAGTTCGCTATTTGCGATGACTATTAGCTCCTCCCGAGCTAGGCAGTTGATTAGTAGCGGGTGCATAGCCTATTTGGCTAGTATTGCACTCCGCGATGTTGAGGACTCTCCTAGGATTGAGGATATTCCTGTGGTGAGGGAGTTCCAGGATGTGTTTCCGGTGAGCTACCGGGTATGCGCGATAGGGAGATTGAGTTTGTGGTACATCTCGTCGGCGGGACTACTCCAATCTCAAAGGCACCCTATAGGATGGCACCGGCGAGTTGAAAAAGTGAAGGCACGGTTGCGGGACCTTTTGGATAAAGGTTATGTGAGACCGAGCGTGTCACCTTGGGGAGCGCCGGTTCTTTTTGTGAAGAAGAAGGACGGATCACTTCGCTTGTGTATGGATTATCGTGAACTTAATAAAGTCACGATTAAGAATAAGTATCCGTTGCCGAAGATCGATGATCTGTTTGATCAGCTTCAGGGATCGAGCGTGTATTCCAAGATCGACTTGCAGTCGGGATATCATCAGCTGAAGATCAAGCCTGAGGATGTATCGAAGACGGCTTTCGGGACACAGTATGGACACTATGAGTTCACCGTTATGCCGTTTGGGCTTACTAATGCCCCGGCAGCTTTTATGGATTTGATTAACCGTGTCTTCAGGCCATATCTGGATAGATTCGTCGTAGTGTTCATCGACGATATTTTGGTTTATTCCCGGAGTGATGCTGATCACGAGGAACATTTGAGGCTTGTACTTCAAGTGCTTCGGGAAAAGAAACTCTTTGCCAAGTTGAAGAAATGTGAGTTTTGGCTTAGAGAGGTGGCATTTTTGGGCCATGTGATTTCAAGATCAGGTATAGCCGTGGATCCCAAGAAAATTGAAGCCGTCAAGGATTGGCCAAGACCGACGAGTGTCACAGAGATACGGAGTTTTATTGGTTTGGCCGGCTACTACCGGAGGTTTGTTGAGGGTTTTGCTAAGTTATCTGTTAAGGATTTTATAAATTGGCAGATTTCGTGAAGTAATTGGAGTCTTGAAGAAGTCAAAAGCAAAAAGAAGGAATTTGAAGATTCAAGACTTTGCAAAGAAGCTCGTCACCTCAGGTATGAATTTAAGATAATTTCTGGTGATTTGATAAAAGATTTAGTAGTTAGAAGACTTGAATTAATCTCAATTTAACTATTTTCAAAATATGGAAAAACTATGATCTAAGTCAGGACCTTTGGCTTAGATCCCAGGATCCCGAGAGAGTGGTGTCTTGCGCGGCTGAATGCGAATCCGGACCTTCGGCTTAGATCCGGATCCGAGAGCATGCCTCGGGCGCTACATTATACCGAGATCCAGGACCTAGAGTCTAAGTCCAGGATCCGAGGCTTGATCTTTGTTGTCACGCGAGGCTAAGGCCAGGACCTGCGGGATAAGGCAGGACCTTGATTAATTAATTTAACGTTGGAACCGGTTGAAGGAACTAAGTCAGGACTCCTAGGACCGGTCTTCACTTATGAGGTCCGCACCCTGGTGTCGGGTTTGTTTCCTAAATTGGCAGATTTTAATTCTACTCTAATTCTAAGTCTTCTAACACTATAAATAGACCATGGGGGTTTCAAGGATTGCATCGTTGAATATTCATATAGTTTAGATCCTCTTTTAAAACCCTAAAACTCGTTTTAGAGCTTTATGATTCAATTCTTAAAGCGGGTTTTATTTTGTTGATCGTCGAGATTGATTCTAAGTTTTCTCTTTGAATACTCCTTTATGAATCAACTTGATGATTAACTTAAAGGGTTCCCCATTGTCTATGGTTCGTTAATCGTTGAGATCACCAAAAGTTTTCTTCTACAACTTCGGACGGAGGGTGACGCGGGGATCGCGTGAGAGGCCGAGGACTCGGTGGAAGCTTTGAGGAGTCGAAGCTTTGACG
The DNA here is from genome assembly GCA_025177825.1 of Aechmea fasciata. Taxonomy (NCBI): domain Eukaryota; kingdom Viridiplantae; phylum Streptophyta; class Magnoliopsida; order Poales; family Bromeliaceae; genus Aechmea; species Aechmea fasciata. The sequence continues at coordinate 6,336,594 of CM045939.1, forward strand.
CGGCAAGGAGTTGCGGCGTGGTGGACCAGCGAAGGAGATCCATATTGAAGATTCGGCAAATTGGGTAAAGTCGTGGGTGAATCGCCTTGTACTCAATTGTTTCTTAGTGGATTTTCGTGTGATCGGTCCCGTGGGTTTTTCACTCCTTGTGGAGTTTTCCCATGTAAAATCTTGGTGTGTTGATTTTATATTCCGCATTTACTTTAAAATCGCATCGAGAATTTAATTGGCCATTGTACACCTATTCACCCCCCTCTAGGTGTTAATTACCTTTTAGATCCTTGAGACCTATAACCTACATTATCTACTCCCCTCACGAGACTCACGCATAAAGGCACCAAGTTTATTTGGAATGATGCGTGTGAGAAAAGCTTTTAAGAGTTGAAGCTGCGATTGACTACCGCACCAATCCTAACCTTGCCAGTCGCTGGAGCAGGGTATGTGATTTATAGTGATGCTTCTTTTAATGGATTGGGTTGTGTTTTGATGCAGGATGGAAAAGTGATCGCGTATGCTTCTCGCCAGTTGAAGGAGTATGAAAGGAACTATCCTACTCATGACCTAGAGTTGGCGGCTGTAGTCTTTGCTTTGAAGCTATGGCGCCACTATCTTTATGGCGAGCGGTGTGAAGTATACACGGATCACAAGAGCTTAAAGTATTTATTCACTCAGAAGGAATTGAACTTGAGGCAGCCCAGATGGTTGGAGCTCCTCAAGGATTATGATCTGACGATATTTTACCACCCAGGCAAGGCTAACGTGGTGGCGGATGCGCTAAGTAGGAAATCGACGGAAAACTTAGCGATGATGATAGTTACTCAACCGCTGTTGATCGAGCAGATGAAGCGGTTAGAGTTGGAGGTGGTGGCTCCTGACACACCTATGAGATTGATGACTCTAGTGGTGCAACCAACCTTATTGGAAAGAATAAAGGAAAAGCAAGCTCTTGATGTGGTGTTGCAAAAAGTCCAAGCGAAAATGGTTGATGGTTGCACCGGGGATTTTACCGTTGACGGTGGTGGCTTGATACGATTACGTGGACGGGCTTGTGTACCGGCGGAACCGACGCTTAAAGAGGAGATACTCCTTGACGCACACCGTGCACCCTATGCTATACATCCAGGAGGCACCAAAATGTATAAGGATTAAAAGTCACACTATTGGTGGCCCGGGAAGAAAAAGGACTTTGGCGAGCTTGTAGCACGATGTTTAACTTGCCAACAAGTGAAGGCTGAGCATAGAGTTCCCGCGGGGGTGCGAGCTTACCGATTCCAGTGTGGAAGTGGGAGAAGATCACCATGGATTTTGTGACGGGTTTGCCTCGCTCACAGGCAGGGCATGACGCTATTTGGGCGATCGTGGATAGGTTGACGAAATCGGCGCATTTCATACCTATCCATACTACTTGGACTGGAGAGAGACTCGCACAGGTTTACTTGGATGAGATTGTGCGACTACACGGAGTACCTACATCGATTGTATCGGACAGGGACACACGTTTTGTGTCACACTTTTGGAGGAGTCTGCAGGACGCCTTGGGTACTCGGCGGACTTCGACCTTGCTTTCCACCCTCGAGTGACGGGCGGTCGAGTGTACTATACTGAGACACTCGAGGATATGTTTCGAGCCGGCGTGATCGACTTCCGGGGGATGGTCGCGGCATCTGCGATGGCAGAGTTTGCTTATAACAACAGTTATCAAGCAAGCATCAAGATGGCGCCATTTGAGGCACTCTATGGACGGAAATGTAGATCGCCACTTCATTTGAGTGAAGTTGGTGAGAGTTTGGCCTTAGGCCCAGATGTGCTCCAGGAAGCAGAGGATAAGGTCGCATTGCTAGGGAGCGGTTGTTGGCAGCCCAGAGTAGGCAGAGGAGCTACGCCGACCGGCGTCGACGAGACTTGGAGTTTCAGATTGGAGACCATGTCTTTTTGAAAGTCTCGCCGACCAGAGGAGTCAGGAGATTCGGGATTCGGGGTAAGTTAAGCCCCCGATTCATTGAACCATATGAGATTTTGGAGCGTGTGGGCCCAGTAGCATATAGACTTGCTCTACCGCCGAACCTATCGGGTGTACACAACGTTTTCCATGTATCGGTCCTCCGGAAGTATGTACATGATCCAGCTCATGTTTTGGATTTTACACCATTGGAGCTGAGAGAGGATTTGAGCTTCGAGGAGCAACCAGTGAGGATATTGGCTCGTGAGGTGAAGAAGGCGAGAGGCAGGAGCTTTCTTATGTGAAGGTCCTTTGGAGCAACCACGAGGAGCGGGAGGCCACGTGGGAGCTGGAGAGCGCGCTTCGAGAGCGCTACCCCTATCTCTTTCAGATGGAGTCATGAGGTATGACTTTAATTTCGAGTTTCGCGGACGAAACCCTTTTTAGGAGGGGTGAATGTGACACACTGAATGTAAGGATGTGAATTCTCGAAATCCGAGAGTTGCACCATGTTTAGAATCGACTGATTGTCGAATGGATGGACTTCAGAAAGTTCGAAGTTGATCCGAAGGCAAAAAGTGCATCGGAGTTGCTCCCGGTGAAGTTCGGAAGCTTTCGGGCGTTTTTGTGCGCGTAGGCGCGAAAACGGAACCCGAAAAGCTATGTTGGGTCGTGAGCTAAATCCGGCATTAGCGTGGATGAAAAGATGATGAAAACGTGTTCGAAAACATGTTTGCAAAGTCTCGGTTGGATTTGAAAAGAATCGGATGCCAAACGAGCGAAAACGGAGAATAAACGACGAAAAGCTGAAAATTTGGCTAAGTCCTTGGAGTAGGCTGATGGTCCCTAGGGGGACCGGTCTCTGAAAAGGGAGACCGGTCCCGGAAGGCTGTCCCGCGAGAGCAGGCTCTCTGGGACCGGTCTCGTAAGGGGGAGACCGGTCCCCAGCTGCGCAGAGTGGAGCAAGGCTCTCTGGGACCGGTCCTGGGTTAGGGAGACCGGTCCCTGAGCCCGAAAAATGCCCAGTTGGTGCAGTTTGCATAGTTGAGGGTCCTTTTAGCATCTTGTTACAATAGAGCTTATAGAGGGTACCACTCTCTCTCTCCCTGTTATTTCCTCACCTCCCTCACCCGATCACTCTCCTCTCTCTCTCTCTAGCAGCAAGAAGAAGGAGAAGAGGATAGAAGAAAGAGAAGGAGAAAAAGGTTGAGATTTTGGTGGAGAAGCATACTTAGAGGAAGATCCTTGGAGTCTTCTTCTTCCTCTCCACCATTGGAGCTCACCATAGAGGTAAGCCCTAGAGAGCTTTCATGGTAGCTTCTTCTAGAGTGTTTTGTACCTCTTAGAAATAATTTTCTTGGAACCCTAGCTTCTCTAAGAAGTGATCTACACGGTCGATTTGAGCTCTAGCGCAAGATTTTGCTCGGGGCAATTTCTAGGGCTCAAATTGGGGGTTTTCTAAATATGAGGTTTTGATCTCTTTTAACCTCATTTCTAACATATTGTTAGGTCCACGAACGCGTGCGAGGCGACGGTTCGTCGATTCGGCGAACGGTTTAAGCGATCTGAGCCAAACGAAGGCTTTCGGCTTCGATATTGGGCCGGGGAGTCAAAGTAGTGGTTGGAAGTGTCGAGAGCGGCATTCTAGCCTCGTGGAACATCCCAAAAGGTGGGGGTGCTTTAAGCCGTTGGGCTCCCTTTTATGTCTAAGTAAATATTGGTCATATTGCACATATATGTACATATGTATATAGTTTTCATGCATGATAGGGTTGGTATGATTAAATGACTATTCTAGTGTGCCTCCTTATCGTGCGTGACTATGGTGTTGCATTAGGACATAGGAGTATGCTTGCATACCTTCCTTATCGTGCGGCACCATAGGCTTGCATTTGGACATAGGAAGCAAAGGAATGAGTATAATGACATCGAACCCTAGAGACAAGAACTATGATTTAGTTATGCATGATTGCCACCTAGAGATATATGAATCAAGTATAGAACTTGATGAATGACAATGACAACATGACTTTATGATATTGTGCAATAACTTAGTGTAAAGAACACTAGAGCTATATGAACCAAGCATAGAACTTGATGAATGACAACGACATATGACATAGTGTAGCGACACTAGTGACATGAACCAAGTAAACAACTTGACGACATTGACATGGAAACATAGTGTATAGAACACTTATGCATGATTCCCCTGTGTTGGATGCCCTTGTATGGATGCCCTCCAAAGTGGAGGAGATGATCATACTCACACAGTCTGCTCAGCGCTCGTGGTTGGTCGCTCCACACGAGTAGTGCGAGTCTCCGGGGGTCTTGGCACGTGATTCGATAGGGATAGCCTATGTGGGGTCCCGAGGGATAGCCTATGTGGGGTCCCGCGGACAACCCATGAGGTTGAATGTGTTGAGTCGTGGGCGTGCCTACGGGCTAGCCATGGATTGGGTAACAAACTCCAAAGAGTTATGAGATTGGGTACAAAAGTACATATTGAGCATGATAGAATTGCAATTTACTTGATAGAGTTCTATTAGCATGTTGGTGGTTACATGGCTAGAGCATTTCTCTTACCTTATTGTTACAGGCAAAGTAGTTATTGCATTTCTTCTATTATGCTTTACTTACCGTATTTACAGCCTTTAAGATAAATATCTATCTGCTATTGCCTGCTTAGACCTAGTGGGGAGATCGGTGGGGTCGGTGGCCGAGCCCACTGGGAACTAAGGAAGTTAGTTCTCACCCCACTCTATTACAGGTGCAAGTTCGCGGGCGGCTGGTGAGGATCGCGGTATGGGCATCGCGCCCTAGTTGATAGAGGCCGCCATTTGCATTAGAACCTTCCCGATATCATTTTGGTATAGTCTTATGAACAAGAAAAGAATGTATATTTTGGATATGTAATGACTTATGTGTTTTGGGGAAAAGAACATGTATATTCATTTTGGTGAAAGAATGTAAAGAGATGTAAACAAATGTTGAATGATTGTAATAGATAGATTCTTCTCTCTTTATATTACTTGTATAAAATACTTGTACCTTGCTCTTGTTGTCGTTCGCACCTTTAGGTGCATCTTCTTGTCATGTATGATATAGAATTAAATCTCCTGGGTGATTCTTTGCACATGACTTGTTGTTGAGCCTAGGGCGGACAGGGGAGGTGCTGTCCGTTCGGCGCCTGATCGGCGTCCCCGAACCGAACCGAATTGGTAGCGGTCTCGGGGCGTGACAGGTATTCTTTTGGTATCAGAGCAACTAAGAGCAAGTAAAGAGAGAGTCTAGGATGGACCTAGGAAACCCTAGGACGGTAAACCCTAAGGCTATAGGTACGTGAGCGGAACGTGGACCTATGCCATGTGGCGGAAGTTAATACGATTGGGTCGAAGTAATGGTTGAGATATCTCTGGTTGTGAATAGAGATGGATTCAAGGGTATTAGTTCTTGGCTTAAAGTGCTTGTGTTGGGCGGCCGACAACATGACACCGAGAGTCTAGAATGAGTACACTTGTGTGCTTCCGCCTAATTTTTAAATGTGGAGTCTCGTAGATTGTTAATTACGAGTAAGTCGATGGGTTAAGATAACTAACCCGGTTATTGCGTTTCAGGAACTAATGCCTCCGAGACGCTACACGCGTAGGTCGGGTCCGGCATCGTCGTCGGGAGACCCGGATCTACCTGGACCTCCTTTGGCGCCAGAGTCGACGGGCCCTAGCGAGGTGCAGGAGTTACGGACGCAGATGACTGCGTTGACGGGTCGTTTTGATCGGCTCCAGGAGCTAATGGAGCAACAGATAGCGGCGACGGCGGCAGCGGCGGCCGAGAATCGTACTCCACCCGCGCCCCCAGTACGCGTACCTGAGGCGGCTGAAGGCGAGGGTGTGGCAGCAGTTCCGGTGGCGGCATGTCCTCCGCCAGCGAGTGCACTTCTGGCGGCGTCGGGTTCGGCAACCCCGTGCTTCGGCGAGGAGACGGAACAAGAGCGGCGGACGGCCCTTATTCGATTCATGAAGTTCCACCCACCAATCTTGGAGGGCGGACAAGTGGAGCCGGAGATAGTGGAGTCATGGATTGACTCAATGGAAATGATGTTCGAGGACTTTAACACCTCGGAGCAAAACAAGGTCTACTTCGCCACGCATTGTCTTGAGAAGACGGCGAAGGTGTGGTGGAAGCGATTGAAGCGAGATCGACCTTCTGATCTCCCACCTATCACCTGGGAGGAGTTCAAGAGGGAGATGTATGCAAATTACTTCCGGACACGGTGAAGCGAAAGTTGCGAGAGAAGTTCGAACCTTGAGGCAGGGAGACCGCTCTGTAGCGGAGGTCGAGCAGGAATTCTCCCATATTATAGACTGTGTTCCGGAAGTGGTTCGAGACGACCGGGACGGGCGGGCTTGGTTCTTGCGAGGACTCGGCCGAGCATATATCGGGCGGTGCGATTCTTAAGCTCACTACGTATGCGGAGGTATTTGATCGTGCATTATGGGCGGAGCACGGCGACGCGCATGTGCGCGAGGAACGTGAGCTTATGGCAGCCTCCACAGATAAAGGAAAGAAGCGATCGGGGCGGTCCTTCGGGGGTCGGTCAAATTTCAAGAAGCCCCGAAGAACCCACGAACGCGATCGTGGAGTCGTGGACCGCTGCAGTGTACTATATGTGGCGGCGGGAATCATCGGGCACATCAGTGCCGGCAACGGCTGGGCAAGTGCTACAATTGTGGGCAAGAAGGGCACATCAGCCGGAACTGTCCAGCAAAGGCCCCGTCTGCCCCGTCAGTCGCATCGACTCCATCGACACCGGTGTATTATGGAGGAGCTCCACCTGCTGCCATGTCGGCTGGGCGCGTGATGGCTCCGCGTCAGCCCGAGTTACCACGACCAGCGCCGAGCGGACGGGTATTCGCCGCCCTGGCCCAAGTGGAGGAACTGCGAAGCGAACATCGTGAAGTTGTGGCAGGTATGGTTTTAGTTAATGGAGTACGCTCCAGAGCTTTGTTTGACACGGGTGCCACTAATTCAATCATAAGTAAATCATTTGCACGAGCTCATGATATAGATATAAAGGCTTGTGAAAAGGTGTGGCGAATGGATAGTCCCGGTCAGGTAATTCATATTTATAAAGAATGCCCTGCATGTCCAGTGCAGATAGGTGACTGGATAATGCCAATCCGAACCTTAGTGCTAAAAGGGTTGAAGGATTTTGACGTGATATTGGGCATGGACTAGCTTTCGAAATACTATGCGTCGATTGACTGTAAAGAGAAAGTGATAACGTTTCGTGAGCCAGGACAAGAGGAACTTGTTTACAAGGCGTGTAAGAGTTCTTGCTTCGCCGCGACAGTGTCAGCGACGAGAGCGAGGAAGCTTGTTAGCAGCGGTTGCGCCGCCTATATGGCGACCGTTGTAGAAGTTGAGCGAGTGACCCCGACACTCGAGGAACTATCGATGGTTCGAGAGTTCCCGACGTATTTCTGCCGTGCAGGAATACGCGCGAACGGGAGATCGAGTTTGTAATCGACTTGGTTCCGGAACCGCGCCGATTTCGAAGGCTCCATATCGGATGGCGCCGGGAATTAAAAGAGTTGAGGGCTCAATTGTTGGATCTCCTTGATAAGGAATTTATCCGGCCGAGTGTATCGCCGTGGGGAGCCCCGTGTTGTTTGTGCGAAAGAAGGATGGGACATTCGATCTGCGTGGACTATCGCGAATTGAACAAGGTCACGATCAAGAACAAGTATCCGCGCCTCGAATCGATGACTTGACTTGTTTGATCAATTGCAAGGGTCGAGTGTCTATTCCAAGATTGACCTCTAATCGGGCTATCATCAGTTGAGGATTAAGCCGGATGATGTTCAGAAAACCGCATTCCGCACGCGGTATGGACACTATGAATTCACGGTGATGCCGTTTGGGCTCACGAATGCCCCGGCAGCGTTCATGGACTTAATGAACCGTGTCTTCAGAAAGTATTTAGCTCAGTTTGTGGTAGGCTTCATAGATGACATACTGGTCTATTCCCGCAGTGACGGGGAACATGCGGAGCATTTACGCTTAGTACTTCAAATCCTTCGGGAGGAGAAGTTATATGCCAAACTGAAGAAGTGCGACTTTTGGCTGAGGGAAGTTGCATTTCTGGGGCACGTTATTTCTGAGGCGGAATTTACGTTGACCCGAGGAAAATAGAGGCAATCAAGGATTGGCCGCGCCTACGAATGTCACGGAAGTCCGAAGCTTTGTGGGCTTAGCGGGCTATTATAGGCGGTTCGTGGAAGGTTTCTCTAAAATTGTAATTCCACTTACCGATCTAACGAAGAAGGGCACCAAGTTCGTTTGGAGCGACGAGTGCGATCGGAGTTTTCAAGAGTTGAAGAATAGATTGACTTCGACTCCGGTACTCGCGTTACCGGTGCAAGGCGAGGACTTTGTGGTATATAGCGACGCGTCTTATTCAGGTTTGGGGTGCGTTCTGATGCAGGGCGGGAAGGTAATCGCATATGCGTCCGTCGATTGAAGACCTACGAGAAGAACTACCCTATCCATGACTTAGAGCTAGCCTGGTATTTGCTCTTAAGTTGTGGAGGCACTACTTGTATGGCGCGCGTTGCGAAATATACACGGACCACAAAAGTCCGAAGTATTTGTTTACGCGAAAAGAGGCGAATATGCGCCAACGGCGTGGTTGGAGTTATTAAAGGATTATGATGTCTCGATCCTTTACCACCCGGGAAACGAATGTAGTCGCCGATGCTCTCAGCAGAAAATCGGTAGAGAACCTTGCATTGAAGGTTACGGCTCAAGATCCTCTATGCCGGGAGATGAGACGGCTAGATCTTGAGGTAGTAGCTCCAGAAGTACCGGCTATTTTAGCGGCTCTTATTGTTACACCGACCTTGTTGGAGCGGATCAAGAGTCTTCAATCCGCGGACCCTAATCTCCAAAAGGTGCGGCGCGACATTGAGAGCGGACACGGTGGCGACTTCACCATAGATGCGTGGGTGCACTCCGATTAAAGTAACAGGTGGTGTGTGCAGAATGAAGAGGTCCGAAAGCGATTTTGGAGGAAGCTCATCGGGCTCCTTATAGTATTCACCGGGCGGCACCAAAATGTACGAGAGACCTAAAGATGCGATGCGGTGGCGGGGATGAAGGCTGATATTGGACGCTATGTGGCGCAATGTTTAGTATGTCAGCAAGTGAAAGCAGAGCGCCAATACCCAGCGGGGAAGCTTCAGAGCCTACCTATCCCAGTTTGGAAATGGGAAGATATCGCGATGGATTTCGTGGTCGGATTGCCTCGTTCGACGGGCGGCCACGACGCGATTTGGGTGATTGTGGACCGTATGTCAAAGTCGGCGCACTTTTTGCCGATCCACACGACATGGTCAGGTGAGAAACTGGCGCAGGTATATCTTGATGAGGTGGTCAGATTGCATGGGGTGCCGAAGTCGATTGTGTCAGATCGAGATCCCCGATTCACCTCACATTTCTGGAAGAGCCTACAGGAAGCACTTGGCACACGACTCGAGTTCAGTACCGCGTTTCACCCTCAGACAGATGGACAGTCAGAGAGGACTATTCAGATTCTGGAGGATATGTTGCGGGCGTGTGTCATTGACTATAAAGGAAGTTGGGCCAAATATTTGCCAATGGCCGAGTTCGCCTACAATAATAGTTACCAAGCTAGTGTGGAGATGGCACCGTTTGAAGTCCTTTACGGGCGGAAATGCCGATCTCCTGTACATTGGGGTGATGTAGGTGAGCGGGCCATGGTTGGTCCCGAAGTGTTGCGGGAGGCGGAAGAAAAGTTCGCCTCGCTCGCCAACGGATGCTTACGGCGCAATCGAGACAGCGAAGTTATGCGAATAAGCGTCGAAGAGACTTGGAATTCGCGGTAGGAGATCGCGTGTTCTTGAAGGTTTCGCCTATGAGAGGCGTGAGGCGGTTTGGAGTTCGAGGAAAGTTGAGTCCTAGATATATTGGGCCGTTTGAAGTGTTGGAACGTATTGGAGCGGTAGCATATCGGGTTGCATTGCCGCCGCACCTAGCGGACGTTCACAACGTGTTTCACATTTCCAACCTTCGGAAATATGTTCACAATCCCGAACATGCCATGATGTTTGAACCGCCGGAGCTTCAAGAGGACTTGAGCTATGAAGAGTTTCCGGTGGCAATTATTGCTCGGGAGGTGCGCAAGTTACGGAATCGCGAAATTCCTTATGTTCGAGTTCGGTGGAGCAATCACGACGATCGTGAAGCCACTTGGGAGCTCGAGAGCGAGATGAAGATGCATCATCCTCATTTATTCGAGGAGTGAGGTATGGATTTAAGTTTAAGTTTAAGTTTAAGTTTGATTTAAGGGTTCGTTTCGAGGACGAAACTCTTTTTAAGGCGGGGAGGATGTAAGGATGTGAATTCTCGAAATCCGAGAGTTGCACCATGTTTAGAATCGACTGATTGTCGAATGGATGGACTTCAGAAAGTTCGAAGTTGATCCGAAGGCAAAAAGTGCATCGGAGTTGCTCCTGGTGAAGTTCGGAAGCTTTCGGGCGTTTTTGTGCGCGTAGGCGCGCGGAACCGAAAAGCTATGTTGGGTCGTGAGCTAAATCCGGCATTAGCGTGGATGAAAAGATGATGAAAACGTGTTCGAAAACATGTTTGCAAAGTCTCGGTTGGATTTGAAAAGAATCGGATGCCAAACGAGCGAAAACGGAGAATAAACGACGATAAGCTGAAAATTTGGCTAAGTCCTTGGAGTGGGGCGATGGTCCACAGGGGACCGGTCTACGAAAAGGAGACCGGTCTCGGAAGGCTGTCCGCGAGCGAGCTCTGCGGGACCGGTCTCGTAAGGGGAGGCAGGTCCCCGGTGCGCGAGTGGAGCAAGGCTCTCTGGGACCGGTCTGGGTTAGGAGACCAGGTCCCGAGCCGAAAAATGCCCAGTTGGTGCAGTTTGCATAGTTGAGGGTCCTTTTAGCATCTTGTTACAATAGAGCTTATAGAGGGTACCACTCTCTCTCTCCCTGTTATTTCCTCACCTCCCTCACCCGACCACTCTCCTCTCTCTCTCTCTAGCAGCAAGAAGAAGGAGAAGAGGATAGAAGAAAGAGAAGGAGAAAAAGGTTGAGATTTTGGTGGAGAAGCATACTTAGAGGAAGATCCTTGGAGTCTTCTTCTTCCTCTCCACCATTGGAGCTCACCATAGAGGTAAGCCCTAGAGAGCTTTCATGGTAGCTTCTTCTAGAGTGTTTTGTACCTCTTAGAAATAATTTTCTTGGAACCCTAGCTTCTCTAAGAAGTGATCTACACGGTCGATTTGAGCTCTAGCGCAAGATTTTGCTCGGGGCAATTTCTAGGGCTCAAATTGGGGGTTTTCTAAATATGAGGTTTTGATCTCTTTTAACCTCATTTCTAACATATTGTTAGGTCCACGAACGCGTGCGAGGCGACGGTTCGTCGATTCGGCGAACGGTTTAAGCGATCCGAGCCAAACGAAGGCTTTCAGCTTCGATATTGGGCCGGGGAGTCAAAGTAGTGGTTGGAAGTGTCGAGAGCGGCATTCTAGCCTCGTGGAACATCCCAAAAGGTGGGGGGTGCTTTACCGAAGCCGTTGGGCTCCCTTTTATGTCTAAGTAAATATTGGTCATATTGCACATATATGTACATATGTATATAGTTTTCATGCATGATAGGGTTGGTATGATTAAATGACTATTCTAGTGTGCCTCCTTATCGTGCGTGACTATGGTGTTGCATTAGGACATAGGAGTATGCTTGCATACCTTCCTTATCGTGCGGCACCATAGGCTTGCATTTGGACATAGGAAGCAAAGGAATGAGTATAATGACATCGAACCCTAGAGACAAGAACTATGATTTAGTTATGCATGATTGCCACCTAGAGATATATGAATCAAGTATAGAACTTGATGAATGACAATGACAACATGACTTTATGATATTGTGCAATAACTTAGTGTAAAGAACACTAGAGCTATATGAACCAAGCATAGAACTTGATGAATGACAACGACATATGACATAGTGTAGCGACACTAGTGACATGAACCAAGTAAACAACTTGACGACATTGACATGGAAACATAGTGTATAGAACACTTATGCATGATTCCCCTGTGTTGGATGCCCTTGTATGGATGCCCTCCAAAGTGGAGGAGATGATCATACTCACACAGTCTGCTCAGCGCTCGGGGTTGGTCGCTCCACACGAGTAGTGCGAGTCTCCGGAGGTCTTGGCACGTGATTCGATAGGGATAGCCTATGTGGGGTCCCGAGGGATAGCCTATGTGGGGTCCGCGCGACAACCCATGGGGTTGAATGTGTTGAGTCGTGGGCGTGCCTACGGGCTAGCCATGGATTGGGTAACAAACTCCAAAGAGTTATGAGATTGGGTACAAAAGTACATATTGAGCATGATAGAATTGCAATTTACTTGATAGAGTTCTATTAGCATGTTGGTGGTTACATGGCTAGAGCATTTCTCTTACCTTATTGTTACAGGCAAAGTAGTTATTGCATTTCTTCTATTATGCTTTACTTACCGTATTTGACTTTAAGATAAATATCTATACGCTATTGCTTAGACCTAGTGGGGAGATCGGTGGGGTCGGTGGCCGATCCCACTGGGAACTAAGGAAGTTAGTTCTCACCCCACTCTATTACAGGTGCAAGTTCGCGGGCGGCTGGTGAGGATCGCGGTATGGGCATCGCGCCCTAGTTGATAGAGGCCGCCATTTGCATTAGAACCTTCCCGATATCATTTTGGTATAGTCTTATGAACAAGAAAAGAATGTATATTTTGGATATGTAATGACTTATGTGTTTTGGGGAAAAGAACATGTATATTCATTTTGGTGAAAGAATGTAAAGAGATGTAAACAAATGTTGAATGATTGTAATAGATAGATTCTTCTCTCTTTATATTACTTGTATAAAATACTTGTACCTTGCTCTTGTTGTCGTTCGCACCTTTAGGTGCATCTTCTTGTCATGTATGATATAGAATTAAATCTCCTGGGTGATTCTTTGCACATGACTTGTTGTTGAGCCTAGGGCGGACAGGGGAGGTGCTGTCCGTTCGGCGCCTGATCGGCGTCCCCGAACAGAACCGAATTGGTAGCGGTCTCGGGGCGTGACACTGAACTTCTGCAAATAGCAAGGTTCGAGTGATAGATGCGAGAGCTGAGCTTTTCCAGATTTTCTGGAGGGTCGTTGACTATGTTCCGACCCATGGCTCGAGTACCGAGGTTTGTGGATGAATTCCAAGCCCTAAAGTCCAAAAAGTTGGATTTTAGGTTGCTCTCGGGTTGAGTTTCTGAGCTCTTGTCTTGGTACAAAATGGTGTACTGTGCCGTACGGCCATGATGGCTATCTTTGGTACAAGCGAGATTTATACCTGGTATAGAAGTGTAGACCGAGCTAGCAGGAGCCTCGGGTTTGGGTTTGTGGGGTTTGTCTGGTACAAAATTGGCTTATCTGGTACGGCTGGCGATTTTGAAAATTCGAAAGCTGAGGGCTTTTTAGCAATTTGTTGCTTCTATTAGTAGCACCCACGCCCCCTTAGGGCTTCTTTGTGCTGAGGACCTGAGGGAGAGAGGTAGGGAAGCCCTCCAACCATTTCTCTCCCATTCCTTTGATTTTGGATGGATTTCTAAAAAGATTAACCTCTCTTTTTTTCCTCTTTTGATTGCTAGTGCTAGCATCTTCTTGGTTGAGGCTTGGAGCTTGATCTTAGAGCTCTTTTGGAGGAAGACCTTCACTTATAGAGGATTGTGGACTTTGATTTGGAGCTCCTTGAAGGTAGGCAACATCTCTTTTTCCACTAGATTTGGCTTTTGTGGTCTCTTTGTGATGAAACCCTAGATTTGGCATATTAGGGTTTACTTTGGGGCTTTTTGTTTTGATGCTTCTAGGGCCTAATTAATGGGTTTAGAACCTTCCTTTAGGTTGGTTTGAGGAGGCTCTAGCTTGCTTTTGAGATCTCTTGAGAGGTGGCTACGTAGAGGTGAGTTTACTGTCACGCCCGGGGGCCCAGCGGAAGCCCGCCCGGCGCGTGGCCAGACACGCCGTATGTCTACAACATACAAGGCGTCTAGCAAAAACGATAAATAACCACGAAAATATGAAGAATCTAGAAGCATCAGAGCAGTATAACAACTAGAATTCTAAACTAATAAGCATAAAGAAGTGACTAAAAGTAAAGTACCAATCTCTAATATAAACTATAAAGAGAGTACAACAAAAAGAAATCCAACACCACTATAACTAAGTACATGGTAGTCTCTACATAGGGATACAAAACTCTCTCAATTTCACCAAAGTACAAAAAGAGAGAAAAACCCCTACAAGGTGGAAAGCTGCGATAACTAGCTAGCGATTCCCTTTCCACGATCCCTTGCCTCCGCCGGTGCCGAAGGCTCTAAAACACATTAGAAAAAGAGGGCGTGAGAACTATTAATTAATAGTTCCCAGTGGGCAATTACTGACTTCAGTTGCATGCTCCACTAGGCCCAAAACTAAGCAAGTAAGTATAAACGATAATAAGCGATAATAAGCGACATATAAATAACATGTAAACTACTAAACACAATATTTCTACTTAGCATGAATTTGCATAAGTAAGCTATTCTAAGCATGAATAGAAAGCGTTATAATTAACATGAAGTTCCCCACTTGATAGTAAAAGACTAAGTTTACTATTCTAATCAAGATCTATAATGTCCACAAGTGATAGTAAAGTGTTAAAGTTTACTATTCTAGTCAAAGTCCACAGTTTTCTTTAAACTACATTAAGTTTAAGTACAATAAAATCAACCCGAAGGCGATATGGCCGATGCCCACCCGAAGGTCGCCTAGCCCAAATGCCGAGCCTAATGGTCCCGTAGTAGTCAACATTCCCACCCTAGGAATGAGAGCGTCCCACGGCAATCCACTTGGCGCCCAATCCCGCACGGCGAATACAAGAAACGCGTTGGCCAACTCCGAGTGCCTTGGGCTTGTAGGGAGCGACCCTCACAAGCATGTGCGAATGAGCACAATGGCATATAGTCACAAAACTCGTCACAAGTCCCAAATCGTCATGTCTCTAACATGGAATGTACAAGTGTCCAAAAGGCCTATCTCTATGTCATCATGTCTCTAACATGGAAATAATAGATGTCCAGTGGCCTATGTCAAGTCTCTAAGTTGCAGTTTCATAGTTTTCTAAGTTAAGTGCCGCTTGATGACACTTAAGCTTTTCTAAGTTCCAACAAGAGTTCGATGTTTACAATTACATTATCTAAGCTATATAAACATGAATGGCACACTCCCAGGTGCCCACAAATCCCACCCTCACATGCATGCTGTTTAACCCAGAAAGCTCTACTATATAGAGTGAAAATTTTATCATACATAAGGCATGCATTTTAAATGGTTCAAAATTCATAATAAATCTAGTTAGCATGAATATGCATTCAAAATAATTAAATCAAACCGAATAAGCACTTAGGAGCCATTTGCTCCTATGCTCATGAAGCCAAACCCACCAAGTGCGAAAAGCGTTGCTCCGAACCGCTAACGAAGCATCGATAATCACTCCTAGAGTCCTAAAAAGTACACCCTAGGAGTTACAAGCTAAGAAGATAAACCTTGAGTTCACACTTTAAGGATTTCGACAAAAGGTTGGAGAAAACTCACCGAATGCGAAGGAAGTGCTCTTGATCTCCAAATGGGAGTTAGAGTCCTTCTAATCCAACCTAAATCAAAGTTCTAAACCCATCAATTAGGTCCCAAAGGCCCTAAATCGAAAATCCCCAAATCCTAACCCTAGAATCCCATTCTAGGGTTTCATCTCACAAAACCCACAAAATTCGAAACTAGAGGAAAGAGATCATTCACATACCTCTAAGAAGCTCAACACCAAGCTCAAAAAGCCCTAGGCTTGAAGCTTGATCCACCACAAAGCTCCAAAAGGCAAGCTCCAAGCTCCAACAAGAAGACAATGGCTCTAGGTGGCCAAAGGAGAAGAAAAGAGAGATCAATCTCTTAACAATCCGCCCAAAAACCAAAAGAGCACAAGGGTTTAGAGAGAGAAACTCCCCTACCTTGTTTGCTGCTGGGGGAGGGCTCAAATGAAGCCCTAGGGGTGTATGGAACACTAATAGGAATGCTACAATAGCTAAAAACCCCTGAGTTCAAAGCTGCTCAAGCTGCCCGGTTTGTCTTGGTACAAATCCATTTTGTACCGGTATAAACCTGTAACGTAAACCCGAGCCTCGGGTTTGCCAAATCTGCCCTTTTATACCGGTATAAATCTTGGTACATGCGGTATAGCCATCATTTTGTAGGTATAGACACCATTTTGTCTGGGTACAAGGCATAATTTCCAACTTCCGAGAGCCACCTAAAATCCAACTTTTTGGACTTTAGGGCTTGGGACTCATCCCCAAACCTCGGTACACGCGCCATAGGTCGGAACACAGTCAACGACCCTCCAGAAAATCTGGAAAAGCTCCAACAAGAGTCAAATACTCGAACTCCGCAATTTGCGCAAGTCCAGTATGTTACATTCACCCCTCCTAAAAGGAAGTTTCGTCCGCGAAACTCTAAAACGAACTCATACCTCAAGATTCCATCTGAAAGAGATGGGGATAGCGCTCCTGCAGTGCGCTCACAGGCTCCCACGTGGCCTCTCGCTCCTCGTGGTTGCTCCAAAGAACCTTCACGTACGGAATGTCCCGATTCCGCAATTTCTTCACTTCGCGAGCCAAGATCTTCACTGGTTGCTCCTCGAAGCTCAAATCCTCCCTCAGCTCTATGGGTACAGCCTCCAATACATGAGCCGGATCATGGATATATTTCCGAAGGACCGATACATGAAAGACGTTGTGCACGCCCGATAGGTTCGGTGGTAGAGCAAGTCGATACGCTACCGGACCTATACGTTCCAAGATCTCATAGGGTCCAATGAATCGAGGACTCAACTTGCCTCGAATTCCAAATCTCCGAATTCCCTTTGACGGCGAGACTTTCAAGAAGACATGATCTCCAATCTGAAACTCCAAGTCTCGTCGGCGTTTATCTGCATAGCTCCTTTGCCTACTCTGGGCCGTCAGTAGTCGCTCCCGAGCGATTCGAACTTTATCCTCTGCTTCCTGGAGCACTGCAGGGCCTAAAGCCAATCTTTCGCCCACTTCACTCCAATGCAGTGGCGATCTGCACTCTCGTCCATATAATGCCTCGAACGGTGCCATCTTGATACTTGCTTGATAACTATTGTTATAAGCAAACTCCGCCATAGGTAGATGCTGCGACCATCCTCCCTGGAAGTCAATCACACATGCTCGAAGCATGTCCTCTAGAGTCTGTATAGTGCGCTCCGACTGCCCGTCACTCTGGGGTGGAAAGCAGTGCTGAAATCCAATCTAGTACCCAAGGCGTCCTGTAGACTCCTCCAGAAGTGTGACACAAAGCGAGTGTCCCTGTCAGATACGATCAATGTAGGTACTCCATGAAGTCGCACAATCTCATCAAGATACTCTTGTGCGAGCTTCTCTGCAGCCCAAGTAGTATGGATAGGTATAAAGTGCGCCGACTTCGTCAACCTATCCACGATCACCCAAATAGCATCATGCCTAGCTTGAGAGCGAGGCAATCCTGTCACGAAGTCCATGGTGATCTTCTCCCACTTCCACACGGGAATAGGCAAACTCTGAAGTTTTCCCGCTGGAACTCGATGCTCAGCTTTCACCCGTTGGCAAGTTAGACATCTAGCAACGAACTCGCCAACATCCTTCTTCATCCCAGGCCACCAATAAAGTAACCTCAAGTCCTTGTACATTTTGGTGCCTCCTGGATGAATAGCATAAGGTGCCCTGTGTGCCTCCTGAAGGATGTCCTCTCTAAGTCCCGAATCCGCCGGCACACAAATCGGCCCGCCAAAGCGCATCACTCCCTGATCATCCACTAGGAAGTCGCCGGTGCAACCATCAATCATTTTGTCTCGAATCTTTTGCAACTCTAAGTCAAGAGCTTGCTTCTCGTTAATTCTATCCATAAGTGTAGGTTGCACCACCATAGTCATCAGCCGCAAGGGTGTATCGGGAGTCACTACCTCCAACTCCAACCGCTTCATCTGCTCGATCAACTGCGGTTGAGTAACAACATGCATCGCTAAGTTCTCGGTAGATTTCCGACTTAGCGCATCCGCCACCACGTTAGCCTTGCCCGGGTGGTAGAGAATAGTCAAATCATAATCCTTGAGTAGCTCCAACCATCTGCACTGTCTCAAGTTCAACTCCTTCTGAGTGAAAAGGTACTTTAAGCTCTTGTGATCCGTATACACCTCGCACCGCTCGCCATACAAATAGTGGCGCCACAGCTTTAATGCAAAGACCACGGCCGCCAACTCCCAAGTCATGTGTAGGATAGTTCTTCTCATATTCCTTTAACTGGCGAGATGCATACGCGATCACCTTGTCACCCTGCATCAAGACACAGCCCAATCCGTTAAAAGATGCATCACTATAAACCACATACCCTGCTCCAGCAATAGGTAATGTGAGGATTGGAGCGGTCGTCAATCTCAGCTTCAACTCTTGAAAGCTCCTTTCACACGCATCATTCCAAATGAATTTAGCTCCTTTGTGCGTGAGGCTCGTGAGGGGAGTAGATAACTTCGCAAAGCCCTCCACGAATCTGCGGTAGTAGCCGGCCAAACCAAGGAAACTCCTGATCTCGGTGATGCTCGTCGGTCTTGGCCAATCCTGAATGGCTTCTATCTTCCTAGGATCCACTGCTATGCCTGATCCTGAAATCACATGTCCCAGAAAAGCCACTTCTTGAAGCCAAAATTCGCACTTCTTCGGCTGTGCAAATAACTTCTTTTCCCGAAGCACTTGTAGTACCAATCTCAAGTGTTCCTCGTGCTCCACATCACTTCGGGAATAAACCAAGATGTCGTCGATGAAGACCACGACGAACCTGTCTAGATAAGGCTTGAAGACACGGTTCATTAGATCCATAAAAGCTGCCGGGGCATTAGTAAGCCCAAACGGCATAACAGTGAACTCGTAATGTCCATACCGTGATCTAAAAGCTGTCTTCGCCACATCCCCAGGCGCAATCTTCAACTGATGGTATCCCGACTTCAAGTCTATCTTGGAATACACATTCGATCCTTGAAGTTGATCAAAAAGATCATCAATCCTCGGCAACGGATATTTATTCTTGATCGTGACTTTATTAAGTTCACGATAATCCACGCAAAGACGAAGTGATCCGTTCTTCTTCTTCACAAAAAGAACCGGTGCTCCCCAAGGTGACACACTCGGTCGAATGAAGCCCTTGTCCAACATATCCTGTAACTGTGCCCTCAGCTCCTTTAACTCTGCCGGTGCCATCCTATAGGGTGCCTTCGAGACTGGGGTAGTCCCGGGAGCGAGATCTACCACAAACTCGATCTCCTATCGGGTGGCATGCACAGTAGCTCCATTTGAAACACGTCCCGAAACTCCGTACCACCGGGATGTCCTCGATCCTAGGGGTATCATCCTCACCCCTCAATGGGATACAAGCCAAATAGGCTACGCATCCACGGTTGATCAGTTGCCTAGCTCGAGACGAACTGATCGACCTCGCAAAAAGCGAACTCTGGCATCCTCTATACACCACCTCACTCTGACCCGGTTCTCTAAAAGTAACCGTTCGATTAACACAATCGATAGTGGCGTAATATCTAGTCAACCAATCCATACCCAAAACCACGTCAAAATCCCCCAACTTGTGCACTACTCGCAAGTCCGCGGGCATGGTCCAATCTCCTACCCGGATAGGGCAACTCGGGCAATACTCTCGCACGTCCACAATGTGGTCGGGTACAAGAATACGTCCAGGGTGTAGTAAAGGAACAAAGCGGATGTCATGCAACTCGGCAAGCGATCTATAAATGAATGTGATGCACCGGTATCAAATAATGCGCGTACTCTAATGCCATCAAGTAAAATGATACACCACCACATCCTCGGTATCACTGCCGCCTCGATCTGCGCGGCGTACATCGCCCCTCGGCGCTGTCGTGACCCCTCGCTCGCGGCTGGACGGTCGGCCGCCCGGTGCAGTGCGTGTCGACGGGGTCCCACGGTGGCGGTGGTAGAGCCGGTGCCGATGCGAAGATGGTGTCGGTGAAGAACCTCTCGGGCACTCGGTACGGATGTGGCCCTCCTGGCCACACTGGAAGCACCTGCCTGCCCGCTGTGGACTCTGCGGCGGGTGGTGAGAACCACCGCAGATCACACACCGGGGAGGCCGGCGTCGGTCAGGTCCTCCTCGCTGGGGCGGTGCGCCACGACTGCGCGGCTGGTGTCTCGGATGCATCGGGGGCCTCCTAGAGTGCGTCTGGCTCGCACCCTCGGCCGCGGGCCTCTTGCCCTTTCCTTTATCCAAGCCCTCGCGTCTCTCCTGTACCATGGCCGCGCCGCTCTCCACAGTGAGCGCGCGGTTCACCACCTGTCGGTAAGTCTGAAGCTCCGATGACTGCACGAACCGGAAGATCGACAGTCGCAGTCCACGCTCGAAGATGCGGGCCTTATCCTCGTCCCGCACGACGAAGGGCACGCAATGCAGAAGCCGAGAAAACTCCCTCTCGTACTCGGCTACCGATCGATCCCCCTGAGTAAGGCTGCGCAAACTCTGCTCCATCTGTGTCTTGACGCTGTCGGGGAAGTAGTGTGACAATAGAAGTTCCTTGAACTTCAACCAAGTAATAGCCGCCAAGTCGGTCTTTGGGGTTCTCGAATGTCCATCCACCGGTAGGCCTCGCCGTCGAGGTGGTGGGTGGCGAGCCACACCCTATCCCGCTCCTCCACAAATGTGTCGCGGAATAGCTTCTCCATGTGCATCAACCACTTTTCCACAATCCAGTGGTCGACGTTCTCACCGTCAAAGATCCTCGGACTGCACTTCCTAAACTCCTTGAGGCGACCCATGAGTCGATCCCTCTCGGCTCCCTGAGCCATAATCGGAAATGCCGCGCCACCGGCGACGCTCGTCTTGGCGGGGTGTCCCGGTCCTCCTCCCGGCGCTCGACTGCCGGAGTCGTCTGGTGTGAGCCGGCCGCGGGGGACTGCGCCCGCGGTAAGTCAACCTCGGCTGGTGCTGGCGGTGAAGGGGTCTGAGCCTCCCTCGCAGCCGCCTGCTGCAGTAGAAGGTCCTCCATGCGCTTCATGCGCGCCTCCTGACGCTGTGCCGTGCCGTCGCTGCGTCACCAAGGCCGTGAGGGCCGCCGGTGGCCCTCAACTCACGGACCTCGCGGATCGGAGGTAGCGGAGGCCTCGACCTCCTCAAAAGTCGCCGCATTGTCCGCTCCAACAGATTTCGAGCGAGTTATCGGCATCGTCACTACAACATTATAAAAGCGCAAGTTAGTAAGCTCACGCAATCGCATCCCCGCTCATTCTATAAATACCCAAATAATGCGAAAGTAATGAAGTGTCATTTACTACTAACTCCCGATGTTACGTTGTCGGCCGCCAACGTAACCCTCCGCGGGTTAGAAGTTATACACTTCGAGCCAACTCTACTTACTAGAGTTATTCAAGATACCCAATCTTAATACTTTCGCTCACAAGTTAAATAGACCTCGTCTCTCACGAGCCTATATCCTATAGTCCAACGCCTAAGGTTTGCCGAGGTCCACAAGAAGACTCAACCCTAGTCTCGATACCAATTTAATCATCACGCCCGGGGACCCAGCGGAAGCCCGCCCGGCGCGTGGCCAGACCCGCCGTATGTCTACAACATACAAGGCGTCTAGCAAAAACGATAAATAACCACGAAAATATGAAAAATCTAGAAGCATCAGAGCAGTATAACAATTAGAATTCTAAACTAATAAGCATAAAGAAGTGACTAAAAGTAAAGTACCAATCTCTAATATAAACTATAAAGAGAGTACAAGAAAAAGAAATCCAACACCACTATAACTAAGTACATGGTAGTCTCTACATAGGGATACAAAACTCTCTCAATCTCACCAAAGCACAAAAAGAGAGAAAACCCCTACAAGGTGGAAAGGCTGCGATAACTAGCTAGCGATTCCCTTTCCACGATCCCTTGCCTCCGCCCGTGCCGAAGGCTCTGAAACACATTAGAAAAAGAGGGCGTGAGAACTATTAATTAATAGTTCCCAGCAGGCAATTACTGACTTCAGTTGCATGCTCCACTAGGCACAAAACTAAGCAAGTAAGTATAAACGATAATAAGCGATAATAAGCGACATGTAAATAACATGTAAACTACTAAACACAATATCTCTACTTAGCATTAATTTGCATAAGTAAGCTATTCTAAGCATGAATAGAAAGCGTTATAATTAACATGAAGCTCCCCACTTGAGAGTAAAAGACTAAGTTTACTATTCTAATCAAGATCTATAATGTCCACAAGTGATAGTAAAGTGTTAAAGTTTACTATTCTAGTCAAAGTCCACAGTTTTCTTTAAACTACATTAAGTTTAAGTACAATAAGATCAACCCGAAGGCGATATGGCCGATGCCCACCCGAAGGCTGCCTAGCCCAAATGCCGAGCCTAATGGCCCCGTAGTAGTCAACATTCCCACCCTAGGAATGAGACTGTCCCACGACAATCCACTTCGGCGCCCAATCCCGCACGGCGAATACAAGAAACGCGTTGGCCAACTCCGGAGTGCCGGCTTGTAGGGAGCGACCCTCACAAGCATGTGCGAATGAGCACAATGGCATATAGTCACAAAACTCGTCACAAGTCCCAAATCGTCATGTCTCTAACATGGAATGTACAAGTGTCCAAAAGGCCTATCTCTATGTCATCATGTCTCTAACATGGAAATAATAGATGTCCAGTGGCCTATGTCAAGTCTCTAAGTTGCAGTTTCATAGTTTTCTAAGTTAAGTGCCGCTTGATGACACTTAAGCTCTTCTAAGTTCCAACAAGAGTTCGATGTTTACAATTACATTATCTAAGCTATATAAACATGAATGGCACACTCCCAGGTGCCCACAAATCCCACCCTCACATGCATGCTGTTTAACCCAGAAAGCTCTACTATATAGAGTGAAAATTTTATCATACATAAGGCATGCATTTTAAGTGGTTCAAAATTCAAAATAAATCTAGTTAGCATGAATATGCATTCAAAATAATTAAATCAAACCGAATAAGCACTTAGGAGCCATTTGCTCCTATGCTCATAAAGCCAAACCCACCAAGTGCGAAAAGCGTTGCTCGAACCGCTAACGAAGCTTCGATAATCACTCCTAGAGTCCTAAAAGCACACCCTAGGAGTTACAAGCTAAGAAGATAAACCTTGAGTTCACACTTTAAGGATTTCGACGAGGGTTGGAGAAAACTCACCGAATGCGAAGGAAGTGCTCTTGATCTCCAAATAGGAGTTAGAGTCCTTCTAATCCAACCTAAATCAAAGTTCTAAACCCATCAATTAGGTCCCAAAGGCCCTAAATCGAAAATCCCCAAATCCTAACCCTAGAATCCCATTCTAGGGTTTCATCTCACAAAACCCACAAAATTCGAAACTAGAGGAAAGAGATCATTCACATACCTCTAAGAAGCTCAACACCAAGCTCAAAAAGCCCTAGGCTTGAAGCTTGATCCACCACAAAGCTCCAAAAGGCAAGCTCCAAGCTCCAACAAGAAGACAATGGCTCTAGGTGGCCAAAGGAGAAGAAAAGAGAGATCAATCTCTTAACAATCCACCCAAAAAACCAAAAGAGCACAAGGGTTTAGAGAGAGAAACTCCCCTACCATGTTTGCTGCTGGGGGAGGGCTCAAATGAAGCCCTAGGGGTGTATGGAACACTAATAGGAATGCTACAATAGCTAAAAACCCCTGAGTTCAAAGCTCGAAAGCTGATTTGTCTGGGTACAAATCCATTTTGTACCGGTATAAACCCTGCGAAACGCCAAACCCGAGCCTCGGGTTTGCCAAGTCTGCCCTTTTATACCGGTATAAATCTTAGTCTGTACCGGTATAGCCATCATTTTGTACCGGTATAGACACCATTTTGTACCGGTACAAGGCCTAATTTCCAACCCGAGAGCCACCTAAAATCCAACTTTTTGGACTTTAGGGCTTGGGACTCATCCCCAAACCTCGGTACACGCGCCATAGGTCGGAACACAATCAACGACCCTCCAGAAAATCTGGAAAAGCTCCAACAAGAGTCAAATACTCGAACTCCGCAATTTGCGCAAGTCCAGTATGTTACATTTACCCTTCTCTATGTGAGTTTTATGTTGGGTAATTTCTAGGGCTTTTGAACCTAATTAGTTGGTTTAGAATATTTGATTAGGGTGCTTAGAAGGGATCTAGCTTCCATTCGAAGCTTCGTGAGGGATTTCACTCATTGGTGAGTTTTTTCCTGTTCTCTAGTTCTGATACTCGCTGTTTGAGTCGTGGGCTCGTCAGTTGACTTTGAAACTTCTTGTCACGCCCCGGGGTCGGCAGGACCTTCCCCAAAGCGTGCCCAGACCCGCCATATGCCAACACATACAAGGCGTCTAACTTAAAAACAGCAGAATTAAAACATACAATAGGCTAAAACTATAGGTATCAGAGCAACATACAGCTAGCCCTATCAACAAGTAGAGAGTAGGAAAACTATAAACATAAGGAGACTAACAACATAACCAAAAAGAACATAAGGTTAATACAATATTAGTCCCAAAAAGTGGTGGTCTCTCTAAATACGGGCACAACTCACAACCTCTCTAAAAGCAACATAACTAGAGAAGTATCCACCTATCGATCAACCTCGCCGAGTGCCGCTAACCCGAAGCAACACCCTTGCCGCGATCCCTAACCTCCCCCGATGCGGAAGGCACTGAAAAGGAAACAGAAACATGGGGCGTGAGAACTATAAATTTATAGTTCCCAGTGGGCAATTACTGACCTGCACCATTGCACCACTAGGCCCAAAGAAAATAGAGCAAGTAAGCGATATAATTAAACTTGTAATTAAAGTATAAAGAGATGCTACAATAACCATGTTCCCAAAATTTAAATGTCATAAGTTCTCGTTCCAACATATAAAAGATGATGTGTTTTAACTATAACCAACGAGTATACTAACATGTAATTAAAGAATTACCAAGTATACTATAACTCCAAGTAAAGTCCACATAATCCAACTACTAAGTCCTATCTAGTAGTGATTGTTATATAGTAAAGTTGAATGTCCAAGTTCAATTCTCTCTCTAGGATTTATCCATAGTAATCCAACTTGTGCCACCTAAGTACCGTGGTAGCCCAACATCCCCCGCAAGGAATGAGTCTGTCCCAACGGTCCCGTAGGTTTCTCAACACCGCACGCGCGAACGAATCGCGAAGGCCAACTCCGGAGTGCCGGCTTGTAGGGAGCGACCCTCACAAGCATGTGCGAAAGAGCACAAATGGCAACAAGTATAGTCAAGTCTCGAGTCCAAACCTCATGTCTCAACATGGAAATAGTAACTAGTAACCCTAAGGTCTAGTTCAATTATTCTCATGACACTAGATTCTCTATGTCAAGTTCATTCACGAGCCTAATGCCGCTTGATGACATTAGCTCACTATTCTACACCTTTGATGCCAAGCCAATGCCGCTTAATGACAAGGGCTTTTCTCCTATGTCATGCATAGTTCTATGTTCTCAAACACATGTCAAACTAACTATAACAATTTAGTTCAAGTTCTAAAATAGAATGCTACCACCCCTCAGCTCTCATAAGCATGCATCTCTACTATATAGAGGGAAATTGCACTATACATAACATATGTATCTTAAGCATTCTAAAATTCACAAATAATATATGAAACATGAAAACACATGATTTCCCAATTAACCGTAAGTATATAAGCTCCAATGAGAATTTCTCATTGTGCTAGGTGAGGCCAAACCCACCGTCGCTCCAAGCGTCGCTCGGAACCGCTAACGAAGCTTCGATTCCTACTCCTAGTACCCTACAAAGTAAATCCTAGGAGTTACAACCTCTAAAGATGAACCATGTGTTCAATCTTTAAACTTCTATACAAAGAATAAGGAAAAACTCACCTTAGTGTAAGAATCCTTCTCCAATTCTCAAATGGAGTGTAAATCCCTTCCAAAGCAACCTAAATCAAGGTTCTAAACCAATCAATTGGACTCTAAAAGCCCTAGGTTGCAAACCCCCAAAATAAACCCTAATATGCCAAATCTAGGGTTTCATCTATAAAGAAGCAACCAAACTCAAATCTAGGGGAAGGAGATGAGTTGCTTACCTTCTAGGAACTCCAAACAAGGCTCAAAACCCTCAAAGCTTGAAGATCTATCCTCCCTCAAGCTCCAAGCTTCACCCATGGTGGAAAAATGCACCAAGAAGCAAAAAGGAGAAAAGAGAGTGATTAATCTCTTTAAAAACCAACCCAAAGCCCTAGAAACCAAGAGAGAAGTAGAGAGGGCTCCTTACCTCTTTTCCTCAGTGATCCCAGCACAAAAGAACCCTAAAGGGTCGTGGGTGCTGTTATAAGAAGCAACAAAATGCCAAAAAGCCCCTGCAGTTTCGGATTTTCGAAACTGCCAGGCTGTACCGGTACAAATCCAGTTTGTACCGGTATAAACCCTGCGAAACAGCAAACCCGAGCCTCGGGTTTGCCCAGCTGCTCATCTATACCGATATAAATCTCGGCTTGTACCGGTATAGCCATCATTTTAATTGTACCGGTATAGACACCATTTTGTACCGGTACAAAGGCATAAAATTCCAACCCGAGAAAACCTGGAAAAGCTCAGATCTCACATCTAACACTCGAACCTTGCAATTTGCAAAAGTTCAGTGCGTCACACTTCTTGCATGACCTTTCTAGGGTACAAGGAGTCTGAAAAGTGTCGGAGTTGGCGACCCGGAGCGAGCGAGGATTATCGGTGGGTTTGACCTCATAATTCAATGAAATTCTCATTGGAGTTACTTGAGCTTTGTAAAATGAAAAATTATGTGTTTTCATGTTAGTTGCATCGTTGTTGAATTTTTGAATGCTTAAAACATATGCCTTATGTTTAATGAAATTTTTGACCTCTATATAGTATAGAGTGGCTTGTGGACTTAGGCATAGTGTTGCATTCTACTTGTGGCTTGAGAGCATGTTGGATATAGTGAAAATGACATGAGAACAAGTGAACTTGAACTTAGAACTATGTATAACATAGGAGAAAAGCTAATGTCATTAAGCGGCATTAGACTTGGCATCGGTTTGTGAACTAGTGAGCTAATGTCATCAAGCGGCATTAGGCTCGGATTCGAACTTTGACATAGAAATTCTAGTGTCATGTAAACTATTTTACTAGACCTTAGGATTACTAGTAACATTTGCCATGAGAGTGACATGAGGTTTTGGACACTTGAGACTTGGACAGTGCTTGTTGCCATTTGTGCTCTTCGCACATGCTTGTGAGGGTCGCTCCCTACAAGCCGGCACTCCGGAGTTGGCCTTCGCGATTCGTTCGCGCGTGCGGTGTTGAGAAGCCTACGGGACCGTTTGGGACAGACTCATTCCTTGCGGGGGATGTTGGGGCTACCACAGTACTTAGGCGGCACAAGCTGTTAGTTTAGGGGGAAGCCCCAAGGATCTATCTAGATTGTATCAAACAACACATAGAGGGGGGTGAATAGGTGTATCGGCCAAAAACCACAAATTCTCGATGCGATAAAAGTAAATGCGGAAAATAAAAAGCACACCGAGATTTACGTGGGAAAACTCCAAACTCGGAGTAAAAAACCCACGGGACCAACACGCGAATAAACAATCAATAAGAGAAAAGATTACAAGGTGATACCGAACTCCACGGACTCGACCTCTCTAACTCTCCTATGGATCTCCGCGCAATCCTCCTTCGGGTTGTCCACGCCCTCACGTCCGAGTCCACGAACGCCACGTCCCGAATCCACGAAACGCCTCCACTTCGAATCCACGAAGCCTTGATCACGCCGAATCCACGACGCCCACTCGAATCCACGAGCGCACTCCGTCCGGAGCAAAAACAATACGATCGATGATGATTTATTGCTTAGATTCTCATTAAAGATCTATGGGAATAATCTCTAAGCAATTCTCAAATTGATTCTAGAAAAACATTAAGAATTAGGGCACCGAGAATCAATTTGGGAGAAGCTTGATGTAGAAGATGAGGAAAACGGCTACCTACAAGCTTCTAGGGTTTTTCATAAATAATCTAGGCTTAATCCTCTTTTAGAAACACCCCTACATCTTATTTATAGGTTTAGAAGACTTCTAGATAGATTTGGATTAAAAAAATAAATCTTTAAAACAGATTTCGTATCGAGGGACCGGTCCTCCAGATCAGAGACCGGTCCTCCCTTGCGCAATAAAATATTAATCACCGAGGGACCGGTCTCACATGCCAGGGGACCGGTCTTATTCAGCGATATGTGAATTTCCGGCCTCCGGGACCGGTCCTCCCTTTGTGGAGACCGGTCCTCTCGTGCAAAGTTGCGCATAGGGAGCTCTCGGGACCGGTCTTCCGCTTGTGGAGACCGGTCCTTCCGTGCAAAGGTGCGCAGAGGGTGCATCGGGACCGGTCCTCTCAATGTGGAGACCGGTCCTCTCAACCAGATATGCAGAGTGAAGAACCAAATTAGTTAAAACTCAATTTCAACAATCCTAATGTCTTCTAAACACTTGTTAAAGTATATAAATCATCATCATCAGTATTTGAACTTACCGAGCATTGTGGATTTACGTTTCGAGTCTGCGAGTCTTCGATCTTCGTCTCATCTTCTCTAAACCTTCAAGACTCCGAACTAACTTCACGAAATATGCCAACATAAAATCCGTAACAATCTCCCCCTTTGGCAATTTCGTGACAAAACCCAAAATTACATTAAAATACTCACAACGCTCAACTCACAAAAAAATGAAATTCATTGCCATCACCAAAACAATGAACTTCTCGCGTGAAAGATCCAAAGAAATACAAAATTATAATTTTGCAACTCCTAAACAAACTCTATGACTTAGACACAAGGAGTCTTGATGTTTTGATTTCAAAACCTGCAAAAAGACAATTTTCTCCACGAACAAAGTTCATAAACAAGGTCAGTAGTAAAGAAAATATATGACAATAACAATCTCTCCCCCTTTGTTCATGAAAATCTAATATATGAAAATAACTGTCACGCCCCGAGCCCGCCAATTCGGTCGGATTCGGCGCGCCGGCAGACCGCCAAACGGACAGAGTTTTCCCTGTACGTCCAAGGCGTCGCAATCGATATAATTACAAGAAGGTTCCAACTAGGAACAGTATTCAACCTACAACGATTGCATAAGAAAGCTAGGTATCAAACAACATAAACACATCTTATGTTATTACATTCATTCCACATTCATTTTACATCACCGATTAATTTACATTAGACTTCCAAATACAATCTACTCATTATTACATCCTTTCACCAGTTACATTTTGCTCACTACCCTCTAGTCCCCGCTATTAAAACGGCCTCGTGGTACCGCTACCGGTCTCCCGGTAGGGCGCTATCTACGTATCTACGCCTTGCCTCGCGCCGCCGCCGCGCCGCTCACGTGTATACCCGTACCCCCCAAAACCACAACACGGGGGTGAGAACTATTGTCCATAGTTCTCGTGGGTACGGTCACCCAAGAGAACAAATTTCGACCAATAGGTCCAAGGAGGCACTGCAAATATGTTAGTCCAAAAACATATATAGGTATATAACTTGCAACTAACATAAAAACATGCCTCACAAGTGCAACATGCAAATTATTACTTTAGCTCTTAGCTTTTCTTTACCTTTTCGCTATTCTGTACTTTAGCTATTTCATTCTTACTTAGCTATTCATAATTCATACCCGTTGTAACTCTAAGGTTTCTACTTACCTTAGCTCATGTCATTAACTTCCAAGGTTTCTATAACCCTAGGTTTCCATCTCAAGTCCAACTTGCTTCTAAGGTGTCTATTACCTTAGGTTCACCATACATATCACTAGCCCTCAAGGTTCTTTCTACCTAATTTCGTAGCCACCCGACTCGGCCACGAGTCAATCAATAGCGGATAATCCGCACTTTGCCCGGCTCGAGGTGAAGGACCCCGTCACATACACCTCACCCCTCGCAAGCCAAGAACCACATCGCCCAACGGTCCGCCCGAAGGTCCGTGCACCGTGGTCGTGGATCCGCTGGGGAGAGGAACATGCCGCATACACCCATAGCCAAGATTCCCTGATAGGGAGAGGAACATGCCGCATACACCCTAGCGCTCACTTTGTTCTTGCTTAGTCACAATCCTCGAAGTTCTTCCGGTGGGAGAGGAACATGCCGCATACACCCGCGGAACCAGAACTATCGAGCTCACAATTACCGGAATTCCTAATCCATTCCACTTTGCTTGAGGGTTGGCCTTAACCCTCAAGAGTCGACCCACTAGGTCCATTGTTCTTTACATCCTAGGTCCACTTGACTCTAGGGTTCATTCCTTGTCACATAACCTAGATTGTCTTAACTCTAGGTTCAATGTCATTCTAGCTCGACCTAGGTTTACTCACACTAGGTCCATTGCCATCGTTGTTCAACCTATGTCCTTGACACTAGGTTCAATGCCACTCACCTAGATCCATTGACTCTAGGTTTGCTATAACCCATGTTCATTACACTAGGTTAGATGTCACACTCCTAGGTCCATTGACTCTAGGTTTACTATAACCTATGTTCTTTACACTAGGTTAGATGCCACTCGATCTATATGTGCATTTAGTCCATGACTCACATTCTTTACTTGGCATTCTTTACTTGGCTCTCTTATGTCTATCAATCCACTCATATGCATGTTTCTATTATGCTAAGCATGCATTCTTTTACTCTTCTAGCATCGTACTTTATGCTATTATCATGCATTTCATTCATTTACTTGCAACTACTTAGCATTTTACTCTACCTCACTAGCATGCATTTCTACTCATGCATTATTGAACATGCATCAACAGGAGTTAAGTAACTCTTAGACATACAGGCGACCTAGTCGCTTCGGTAAACGCACCCACCTTGGTTTTGCTCTCCGATTGCTCGTCGACACTTGCAATCGGCCGCCCGCGGCACCCGTGACCTGATTCGGCTCAACTCGTGCGCGACCAACCGAACGATCTTCGAATCTCGATCTGAGACTTCGTGCCGTTGCCCCACGTCTTCAAGTTGCCCCAGCCCGTTTTCGTGAATTTAGGGCTCCTATCTTGCGTGCTGCGGACATCTGGTATGAATATATTAAAATATTAATATCTTTGCAACCGCTCGTCGGATCACCGAACCGAGCGCGCCAACGCGTTCGTTGCACCCCTAATTAGGTTTTTATGGGGTCAAATGAGATCAATCTCATCTATTTCTAAAATCCCCATTTGGATGCCCTAGATGCTACTATAGCCAAATTCACCAAATCGATCTACGAAATGGGGAATACTCATCTTACTAGCATGCTAGGGTTCCATAAATCCCAACTCTAGGGTTTAAGACCCACTACAAGGGGATCTACCCTGAGAGAGAGAGAGGGAGAGCTCAAGCTTACCTCTCAAGAGCTTGCCCACTTGAGGGAGAAGGAGGAGATGGTCATCATCATCATCACCATCATCTTCTTCTCCATCTCCTTTTTCCTTTTCTTCTTCTTCTTCTTCTTCTTCTTCTTCTTTTCTTTCCTTCTTCTCTTCTTCTTGCTGTCGAACAGAGAAGAGAGAGAGAGAGAGGGAGGGTGCGATCAGAGTGAGGGAGAGAGAGAAAGAGAAGAGGTTTTATCCCTCTCTTTACAACTAACCCCCGCACAATTGCTATAAGGCCCTCAACTTTACAATATTTGAAATGCTCAAACCGGCATTTTCGGCTCGGGACCGGTCTCCTAACCCAGGACCGGTCCTGCAGAGCCTTGCTCCACTGCACACTGAGACCGGTCTCCCTTAAGAGACCGGTCCCGTAGAGCTCGCTCTCGCGGATACCTTCCGGACCGGTCTCCTTTTCAGTGGACCGGTCCCCCTGTGGACCATCACCCTATTCCAAGGACTTAGCCAAATTTTCAGCTTTTTTCCGTTTCTTCTCCGTTCCAACTCACTTTTGGCTCGTTTGACCTCCGATTCTTTTCAAATTGAACCGAGCCTCTCCACACATGATTTAAATCATGTCCACATCGTCATTTCATCCGCGCAAGTGCCGGATTTGGCTCACGGCCCAAAGTAGCCTTTCGGGCTCCGTTTCGCACCTAGTGCACCGAAAACACCCGAAAGCTTCCGACTTCACCGGAGCCACTCTTATGGCCTTCTAAGCCAACATACCTCGTAACTTCAAGACTTTAGAAGTTCGATATGTCACATTCTCCCCTCCTTAAAAGAGTTTCGTCCGCGAAACTTACTCATCTCCATCAACTCACAATCCAATTCAATTTATCGAGTAATTTAGGAGATTCCAATGCACTTTTTTTTTTTTTCTTCGGAGCGGCCTTTCACTAATTAGAATCATTCACAGGCCCATCACGAAGATTGTGAGACTAGTTTCATTCACATTTGCTAAGCACAACTTCAAAAGTGCATTACAACTCCGATAAACATTAGTGGAAGCGCAAGTCGACATTCAACGACCTCTCACGCTCCAACCTCACTTGCAAACGCTTTGCAAGAAACTTCACCTTGCGTTTACTCATCTCATCTCTTAGCGCACTCAGATCCAATCACCCACATTGCCTAAAGCAACATCTTAGGAGCATCACTTAGTGGTGAGTGCTTCAATATCAACCGAATCTTGCTCCATCGTGAGATGGTACACTTCGGCGCATCTCGCCTCCATTCCGTAAAAGAGCATTATCCTCAATTGTCATGTGGCTTCTTCAATCGAAGTGTCTCCTAGAGACCACTTGCTTCAATTTCAATTGCCACGACTTATTCGGCTCCTTAGCTGCGATCACTTACACGAACACTTCGCTCGCGAATCCTGGTCAACTCTTCGTTAGAGTTATCAACTCACCGTTTACCTCGGTCTCTACGGGTGGACCAATGGTCGCCAACTCTACGTCGCCCTATCGCTTAGACGTGTCTCAACTACGCTTAGCGTTCTCTCGTTAATAGCGTAGACCCAATCAAGACTTTCGCGAAATTCTCACTTGGGAATTCACACACTCCAATCAGAGCAATCAAGACCCCAAACCACACTCAACTCTCGGATTGGGTCACAACCGCACTCTGCGCATTATCGATCTTAAGATCCAACACGTGGCATTTTCACGTTCGGGTTCAAGCTCGGACTACCGTCTCCGACCAAAACTCTCGCCCTACCAACAGGTACCGGGCCGCTGCCACTAGCAGCCGACTGCGCCTGCCCAATGGGCCCAGGCTCCGCAGTCCTCAAATGGTCCAGGCACGGGTCGTCCCAAGCACTACCCGCTAACGTTGTCCTACACGACACGCTCTATAGAGCTACACAACCTGTCGACTCCTAGGCACCTAGTGCAAGCCACGCCTACGAGTGATCCATGGCCCGCTTCACACTTAGCAATGTCAAGTGCTATCGCCAATCCACTCTCTACCGAATCGGAACCGCACCCTACGAGTACCTGTACTCGGGCGCTCCACGCCTCTGTAGCGTTCTACGCTAAGTCTCAGCTTTGGGGCAGGACTGCGCCCCACGCACCGCCTACTAAGCAACTTTCCTAACCCCACATGGAGGTATCGCTAGGCCCACAGGCCAAATTCGACGCTAACCAACTATTTCCTCAATAGTGGTTCTAACCACGCCAGGCATCTGGCCGCTCGGCCTATGCACTCCAACTACACGAGCACCACTCGCCCACCTCAATTCGAGGTATCACTTGGCCTCACACGCGCGTACTCGGCAACTAGTCGATCATGCTCTCAACTGCGGTTCTACTTCCGCCGTCAGTCTATCGGTACTACATCCGAAACATTCGGATTACTCGGGTATCCTCAAGTATCACGGCTTAACTCTCGCAATCCATTACTCGTTGCCTTGAGAGTCGCCGCACCACTTCGTCTCTACCACGAGTCTTATCTCTCGCCCACGAATCACAACTAGCCATTTGCTAGTGCCACTTGGCTTTCTACCTGCCGCTGTGCGCCACACTCTCACACCGGAAGCATGCCCGGTATCTCCTCCCACCCGTCACTAGGTCCCTACTATAATGATGTATCAATAGTAGCAACTGACCATTCAATGAATACATGCAATGCATTAACTTAAAATCATGCAGAAATTCTCGCTTGATTTAATTAACTCATACCTGCCCCGAAATCATCAGCAGCAGACTCCGCAACCAGGGTCGCATATCCGTGGCCGCTTGGCGCTCGCCGCGAACCCTCCGCTGCTCGATCACCACACCTCGCTCCGCACCGTGCCAAAGGCCGCACGTCCACAAAGTTGTCCAGAGGAGAACACCGTCGCCAACATCGTATGACTCTCGCCTTGCGGCACTCATCCCGCATATGGCCCGGTCGCCCACAACGAATACACCTTCCGTCACGCGGCGCACACCGCCGCGCCGGTGGGAGCCACCACGTATCACGCATCCAGAGGAGGATCGGGTAGAGGACGACCTTGAGTGGTGTCTAGAACTTGATCGACCACCCAAATTGCTCAACGATGGCCTCGCCCTCCTCGCTCATGCTTACGAGATTCGCGCTCCTCACGCACGAAAGCCTCGCCATGTTCGGCCCACAATGCCCTGGCCAACACCTCCGCAAAAGTTGTGAGCTTAAGGATTTGCACCTTCTTGTAAATCCCTGGTCGAAGTCCATGCAGAACCATTCGGCTCTTTCCTTGTCGTCCCGCACCACATCCGGACACAATTCACGATACGAGAAAACTCTCGCTCGTATTCTCTCACGTAGCGGTCTCCTTGTTGCGCCTTCCCGAACTTGTCCCGAAGCTTTCTCCTTTCAAAGGTCGGGGAAGTACGTAGAAAACACCAACCCCGAAACTCATTCCATGCCATAGGAGGAGGCTAGGCGATCGATTTCGTCGAATGCCTTTCCACCACGCCTTCGCTGACTGCTTCAAGCAATGCACAGCTAAAGGTACCTTGTCCCGCTCCAAGGTGTGTAGCTCCTCAAAGAGCGTTTCCATAGAGTCAATCCACATCTCTACGATCCATGGATCGTCGTTCTCTCCATCGAAAATAGGCGGATCGAACTCCTTGAAGGCCATAAGGGCCGCCAAAGCCCGTTCCTTCTCTGCCACCATTTCCACAGAACCAGGAGCCGCCCCGAATCCATCGCCACTCCTCGCACACGGCTCGCCGCGCCGGCGCAGCCCCGCCGCAGCTGTCGTGCCAACAACTCATGGAGCTCCTTGATCCGCTCCTCCCGTCGCAAAGACTACGCCCATGAGCGTACTCATCCGCTCGCGAGCACCGGGTCTCCACTCGCCTCGGTTGCTCAGAACACTACTTGTTCCCTCCCGCGCCGATCCGGGTGAAGATCGCCTACGCGGTGCCATCTTTTCCTGAAACAGGACAACTCGATTAACTCTCAACCTTGTAGGTCAAGCACGAAACAACTTAACATTGACTCAAATCGGGCGAAAGTCATGCAAGGGCATCTATTCTCATCACTCGGTTTCATGTTGTGTATACCCAACATGAACATCCTGCTTGAGAATAAACCACACCTCGAGTCTACCTCTAATATCCGTCTTAGAGGTTTCTAACTCTTGACCCAATCGATTAACCTTTCGCCAATAGTCACAAGTCCTCGTCTCTCACGAGCCTTATTCTCCTATGGTTTACTATCCTAGGGTCTCCTAGGTTCACCTAAACCATTGTCCCATTCTCTAATTATGCTCTGATACCAACTAATCTGTCACGCCCCGAGCCCGCCAATTCGGTCGGATTCGGCGCGCGGCAGACCGCCGAACTTACAGAGTTTCCCCGTACGTCCAAGGCGACGCAATCGATATAATTACAAGAAGGTTCCAACTAGGAACAGTATTCAACCTACAACGATTGCATAAGGAAGCTAGGTATCAAACAACATAAACACATCTTATGTTATTACATTCATTCCACATTCATTTTACATCACCGATTAATTTACATTAGACTTCCAAATACAATCTACTCATTATTACATCCTTTCACCAGTTAGTTACATTTTGCTCACTACCCTCTAGTCCCCGCTATTAAAACGGCCTCAGGGTACTGCTACCTCTGGTCTCCCGGTAGGGCGCTATTTACTGAGCTACGCCCTTGCCTCGCGCTGTTGCTGCTGCGCCGCTCACGAACATACCTGTACCCCCAAAACCACAACACGGGGGTGAGAACTATTGTCCATAGTTCTCGTGGGTACGGTCACCCAAGAGAACAAATTTCGACTAATAGGTCCACGGAGGCACTGCAAATATGTTAGTCCAAAAACATATATAGGTATATAACTTGCAACTAACATAAAAACATGCCTCACAAGTGCAACATGCAAATTATTACTTTAGCTCTTAGCTTTTCTTTACCTTTTCGCTATTCTGTACTTTAGCTATTTCATTCTTACTTAGCTATTCATAATTCATACCCGTTGTAACTCTAAGGTTTCTACTTACCTTAGCTCATGTCATTAACTTCCAAGGTTTCTATAACCCTAGGTTTCCATCTCAAGTCCAACTTGCTTCTAAGGTGTCTATTACCTTAGGTTCACCATACATATCACTAGCCCTCAAGGTTCTTTCTACCTGATTTCTAGCCACCCGACTCGCCACGAGTCAATCAATAGCGGATAATCCGCACTTTGCCCGGCTCGAGGTGAAGGACCCTGTCACATACACCTCAGCTTACGACAAGCCAAGAACCACATCGCCCAACGGTCCGCCCGAAGGTCCGTGCACCGTGGTCAGGGATCCGCTACTGGGAGAGGAACATGCCGCATACACCCATAGCCAAGATTCCCCGATAGGGAGAGAACATGCCGCATACACCCTAGCGCTCACTTTGTTCTTGCTTAGTCACAATCCTCGAAGTTCTTCCGTGGGAGAGGAACATGCCGCATACACCCGCGGAACCGTAACTATCGAGCTCACAATTACTGGAATTCCGGAATCCATTCCACTTTGCTTGAGGGTTGGCCTTAACCCTCAAGAGTCGACCCACTAGGTCCATTGTTCTTTGCATCCTAGGTCCACTTGACTCTAGGGTTCATTCCTTGTCACATAACCTAGATTGTCTTAACTCTAGGTTCAATGTCATTCTAGCTCGACCTAGGTTTACTCACACTAGGTCCATTGCCATCGTTGTTCAACCTATGTCCTTGACACTAGGTTCAATGCCACTCACCTAGATCCATTGACTCTAGGTTTGCTATAACCCATGTTCATTACACTAGGTTAGATGTCACACTCCTAGGTCCATTGACTCTAGGTTTACTATAACCTATGTTCTTTACACTAGGTTAGATGCCACTCGATCTATATGTGCATTTAGTCCATGACTCACATTCTTTACTTGGCATTCTTTACTTGGCTCTCTTATGTCTATCAATCCACTCATATGCATGTTTCTATTATGCTAAGCATGCATTCTTTTACTCTTCTAGCATCGTACTTTATGCTATTATCATGCATTTCATTCATTTACTTGCAACTACTTAGCATTTTACTCTACCTCACTAGCATGCATTTCTACTCATGCATTATTGAACATGCATCAACAGGAGTTAAGTAACTCTTAGACATACAGGCGACCTAGTCGCTTCGGTAAACGCACCCACCTTGGTTTTGCTCTCCGATTGCTCGTCGACACTTGCAATCGGCCGCCCGCGGCACCCGTGACCCGATTCGGCTCAACTCGTGCGCGACCAACCGAACGATCTCCGAATCTCGATCTGAGACTTCGTGCCGTTGCCCCACGTCTTCAAGTTGCCCCAGTTCCGTTTTCGTGAATTTAGGGCTCCTATCTTGCGTGCTGCGGACATCTGGTATGAATATATTAAAATATTAATATCTTTGCAACCGCTCGGATCACCGAACCGAGCGCGCCAACGCGTTCGTTGCACCCCCAATTAGGTTCCTATGGGGTCAAATGAGATCAATCTCATCTATTTCTAAAATCCCCATTTGGATGCCCTAGATGCTACTATAGCCAAATTCACCAAATCGATCTACGAAATGGGGAATACTCATCTTACTAGCATGCTAGGGTTCCATAAATCCCAACTCTAGGGTTTAAGACCCACTACAAGGGGATCTACCATGAGAGAGAGAGGGGGAGAGCTCAAGCTTACCTCTCAAGAGCTTGCCCACTTGAGGGAGAAGGAGGAGATGGTCATCATCATCATCACCATCATCTTCTTCTCCATCTCCTTTTTCCTTTTCTTCTTCTTCTTCTTCTTCTTCTTCTTCTTTTCTTTCCTTCTTCTCTTCTTCTTGCTGTCGAACAGAGAAGAGAGAGAGAGAGAGGGAGGGAGCGATCAGAGTGAGGGAGAGAGAGAAAGAGAAGAGGTTTTATCCCTCTCTTTACAACTAACCCCCTGCACAAGTGCTATAAGGCCCCTCAACTTTACAATATTTGAAACAGCCCAAACTGGGCATTTTCGGGCTCAGGGACCGGTCTCCCTAACCCAGGACCGGTCCCAGAGAGCCTTGCTCCACTGCGCACCGGAGACCGGTCTCCCCTTAAGAGACCGGTCCCGCAGAGCTCGCTCGCGGGGACAGCCTTTCCGGGACCGGTCTCCTTTTCAGTGGACCGGTCCCCCTGTGGACCATCAGCCTATTCCAAGGACTTAGCCAAATTTTCAGCTTTTTCCGTTTCTTCTCCGTTCCAACTCACTTTTGGCTCGTTTGACCTCCGATTCTTTTCAAATTGAACCGAGCCTCTCCACACATGATTTAAATCATGTCCACATCGTCATTTCATCCGCGCAAGTGCCGGATTTGGCTCACGGCCCAAAGTAGCCTTTCGGGCTCCGTTTTCGCACCTAGTGCACCGAAAACACCTGAAAGCTTCCAGACTTCACCGGAACCACTCTTATGGCCTTCTAAGCCAACATACCTCGTAACTTCAAGACTTTAGAAGTTCGATATGTCACAATAACAATCTCTCCCCCTTTGTTCATGAAAATCTCTCCCCCGCTTGAAATTCAATTCAAGTTTCCAATTCTTCTCCCCCTTTTTGTCAAAAATTGCCAAAAAGAAACACAAATAGAGAGAAAAACAAACTAGCAAATAGAAAGAAGTTACGTCACAGTTAAAAGTTGAGAAAAAAGATAAAACATAAATAATGAGACTAAAAAAAGGTAAAATCACTTCGTGTCCTCCTCATTAAAAAAAAATTTGCCTTGTTTTCTCAAAAATCCTTCAAAATTAGATTAATTTCATAAAATTAATGATTTCACTTCAAAAATTACTATGATGAAAATAAAATATTATTTGATTTCAAAAGACATCAATTCATCAAAATTTGATATTAAGAAAAATCTAATGATTTAAAGTCATCAAGATGGAAATTGATGAAAAATAATTTTTAGAAATTTGACAAATTGACACCAATTTGTCGCAACTCGTTCAAAATAGAGATTTAACTAATAAAGCACCGGGAGTGGCTCTTTGAGCATCTTTTTCAAACTATCACCTTATATCGCCGAAAATATTAAAATATTCAAATATACATATTTTTTTCAACCTTTTCGGTTTTTCATATAATTTCTCATGTGGTAGCTTCACACACGTACCGGACGACCGGGGTGGTAGCTCTTTCCTACATGTGGTGGTAGTTTTCACACTCCTTTCAGATGTAACTCTTTCCACATCTTTTATACTTAGGAGTTTTTCCTTTTTTTAAAAAAATATTCAAACTCCCCTAAATTAGACAATCTCATAATTGAAAATAATTTTGACGAATCTTAGTCAATTAGCAAATATCCATCAATTATATTCAATCATTCACTACCAAGATGAATTAATTACTAAAAGATTAAAATTAATTTCAACATTTTGATGAATGTATGTAAGAAGAAATCACATATTAAATTATCGTCAAAATAATAACAAGTGAAGTAAAGCCGATAATTAATATGAATTTAGTCCAATTTGAATTGACTTTAAATACCGGTTAAGGCTTTTTGAAAAACCTTTAATCTCTCTACATTTATGATTTTCAATCATTGCCACTCTCAAAAATATTAAAAACTCCCCTTTACCTTTCCTCAAAGACGATTTTCAAACACAAGAAACTCAAGCATCAAAGATATTCACTAAGTACCAAAAATCGCCTAAGCATGTAATGCAATGAATAAAAGTAGGAAATATACACCTATCAAAGCATTACATAACCGAAAAACAAGCTAAGAAGAATAACAAGGAAAGATATCACCTTTCCGAATCCACACTTGTTGGATCTTTCGTTGTCTTTGCTTGTCGACGTTCGGTTTGATTTGCCTTGTATTGGGATCAACCGTTAGTCGTTTCGATGCTTGAACCTTCGGTTGATATTTTCGTTGAGGCTTAGAATTAGAACTCCCTTGATGGTTCGGTTTTGAGATTCGGTTTGCACGAGGTACTCGACTAACTTGATTTCCTATTTGATTCCGTGGGAGATACCGAATAGAAGAAGGTGCCGATTGAGATTTCGTTGTCTTGTTCGGGCAACTCTTTTTGATATGTCCCTTGACTCATCGGTGACATACCTTTGCTTTTAAATTTGTTGAGACTTTCGATGTCGTCTTTTGATCCTTCTCAACATATGTCCTTTCGTATCCGAGGCCCAACTTGTTCGTTTGACCTAACCCGAGCATGTTATCCAACTTTTTCGAACCCGAAGAAAATTGTTGAAGATCCGATTTGAGTTGATGAACTTGCTTGGTTAACACTTGATTGGATGTGTAGGTTTCCTTAAATTGTTGCTCCAAAAATCCAATCTTATCCCTATAAGATTTCATTGTTAATTCCGCTTCTTCTAGCTTCTTTTGGAGGACCGAATTGATATTCAAAGTTGATTCCCGTTCCTCCTCAAGAGCTTCATTCATGATCCTCATATTGTTGTTATCTTCTTCAATCTCCAACAAACGACTTTCCAACTTCTTATTGAATTTAGCCATCTTTTTCGATTCGATAAGAAGTTGGTTGTATGCTTCGGCTATATCCTCGTCATTCGATTCCTCCTCACTTTCGCCATTCTCGCTCGAAGACCCATGCGAAGAGAGAGAAAGATTTGAGTTAGAAACAATAGATGATAAACAAGCAACATTATAAGACGGAGGAAAAGATGTAGAATTAGCGATTAAAGCCGTATGATCCTTTTCTTCATCACTTGATGATGATCCGTTTGAAGAAGAGTCATCCCAAGTTTTCGTTTTAGCTTGCAAAGCCTTCGGTTTATACGTCTTCTTCGAAGGACAATCCGTTGCGATATGGCCGTAGCCTCTACACTTGAAGCATTGGATTTCCCCTTCGAATTCATCTTATCATTCGAAGACTTTACAAGTTTTTTATCTTTCAATTTAGAATTAGAAGAAGGTTTAGAAAAGGATTTTCGCTTCGAAGATGAAGCATCGTTCTTCTTTCGAAAATTCCGGCGAAACTTCTTCGTGAGGAGCGCCAATTGTTGTTCAAAATCCGCAAGCGTAATATT
Organism: Aechmea fasciata; assembly: GCA_025177825.1. Classification (NCBI taxonomy): domain Eukaryota; kingdom Viridiplantae; phylum Streptophyta; class Magnoliopsida; order Poales; family Bromeliaceae; genus Aechmea; species Aechmea fasciata. Next base: position 6,378,175 of record CM045939.1, read on the forward strand.
TTCGTCGGAATCCGTGTCGTCGTCTTCTTCCTTTGATGATTTGAGTGCCATCCCTGTGCTTTTAGAAAAAGACTTGGAAGAAGATTGATTAGTAGGAAAAGTCATCTCATACGTTTGTAAAGCGCCTACTAATTCTTCGACTTTCATCTCATCCGGATGCTTAACCGTTTCAATCGCGGCAACCTTTGCCCGAAACGTTCCTAAGAGTTCGAAGAATTTTTCTAACAACTTTTGACTCCGGGATTTTCTCTCCCAAGTTAGCGCATGTATTTACTATGTCTTGTAGACGTGTATAGTACTCGGTAAAGGTCTCGTTTTCATCCATGAAAATCGAATCAAATTTGCTTGTAAGCATTTGTAATTTTTGGACCTTTACTAAGCTCGTTCCTTCATGCGTAACTTGTAGAGTATCCCAAATCTCTTTCGCGGTTTCACAAGCCGACACGCGAGTAAACTCCGTTTGCGACAAGGCATTAAATAAAGCGTTTATGCCCTTGCCGTTAAACGAAGATGCCTCGTTTTCATCTTTCGTCCACTTGTCTCGTGGTTTAGGCTTCTCAACATTATCGACCTTTTCGGTTGGAGGTTTCCATCCGAACTCAATTGATTTCCACACCCGCTCTTCGATTGCAATTAGAAAAGCTCTCATGCGAACTTTCCAATAGGCATAATTCGTGCCGTCGAAAAGCGGGGGTCGATTAATGTTACCGCCTTCGGCCATTTGATATCAATATATCTAGATCCCGCTCTGATACCAATTGTTAGTTTAGGGGGAAGCCCCAAGGATCTATCTAGATTGTATCAAACAACACCTAGAGGGGGGTGAATAGGTGTATCGGCCAAAAACCACAAATTCTCGATGCGATAAAAGTAAATGCGGAAAATAAAAAGCACACCGAGATTTACGTGGGAAAACTCCAAACTCGGAGTAAAAAACCCACGGGACCAACACGCGAATAAACAATCAATAAGAGAAAAGATTACAAGGTGATACCGAACTCCACGACTCGACCTCTCTAACTCTCCTATGGATCTCCGCGCAATCCTCCTTCGGGTTGTCCACGCCTCACGTCCGAGTCCACGAACGCCACGTCCCGAATCCACGAAACGCCTCCACTTCGAATCCACGAAGCCTTGATCACGCCGAATCCACGACGCCCACTCGAATCCACGAGCGCACTCCGTCCGGAGCAAAAACAATACGATCGATGATGATTTATTGCTTAGATTCTCATTAAAGATCTATGGGAATAATCTCTAAGCAATTCTCAAATTGATTCTAGAAAAACATTAAGAATTAGGGCACCGAGAATCAATTTGGGAGAAGCTTGATGTAGAAGATGAGGAAAACGGCTACCTACAAGCTTCTAGGGTTTTTCATAAATAATCTAGGCTTAATCCTCTTTTAGAAACACCCCTACATCTTATTTATAGGTTTAGAAGACTTCTAGATAGATTTGGATTAAAAAAATAAATCTTTAAAACAGATTTCGTATCGAGGGAACGGTCCTCCAGATCAGAGACCGGTCCTCCCTTGCGCCATAAAATATTAATCACCGAGGGACCGGTCTCACATGCCGGGGACCGGTCTTATTCAAACGATATGTGAATTTCCACTCCGGGACCGGTCCTCCTTTGTGGAGACCGGTCCTCTGTGCAAAGTTGCGCATAGGAGCTCTCTGGGACCGGTCTTCCAGCTTGTGGAGACCGGTCCTCCGTGCAAAGGTGCGCAGAGGGTGCATCGGGACCGGTCCTCTCAATGTGGAGACCGGTCCTCTCAACCAGATATGCAGAGTGAAGAACCAAATTAGTTAAAACTCAATTTCAACAATCCTAATGTCTTCTAAACACTTGTTAAAGTATATAAATCATCATCATCAGTATTTGAACTTACCGAGCATTGTGGATTTACGTTTCGAGTCTGCGAGTCTTCGATCTTCGTCTCATCTTCTCTAAACCTTCAAGACTCCGAACTAACTTCACGAAATATGCCAACATAAAATCCGTAACACAAGCTGGATTACACTTGTGTAGATCCTAGAAAGAGAATTGAACAGTGACATATAATAGAAAATTGACATCACTACTAGATAGGACTTAGTAGTTGGATACTCGGATATATTGTGGCATAGTATTGGACATATGTAGTATACTTGATAGGTCAACATTTCCATTATAGTATACTCAAGAGATTAATAGAAAGTACTTGTTTAAAGTTGACATTTCGGGTTGAACAAAGCATGTACCATATGTATTTTTGGTTAATTATTTAGCATTCACAGTTATGCTTTATTTACAGTCATTTACTTCAGTTCTTGTACTACTACTTCGTTTGGGCCTAGTGGTGCAACCTGTGCAGGTCAATAATTGCCCACTGGGAACTATATTTTTATAGTTCTCACGCTCTCTGTTTTCTGACGTGTTTCAGCGCCTTCAGTGGGGGAGGCCAGGGATCGCGGCAAGGGTGTCGCTTCGGACTAGCGACGAGGAGTCTCGCTAAGTGGTTCATCTCTCCTTTTGTTTTAGTTGGAGAGGATGAGAGTTTGTACCCTTTTTGTAGAGACTACCAGATGTTCTCTATGATAGTTACCTGTTGTTGTTTCTACTCTCACTTATTTATAGTTTTAGTACCATATGTTGTTTAGTGCTCTCTTTCTTTCCTACTTGTTGATAGGGATAGCTGTATGTGGCTCTGATATTCCTAGTTGTAGCCTTATATTTGGTTTAATTCTGCTGTTTTTATTTAGACGCCTTGTATGTGTTGGCATATGGCGGGTCTGGGCACGCTTTGGGGAAGGTCCTGCCGACCTCGGGGACGTGACAGTACAACACCAAACCTCGATCAACCAGATCGAAACACATGACGAGAGAGTCGATGTGTTGCCTGGACCCAAAGTCCACAAAGTCCAACTGACCAGTAAGGTCACTGATACGAAGTACGAGAACCGACCAAACAGGTCAATAGATATGCATATAGATAGAACTACTCTACTCCTACTCAGGATACTAAGCATGCGAACAACGAGCAGAGTATAATGGAATAACATGGGTGCAAGGCTCAATATATACTATGCAATAGTAACAACAGAAGAGTAAGAAACGATCACCAAGCGTGCACCACCGCACCGACGTCGGTCGAAGTACCCACCCGTACAATGTCGTGTCTGCTCTCATGATCGAAAGATCGTAAACCGGACCTACGAGTGGTCCACCGGGTTAGTGTCTAACCCACAAATGATAAAACACTGAACACATAACTCCACAACTAAACCCACGAGAATCGGTTTCCCAAAACCGATTGCCGGAAATCTCCGGGAGTCCCGAAATCACCTTTTCGATTTCCGTAAAGCTTGGGGCCTTGGGCGATCAGTCCAGAGGTTGTCCACAGCACGTACACATTGTTCACAGCAGCCACGAATAATAAAATTGCATGAAAGCCCTTCAAGTTACGAAAAATCGCATCATTTAATGCGATTTCGGTGCCTTTATGACCTATCCTTGCCAACCGAAGGTCGAACAGCCCAACCAAGGCACCCGCTGATAGGTTTCAGCGTGCCAGAGGCCGTGCTCACCTTTCAGAGCACGGTCGGCCACTGTGGAAAGCGTATGAGCAGCATGAAAACCGAGAAACAGCGCGCATAGCGCGTAAAGTAAATCTAAGCCGCTAATTGAGGCATCTAAAAACCCTAACGGAGGTGAGCATCGTGTTCGGCACGAAAAATCGATGACCGTGCTCACCTCCACCCTTATCAGGGTGCCACCGGATTGCCGAAAAGGCGACTGAAACCCTCAAAAACGATGCTGTACTATAAAACAACTTACCTTGACAGTGGAGATCTAGGGTTGGTCCCTGGCGGCCGCGAGGCCGGCGCTCCGGCCAGAGACGGGAGCAGACGGTCCGGAGGTCCGAGGAGGTGGTGGCCGGCGGCGGACGGCGGCCGGCGGAGCGGTGGTAGAGATCTTATCCGCCCTTGCTCTCGGGTTCTAGGTCTCCACGGTGGCAATGCGGCGGCCGGAGGAGCTCGGCCGGCGACGATCCGGCAGAGCGGGCCGAGGAGGAGGTGGTACGCACGGCCACGGCGGCGGCGCGGCGGAGTGAGTTGATACCCCTCGGCCAAAGACCCGATCCGGGCGGCCGCAAGATGAGAGGCCGCGCGGCGGCGCGCGAGGACGGCGAGGAGACGCGCCGAGGTCCGCCGGAGGTCGTTGGGGCCGACTAGAGGGCGGCGAGGCCGCTCAGGGGTGGCGGTGGCGCGTGGTGGCCTAGATCACCCAGACTCGGGCTGGGTGATCCCGGCTGGCCGCAGGGAGCAGAGGGAGCTCCGGCGGCGCTCGGGGACGGTGGGGCCGGCCGGGGAGGTGCGCCTCCGACGGTTCTCGGCCAGGGATCGCGGCAAGGGTGTCGCTTCGGACTAGCGACGAGGAGTCTCGCTAGGTGGTTCATCTCTCCTTTTGTTTTAGTTGGAGAGGATGAGAGTTTGTACCCTTTTTGTAGAAACTACCGTATGTGCTCTATGATAGTTACCCGTTGTTGTTTCTACTCTCACTTATTTATAGTTTTAGTACCATATGTTGTTTAGTGCTCTCTTTCTTTCCTACTTGTTGATAGGGATATCTGTATGTGGCTCTGATATTCCTAGTTGTAGCCTTATATTTGGTTTAATTCCGCTGTTTTTATTTAGACGCCTTGTATGTGTTGGCATATGGCGGGTCTGGGCGCGCTTTGGAGAAGGTCCTGCCGACCTCGGGGGCGTGACAGTACAACACCAAACCTCGATCAACCAGATCGAAACACATGACGAGAGAGTCGATGTGTTGCCTGGACCCAAAGTCCACAAAGTCCAACTGACCAGTAAGGTCACTGATACGAAGTACGAGAACCTACAAAATAGGTCAATAGATATGCATATAGATAGAACTACTCTACTCCTACTCAGGATACTAAGCATGCGAACAACGAGCAGAGTATAATGGAATAACATGGGTGCAAGGCTCAATATATACTATGCAATAGTAACAACGGAAGTGTAAGGGTAAGAAACGATCACCAAGCGTGCACCACCGTACCGACGACGTCGGGTCGAAGTACCCACCGTACAATGTCGTGTCTCTCATGACTGCGAAAGATCGTAAACCGGACCTACGGAGGGTCCACCGGGTTAGTGTCTAACCCACAAATGATAAAACACTGAACACATAACTCCACAACTAAACCCACGAGAATCGGTTTCCCAAAACCGATTGCCGAAAATCTCCGAGAGTCCCGAAATCACCTTTTCGATTTCCGTAAAGCTTGGGGCCTTGGGCGATCAGTCCAGAGGTTGTCCACAGCACGTACACATTGTTCACAGCAGCCACGAATAATAAAATTGCATGAAAGCCCTTCAAGTTACGAAAAATCGCATCATTTAATGCGATTTCTGCCTTTATGACCTATCCGTGCCAACCGAAGGTCGAACAGCCCAACCAAGGCACCCGCTGATAGGTTTCAGCGTGCCAGAGGCCGTGCTCACCTTTCAGAGCACGGTCGGCCACTGTGGAAAGCGTATGAGCAACATGAAAATCGAGAAACAGCGCGCATAGCGCATAAAGTACATCTAACCCGCTAATCGAGGCATCCAAAAACCCTAACGGAGGTGAGCATCGTGTTCGGCACGAAAAATCGATGACCGTACTCACCTCCACCCTCATCGTGGTGCCACCGGATTGCCGAAAGGCGATCGAAACCGTCAAAAACGATGTCGTACTATAAAACAACTTACCTTGACAAAGGAGATCTAGGGTTGGTCCCCGGCGGCCGCGAGGCCGGCGCTCCGCCGAGACGGAGCAGACGGTCCGGAGGTCCGAGGAGGTGGTGGCGGCGGCGGACGGCGACCGGCGGCGCGGTGGTAGAGATCTTAACCGCCCTTGCTCTCGGTTCTAGGTCTCCACGGCGGCAATGCGGCGGCCGGAGGAGCTCGGGCCGGCGACGATCCGGCGGAGCGGGCCGAGGAGGAGGTGGTACGCACGTCACCGGCGGCGGCGCGCGGTGGCGTAGTTGATACCCCCTCGGCCAAGACCCGATCCGGGCGGCCGCAAGATGAGAGGGCGGCGGCGGCGGCGCGCGAGGACGGCGAGGAGACGCGCCGAGGCCGCCGGAGGTCGTTGGGGCCGACTAGAGGCGCGCGGCCGCTCGGGGGTGGCGGTGGCGCGTGGTGGCCCAGATCACCCGCACTCGGCCGGGTGATCCCGCCGGCCGCAGGAGCAGAGGGAGCTCCGGGCGCTCGGGACGGTGGGGCCGGCCGGGGAGGTGCGCCTCCGACGGTTCTCGGCCAGGGATCGCGGCAAGGGTGTCGCTTCGGACTAGCGACGAGGAGTCTAGCTAGGTGGTTCATCTCTCCTTTTGTTTTAGTTGGAGAGGATGAGAGTTTGTACCCTTTTTGTAGAGACTACCAGATGTGCTCTATGATAGTTACCTGTTGTTGTTTCTACTCTCACTTATTTATAGTTTTAGTACCATATGTTGTTTAGTGCTCTCTTTCTTTCCTACTTGTTGATAGGGATTGCTGTACGTGGCTCTGATATTCCTAGTTGTAGCCTTATATTTGGTTTAATTCCGCTGTTTTTATTTAGACGCCTTGTATGTGTTGGCATATGGCAGGTCTGGGCACGCTTTGGGGAAGGTCCTGCCGACCTCGGGGGCGTGACAGTACAACACCAAACCTCGATCAACCAGATCGAAACACATGACGAGAGAGTCGATGTGTTGCCTGGACCGAAAGTCCACAAAGTCCAACCGACCGCAAGGTCACCGATACGAAGTACGAGAACCGACCAAACAGTCAATAGATATGCATATAGATAGAACTACTCTACTCCTACTCGGATACTAAGCATGCGAACAACGAGCAGAGTATAATGGAATAACATGGGTGCAAGGCTCAATATATACTATGCAATAGTAACAACGGAAGTGTAAGGGTAAGAAACGATCACCAAGCGTGCACCACTGTACCGACGTCGGGTCGAAGTACCCACCTGTACAATGTCGTGTATGTCTCATGACTGCAAAGATCGTAAACCGGACCTACGGAGGGTCCACCGGGTTAGTGTCTAACCCACAAATGATAAAACACTGAACACATAACTCCACAACTAAACCCACGAGAATCGGTTTCCCAAAACCGATTGCCGGAAATCTCCGAGAGTCCCGAAATCACCTTTTCGATTTCCGTAAAGCTTGGTGCCATGGGTGATCAGTCCAGAGGTTGTCCACAGCACGTACACATTGTCCACAACAGCCACGAATAATAAAATTGCATGAAAGCCCTTCGAGTTACGAAAAATCGCATCATTTAATGCGATTTCTGCCTTTATGACCTATCCGTGCCAACCGAAGGTCGAACAGCCCAACCAAGGCACCCGCTGATAGGTTTCAGCGTGCCAGAGGCCGTGCTCACCTTTCAGAGCACGGTCGGCCACTGTGGAAAGCGTATGAGCAACATGAAAACCGAGAAACAGCGCGCATAGCGCATAATGTACATCTAACCCGCTAATCGAGGCATCCAAAAACCCTAACGGAGGTGAGCATCGTGTTCGGCACAAAAAATCGATGACCGTGCTAACCTCCACCCTCATCAGGGTGCCACCGGATTGCCGAAAAGGCGACTGAATCCCTCAAAAACGATGCTGTACTATAAAACAACTTACCTTGACAGTGGAGATCTAGGGTTGGTCGCTGGCGCCCGCTGTGACATATCGAACTTCTAAAGTCTTGAAGTTTCGAGGTATGTTGGCTTGGAAGGCCATAAGAATGGTTCCAGTGAAATTTGGGAGCTTTCGGTGTTTTCTGCACTAGGTGCGAGAACGAAGCCCGAAAGGCTATCTTGGGCCACGAGCTATATCCGACGCTTGCGCGGATGAGATAATGATGTGGACATGATCCAAATCATGTGTGGGGAGTCTCGGTGCGATTTCAAGTGAATTGGAGATCCACAAGTCCAAAAGTGAGTTAGAACGGAGGAGAAATGGAACCCGAAAGGCTACTTTGGGCCGTGAGCCAAATCCGGCACTTGCGCGGGTGAAATGATCATTTGGACATGATCTAAATCATGTTTGGAGAGTCTCTGTTCGATTTGAAACGAATCGGAGGTCAAACGGGCCAAAAGTGAGTTGGAACGGAGAAGAAACGGAAAAAGTTGAAAATTTGGCTAAGTCCTTTGAGGGGCCGAGGACTCATGGTCGGGACATTGATCCAATGTCCGGACATCCAATGTCCGGACAATGGTGGATGTCCGGACCCCGTAAGCTGGAAAATGGGCAAAAGGGCCCTGCGCAGGCCAGGTCGGGACATTGATGAATGTCCGGACATCCAAGGTCCTGGACATTGATGAATGTCCTGGCCTCGCAGCTCGAAAATGCCCAAATTTGTTTCAAATATTGTAGAGTTGAGGGGTTTGTTTGCAATTATGCAGGGGGTTAAGTGAATAGAGGGTAATAAAACCCTTTCTCTCCCTCTCTCCCTCTGTTCGACCAAAGGAAAGAAGAAGAAAGAAGAAGAAGAAGAGGAAGAAGAAGATGGAGAAGAAGATGATGGTGATGATGATGATGCCCATCTCCTCCTTCTCCCTCAAGCGGGCAAGCTCTTGAGAGGTAAGCTTGAGCTCTCCCTCTCTCTCTTTCATGGTAGATCCCCTTGTAGTGGGTCCTAAACCCTAGAGTTGGGATTTATGGAACCCTAGCATGCTAGCAAGGCAAGTTCTCCCCGTTTCGTAGATCGATTCGGTGGATTTAGCTATAGAAGCATCTAGGGCATCCAAAATGGGGTTTTTGTAAATTGAGGGGTTTGATCTCATTTGACCCCATGTAAACCTAATTGGGGGCCTAACGAACGCGTTGGCGCGCTCGGTTCGGTGACCCGACGAGCGAGTGCAAAGATATTAATAAAATAATATATTCTTACCAGATGTCCGCAGCACGCAAGATATAGCTCCTAAATTCATGAAAACTGATCTGGGGCATCGTGAAGATGTGAGTTAACGCGGGGGAGTCTCAGATCGAGGTTCGGTGGCCGTTCGGTTGGTCGCACGTGAGTTCGAGCCGAACCGGGTCACGGGTGCCGCGGGCGGCCGATTGCAAGTGACAACGAGCAATCGGAGAGCAAAACCAAGGTAGGTGCGTCAAGCGACTAGGTCGCTCGTATGTCTGAGAGTTACTTAACTCCCGTTGATGCATGTTCAATAACGCATAAGAAGAAATGCATGCTAGTGATATATATAATAAATGCTAAGTAGATGCATGTGAATGAATGAGTGAAATGCATGATAGGGTTGGTATGACCAGATGACTCTCCTTGTATGCTTTCTTATCGTGCGGAGCTATGGGCGTCGCATTAGGACATAGGGTGTCTGCTTGCACAGTTCCCTTATCGTGCGGCACCATAGGCTTGCATTTGGACATAGGAAGCATCAGGATGAATATTGCGACACTGAACCCTAGAGATGACTTAACTATGTATGAGTACCAAGTAGATAACTTGATGAATGATATGTGCAATGACATAGTGTAAAGTATGTTGCAAGAACGTAAGCTTAGCATAATAGAAACATGCATATAAGTGGATTGATAGACATAAGAGAGCCAAGTAGAGAATGCCAAGTAAAGAATGTGAGTCATGGACTAAATGCACATATAGATCGAGTGGCATCTAACCTAGTGTAAAGAACATAGGTTATAGTAAATCTAGAGTCAATGGACCTAGGAGTGGGGCAACCTAACCTAGTGTAACAGATCTTAGGTTGAGAGCTGAACCTAGAGTTAAGACAACCTAGGTTATGTGACAAGGAATGAACCCTAGAGTCAAGTGGACCTAGGATGTAAAGAACAATGGACCTATTGCGTCGACTCTTGAGGGTTAAGGCCAACCCTCAAGCAAAGTGGAAAGTGGATTCCGGAATCCCAGTAATTGTGAGCTCGATAGTTCTGGGTCCGCGGGTGTATGCGGCATGTTCCTCTCCCACCGGAAGAACTTCGAGGTTTATGATTGAGCAAGAACAAAGTGAGCGCTAGGGTGTATGCGGCATGTTCCTCTCCCTATCAGGGAATCTTGGCTATGGGTGTATGCGGCATGTTCCTCTCCCAGTAGCGGATCCCTGACCACGGTGCACGGACCTTCGGGCGGACCGTTGGGCGGTGTGGTTCCTGGCTTGCAGGCCGAGGTGTAAGGATGTGGTCCTTCACCTCGAGCTGTGCAAAGTACGTATTATCCGCTATTGATTGACTCGTGGCCGAGTCGGGTGGCTAGCCGGAATCAGGTAGAAAGAACCTTGAGGGCTAGTGATATGTATGGTGAACCTAAGGTAAAAGACACCTTAGAAGCAAGTTGGACTTGAGATGGAACCTAGGGTTATAGAAACCTTGAAAGTTAATGATGTGAGCTAAGGTAAGCAGAAACCTTAGAGTTATAACTGGTATGAGTTATGAATAGCTAAATTAACGAATAGCTAAGTAAGAATGAAATGGCTAAAGTACAAAATAGCAACAAAGTAAAGAAAAGCTAAGAGCTAAAGTAATAATTTGCATGTTGCATTTGTGAGGCATGTTGTTATGTTAGTTGCAAGTTATATACCTATATATGTTTTTGGACTAACATATTTGCAGTGCCTCGTTGGACCTATTGGTCGAGCTGGTCTCTTGGGTGACCGTACCCACGAGAACTATGCACAATAGTTCCCACCCCCGCGTTGTGGTTTTGGGGGTACAGTATACACGTGAGCGGCGCAGCAGCCAGCCGCGAGGCAAGGGCGTAGATCTGTAGATAGCGCCCTACCAGGAGACCAGAGGTAGCAGTACCCTGAGGCCGTCTTAATAGCGGGGACTAGAGGGTAGTGAGCAAAAATGTAACTAACTTGTGAAATGATGTAATAATGAGTGGATTGTATTTGGAAGTCTAATGTAAATTAATCGGTGATGTAAAATGAATGTGGAATGAATGTAATAACATAGGATGTGTTTATGTTGTTTGATACCTAGCTTCCTTATGCAATCATTGTATGTTGAATACCGTTCCTAGTTGGAACCTTCTTGTAATTGTATCGATTGCGACGCCTTGGACGTACAGGGGAAACTCTGTCCGTGCGGCGGTCTGCCGGCGCGCCGAATCCGACCGAATTGGCGGGCTCGGGGCGTGACACCCGCGAGGCCGGCGCTCCGCCGCAGACGGAGCAGACGGTCCGGGAGGTCCGAGGGAGGTGGTGGCCGGCGGCGGACGGCGACCGGCGGCGCGGTGGTAGAGATCTTAACCGCCCTTGCTCTCGGTTCTAGGTCTCCACGGCGGCAATGCGGCGGCCGGAGGAGCTCGGGCCGGCGACGATCCGGCGGAGGGGGCCGAGGAGGAGGTGGTACGCACGTCACCGGCGGCGGCGGCGCGCGGTGGCGGAGTTGATACCCTCGGCCGCACCCGATCCGGGCGGCCGCAAGATGAGAGGCGGCGGCCGGCGGCGCGCGAGGACGGCGAGGAGACGCGCCGGAGGCTGCTGGAGGTCGTTGGGGCCGACTGGAGGGCGGCGAGGCCGCTCAGGGGTGGCGGTGGCGCGTGGTGGCCTAGATCACCCGCACTGGCCGGGTGATCCCGGGCCGGCCGCAGGAGCAGAGGAGCTCCGGCGGCGCTCGGGGACGGTGGGCCGGCCGGGGAGGTGCACCTCCGACGGTTCTCGGCCGTGATCGCGGCAAGGGTGTCGCTTCGGACTAGCGACGAGGAGTCTCGCTAAGTGGTTCATCTCTCCTTTTGTTTTAGTTGGAGAGGATGTGAGTTTGTACCCTTTTTGTAGAGACTACCAGATGTGCGCTATGATAGTTACCTGTTGTTGTTTCTACTCTCACTTATTTATAGTTTTAGTACCATATGTTGTTTAGTGCTCTCTTTCTTTCCTACTTGTTGATAGGGATAGCTGTATGTGGCTCTGATATTCCTAGCTGTAGCCTTATATTTGGTTTAATTCCGCTGTTTTTATTTAGACGCCTTGTATGTGTTGGCATATGGCGGGTCTGGGCACGATTTGGAGAAGGTCCTGCCGACCTCGGGGGCGTGACAGTACAACACCAAACCTCGATCAACCAGATCGAAACACATGACGAGAGAGTCGATGTGTTGCCTGGACCCAAAGTCCACAAAGTCCAACTGACCAGTAAGGTCACTGATACGAAGTACGAGAACCGACCAAACAGGTCAATAGATATGCATATAGATAGAACTACTCAACTCCTATTCAGGATACTAAGCATGCGAACAACGAGCAGAGTATAATGGAATAACATGGGTGCAAGGCTCAATATATACTATGCAATAGTAACAACGGAAGTGTAAGGGTAAGAAACGATCACCAAGCGTGCACCACTGTACCGACGTCGGGTCGAAGTACCCACCTGTACAATGTCGTGTCTGTCTCATGACTGCGAAAGATCGTAAACCGGACCTACGGAGGGTCCACCGGGTTAGTGTCTAACCCACAAATGATAAAACACTGAACACATACCTCCACAACTAAACCCACGAGAATCGGTTTCCCAAAACCGATTGCCGGAAATCTCCGAGAGTCCCGAAATCACCTTTTCGATTTTCGTAAAGCTTGGGGCCTTGGGCGATCAGTCCAGAGGTTGTCCAAAGCACGTACACATTGTCCACAGCAGCCACGAATAATAAAATTGCATGAAAGCCCTTCAAGTTACGAAAAATCGCATCATTTAATGCGATTTCGGTGCCTTAATGACCTATCCGTGCCAACCGAAGGTCGAACCCAACCAAGGCACCCGCCGATAGGTTTCGGCGTGCAGGCCGTGCTCACCTTTCGCAGCACGCCGGCCACCGTGGAAAGCGTATGAGCAACATGAAAATCGAGAAACAATGCGCATAGCGCATAAAGTACATCTAACCCGCTAATCGAGGCATCCAAAAACCCTAACGGAGGTGAGCATCGTGTTCGGCACGAAAAATCGATGACCGTACTCGCCTCCACCCTCATCAGGGTGCCACCGGATTGCCGAAAAGGCGACTGAAACCCTCAAAAACGATGCTGTACTATAAAACAACTTACCTTGACAGTGGAGATCTAGGGTTGGTCGCTGGCGGCCGCGAGGCCGGCGCTCCGGCCAGAGACGGGAGTAGACGGTCCGGGAGGTCCGAGGGAGGTGGTGGCCGGCGGCGGACGGCGGCCGGCGGCGCGGTGGTAGAGATCTTAACCGCCCTTGCTCTCGGGTTCTAGGTCTCCACGGCGGCAATGCGGCGGCCGGAGGAGCTCGGGCCGGCGACGATCCGGCGGAGGGGGCCGAGGAGGAGGTGGTACGCACGTCACCGGCGGCGGCGCGCGGTGGCGGAGTTGATACCCCCGGCCAAGACCCGATCCGGGCGGCCGCAAGATGAGATGGCGGCGGCCGCCGGCGCGCGAGGACGGCGAGGAGACGCGCCGAGGCCGCCGGAGGTCGTTGGGGCCGATCGGAGGGCGGCGCGGCCGCTCGCGGGTGGCGGTGGCGCGTGGTGGCCTAGATCACCCGCACTGGCCGGGTGATCCCGGCTGGCCGCAGGGAGCAAAGGGAGCTCCGGCGGCGCTCGTGGACGGTGGGGCCGGCCGGGGAGGTGCGCCTCCGACGGTTCTCGGCCAGGGGAGATGATCCACGGGCAAGAAGTCCTTCCTGACCAATCTTGATCAAGATAAGGGAGGTGGTAGCCGAGGTGAAGGAAAAGGGATGGTCCAGGGGCTTTTCCGCGGCTGAGAAGCTCACGGAGGTTGGGGCGTGCGCACGGGGTAGGCAGAGGGGAGGAAGGTCGGCTAGGGTTTGCTGGAGAGGTGGAGATGAAATATCGAGCTAGGATTTCTATGAGAGAAACCTAGGCAATATATAACCTAATTGCATAATTGCAAATAAGTCCACTAAAACCTTCCATTTTCAACCTAGCCCCTGATCGTATGAGCATTATGCATCCACGTCCCTCGACGTTCGAAATCGCGCGAAACGGCTCATAGAATATAGGATGTTCTCGCGATATTCCGGATTTTGCCAAATTAACCCCTCAGCGAACATAATGCAATTCCCGAGATCCGTCCGTCGATTCCCGATTGGATTGCGCTAGCGCATTCAGCACGCCTGGGGCATCGAATCTAGCCTTTCGTTTCATCTGATTTGGTCTCCGTTTTGCGACGAACCCAACCCTCTTGTTTCCTTCAATAAAGCCACCTATATATAATATATAGGTGATTTTTGTCGGAACCCTTTTTCTCGACAACCGTGCATCGGAATCCGAATCCGTCAGTGCCATTGGATTCAGAATATCCGAGCCGTTCGAAACGAGCTATTAGAAGCCTATGTTCGTAGTTCAATACGCACCGTGACCCTTCTCTACTTCCTAGCTCAACGAAAAGCCTGAGTTACTATTCACTTTAAGTCAGAAGTCCGGGTCGCGTAACTTTTCCGTCTTAGCTCGTTTTCTCCTGAAACTTGACGAGTGCTTATGTAATTAAATTACACATAGGAACATCGTCAACGGAGAGTTTAGCTACACTGCAAAAATCTCAGTCCTTACATCATTCCCCCCTTAAAGAAAGTTTCTTCCCCGAAACTTGACCACGTACCCACCGAACTTGCAAAGAAACATTGCTCCACCAATGCGGTATCACCTTGAGTACTGGTCAATTACACCAACATACCCACCATGCAAGTCCATCACTTTGTGCACAGGATTGCCAATCGCACTAAGCGATACCAACCATAGGTGATGCTCAACATCCGTCTCCATGAGACTGTCGCTGCCGTCCCACAAAGGACCCTAACGATCGATGTTCCGAGCAACACCAAATACCTGTCTCACTGAGACCCAAGCGCACCTGTCACCAAATAATCGGACAAGCATACCAAACCAAGGTTTGCACGACAAACTGGGTCGCAAACCTTATAAGCTATCACATAAAGTGACAATCAAAGCCAACCACCAGGCTCAAGTCACTTGACAACTGTGATACAGGAGACTACTAACCAAACAAACCTTTTAGCTGTGTGAGGCACAACTAAAGAGCTACGAACACCCAGACTCGAACTAGAGTCAAAACAATCGACAGTGATGATAAATCGCCTGCGCAGACCTGTCCGAAAGTAATCCAAGGCTCGCTACGTGGTCGGAAATGACCATCACTCTAGCTTTCCCACAAGACACTCTAGAGAAAACGTCGACCCAATCCAAAAGTCGCAAATAGGGAAAGGATATTTCGTCCCGACTTTCGACAGTACATTGTCTGCAGCCAATGTACTTATCAAAAGAAAAGCGAAATATCCGAAGATCTACTTCCAACAACAAGTTGGAAGCACGACACGTCGAAGTATCAAGCCACTTGATACCTCTTCACTGAACCAAGAGTTCACAATCCAATACCATCGAAACATCGACTTTGCAAGCCGACATTCGAAACCAATCGACCCTAAAGATCAGCGAAAGCAACACTCATGTTGCAGTCATCAAAACAGCTGCTAACCACAATCTGGACTACACACTAGTAGCCCACAAAAGTCGTGACCGTAACAGGTCTAAGTGCCGTCTCTGTAGAGACACTCGCAGTAGCTCTCGTGTCAAAAGTAGGAAGAGCGGCCAAGGCGTCGGCAGTCAAGACACTCGCCTAGGCCCGAGAATCACTTGCCTTTAAGGCCCAACCTGACAAGAATGGCTACACCTGGGGAACCTCACCCCGCCACTCGATGTCCAAAAAGAAGCACCGCAACTACTCCCGACTTAGACACCAGCTCGTGCGAAAATCGTAACACATACGGGAAACCGTGCACTCAGAGTTTACAAAACTTGACATGCACACCGGGACTCAAGCTCAAACCCCGCACTCACGTGCCTATATACCGCAGGTCTTTCTATAGGTCAACCTAATCAATGGCTCAGTTCATTTGGTTTAGTTCAATTTCTTTTCATCCCAACCTGTGAATGGTGCTGTGGTGGTAACTTTGCTCTGATACCACTTTAATCTGTCACGCCCCGGGGTCTTTTTGTAGTATAAAAATAAAGCGGAATTTTTTTTTTTTTTTTGAAAACCTGACCCCCAGGATATGCCAGATCCGCCACAAATACAGGGAGTCCACTGTTCACACGGACAGAGTCTCCTCTGTATTTGCACGGCGTCGCACAAGTACAGAGTATTATAATACAACCAGTAAACAACCACAACGAATGAACATACAAACAATCAACAGTTATACATTCGCATACACCATTCACCACAGGTTCATTCACATTTGAGTTTAACATAAATTCACAGAAAAACCTTTTAAAACTATTTTCCACATGAAAACTTTTATCTTTTAAAAACGCTACCACGAGGGGTAGAAAACTTTTCCAATTTACAAAATCCAAAAATTTTTTTTATTACATTCATGAAAATCCACATATTCAAATGTAATAAAAACACTGAACCATATAACTGACTAAGCAAGCTATATCAATAGAAATCATAAGAGTAGAAACTAAACCGAATAACCTGGGTCGGAAGCTCTATCGACCGCTACGAACTTGTCTCACGTCTCGTCTCAACTCTCACCGCCCGCAATAACTGAAAAATGGTTGGGGGGGGGGGGGGGGGGGTTGATAACATGTAAACATGTCTCCCCGTCCTGGGTACCGCAAGCCGATGAAGGCGAGTACTCACCGGATCAGGAAGAGATAAACAATAATATGGTAATCAAACACAGATGCTGATACGAAGAAAATACAGTAGCTATAACAGGTAATAAGCAATAAATAAAACTGCTACTGTAAGAAATGCAAAGCGGAGTATGCCTCAAGGTAACCAAACCAAAATCCGTACCCAACTGTGCCTGCTATATTGGTCCATAGACCTCAAGCGCTGCCTGTCACTAATCTGCACCGACCCGATTCACCCGCTCCACAGGACGACCTATCCGGATAAGCACACCTCCGGCCGGTGGCCAAACCGACCCGGTGTCGTGAATACCCCCAAGTGCTGTGACTAAGTCATGCTGGTATGCTCAATACAAAAGCCGACCGAAGACGGTGCCTAGGCCGAAGCCAGAAACAAGTGGCGTACAACACCAAACCTCGATCAACCAGATCGAAACACATGACGAGAGAGTCGATGTGTTGCCTGGACCCGAAGTCCACAAAGTCCAACTGACCAGTAAGGTCACTGATACGAAGTACGAGAACCGACCAAACAGGTCAATAGATATGCATATAGATAGAACTACTCTACTCCTACTCAGGATACTAAGCATGCGAACAACGAGCAGAGTATAATGGAATAGCATGGGTGCAAGGCTCAATATATACTATGCAATAGTAACAACGGAAGTGTAAGGGTATGAAACGATCACCAAGCGTGCACCACTGTACCGACGTCGGGTCGAAGTACCCACCTGTACAATGTCGTGTCTGCCTCTCATGATCGCGAAAGATCGTAACCCGGACCTACGGAGGGTCCACCGGGTTAGTGTCTAACCCACAAATGATAAAACACTGAACACATAACTCCACAACTAAACCCACGAGAATCGATTTCCCAAAACCGATTGCCGGAAATCTCCGAGAGTCCCGAAATAGCCCTTTCGATTTCCGTAAAGCTTGGGGCCTTGGACGATCAGTCCAGAGGTTGTCCACAGCACGTACACGCTGTCCACAGCAGCCACGAATAATAAAATTGCATGAAAGCCCTTCAAGTTACGAAAAATCGCATCATTTAATGCGATTTTGGTGCCTTTATGACCTATCCATGCCAACCGGAGGTCGAACAACCCAACCAAGGCACCCGCTGATAGGTTTCAGCGTGCCGGAGGCCGTGCTCACCTTTCACAGCACGGCCGACCACTGTGGAAAGCGTATGAGCAACATGAAAACCGAGAAACAGCGCCCATAGCTCATAATGTACATCTAACCCGCTAATCGAGGCATCTAAAAACCCTAACGAAGGGGAGCATCGTGTTCGGCACGAAAATTCGATGACTGTGCTCACCTCCGCCCTCATCAGGGTGCCATCGGATTGCCGAAAAGGCGACCGAAACCCTTGAAAACGATGCTGTTCTATAAAACAGCTTACCTTGACAGTGGAGATCTAGGGTTGGTCGCCGGTGGCTGCGAGGTGGGTGCTCCAGCCAGAGACGGGAGCAGACGGTCCGGGAGGTTCGAGGGAGGTGGTGGCCGGCGGCGGACGGCGGCCGGCGGCAGAGCTCTTAACCGCCCTTGCTCTCGGGTTCTAGGTCTCCACGGCGGCAATGCGGCGGCCGAGGAGCTCGGGCCGGCGACGATCCGGCGGAGGGGCCGAGGAGGAGGTGGTACACACGTCATCGGGCGGCGGCGCGCGGTGGCGAGTTGACACCCTCGGCCGACCCGATCTGGGTGGCGGAGTTGACACCCCCTCGGCCAGCACCCGATTTGGGTGGCGGAGTTGACACCCCCTTGGCCAGCACCCGATCTGGGCAACCGCAAGATGAGAGAGCGGCGGCCTAGATCACCCAGACTCGGGCTGGGTGATCCCGGCTAGCCGCAGGGAGCAGAGGGAGCTCCGGCGGCGCTCGGGGATCTGGGCCGGCCGGGGAGGTGCGCTCCGATGGTTCTCGTGGAGATGATCCACGGGAAAGAAGCCCTTCCCGACCAATCTTGATCAAGATGAGGGAGGTGGTGGCCGAGGTGAAGGAAAAGGGATGGTCCAGGGGCTTTTCCGGCGGCCGGAGAAGCTCGCCGGAGGTCGGGGCGTGCATACGGGGTAGGCAGAGGGGAGGAAGGTCGGCTAGGGTTTGCTGGAGAGGTGGAGATGAATTATCGGGCTAGGATTTCTATGAGAGAAACCTAGACAATATATAACCCAATTGCATAATTGCAAATAAGTCCACCAAAACCTTCCATTTTCAACCTAGCCCCTGACCGTATGAGTATTATGCATCCACGTCCCTCGACGTTGGAAATCGCGCGAAACGGCGCATAAAATATAGGATGTTCTCGCGATATTCCGGATTTTGCCAAATTAACCCCTCAGCGAACATAATGCAATTCACGGAGATCCGTGCCTCGGATTCCCGATCGGATCACGCCCAGCGCGTTCAGCACACCTGGGGCATCGAATCTAGCCTTTCGTTTCATCTGATTTGGTCTCCGTTTTGCGACGAACCCAACCCTCTTGTTTCCTTCAATAAAGCCACCTATATATAATATATAGGTGATTTCAGTCGGAACCCTTTTTCTCGACAACCGTCCATCGAAATCCGAATCCGTCATTGCCATTGGATTCAAAATATCTGAGCCGTTCGAAACGAGCTATTAGAAGCCTATGTTCAGAGTTCTATACGCACCGTGACCCTTCTCTACTTCCTGGCTCAAAGAAAAACTAGAGTTACAATTCACTTTAAGTCAGAAGTCTGGGTCGCGTAACTTTTCCGTCTTAGCTCGTTTTCTCCTGATACTTGACGAGTGCTTATGTAATTAAATTACACACAGGAACATCGTCAACGGAGAGTTTAGCTACACTGCAAAAATCTCAGTCCTTACACGTCCTCGTCAGTCCAACACTCACAGCTCAGACTAGACTCGCCACACATTTCCGACTGATGAACCGGCTCTGATACCAAATGTAACGACCCAGCCCACTAGTAATAACAACTCGTTGGGCCCAACCACCGGCCCAAAATGCTTAAGCCCGGTTATTGTTACTAGTGTCTAAGTCTTTTTATAAACCCAATGACAACCACATTCCCATCCGATGTGGGATTATTGGGGTGTCACAGCGATCCCTCTTCAAAAATTTATTTTGATCCCAATTGGCCATTAGAGGAAATGTATGGCTATCATAGTCAATGTCCAATTCAAACGGTCGCACATGCTCAAGGTACCAATACTACAAAGACAAAAGTATATAAGTTGTTATTCTCATATAGCA
Source organism: Aechmea fasciata (assembly GCA_025177825.1). NCBI lineage: Eukaryota > Viridiplantae > Streptophyta > Magnoliopsida > Poales > Bromeliaceae > Aechmea > Aechmea fasciata. The sequence goes on from CM045939.1 coordinate 6,398,082, forward strand.
TATTAACTTGAACTATTAAATAAATACAATTATACCTGAAGCAATACTAAATTTTCATGTAGATATTGTCTCTCCTCAAACTTATATTGTGTAAGGCTTTCTAGAAGAAACTCAAGAGAAAAGTCAGCCCAATTAAATTTAGAGATATGTGTGATATCTTCAACAAGATTTAGATAAGAACTCCGTACCTCGTCTTTTGCATTAGGAACTAATATAGTACCAATCATTAGAAGCATGAACCCCCGATAAAATGTTCATCAAAGACTATCACCGCTTACAATTCTCACGGCCAAATGACTAAGAGTAATGTTATTCTTTCTTGGATCCTTATACTTGTTCAAAAAGATGCTTAGTTGGTTTTTCCCCATAAGATATTATCTTATCACCTTTATTAGGAAGACCCATCAAACAATAAACATCCCACATGCAAATAGGGATACATTCATCTCCAATTCTAAATGATCTCAATGTTGGCTCATATACATTAGCCAACCATTTACACAAAATGTCACGCACTAAATCTTTGCAAATTACGAGATTCGAGTGTTAGGCTTGTGTTTCAAACTTTTCCACACTCCGTGGAGGGTCGTAGATGGTGTTTCGACCTACGGTTCGAATTTCTGGAAATTTGGCTAAGTCCTGAGAGTCCCACCCTCGGGGACCGGTGTGAGACCCCAGATAGTCCTATATATGAGATATAATAGGGCTAAAACTCTTAACCCGGCTTAAGCATTTTGGGTGGTGGCAAGACCCAAGAGGTTAAGAGAGTTAAGCGTGCTAGGACGGGAGTAGTCCTAGGATGGGTGACCCCCTGGGAAGTTGGGGCGGTAAAGATGGTATCAGAGCATAAAGTAGAGAATGGGAAACTGGTTTAGATGGACCTAGGAGACCCTAGGATAGTAAAACCATAGGAGAATAAGGCTCGTGAGAGACGAGGACTTATGATTCGTGGCGAAAGGTTAATGGATTGGGTTGTGTCGTAGACCTCTAAGACGGATATTAGAGGTGGACTTGAGGTGTGGTTTATTCTCGACCGAGGATGTTCATGTTGGCGTACGACAACATGAAACCTAGTGACGAGAATAGACGCCCTTATGTGACTTTCGCCTGATTGGCTTTTGAGCCGGTATTAATGGTCTCGTGTTCGACCCAAGAGGGTCGAGAACTGATCGAGTTATCTTGTTTCAGGAAGCGATGGCACCGCGTAGGCGATCTTCATCCAGATCGGCGCGGGAGGGGACAAGTTGCGTCCCTGAGCAAACCGATGCAAGCGGAGACTTTGAGCTTCGTGATCAGTTAGCTTCACTCGTGGGAGTGGTGAGGCAACAGGCCGACGTGGTGCAGCGACAGCAGGAGGCTGCCATGCGCCAGGAGGAGCGAATGAAAAGACTCCAAGAGACGCTAGATCAGCTGGTGCCCGCACCAGCTGCGGCTCGTCAAGGACGACCGGGAATCGCGGCGGAGATGCTTCCGTCGGGGCTCGCGATCCGCCTCCTGTTGGTTCAGAGGTGTTGGCGGAGAGGGAGCGAGCTCTAGCGGTCCTCATGGCTTTCAGGAAGCTCGATCCGCCTACCTTTGATGGAGAGGATACAGATCCGTGGATCGTGGAGATGTGGATCGATTCCATGGAAACGCTCTTCGAGGTTCTGTACGCATTGGAGCGAGACAAGGTGCACCTAGCCGTGCATTATCTGAAACAGTCGGCGAAGGTATGGTGGAAAGGCGTCAAGCAAGATCGATCACCTAGTCTCCCTCCAATGACTTGGGAAGAGTTTCGGGGAAAGCTGTTTTCCGCTTATTTCCCCGACAGTGAAAAGCAAAAGCTTCGAGAGAGGTTCTGGAAGCTGCGGCAAGAGGACCGTTCGGTCAGGCAATACGAGCAGGAGTTTTCTCGTATTGTGCATTGTATTCCGAACGTGGTACGAGATGACAAGGATAACGCCGACTGCTTTGTGCGGGGACTTCGGCCGGATCTTTACAAGGCTGTGCTCATATTTAAGTTACAGACTTTTGCGGAAGTCCATCGGGCCTTGTGGATAGAACAAGGCGATGCATGTTACGGATTTTATGTTGGCATATTTCGTGAAGTGAGTCCGGAGTCTTGAAGGTTTAAAGAAGAAGGGATAAATCGAAGAATCGAAGACTCAAAACATGAATGCACAATGCTCGGTAAGTTCAAATATTATTGATGATGATTTATAAATATTTAAAAGTGTTTGGAAGACTTAGGATGTTTTTAAATTGAATATATGGACAAAATTGAGGTTTTCAAATTCTAGTCTATCTCTATGTTTTCTAATTGATTTTAAACAGGTTTTCAAATCCTAATCTATCTCTTTGTTTTCTAATTGATTTTAAATAGGTTTTCAAATCCTAGTCTATCTCTAATTTATTTTCAAAATAAGATTTTCACAATCCTAGTCTACTTCTAAGTCTTCTAAATCTATAAATAAACGATAGGGGTTCCATTAATTCGCATGCTTAGAGTTTAGACCATTATGAAACCCTAGAAACTTGTTGGGTGCTTTCTTTCTTCTACAACACGTTTCTATCGGATCAATTCTTGAAACCCTAATTTCTCGTTCTTCATGGAGAATTGATCCGACTATTGCTTAGAAACATCTTTTACGATTCTTTAATGATTATCTAAGCAATATATCATCACCGATCAAATTGTTCTTGCTCCGGACGGAGTGCGCTCGTGGATTCGAGTAGGCGTCGTGGATTCGACGTAATCGGAGGCTTCGTGGATTCGAAGTGGAGGCGTTCGTGGATTCGAACGTGGGGCGTGGACAACCCGGCGGCGTGCGCGAGATCCGAAGAAAATAAAGAGAGGTTTGAGTCCGTGGATTCGGTAAATCACCTTGTAATCTTTTATTCTTAGTGGATTGTTATCGCGTGTTGGTCCCGTGGGTTTTTTACTCTGAGTTGGAGTTTTCCCACGTAAATCTCGGTGTGTTTTATTTTCCGCATTTATTTTTATTGCATCGAGATTTGTGGTTTTCGGCCTTTACACCTATTCACCCCCTTCTAGGTGTTGGATACAATCTAGATAGATCCTTGGGGCTACCCCATAACCTACAATTGGTATCAGAGCGGGATCTAGATATATTGCTATCTAATGGCCGAAGAGTTAGTAGGTGTGTTGCAAACTTACGGTATGACTTTTTCTACTAACCAATCTTCTTCCAAGTCTTTTTCTCAAAGTAGAGGGATTGCGTTGAAAACATCAAAGGAAGAAGACGTGGACTCGGATTCCGGCGATGAGGAATCAAACGACGAGGATTTAGCAGAAGAGTATCATCAACTCCTCGTCGAATCTAAAAAGATGGCGAAGCATAACAAAAGGCTTAGGAAGCGTCTACTTGACATTGAAGAGGAGAACAAAAATTTGAAAACAATGACGAAAGCTTTCGAAGAGGAAAAGGAAGCAATATTGAAAGATAATTCGATCCTCCAAAAGAAGCTAGATGAAGCGGATTTAACGATCAAATCCTCTAAGAACAAAGTTGAATTTTTGGACCATCAATTTGAGGAATCGCACAAATCCAACAAAGAGTTGACCAAGGAAGTTCATCAACTCAAGTCCGACATTCAATAATTTTCTTCCGGATCGAAGAAATTGGATCATATGCTTGGGTTAGGTCAAACGAACAAGTTGGGCCTCGGATACGAACGAACCTATGTTGAGAAGGATCGAACGTCAACATCTAATGTCTCAACAAATTCGAAGGAAAAGGTGTGTCACCGATGCGGCATCAAAGGACACATCAAAAAGTGTTGCCCGAATAAGGATAAGAAAAATCGATCGACAACAACGAAACCTCAATCGGCATCATCTACTACTCGGCTTTCCCCTCGGAATCAAAAGAAAATTAATTTGAGTCGAGTGCCTCTTTCGGACCGGTTTTCTAAGGAGCAACGGCGAGTTCGACCGAACCCACAACCGAATTGGATCTCAAAACCGAACCATCAAGGGAACCGGATTTCTAATTCAAAGCCTCAACGACAACATCAACCGAAGCTTCAAGCAAAGAAACGACCGACGGTTGATCCAAAATCAAAGCAACTCAAACCTAACGTCGACAAGCAAAGCCAACGAAAGATCCGACAACTTTAGATCCGGAAAGGTGATATCTTTCCTTGCTTTTCGTCTTAGTTTGTTTTTATTGTTTATGTAATGTTTTGATTGGTGTATATTGCATATTTTTCTTTCATTACGTTACATGATTAGACGATGTTTGATCTTTAAAATTTGTTTTGAAAATCGTTTTTAAGGAAAGGTTTTTGGGGAGTTTTTAATTTGATTAAAAATTTTTGAGAAAGGAGATGTTTGAAAATCATTAATTTGGAGAGATTGAAGGTTTTTCAAAGAGCTTTAACCGTAGTTAAAGTCAATTCAAATTGAACTAAATTCATATTAATTATCGATTTTACTCCACTTTTTATTATTTTGACGATAATTTAATATGTGATTTCTTCTTACATACATTCATCAAAATTTTGAAATTAATTTTAATCTATTAGTAATTAATTCATCTTGGTAGTGAATGTTGAATATAATTGATGGATATATGCCAATCGACTAAAGTTCGTCAAAATTATTTTCAAATATGAGATTGTCTAATTTAGGGGGAGTTTCAATATTTTTTTTTTTTAAAAAAAGGAAGAAACTCCTATGATAAAGATGTGGAAAGAGTTACATCCGAAAGGAGTGTGAAAACTACTACCACATGTAGGAAAGAGCTACCACTCCGGTCGTCCGGTACGTGTGTGAAGCTATCTCATGGGTAATTATATGAAAAACCGAAAAGGTTGAGAAAAAATATATGTGAATATTTTATAATTTTCGGCGTTATAAGGTGGTAGATTGAAAAAGATGCTCAAAGAGCCACCCCCGGTGTTTATTAGCTAAATCTCTATTTTGAACGGGTTGCGACAAATTGGTGTCAATTTTGCCAAATTTCTAAAAATTATTTTTCATCAATTTGCATCTTGATGACTTTAAAACATTAGATTATTTTTAATATCAAATTTTGATGTTTTGATGTCTTTTGAAATCACTTAATACTTTATCTTCATCATAATAATTTTTGGAGTACAACTTTTAATTTTTATGAAATTAATCTAATTTTGAAGGATTTTTGAGAAAACAAGCCAAAATTTTTGATGAGGAGGACACGGACTGATTTTACCTTTTTGAGCCTCATTATTTATATTTTTTCTTTTCTCTCCTAGGACTATGTTTAGTTTGCTTATTTTTGCTTTTAACTATGACACGACTACTTTCTATTTGCTAGTTTGTTTTTCTCCCTATTTGTATTTTTTTTTGGCAATTTTTGACAAAAAGGGGGAGAAGAATTGAAAACTTGAATTTAATATCAAAGGGGGAGAGCTTGTGATAATTTTTAATTTTCGAGTTTGAATTTCAATCTTTTGATGCATGAACAAAGGGGGAGAGATTTTCATTTTCATATTACTACTAACTTTGTTTGTGATATTTCACGTGGAGAAAGTAACTTAATTGCAGATCATTGAAGACTTCAAGACTCCTAGTTGCGTCTAAGTTATAGAGTTTGTTTAGGAGTTGCAAAATTGTTATTTTGTATTTTTTTGGATCTTTCACGTGAGAAGTTCATTGTTTTGGTGATGGCAATGAATTTTATTTTTTTGTGAGTTGAGCGTTGTGATGTAATTTTGGGTTTTGTCACGAAATTGCCAAAGGGGAGATTGTTACGGATTTTATGTTGGCATATTTCGTGAAGTGAGTCCGGAGTCTTGAAGGTTTAAAGAAGAAGGGATAAATCGAAGAATCGAAGACTCAAAACATGAATCCACAATGCTCGGTAAGTTCAAATATTATTGATGATGATTTATAAATATTTAAAAGTGTTTGGAAGACTTAGGATGTTTTTAAATTGAATATATGGACAAAATTGAGGTTTTCAAATTCTAGTCTATCTCTATGTTTTCTAATTAATTTTAAGCATGTTTTCAAATCATAATCTTTCTCTTCGGTTTCTTTTTGATTTTAAATAGGTTTTCAAATCCTAGTCTATCTCTAATTTATTTTCAAAATTAGATTTTCACAATCCTAGTCTACTTCTAAGTCTTCTAAATCTATAAATAAACGATGGGGGTTCCATTAATTCGCATGCTTAGAGTTTAGACCATTATGAAACCCTAGAAACTTGTTGGGTGCTTTCTTTCTTTCTTCAACAACAAGTTTCTATCGGATCAATTCTTGAAACCCTAATTTCTCGTTCTTCATGGAGAATTGATCCGACTATTGCTTAGAAACATCTTTTACGATTCTTTAATGATTATCTAAGCAATATATCATCACCGATCAAATTGTTCTTGCTCCGGACGGAGTGCGCTCGTGGATTCGAGTGGGCGTCGTGGATTCGACGTGATCGGAGGCTTCGTGGATTCGAAGTGGAGGCGTTCGTGGATTCGAACGTGGGGCGTGGACAACCCGGCGGCGTGCGCGAGATCCGAAGAAGATAAAGAGAGGTTTGAGTCCGTGGATTCGGTAAATCACCTTGTAATCTTTTATTCTTAGTGGATTGTTATCGCGTGTTGGTCCCGTGGGTTTTTTACTCTGAGTTGGAGTTTTCCCACGTAAATCTCGGTGTGTTTTATTTTTCGCATTTATTTTTATTGCATCGAGATTTGTGGTTTTCGGCCTTTACACCTATTCACCCCCTTCTAGGTGTTGAATACAATCTAGATAGATCCTTGGGGCTACCCCATAACCTACAATGCATCTTTGCGGGAGGAGCGCGAGGCGTATTACAAGAAAAAGGGAAAAGGACGGCCTACAAGTGGGTCCGATAGTCTCAAGTTCCCAACGGACTTCGATGAGTTCACGCTCGCGATCCCGAGCTCCGGGGACATATCGCATTAGGTCCTCGGCGAGATGTGTTATTTGTGGGGGCCCTCATTACCCACAACAGTGTGAGCAGCGAGAGGGCAAGTGCTTCAAGTGTGGGCTGCCGGGCCATATGCGGGACAAATGTCCGCAAGGTGATAGCCGGGCCTTAGCACTGGCAACGACCTATTCCTCTCTGGGACAGCCTGCAGGTGTGCCACCTGCGGCATGGTCGGGAGAGCGAGGTGCTACCAGAGGGTTCGCGGCGAGCGCCAAGTGGCCTTGGGTACGCGACCCGAGTGGTGGAACCTACTGCTGCTGACAACGTCATGGCAGGTATGAGTTAGTTGAAGCAAGCATACACTGCTACTTAATATCGAGTTAATGCATAGCATGCGTTTATCATATGGTCAGTTGCTACTATTGGTATATATTGCATAGTAGGGACCTATTGGGCGGGTAAGTAGATACCCGAGCATACTTGCCTTGTGAGTGTGGCGCCTGCTGGAGCAGGTAGAGAGCCAAGTGGTACTAGCAAATGGCTAATAATGAATTCGAGGAATGATACTCGTGGTAGACCTAAAATAGGGAGCTGGCTCTTAAGGCAATGGATAGGAGATTGCGAGAGTCGAGCCATGATGTTTGCAGAAACCCGAGTAGCCTGAGAATTTCGGATACCGTTTCGATAGATCGAACAGTGAAAGTAGGATCACTATTGAGAGAGTAGCCGGTTAATTGCCAAGTATGGGCACGTGGGCCTAATAGTACCTCGAATTGAGGTAGGTGGGTCGTGCCGGTGTGGTTAGTGCGCTTAGGCAAAGTTGCCTAATGCCAGGTTTATATAGAGCGCTCGAGTGTAGGTACTCGTAGAGTGCGGGAAGCGGATTTCTCGCATTCCGGTATAAAGTAAAGGTAGGTTGTGTTTACCGAAGCGACTAGGTCGCCTGTATGTCTAAGCAAAGTAAATTCATGTTGATGCATGTTAACAAAATGACATAGATGACGCAGGTAGTGAAATGCTAAGTAGAAAGCATGATAAACATGTTATGTAAACGCTAGCTGCATGTATAAATGTGCATGTGTAGATAATGCATGTTAAAAATATAATGTAGAAATCATAGAATGCATAATAGCATCATGAGATCATGATAGGAGGAATATGCATGTTAGCATCATAGAGTGCATGCTAAATGAGACATGAAAACTATAGAATACTCGATGGGACAACTAGGATGTCAAGTAGATCGAGTGGCACCTAACCTAGTGTTAAAGAGCATAGGTTGAACTAGTGAACCTAGAGTTGAACAAGTCTAGGTGTGTGGCACCTAACCTAGTGTTAAAGAACATAGGTTGAACAAGTGAACCTAGAGTTGAACAAGTCTAGGTGTGTGGCATCGAACCTAGTGTTAAAGAACATAGGTTGAACAAGTGAACCTAGAGTTGAACAAGTCTAGGTGTGTGGCATCGAACCTAGTGTTAATAAACATAGGTCGGACAAGTGAACCTAGAGGTTGACATCTAGGCAGAAATGACATAGAACCTAGCGGTTTTACCTAGGTTATGTATGTAATAAACCTATAGTGGCATTGAACCTAGGTTGTTGAGTATAGTGGTAGCAACCACTAGGATGTTCTATGTCGACAGCATAGGGTTGGTTATGGACCCTCGACCTGTGGGAAGTGGATTCCGGAATCCCAGGACTTGAGATGACCTCGGTATCAAGGCTATGGCGTGTGCGACGATTTCGCCGCCGAGATTGATACCAAGGTGAGATTGGGTGTGTGTACAGTGTTCGCCACCCGAGGCTTGAACCATGCTGGGCGTGTGCGACGATTTCGCCGGTGGTTAAGCCGACTTGAGGATCAGGCCGCCAGGATTGACTTAGGCCATTGTTGGGTGAGTCGCGTTCCGTTCGCCGCCAGATGGTTAAGTCAAGGGACTTGAACTAGTGTTCGGCGTGTGCGACGATTTCGCCGCCAGCTGGTTAAGTCACAAATAGCGGTAGGCTGTTGAGCAGCTAATGCGCGGAATAACCGCGGATGATTGACTCAAGGCCGAGTCGAGTGGATAGCTTCGATAGGGTAGTGGAACCCTTATAAGCTAGTGACAAAGGCTTGAGCTAAGGTAATAGAGACCTTAGAAGCTGGTGAACTTGAGTATGATCTAAGGCAGTAGAGACCTTAGACACGAGTACAGGTTGAGCCGTGGAACTAAGGTAAGTAGAAACCTTAGTGTTGCAGCTGGTATGAGCTATGAATACCTAACTTAATGTATAGCTAAGTTTAAGAATGAAATGGCTAAAGTAAAGAATGGCAATAAAGTAAAGAAAAGCTAAGAGCTAAGTGATAATTTACATATTGCATATTGTGAGGTAGGTTTTTATGTTAGTTGCAAGTTATATATCTCTAGATGTTTTTGGACTAACATATTTGCAGTGCCTCCTTGGACCTATTGGTCGAGCTTTTCTCTTGGGTGACCCACGAGAACTATGGACAATAGTTCTCACCCCCGTGTTGCGTTTTGGGGGTACAGGTACACACGTGAGCGGCGCAGCAGCGGTAGCGCGAGGCAAGGGCGTAGCTCAGTAGATAGCGCCCTACCAGGAGACCAGAGGTAGCAGTACCCTGTGGCAGTTCAGCTTAGGGCACTAGAGGGTAATGAATAAATGTAACTAACTTGTGAAATGATGTAATAGTAAGTGGATTGTATTTGGAAGTCTAATGTAAAGGAAACTGTGATGTAAAATGTATGTGGAATGAATGTAATAACATAGGATGTGTTTATGCTGTTTGATACCTAGCTTCCTTATGCAATCGCTGTATGTTAAATACTGTTCCTGGTTGGAACCTTCGTGAATTGTATTGATTGCGACGCCTTGGACGTACAGGGGAAACTCTGTCCGTTCGGCGGCTTGTCGGCGTACCCGAACCCGACCAAATAGGCGGGCTCGAGGCGTGACAGTAAGATGGTACTTGGGAGTCTGAGCCTGACGATGACATCAAGGCTTAAAGGAGGGGTGATTGTGAGACCCCAGATAGTCCTATATATGAGATATAATAGGGCTAAAACTCTTAACCCGGCTTAAGCATTTTGGGTGGTGGCAAGACCCAAGAGGTTAAGAGAGTTAAGCGTGCTAGGACGGGAGTAGTCTTAGGATGGGTGACCCCCTGGGAAGTTGGGGCGTCACAACCGGTCTCTGGTAGTGAGAGACCGGTCTCCCTGACTGAGTGTTGCGGCAGAGCTTGGGGCGACCGATCCCCAAACCCGGAGACCGGTTCCTATACGCGTATCTTGCGGGAGGGTCCTGAGGGACCGGTCTCGGCTGGCAGAGACCGGTCTCCGGGCCCGAAAACAGCCCAGACTAGGCTGTGTGCAGAGTGAAAGGTTGAGGGACTCACCTGGATATTGTTGCATTAGAGGGCTTATATGGCCCTATCCTTCCCTCTTTCCCTCATTTCTCCCTCTAACACTCTCTCTTGCACTTAGAAAGAGAAGAAGAAGGAGAAGGAAGGAGGAGTAGGAGGAGAGCTTGTTTGGTGGACTTGGAGCACCCTTCTCTCCCTCTTTCCCACCATTGGAGCTTAGAGCTTGGGCTTGGATGTAATAACTGAGATTTTTCTATAATAAGAATTAAACCCTTTGTCGACAGTGTTTATGTGTGTAATTTAATTACAAAAGAACTCGTCAAATTTCAGGTGAAAATGAGCTAAAATGGAAAAATTACGCGAACCGGACTTTTGACTTAAAGTGAATAGTAACTCCGGATTTTCGGCGAGTTGCGGAGTAGAGAAAGGTCCTGATGCATACCGAACTCCGAATATAGGACTTCAATAGCTCGTTTCGAACGGCTCGACTATTCCGAATCTAATGGCATTGACGGAATTAGATTTTGATGCACGGTTGTCGAGAAAAAGGGGTTTTGAATGATTATACATATATAATTAAATAAATAAAGTTATAGAGGAAATAAAGAGGGGGTGTTTTGTCGCAGATCGGAGACCAATCGAACGAAACAAAATGCTAGATTCGATGTTTCCGTCGTGCTGAACGATCTGGTGCGATCCGATCGGAAATCCGACGGACGGATCTTCGGGAATTGCAAGATGTTCGCAAAGGGACGGCGAATCGCGAAAAGTTGTAATATTTTATCCGCCGAATTGCGAGATTTTGAATGTAGAAGGTCATACGCGCGAGATTCACCTATTGATAGGGACTAGAGTGCAAATGGACGATCGGAGGGCTAAAATGCAATTTGGCCACATGTATATAAATGTTAGTTTTAGGGTTTCATGGAGAAACCCTAAACCAAGGCCTCTTCATCTCCCTCCATCACCCCAAACCGCCTCCATCTCCTCCCTGCCATCTCGTGCGCGCGCCCCCGGCCGCCGGCAGGCAACTCCGACCGCCGGAAACCATCCCTACCTTTCTCTCCTTCTCTCTCTTTCCCTCCATCTTCCATCATCTTCAGTTGTGGAACCAGCAAGGCTTGTGAAAGCCCGGATCTAGTATCCCTCGACTAGATCCACCCCCAGGCTTCCTCCTCTGGCCATCCCCGCCGCCGCCGAAGGTCGCCGGAGCCGCAAGCCACTCGCGGCCGATCGGGTCCGTCCAGACCGAGCTCGGGTGAGAGGGGGAACCGCTCGCCGCCCACATTTGAGGAAGGTATGGTTGCTCTTCCCCGGCCTCAGGCAACCTCCGGCGTGCCTTCCCCGGCATCCCCGTACACCGCCGGTCGCCGCGGAAGAGACCTGTGACCGCCCAGATTTGGTGCAGACCGAGGACAAGTCTCCTTGACTTCTAGGCATCGCCGCCGCTCACTGAGGGGAGCACGGCACTCCCCTCGACCTCCGGCGCCGACCTACCGCCGTCCCGACCACCTCCGGCCGCCGTCGCGCCGTCGGGAAGCCCCCAACCCGAGAGTAAAGGAGGGTTTTGATCTCCTTCTGCGCGCCTCCGGCCATCCTCCGCCGCCGCCGGTGGGTGCCTCGGACCTCCTCGACCTGCCGCACCCACCACTGGCCGGACCGCCCGCCGCCTGACCGCCGGCGACGAGCCCTAGCTCCCTGGTCAGGTAGGTCTTGTAATTCAATAACAGCACTCTAGTCTAGGGTTTAGGGCACTGTTTTAGGTGATCCGATAGGTCTTTTTGACCTAGTGAGGTGAGCACGATCATCGGAATTTCGCCGAACACGCTGCTCACCTCCGTTCAGGATTACGATGCCCCGATTAGCGGAATAGTCGTACTTTACGCGCTGTGCGCGATGTTTCGCAGATTTCACGTCGCTCGTGCACGTGCTACGAAGGCCGACAGTGCTCCGAAGGGTCAGCACGGTCTTCGGCACATCAAAACCTCTCAACGAGTGTAATCGTGCGATTTATTGAGCACTGGTTTGCGTGCACGGTCCATAAAAGCCACAAAATCGCATGAAATTATGCGATTTTATGTAACGACAGTGGGCTTTTATGCAATTGTAAACTTTGTGGATGCCGTAGACAGCGTATACATGTCGTGGGTAACCTCTCGGACCGATCATCCAAGGCCCTGTCTTTACGTAAAATCAAAAGTGATTTTCGAGCGTTTTTGCGGCGAAATTCGCCGACCAGACGTATGCGGTCGGATTTCTTCCGACGATACGTAGAGGGTATTGGCGATGTCGCTGAGCCTTGTTGGCTGGTCACCCACGTCGTTTTGAGGGTTCGGAAACGACGGGTGAGCGACAGTGGGTTCCGATGTCGAAATTGTCACTTCCGGGAACTCAGATCGGAATGGTTGTTCAACATCGATCGTTTCGAGGTGCGATGGCACCACCGCTGCCAGGTTGCACTAAAATTGACAATTAGTGGCAGCGGGAGACTCATACTATGATTCAGGAAGTTTCGGGATACTCTGTAAGTCCCGGTGAAGTTCCGGTGCAGTTTTCGTGACTTCCGAACGTTTCGGCAATCGGTTTTGGGAAACCGATTCCCGTGGGTTCATTAGTGGGGCTTTGTGAGTAGTGATACTTGTGTTTGGGGGTTAGACTCTAACCCGGTGGACCTTTCGTAGGTTCGGGTGCTTCGCAGTCAGCAGATCGACTTCCACATATATATACAGGTGGGTATCACAGGTTGCCGACGGTACAGTGGTGCAAGCTTGGTGACGTTCCTTCCACCCTTACTGTTTATATTGCTTACCATTTACATATTGAGCCTTGCACCCGTATTTACTTTTTACTCTACTCAGTTGTTTCCATACTAGTATCATGTGTAGGAGTAGAGTAGATTTATCAGTATATTCTACTTCGGTGATGTAATATACCGAAACAACAAAGAATGACTGTCGAACTTTAGTCAAAATGATCAAAGTTCGATGATGAAAGGCTTTGTAAAGGCCGAGGGCCTCTACAATGCAAAAAGTGCATTGTAGGTGACCTTCGAGAGCTAAACGGAAAGGAGATCGAAGAAATCGCACTCGGCACTCGTTTCCGAGACCGGACAATGTGGTTGAGACCACGCGCAGGGGATTTTGAGGGTCGAAAATTTGGCTAAGTCCTGGAAACCCTGCGTACGGGATCCGGACAATGGTTTGAGACCGGACAGCAAGGCTGAGACCGGTTGCCACGCGCGATTGAACCCGGGTGAAGACACTGTGAGACCGGACAACAAGGATGAGACCGGTCTCAGCACCCGAGATTTGCCCAGTTCGGGCTGATTTAATTAGATGGAAGTTGAGGGGCTTAATTGCATTTCTGCAATATATGTGTTAAGTGTGAGGGGGTATGAGCTTGTTTGCTCATTTCTTCAAGCCCAAGCAACCTTGTGAAGTGCTCTCTCTCTCTAGGATCTTCTCTCTCACAAAGAAGAAGGAGAAGAAGGGAAAGAAAGGAGAAAGGAAGTAGAGGAAGTGAAGTAGCTCCCTCTCCTTCACCTCTAGAGCAAGAAAGGAGGAAAGCTTTGAGGTAGGCTTTTCCCTCTTTTGTAACTAAACCCTAAGTAGGGATTGGGACGGTTTGAGAATGGTTTTTTTTGGACTCTCTTGATGCTAGGGAGTTCTCTAGAGTGTTTCGTCGAGATCGAAACCAAGGTTTTGATGGTTTTGCCGAGCTAGGGCACCAAATTGGGGTTCTTGCTTGTGAGGGCTTTCTAAGTGAATTGACCCTACAGAAATGTAATTGGGGACGTTACTGACTCGCTCGAGCGAACGGTTCGTTTAAACGAAAAGTCTATAGAAAGTTATGTGCAAAAAGCCTAATTCGGCTTGTTTTTGCCGCAGATCAAGAAATTGGCGGTCTAGGATCGCAGTAACTGAACTAGAGCATCCTACTGAACCCACAAGGTTGGGTGTGCGTCCACTAACTCTGAAATTCCTCTTATGTCTATATGTCAATTCTTGAGCATATATGTGATAGTGCTATTGTGCATGATAGGGTAAAGGAATATGAATTGCATGTGTAAAGAACCTAGTGGTTAACTATATATATATGCATGTGCTAAGAACAAAGAGCCTAGTGGTTAACCCTATGTATGCACGAGATGAGACAAAGAACCTAGTGGTTAAAGAATGTGAACGAAAATGACATATAGATCGAGTGGCATGTGAAAGTTGTTAACGAACACTAGAGTTAGTGTAACGACATGGTCAAGAATGTTAAAGAATAAAGAACCTAGTGGTTAAAGAATCTAATGCTTAAAGAACCTAATGGTTAAAGAACCTAGGGGCTAAAGAATAAGAATGCTAGAGAATAAAGAATGCTAAAGAACAAAGAGCACTAGAGATAGTGTTAAGACCTGGTCATGATCTCGAAGAACAAGAATGTAAAGAATAAGAACAAATCACAAAAGCCTTAAAGTTAAGGGTCATTGTGCAAAGTCTTCCTTAAAGTTAAGGAACGGATTTGGATTCAATCCTTGGAGCAAGGATTTGATCATACTCGCCTATAAGTCCTTGCTCGGGGCGGGTAGCTAACCCTCGAGCGGTGCGCTCCGGAGTAAGTCACCACTGAGATGAGCGTCTCAGAGGACGGTCCCGTCGGGTCGTAGTAGTCTCCCCGATATTGGGATTTGAGTTGGTGAGTCCTTGAGCGGCTACGAGCTAGCCATGAGAGATTGGGTGTCGAGATTGGGTGACGAGATCAGTAGATTGCATTCGTCATATTTATTATATGAACATAAGCATGTTAATTGTGGTTCAGGCATATTAGTAGTTTGCATGTAGCTTGGTTACTATCTGCTATTTCTTTCAAATTATGCCTGGAATAGACCTAGTGGGAACGTCGGTGTGATTGGGGGCCGAGCCCACTGGGAACTTCGTTGTAGTTCTCACCCCACTATTTCTACAGGACCGAGCTCCAGCGAGCCAGCTGGCGATCGTGATAAGGGTCTCGCGCCTTAGCTAGCGACTGCCACAGCAGAGTGTGTTCTTGTAGCTACTTACCACTTATGTATATGTCTTTTGGAAAGTTGACATGAACAAGTGTGTATTTATTTATGGAAGTTAAATGCCAATGAATGTAAAGAGAAGGAATGATGTTTTGGGAAAGAAAGAACATGTAAATGTAAATGATGTTTCGGACGTTGAATGAAAATGTGGAATTATGTGTAGCTTAGTATTTTCTTTCACTTGGCTGTTGCTTACCTTCGTGTAAGCCTATGTTTATGCTTTAGTGCTTTTCATATCTTATTGAACTGTACTTGTGTTGAGCATTGGGCGGGCAGGGGAAACTCTGTCCGTTCGGCGTCTGTTTGACGGGCAAAGGGCCGGCCAAAGGGATCGGTCCCGGGGCGTGACAGATGTTTTGGTATCAGAGCCTAAAGTGAAAGAAAACTAGGAACGGACCTAGAGAACCCTAGGATGGATAAGCCATAAGGATCTAGGAAACGTGAGTGACGCGGAATCCAAGTTAGCGAAGGCACTTGATTGGGTTAAAGTGTGTCGTCTCTAATGTAATTAGAGGCTAAGTTAAGATGGAATCGGTTCTTTATACCTTGAGTAATGTTGGGTGGCCAACAACATTACGCTTGGGACGAGAACAAATATAAGTGTTGCTTTCGCCGAATTGGGTGTGTTTGAATAAAGTTGTCTGTGTAGCTGATGAATACGCTACCTTTCAGGTACGATGCCTCGTGGTCGACCCCGAACGCGGTCGATGTCGGAGGAGCGAGTGTGGCTCCCGAGCAACCCGAGAGCGGTGGCGATGGGGGGCTTCGAGCAATTGTCCGCACTAATCGGAGTAGTGCGACAACAGCGGAATCGGTGCGTGCTCGGGGTGAGCAGATCCGGCAGCCTTCACGAGACGGTGGAGCGGCAACGGTGGCGACGGCTCGGCTAGTGGAGGGCCTTGTGCCCCCGTTGTGGTGCCAGGCGCGACCGAGGGAGTGCCCGTGGCAGCCGTGCCAGTTACGGTTGTACCGGCCGGGTCGGGGACTTCGGATCCCGACAGTGCGGCTGTAGAGGCGGAGCGGGAGCGTGCTTTGGCGGCTCTCGTCCAGTTTCAGAAGTTCAACCCCCCGTTACTCGAAGGAGAGTTGACGGAGCCCGATGTGGTGGAATCGTGGGTCGACTCCATGGTTTCGCTGTTCGGAGACCTTGGTACCTCGGAGAAGGATAAGGTTTACATCGCCACTCGATGCCTTGGTAAGGCGGCGAAGGTGTGGTGGCGGCGGATGAAGCGTGATAGGTCTCCCGACCTTTCACCAATGTTGTGGGAGGAGTTCAAGAGGCGGTGTTCGCCAACTACTTCCGGATACGGTAAAGCGAAAGTTGCAAGAGAAGTTCCGCAAACTGAGACAGGGAGATCGCTCGGTAGCTGACTACGAGCAGGAGTTCTCGCGCATCATAGACTGCGTCCCGGATGTTGTTCGTGATGACCGGGACCGGGCCGATTGGTTCTTGAGAGGACTCGGCCGAGGATCTACGACGGTGCGGATTCTCAAGTGGGCGACCTTTGCGGAGGTCTTTGATAGGGCTTTGTGGGCGGAGCATGGCAGTGCTTACGCCCGTGAGGAGCGCGAGTCCATGGCGGAGACGCGCGACAAAGGGAAGAAGCGGACAGCGGGCGGTGCCGGGGGCAGGCTGAATGCTAAGAAACCCCCTCGGTATCCCCGACGGCAGACAAGAAGCTGGAGGCCTTCCCGATGTGTTATCTGTGGTGGTGAGCATCAGCCGAGGGCTTGCCCACAGGGTGAGGGACGGTGCTTTAAGTGTGGACAAAGGGACACATGGTTCGGAGAGTGCCGTGGTCGTCGTCTGCGCCGACGGCGGCGTCGTCGCCGTCAACCCCGAGACAGCTTGCGGGGTTACCGCCGGCGATGTCGGCTGGGCGTGCGTCATCCTCGCCCCAGCCGGAAGGATCGCGTGCACCGAGCGGACGGGTTTTCGCCGCTCTGGTGGAAGAGCAACCTGCTGCACCGGACGCTGTCGTGGCAGGTATGATTTCTATTAAAGGCACGAGGGCTAGAGCACTATTTGATACGGGAGCATTCATTCATTGGCGCATTGTTTGCGAGGACTCATGACCTTGATGTAGAGTGTAGCCCGATCGTTGGTGGGTTAATGCCCTAACATGAGTTTAGTGTGCGGATTGGTACCGGATTGTCCAATTCGGGTAGGAGATTGGATTATGCGGTAGACTGCCGGTGTTGAAGAAGATGTGGGACTTCGATGTAATCTTGGGGATCGACTGGCTCTCCAAGTACTATGCGGTGATCGATTGTGAGAACAAGAGAATCACATTTCGTGAACCGGATCAGAAGGAGTTTGTGTATCAAGCGTGTAAAAGCTCGCGCTTCGCGGCGACTGTGTCGGCGGCGAGGGCGAGGAAGATGGTCAAGGGTGGATGTAAAGCCTATTTGGCAACTATTGTAGACACCCAAAGGAAGTACCCGGAGCTTGGTGAGATACGGGTAGTATGCGAGTACCCGGATGTTTTTCCGGCGGAGTTACCGGGACTACCACCGGACCGGGAGATCGAGTTCGCTATAGACTTAGTCTCCGGGGCGGCGCCAGTTTCAAAGGCTCCTTACAGAATGGCACCGGCAGAGTTGGTAGAGTTGAAAGCACAGCTACAGGACATGCTTGACAAGGGCTTTGTGAGGCCGAGTGTGTCGCCGTGGGGTGCTCCGGTGCTGTTTGTGAAGAAGAGGGATGGTTCACTTCGACTCTGCGTGGATTATCGCGAGTTGAACAAGGTGACCATAAAGAATAAGTACCCGTTGCCTAGAATCGACGACTTGTTTGATCAGTTGCAAGGGTCGCGGGTGTATTCGAAGATTGATCTTCCCGGCTATCACCAATTGATGATTCGACCGGCGGATGTACACAAGACGGCGTACCGTACACGGTATGGCCACTATGAGTTTACGGTGATGCCGTTTGGGCTTACCAATGCCCCGGCAGCATTTATGGACTTGATGAATCGAGTCTTCAAGCCGTTGTTAGACCGGTGCGTCGTGGTGTTCATAGACGACGTGTTGGTTTATTCGAAGAACGAGGAAGAGCTTGCAGGATGCTCTGGGCACACGGCTCGATTTTAGCACCGCGTTTCATCCTCAGAGTGATGGACAGTCTGAGAGGACCATACAGATACTCGAGGACATGTTGCGAGCCTGTGTGTTGGACTATAGGGGAGGATGGCACGATTACTTGCCGATGGCGGAGTTCGCGTATAATAACAGTTTTCAAGAGAGTATCGCGATGGCGCCATTTGAGGCTTTGTATGGAAAGAAGTGTCGTTCTCCGATTCATTGGAGCGAGGTGGGCGAGAGTGTCACTCTCGGCCCCGATGTGTTGCGGGAGGCGGAGGAAAAGGTTCGCCTTGCCCGTCAGCGACTTGCGACGGCGCAATCGAGACAGAAAAGTTACGCCGACAAGCGCCGAAAGGATTTAGAATTCGCGGTTGGAGACCGCGTGTTCGTAAAGGTGTCGCCGATGCGTGGTGTCAGGCGATTTGGGGTCCGCGGAAAGTTGAGTCCCCGGTATATTGGACCATTTGAGGTGCTAGAACGCGTTGGTGTGGTGGCGTATAGAGTTGCATTGCCGCCAAGGTTGGCGGGGGTTCACAACGTGTTTCATGTGTCGAATCTCAGGAAGTATCTCCATCATTCGGCGCATGTACTAGAGTATGAACCCGTGGATTTACACGAGGATATGATCTACGAGGAGCATCCAGTGTGCATCCTTGGTAGAGAGGAGCGGAAGTTGCGGAATCGCGTGATTCCATTTGTGAAAGTCTAGTGGAGCAACCATGCGATGCGAGAATCCACTTGGGAACATGAGGACGTGATGCGGAAGAAGTACCCGTACCTGTTTGAGTCTGCAGGCTAAGGTATGTCTAGTTTCGCGGACGAAACTATTTTAAGGGGTGGAGAATGTAATATACCGAAACCACGAAGAGTGACTGTCGAACTTTAGTCAAAATGATCAAAGTTCGATGATGAAAGGCTTTGTAAAGGCCGAGGGCCTCTACAATGCAAAAAGTGCATTGTAGGTGACCTTCGAGAGCTAAACGGAAAGGAGATCGAAGAAATCTGCAATTCTGTAGAATTCTGCTTGCTGAGACCGGACAATGTGGTTGAGACCGGTCTCAGTACGCGCAGGGGATTTTGAGGGTCGAAAATTTGGCTAAGTCCTGGAAACCCTGCGTACGGGATCCGGACAATGGTTGGAGACCGGTTGCCACGCGCGATTGAACCCGGGTGAAGACACTGTGAGACCGGACAACAAGGTTGAGACCGGTCTCAGCACCCGAGATTTGCCCAGTTCGGGCTGATTTAATTAGATGGAAGTTGAGGGGCTTGATTGCATTTCTGCAATATATGTGTTAAGTGTGAGGGGGTATGAGCTTGTTTGCTCATTTCTTCAAGCCCAAGCAACCTTGTGAAGTGCTCTCTCTCTCTCTAGGATCTTCTCTCTCACAAAGAAGAAGGAGAAGAAGGGAAAGAAAGGAGAAAGGAAGTAGATGAAGTGAAGTAGCTCCCTCTCCTTCACCTCTAGAGCAAGAAAGGAGGAAAGCTTTGAGGTAGGCTTTTCCCTCTTTTGTAACTAAACCCTAAGTAGGGATTGGAACGGTTTGAGAATGGTTTTTTTTGGACTCTCTTGATGCTAGGGAGTTCTCTAGAGTGTTTCGTCGAGATCGAAACCAAGGTTTTGATGGTTTTGCCGAGCTAGGGCACCAAATTGGGGTTCTTGCTTGTGAGGGCTTTCTAAGTGAATTGACCCTAAAATGTAATTGGGGACGATCGACTCGCTCGAGCGAACGGTTCGTTTAAACGAAAAGTCTATAGAAAGTTATGTGCAAAAAGCCTAATTCGGCTTGTTTTTGCCGCAGATCAAGAAATTGGCGGTCGAGGATCGCAGTAACTGAACTAGAGCATCCTACTGAACTCACAAGGTGGGGGGTGCTTCCACTAACTCTGAAATTCCTCTTATGTCTATATGTCAATTCTTGAGCATATATGTGATAGTGCTATTGTGCATGATAGGGTAAAGGAATATGAATTGCATGTGTAAAGAACCTAGTGGTTAACTATATATATATGCATGTGCTAAGAACAAAGAGCCTAGTGGTTAACCCTATGTATGCACGAGATGAGACAAAGAACCTAGTGGTTAAAGAATGTGAACGAAAATGACATATAGATCGAGCGGCATGTGAAAGTTGTTAACGAACACTAGAGTTAGTGTAACGACATGGTCAAGAATGTTAAAGAATAAAGAACCTAGTGGTTAAAGAATCTAATGCTTAAAGAACCTTATGGTTAAAGAACCTAGGGGCTAAAGAATAAGAATGCTAGAGAATAAGAATGCTAGAGAATAAAGAATGCTAAAGAACAAAGAGCACTAGAGATAGTGTTAAGACCTGGTCATGATCTCGAAGAACAAGAATGTAAAGAATAAGAACAAATCACAAAAGCCTTAAAGTTAAGGGTCATTGTGCAAAGTCTTCCTTAAAGTTAAGGAACGGATTTGGATTCAATCCTTGGAGCAAGGATTTGATCATACTCGCCTATAAGTCCTTGCTCGGGCGGGTAGCTCCCCTCGAGCGGTGCGCTCGGAGTAGGTCACCACTGAGATGAGCGTCTCAGAGGACGGTCACGTCGGGTCGTAGTAGTCTCCCCGATATTGGGATTTGAGTTGGTGAGTCCTTGAGCGGCTACGAGCTAGCCATGAGAGATTGGGTATCGAGATTGGGTAACGAGATCAGTAGATTGCATTCGTCATATTTACTATATGAACATAAGCATGTTAATTGTGGTTCAGGCATATTAGTAGTTTGCATGTAGCTTGGTTACTATCTGCTATTTCTTTCAAATTATGCCTGGAATAGACCTAGTGGGAACGTCGGTGTGATTGGGGGCCGAGCCCACTGGGAACTTCGTTGTAGTTCTCACCCCACTATTTCTACAGGACCGAGCTCCAGCGAGCCAGCTGGCGATCGTGATAAGGGTCTCGCGCCTTAGCTAGCGACTGCCACAGCAGAGTGTGTTCTTGTAGCTACTTACCACTTATGTATATGTCTTTTGGAAAGTTGACATGAACAAGTGTGTATCTATTTATGGAAGTTAAATGCCAATGAATGTAAAGAGAAGGAATGATGTTTTGGGAAAGAAAGAACATGTAAATGTAAATGATGTTTCGGACGTTGAATGAAAATGTGGAATTATGTGTAGCTTAGTATTTTCTTTCACTTGGCTGTTGCTTACCTTCGTGTAAGCCTATGTTTATGCTTTCGCCTGTGCTTTTCATATCTTATTGAACTGTACTTGTGTTGAGCCTTGGGCGGGCAGGGGAAACTCTGTCCGTTCGGCGTCTGTTTGACGGGCCCGGGCCGGCCAAAGGGATCGGTCCCAGGGCGTGACAGGTGACCTGGTTGGTCGAGTTGCATATTCTACTCCGGAGACCTAGTTGGTCAGTTGCACTCTATACTTGAGACCTAGTTGGTCAGTTGCATTCTATACTTGAGACCTAGTTGGTCAGTTGCACTCTATACTCAGTACCTGGTTGGTCTTTCTGGATACATGACGACCTATGTGGTCGATGGGCCCTGGGGGGCAGGATTGTCGGCTAGTTGTCGATGGATGATCTTTGAGCATGTCTACATTGATCGCCCGATACGTACTCGTCGCATTTCACGAACACCGGCGGTCTGATCCACCACAAGGGGGTGTTCTTTTCGGGAAAAGTGATTGCAGAAGCCGATCCGTGAGCCCAAGAGGGGTTATATGCACTGGAGAGTAGTAGGGGCATTGGCTTGAGGTCTGCAGAGCTGACCAAGAGAGCATTGTTTCAGATTGGGTACTCTTGAGCTTATTGTCCTATTGATGCATACTTACAGTAGCACTTGGTTTATACTTATGCATATCTCTTTACTCAGTTATAGTTGCTACTGTACTACTATCAGCTCTACTTTGTTTATCTCTGTGACTAGTGAGTACCTGTCACGCCCCGGGACCCAGCGGAAGCCCGCCCGGCGCGTGCCCAGACCCGCCGTATGTCTACAACATACAAGGCGTCTAACAAAAACGATAAATAATCAACAAGAAAGAGGCATCTAGTAGTATCAGAGCGAAATAAAACAACTAGATCTCTACATAGGGAATAAAGCACTAACATCCACTATGAAGTATAAAAATAAATACAACCAAAACTCCACAACCAAAAGCTATAAAAGGTACATGGTAGTCTCTATACCGGATACAAAAATCTCTCTCTCACAAATACCAAAAGAGAGAAAAGTAGAACCATCTAAAGAGAGTAAAGCTACTAAGAGCTAACTAGACGCGACTCCCTTGCCGCGATCCCTTGCCTCCGCCGGTGCCGAAGGCTCTGAAACACATTAGAAAAAGAGGGCGTGAGAACTATTAATTAATAGTTCCCAGTGGGCAATTACTGACTTCAGTTGCATGCTCCACTAGGCCCAAAACTAAACAAGTAAACGATAAACTATGCATAAGTAAAGCAAACGACATGTAAAATAAACATGTAAGCTACTAAACATGCTATCTCTACTTAGCATAATTAAGCATAAGCAAACGACTAATCTAAGCATGATTAGTAAGTACAGCTACTAGTATAATGTTCCCAAATTTAATAGTAAAGAATTGAAGTTTACTATTCTAGTCAAGTCCACAATGTCCACAAATGATAGTAAAGTGTTAAAGTTTACTATTCTAGTCAAAGTCCACAATGTCCACAAATGATAGTAAAGTGTTGAAGTTTACTATTCTAATCAAATCCACAATTTCCTTTAAACTGCTTTAAGTTTAAGTACAATAAGATCAACCCGAAGGCGATATGGCCGATGCCCACCCGAAGGTCGCCTAGCCCAAATGCCGAGCCTAATGGCCCCGTAGTAGTCAACATTCCCACCCTAGGAATGAGACGTCTCTACGGCAATCCACTCGGCGCCCAATCCCGCACGGCGAATACATGAAACGCGTTGGCCAACTCCGAGTGCCGCTTGTAGGGAGCGACCCTCACAAGCATGTGCGAATGAGCACAATGGCATAAAGTCACAAAACTCGTCATATGTCCCAAATCGTCATGTCTCTAACATGGAATATACAAGTGTCCAAAAGGCCTATCTCTATGTCATCATGTCTCTAACATGGAAATAATAGATGTCCGGTGGCCTATGTCAAGTCTCTATGTTGCAGTTTCATAGTTTTCTAAGTTAAGTGCCGCTTGTTGACACTTAAGCTTTTCTAAGTTCCAACACAAGTTTAATGTTCACAATTAACATTATTTAAGCTATAATCACCATAAATGGCACACTCCCAGGCGCCCACAAGCACCACCCCCACATGCATGCAATTTAACCCAGATAGCTCTACTATATAGAGTGAAAATTTTATCATACATAAGGCATGCATTTTAAGTGATTCAAAATTCATAATAAATCTATTTAGCATGAATTTGCATTCAAAATAATTAAATCAAACCGAACAAGCACTTAGGAGCCATTTGCCCCTATGCTCATGAAGCCAAACCCACCAAGTGCGAGTAGCGTTGTTCGAACCGCTAACGAAGCTTCGATAATCACTCCTCGAGTCCTAAGAAGTACACCCTAGGAGTTACAAGCTAAGAAGTTGAACCATGAGTTCACACTTTAAGAAATTCCACAAAAGGTTGGAGAAAACTCACCGAGTGCGAAGGAAACTCTCTCGATCTCCAAATGGGAGTTAGAGTCCTTCTAATCCAACCTAAATCAAAGTTCTAAACCCATCAATTAGGTCTAAGAAGCCCTAAAACGAAAATCCCCAAAACCTAACCCTAGAATCCCATTCTAGGGTTTCATCACAAAAAAAGCCTCAAAATCCGAATCTAGAGGAAGAGAACTTGATGCTTACCTCTAAGATGCTTCAAATCAAGTTCAAGAGGCTCTAGGGTTGAAGCTTGATCCTCTACCAAGCTCCAATCAAAAGCTCCAATGCTCCAACAATGGAGGAAATAGGCTCTACCAAGCAAAAGAGAGCAAAGAGAGGATTTTAATCCTCAAAAACCCATCCAAAACCAAGAAGAAATGAAGAAGATGGAGTGGAGGGAGCCTTACCTCTTCCCTTGCTGTGAAGAACACAAAGGGAAACCCTAGGGGCAAGGCTTGCACTAATAGAAGTGCAACAATAGCTAAAAACCCCCTGCAGTTCAAACTGCTCGAAATCTGCCAGTTTGTACCGGTACAAATCCATTTTGTACCGGTATAAACCCTGCGAAACAGCCAAACCCGAGCCTCGGGTTGCCCTCGCTCAGCTGGTCTGTACCGGTACAAAATCCATTTTGTACCGGTATAGCCATCACGCTTGTACCGGTATAACCATCATTTTGTACCGGTACAAGGCCTCGAAATTTCAATCCGAGAGCAACCTAAAATCCAACTTTTTGGACTTTAGTGCTAGGGATTCATCCCTTAACCTCGATACACGTGCCATAGGTCGGAACACAGTCAACGACCCTCCAGAAAATCTGGAAAAGCTCCAAACTCAAGTCGATACTCGAACTCCGCAGCTTGCGCAAGTCCGTATGTTACATTCACCCTCCTAAAAAGGAGTTTCGTCCGCGAAACTCTAAAGCGAACTCGTACCTCAAGATTCCATCTGAAAGAGATGGGGATAGCGCTCCTGCAGTGCGCTCTCAGGCTCCCACGTGGCCTCTCGCTCCTCGTGGTTGCTCCAAGGAACCTTCACATACGGAATATCCCGATTCCTCGATTTCTTCACCTCGCATGCCAAGATCTTCACTGGTTGCTCCTCGAAGGTCAAATCCTCCCGCAGCTCTAAGGGTACAGCCTCCAATACATGAGCCGGATCGTGAACAAATTTTCGAAGGACCGATACATGAAAGACGTTGTGCACGCCCGATAGGTTCGGTGGTAGAGCAAGTCGATACGCTACCGGACCTATACGTTCCAAGATCTCATATAGTCCAATGAATCGAGGGCTCAACTTGCCTCGAATTCCAAATCTTCGAATTCCCTTGACGGCGAAACTTTCATGAAAACATGATCTCCAATCCGAAGCTCCAATTCCCGTCGACGTCTGTCAGCATAGCTCTTTTGCCTACTACAGGCAGCCAACAACCGTTCTCTAGCAATGCGAACTTGTCCTCTCGCCTCCCGGAGCACATCTCGGGCCTAAAGCCAAACTCTCGCCAACTTCACTCCAATGAAGTGGCGATCTGCATTTCCGTCCATACAGTGCCTCGAACGGTGCCTTCTTGATGCTTGCTTGATAACTATTGTTATAAGCAAACTCCGCCATAGGTAGATGCTGCGACCATCCTCCCTGGAAGTCGATCACACATGCTCGAAGCATGTCCTCAAGAGTCAGTATAGTACGCTCCGCTCGTCACTACGAGGGTGAAAAGCGATCGAAGTCCGCCGAGCACCTAAGGCGTCCCGCAGACTCCTCCAAAAGTGTGACACAAAACGTGTCCCTCCGATACAATTGATGTAGGTGCTCGTGTAGTCGCACATTCTTATCCAAATATATCCGTGCGAGTCTCTCTCTAGTCCAAGTAGTATGGATAGGTATGAAATACGCCGATTTCGTCAACCTATCCACGATCACCCATATAGCGTCACGCCCGGCCTGTGAGCGAGGCAATCCCATCACGAAAATCATGGCGTTCATCTCTCACTTCCACGCTGGAATCGGTAGGCTCTACAATTTCCCCGCGGAAATTCTATGCTCAGCCTTCACTTGTTGGCAAGTTATACAACGACCTACTAACTCGCCAACATCCTTTTTACATCCCGAGCCATCAGTAAAACAACTTCAAGTCTTCTCCGAGACGTTCCTTCTCTAAATTGCGCTTGTTCGACAAGCTATTCAGCTGGTCATCATCAAAACCAAGTGCTCCCAAAAGCCGAATTCCAGTCCTCACGTTCCTCGTCTTAGTCGAGAGCGAAACCTAGCTCTGCCCCATTTTACTCATACAATTAGAAATTCCGTTATAAGGCTCTCCGAGTCGGATCCAACAATACCGCTCGTAGCAAGAACCCGGGGTTCAAACCCGTTACCTTATCCATCAACACTCCATCGGAATGCTTACTAAAGAGATGTGATACAATATCTAATCGTTGGCTCTAATCCCAACAATGCTTGCTCAGCTCAAAGTCAGATCTTGTTAAGAGATTGCACTACTGAGTGTAAATCCAATCCATAATGATCGTCTCTTCTAATTGTCGCGACATTCGACAAGTCGTCCAATTTGTTCTCCAGAGATGGTTACCCGATTCACCGATCGGCATTGCACCCCAATGCCTCCACAGTAATCTCAACTCCACCACTGGGGTGGTACTCACTGCTCCTCTTCTATACATATGGTCAAGAACCACATCCCACACACATCCTCAATCTACTAAGGTCATTCCCTTAGTCTCGACTTGATGCCTCAAGTAAACTCTTCATAAGCCTACGCCGGGAGCTTATCTTCGATAGAGGGTCTCATAGCACTAACTGCTCAAGCGCTCAAAACGAATCATTCGAAATTCTTCTCCACAAGGCTTCCCTTAGCATCGATACCCTGTATCCATAGTCACAGAGCTCAACTCAAGTAACAGAGAGGGTTCCATTTACAATTAGTAGCAGCCCTCTATCAATGTCACCAGAAAGTGACCATCGACCAGAACGTCGATCTCGACCACTCTTCCACGAAGTCTCCATTGCAAGGAGCTTGATTCCACATGCAACATCCGAACAAGGGGAAAATCAGTACCTGGTACTTTCCCTCACGAATTCTTCCCGACAACTTGATCCCACAGTGAGAGTTTACACTTCGCTCACCTCAGTACGCTTCCACAGTTGATCCTTGTAGATCTTCATCGGAATACCCATGGCCGTCTACGACCGGTTCCACCAATCCATCTAGAGGGCTTGAAATTATCATTCCGCAAGTCCCTAATGTTGGTGAAGTACTACAGGCTTCAGCAACGTCACGCTAATCCCCGAGATGTCCCAAGCAGGTGCCAACATTCGCTTGAGGTGCAGCCTCAAACACCAACACGAACAGGTATTACTCCCGATTGCAATACGATTCGATCGAGTACGCCAATATCACAAGACCGATCGAAACGATCAACGAGCCTCTACAGCCGAGCAAATGCCCAATCGTGATTCACTTTAGATCACGATGGCCGAAGTATAGTCGAAACGACCCTACAGGTCCTACCTCAACCGTAGGGTGTTTCTCACGAAGCGAAACACGAAATGCAAAGATCTCCTTGCCACTTGAGCTCACAATTCGTGACTCCGTCAGGAGAGCATTAACAGCTCCAAAGGTATCCTTCAATCTGAGGGTTCTCGAACAACCAAAGGTAATGGCCAGTTAGGCCCCAATTCCTCTCCAATACTTACCTAGTTTTAGGTAAGGGAGATAGTCACCACAACCGGAACAAATCCTCAACATGCACTATTTCGTGCTCAAAATCCCAAGGCGAGTTAAATCAGCTCGCAAGTCCCAAGGTACAAGGTACCTCACAACTCCACACCACGAAAGCCAATCTATTTGTTGGCACGCAAGACCTTCTCGAAAGGTAGGGTGTTCGAAGCGACACACCCGATCATCTGATCATCCTAAAAACATCGAAGAATGATCAATGCTAGAAATTCTCGGGTTGGTTCACTACACACTCGGTGCACCCTCGATCTCACGATCCCACACGTGGCATTCCACGCTCTTGGGTCAAAACTCGGACTACCGTCCTGACCAAAACTTTGCCCTACCCGAAGGCACCGGGCCGCTGTCACTCACAGCTAACTGCGCCTGCCCAAAGGGCCCAGGTTCCGCAGTCTACAACTGGTCCAGGCACGGGTCGTCCCCGAGCACCCTCCGGCAAACAGCCGATCCAGGGATGTAACTAATGCAATAGTCGTGAGATCCAAATAGCATAGCAGAAAGCTACCCACAACCCGCAGACTAACCGTCTCAGTCAAGGCTAATCCTCATCACAAACAGCGATCAAACGTGATGCAATGCAACTCGGCAAATAGCCGATCAAAGGATAGGTGCAAAGCACCGGCATCAACCAACGCACACTCGAAAATCATAGTGCGAACCAAAACAAGTAGTCACCACCTCGGCAGCCGTCGCCTCCTCAGTCTGAACCGTATACATGCGGCCGTTCGGGGCCTGTTGTGGCTCCTCCGTCTGTCTCTAAACAGGTTGCCTCCCAGAGTGCGTCTGACTCGCACCCTCGGTCATGGGCCTCTAGCCCAAATCCTTAATCTAAGCCTTCTCGACGAGCGCGCAGTTTACCACATCTTGGCAAGTCTGAAGATTGGGATGTTGCGCCAACCGAAAGATTAACGGCCGAAGTCCTCAGTCCCGCACTACAACGGCACACCATGGGGGAGTCGAGGGAACTCCCATTCGTACTCGGCCACAGTCCGCTTCCCTTGGGGCATATCCACAGATACTGTTCCGACTTTTTCCTTGACACTGACATTGAAGTAAAGCCTCAACGGGAGTTCCTTGAACCTCCTTCAAGTAGTCGTCACCATATCAGCATTGGTGTTATCCTGAATATCCAACCACCAGCTATAGACTTCATCTTCCAGGTGGTGATCGGCGAGCCGAACTCTGCCTCTCTTCCACGAATGTGGCGCGGAAATAGTTTCTCCATCCGCATCGACCACTTCCTTACGATCCGGTGGTCGTCCTTCTCTCCATCGAGGATTCGGGATTACACCTCTCGAACTCGTTGGGCAATCCATGAGTCACTCTCGCTCCGCTTCCTCGCCCATCACGGAAAACCACATTGCGGTAAGGATCTCTCCGGGTGTTTCATGCGCGCATCCCGCTCTGTCGTTGAGCCGGTGTCGCTCGCCGAGTCGCCAAACTAGTGAGAGCCGCAAGTAGGCACCTCACTCACGGACCATCGGACCCGGGGGTAGTGGACATCTCCACTTCCCCAAACGTTGTCGCGTCATCCGCTCCAACAAACTTAGAGCGGGTCGTCAACAAGACGCCACAACATCACTAAAGCGCAAGTTAATAAAACCCACGCTATCGCAGCCCCACTCAACAATACCCAAATCATGCGAAAGTAATGAAGTGTGTTTCACAACTAACTCCCGATGTTACGTTGTCGGCCGCCAACGTAACCCTCCGCGGAGTTAGAAGCTATACACCTCGATCCAACTCTACTTACTAGAGTTATTCAAGATACCCAATCTTAATACTTTCGCCCACAAGTTAAATAGACCTCGTCTCTCACGAGCCTATATCCTATAGTCCAACCGGCCTAAGGTTTGCTAGGTCCACAAGAAGACTCAACCCTAGGCTCTGATACCAATTTAATCTGTCACGCCCCGGGACCCAGCGGAAGCCCGCCCGGCGCGTGCCCAGCCCCGCCGTATGTCTACAACATACAAGGCGTCTAACAAAAACGATAAATAATCAACAAGAAAGAGGCATCTAGTAGTATCAGAGCGAAATAAAACAACTAGATCTCTACATAGGAAATAAAGCACTAACATCCACTATGAAGTATAAAAATAAATACAACCAAAACTCCACAACCAAAAGCTATAAAAGGTACATGGTAGTCTCTATACCGGGATACAAAAAGCTCTCTCTCACAAATACCAAAAGAGAGAAAAGTAGAACCATCTAAAGAGAGTAAAGCTACTAAGAGCTAACTAGACGCGACTCCCTTGCCGCGATCCCTTGCCTCCGCCGGTGCCGAAGGCTCTGAAACACATTAGAAAAATAGGGCGTGAGAACTATTAATTAATAGTTCCCAGTGGGCAATTACTGACTTCAGTTGCATGCTCCACTAGGCCCAAAACTAAACAAGTAAACGATAAATTATGCATAAGTAAAGCAAACGACATTAAAATAAACATGTAAGCTACTAAACATGCTATCTCTACTTAGCATAATTAAGCATAAGCAAACGACTAATCTAAGCATGATTAGTAAGTACAGCTACTAGTATAATGTTCCCAAATTTAATAGATAAGAATTGAAGTTTACTATTCTAGTCAAGTCCACAATGTCCACAAATGATAGTAAAGTGTTAAAGTTTACTATTCTAGTCAAAGTCCACAATGTCCACAAATGATAGTAAAGTGTTGAAGTTTACTATTCTAATCAAATCCACAATTTCCTTTAAACTGCTTTAAGTTTAAGTACAATAAGATCAACCCGAAGGCGATATGGCCGATGCCCACCCGAAGGCTGCCTAGCCCAAATGCCGAGCCTAATGGCCCCGTAGTAGTCAACATTCCCACCCTAGGAATGAGACGGTCCTACGGCAATCCACTTCGGCGCCCAATCCCGCACGGCGAATACATGAAACGCGTTGGCCAACTCCGAGTGCCGCTTGTAGGAGCGACCCTCACAAGCATGTGCGAATGAGCACAATGGCATAAAGTCACAAAACTCGTCATATGTCCCAAATCGTCATGTCTCTAACATGGAATATACAAGTGTCCAAAAGGCCTATCTCTATGTCATCATGTCTCTAACATGGAAATAATAGATGTCCGTGGCCTATGTCAAGTCTCTATGTTGCGCTTCATAGTTTTCTAAGTTAAGTGCCGCTTGATGACACTTAAGCTTTTCTAAGTTCCAACACAAGTTTAATGTTCACAATTAACATTATTTAAGCTATAATCACCATAAATGGCACACTCACAGGCGCCCACAAGAACCACCCCCACATGCATGCAATTTAACCCAAATAGCTCTACTATATAGAGTGAAAATTTTATCATACATAAGGCATGCATTTTAAGTGATTCAAAATTCATAATAAATCTATTTAGCATGAATTTGCATTCAAAATAATTAAATCAAACCGAACAAGCACTTAGGAGCCATTTGCCCCTATGCTCATGAAGCCAAACCCACCAAGTGCGAGTAGCGTTGCTCCGAACCGCTAACGAAGCTTCGATAATCACTCCTCGAGTCCTAAGAAGCACACCCTAGGAGTTACAAGCTAAGAAGTTGAACCATGAGTTCACACTTTAAGAAATTCCACAAAAGGTTGGAGAAAACTCACCGAGTGCGAAGGAAACTCTCTCGATCTCCAAATGGGAGTTAGAGTCCTTCTAATCCAACCTAAATCAAAGTTCTAAACCCATCAATTAGGTCTAAGAAGCCCTAAAACGAAAATCCCCAAAACCTAACCCTAGAATCCCATTCTAGGGTTTCATCACACAAAAAGCCTCAAAATTCGAATCTAGAGGAAGAGAACTTGATGCTTACCTCTAAGATGCTTCAAATCAAGTTCAAGAGGCTCTAGGGTTGAAGCTTGATCCTCTACCAAGCTCCAATCAAAAGCTCCAATGCTCCAACAATGGAGGAAATAGGCTCTACCAAGCAAAAGAGAGCAAAGAGAGGATTTTAATCCTCAAAAACCCATCCAAAACCAAGAAGAAATGAAGAAGATGGAGTGGAGGGAGCCTTACCTCTTCCCTTGCTGTGAAGAACACAAAGGGAAACCCTAGGGGCAAGGCTTGCACTAATAGAAGTGCAACAATAGCTAAAAACTCCCTCAGCTTCAAATCGTCGAAATTGCCATTTGTACCGGTACAAATCCATTTTGTACCCGTTTCAACCCTGCGAAACAGCCAAACCAGAGCCTCGGGTTGCCTCGCTCAGCTGGTCTGTACCGGTACAAAATCCATTTTGTACCGGGATAGCCATCACGCTTGTACCGGTATAACCATCATTTTGTACCGGTACAAGGCCTCGAAATTTCAATCCGAGAGCAACCTAAAATCCAACTTTTTGGACTTTAGTGCTAGGGATTCATCCCTTAACCTCGGTACACGTGCCATAGGTCGGAACACAGTCAACGACCCTCCAGAAAATCTGGAAAAGCTCCAAACTCAAGTCAGATACTCGAACTCCAGGTTTGCGCAAGTCCGATGTTACGCACCCTCGCCCACGTCGGTTTGGGGTACCCACCGGGAGGGGAGACATGTTTACATGTTCTCACCCCCCGCCTTCTTTTTCAGGTGAGATTGCTGGTCCTAGTGGGACAGCTGGGGAGTGTGAGTTCTGGGGCTGCCCCAAGGATCTATCTAGATTGTATCTGACACCTAGAGTGTCACGCCCCGAGCCCGCCAATTCGGTCGGATTCGGGCGCGTCGAACAAACCGCCGAACGGACAGAGTTTCCCCTGTACGTTCAAGGCGTCGCAATCCATACAATTACAAGAGGTTCCAAAAAGGAACAGATATCACAATCAGATTGCATAAGGAAGTATCATAAACATAAAACAGCTACTTGCTATTACAACCATTCGTCTCCATTTAGAATTTTTACATTAACTTTAAACTTTAAACTTCCTAATACAATCTAGTTATTACAACTTTATTACAACATATTCTTTTCACTCTCAAACCCCTAGTTAGCCGACTGGGGTACTTCTTTCTCTCGGTCTCCCGGGTAGGCGCTATCTACCGAGCTACGCCTTGCTCGCCGCGCCGCGCCGCTCACGTGTGTACTGTTCCCCCAAAACCACAACACGGGGGTGAGAACTATTGTCCATAGTTCTCGTGGGTACGGTCACCCAAGAGAACAGCTCGACCAATAGGTCCAAGGAGGCACTGCAGATATGTTAGTCCAAAAACATATATAGATATATAATTTGCAACTAACATAAAAACCTGCCTCGCAATATGCAATATGCAAATCATTACTTAGCTCTTAGCTTTTCTTTACTTTATTGCTATTCTTTACTTTAGCTTTTTTATTCTTACTTAGCTATTTATATTCTTACTCTTTACTCTTGTCACATATGCTATTTAGCAAATACTTCTAAGGTCCACTCTACCTTAGCTCACTATGCCACCCGACTCGGTCTTGAGTCAATCAAATGCGGATAATCCGCCCGCTGTCTAGCCCGAGGTGTTGGACGTCTCACAACTACCCCAGCTGTCAACAGCCTACCGCCCTCTGTGACTCAGCCTCGGAGCGGCGAAATCATCGCACACGCTCGTCACCCTCAGTGGTGTCCCAACTCTGGAACGGCTCGAGTCACCTGACATAGCCATTCTGGTGGCGAACACGGCGTACTTACCCGGCGTGGACTAAAGTCGTGACCTTACCATCCGCGGCGAACTATCGCATCACACCCAACAATGGATCGAGTCACTTCCCGACCACCGGCGGCGCACGTATCGTACTTACCAAAGAATGGTTTCCAAACTCATGGTGTCAACACTCATGGCGGTCGATCCTCACCCGCTTAACCGTATCGAACTCATTTTGGCTCACCCACCCGGCGAAATCGTCGCACAACGCCACGTCGGTGGTATAGCCCCGGACGACGAAATCGTCGCACACGCCGTACCCTCGGTGGTGCACATATCACGGATTCCATGAATCCGTTTCACTTAGCTTGAGGGTTAGCTAGGCCCTCAAGAGACGACCCTCTAGGTCCATTGTCTTTACCTCCTAGGTCTACTTGACACTAGGGTTCACTCTTTATCACATAACCTAGGTTGACTTAACTCTAGGTTCAATGTCATTCCAACTCGACCTATGTTTATTAACACTAGGTCCACTATCTTCTTTATCCAACCTATGTCCTTGACACTAGGTTCACTGTTCTTTACCTAGATCCATATGACTCTAGGTTCACTACAACCTATGTTCTTTACACTAGGTTTGATGCCACACTCCTAGGTCCATTGACTCTAGGTTTACTATAACCTATGTTTATTAACACTAGGTTAGATGCCACTCGATCTATATGTGTATTTAGTCCATGATTCACATTCTTATACTTGGCATTCATATACTTAACATTCTTATGTTAACCATTCCATTTACATGCACATGATTATCTCTAGCATGTACTCATTATGCTAAGCATGCATTTATTCATACATTTCATTTAGCATCTAGTTCATATATCAACTTAGCATGCATCTCATGTATTTGCAACTAGACTCTAGTTCATGCATTTATCTAGCATTTAACTCATGCATTCTCTTAGCATTTAACACTATGTTCTTTAACATGCATTTCTATACTTGCAACATATGTCAATTATATGCATCAACTTGAAACCATTACTCTTAGACATATTTAGGCGACCTAGTCGCTTAAACACAACCCACCTCAATTCGCACTCCGATTGCTCGTCGACACTTGCAATCGGCCGCGCGGCACTCTTGACCCGGTTCGGCTCGAACTCTTGCACGACCAACCAAACGGTCTCCGAATTGCAATCCGGGACTTTGTGCCGTTGACCCACGCCTTTAAGATGACCCCGTGAGGTTTCCATGAATTTAGGGCTCCTATCTTGCGTGCTGCGGACATCTGGTATGAATATATTAAATAATTAATATCTTTGTACTCGCTCGTCGGATCATAGAACCGAGCGCGCCAACGCGTTCGTTAGGCCCCCAATTAGGTTTCTATGGGGTCAAATGAGATCAAACTCATCTATTTACAAAAACCCCATTTTGGAGCCCTAGGTTTGCACTTTCGCAAAACCCACCGATTTGATCCCTAGAACAAGCAATAGAGAGCTTGTCTAACCTCTAGGAACTCATCTAAGAGCATTAGAGCCATCCATAGGGTGCTTAGAGCAAACCCTAGAAATCCACCATTAGAGCATCATAATGAAAACCATGGATTTCATGGAGTTCATGGTCTCCACATAGTTCTAAAGCTTACAAGAAGCTCAAAACTCTAAATCTAGGGTTTAGAAACCCATTATCTAAGGATCTACCATGAGAGGAGGCTAAAGCTTACCTCTACACGCTTGCCCCTAGCTTGTGGGAGAGGAAGAAGATGACCAAGAGGATCTCCATCATCATCTTCTTCATCATCTCCATCTTCTTCTTCTTCTTTCTCTCATTTTCCTTCTCTTTCTTTCCCTTCTCTTTCTTTTTCTTCTTCTTGTCGAACAGAGAGAGAGAGGGAGGGAGCTGAGTGAGTGAGAGAGAGAAAGAGAGTGTTTAATCCACTCTATACACTCATCTCATGCCAAAAATGCTGATAAGTCCCTCAACAATGCACCCTATGCAACAGCCCAAACTGGGCAATTTCGGGTCTCAGAGACCGGTCTCCATGTATGGGGTCCGGACTCCAAGTACCTTCGCCAGAGTCCCATCGCGCGTGGGATCCGGACCACCACTCGGATTCGGATCCCGTAGGCAGACTTTCGGACTTGGCCAAATTTTCACCGACTTCGCAGGGTGGACCGGTCCCGGCCTCCCCGATCCGATCCCGAAAGCGTGGATTTTCAGACTTAGCCATTTTTTCAGCTTTTTCACCGTTTCTTCTCCGTTTCAACTCACTTTTGACCCGTTCGACCTCCGATTCTTTTCAAATCGAACCGAGACTCTCCAAACATGATTTAGATCATGTCCACATCATTATCTCATCCGCGCAAGCGTCGGATTTAGCTCGTGGCCCAAGATAGCCTTTCGGGCTCCGTTCTTGCACCTAGTGCACCGAAAACACCCGAAAGCTTACAAACTTCACGGGAACCATTCTTATGGCCTTCTAAGCCAACATACCACGTGACTTCATAACTTTAGAAGTTCGGGGTGTTACATAGAGGGGGGTGAATAGGTGTACCGGCCAAAAAACCACAAATCTCGATGCGTTAAAAAGTAAAAGCGGAAAATAAAAACTGTCACGCCCCGTGCCCCGCCAATTTGGTCGAGTTCGGGTACGCCGACAGACCGCCGAACGGACAGAGTTTCCCCTGTACGCGGACAGAGTCTCCTCTGTACATTCTAGGCGTCGCAATCAATACAATTACAAGGGTTCCAACCAGGAACAGTATTCAACATACAATGATTGCATAATGAAGTATCAAACATAAACAACTAAACTATTACAAGCATTCACCAGCTTACACTTAAAGTTTACATATTACATTTAAGCTTCCAAATACAATCTGATTTATTACAATTATATTACAAGTTTGATACATTTGTTCTTTTCATCTCTATACCCCTAGGATATGCTGATGGGGTACTGCTATCTCTGGTCTTCTGGTCGGGCGCTATCTACTGAGCTACGCCCTTGCCTCGCGCTGCCACTGCTGCGCCGCTCACGTGTGTACCTGTACCCCCAAAACGCAACACGGGGGTGAGAACTATTGTCCATAGTTCTCGTGGGTATGGTCACCCAAGAGAAACGTTCGACCAACAGGTCCGAAGGAGGCAGCTGCAGGTTAGTTTAATGAACAGATAGATATATATCTTGATTATGCAACTAATGGAACCATACATTGCCTCACAAATGCAATATTGAAATGCTAAATGTAATAACGAAGTAAATCTAATAATTTTACTTCTATCTCGCTATCTCACTTGTATCCAACTTGCTTCTAAGGTTCTGTTACCCTAGATCTAAGCTGTGTATCACTAGCCCCTAAGGTTCCATCTACCTTATTCAAGCTAGCCACCCGACTCGGTCTCGATTCAATCAACTACGGCTAATCCGCGCTCTGTCCGGCTCAAGGTGAAGGAACTCTCAACTTACACCTCAGCCTTCAATCCACAATCACATTGCCCAACGGGTCGCCCGTAGCCGCGTACACCCGTGGTCAGGGATCTTTCCGGTGGGAAGGGGAACCATGCCACACTCGACCCGCGGCCCAAGACCCCCGATAG
Organism: Aechmea fasciata; assembly: GCA_025177825.1. NCBI lineage: Eukaryota > Viridiplantae > Streptophyta > Magnoliopsida > Poales > Bromeliaceae > Aechmea > Aechmea fasciata. The sequence continues at coordinate 6,435,028 of CM045939.1, forward strand.
GGAGGGGACATGCCACACACAACCCTAGCGATCTCCGATTCTGCCAGCGGGAGGGGGAACCTGCCACACTCGACCCGCGGCCTCGAATCAGCCTGAAGCTCAGCCTCGAAGTTCTTCCTGTGGGAGGGGAACATGCCACACACCCGCGGACACGAACTGTCGAGTTCACAAGTCTGGGATTCCGGAATCCACTTTCCAAGTCTCTAGGGTAATCTAAAACCCTATAACATTGACCTATCTAGGTCCAGGTACTTTCCACCCTAGGTCTAATATCGTAGGTTTAATGCCCTTATCACATGGCCTATGTTCCTTGAACTAGGTTAACACCTCTCACCTAGGTCTAATTAACTCTAGGTTTAACAACCCTATGTTCAGTGTCAACCTATGCTCAACAACACTAGGTGCGATATCAACCTGCCTAGATCTTGATTCTAGGTTCATTCTGTTCAACCTATGTTCACGACATTAGGTTCGGTACAACCTATGTTATATAACCCTAGGTTCAACATTATTCTTATTCATCCTAGGTTCTCGACCCTAGATTCATATTCGACCTATGTTAATTACACTAGGTTCGATGCCACTCGATCTAGTTCAAATTAACTCTAGAGTCACAACCTTATGTTCAATGTCAACCTATGTTTAACAACACTAGGTTAATGCCCCACTCGATCTAGTTGGCACCTAATTGTCCACATCGAGTTTCTATAAACATTCACGCTATCAACATGCATATTATACTTAGCCTTTTCTCATTATGTCACTATGCTCTCTTCTAGCATGTTGGTTAACAGGTAATATGCAAATAACATCTAGCATACATTTCACTAAGCATATATATGTCAAGATCTTTATACGCATATGTTCTCTAACATGATCTACAACATGTTATCATTCACTTACATGCTCTATTGCATATCAACATGAAACTTAGCACTAGCATATATTTTAAATGCATCAACTTGCTATTATGCATATAAGTTCTCTATCTAGCATTTAAATCCACATGCATAAACCTCTAAACCAAGTAATTAGGTTTACATGCATACATTCTTAATCTAGCATAATTACCATGCTATCATGAGGCTAACATGCATATTTTATATTAAACTGCTCTAGCATGCTCTACTATGCCGTTATGCCCATACATATGCGTCAACGAGGAAACATACTTTTCTTCGACATGCGGGGCGACCTAGTCGCTTCGGTAAACACAACCCACCTGTTATCGCGTTCCGATTGCTCGTCGACACTTGCAATCGGCCGCCCGCGGCACCCGATATCTGGTTTGGCTCGGACTCTTGCGCGGCCACCCGAACGGTCACCGATCCTTGATCTGAGACTTCATGGTGTTACCCCACGCCTTCACGATGCCCCGATTCCGATTTCACGATTTATGGGCTTCTATTTTGCGTGCTGCGGCTATCTGGTAAGAATATATTAAAATATTAATATCTTTGCAACCGCTTGTCGGATCACCGAACCGAGCGCGCCAACGCGTTCGTTATACCCTCAATTAGGTTTACAGAGGGTCAATTGAGATCAAACTCAACTATTTATAAAAAACCCCCTTTAGAACCCTAGATTTGCAACTATAGCAAAATCCACCATCGAATCCTTCGATTCATGTAATTAGCATCTAATTAACATGCTAGGGTTCCAAACAAACAAATTCTAGAGCAAAAGATCAAAGCCTTAGAGATCTACCATTAGAACCCTACAAGCTTACCTCCAAAACCTTGCTCCAAAGCAAGGAAGAAGAAGATGATGATCCCACCTTCAAGCCTCTTCTCCTCCAAATCCTTCTCCTTCTTCTTTCCTCTTTTCTTCTCTTTCTTTCCTTCCTTTTCGTTTAGAGAGAGAGAGGGAGAGAGAGAGAGATGATACGGTGAGGGGAAATGAGAAAGAGAGAGAGCTATCCCCTCTCTTTGTCTCTAACTCATGTAACAAGTGCACTTAGCCCCCTCAACTCTTAGCCTCTCTAACAGCCCAAACTGGGCAATTTCGGGCTACTGGGACCGAACATCCCCACAATGTCCGGACCTCACAGACTTAGCCAAATTTCAGCCTTTTTCAGCTTTTGGTCCGTTTTCGCCCGTTTTCGCTCGTTCGACTTCCGATTCCTTTCAAATCGAACCGAGACTTTCCAAACATGTTTTCGAACATGTTTTCATCATCCTTTCATCCACGCTAATGCCGGATTTAGCTCACGGCCCAACATAGCCTTTCGGGTTCCGTTCTCGCGCCTACGGGCACCGAAACGCACGAATGCTACCGAACTTCACCGAACTTCACTAGAACCATTCAAATGGCTCTCCAACCAAATGTACACCATAACTTCATGATTTTAGAAGTCCGGTACCTTACAAAAACACACCAAGATTTACGTGGGAAAACTCCAAACTCGGAGTAAAAAACCCACGGGACCAACACGCGAATAAACCATTCAAAAAGAGAAAAGATTACAAGGTGATTACCGACTCCACGGACTTCACCTCTCTAACTCTCCTTCGAATCTCCGCGCAATCCTCTTTCGAGTTGTCCACGCCCTCACGTCCGAGTCCACGAACGCACGCACTTCGAATCCACGAAGCCTCCGATCACGCCGAATCCACGACGCCCACTCGAATCCACGAGCACACTCCGTCCGGAGCGAAAGCAATACGATCGATGATGATTTATTGCTTAGATTCTCATTAAAGATCTATGGGAATAATCTCTAAGCAATTCTCAAATTGATTCTAGAAAAACATTAAGAAATAGGGCACCGAGAATCAATTTGGGAGAAGCTTGATGTAGAAGATGAGGAAAACGGCTACCTACAAGATTCTAGGGTTTTTCATAAATAATCTAGGCTTAACCATATTTTAGAAACACCCCTACATCTTATTTATAGGTTTAGAAGACTTAGAAGTAGACTAGGATTGTGAAAACCCAATTTTGGAAATTTTTCGGGTTCAGGGACCGGTCCTTCAAGCTGGAGACCGGTCCCCCGTTGCGTAGCTGAAAACACAAGCTACGGAACCGCCTCTCATATCTGGGACCGGTCCTCACAAATGTGGGACCCGTCCTCACGCCTGTGGACCGGTCCTCGAACCTTGAAAGTTTCGTATTTGTCCAGCTTATCTCATTTAAAAACATTCTAAGTCTTCCAAACACTTTCAAATGTTTATAAATCATCACCAATAGTATTTAAACTTACCGAGCATTATGGATTCATGTTTCGAGTCTGCGAGTCTTCGATCTTCGTCTCTTCTTCGTTAAACCTTCAAGACTCCGACTCACTTCATGAAATATGCCAACATAAAATCCGTAACAATCTACCCCTTTGGCAATTTCGTGACAAAACTCAAAATTACATAAAAAAAAACTCACAACGCTCATCTCACCAAAAATAGAAAATAAAATTCATTGCCATCACCAAAACAATGAACTTCTCGCGTGAAAGATCCAAAGAAATACAAAATTATAATTTTGCAACTCCTAAACAAACTCTATGACTTAGACACAACTAGGAGTCTTGAAGTCTTCAATGATCTGCAATTAGATTACTTTCTCCACGAACAAAGTTCACAAACAAAGTTAGTAGAAAAAATATGAAAATGAAAATCCCTCCCCCTTTGTTCATGAAAAACTCTCCCCCTTTGTTCATGAAAAACTCTCCCCCTTTGTTCATGAAAATCTCTCTCCCCCTTTGTGAAATTCAATTCAAGTTTCTTCTCCCCCTTTCTGTCAAAAATTGCCAAAAAGAAACACAAATAGAGAGAAAAACAAACTAGCAAATAGAAAGTAGTCATGTCATAGTAAAAGCAAAAATAAGCAAACTAAACATAGTCCTAGGAGAGAAAAGATAAAATATAAATATTGAGGCTCAAAAAGGTAAAATCACTATGTATCCTCCTCATAAAAAAAGGGTAAATTGTACCGTTGCCCCCTCGAACTTTTGGCGGAGTTTCACTTTACCCCCCCAAACTCTTAAAACGGTCATTTACCCCTCTATACTTTAATATTGCATCTTGTTGCCCCTTCCGTCAGTTAAAGTTAACGGAGCTGAACGGGAGTTAACGGAAGGGTTAGATTTTGGCGGGAAATCTACCGCCTAAACTGTCCCTTGTTCCAACCAACTCACTTTTATTCCTTAAAAACTCTTTTTTCTCCATTTCTATGCCCTCCAACTATTCTTCTCATAGTTTTTGCATCTCAAAAACCGCCAAAACCTAACCCTTCCATCAACTCCCGTTCAGCTCCGTTAACTTTAACTGACGGAAGGGGCAACAAGATGCAATATTAAAGTATAGGGGGGTAAATGACCGTTTTAAGAGTTTGGGGGTGTTAAGGATTTTGTAAGTTGGCGGATTTCGTGCGTTTGTCGAGTCTTGAAGAGATCAAGAGATTACAAGAAGATCGGACGCTCCAGACTCGAAGCTCGACACCTCAGGTATGCATTTAAGATCATTTATGGTGATTAACATTAATAAAATAGTAGTAAGAAGACTTAAAAAGGGTTTAAAATATTGATTGTTATGAAAAATATTTTATGTATCAACCCTGTCCGGATCGCCCTTTTGACCGGGACACGGTGAGTCCGCTATCCGGCTTTTCGCAACACTCGTCCGACCAACCATTTTGACCGGACACAGTGAGGTTGATAGCAGAAAGTTTCGCAGGCCTTTGACCGGATTGTGGATTCTGTCCGGACACAGTGAAGCTAAGCTTTCTGAGTGCTAGAGCCTAGGACCGGACAAACCCCTGGTCTGACCGGTCAGTGCTCACTGCGAAAAATTTGACGACACACTGAGACCGGACAGAGATGGTTTGACCGGACAGTGGACTCGAAAACAGAATTCCTAAAAAGGCTGATTTCAATTCTACTCGACTTCAAAGTCTTCTAACTCTATAAATAGACCATGGGAGGTTCAAGGACGAATATACAATAATCTACCTGAAGATACTTCAATCCTAAAACCCTATAATCTCTCTCCTAAGCTTTTTGATCTAGTTCTTAGAGAGATTTGATAGAGATTTAATCGTCAAGTTGATTCAAGGTTCTTCCCTTTGATTCTACCCTTGCGAATCAATTTGATGATCAATTAGACGAATCCCTCCCATCGTCTACGGTGTTTTAAACTTGGAGATCACCATAAATCTTCGTTCTTCTTCTCAGGACGGAGAGGTGTGTTCTTGTGAGGATTGCGTGTAGGGGGGCCAGGGACTCGGTGGACGCGGTGGGGAGTCGAGGCGTTGGCGCGGCAAGGAGTGGCGGCGTGGTCGGTTGGAGGACTTCAATCGATCGTGGACCAGCGAAGGATATTCACATAGAAGATTCGGTTAATCGGGTAAAGTCGTGGGTGAATCGCCTTGTACTCGGTTGTTTCTTAGTGAATTTTCGTGTGATCGGTCCGTGGGTTTTTCACTCCGGTTTGGAGTTTTCCACGTAAATCTTGGTGTGTTTGATTTTATTTTTCCGCAATTACTTTAAAATCGTATCTAGATTTTTAATTGGCCATTGAACACCTATTCACCCCCCTCTAGGTATTGATTCCTATTAGATCCTATGACCTATAACCTACAGTTGGTATCAGAGCGGGTTTAGGTTATTTTCAATGGCCGAGGGTGGTAATATCAATCGACCTCCTTTCTTCGATGGCACTAACTATGCCTATTGGAAAGTCCGCATGAGGGCGTTTCTAATTGCAATCGACGAGAGAGTATGGCAAGCGGTGGAACATGGTTGGACTCATCCCACCGAGGTAGTTGATGCTATTACCGTCCCCAAGGCTAGAACTAAGTGGACTAAGGATGAAAACGAACGTTCATCTTACAATGGGAAGGGGATTAATGCTTTGTTTAACTCTTTAAATCAAACCGAATTTTCTCGGATTTCGGCGTGTGAAACCGCCAAAGAAATTTGGGACACTCTTGAAACCACCCACGAGGGAACAAGTCTAGTCAAAGTTCAGAAATTACAAATGTTGACTAGTCGTTTTGATTCTATTCATATGGAAGAGAATGAAAACTTCACCGACTATTACACTCGTCTTCAAGACATAGTCAACACTTGTTCCAACTTGGGTGAGAAAATTCCCGAAACCAAGATCATTCGTAAAATTCTAAGAACTCTCCCCGACCGTTTTCGTCCTATGGTCGCGGCTATAGAAACCATGAGACATCCCGATGATATGAAAGTAGATGAACTAGTAGGTGCTCTTCAAACATATGAGATGACTTTTCCTACTAACTCGTCTTCTTCCAAGCTTTCTTCAAAGTCTACAGGGATGGCGCTCAAGGCATCAAAAGGTGGCGACGTTGACTCTTCCTCTTCCGAGATGGATTCGGATGTGACGATGGAAGATTTTGAGAAGCAACTCGCACTTCTCACGAGAAAGTTCCGTCGGAACTTTAAGAAAAGATTTCCAAGCTCAAAGTCCTCCTCTTCAAAATTCAACAAATCTAAAGGGAGTACTTCTTCTTCTTCCAAGACTACAAATTCTGAGAATTTTTCTAAGGACTCTTCAAAAGATAAGAAAAAGGAAGAAGGGCAAATTCAATGTTATAAGTGTCGTGGATTCGGACATATAGCATCGGATTGCCCAACAAAAGCTTCTAAGAAGAAGGCAATGCAAGCCATCATGTGGGATGACCCTTCCGATGAAGTGTCATCTTAGGTGATGAGGAAGTCAATGCTACCGCTTTAATAGCTCATGATTCTAATATTATATGTTTATCATCTATTGACTCAATCTCCATGTCTTCTATGAATGAACAATTCACACCGGAGAATGCAACGGATAAAGACTCGGATGGCGGAGACATGGTGGATGCTTATCGCCAACTAATTGTGGAGTCAAAGAAGATCGGCAAGCACAATAAGAAGCTACAACATAGGATCGTCGATCTAGAAGGAGAGAATGCAAGCTTAGCTTCATTGATAAAAAGCTTGGAAAAGCGAAGGATGGATTGGCACGAGCCTACGGATCAATTGTAGAGAAAGTCACTTTGCTTGAAAACGAAAGAGAAACTAATGAGGAAAATATGAAGTTTCTCAACAAGCAAATTACGGAGGCAAGGGAAGCAAACATGGAATTCACAAAGACGATAATTCAATTAAGAGCAGACTTGAACAACTTCTCCTTCGGAACATCGAAACTTGACAAGATGCTTGGACTCGGTCAAACATCCAAGTTAGGATTGGGGTATGAGAGAACATATGTTGATCAAGTTGCTAAGAAAGGGGCATGAATTCAACAAAGTCGAAGCCCGAGGTTCAAGGTGAGCTTTCAATTAGAAAAACTTTTGCTAACAAAGCCTGTCATTATTGTGGAGTTCAAGGTCACGTAAAAAGAAATTGTAGACAAAGGAAGAACTCCATGTCACACATGAACCAAGGGAAACAACTCAAGCCCAAAACGAAGGTTCAAAGAACAACACCATCGCAAGGATGGAATCCCAAGTGCCAAGGGTCTAACCTGAAACGAAGGCAAGTATGGAAGGTAAAGACGAATGGTGCAAAGATTGAGAAAACTTCAATCGTCGACAAGCTTCACTCAAGGATTACAAGCCAACCGACGTACCCCAAAATTCGTAAGGTTTGGGTGCGCAAAGGTGAAGTCTTTCCATACTAAGCGTCTAGTGGCTCCCTACCTCTCTCCCATTCTATTTGTATAGGATCACTTTTGCCATGAATATTTTTTTAAAAAAAAAAACTGTGCTAATTTTATCAAATCGGACATCTTGCTTTTATATATCATTTATTGGAGGAATTGGTCAATTCGAATAAATTCTTCAATTTAGATACATTCTATGAGCCATTAAATCTTAACAGAATAGACAACTAAGCATTATTCTTGGATAAGCTTTGCATATGTGATTTGGTGAACAGTGTGTTGTTTTGTTTTACAAGTGGTTTGTCAAGTGATCTCATTGTTTACATGAGTTATTTTAACTTAATTCAATCAATTTAAATTCCTATGTGTCATTAGTTTTGAACCTCATTATCTTTGAAAAATTATGTCAATATACAAGTCAAATAGGTACCTCTCTCTTGAACTATCAAAAGTATATTGAATTCTTGATTGACGATTTGCATAATAAGAAAAATGTTTTCCCATTTTCTGAAATCACAATAAAATGATCTCATTGTGGGTTGCACTAATTGAGGGGGAGTAATAATTTCATGAGATTAAAGATGTGGAAAGAGTTACATCCCTTTGGGAGTGTGAAAACTACCACCATTCAAGATGTGGAAAGAGTTACATCCTTTTAAGGAGTGTGAAAACTACCACCACATGTAGGAAAGATCTACCACCCCGGTCGTCCGGTAAGTGTGTGAAGTTACCACATGAAAAAGTGGAGATCTCTAAATAAAAATAAAAAAAATGTTTCATATATGAGGTTTAGAGAAATACTAGGTGGTTACTCTTGGTTTTTGAACGATATAAGGTGGAAGTTAAGATGCTCAAAGAGCCACTTCTTGAAATTCAACGCGTGCATAACTCAATTGGATCATATTCTTGTGCTAATTTCAGCTTTTGGGATTTAGTTTAGTCTTCATAAATGCAAAATTGATGTTGAAAAATTAGTACTACTATTGATTTAGATCTCGAAAGATGTGCTTATATTTCACAGTATACTAACTTAAATTTTCAATTGATGAGTGGTTCAATATGTGTGACATTTACGAATTTCTCTTGATTATTTTTAGTTATTATATTTCATATGATTATTGAGGAGATCTGGTTAAAGCTTGTTTTTAAATTTTTAAATTTTTAAGAAAAAACTTGCTGTGACCGGTCATAAATCACTGACCGGATCCCACGCCCGCTGTCAGCAAATGTGGCGTGGCATCCGGACAGAGCCAGCTCTGTCCGGTCAGTGCTGGAGCGAACCGCTTATATCCAGGCGCGACGTTTTTTTCCAAACACTTCGTTTTGCAGTTTTTTACTGATTTTCTCTCTCTAGAAATCCTAGAGAAACCTTCCTTGAGCTTTGGATCATCTTTCCTACTCATCTTCTCGGATTTTAGGTATGGTTTTGTGACGCACTGGACTTTGCAAATTGCAATGTTCGAGTGTTAAATGTGAGAACTGAGCTTTTCCAGATTTTGTGGAGGGTCGTTGACTGTGTTCCGACCTATGGCACGTGTACCGAGGTTAGTGGATGAATCCCAAGCACTAAAGTCCAAAAAGTTGAATTTTAGGTTGCTCTCGGTTTGCTATACGGGAGTCTGTACGGGAAAAGTTCTTTGTGCACGGCCTTGCTATCTTTATACGAGAGGGGATCTGTACCGGTATGGGACGGCGAAGCGACAAACCGAGCCTCGGGTTTGGGTACATTTGAGTGCATGCCGTACGGACTTGGCTTGTCTGACGGCACAGCGATTTCGAAAATCTGAAACTGCAGGGGCTTATGGGCATTTTGTTGCTTCTAATATAGCACCCCAGCCCTTAGGGCTTCTCCCTTGTGCTGAGAACAAAGGAGAGGAAGGTAAGAGAGCTTCTCTCTCCATCCATTTACTTCTCTTTGGGTTTTTGGTTGTTTACTTGTGGATTGATCTCCCTCTTCTCTCTCTTTTGCTTGTTGGTGCATTTTCCACCATGAGGGAAGGTTGGAAGCTTGATTTGGGAGCTAGTTGAAGGAAGATCTTCAACTTTGGTGACTCTAGAGCCTTGATTAGAGCTTCTAAGAGGTAAGCAACTTCTCCATTTCCTTTAGATTCGAGTTTGGTTGCTTCTCTATAGATGAAACCCTAGATTTTGGGAATTAGGGTTTTATTTGGGGCTTTTTGATTTGGGGCTTTTAGATTCCTTTTGAATGGTTTAGAACCTTTGTTTAGGTTGCCTTGGGAGGGATCTAGCTTCTTTTTGGAATTTCTAAGAGGATTGTTGCACATTTAGGTGAGTATTTCTTGACTTTAACCTAGATGTTTAAAGTTTGAACTCAAGACTTATCTCTTGAGGTTGTAACTCCTAGGATCTACTTTGTAGGGTACTAGGAGTAGGAATCGAAGCTTCGTTAGCGGTTCGGAGCGACGCTTGGAGCGACGGTGGGTTTGGCCTCACCTAGCACAATGAGAAATTCTCATTGGTGCTTATTTGCTTATGGTTAAATGGAAATTAGTTCATTTTCATGCTATTTGATTTATTTGTGAATTTTAGAATGCTTAAGATACATATGTTATGTGTAATGCAATTTTACTCTATATAGTAGAGACGTATGCATGTGAGAGCTGAAGCTTTGTAGCATTCTATTGGGAAACTTGAAACTATTTGTTTAAGAGGATTTTGACATGTGTTTGGGAACATAGAACTATGCATGACATAGGAGAAAAGCCCTTGTCATTAAGCGGCATTGGCTTGGCATCAAGAGTGTAGAATAGTGAGCTAATGTCATCAAGCGGCATTAGGCTCGTGAATGAACTTGACATAGAGAATCTAGTGTCATGAGAATATTTGAAATAGACCGTAGGGTTGCTAGTCACTATTGCTATATTGAGACATGAGGTTTGGACTTGAGACTTGACTTTACTTGTTGCCATTTGTGCTCTTTCGCACATGCTTGTGAGGGTCGCTCCCTACAAGCCCGCACTCCGGCGTTGGCCTTCGCGATTCGTTCGCGCGTGCGGTGTTGAGAAACCTACGGGACCGTTGGGACGGACTCATTCCTTGCGGGGGATGTTGGGCTACCACGGTACTTAGGTGGCACACCTTGGATTACTACGGTAAATCATAGTGAAAGAGAATTGAACTTGGACATTCAACTTTCCTAAATGACAATCACTACTAGATAGGGCTTAGTAGTTGGACTATGTGGACATTGCTCGATGGTATAGTATACTTAATAATGCTTTAATTACATTTTAGTATACTTGTTGGTTAAAGTAAAACATATCATGCTTATACGTTAGATCATGGACTTATAATAGCAGAGTTGAATCATGTGTTATGGTAGCACTTCTTTATGCTTTAATTACCGTTCATTTATATCGCCTATTTACGCTCTTCTCTTTGGGCCTAGTGGTGCAATGGTTCAGGTCAGTAATTGCCCACTGGGAACTATAAATTATAGTTCTCACGCCCTCTGTTTCTGTTTACTTTCAGCGCCTTCTGCATCGGGGGAGGCCAGGGACCGCGGCAAGGGTGTCGCCTCGGGGTAGCGACATTCGACGAGTTGCGCGATAGGTGGTCCACCATTTCTCTTGTTTTATTTTGTGAGAGATGGAGTGTTTTTACCTTGTATAGAGACCACCACTTTTGTGTATTTGAGAGGTTATGTGGTTAACTTTGTACTACTCTCTATTTCTATGTTAGTGATTTAGACGCTTCACTTTCTTTTACTTGTGGTTTGGTTCTTGTTTAGTTGTGGCTCTGATGGTCATAGTTGTAGCCTTATAATGTTTTAATTCATTGTTTTTAGTTAGACGCCTTGTATGTGTTGACATATGGCGGAGTGCAGGCACACTTTGGGGAAGGTCTGCCGACCAGGGCGTGACAGATTAATTTGGTATCAGAGCCTAGGGTGACGTCTTAGAGGACCTAGTAAACCTTAGGCTGGTTGGACTATAAGGATTGGACTCGTGAGAGACGTGATCTATCGGACTTATAAGCGAAAGTGTTTGATTGGGTTTTATGATAACTCTAAAATGTTGGAGTTTAATCGAAGTGTATAACTTCTAGCTTCGCGGAGGGTTACGTTGGCGGCCGACAACGTAACCTCGGGAGTTAGTAGAAAGCACACTTCCTTACTTTCGCACGATTTGGGTTCTTGAGTGGGGTTACGATAGCGTGGGCTTTACTAACTTACGCTTTATGTTGTTGCAGTGTGGATGCCTATTACTCGTTCCCAATCCGTCGGGGCCGATAACATGGCACGCATTGAGGAGGCCGAGACCTCAGCTACTTCTGAGTCCAGCGAGGTCCGCGAGCTGAGGGATCAGGTGGCGGTCCTCACTGACCTTGTGGCTCAGCAGACGGCGGCGGCCCGACAACGAGGCGGCGGCGCGCCGACAGACGAGAGGATGAAGCGACTTGAGGACCTTCTTCGGCGGCGGGCCCGGGGAGGCCCGGGCACCGGTACCACCGGCCCGGCCGAGGTGGTAGCACCGAGGCGCCGACTCCCGCGCCGGATCTTTACATTCTGCACCGTCGGAGGCACGGCAGGAGAGGGTGGCGACGGCACCACCGGTTCAGATACCTCCAGGAGGAGCGGTTTTCCCGACGATGGTTGAGGGGCTAGAGCGAGACCGACTGATGAGCCGCCTCAATGAGTTCAGGAGGTGCAGTCCACGTGTGTTCGATGGCGAGAACGTGGATCATTGGATAGTCGAGAAGTGGCTTATGCATATGGAGAAGCTCTTTCGCGACACTTTTGTTGAGGAGAGGGACGAGTTTGGCTCGCCACTCACCACACGGACGGCGAGGCCTATCGGTGGTTGCGGGACATCCAGGAGAAACCGAGCACCGACTTGGCATCGATGACTTGGACGAGGTTCAAGGGACTTCTACTTGAGCACTACTTCCCCGACAGTGTTCGACGCCAGATGGAGACAGACTTGCGCAGCTTGCGTCAGGGGGAGCGGACAGTGACTGAGTACGAGCGGGAGTTTACCAGGCTTCTACAGTGTACCTTTCGTCGTGCGGGACGGCACGACAAGGCCGGGATCTTCGAGAGTGGGTGAGGCCTTCTATCTATAAATGGTGCGGTCCGCTAACTGCGCACTTACCGTGAGGTGGTAAATCGCGCTCTTATAGTGGAGCGGGGCGCGATAGTGATGAAGGAGAGGCAGGAAGGCTTGGATCGGGGTAAGGGCAAGAGGCCCGCCGGCGAGGGTGCGAGTCAGACGCACTCGAGGAAACCGCCAAAGTACCCCAGGAGCCAGTTACGAGGACGAGGTACCCCCCAGCAGCGCCGAGGACCAGATCGACGGCAGGCACCGCGTTGTGTGATTTGCAGCGGCCCCCATCACCCCGACGGTGCCGCGGGTCGGGGCCGGTGCTACTCTTGTGGTCGGGAGGGCCACTTCCGGTCGAGTGTCCAGGATCCGCCCCCACACCGTCGACGGCTTCGGCCAGCTTCACCGGGTTCCGGCCGGGGACACCTGCGGCATCCTACCATGCGGGAGATCTTACGCATAGAGGCGAGCGAGGGTCTCGACGGGGGCCCGAGTGGGCGTTTGTATGCCGCCCGAGGCGAGGCGGCGGCGGCGGTGAGGATGTCGTTGCGGGTATCATTTTGATTTCCAGCATTCGAGTTCGTGCTTTATTTGATACCGGTGCATCTTGCTCTTTTATTGATCGGCTGTTTGCCGAGTTGCATGACATCCCTAGGACACCTTTGTCACATTCGGGACGAGTGGTTATACCGGGACATTCTATAGATGTTCGAGAGTGTTGTATTAGTTGCCCAGTTCAGATTGGGGATTGGATCATGCCCGTGGACCTATTTGTGGTGCACAAACTCGGGGAGTTTGATTTAGTTTTGGGCATGGATTGGTTGACTCGGTACTTTGCTACGCTCGAATGTGTGAGTCGTACGTGACTTTTAGAGAGCCGGTCACGAGGAGGTTGTGTTTCGGGGTTGCCGAGTTCGCCGTTTGCGATGACTATTAGCTCCTCTCGAGCTTGGCAGTTGATTTGTAGCGGGTGCATAGCCTATTTGGCTAGTCTTGCACTCCGCGATGTTTAGGACTCTCCTAGGATTGAGGACATTCCTGTGGTGAGGGAGTTCCGGGACGTGTTTCGGTGAGCTACCGGAATGCCACCGGATAGGGAGATTGAGTTTGTAGTAGATCTCGTCACGGGACTACTCCAATCTCAAAGGCACCCTATAGGATGGCACCGGCGAGTTGAAAGAGTTTGAAGGCACGGTTGCGAGGACCTTTTGGATAAAGGTTATGTGAGGCAAGCGTGTCACCTTGGGGAGCGCCAGTTCTTTTTGTGAAGAAGAATGACGGATCACTTCGCTTATGTATGGATTATCGTGAACTCAATAAAGTCACGATTAAGAATAAGTATCCGTTGCCGAGGATCGATGATCTGTTTGATCAGCTTCAGGGATCAAGCGTGTACTCCAAGATCGACTTGCAGTCGGGATATCACCAGTTGAAGATCAAGCCTGAGGATGTATCGAAGACGGCTTTCAGGACGCGGTATGGACACTATGAGTTCACTGTGATGCCGTTTGGGCTTACTAATGCCCCGGCAGCTTTTATGGATTTGATGAACCGTGTCTTCAGGCCATATCTGGATAGATTTGTCGTAGTGTTTATCGACGACATTTTGGTTTATTCCCGAAGTGATGCGGATCACGAGGAACACTTGAGACTTGTACTTCAAGTGCTTCGGGAAAAGAGACTCTATGCCAAGTTGAAGAAATGCGAGTTCTGGCTTAGAGAGGTGGCGTTTTTGGGCCATGTGATTTCAGGATCAGGTATAGCCGTGGATTCCAAGAAGATTGAAGCCGTCAAGGATTGGCCAAGACCGACGAGTGTCACAGAGATACGGAGTTTTATTTGTTTGGCCGGCTACTACAGGAGGTTTGTTGAGGGATTTGCTAAGTTATCTACTCCCCTCACGAGACTCACGCATAAAGGAACCAAGTTCATTTGGAATGACGAGTGTTAGAGAAGCTTTCGAGTGTTGAAGCTGCGATTGACTACCGCACCAATCCTAACCTTGCCAGTTGCTGGAGCAGGGTATGTGATTTATAGTGATGCTTCCTTTAATGGATTGGGTTGCGTGTTGATGCAGGATGGAAAGGTCATCGCGTATGCTTCACGCCAGCTGAAGGAATATGAAAGGAATTATCCTACTCACGATTTGGAGTTGGCGGCTGTAGTGTTCGCACTGAAGCTATGGCGCCACTATCTTTATGGTGAGCGGTGTGAAGTGTATACGGATCACAAGAGCTTAAAGTATCTGTTCACCCAGAAGGAATTGAACTTGAGGCAGCGCAGATGGTTGGAGCTCCTCAAGGATTATGATTTGACGATACTTTACCACCCAGGCAAGGCTAACGTGGTGGCTGATGCGCTAAGTAGGAAATCGACGGAAAACTTAGCGATGATAATAGTTACTCAACCGCCGTTGATCGACCAGATGAAGCGGTTGGAGTTGGAGGTGGTGACCCCTGACACACCTATGAGGTTGATGGCTTTGGTGGTGCAACCCACTTTATTTGAAAGGATAAAGGAAAAGCAAGCTCTTGATGTGGAGTTGCAAAGGGTTCGAGCGAAAATGGTTGATAGTTGCACCGGTGATTTTAGTGTGGACGATGGTGACTTTATGAGTTTCCGTGTGCGAATTTGTGTTCCGGCGGAACCTACGCTTAAAGAGGAGATTCTCCTAGAGGCACACCGTGCACCGTATGCTATACATCCGGGAGGCACCAAGATGTATAAGGATTTGAAGTTACACTATTGGTGGCCCGGGATGAAAAAGGACGTTGGCGAGTTTGTAGCTCGATGTTTAACTTGCCAACAAGTGAAGGCTGAGCATAGAGTCCCCGCGGGGAAATTGCAGAGCTTACCGACTCCAATGTGGAAGTGGGAGAAGATCACCATGGACTTTGTGATGGGGCGCCCGCTCTCGGGCGGGCATGATGCTATATGGGTGATCGTGGCTAGGTTGACAAAATCGGCACATTTCATACCTATCCATACTACTTGGCCTGGAGAGAGACTCGCACCGGCTTACTTGGATGAGCTTGTGCAACTTCACGGAGTACCTACCTCGATTGTATCGGACGGGGACACACGTTTTGTGTCACACTTTTGGAGGAGTGCAGACGCCTTGGGTACTCGGCGGACTTCGATCGCTTTCCACCCTCGAGTGACGGGCGGTCGGAGCGTACTATACGGACACTCGAGGATATGCTTCGAGCTGCGTGATCGACTTCCGGGGAGGATGGTCGCGGCATCTACCGATGGGAGTTTGCTTATAACAACGGTTATCAAGCAAGCATCAAGATGGCGCCATTTGAGGCACTCTATGGACGGAAGTGTAGATCGCCACTTCACTGGAGTGAAGTTGGTGAGAGTTTGGCTTTAGGCCCAGATGTGCTCCAGGAAGCAGAGGACAAGGTTCGCGTTACTAGGGAGCGGTTGTTGACAGCCCAGAGTAGGCAGAAGAGCTATGCTGATAGACGTCGACGAGACTTGGAGTTTCAGATTGGAGACCATGTCTTTTTGAAAGTCTCGCCGAGGCAGGAGTCGGGAGATTTGGGATCCGGGTAAGTTGAGCCCCGTTTCATTGGACCGTATGAGATTCTTGAGCGTGTGGGCCCGGTAGCGTATAGACTTGCTCTACCGCCGAACCTATCGGGGGTACACAATGTCTTCCATGTATCGGTCCTCCGAACGTATATACATGATCCACTCATGTTTTGGATGCTACACCATTGGAGGCGAGGACGATTTGAGCTTCGAGGAGCGGCCGTGAAGATTTTGGCTCGCGAGGTGAAGAAGTTGAGGAACCGGAGCTTTCTTACGCGAAAGTCCTTTGGAGCAACCACGAGGAGCGGGAGGCCACGTGGGAAATAGAGAGTGCGCTTCGAGAGCGCGTCCCCATCTCTTTCAGATGGAGTCATGAGGTATGACTTTAATTTCGAGTTTCGCGGACGAAACCTCTTTTTAGGAGGGTGAATGTGACGCCTTGGACTTTGCAAATTGCAATGTTCGAGTGTTAAATGTGAGAAGCGAGCTTTTCAGTTTTACGGAGGGTCGTTGACGTGTTCGAGCCTATGGCACGTGTCTAGGGTTAGTGGATGAATCCCAAGCACTAAAGTCCAAAAAGTTGGATTTTAGGTTGCTCTCGGTTTGCTATCGGGAGTGCGTACTGTACAGAAAAGTTCTTTATGCGGTACTGACCTTGGTTGCTATCGTACGAGAGGGGATGCATGTAGGTATGGGACGGAGGCGACAAACCCGAGCCTCGGGTTTGGGTTTCGCAGTCTGTGCAGTGGAACTTGGC
Organism: Aechmea fasciata; assembly: GCA_025177825.1. NCBI lineage: Eukaryota > Viridiplantae > Streptophyta > Magnoliopsida > Poales > Bromeliaceae > Aechmea > Aechmea fasciata. The sequence goes on from CM045939.1 coordinate 6,451,992, forward strand.
TTTCTGGTACAGCCTGGCAGTTTTCGAAAATCCGAAACTGCAGGGGCTTATGGGCATTTTGTTGCTTCTAATATAGCACCCCAGCCCTTAGGGCTTCTCCCTTGTGCTGAGAACAAAGGAGAGGAAGGTAAGAGAGCTTCTCTCTCCATCCATTTACTTCTCTTTGGGTTTTTGGTTGTTTACTTGTGGATTGATCTCCCTCTTCTCTCTCTTTTGCTTGTTGGTGCATTTTCCACCATGAGGGAAGGTTGGAAGCTTGATTTGGGAGCTAGTTGAAGGAAGATCTTCAACTTTGGTGACTCTAGAGCCTTGATTAGAGCTTCTAAGAGGTAAGCAACTTCTCCATTTCCTTTAGATTCGAGTTTGGTTGCTTCTTTTGCGTTGAAACCCTAGATTTTGGGAATTAGGGTTTTATTTGGGGCTTTTTGATTTGGGGTTTTTAGATTCCTTTTGAATGGTTTAGAACCTTTGTTTAGGTTGCCTTGGGAGGGATCTAGCTTCCTTTTGGAATTTCTAAGAGGATTGTTGCACATTTAGGTGAGTATTTCTTGACTTTAACCTAGATGTTTAAAGTTTGAACTCAAGACTTATCTCTTGAGGTTGTAACTCCTAGGATCTACTTTGTAGGGTACTAGGAGTAGGAATCGAAGCTTCGTTAGCGGTTCGGAGCGACGCTTGGAGCGACGGTGGGTTTGGCCTCACCTAGCACAATGAGAAATTCTCATTGGTGCTTATTTGCTTATGGTTAAATGGAAATTAGTTCATTTTCATGCTATTTGATTTATTTGTGAATTTTAGAATGCTTAAGATACATATGTTATGTGTAATGCAATTTTACTCTATATAGTAGAGACGTATGCATGTGAGAGCTGAAGCTTTGTAGCATTCTATTGGGAAACTTGAAACTATTTGTTTAAGAGGATTTTGACATGTGTTTGGGAACATAGAACTATGCATGACATAGGAGAAAAGCCCTTGTCATTAAGCGGCATTGGCTTGGCATCAAGAGTGTAGAATAGTGAGCTAATGTCATCAAGCGGCATTAGGCTCGTGAATGAACTTGACATAGAGAATCTAGTGTCATGAGAATATTTGAACTAGACCGTAGGGTTGCTAGTCACTATTGCTATATTGAGACATGAGGTTTGGACTTGAGACTTGACTTTACTTGTTGCCATTTGTGCTCTTTCGCACATGCTTGTGAGGGTCGCTCCACTGGCGGCACTCGAGTTGGCCTTCGTGATTCGTTCGCGCGTGCGGTGTTGAGAAACCTACGGGACCGTTGGGACAGACTCATTCCTTGCGGGGGATGTTGGGCTACCACGGTACTTAGGTGGCACAAGTTGGATTACTATGGTAAATCCTAGTGAAAGAGAATTGAACTTGGACATTCAACTTTCCTAAATGACAATCACTACTAGATAGGGCTTAGTAGTTGGACTATGTGGACATTGCTCGATGGTATAGTATACTTAATAATGCTTTAATTACATTTTAGTATACTTGTTGGTTAAAGTAAAACATATCATGCTTATACGTTAGATCATGGACTTATGATAGCAGAGTTGAATCATGTGTTATGGTAGCACTTCTTTATGCTTTAATTACCGTTCATTTATATCGCCTATTTACGCTCTTCTCTTTGGGCCTAGTGGTGCAATGGTTCAGGTCGATAATTGGGAACTATAAATTATAGTTCTCACGCCCTCTGTTTCTGTTTACTTTCAGCGCCTTCTGCATCGGGGGAGGCCAGGGACCGTGGCAAGGGTGTCGCCTCGGGGTAGCGACATTCGACGAGTTGCGCGATAGGTGGTCCACCATTTCTCTTGTTTTATTTTGTGAGAGATGGAGTGTTTTTACCTTGTATAGAGACCACCACTTTTGTGTATTTGAGAGGTAATTTGGTTAACTTTGTACTACTCTCTATTTCTATGTTAGTGATTTAGACGCTTCACTTTCTTTTACTTGTGGTTTGGTTCTTGTTTAGTTGTGGCTCTGATGTTCATAGTTGTAGCCTTATAATGTTTTAATTCCGCTGTTTTTAGTTAGACGCCTTGTATGTGTTGACATATGGCGGGTCTGGGCACACTTTGGGGAAGGTCCTGCCGACCCCGGGGCGTGACAGGTTTCCATTTATTTTTCCTTTTTGCCCTCTTTTTCGGAATTTTAGGGTTTAGAGAAGTTCTTGGTGATTTATCTGTTTTTGCTCAAATTTTTTGTTTCAATCTTGCTTAAGCATGTCTACATTACACTTCTCTGAGGTTTATTGCAAATTTTATCGTCAAATATTCGCGTATTTGTGATCAAACCCTAGTTTTTCCTGTTTATAGGGGCTTTTTCGTATTTCTTGCAATTTAGACCATTTTTTGGGCATGTTGTTGTCACGCCCTGCCCGGTTCAAGCCCGGCGCACAGACACGTACCCGCACCACACCAAACAAACACAATGCAAACAAGGCGTCTACTAAAAACATGGAAGGAAAGAGAGTAATCCTAACAGGCTATCAGAGCGAGTAATATAAAAACCACTAGTTCTAACATAAAGATCCACAAAGATACATAAACAGATTACTAAATCCAGAATCTGATACAAAACTCTAAAATAGATACATAATACATCTTTTCTACAAGTACAAAAAGAAAAGATGACAACGGGTCACTATAGAAACTCCGTATGGCTCTAGCTAGCCGCAAACCCCTCGCCTCGATCCCTAGCCACTCCCGATGCGGATGGCTCTGAAAATTAACAACAAACAGAGGGCGTGAGAACTATTAAAAATAGTTCCCAGTGGGCAATTACTGAACTCAGCGAAATGCTCCACTAGGCTAAAAATAAGCACGCTAAAAAGAAGTAAGAAGCGATAAATAAGAAACGAGTATATACAACAGAAATTAAACATATTCATGCTTCTACTACGAGTTTAACTATCATAATCATGATATTCTACTTTTAATGGCACAAACATATGTCCAAGTCATTTCACATGCATAATTAGAGTAAGTTAACGTTTACTTACAAGCCCAACCATAATGTTCATATTACTACATAAAGTAAATTATGTATCCGTTGTTCTCTACCAAGCATATATACTAATCCACAAGAATGAAAGCTCTCTACCAAGCATACATTTTATACTTTCCATGATTCTATACCAATGCACATATATTAGTCCAAAAGATATAAGTTCATTACCACAGTATTGTCAATACAACGTATGCACCAACCATGACTATGTACTAAGTCAAGAGAAGTCTCAAACCCAATCCATAAGGAATGTACCCAAGGTAACATCCCGGCTCGTGCCATGCCTAGGTGGCCCCGTGGTGGTCAATCGACTTTCCCCTTGAGAAAAGGAGACCCGAGAACACGGCAATCCACTTTCGGCGCCCAATCCCGCACGGCGAACGTATCGCAAGGCTAACTCCGGAGTGCTGGCTTGTAGGTAGCGAGCCTCACAAGCATGTGCGAATGAGCACAAGGGCAAGCAAGCGTAATCATAGCATAGGGTCCCTATTTGGGATACTCAATCATCAAGTCTACGACTTGGAATCTCACACGTCGACTCGACGGTCGGAAAGTAGCTCAACATGTCACAACTCATTTACAACTACTTGGGTGGTAACTCTCTACCAAAACACAAGACGTGTAAAACATATACAACTCAAATGACACTATCCTACTTGGGATAATTCATTATGTAAATAAGATTTCCAAGGAGTTATAACATGCAATATCCAACAATTATCGAACAGATATCTATCAACACTATATGTAAGAGAACTATGCATTACTCACAAGCATCATAGTATTAAAATACACATGTCCTTTCCACTATAAAGCACACAAATATCACAATGCAAAGAGTTTAAACCACTTATAGTATATGCCAATAACTCATATAAAATGCCCCAAGGGCTTTACTTTACCTTTCCTCATGTCTAAAACATGGAATAGAAATCGCCGATCCCTAGATCGAGTGCAATATCACGAAGGCCAAAGCTAGATATAATACTAGAATAAATGCACCCAAGGAATATCACAAAGATCTTATCACGTCTTATGTTATATTAACATTACTATCTTGTCTACAACAAGTATAAGGCGGAAACATACCAAGGCTCATACGTGCATGTGTCTCAATCATATAGGTATATCATTCACTTTAAGGTCAACACCTTTTTATTTACCAAGTCACAAAGCCATGTATTTTATCTACCAAGCATTAAGGAAGAACACTTAGTTCTAATTACTTGTCTCTAACAAGTATCATAATGTAGACATGAGTGATACTTTAAAAGTAATCCAAACATTAAGCACCCTTAAAGGTTCATCTTAATAATCATACTCTAGCATGCTTCTTATGGTGGCACAAACAAATAGTCTCAATTTTAGTCAACTATGCCCAAACCACATATAAGTCTCTACTACATAGAGCATGTAAATCCCACTATACATAACATAGTCATTTTATGTTCCCATAAATTCAAGCATGTCATAAAGAGCACAAGTCAACATATAAACATGTCCTAAAACCCAAGGGAGGACAAAGAAAGAGTTCACCCATTTCGGTGAGATCAAACCCACCGGATACGCTTCAAATCCTGTTCGATTAGTCGAACGAAGTTGCCCCCCAAACTTCTAGTACCCTAAGATAAATATTTGAAGGGATACAAGCTTCAAATAAACATCTAACAAACTTCACCAAAATTCACATAGAAAAGAGGTGGAAATTACCTTTGATCAAGAAGATCTTGCCCAAAGCTCAAATCGACCCAATGGATCTTCAAATCCAGCCTAATAGAGAGTTCTACACCCATCAATTAGGTTCTAAAAGCTCCAAATCGAAAATCCCCAATTCTAACCCTAGAATCCCAAAACTAGGGTTTCTACCAAAAGAGAGCACAAAACTCGAAACTAGAGGAAAGAAGTATGTTATTTACCTCTTGAAGCTTTCTTCTAGCTCCAAAATCCTCAAGGCTTGAAGTTCTACCCACAACTAAGCACCAACTTCAAGCTCCAAGCTTCATCCATGGTGGAACATGCACCAAGAGGCCAAAAGAGAGAAGGAGAGTGATCAATCCTCAAAGAAACCACCCAAAACTCAAAAGGGAAAAGGGAAAAAAGAGAGGAGCTCTTACCTCTCTCCCTCTCACGTCCACAGCACAAAGAGGAAAGCCCTAAGGGCTTTTGTCACGCCCCGAGCCCGCCAATTCGGTCGGATTCGGGCGCGCCGACAGACCGCCGAACGGACAGAGTTTCCCCTGTACGTTCAAGGCGTCGCAATCAATACAATTACAAGAGGTTCCAAAAAGGAACAGATATCACAATCAGATTGCATAAGGAAGTATCATAAACATAAAACAGCTACTTGCTATTACAACCATTCGTCTCCCATTTAGAATTTTACATTAACTTTAAACTTTAAACTTCCTAATACAATCTAGTTATTACAACTTTATTACAACATATTCTCCCTTGCTATACCCCTAAGCTCTGTCAACTGGGGTACTTCTATCTCTGGTCTCCTGGTAGGGCGCTATCTACTGAGCTACGCCCTTTCCTCGCGCTGCTGCCGCTCACGCGTATACCTGTAACCCCAAATCCACTACACGGGGGTGAGAACTATTGTCCATAGTTCTCGTGGGTGCGGTCACCCAAGAGAACAGCTTGACCAATAGGTCCAAGGAGGCACTGCAAATATGTTAGTCCAAAAACATATATAGGTATATAACTTGCAACTAACATAAAAACATGCCTCACAATATGTAATATGCAAAATTACTCTTTAGCTCTTAGCTTTTCTTTACTTTATCCTTTCCATTCATGCTTAGCTATTTACCAACTTAGCTATTACTAGCACTATTCATTAGCTATTTACAACTTTAGCTAGTCTTTACGTTCTTTACCTTTTGGCACTTATGCTACTTAGCAATTTATTTCTAAGGTCACTCTACCTCAGCTCACTAAGCCACCCGACTCGGTCTTGAGTCAATCCATTGCGGATAATCCGCCCGCTGTCTAGCCCGAGGTGTTGGACGTCTCGCAACTACCCGGTGTCAACGACTGTCGCCTCGTGACTCGGCCTCGTCGCGGCGAAATCGTCGCACACGCGGAACCCAATTTGTCACTTGACATAACCATTACGGTGGCGATCGCGGCGGACTTACCCGGCGAGGACCCAGGTCATGACTTAACCATCTGGCGGCGAACTAAGCGCACCTCACCCAACAATGGTTTGAGTCACTCCTCCGCCTCCTGGCGCGGCCGTATCGTACTTACCCAGCAATGGTGCCCCAAACACAGGGTGTCAACTCATGGCGATCTGATCCTCACCCGGTTTAACCGGTATCGAACACATTTTGGCTCACCCACCCGTGGCGAAATCGTCGCACAACGCCACGACAGTAGTATAGCCCAGACGGCGAAATCGTCGCACACGCCCGCCACCAACTTAGGTGTCCAAATCTCGGGATTCCACGAATCCGTTCCACTTAACTTGAGGGTTAGCTAGGCCCTCAAAAGACGACCCTCTAGGTCCATTGTCTTTACCTCCTAGGTCTACTTGACACTAGGGTTTATTCTTTGTCACATAACCTAGGTTTTCTAACTCTAGGTCCAATGTCATTCCAACTCGACCTTTGATTATTCATACTAGGTCCATTGTCGCCTTTATCCAACCTATGTCCATGACACTAGGTTCTTGTTCTTTACCTAGATCCATACGACTCTAAGTCTACTACAACCTAAGTTCTTGACACTAGATTAATTCCCACACTCCTAGGTCTACTCACTCTAGGTTTACTATAACCTATGTTCATTAACAACACTAGGTTAGATGTCATTCTCCTAGGTCCACATGACTCTAGGTTTACTACAACTTATGTTCTTTACACTAAGTTGGATGCCACTCGATCTATATGTGTATTAGTCCATGACTTACATTCTTACTTAGCATTCTCATACTTGGCATTCATATACTTAACATTCTTATGTTAACCATCCCATTTACATGCACATAATTATATCTAGCATGTACTCATTATGCTAAGCATGCATTTATTCATACATTTCATTTACATGCATATTTCTATTATGCTAGGCCTATGTTCTTGCAACATTCTTTACTTAGCATTCCTTGCCTCATTATTTACCTCATGCTTATTCATTTCCTAGCATTCTATATTTTACACTAGGTTCTTTAGCATGCATCTCTACTTATGCATTTTATACTATGTCCTTTAACATGCAATTTCTATACATGGATCACATGCATCAAGTTGAAACCTTTACTCTTAGACATATTTAGGCGACCTAGTCGCTTCGGTAAACACAACCCACCTTATTATGCTCTCCGATTGCTCGTCGACACTCGCAATCGGCCGCCCGCGGCACTCTCGACCCGGTTTGGCTCGAACTCTTGCACGACCACCCGAACGATCTCCGAATCCCAATCTGAGACCTTGTGCCGTTGCCCCACGCCTTCAAGTTGCCCCAGTTCCGTTTTCATGAATTTTGGGCTCCTATCTTGCGTGCGGACATCGGTTTAAATATATTAAATAATTAATATCTTTGTACTCGCTCGTCGGATCACCGAACCGAGCGCGCCAACGCGTTCGTTGCACCCCAATTAGGTTTCTATGGGGTCAAATGAGATCAAACTCATCTATTTCTAAAAACCCCCTTTTAACCCTAGGTTTTGCACTTTTGCAAAACCCACCGATTTGATCCCTAGAACAAGCAATAGAGAGCTTGTCTAACCTCTAGGTACTCATCTAAGAGCACTAGAGCCATCCATAGGGTGCTTAAAACAAACCCTAGAAATCCACCATTAGAGCACCTTGAAGAACACATGATTTTCATGAGTTTCCAAGTCTCTACTAGGTTCTAAAGCTTGCAAGAAGATCAAAACTCTATATCTAGGGTTTAGAAACCCATTACTAGAAGATCTACCATGAGAGGGAGAGAGAGCTTACCTCTCAAAAGCTTGCCCCGAGCTCGTGGGAGAGGAAGAAGATGACCAAGAGGACCTCCTTCATAATCATCTTCATCATCTCCATCTTCTTCTTCTTCTTTCTCTTCCTTTCCTTCTCTTTCTTTCCTTCCCTTTCTTTCTTCTCTTTGCTGCCGAAGAGAGAGGGAGAGAGAGAGAGATCAGAGGGAGTGAGAGAGAAAGAGAGTGTATTTTACCTCTCTAATCACTTAACCCCCTGCACAAAATGCTATAAGGCCCCTCAACTTCTTTTATTTCGAAGCAGTCCAAAACTGCTGCCAGACCCCATCTGTACCGGTATGGAGGGCCTCTGTACCGGTATGGGACACCCCAGAGGCAAACCCGAGAGCTGTCTCAGATTTTTCGCAGCACTTGTACCGGTATGGGATCGGGCTTGTACCGGTATGGGCCATAAAATTTCCAAACCCGAGAGCTCTTCTCCTCTCGGTCAAAGTTGCTATACCGGTACAGCAACTTTGCTTGTACCGGTACAGGCTGCCCAGACTTGTGCTTTTCATGTCGTTTCGACTCTAATTCGCGCCGAACAACGCCAAAACCTTTCTAACTCTTTTAGATCATCTTTTAACCCTTCCAAGAATCTTGGAATGGTTATTGGAACTTGTCCAATTACTCGTTCGCGCACTTTAGCCAATTTGGTTAAAGTTCGGGTTGCTACATTCTCTACCCCTTAAAATTAGTTTCGTCCGCGAAACTTACTCATCTTCATTGATTCGCACCCCAATCCGATTTATCGAGTAATCTGGGGGTTCTAATGCACTTTCAGCTTCGGAGTGGCCTTTCTCCTATCAGAACTTTCCAAAGGTCCACTACAAAGTATGTGAGACTATTCTCCTTCACATTTGCCACGCACATCATAGAATGTGCACTTCGACTCTCATGTGGCTTCCACTATTCGATTGTCTCCTAGAGACCACTTATCTCAACTTCAATTGCCACGACCTATTCGGCTCCTTAGCCGCAATCAACCCACATGAACACGCCGTTTGTGAACTTAAGCCAAACTCTTCAATAGAGTTAGTGGCCAAGTCACTTTCCTCGATCTCTATGGGTGGACTAATAGTCACCAACCCAACGTCGGCCTACCGTCTAGACTTGTCTCGACTACGCTTAGCGTTCCCTTGTTACTAGCGTAGACCCAATCAACATACTCGGGCGAAATTTTCACTCTGGAATTCGCACACACTCCAACCAGGAGCTATCAAGACCCTAAACCACATCAATTCTTGGGTTGGGTCACAACCACACTCTCAGTGCACTTTCGATCTTAAGATTCAAACACGTGGCATTTCCACATCCTCGGGTCCAAGCTCAGACTACCGTCCTGACCAAAACTCTCTTGCCCTACCAATAGGTATCGGGCCGCTACCACTAACGGTGTGCGCTTTGCCCAATGGGCCCAGGCTCCACAGTCCACAAATGGTCCAGGCACGGGTCGTCACAAGCACTACCCGCAAACGTCGTCCTATACAACATGCTCTACAGAGCTACACACTCTATTGGCTCCTATGCACCTAGTGCGAGCCACCAGCCTCCACGAGTGATCCATGGCCCGCTTCACACTTAGCCCAGCTAAAGTGCTACTGCCAACTCACTCACCCGGCCGAATCGAAACCGCACTCTACGAGTACCTATACTCGCGTGCTCTACACGCCTCTACAGCGCTCTACACTAAGCCTCAGCTTAGGCACGGTCACTCCCGCGCATCGTCCTTTAAGCGACTTTTCTAACCCCACATAGAGGCACCATTTGGCCCACGGCCAACTTGGCTCTAACACGAGTCTTACTCCTCGTCTGGCGAGCACTACTAGCCGTCTCGCTAGTACCATCGTATTCTCTACTGCTCCGGCGGGACTACTCTCACCACATAAGCATGCCGGGTATCTATTTACCCCCCACAGTTCCTTCTATGAAATGCACATCTAGTAGCAACTAACCAATGATCATGGCATGCAATGCACCAACTTACAATCATGCAAAAACTTAATGATTGCTTAATAAACCCATACCTGCCCTCGTCAGTATCGGCAGGTTCCACCACTCGGGTCGCGCCCACGGCCACCTGGTACTCGCCGCGAACCTTCCGGTGGGATCATCCTCAACGGCCGCTCTCCTTGCGGACACCCGTCCCGCACATGGCCTGGTAGTCCACACTTGAAGCACCTGCCCTCACGCTGCTCACACTGCTGTGGGAAATGAGAGCCCCCACATATAACACACTCCGCCGAGGACCGAATGCGGTATGTCCCCGGAGCTCGAGATCGCGAGTGCGAACTTGCCGAAGTCTTTCGGGAACTTGACTGACCAGCGGATCCACCCGTCGATCGTCCTTTCCCCTTGTCCCTGTGATATGCCTTGCGCTCCTCCCGGAGGATCGCGTTGGCTTGCTCTATCCGTAAGGCTCGTTCCAGGACTTGACAAGGTGCATGGCAGAAGTATATGCACGGCCTCAAAAAGATCTGGCTGAAGTCCACGCACAAAGCTATCGGCCTTAGCCTTGTCATCCCGCACCACACCCGGGACGCAATGCACGAGGCGAGAAAATTCTCGCTCGTATTGCCTAACCGAGCGGTCTCCTTGCCGCAGCTTCCCGAACCTGTCCTGGAGCTTCCTTTTCTCGCTATCGGGGAAGTAAGCCGAGAACACCATTCCCCGAAACTCTTCCCAAGCCATAGGAGGGAGATTAGGCGATCGGTCCCGCCTAATGCCTTTCCACCACAACTTCGCTGACTGCTTCAAGCAATGCACAGCTAGCGGCACCTTGTCTCGCTCTAAGGCGTACATCTCCTCAAAGAGGGTTTCCATAGCGTCAATCCACATCTCCACGATCCATGGATCGGCGTCCTCTCCGTCAAAGGTAGGCGGATCGAGCTTTCTGAAAGCCATTAGGGCCGCTAAAGCCCGCTCTGCTCGCCACAACCTGCGAACCAACAACGGTCGGGTCGCCGACCCGGCGAAACGCTTCCGCCGCGCCCTTCGGCCGTCCATGATGAGCCGCAGCCGGTGCAGCCACCATCTGATCTAACGTCTCTTGGAGTCGCTTCCTTTGCACCTCTTGGCGCACGGCTGCCTCCGGCTGCTTCTGCACCAAATCGGCTTGTTGCCTCACCACTCCCACGAGTGAGGCCAGGCGATCCACGAAGCTCGAGTCTCCGCTCGCCTCGACTTGCTCGGGGACACCACTTGTCCCCTCCCGCGCCCGATACGGACGAAGATCGCCTACGCGGTGCCATCGTTACACAAACACGACAGCTCGATTAGTCCTCGACCAACTTGGGTCGAACACGAAACCACTAACACCGGCTCAAAAGCCAATCAGGCGAAAGTCAAATAGGGCGTCCATTCTCGTCCTTAGGCTTCATGTTGTCGCGCGCCAACATGAACACCCTCAGTCGAAGATGAACGACACCTCAAATCTACCTCTAATATCCTTCTTAGAGGTTACACAACACGACCAAATCCATACTACTTTCGCCACGAATCACAAGTCCTCGTCTCTCACGAGCCTTAACCTCTAAGGTTTTACTAACCTAAGGTCTCCTAGGTTCAACTAAGCCATTGCCCCATTCACTACTTTATGCTCTGATACCATCTTATCTGTCACGCCCCGAGCCCGCCAATTCGGTCGGATTCGGGGCGCTGCCAAACTGACCGCCAGAAACAGACGAGTTTCCCTGTACGTTCAAGGCGTCGCAATCAATACCATTACAAGCGGTTCCAAAAAGGAACAGATATCACAATCAGATTGCATAAGGAAGTATCATAAACATAAAACAGCTACTTGCTATTACAACCATTCGTCTCCCATTTAGAATTTTACATTAACTTTAAACTTTAAACTTCCTAATACAATCTAGTTATTACAACTTTATTACAACATATTCTCCCTTGCTATACCCCTAAGCTCTGTCAACTGGGGTACTTCTATCTCTGGTCTCCTGGTAGGGCGCTATCTACTGAGCTACGCCCTTGCCTCGCGCTGCCGCTGCTGCGCCGCTCACGTGTGTACCTGTACCCCCAAAACCACAACACGGGGGTGAGAACTATTGTCCATAGTTCTCGTGGGTACGGTCACCCAAGAGAACAGCTCGACCAATAGGTCCAAGGAGGCACTGAGATATGTTAGTCCAAAAACATATATAGATATATAACTTGCAACTAACATAAAAACTCTCACAATATGCAATATGCAAAATTACTCTTTAGCTCTTAGCTTTTCTTTACTTTATTGCTATTCTTTACTTTAGCCATTCCATTCACACTTAGCTATTTACCAGCTTAGCTATTACTAGCACTATTCATTAGCTATTTACAACTTTAGCTAGTCTTTACGTTCTTTACCTTTTGGCACTTATGCTACTTAGCAATTTATTTCTAAGGTCACTCTACCTCAGCTCACTAAGCCACCCGACTCGGTCTTGAGTCAATCCATTGCGGATAATCCGCCCATTGTCTAGCAGAGGTGTTGGACGTCTCGCAACTACCCCGGTGTCAACGACTGTCGCCCTCGTGACTCGGCCTCATCGCGGCGAAATCGTCGCACACGCGAACCCAGTTTGTCACTTGACATAACCATTACGGTGGCGATCGCGGCGGACTTACCCGGCGAGGACCCAAGTCATGACTTAACCATCGCGGCGAACTAATCGCACCTCACCCAACAATGGTTTGAGTCACTCCTCCGCCTCCTGGCGCGGCCGTATCGTACTTACCCAGCAATGGTGCCCCAAACACAGGGTGTCAACTCATGGCGATTTGATCCTCACCCGGCTTAACCGGTATCGAACACATTTTGGCTCACCCACCCGGCGGCGAAATCGTCGCACAACGCCACGACGGTAGTATAGCCCTGGACGGCGAAATCGTCGCACACGCCCGACACCAACTTAGGTGTCCAAATCTCGGGATTCCACGAATCCGTTCCACTTAACTTGAGGGTTAGCTAGGCCCTCAAAAGACGACCCTCTAGGTCCATTGTCTTTACCTCCTAGGTCTACTTGACACTAGGGTTTATTCTTTGTCACATAACCTAGGTTTTCTAACTCTAGGTCCAATGTCATTCCAACTCGACCTTTGATTATTCATACTAGGTCCATTGTCGCCTTTATCCAACCTATGTCCATGACACTAGGTTCAACTTTCTTTACCTAGATCCATACGACTCTAGGTTTACTACAACCTATGTTCTTGACACTAGATTAATTCCCACACTCCTAGGTCCACTGACTCTAGGTTTACTATAACCTATGTTCATTAACAACACTAGGTTAGATGTCATTCTCCTAGGTCCACATGACTCTAGGTTTACTACAACTTATGTTCTTTACACTAAGTTGGATGCCACTCGATCTATATGTGTATTAGTCCATGACTTACATTCTTACTTAGCATTCTCATACTTGGCATTCATATACTTAACATTCTTATGTTAACCATCCCATTTACATGCACATAATTATATCTAGCATGTACTCATTATGCTAAGCATGCATTTATTCATACATTTCATTTACATGCATATTTCTATTATGCTAGGCCTATGTTCTTGCAACATTCTTTACTTAGCATTCCTTGCCTCATTATTTACCTCATGCTTATTCATTTCCTAGCATTTCTATATCATGCTCATTCTTAGCAGTTCACACTAGGTTCTTTAGCATGCATCTCTACTTATGCATTTTACACTATGTTCTTTAACATGCAATTTCTATACATGGATCACATGCATCAAGTTGAAACCTTTACTCTTAGACATATTTAGGCGACCTAGTCGCTTCGGTAAACACAACCCACCTTATTATGCTCTCCGATTGCTCGTCGACACTGCATGATCGGCCGCCGCGGCACTCTCGACCCGGTTTGGCTCGAACTCTTGCACGACCACCCGAACGATCTCCGAATCCCAATCTGAGACCTTGTGCCGTTGCCCCACGCCTTCAAGTTGCCCCAGTTCCGTTTTCATGAATTTTGGGCTCCTATCTTGCGTGCTGCGGACATCTGGTTTAAATATATTAAATAATTAATATCTTTGTACTCGCTCGTCGGATCACCGGACCGAGCGCGCCAACGCGTTCGTTGCACCCCAATTAGGTTTCTATGGGGTCAAATGAGATCAAACTCATCTATTTCTAAAAACCCCTTTTTAACCCTAGGTTTTGCACTTTTGCAAAACCCACCGATTTGATCCCTAGAACAAGCAATAGAGAGCTTGTCTAACCTCTAGGTACTCATCTAAGAGCACTAGAGCCATCCATAGGGTGCTTAAAACAAACCCTAGAAATCCACCATTAGAGCACCTTGAAGAACACATGATTTTCATGAGTTTCCAAGTCTCTACTAGGTTCTAAAGCTTGCAAGAAGATCAAAACTCTATATCTAGGGTTTAGAAACCCATTACTAGAAGATCTACCATGAGAGGGAGAGAGAGCTTACCTCTCAAAAGCTTGCCCCGAGCTCGTGGGAGAGGAAGAAGATGACCAAGAGGACCTCCTTCATAATCATCTTCATCATCTCCATCTTCTTCTTCTTGCTCTTCCTTTCCTTCTCTTTCTTTCCTTCCTTTCTTTCTTCTCTTTCTTTGTAGAGAGAGAGAGAGAGAGAGAGAGATCAGAGGGAGTGAGAGAGAAAGAGAGTGTATTTTACCTCTCTAATCACTTAACCCCCTGCACAAAATGCTATAAGGCCCCTCAACTTCTTTTATTTCGAAACGGTCCAAAGCTGTGCGGACCCCATACATGCCGGTATGGAGGGCCTGCATGCCGGTATGGGACACCCCGAGAGCAAACCCGAGAGCTGTCTCGGATTTTTCGCGACACTTGTACCGGTATGGGATCGGGCTTGTGCGGTATGGGCCATAAAATTTCCAAACCCGAGAGCTCTTCTCCTCTCGGTCAAAGTTGCTATCTGGTACGGACAACTTTGCTTGTCTGCGACGTCTTTTCATGTCGTTTCGACTCTAATTCGCGCCGAACAACGCCAAAACCTTTCTAACTCTTTTAGATCATCTTTTAACCCTTCCAAGAATCTTGGAATGGTTATTGGAACTTGTCCAATTACTCGTTCGCGCACTTTAGCCAATTTGGTTAAAGTTCGGGTTGCTACAGCTTTGGTGATGTTAAAGGGGTGCACAAACGCAAAACAGTCCTGCGGTTGAATTTGCGCAGTGCCGTACAAGCCAGAGTACGTGCAGTACGGACTCTGCTTGACCAAACCGAGGCTCGGGTTGGTGTCCCACGACCCTCCCATGCAGTACTGAGAATCCTCCTGTCTGGGGTATAGCAACTAATTCTTTGTCTGCAACTTTTATCTTAGAGTACGAGACACCGGACAATCAAGCATCCTAAAATCCAACTTTTTAGACTTTAGTGCTTGGGATTCATCCACTAACCTCGGTACACGTGCCATAGGTCGGAACACAGTCAACGACCCTCCAGAAAAAAACTGGAAAAGCTCAGATCTCACATCCAACACTCGAACCTCGCTATTTGCAAAAGCTCAGTGCGTCACAGTTGTCTATATTAATATTGTTTCTAATGGCTCTAGGATGCTCTAAATTAATTTTTTACATTGTGGCCAATTTTCGCAATTTTTGCTATATATGTCAATATGTCGTTTTTGATCCTTTGAACAGTGACTTTCAAAAATGTCTTCGTGGTTTCTTGTGCTCGTATTCCTTATGGCGAGAACGGGTCCAGGAGCTAAGCGTAGACGCTCCTCCGCTGAGCAACAGGAAGGACAGCAAGCGGAACAATCGGGGAGCGAGTATAACCCTGGTGAGGAATCTGGCGAAGAATCTCGGGCGAGGGGCGGGAAGTTCTTCGAGTGAGATACGAGAGTCGACAAGGAGAGGAAGGAAAGGAGAAAGGAAAGGAGAAAGAGAAAGGAAAAGAGAAAGGAAAAGAACAAGAGAAGTCAAAGAAAAAGGACAAAGGAAAAGGAAAAGTTCGGGAGGCAGAAGCTCAGGAGAAACGCACATCGGTCGACGCAAGACGGCGAGGGGGTTGTTATTGGTGAACCCGGATCGGTGAGAATCACCTGTTAGACCACCTCAACCTCCTGTGGATCCGAAACGTCTACGGTTGTATTCTTCAAAGAGTTGTGTCGGAGAACGACTTGTGGGGATTGCAAACTTGGTCCGTCGAGCTCCCGCATTTCAAGCATTGGTTGAAAATGTTGAATTGCAGGAAATATGTAAGTTTACAGAGACAACTGGTTATGGACTGGAGCTGATAAGAGAATTCTATATGCGAGCGGGCAACCTAGTCGATGCTGAGGGCGGACCATTTGAGTCTACTACGGTTCGTGACATAGAAATGACTATCACGCCAGACACGGTGGCGTCGATTGCTTGACATAGTGGCACGCAGACGGGGTGGACTACATGCACTCGGGGTGGATCTTTGTCAAGGGGCGCGAAGGGTGTTCCCTGCACTGTGTACACCAGGAGCTGAGAACAATGGTAGCCAGATACTCTCAAAGCATTTGAGAATGGAGTATCGATATTTGAACTTCGTCGTCTGCTACAACATTATGCCTCTCACAAACACGAAGGTTATTAGGTGGGATCGAGTGTTGTACATGTACTTGCTAGGACATCCCGACCTAGTACGAGCGAGGAATGTTAACATAAATGTCCCGTTCCTTATTTGGAAAAGAATGACGCGGGAAATTAAGACTGCGAATCAGAGAGATCGATTACCTTTTCCGCTAATCATCATGCGGATACTTCGACAGCACAATGTGCGAGTTGACTGCACATATTATGAGCATTCCTTAGGACCTATTGGAGATACTACGATGGTCAAATCTCACGTTCAACTTCATGGAACATCCCCTCCTCGAGCTGATGCACCTGCACCTGCTTCTCCGTCTGGTGAAGGTTCTGACACCGAGGCATCTATATCTTCTATTTTTCGCGAGCAACAACGATTATCAGGTGATCTCGAACGTTTGACGGCGGGGCAAGAAGTGTTGGGGGCAAAGCAAGACAAGCTTATCTTGGATGTCGATCGTTTGAACAAGAAGTACGGTCGCATCACACGGTTCTTGAGACTCCTCTATGGCAAATTAGGATGTGGAGCCGACGAGATGCCTCCTCCCGGAAGCGACTCCGAGTGATTCTATAGTTAACTCTCTTTTTGTCATTTTTGTCGATTTGTGACAAAAAGGGGGAGATGGTTATGAAGGGGGAGAAGGGGAAATGTTGATATCTCTAGAAACTTTTATTAGATAGTTAACTTTGTACTTATGACTAATGTTTACCTTGTGAATGAAAAGTTCTTGATGCTTGAATGTGTTTGAGATCTTTTTGCAGGAACGTTCAAGACTTCAAGACTCCAAGGTCTAGGTCATTTTAGGATTGAATGAACTAGTAATTTTTATTTATTCTTTGTTGGATCGGTCATGCAAAGAGTTATCGTTTGGTGATTACGATATTCTCTTGTCTTTTTGATTTTGAGGCTGTATGAGCTATAAGTAGTTTTGTCACGAAATCGCCGATTGTTAAGGATTTTGTAAGTTGGCGATTTCGTGAGTTTGTCGAGTCTTGAAGAGATCAAGAGATTACAAGAAGATCGGACGCTCCGGGACTCGTCAGAGAAGCTCGACACCTCAGGTATGCATTTAAGATCATTTATGGTGATTAACATTAATAACATAGTAGTTAGAAGACTTAAAAAGGGTTTAAAATATTGATTTTTATGAAAAATATTTTCTGTATAAACCCTGTCCGGATCAGCCCTTTTGACCGGACACAGTGAGTCTGTCATCTGGCTTTTCGCAACACTCTGTCCGGACCAACCTTTTTGACCGGACACAGTGAGGTTGATAGCAGAAAGTTTCGCAGGCCTTTGACCGGATTGTGGATTATGTCCGGACACAGTGAAGCTAAGCTTTACGAGTGCTAGGCACCGGACAAACCCACAGTCGACCGGTCGGTGCTCACTGCGAAAAATTTGACGACACCGAGGCCAGGACGAGAGATGGTTTGACCAGGACGGTGGACTCAAAAAACGAGAATTCCTAAAAAGGCGATTTCAATTCTACTCGACTTCAAAGTCTTCTAACTCTATAAATAGACCATGGGAGGTTCAAGGACGAATATACAATAATATACGAAGATACGCAATCCTAAAACCCTAGAATCTCTCTCCTAAGCTTTTTGATCTAGTTCTTAGAGAGATTTGATAGAGATTTGATCGTCAAGTTGATTCAAGGTTCTTCCCTTTGATTCTACCCTTGTGAATCAATTTGATGATCAATTAGACGAATCCCTCCCATCGTCTACGGTGTTTTAAACTTGGAGATCACCATAAATCTTCGTTCTTCTTCTCGGACGGAGGTGTGTTCGTGAGGATCGCGTGTAGGGAGCGAGGACTCGGTGAACGCTTTGTGGATTCGAGGCGTTGGCGCGGCAAGGAGTTGCGGCGTGGTCGATTGGAGGACTTCAATCGATCGTGGACCAGCGAAGGATATTCACATAGAAGATTCGGTTAATCGGGTAAAGTCGTGGGTGAATCGCCTTGTACTCGGTTGTTTCTTAGTGAATTTTCGTGTGATCGGTCCCGTGGGTTTTTCACTCCGGTTTGGAGTTTTCCCACGTAAATCTTGGTGTGTTTGATTTTATTTTTCCGCAATTACTTTAAAATCGCATCTAGATTTTTAATTGGCCATTGAACACCTATTCACCCCCCTCTAGGTGTTGATTCCTATTAGATCCTAAGACCTATAACCTACAGGGGGGTGAAGTGAAACTCCGCCAAAAGTTCAGGGGGCAACAGTGCAATTTACCCTAAAAAAAATTGCCTTGTTTTCTAAAAAAAAATCCTTCAAAATTAGATTAATTTCATAAAAATTAAAAGTTGTACTCCAAAAATCACTATGATGAAAATAAGATATTAGTTAATTTCAAAAGACATCAAATCATCAAAACTTGATATTAAGAATAATCTAATTATTTAATAACATCAAGATACTAATTGATGAAAAATAATTATCGAAATTTAACAAAATTGATACCAATTTGTAAAGTCGTTCAATATAGAGATTTAACTAATAAATAGGAGTGGCTCTTTGAGCATCTTTTTCAAACTATCACCTTATATCACCGAAAATTCTAAACTTTTTATTTTCTTTCAACCTTTTCGGTTTTTCTTAAAAATCCTCATGTGGTAGCTTCACACACGTATCGGACGACCGGGGTGGTAGCTCTTTCCTACATGTGGTGGTAGTTTTCACACTCCTTTTTTTTTAGGATTTAACTGTTTCCACATCTTTTTAATCTTAGGAGTTTCTCCCTTTTTTTTTAAATATTCATACTCCTTCTTACTTATACAATCTCACAATTTGAAATAATTTTGACGAATCATAGTCAATTAGCAAATATCCATTAATTATATTCAACATTCACTATCAAGATGAATTAATTCCCAAGAGATTAAAAATAATTTTAAAATTTTGATGAATGTATGTAAGAAGAAATCACATATTAAATTATTGTCAAAATAATAAAAAGTGGAGTAAAACCGATAATTAATATGAATTTAATTCAATTTGAATTGACTTTAAATACCGGTTAAGGCTCTTTGAAAAACCTTTAATTTCACCAATTTAATAATTTTCAATCATCTCCTTTCTCAAAAAAAATTTCAATCAAATTAAAAATTTCCAAATACCTTTCCTCAAAAACGATTTTGTAAACAAATTTTAAACATCAATCTCGTCTAAACATGTAATGCAATGAAAAAGAAATATGCAAAAAGCACCTAACAAAGCATTGCATAAACAAAAACAAACTAAGACGAAAGGCATGGAAAGATATCACCTTTCCGGATCCAAACTTGCTGGATCCAAAAATCCAATCTTGTCTTGATGTGATTTGATCGTTGAATCCGCTTCATCAAGCATCTTTTGGAGGACCGAATTGTTCTTCAAAACTTGCTCCCTTTCCTCCTCAAGAGTCTTAGATGCATTCTTCAAATCGTTGTTCTCATCTTCAAGTTCCAATAATCTCTTTCTCAACCTTTTATTGTGCTTAGCCATCTTCTTTGACTCGTTAAGAAGTTGGTGGTACGCCTCGGCCAAGCTTTCATCATCCGACTCCCCCTCACTTTCATCATTGTCGCTCGAAGACCCATGCAAGGAAGGAGAAACACTTATGATAGAAACAATAGATGATAAACAAGCAACGTTAGAAGACGAAGGCAAAGAAGAATTAGAAAATAACGCAATATGATCATTCTTCTCTTCGTCACTTGAAGATGAATCACCCGAAGTAGAATCATCCCAAGTTTTCGCTTGCAAAGTCTTTTGTTTATAAATTTTCTTTGAAGGACAATCCGATGCGATGTGGCCATAGCCTTTACATTTATAGCATTGGATCTCCCTTCAAATTCATCTTTGTCTTTAAAAGATTTTGCAAGTTTTCTATCTTTCAATTTTGAATTAGAGGAAGTTTTAGAAAAAGATTTTTGCGTTGATGATGACGCCTTGTCCGATCTATTCTTTCGAAAATTCCGACGAAACTTCTTTGTGAGGAGCGCCAATTGTTGTTCAAAATCCGCAAGTGAGATATCTCCGTCGGAATCCGTATCATCGTCTTCTTCCTTCGTTGATTTGAGTGCAATTCCTGTGCTTTTAGAAAAAGACTTGGAAGAAGATTGATTAGTAGGAAAAGTCATCTCATACGTTTGTAAAGCGCCTACTAACTCTTCGACTTTCATCTCATCCGGATGCTTAACCGTTTCGATCGCGGCAACCTTTGCCCGAAAACGTTCCGGAAGGGTTCGAAGAATTTTTCTAACAATTTTAGAGTCCGGGATCTTCTCTCCCAAATTAGCACATGTATTAATAATGTCTTGAAGTCTAGTATAATAATCGGTAAAAGATTCATACTCCTCCATACGAATAGAATCAAATTGACTAGTCAACATTTGGAGCTTTTGAATTTTTACTAGACTTGTACCCTCATGTGTAATTTGTAGAGTTTCCCAAATTTCCTTGGCGGTTTCACACGCCGAAACACGAGTAAACTCCGTTTGCGATAAAACATTGAATAAAACATTAATTCCTTTATCGTTAAACGAAGATGACTCTCTTTCATCTTTAGTCCAATTGTGAGTTACGGGGAAGCCCCAAGGATCTATCTAGATTGTATCAAACACCTAGAGGGGGGTGAATAGGTGTAAAGGCCAAAAACCACAAATCTCGATGCTTTAAAAAGTAAATGCGGAAAATAAAAAGCACACCGAGATTTACGTGGGAAAACTCCAAACTCGGAGTAAAAAACCCACGGGACCAACACGCGAATAAACAATTCAAAAAGAGAAAAGATTACAAGGTGATTACCGACTCTACGGACTTAACTGTCACGCCCGCTACCCGCCTATTTGGTCGAGGTTCGGGCCACGTCAACACGCCGAACGACAGGGCCTCCCCTGCCCGCCCAAGGCTCCAATAACAAGTATAATTCAACAAATCAAAGGGAATTTGTAATTATACAAGGCTTACTCGAAGGCAAGCAACAACACAGCGGAAAAGTAAGCTCTAAGCTAGAATATGAACCATACATGAACTTGATTACATTTTGAACCAAATACAAGTAAACTAGTCTATTACATTCTTTTTCCATTCAATACATCATTTCTTTTACACATTTGCATTCCACCAAAAACACTTGAATTGTTTACAACTTATAGTTCAACAAAATAAAGTTGATACAAGTATAACAAAAAGGAATGACTAATGCAATACTCCGGTGGCCACTAGCTATGGCGCTAACCCCTTGCCCCGGTCCTCCGCCGCCGCGCTCGTGCTAGGACCTGTGGGGTTAGTGGTGTGAGAACTACAACGAAGTTCCCAGTGGGCTCGGCAACCGACCCCGTCGACTTACCCACTAGGTCCATTTAGGCATAAGTATTGCAAAGAAAAGGAAATGGTAACCATACTATATGCTAAAATACCATGACTACAAAAGAAAGATTAGTTGATATAATTGATAATTAACGATGCATGCATGCTCTTTACTTTACTTGTTTCTTTACCCAATCTTACCGGTTAACCAAGTTAACCCCAAAACTCACGTTTCATTACCCGTCTACCGGGGAAGGCCCAAGGCGCTATCATCCGAGGGCTCGTCGACGGGGTACTTTCCCGCGGTGTCTACACTCCGAGTACACCACTTGTGGAGGAGCTACCTCCCACAAGTTAAGTGTGAGTATCGATCAATTTCCCAACTTGGGAAACCATAAACTCTAGTTCCAATGTCAATGTCATAATAGGTTTCTACTTAATTATTCATGTCATTCTCTATGTCTTTCTATGTCATCTCGATGGCAATCTTGTTTCTATATTCAATGTCACCTTTGTGTACTAAGATCATAGTCATTCTCACATTCACACACGCATAGGGTTCTTGTTCTCATTTTCTATGTTCCATTTCATTCGCTAAGTTCGTTTACATTATAGCAATACATAAAGGAACAATCATACTTATAATTACTCACTACCCTATCATGCATGAATATTCTACAATATAATATGCTCAAAAAGGTAAAATAGACATAGAAGGGAATTCGATGATTCCGGAATGCATCCCCCACCTCTAAAAATTATGGTGGAGTTGTGGTTCGAATTTCACGGCTATCCGATCCCTAGTTTGCGACCTGCGCGTTAAACAGATTCTAAATCAGGCCGATTTACACAGTAGCCCCTATATCGGCTTTTCGTTTAAACGAACGGAGTTGTCCCACGCGTCGGGAATACCCCCAATTAGGTTTCCACAAGGTCAATTAGCCTTGGAAACACCCTAGGGCAAAAGCCCCAACCTCCAAACCCTAACAATGCCATTTTGGCATTCTCATGGAATTGATCTCACCCACAAGCAAAGAAAGCTTGTAGACCCATGAGAAGCCCTCTAAAACCATTCTAAAGCCATTAGAGCCGTCTCTACGGCATCTACTACAAACCCTAGCTAGCCACCATGAGAGCACATGAGCTCTTAAGGAGGTTTCATGGAGTTCATGGTATACCCAACTCTCTAACACTAGCAACAAGCTAGAAATCCCAAAATCTAAGAGAAAACCCAAACCCTAGAGTTAAACTTGCAAAAAACCTACCTCTTGTAGCAAGCTCAACCCAAGCCTCCTTGTAGGAGAGCTTCAAGATCCTTCAAAAAAGCCTTCCAAAAGCTCCAACGTCCTCTCCTCCAACTTCTTCTCCTTCTTCTCCTTCTTCTCCTTGCCCTAGAGCTCCTCTAGAGAGAGAAAGTGAGAGAAAAGAGAGTGAGGGTGAGTGTGCTGTGAAGAGAGAAGGGCCCAAGCTATATGGTGTTGTAACAATAACACATAAGCCCCCAAACTCTAATTATTACATCCGCCAAAGCGGGCGGTTTCGGGTCAATGTCCGGTCCCATTTGGTTGTCGGTGTCGATAAGCCCTCGCTTTCGGGACTTAGCCATTTCCCGCATCTGCGCAGACAATGTCCGGTCTTTCCGCGTTGTCGGTCTCGCGTTGTCAGGTCTCGAACCCTTGTCGGATCCGATGCTGGCTGGTTTTTCAGGACTTGGCCAAATTTCCACTCTGCGCAGCTGGGGCATTCCATGGCATCCGGACATCCCCTGGGTGTCCGGTCTCGGCTGCTCCAAGTCTGGGAATTCCTCCAGGCTTGCAGTTTAGCTTTACCAAGACCCCGCTCCGCTACGCACGGGTTCCCAAGCACTTAGAACCCACTCTTACTTGCTCCACTCCGGGCCCCGCTCATTTCGACGGAACTCGGCACACTTTACGGGGAAGCCATACGCTACATAACCTCTCTAACTCTCCTTCGAATCTCCGCGCAATCCTCCTTCGGGTTGTCCACGCCCTCACGTCCGAGTCCACTTGTTTCGTGGTTTCGGGACGGTAGCATTATCGACCACTTCGGTAGGATGTTTCCATCGAATTCCATCGCTTGCCATACCCGCTCATCGATTGCAATTAGAAAAGCTCTCATGCGAACTTTCCAATAGGCATAATTCGGGCCGTCGAAGAGCGGTGGTCGATTAATGTTACCACCTTCGGCCATTAGATAACAATATATCTAGATCCCGCTCTGATACCAATTGTGAGTTACGGGGAAGCCCCAAGGATCTATCTAGATTGTATCTGACACCTAGAGGGGGGTGAATAGGTGTACCGGCCAAAAAACCACAAATCTCGATGCGTTAAAAAATAAAAGCGGAAAATAAAAACACACCGAGATTTACGTGGGGAAACTCCAAACTCGGAGTAAAAAACTCACAGGACCAACACGCGAATAAACAATTCAAAAAGAGAAAAGATTACAAGGTGATTACCGACTCCACGGACTTAACCTCTCTAACTCTCCTTCGAATCTCCGCGCAATCCTCCTTCGGGTTGTCCACGCCCTCACGTCCGAGTCCACGAACGCACGCACTTCGAATCCACGAAGCCTCCGATCACGCCGAATCCACGACGCCCACTGGAATCCACGAGCACACTCCGTCCGGAGCAAAAACAATACGATCGATGATGATTTATTGCTTAGATTCTCATTAAAGATCTATGGGAATAATCTCTAAGCAATTCTCAAATTGATTCTAGAAAAACATTAAGAATTAGGGCACCGAGAATCAATTTGGGAGAAGCTTGATGTAGAAGATGAGGAAAACGGCTACCTACAAGCTTCTAGGGTTTTTCATAAATAATCTAGGCTTAACCATATTTTAGAAACACCCCTACATCTTATTTATAGGTTTAGAAGACTTAGAAGTAGACTAGGATTGTGAAAACCCAATTTTGGAAATTTTTCGGGTTCAGGGACCGGTCCTTCAAGCTGGAGACCGGTCCCCCGTTGCATAGCTGAAAACACAAGCTACGAGAACCTGTCTCTCATATCGGGTGTTAAGGATTTTATAAGTTGCCAAATTTCGTGAACTTATTGGAGTCTTGAAGAGTTCAAGAGTATCAAGATGAAGTTGGATGATTCAGGACTCGCCAGAGAAGCTCGGCACCTCAGGTATGATTTAATGAACATTTATGGTGATTTACAATAAGAGTATAGTAGTTAGAAGACTTTAAAAAGCTTTAATCTGATAAATTTACGAAAAATTGAATGTACATGGTCAATGTCCGAACCTTGGTGTATGTCCGGATCCCGTAGGCATGTTTGCTGCGGATGGTTAAATCATGCCCGGACCCTCTATTAATGTCCTGATCCCGTGGGCATCACATTGCACATCTTCTATGCATGTCCGGACATCCTGGCATTGTCCGGTCCCAGTACCATGGTTTTCAATGTTACGCAAGATAAGAGTGGACATTCTCAGGCATTGTCCGGACCTAGCTCATTGCGAAAATATTGACGGAAGGATGGACCGGACAAGGAGCTAAGACCGGACATAGTCAAGGCAGGACATTCTTTCAAGGCCAGGACATTAGACACGAAAAATTTCCAAAAAAAGGTGATTTGAATCCTACTCTATTTCAAAGTCTTCTAACTCTATATATAGACCATAGGAGATCCAAGGACGAGATATGCTTCAGATCTTAGATCAATTCAAAACCCTAGAAACTTTCTTTTTAGCTTGATGACCTAATTCTAAGAGAGGGTTTCGTTTTTGTTGATCGTTGAGTTGATTCTAGGTTTTCTCTTTGATTATTTCCTTGAGAATCAACTTGATGATTAACTAGAAGGGATTTCCCATTGTCTATGGTACTACAAAGTTGAAATCACCATAAATCATCATTGTTCTTCTCCGGACGGAGAGCTTACGCGGGGATCGCGTGTGGAGGCCGAGGATTCGGTGGACGCTTTGAGGATTCGAGGCGTTGGCGCGGCAAGGAGTTGCGGCGTGATCGTTTGGAGGATTTCAAGCGATCGAGGACTAGCGAAGGAGATCCACGTTGGAGATTCGGTAAAGTTGGGTAGGGTAATCGGTATATCACCTTGTACTCACTTTGTTTCTTAGTGGATTATTCGTGTAATCGGTCCCGTGGGTTTTTCTCTCCGATTTGGAGTTTTCCCACGTAAAAATCTTGGTGTGTTGATTTTAATTTTCGCATTATCATTAAAATCGCATTAAGATTTTAAATTAGCCATTGTGCACCTATTCACCCCCCTCTTGGTGTTAATTACCTTTTAGATCCTAGGGTTCCATAACTCACAAGTGGTATCAGAGTAGGATAGGTTGTAGACAATGGCTGAGGGTGGTAATATCAATCGACCTCCTCTCTTCGATGGCACAAACTATGCGTATTGGAAAGTCCGCATGAGGGCGTTTCTAATTGCCATCGACGAGAGAGTATGGCAAGCGGTGGAATTTGGTTGGACACACCCCACCGAGGTTGTTGATGCTATCACCGTCCCCAAGGCTAGAACTAAGTGGACTAAGGATGAAAATGAATGTTCTTCATATAACGGGAAGGGGATTAATGCCTTGTTCAATGCTTTAAATCAAACCGAATTTTCTCGGGTTTCGGCGTGTGAAACCGCCACGGAAATATGGGATACTCTCAAAACCACCCACGAGGGAATAAGTCTTGTTAAAGTCCAAAAATTACAAATGTTGACTAGTCAGTTCGATTCTATCCATATGGAAGAGAACGAAAACTTTACCGATTACTACACTCGTCTTCAAGACATAGTCAACATTTGTTCCAATTTGGGTGAGAAGATTCCCGAAACCAAGATCATTCGTAAGATTTTAAGAACCCTTCCCGAGCGCTTTCGTCCGAAAGTCGCGGCAATTGAAACCGTAAAACATCCCGATGAGATGAAAGTAGATGAATTAGTAGGTGCTCTTCAAACTTATGAGATGACTTTTCCCACTAACTCATCTTCTTCCAAGTTGTCTTCAAAGTCTACAGGGATGGCACTCAAATCGACTAAAGGAGGCAACGCGGACTCTACTTCCTCCGAAACGGACTCGGACACGACGTTAGAGGATTTTGAAAAACAACTAGCTCTTCTAACAAGGAAGTTCCGTCGGAATTTTAAGAAGAAGTTCCCTTCAAAGTCCTTCTCATCTTCAAAATCGAACAAAACAAAAGGCAGTACTTCTTCTTCATCTTATAAGTTAAAGCGGACCAAAAATTCTTCTAAAGATTTTCCTAAAGATAAGAAAAAGGAAGAAGGACAAATCCAATGTTATAAATGTCGTGATTTCGGACATATAGCATCGGATTGTCCAAACAAAAAGGCCTTGAAAAAGAAAGCGATGCAAGCCATCACTTGGGATGACTCTTCCGCCGAGGCGTCAACCTCAAGCGATGAGGAAGAAAATGCCACGGCACTTTTGGTACAAGATTCAAGCTTGTTATGTGTTTATCTTCTATTGACTCTATCTCCGTGTCTTCTTTGCATGAACAAACTACACCGGAGAACTCAACGGATGGCGAATCGGATGGAGATGATATGGCCGCCGCATACCATCAATTGGTGGATGAGTCAAAAAAGATGGCAAAGCTTAACAAAAGATTGCGGCGGAGAATCATTGATCTAGAAGGAGAGAACTCAAACTTGATCACATCTACTAAAAGCTTGGAACAAGAGAAGGACGGATTGTCAAGAGCTTACAATTCAATAGTGGAAAAGGTTGCTATTCTTGAGAAGGAAAAAGAGACGTATGAAGAAAACTTAAAGCTTTTCAACAAGCAACTTTCGGAGGCAAAGGAGGCGAACTTGGAGTTCACGAAGACGATTATACAACTTAGATCGGATTTGAACAAGTTCTCCTCCGAGACAACGAAACTTGATAAGATGCTAGGACTTGGTCAAACCTCCAAACTTGGACTAGGATATGAGAGAACATATGTGTGACATATCGAACTTCTAAAGTCTTGAAGTTTCGAGGTATGTTGGCTTGGAAGGCCATAAGAATGGCTCCGGTGAAATTTGGGAGCTTTTGGGTGTTTTCGGTGCACTAGGTGCGAGAACGAAGCCCGAAAGGCTATCTTGGGCCACGAGCTATATCCGACGCTTGCTCGGATGAGATAATGATGTGGACATGATCCAAATCATGTGTGGGGAGTCTCGGTGCGATTTTAAGTGAATCGGAGACCCACAAGTCCAAAAGTGAGTTAGAACGGAGGAGAAATGGAACCCGGAAGGCTACTTTGGGCCGTGAGCCAAATCCGGCACTTGCGCGGGTGAAATGATCATTTGGACATGATCTAAATCAGGTTTGGAGAGTCTCTGTTCGATTTGGGACGAATCGGAGGTCAAACGGGCCAAAAGTGAGTTGGAACGGAGAAGAAACGGAAAAAGCTGAAAATTTGGCTAAGTCCTTGAGTGGGCTGGAGGACCCTGCGGGGTCGGGACATTGATCCAATGTCCGGACATCCAATGTCAGGACAATGGTGGATGTCCGGACCCGATAGTGGAAAATGGGCAAAAGGGCCCTGCGCAGGCCAGGACCGGACATTGTGTGAATGTCCGGACCGCACGCGCGATTGGACCCTGGTGAAGATACTTGGAGACCGGACACCATGCATGGAGACCGGTCTCAGCAGCCCGAAAATGCCCAGTTTGAGCTGTTTCAAATATTGCAAAGTTGAGGGGCTAGGGTGCAATTTGGCAGGGGGTTAAGTGAATAGAGGGTAATAAAACCCTTTCTCTCCCTCTCACTCCCTCAGATTACTCTCTCCCTCTCTCTCTGTTCGACCGAAGCAAGGAGGGAAAGAAAGAAAGAAAGAAAAGAAAGAAAAGAGAGAAGAAGAAGAAGATGAGGAAGATGATGGAGATCAAGGTGGAGACCTCCATGGCTATCTTCTCCCTCTTCCTCGAGCTCAAAGCAAGCTTATAGAGGTAAGCTTCTAAGCTCCCTCTCATGGTGGATTTTCGTAGAGGGCTTTTTAAACCCTAGAAATGGTTGGATTAGAACCCCTTGAGGCTAAATGGAAGATCAAGGCGT
The DNA here is from genome assembly GCA_025177825.1 of Aechmea fasciata. NCBI lineage: Eukaryota > Viridiplantae > Streptophyta > Magnoliopsida > Poales > Bromeliaceae > Aechmea > Aechmea fasciata. The sequence goes on from CM045939.1 coordinate 6,480,908, forward strand.
AAATCTAGGGATTTACGTAGGTTTTGCATAGATGCAAACCTAGGGTTCGATTTGGGGGTTTTTAGAAATAGATGAGTTTGATCTCATTTGACCCCATAGAAACCTAATTGGGGGCCTAACGAACGCGTTGGCGCGCTCGGTTCGGTCATCCGACGAGCGGGTACAAAGATATTAATTATTTAATATATTCATACGAGATGTCCGCAGCACGCAAGATAGGAGTCCTAAATTCATGAAAACGGAGGGGCAACTTGAAGGCGTGGGGCAACGGCACGAAGTCTCGGATCGAGATTCGGAGATCGTTCGGTTGGTCACGCGTGAGTTCGAGCCGAACCGGGTCACGGGTGCCGCGGGCGGCCGATTGCGAGTGACGACGAGCAATCGGAGAGCAAAACCAAGGTGGGTGCGTTCTGGAAGCGACTAGGTCGCTTTGTATGTCTAAGAGTTACTTAACTCCTGTTGATGCATGTTCAATAACGCATAAGAAGAAATGCATGCTAGTGATATATATAATAAATGCTAAGTAGATGCATGTGAATGAATGAGTGAAATGCATGATAGGGTTGGTATGGCCAGATGACTCTCCTTGTATGCTTTCTTATCGTGCGGAGCTATGGGCGTCGCATTAGGACATAGGGTGTCTGCTTGCACACTTCCCTTATCGTGCGGCACCATAGGCTTGCATTTGGACATAGGAAGCATCAGGATGAATATTGTGACACTGAACCCTAGAGATGACTTAATTATGTATGAGTACCAAGTAGATAACTTGATGAATGATATGTGCAATGACATAGTGTAAAGAATGTTGCAAGAACATAAGCTTAGCATAAATGAAACATGCATATGAGTGGATTGATAGACATAAGAATGCCAAGTAAAGAATGCGAGTCATGGACTAAATGCACATATAGGTCGAGTGGCATCTAACCTAGTGTAATGAACATAGGTTATAGTAAAGGACATAGGTTGAACAACGATGACAATGGACCTAGTCTGAGTAAACATAGGTCGGGCTAGAATGACATTGAACCTAGAGTTAAGACAACCTAGGTTATGTGACAAGGAATGAACCCTAGAGTCAAGTGGACCTAGGATGTAAAGAACAATGGACCTATTGGGTCGACTCTTGAGGGTCAAGGCCAACCCTCAAGCAAAGTGGAAAGTGGATTCGGAATCCCGGTAATTATGAGCTCGATAGTTACGGTTCCGCGGGTGTATGCGGCATGTTCCTCTACCACGGAAGAACTTCGAGGATTATGACTAAGCAAGAACAAAGTGAGCGCTAGGGTGTATGCGGCATGTTCCTCTCCCTATCAGGGAATCTTGGCTATGGGTGTATGCGGCATGTTCCTCTCCCACTGGCAGATCACGGACCACGGTGCACGGACCTTCGGGCGGACCGTTGGGACATGTGGTTCTTGGCTTGCAGGCTGAGGTGTATGTGACAGGGTCCTTCACCTCGAGCCAGGCAAAGTGCGGATTATCCGCTATTGATTGACTCGTGGCCGAGTCGGGTGGCTAGCTGGAATCAGGTAGAAAGAACCTTGAGGGCTAGTAGTAGTGTGATGAGCCTAAGGTAATAGACACCTTAGAAGCAAGTTGGACTTGAGATGGAACCTAGGGTTATAGAAACCTTGAAAGTTAATGATGTGAGCTAAGGTAAGTAGAAACCTTAGAGTTATAACTGGTATGAGTTATGAATAGCTAAATTAACAAATAGCTAAGTAAGAATGAAATGGCTAAAGTACAAAATAGCAACAAAGTAAAGAAAAGCTAAGAGCTAAAGTAATAATTTGCATGTTGCATTTGTGAGGCATGTTTTTATGTTAGTTGCAAGTTATATACCTATATGTGTTTTTGGACTAACATATTTGGTGCCTCCTTGGACCTATTGGTCGAAATTTGTTCTCTTGGGTGACCGTACCCACGAGAACTATGGACAATAGTTCTCACCCCCGTGTTGTGGTTTTGGGGGTACAGGTATACACGTGAGCGGCGCAGCAGCAGCGCGAGGCAAGGGCGTAGCTCAGCAGATAGCGCCCTACCCCAGAGACCAGAGGTAGCAGTACCCCGAGGTGGTCTAGCTTAGAAGGTTAAAGAACAAAAATGTAACTAACTTATGAAATGATGTAATAGTAAGTGATTGTATTTGGAAGTCTAATGTAAAGCAAATGGTGATGTAAAATGAATGTGGAATGAATGTAATAACATAGGATGTGTTTATGTTGTTTGATACCTAGCTTCCTTATGCAATCGTTGTATGTTGAATACTGTTCCTAGTTGGAACCTTCTTGTAATTGTATCGATTGCGACGCCTTGGACGTACGGAAACTCGTCCGTTCGGCGGTCTGTCACGCCGAATCCGGCCGAATTGGCGGGCTCGGGGCGTGACAGATTTAGTTGGTATCAGAGCATAAAGTAGTGAATGGGACAATGGTTTAGGCAAACCTAGGAGACCCTAGGATAGTAAACCATAGGAGAATAAGGCTCGTGAGAGACGAGGACTTGTGGTTCGTGGCGAAAGCGATTATGGATTTGGTCGTATTGTATAATCCTCTAAGACGGATATTAGAGGTGGACTTGAGATGTGGTTATTCTCAACCGAAGGAGTTCATGTTGGGTCGACACAACATGAAACCAGGTGATGAGAATGGACGCCCTCGTGTGACTTTCGCCTGATTGGCTCTTGAGCGTATTAGTGGTCTCGTGTTCGACCCGAGTTGGTCGAGAACTAATTGAGTTGTCGCGTTTCGAAACAATGGCACCGCGTGGCGATCTTCATCCGGATCGGCGCGGGAGGGAACAAGTGATGTTCCCGAGCAATTCGAGGCGAGTGGAGACCGGTGCTCGCGAGCGGATGAGTACGCTCATGGGCGTAGTCTTTGCGACAGAGGAGCGGATCAAGGAGCTCCATGAGTGTTGGCACGACAGTGCGCGGCAGTGCCGTGTGACGGCGTGCCGTGTGCCGACAGGAATGGCGACGGATTCGGGGGGAGCAGCTCCTGGTTCTGTGGAAATGGAGGCAGAAAAAGGGCGGGCTTTGGCGGCCCTTATGGCCTTCAAAGAGTTTGATCCGCCTGTCTTCGATGGAGAGAATGTCGATCCATGGATCGTGGAGATGTGGATTGACTCTATGGAAACGCTTTTCGAGGAGCTGAACACCTTGGAGCGGGATAAGGTACCCCTAGCTGTGCATTGCTTAAAGCAGTCAGCGAAAGCGTGGTGGAAAGGCATTCGACGAAATCGATCGCCTAGTCTCCCTCCTATGGCGTGGGATGAGTTTCGGGGGTTGGTGTTTTCTACGTACTTCCCGACCGAAAGAAAGCTTCAGGACAAGTTCAGGAAGCTGCGACAAGGGGATCGCTCTGTGAGAGAGTACGAGCGGGAATTTTCTCAAATCGTGAATTGTGTCCCGGATGTAGTGCGGGATGACCAGGAAAGAGCCGAATGGTTCCTGCATGGACTTCGACCGAGGATTTACAGGGAGGTTCAAATCCTTAAGCTCACAACTTTTGCGGAGGTGTTGGACCGAGCATTGTGGGACGAACATGGCGAGGCTTTCGTGCGTGAGCAGCGCGAATCTCGTGGGCATGAGCGAGGAGGGGTGAGGCCATCGTTGAGCAATTTGGGTGGTCGAGTTCTAGACACCACTCAAAGTCGTCCTCTACCCGATCCTCCTGGATGTGTGATCTGTGGTGGCTCCCACCAGGCGCGGCGGTGTGCGCTGCGTGACGGAAGGTGTATCCGTTGTGGGCGGCCAGGCCATATGCGGGATGAGTGCCCGCAAGACGAGAGTCACACCTTGATGTTGGCGACGGCGTTCTCCTCTCCCGGACAATCTGTGGGCGTGCAACCTTTGGCACGGTCTGGAGAGCGAGGTGTGGTGATCAGGCAACCGGAGGGTTCGCGGCGAACGCCAAGCGGCCACGGATATACGACCCAGGTTGCGGAGTCTGATGATTTCGGGGCAGGTATGAGTTAATTAAATCAAGCGAGAACTTCTGCATGATTTTAAGTTAATGCACTGCATGCATTCATTGAATGGTCAGTTGCTACTATTGATACATCATTATAGTAGGGACCTAGTGACGGGTGAGAGGAGATACCCGGGCATGCTTGCAGTGTGAAAGCCAAGCGGCACTAGCAAATGGCTAGTTGTGATTCGTGAGCGAGGGATAGGACTCGTGGTAGAGATGAAGTGGTGCGGCGACTCTCAAGGCAACGAGTAGTGGATTGCGAGAGTTAGGCCGTGATAATTGAGGATACCCGAGTAATCCGAATGTTTCGGATGTAGTACCGATAGACTGGCGGTGGAAGTAGAACCGCTATTGAAGAAATAGTTGGTTAGCGCCGAATTTGGCCTGTGGGCCTAGCGATACCTCCGTGTGGGGTTAGAAAAGTTGCTTAGTAGGCGGTGCGTGGGGCGCAGTCCTGCCCCAAAGCTGAGACTTAAGAGCGCCCGAGTACAGGTACTCGTAGAGTGCGGTTTCGATTCAGCCGAGAGAGTGGATAGGCAGTAGCACTTCAGCATTGCTAAGTGTGAAGCGGGCCATGGATCACTCGTAAGGCTGGTGGCTCGCACTAGGTGCCTAGGAGCCAACAGAGTGTGTAGCTCTATAGAGTATGTCGTATAGGACGACGTTTGCGGGTAGTGCTTGGGACGACCCGTGCCTGGACCATTTGTGGACTGTGGAGCCTGGGCCTTATTGGCAGGTGCAGTCAGCTGTGAGAGGCAGCGGCCCGGTACCTATAGGTAGGGCGAGAGTTTTGGTCAGGACGGTAGTCCGAGCTTAGACCCGAGAATGTGGAAGTGCCATGTGTTGGATCTTAAGATCGATAATGCGCCGAGAGTGCGGTTGTGGCCCAATCCGAGAGTTGAATGTGGTTTGGGGTCCTGATAGCTCCTGATTGGAGTGTGGGTGAACTCCCAAGTGAGAATCTCGCCAGAAAAATGTTAATTGGGTCTACGCTAGTACGAGAAACGCTAAGCGTAGTTGAGGCACATCTAAGCGGTAGACCGACGTTGGGTTGGTGACTGTTGATCCACCCATAGAGATTGATGGGAGTGATTTGGCCATTAACTCCATCGAAGAGTTGGCTAGGTTCGCGAACGGGGTGTTCGTGTGAGTTAATTGCGGCGACGGAGCCGAATTAAGCTGTGGCAATTGGAAATTGAAGCAAGTGGTCTCTAGGGGACACTTGAGTGATGAAAGCCGCGTGAGGATTGAGGATAATGCTCTTTTATGAAGTGGAATTGGGATGTACCGAAGTGTGCCATCTCACGATAGAGTAAGATTCGGTTGATATTGAGGCACTCACCATTAGGCGATGCTCCTAAGATGTTGCTTTGGGCAATGTGGGTGATTGGATCCGAGTGCGCTCAGAGATGAGACGAGTAAACGCAAGGTGAAGTTCCTTGTGGACTAGTTGCAAGTGGTGTTGGAGCGTGAAAAGTCGTTGAATGTCGAATTGCGCTTCCACTAGTGCTCGCAAAGGTAGTAATGCACTTTCGTGGATGTGCTTGACAAATGTGAGTGGAACTGGTCTCACATTCTTTGTGACGGGCCTGTAAATGATTCTATTTAGTGAAAGGCCGCTCCGAAAACAAAAAGTGCATTGGAATCCCCTAAATTTCTCAATAAGTGAGTTCGGGCGTATATTCGCGAGGCAAGTGAGTTTCGCGGACGAAACTCTTTTAAGGAGGGGAGAATGTGACATATCGAACTTCTAAAGTCTTGAAGTTTCGAGGTATGTTGGCTTGGAAGGCCATAAGAATGGCTCCGGTGAAATTTGGGAGCTTTTGGGTGTTTCGGTGCACTAGGTGCGAGAACGAAGCCCGAAAGGCTATCTTGGGCCACGAGCTATATCCGACGCTTGCTCGGATGAGATAATGATGTGGACATGATCCAAATCATGTGTGGGGAGTCTCGGTGCGATTTTAAGTGAATCGGAGACCCACAAGTCCAAAAGTGAGTTAGAACGGAGGAGAAATGGAACCCGGAAGGCTACTTTGGGCCGTGAGCCAAATCCGGCACTTGCGCGGGTGAAATGATCATTTGGACATGATCTAAATCAGGTTTGGAGAGTCTTTGTTCGATTTGGGACGAATCGGAGGTCAAACGGGCCAAAAGTGAGTTGGAACGGAGAAGAAACGGAAAAAGCTGAAAATTTGGCTAAGTCCTTGAGTGGGCTGGAGGACCTACGGGGTCGGGACATTGATCCAATGTCCGGACATCCAATGTCCGGACAATGGTGGATGTCCGGACCCAGTAAGCTGGAAAATGGGCAAAAGGGCCCTGCGCAGGCCAGGACCGGACATTGTGTGAATGTCCGGACCGCACGCGCGATTGGACCCTGGTGAAGATACTTGGAGACCGGACACCATACATGGAGACCGGTCTCAGCAGCCCGAAAATGCCCAGTTTGGGCTGTTGCAAATATTGCAAAGTTGAGGGCTAGGGTGCAATTTGGCGGGGGTTAAGTGAATAGAGGGTAATAAAACCCTTTCTCTCCCTCTCACTCCCTCGATTACTCTCTCCTCTCTCTCTCTTCGACCGAAGCAAGAAGAAGGAGAAGAAAGAAAGAAAGAGAAGAAAGAAAGAGAGAAGAAGAAGGAAGAAGATGAGGAAGATGATGGAGATCAAGGTGGAGACCTCCATGGCTATCTTCTCCCTCTTCCTCGAGCTCAAAGCAAGCTTATAGAGGTAAGCTTCTAAGCTCCCTCTCATGGTGGATTTTCGTAGAGGGCTTTTTAAACCCTAGAAATGGTTGGATTAGAACCCCTTGAGGCTAAATGGAAGATCAAGGCGTAAATCTAGGGATTTACGGTAGGTTTTGCATAGATGCAAACCTAGGGTTCGATTTGGGGGTTTTTAGAAATAGATGAGATTGATCTCATTTGACCCCATAGAAACCTAATTGGGGGTGCAACGAACGCGTTGGCGCGCTCGGTTCGGTGATCCGACGAGCGGTTGCAAAGATATTAATATTTTAATAAATTCATCCAAGATGTCCGCGACACGCAAGATAGGAGTCCTAAATTGGAAAACGGAACTGGGCAACTTGAAGGCGTGGGGCAACGGCACGAAGTCTCAGATCGAGATTCGGAGATCGTTCGGTTGGTCGCGCGTGAGTTCGAGCCGAACCGGGTCACGGGTGCCGCGGGCGGCCGATTGCGAGTGACGACGAGCAATCGGAGAGCAAAACCAAGGTGGGTGCGTTTACCGAAGCGACTAGGTCGCCTGTATGTCTGAGAGTTACTTAACTCTTGTTGTTGCATGTTCAATAACGCATAAGAAGAAATGCATGCTAGTGATATATATAATAAATGCTAAGTAGATGCATGTGAATGAATGAGTGAAATGCATGATAGGGTTGGTATGGCCAGATGACTCTCCTTGTATGCTTTCTTAGCGTGCGGAGCTATGGGCGTCGCATTAGGACATAGGGTGTCTGCTTGCACACTTCCCTTATCGTGCGGCACCATAGGCTTGCATTTGGACATAGGAAGCATCAGGATGAATATTGTGACACTGAACCCTAGAGATGACTTAATTATGTATGAGTACCAAGTAGATAACTTGATGAATGATATGTGCAATGACATAGTGTAAAGAATGTTGCAAGAACATAAGCTTAGCATAAATGAAACATGCATATGAGTGGATTGATAGACATAAGAATGCCAAGTAAAGAATGCGAGTCATGGACTAAATGCACATATAGGTCGAGTGGCATCTAACCTAGTGTAATGAACATAGGTTATAGTAAAGGACATAGGTTGAACAACGATGACAATGGACCTAGTCTGAGTAAACATAGGTCGGGCTAGAATGACATTGAACCTAGAGTTAAGACAACCTAGGTTATGTGACAAGGAATGAACCCTAGAGTCAAGTGGACCTAGGATGTAAAGAACAATGGACCTATTGGGTCGACTCTTGAGGGTCAAGGCCAACCCTCAAGCAAAGTGGAAAGTGGATTCCGGAATCCCAGTAATTGTGAGCTCGATAGTTCTGGTTCCGCGGGTGTATGCGGCATGTTCCTCTCCCACCGGAAGAACTTCGAGGATTATGACTAAGCAAGAACAAAGTGAGCGCTAGGGTGTATGCGGCATGTTCCTCTCCCTATCAGGGAATCTTGGCTATGGGTGTATGCGGCATGTTCCTCTCCCACCGCAGATCCTCGACCACGGTGCACGGACCTTCGGGCGGACCGTTGGGCGATGTGGTTCTTAGCTTGCGGTGCCGAGGTGTATGTGACAGGGGCCTGCACCTCGAGCCAGGCAAAGTGCGGATTATCCGCTATTGATTGACTCGTGGCCGAGTCGGGTGGCTAGCTGGAATCAGGTAGAAAGAACCTTGAGGGCTAGTAGTAGTGTGATGAGCCTAAGGTAATAGACACCTTAGAAGCAAGTTGGACTTGAGATGGAACCTAGGGTTATAGAAACCTTGAAAGTTAATGATGTGAGCTAAGGTAAGTAGAAACCTTAGAGTTATAACTGGTATGAGTTATGAATAGCTAAATTAACAAATAGCTAAGTAAGAATGAAATGGCTAAAGTACAAAATAGCAACAAAGTAAAGAAAAGCTAAGAGCTAAAGTAATAATTTGCATGTTGCATTTGTGAGGCATGTTTTTATGTTAGTTGCAAGTTATATACCTATATGTGTTTTTGGACTAACATATTTGCAGTGCCTCCTTGGACCTATTGGTCGAGCTGTTCTCTTGGGTGACCGTACCCACGAGAACTATGGACAATAGTTCTCACCCCCGTGTTGTGGTTTTGGGGGTACAGGTATACACGTGAGCGGCGCAGCAGCACCGCGAGGCAAGGGCGTAGCTCCGCAGATAGCGCCCTACCCCAGAGACCAGAGGTAGCAGTACCCCGAGGTGGTCTAGCTTAGAAGGTTAAAGAACAAAAATGTAACTAACTTATGAAATGATGTAATAGTAAGTGATTGTATTTGGAAGTCTAATGTAAAGCAAATGGTGATGTAAAATGAATGTGGAATGAATGTAATAACATAGGATGTGTTTATGTTGTTTGATACCTAGCTTCCTTATGCAATCGTTGTATGTTGAATCTGTTCCTAGTTGGAACCTTCTTGTAATTGTATCGATTGCGACGCCTTGGACGTACAGGGGAAACTCTGTCCGTTCGGCGGTCTGCCGGCGCGCCGAATCCGACCGAATTGGCGGGCTCGGGGCGTGACAATATGTGTTAGTTATATGCCCTATAAGCCAATCTCTGTCATAACTTAAAGGGATAATATCAGTGTACTTTTCTTTTATGATTAAATCTGGCATTCTTCATTCATATTATTGCCAAATACATATTTATGAATCGTCCATAGAATTAATAGTAGAAGAATTAACTTTCTAAGAAGTTAGAAATTTGAGACATATATTCTTCTCGTAATTAATTCTTAAATGCTCCGACCATAGGATTATCACGAGGCGGTGGTAAATCCAGGATAGATCGATGTATCTTTGTACTTCCCTTATGGGATGACGAGTCTCAAGGCATTAGTGTGGTGACACTAGAGTAAGCATACGGGTGAATGTTGGAGAACAATTTCACTGAGCGTGACCAACTATAAACAATCACATGGATGTCTACTCACTCGTCAGTGAATTGTTCCATACTGTAGTAGTGTGAGTGATCCTTTGACCTGAGGCACCACGGTTATCTTGCGTGTGGGTTATTGTAGTTTGACTGTGTAAATACTTATACCCTAATCATGGGTTAAGTCAACACATGTTGGCTGCAGTGGGTCATACGTGGAGGTAGGTGTGTGTCAAGATGGAATCTATCACCCTCGGTAGAGAGGTAATTGTCCTATGCTATCTGTTTTACAAGTCCTTGGCCAAGGCAGTATGATTTTATGGAAAGGAGTTTCCATATTAAGTGTTAATCAGATAAGGCATATGATTGAGTAATGTGGTTTGACAAGTTATCCATAACCTCGACTCAATCGGGATAAGTGATAGAAGGATTTTACCACACGGTAACTACACTTAGAGGTTCTGTCTATTATTAATTCTACTTGGATTGCCGCGATATACTGCTAGGTGTCACTCGTGGATTGTGGGACCCACGAGAGTAATTAAGATAGTTAATTACACTCAGTTGGGAGAGCCAAAAATGTTTTGGTCTATCGAAAGGAGTTTCGATGGTGACATTAAAAGAGTTTAGTGTCACATCTCACTACCAGATAGAATTGAACCTATGTGGTCACACACAATAAAGGCTGCGTGTGATCAAGTGCTTAGAAATTAATAGAGACTATTTTGCTAAAGTAGCAAAGAAATGATTTACTTGCTAAGTTTGTTAGCAAGAGGGACCAATTTGTGAAATTAAAAATTATATAGTTAAATGCATAATTTGCGCACTTGAAGTTACTAAAAGGACTTTACCATCTTTCTCTCATCAGCTCCTCAATTAATAAAGATTAATTGAGGAAGTTACAAACTGAAATTAAACGAAGAAGGGAGAAGACAAAGTGAACTCATACGTTCACTTCCCTATTAATGATATAGTTAATTGGGAGAAAATGAAAACCTCCTATTCTCTCTTCCCTCCGCTCGTTTCACTTTAATTACTCTACCTATTAAATGAGAGGAATTAACTTCCTATCATTTATGGTGGTAGTTTCTTCTCTCCTCTTTGCCAACAATGAGAGGAGTTTGATTTCCTCTCATTCATGGTGTTTAAGACTATAAAAGGAGATGTAATCCTCCTCATGAACGGTGTGTGTGATTGGTAATAAGTACGAGAGAAAGATAGTTTCAATCATATATAGAATTCATTTTTAATCACAAGAGAGTGGTCCTCCAATATTAATTAGTCTCTATAGTTAATCCTCTTCAAATTGCTAGCACAATTTTGAGGATTAATTTTTCTCCACATTGATACAAGATATCACGAAAGGAGTTTCGAGATTACACTGTGATTGTGTGAAGCACAGATCCCGGAGCAGCCTTGTGTGGATACACATAGAGGCCGAACATTTGTGCGGCTCAAAGGACCAGAAGTTCAGATCCACATCAACTGTGAAATAATTTCGGTAATTTGCACAGGTTGAAATTCGAACCCTTCTTCTAATTAAATTAGAATAATAATTTTGTGTGTCACACGAGATGATCTTGGTACATATATATACTAATATCATAAAAGTTATGATATTACAGTACATATGATTGGATCATTTTTATAAATAAAATTTATTTCCGCATTAAATGCACATGCGATGCATTCATTTCCTTACAATATGTTGACCAAGTCACGAAGCAAGTGGCGTGAACTCGACTAAGTCAATGCCTAAGGGTCAAGGTAAATTCGTTTCTTCTATCAAATCTTTTGCTAACAAAGTTTGTCATTATTGTGGAGTTCTAGGACATGTGAAGAGGTTTTGCACACAAAAGAAGAAGAACCCCACAACTCCCTTGAATCAAAGGAAATCATGGAAGCAAAAGAAGATTGATCCGAAATTGAAGACTAAACAAACTTGGAGACCGAAAGTGGATGATCCAAAGAACAAGAGTACCAAAATCGTCGACAAGCTACACAAGAAGCATTCAAGTCGACCCACGCACCTCAAAACACGTAAGGTTTGGGTGCGCAAAGGTGAAATCTTTCCTTACCTTTACTAGTTACTCTTAGCTTCTTTAATGCATCAAGTGATTCATCCGAACCATATGATACACCCAACTCTCCAACTGCTTCTTCGGAAATTCCCCTTATGAGAGTATCATAAAATCTTCCACTACTCAATGTCAAGAGATCCTGAAGTTGACTAATTTTCTACCGGGAGTTGTGGCACTCAGTTGCTGTGGATGAGGAGCCTATTGAGTGATTACCGGATTCCTTCCTCTTCTCTCACTATTCTTTGTGATAATACTAGTGCCATATATGTTTCTAAAACCCTGTTCTACATTCGATCTAAACATATTGAACTAAGATATCATTTCTTAAGAGAATTGGTCGAATCAAATATACTTCAACTCGAATATATTCATACCGATAATCAACTTGCTGATATTTTAACTAAGCTTTTAGATCAAAAGTGTTTTCTACATTTAAGAAAGGCTATCGGTATGAATCCTTTCATCTAGACACATTCTATGAGCCAATATTTAAATGGACAATTTTGCATCATTCTTTTGCATTGCTTGCTTGATTTTATGGACGTGTTGTTTTTTGTCTTGTTTTTGGAACAGTTTGACATTCTTTATCTAGACCTCATTACTTGCATGAGTTGTTTTAACATTATCTCATCCAATTTAACTCTTCTATGTCATCTGTTTTGAACCATAACATCTTTTAGAAATTGCCTTTATATATGAGTTAAATAAAGTACCTCTCTCTTGAACTATCAAAAGTAGATTGAATTTACTTGATTATTTGCATGATGAGTGACATGTTTTTCTTATTTTCTGAAATCACAATAATATGTTCTCATTGGGAGTTGCACTAATTGAGGGGGAGTAGTTTCAAAGTTGAAAGAAGTGGAAAGAGTTACATCCTTTTTTTGGGAGTGTGAAAACTACCACCAATTCAAGATGTGGAAAGAGTTACATCCTTCCAAAGGAGTGTGAAAACTACCACCACATGTAGGAAAGAGCTGCCACCCCTGGCCGTCCTGGTAAGTGTGTGAAGCTACCACATGAATGTAAGTGTACATCTCTAAAGAATAATCATATTTGAGGTGTTTGGTGGATTTTTTTTTTGAACGATATAAGGTGGCCGTTAAAAGATGCTCGAAGAGTCACTCCTTGAACTCGATGTGTGCATAACTCAATTGGACTATATTCTTGTGCTTATTTCAGTTTGCGGGACATACGTTAATCTTTATCTATGTGGATTTGAAATTTAAACTCAGTACAACTGTTGTTTAGATCTCGACAGATGTGCATAATTTCACAATATATGAAGTTTAATTTTTGATTGATGAATGGTCCAACATTTATGACATCTTTGATTTGTATTGGATTAGATTTTGTTATTATATTTCATACAATTAATGTTGAAAACTGGTTATTAAGTAAAAAACTATTGTTTTTGAAAATTTACTTGCTGAGACCGGTCTCGGTTGGTTGTCCGGACCGCACGCTCGCAGGGGGAGCAACCCTGTGTGACATCCGGACATTGCTGGGCAATGTCTGGTCTCAGCTGGAGCGGACAGTCTATAAGCCAGCACGACCGAGCCTTTGTTCAAAACACTCTTTTTCACACTTTGGCTGCACTTTCTCTCTCTAGAAACCCTAGAGTGCTTCTTTTGGTCATTTGGCATCAACTTCCTTCAATCTTCTTCAGATTTTAGGTAAGATTCTGGTCTTCACATGATTTTTGCATGTTTTACTCTAAATTGATGGATTTCGGGATTTTTGAAATTTGGCCTTGTTTTTCTTGCATTGAACCAGATTTGTTGCTTCATTCTTACTTAAACATGCTTACATTTCATTTCTACAGACTTTATTTCATGTTTTATCTTCAGATCTGTGCATATTTTGGATCAAACCCTAGATTTTCCTGTTTTTACTGTTCACAGAGGGATTTTTCGATTTTTCTTGATTTTTGCTCATTTTTCATGCATATTGTCTACATTAATTTTGTTCCTTATGGCTCTAGGATGCTCTAGATCAATTTTCCAATTTACGGCCATTTTTTCTTATATTATGATATATTATGATCAATGTGTCCATCTTTGCATGTATGAACAGAAACTTTTTGACATCATGTACTCCTCGCTACTAGTTCTTGTCTTTTTGATGGCAAGAGGAGGCCCTGGTGCTAAACATAGACGCTCCTCTGCTCAACAACAGGAAGAACCTCCGGCCGAGGAAGTCGGAAGTGAATACAATCCTGCAGACGACTCAGATCGTGAGTCCCAGGAAGGGGATTGGGAAACTGTTTTGGCTGAGGCGCTTTCGACGCAAGGTGAGCAAGTGAAAGGAAAAGGTAAGTCTACAGCCAAAGGGAAAGAAAAGGCAACGGAAATTGAAAAAGGAAAGTCCAAGGAGAAATCCAAAGGAAAAGGGAAAGGCAAGGAGAAGGCCCAAGATGCAGAACACGTTGAGTTGCAACGAACCGAACGGAGGAGTAAGCGGACAGCAGGTATTACAATAAGGGAGCCTCAATCTGCAGCTGCTTCACCTCCTCGAGTACCTCAGGCTCCTGTTGATCCTAAGCGCCTACGACTGCTTCACCTCCTCGAGCACCTCAGGCTCCTGTTGATCCTAAGCGCCTACGACTGTATTCTTCAAAGCATTGCGTCGGAGAGCGATTTGTTGGGGTCGCAAACTTGATTAAGAGAGCTCCTGGATTTCAAGCTCTATTTGAGAATGGGAATCTACACGAGATTTGCGAATTTACTGAGCGTACAGGATATGGACTTGAACTTGTCGGGGAATTTTACATGCGAGCGAGCCATTTAGTTGAGACGGATGGGGGTCCATTTGTTTTTACTACGTCGGTTCGCGGAGTTGAGATGTCGATCTCTCCCGATACTATTGCATTAGTACTTGAGATGGCAGCTCGGACTGATGGCGTGGATTATTTGAACGCTGGTTTTGATTCAGTTGGTGATTGGAGAAGAGTCTTGAATGCACTTTGTGTCCCAGGTGCTGAGAACAATGGGAATGCTATTCTGTCAAAGGATTTAAGGTTAGAATATCGATTCTTGAACTTTGTAGTTTGCTACAACATCATGCCACTAGCAAATACAAAGGTAATTCGCTGGGATCGACTTCTATATATGTATCTATTGGGACATCCAGCTTTAGTTCAAGAGCGGAACATCAACTTGAATGTTGCTTTTCTCATCTGGAAGAGAATGGCACGAGAGATCAAGACAGCTAGCCAGAAGGATCGCCTACCGTTTCCTTTACTGATTATGAGGATTCTTCGGCTACATGACGTCAATGTGACATGTTCATCTTATGAGTATTCTCTGGGTCCGATCAGCGACACCACTATGGTTAAATCTCATGTTCAGCTCCACGGTCACTCTCCACCACGTGCTGAGGCTCCTGCTCCGCCTTCCCCACATGCTGCGGGTTCTGATACTGAAGCCTCTATATCTTCTGTATATCGTGAGCAACAGCGCTTATCTGGAGAGCTCGCAGAAATCAGGACGGATGTTGCTAAGCTTAACAAGAAGTATGGTCGAATCTCTCGCTTCTTGAGGCTTCTTTGTGAGAAGCTGGGTTGTGGAAGCTCCGAGATGCCACCTCCTGGTAGCGACTCCGAGTGACTTGCCGTGGGTCCTTCCTTTCGTCGTTTTGGCGTTTTGTGACAAAAAGGGGGAGATGGTTTGGTGGTGTGGTGATGTGGATGTGGTTTGGTGGTGATGATGATGTATTTTGAAAACTTTGATGATGCTGCTTTGCTTAGGTAGATTAGTTAGTTAGCTTGACTAACTTGACTTAGTTTGCATAGTTTACTTGACGTTTGCTTATGCGTTTGCTTATGCTTTTGAACTCGTGTACTTATGACTTTTTGCTTTTCATGTTGAATGAAAATCTTGTGCTTGAATGTGTGTGTTGAGATTCCTTTTGCAGGAACGTTCAAGACTTCAAGACTCCACTGTCTAAGTCATAGAGTTTGTATAGGATGAATTTGAGTTTAAAACTTGTAATTCTGTTTCTTTTTGGATCGATCATGCTGAGAGTTATCGTTTGGTGATTGCGATAATTCTTGTCTTTTATGTTTTTTGAGGTATGTACGGGCTTGTAATGTGTTTTGTCACGAAATCGCCAAAGGGGGAGATTGTTAAGGATTTTATAAGTTGGCAGATTTCGTGAACTTATTGGAGTCTTGAAGAGTTCAAGAGTATCAAGATGAAGTTGGATGATCCAGGACTCGTCAGAGAAGCTCGGCACCTCAGGTATGATTTAATGAACATTTATGGTGATTTACTATAAGAGTATAGTAGTTAGAAGACTTTAAAAAGCTTTAATCTGATAAATTTACGAAAAATTGAATGTACATGGTCAATGTCCGGACCTTGGTGTATGTCCGGATCCCGTAGGCATGTTTGCTGCGGATGGTTAAATCATGTCCAGACCCTCTGTCAATGTCCGGATCCCGTAGGCATCACATTGCACCTCTTCTATGCATGTCCGGACATCCTGGCATTGTCCGGTCCCAGTACCATGGTTTTCAATGTTACGCAAGATAAGACCGGACATTCTCAGGCATTGTCCGGACCTAGCTCATTGCGAAAATATTGACGAAAGGATGGACCGGACAAGGAGCTAAGACCGAACAGAGTCAAGACCGGACATTCTTTCAAGACCGGACATTAGACACGAAAAATTTCCAAAAAAAGGCTGATTTGAATCCTACTCTATTTCAAAGTCTTCTAACTCTATATATAGACCATGGGAGATCCAAGGACAGATATGCTTCAGATCTTAGATCAATTCAAAACCCTAGAAACTCTCTTTTTAGCTTGATGACCTAATTCTAAGAGAGGGTTTCGTTTTTGTTGATCGTTGAGTTGATTCTAGGTTTTCTCTTTGATTATTTCCTTGAGAATCAACTTGATGATTAACTAGAAGGGATTTCCCATTGTCTATGGTACTACAAAGTTGAAATCACCATAAATCATCATTGTTCTTCTCCGGACGGAGAGCTTGCGCGGGGATCGCGTGTGGAGGCCGAGGATTCGGTGGACGCTTTGAGGATTCGAGGCGTTGGCGCGGCAAGGAGTTGCGGAGTGATCGTTTGGAGGATTTCAAGCGATCGAGGACTAGCGAAGGAGATCCACGTTGGAGATTCGGTAAAGTTGGGTAGGGTAATCGGTATATCACCTTGTACTCACTTTGTTTCTTAGTGGATTATTCGTGTGATCGGTCCCGTGGGTTTTTCTCTCCGATTTGGAGTATTCCCACGTAAAAATCTTGGTGTGTTGATTTTAATTTCCGCATTATCATTAAAATCGCATTAAGATTTTAAATTAGTCATCACGCCCGGTGGCTCAGACCTTCCCCAATGCGTGCCTGGACCCGCCATATGTCAACACATACAAGGCGTCTACTAAAAACAGTGGAAATAAAAACATACTATAGGCTAAAACTATAGATATCAGAGCAACATACAGCTAACCCTATCAACAAGTAGAGAGTAGGTAAACTATAAGCATAAAGAGACTAACAACATAACCAAAAGCACATAAGGTTAAAATACAACACTGTCCCAAAAGTGGTGGTCTCTCTATATACAGGAACAACTCACAACCTCTCTAAAACAACATAAATAGAGAAGTAACCACCTATCGAACTCCCTCGCTGAGTGCCGCTAACCCGAAGCAACACCCTTGCCGCGATCCCTAACCTCCCCGATGCGGAAGGCACTGAAAAGGAAACAGAAACAGGGGCGTGAGAACTATAATTTATAGTTCCCAGTGGGCAATTACTGACCTGCACCATTGCACCACTAGGCCCAAAAGAAAAAGAGAGTAAGAGCGCGATATAATTAAGCTTGCAATTAAAGCATAAAGAAATGCTACCATAACTATGTTTCAAAATTAGATGTCATAGTTTCCCGTTCCAACATATAAAATGAGATGCTTTACTATAACCAACAAGTATACTAAAATGTAATTAAAGCATTAACAAGTATACTATAACTCCAAGTGAAGTCCACATAATCCAACTACTAAGTCCTATCTAGTAGTGATTGTCATTTAGTAAAGTTGAATGTCCAAGTTCAATTCTCTTTCACTAGGATTTATCATAGTAATCCAACTTGTGCCACCTAAGTACCGTGGTAGCCCAACATCCCCCGCAAGGAATGAGTCTGTCCCAACGGTCCCATAGGTTTCTCAACACCGCACGCGCGAACGAATCGCGAAGGCCAACTCCGGAGTGCCGGCTTGTAGGGAGCGACCCTCACAAGCATGTGCGAAAGAGCACAAATGGCAACAAGTAAAGTCAAGTCTCAAGTCCAAACCTCATGTCTTAACATGGAAATAGTAACTAGTAACCCTAAGGTCTAGTTCAAATATTCTCATGACACTAGATTCTCTATGTCAAGTTCATTCACGAGCCTAATGCCGCTTGATGACATTAGCTCACTATTCTACACTTTTGATGCCAAGCCAATGCCGCTTAATGACAAGGGCTTTTCTCCTATGTCATGTATAGTTCTATGTTCTCAAACATATGTCAAATTCCTCTTAAACACATAGTTTCAAGTTTCCCAATAGAGTGCTACAAGGCTTCAGCTCTCACATGCATACATCTCTACTATATAGAGTAAAATTGCATTACACATAACATATGTATCTTAAGCATTCTAAAATTCACAAATAAATCAAATAGCATGAAAATGTACTAATTTCCATTTAACCATAAGCAAATAAGCACCAATGAGAATTGTTAAGGATTTTGTGTTGGCAAGTTTCGTGAATTGAGTCGGAGTCTTGAAGGCGTCAGGAGCACATTTGAACAAAGAAGATGCAAACAGACATTACAAGACTCAGCGGTGAAGCTCGGCACCTCAGGTATGATTCTAAGAACATTTATGGTGATTTTAGACTAAGATATAGTAGTTAGAGGACTTGGATTGAATTCTATTTGACAAAAAGCAAAGTGGAAAAATTTGGTCAAGATCCGGATCTCAAAGGTGACATCCGGATCTAAAAAGTGAGATCGAGATCTGAGAGGTGAGATCGGGATCCCGTAAGCCTGTCCTCTGCGCAATTTTAAGTGTGATCCGGATCTGGATTGAGATCCGGATCCCGTACCTTGCAGTTTCAGGATGAATTAAGGTGGACCGGATCTAAGAGGTGGGATCCGGATCCCGAAGCTCTATATTTGATGTTGCGCAAGCCAGGACCGGATCTCATGGCTTAGGACCGGACCCCGTGAAAAATATTTTTCAATGACGAAAGGCAGACCGGTTGAGTGGGGCCGAGTCCCGACCTTGGTCATGGGAAATATTTCCAGATTTGGTTGTTAGAAGCCTACTCTATCTCTAAGTCTTCTAATACTATATAAAGACCATGGGGGGCTCATAATTCAACATGCTTACATTATAAACTTTATTGAAAACCCTAGAAGCTTGTAGGTAGCCGTTTTTCTCATCTTCTACATCAAGCTTCTCCCAAATTGATTCTCGGTGCCCTAATTCTTAATGGTTTTCTAGAATCAATTTGAGAATTGCTTAGAGATTATTCCCATAGATCTTTAATGAGAATCTAAGCAATAAATCACCATCGATCGTATTGTTCTTGCTCGGACGGAGTGTGCTCGTGGATTCGAGTGGGCGTCGTGGATTCGGCGTGTTCGAGGCTTCGTGGATTCGAAGTGCGTGCGTTCGTGGACTCGGACGTGAGGGCGTGGACAACCCGAAGGAGGATTGCGCGGAGATCCATAGGAGAGTTAGAGAGGTCGAGTCCGTGGAGTTCGGTATCACCTTGTAATCTTTTCTCTTATTGATTGTTTATTCGCGTGTTGGTCCCGTGGGGTTTTTACTCCGAGTTGGAGTTTTCCCACGTAAATCTCGGTGTGCTTTTTAATTTCCGCATTTACCTTTTTAAAGCATCGAGAATTGTGGTTTTTGGCCGGTACACCTATTCACCCCCCTCTAGGTGTTGTTTGATACAATCTAGATAGATCCTTGGGGCTTCCCCGTAACTCACATTTGGTATCAGAGCAGGATCTAGATCTATTGTTATCTAATGGCCGAAGGCGGAAACATTAATCGACCACCACTCTTCGACGGCACAAATTATGCCTATTGGAAAGTTCGCATGAGAGCTTTTCTAATAGCGATCGACGAGCGGGTGTGGCAAGCGATTGAGTTCGGGTGGAAACATCCAACCGAAAAGGTTGATAATGTTGATACGCCGAAACCACGAAACAAGTGGACGAAAGATGAAAACGAGTCATCTTCGTTTAACGGCAAGGGCATAAACGCTTTATTTAATGCCTTGTCGCAAACGGAGTTTACTCGCGTTTCGGCTTGTAACACCGCAAAGGAAATTTGGGATACTCTACAAATTACACATGAGGGTACAAGTATAGTAAAAATTCAAAAGCTCCAGATGTTGACTAGTCAATTTGATTCTATTCGAATGGAGGAGCATGAATCGTTTACCGATTATTATACTAGACTTCAAGACATTATCAATACATGTGCTAATTTGGGAGAGAAAATCTCGGAGTCGAAAGTAATTAGAAAAATTCTTCGAACTCTTCCGGAACGCTTTCGGGCAAAGGTTGCCGCGATCGAAACGGTTAAGCATCCGGACGAGATGAAAGTCGAAGAATTAGTAGGCGCTTTACAAACGTATGAGATGACTTTTCCTACTAATCAATCTTCTTCCAAGTCTTTTTCTAAAAGCACAGTGATGGCACTCAAATCAACAAAGGAAGAAGACGACGACACGGATTCCGACGAAAATATTACGCTTGCGGATTTTGAACAACAATTGGCGCTCCTCACGAAGAAGTTTCGCCGGAATTTCCGAAAGAAGAACGATGCTTCATCTTCGAAGCGAAAATCCTTTTCTAAACCTTCTTCTAATTCTAAATTGAAAGATAAAAAACTTGCAAAGTCTTCGAATGAAAAAGATGAATTCGAAGGGGAAATCCAATGCTTCAAGTGTAGAGGCTACGGCCATATCGCAACGGATTGTCCTTCGAAGAAGACGTATAAACCGAAGGCTTTGCAAGCTAAAACGAAAACTTGGGATGACTCTTCTTCAAACGGATCATCATCAAGTGATGAAGAAAAGGATCATATTGCTTTAATTTCTAAGTCTTCTTTGCCTTCCTCTAATGCTATTTGTTTATCCTCTATTGCTACTAATTCTAATGTTTCTATTTCTTCGCATGAATCTTCGAGCGAGAATGGCGAAAGCGAGGAGGAAGCAAACGACGAGGATATAGCGGAAGCATATAATCAACTTCTTATTGAATCGCGAAAAATGGCGAAGTTCAATAAGAAGTTGGAAAGTCGTTTGTTGGAGATTGAAGAAGATAACAACAATATGAGGATCATGAATGAAGCTCTTGAGGAGGAACGGGAATCAATTTTGAATATCAATTCGGTCCTCCAAAAGAAGCTAGAAGAAGCGGAATTAACGATGAAATCTTATAAGGATAAGATTGGATTTTTGGAGCAACAATTTAAGGAAACTTTTACATCCAATCAAGTGTTAACCAAGCAAGTTTATCAACTCAACTCCGATCTTCAACAATTTTCCTCGGGTTCGAAAAAGTTGGATAACATGCTCGGGTTAGGTCAAACGAACAAGTTGGGCCTCGGATACGAAAGGACATATGTTGAGAAGGATCAAAAGACGACATCGAAAGTCTCAACAAATTTAAAAGCAAAGGTATGTCACCGATGCGGAGTCAAGGGACATATCAAAAAGAGTTGCCCGAACAAGACAACGAAATCTCAATCGGCACCTTCTTCTATTCGGTATCTCCCACGGAAAAAAATAGGAAATCAATTGGGTCGAGTACCTCGTGCAAACCGGGAGACTAAGCCTCAACGTAAATATCAACAGAAGAACCAAGCATCGAGACAATCATCGGTTGAACAAAGGTTGAAAGAAGTCAAGCCTCACGTCGACAAGTCAAAGCAAGGAAAAATTCGACAAGTTTGGATTCGGAAAGGTGATATATTTCCTTGTTATTCTTCTTAGCTTGTTTTTCGGTTATGTAATGCTTTGATAGGTGTATATTTCCTACTTTTATTCATTGCATTACATGCTTAGGCGATTTTTGGTACTTAGTGAATATCTTTGATGCTTGAGTTTCTTGTGTTTGAAAATCGTCTTTGAGGAAACGTAAAGGGGAGTTTTTAAAATTTTTGAGAGTGGCTATGATTGAAAATCTTTAATCTAGAGAGATTAATGGTTTTTCAAAGAGAATTAACCGATTTTTAAAGTCAATTCAAATTGAATTAAATTCATATTAATTATCGATTTTACTTCACTTTTCATTATTTTGACGATAATTTATTATGTGATTTCTTCTTACATACCTTCATCAAAATTTTTGAAATTAATTTTAATCATTTTGTATCCATCTTGGTAGTGAATGTTGAATATAATTGATGGATATTTTCTAATTGACTAAGATTCGTCAAAATTATTTTCAATTGTGAGTTTTTCTAATGGAGGGGGAGTTTGTTTTATTTAAAAAAAAAAAACTCCTTAGTTTAAAAGATGTGGAAAGAGTTACATCCGAAAGGAGTGTGAAAACTACCACCACATGTAGGAAAGAGCTACCACCCCGGTCGTCCGGTACGTGTGTGAAGCTACCACGTGAGAAATTATGAGAAAAACCGAAAAAGGTTGAAAAAAAATGAATATTTTAGAATTTTTCGGTGATATAAGGTGATAGTTTTGAAAAAGATGCTCAAAGAGCCACCCCCGGTGCTATATTAGTTAAATCTCTATTTTGAACGGGTTGCGACGAATTGGTGTCAATTTGGACAAATTTCTAGAAAATTATTATTTATCAATTCGCATCTTGATGATTTAAATAATTTTGATTGTTCTTAATATCAAATTTTGATGATACGATGTCTTTTGAAATCAAATAATATTTTATCTTCATCATAATGATTTTTGGAGTACAATCTTTAACTTTTATGAAATTAACTTAATTTGGAAGGATTTTTGAGAAAACAAGGAAAAAAAATTTTTTTGATGAGGAGGACACGGAGTGATTTTACTTTTTTTTGAGCTTTATTATCTATATTTTATTTTTTCTCTCCTAGGACTTTGTCTAGTTTGCTTAATTTTGGTATCTAGATTTGTAACTATGTCATGACTACTTTCTTTTTGCTCGTTTGTTTTTCTCTCTATTTGTATTTCTTTTTGGCAATTTTTGACAAAAAGGGGAGAATGAAGAACAAGGTATAGAGGAGAAGATATTTGGTATTTGATGCATACACGAAGGGGGAGGTATGATGAGAGTAAGGAGGGAGAATGAGATGTGATCATGAAAAAGGGGGAGAAATGAACAAAGGGGGAGAGATTGTTATTTTCATATATTTTTTCTACTAACTTTGTTTGTGAACTTTGTTCGTAGAGAAAGTAATCTAATTGCAGATCATTGAAGACTTCAAGACTCCTTGTGTCTAAGTCATAGAGTTTGTTTTAGGAGTTTTGATGTAATTTTGAGTTTCAAAATTGTATTTGGATTACACGCGAAAAGTTTAGTGTTTTGGTGATGACATTGAACTTCGTTTTTCTTTTATGATGTAATTTTAGTGAGCTTTTGTGTTTTGTCACGAAATTGCCAAAGGGGAGATTGTTAAGGATTTTGTGTTGGCAAGTTTCGTGAATTGAGTCGGAGTCTTGAAGGCGTCAGGAGCACATTTGAACAAAGAAGATGCAAACAGACATTACAAGACTCAGCGGTGAAGCTCGGCACCTCAGGTATGATTCTAAGAACATTTATGGTGATTTTAGACTAAGATATAGTAGTTAGAGGACTTGGATTGAATTCTATTTGACAAAAATCAAAGCCGGAAAAATTTGGTCAAGATCCGGATCTCAAAGGTGACATCCGGATCTAAAAAGTGAGATCGGGATCTGAGAGGTGAGATCGGGATCCCGTAAGCCTGTCCTCTGCGCAATTTTAAGTGTGATCCGGATCTGGATTGAGATCCGGATCCCGTACCTTGCAGTTTCAGGATGAATTAAGGTGGACCGGATCTAAGAGGTGGGATCCGGATCCCGAAGCTCTATATTTGATGTTGCGCAAGCCAGACCGGATCTCATGGCTTAGGACCGACTCGTGAAAAATATTTTTCAATGACGAAAGGCAGGACCGGTTGAGGGGGGGTGAGTCCGGACCTTGGCTGCGGTAAATATTTCCAGATTTGGTTGTTGCAATACTAATCTATCTCTAAGTCTTCTAATACTATATAAAGACCATGGGGGTTCATAATTCAATATGCTTACATTATAAACTTTATTGAAAACCCTAGAAGCTTGTAGGTAGCCGTTTTTCTCATCTTCTACATCAAGCTTCTCCCAAATTGATTCTCGGTGCCCTAATTCTTAATGGTTTTCTAGAATCAATTTGAGAATTGCTTAGAGATTATTCCCATAGATCTTTAATGAGAATCTAAGCAATAAATCACCATCGATCGTATTGTTCTTGCTCCGGACGGAGTGTGCTCGTGGATTCGAGTGGGCGTCGTGGATTCGGCGTGTTCGAGGCTTCGTGGATTCGAAGTGCGTGCGTTCGTGGACTCGGACGTGAGGGCGTGGACAACCCGAAGGAGGATTGCAGATCCATAGGAGAGTTAGAGAGGTCGAGTCCGTGGAGTTCGGTATCACCTTGTAATCTTTTCTCTTATTGATTGTTTATTCGCGTGTTGGTCCCGTGGGATTTTTTTACTCCGAGTTGGAGTTTTCCCACGTAAATCTCGGTGTGCTTTTTAATTTCCGCATTTACCTTTTTAAAGCATCGTGAATTGTGGTTTTTGGCCGATACACCTATTCACCCCCCTCTAGGTGTTGTTTGATACAATCTAGATAGATCCTTGGGGCTTCCCCGTAACTCACAAGAATTCCTCATTGTGCTAGGTGAGGCCAAACCCACCGTCGCTCCAAGCGTCGCTCCGAACCGCTAACGAAACTTCGATTCCTACTCCTAGTACTCTACAAAGTAGATCCTAGGAGTTACAACCACAAGAGATAAGTCTTGAGTTCAAACTTTAAACATCTAGGTCAAAGTCAAGAAATACTCACCTAAATGTGCAACAATCCTCTTAGAAATTCCAAAAGGAAGCTAGATCCCTCCCAAGGCAACCTAAACAAAGGTTCTAAACCATTCAAAAGGAATCTAAAAGCCCCAAATCAAAAAGCCCCAAATAAAACCCTAATTTCCAAAATCTAGGGTTTCAACTATAAAGAAGCAACCAAACTCAAATATAAAGGAAATGGAGAAGTTGCTTACCTCTTAGAAGCTCTAATCAAGGCTCTAGAGTCACCAAAGTTGAAGATCTTCCTTCAACTAACTCCCAAAATCAAGCTACTAGCTTCAACCATGGTGTAGGGAGCACCACAAGACAAAAGAGAGCAAAAAGGGTGATCAATCCTCAAGAAATCACCCAAAAACCAAAAGAATGCAAAGGGGATAGAGAGAGAAACTCTCTTACCTTTCTCTACCTTGTTCTAAGCACAAGAGAGGAGACCTAAGGGCTGGGGTGCTATATTAGACGCAACAAAATGCCAATAAGCCCCTCTGCTGGATTTTGCGCCGGGCTAATCTGCAGACAAATCCAGTTTGTACCGGTATAAACCCTGCGAAACAGCAAACCCGAGCCTCGGGTTTGTCCAGCCGCTCATCTATACCGGTATAAATCTCGGCTTGTACCGGTATAGCCACCATTTTGTACCGGTATAGCAACAATTTTGTACCGGTACAAAGGCATAAAATTCCAACCCGAGAGCAACCTAAAATCCAGCTTTTTGGACTTTAGTGCTTGGAAATCATCCACTAACCTCGGTACTCGTGCCATAGGTCGGAATACTCAACGACCCTCCGTAAAAACTGGAAAAGCTCGCTTCACATCTATCACTCGAACCTTGCAATTTGCAAAGTCCAAGGCCACATTCACCCTCCTAAAAAGAGGTTTCGTCCGCGAAACTCGAAATTAAAGTCATACCTCATGACTCCATCTGAAAGAGATGGGGATAGCGCTCTCGAAGCGCACTCTCTAGCTCCCACGTGGCCTCCCGCTCCTCGTGGTTGCTCCATAGGACTTTCGCGTAAGAAAGCTCCCGGTTCCTCAACTTCTTCACCTCGCGAGCCAAAATCTTCACGGGCTGCTCCTCGAAGCTCAAATCGTCCCTCAGCTCCAATGGTGTAGCATCCAAAACATGAGCTGGATCATGTATATACTTCCGGAGGACCGATACATGGAAGACATTGTGTACACCCGATAGGTTCGGCGGTAGAGCAAGTCTATACGCTAGCGGGCCCACACGCTCAAGAATCTCATACGGTCCAATGAAACGGGGGCTCAACTTACCCCGAATCCCAAATCTCCTGACTCCTCTGGTCGGCGAGACTTTCAAAAAGACATGGTCTCCAATCTGAAACTCCAAGTCTCGTCGACGTCTATCAGCATAGCTCTTCTGCCTGCTCTGGGCTGCCAACAACCGCTCCCTAGCAATGCGAACCTTGTCCTCTGCTTCCTGGAGCACATAAGGGCCTAGAGCCAAACTCTCACCAACTTCACTCCAGGGAAGTGGTGATCTACATTTTCGTCCATAAAGTGCCTCAAATGGCGCCATCTTGATGCTTGCTTGATAACTGTTGTTGTAAGCAAACTCTGCCATCGGTAGATGCTGCGACCATCCCCCCTGGAAGTCGATCACGCAGGCTCGAAGCATATCCTCGAGTGTCTCAGATAGTACGCTCGATCGCCCGTCACTCGAGGGTGGAAAGCGATCGAAGTCCGCCGAGTACCCAAGGCGTCCCGCAGACTCCTCCAAAAGTGTGACACAAAACGTGTGTCCCTGTCCGATACACTCGAGGTAGGTACTCCGTGAAGTCGTACAATCTCATCCAAGTAAACCTGTGCGAGTCTCTCTCCAGTCCAAGTAGTATGGATAGGTATGAAATGTGCCGATTTCGTCAACCTATCCACGATCACCCAAATAGCGTCATGCCCGGCCTGGGAGCGAGGCAATCCCATCACAAAGTCCATGGTGATCTTCTCCCACTTCCACACTGGAATCGGTAGGCTCTGTAATTTCCCTGCGGGAACTCGGTGCTCAGCCTTTACTTGTTGGTAAGTTAAACATCTAGCCACAAACTCACCAACGTCCTTTTTCATCCCGGTCCACCAATAGTGTAACTTCAAATCCTTATACATTTTGGTGCCTCCCAGATGTATAGCATAAGGTGCACGGTGTGCCTCCAGAAGTATCTCATCTTTAAGTGTCGGTTCCGTCGGTACACAAATCCGCCCACGGAATCTCATCAAGTCACCACCATCCACACTAAAATCACCGGTGCAACCATCAATCATTTTCGCTCGAACCCTTTGCAACTCCACATCAAGAGCTTGCTTTTCCTTTATCCTTTCCAATAAAGTGGGTTGCACCACCAAAGTCATCAACCTCATAGGTGTGTCAGGAGTCACCACCTCCAACTCCAACCGCTTCATCTGCCCGATCAACGGCGGTTGAGTAACTATCATCATCGCTAAGTTTTCCGTCGATTTCCTACTTAGCGCATTAGCCACCACGTTAGCCTTGCCTGGGTGGTAAAATATCGTCAAATCATAATCCTTGAGGAGCTCCAACCATCTGCGCTGCCTCAAGTTCAATTCCTTCTGGGTGAACAGATACTTTAAACTCTTGTGATCCGTATACACTTCACACCGCTCGCCATAAAGATAGTGGCGCCATAGCTTCAGTGCGAACACTACAGCCGCCAACTCCAAATCGTGAGTAGGATGATTCCTTTCATATTCCTACAGCTGGCGTGAAGCATACGCGATCACCTTTCCATCCTGCATCAACACGCAACCCAATCCATTAAAGGAAGCATCACTATAAATCACATACCCTGCTCCAGCAACTGGCAAGGTTAGGATTGGTGCGGTAGTCAATCGCAGCTTCAATTCTTGAAAGCTTCTCTCACACGCATCATTCCAAATGAACTTGGTTCCTTTATGCGTGAGCCTCGTGAGGGGAGTAGATAACTTAGCAAATCCCTCGACAAACCTCCTGTAGTAGCCGGCCAAACCAATAAAACTCCGTATCTCAGTGACACTCGTCGGTCTTGGCCAATCTTTAACGGCTTCAATTTTCTTGGGATCCACGGCTATACCTGATCCTGAAATCACATGGCCCAAAAACGCCACCTCTCTAAGCCAAAACTCACATTTCTTCAACTTGGCGTAGAGTTTCTTTTTCCGAAGCACCTGAAGTACCAGCCTCAAATGTTCCTCGTGATCAGCAACACTCCGGGAATAAACCAATATGTCGTCGATAAACACTACGACAAATTTATCCAGATATGGCCTGAAGACACGGTTCATCAAATCCATAAAAGCTGCCGGGGCATTAGTAAGCCCAAACGGCATAATGGTGAACTCATAGTGTCCATACCGTGTCCTGAAAGCCGTCTTCGATACATCCTCAGGCTTGATCTTCAACTGATGATATCCCGACTGTAAGTCGATCTTGGAATACACGCTCGATCCCTGAAGCTGATCAAACAGATCATCGATCCTCGGCAACGGATACTTATTCTTAATCGTGACTTTATTGAGTTCACGATAGTCCATACACAAACGAAATGATCCGTCCTTCTTCTTCACAAAAAGAATCGGCGCTCCCCAAGGTGACACGCTCGGTCTCACATAACCTTTATCCAAAAGGTCCTGCAACTGTGGCTTCAGCTCTTTCAACTCTGCTGGTGCCATCCTATAAGGTGCCTTTGAGATTGGAGTAGTCCCAGGGACGAGATCTACTACAAACTCAATCTCCCTATCAGGCGGCATTCCTGGTAGCTCAGCTGGAAACACATCCTCGAACTCCCTCACCACAGGAATGTCCTCAATCCTAGGAGAGTCGTCAACATCTCGGAGTGCAATACTAGCCAAATAGGCTATGCACCCGCTACTAATCAACTGCCTAGCTCGAGAGGAGCTAATAGTCATCGCAAACAGCGAACTCTGTCAACCCTGAAACACAACCTCCTCGTGACCGTGCTCTCTAAAAGTCACAGTACGACTCACACAATCGATCGTAGCAAAGTACCGGGTCAACCAATCCATGCCCAAAACTAAATCAAACTCCCCGAGTTTGTGCACCACAAATAGGTCCACAGGCATGATCCAATCCCCAATCTGAACTGGGCAACTAATACAACACTCTCAAACATCTATAGAATGTCCAGGTATAACCACTCGTCCAGAATGTGACAAAGGTGTCCTAGGGATGTCATGCAACTCGGCAAACAGCCGATCAATAAAAGAGCAAGATGCACCGGTATCAAATAAAGCACGAACTCGAATGCTGGAAATCAAAATGATACCTGCAACGACATCCTCACACGCGCCGCCTCGCCTCGGGCGGCATACAAACGCCCACTCGGGCCCCGTCGAGACCCCTCGCTCCGCCTTTGCGAAGACCTCCCACTGGTAGGATGCGAGGTGTCCCCGGGCCGGAACCCGGTGAAGCCGGGTGTCGAAGCCGACGACGGTGTCGGCGCAGATCCCCTGGCAATCGATTGGAAGTGGCCCTCCCGACCACAAGAGTAGCACCGGCCCGACCCCGCGGCACCGTTTGGGGGTGGTGGGGGCCGCCGCAAATCACACGCCGCGGTGTCCGCCGTCGATCCGGTCCTCGGCGCGCCGTGGGGCACCTCGTGCTCGAGATCGAAGCTTCGGGGTACTTCGGCGGCTTCCTTGAGTGCGTCTCGACTCGCACCCTCGCCTGAGGGCCTTTTGCCCTGGCCCCGAACCAAGCCTTCTTCCCGCTCCTTCATCACTATCGCGCCCCGCTCCACAATAAGAGCGCGATTTACCACCTCACGGTAAGTGCGCAGGTTAGCGGACTGCACAAGCCTATAGATAGAAGGCCTCACCACTCTCAAAGATCCCGTCCTTATCCTCGTCGTCCCGCACGACGAAAGGTACACAGTGTAGAAGCTCGGTGAACTCCCGCTCATACTCGCCACCGTCCGCTCCCCGGCGCAAGCCGCGCATCCGTCTCCATCCGCGTCGAACACCGTCGGGGAAGTAGTGCTCAAATGCGTCCCGGAACCCGGTCCAAGTCATCGCCGCTAAGTCTGCTCGGGTTCTTCGAATGTCCCGCCACTACCGATAGGCCTCGCCGTCCGGGTGGTGAGTGGCGAGCCAAACTCGTCCTCTCCTCAACAAAAGTGTCGCGAAAGAGCTTCTCCATATGCATAAGCCACTTCTCGACTATCAAGTGATCCACGTTCTCGCCGTCGAATACTCGTGGATTGCACCTCCTGAACTCGTTGAGGCGGCTCATCAGTCGGTCTCGCCGAGCCCCTCAACCATCGTCGGAAAACCGCTCCTCCCGGAGGTATCCGAACCGGTGGTGCCGTCGCCACCCTCTCTCGCCGTGCCACCGACGGCGCGAATGCAAGGATCCGGCGCCGGACTCGGCGCTTCGGTGCTACCACCTCGGCAGAGGGCGGTGGCAGTTGTCTCGCCTCCCCGGCGCCGCCGCGAGAAGAAGGTCCTCCGCCGCTTCATCCTCTCGTCTGTCGGCGCGCCGCCTCGGCTCGCCTTTGGGCCGCCGCCGTCTCGCCGAGCCACAAGGTCCGTGAGGACCGCCACCTGGTCCCTCAACTCGCGGACCTCGCTGGACTCGGAAGTAGCTGAGGCTTCGACCTCCTCAATGCGTGCCATGTTATCGGCCCCGACGGATTGGGAACGAGTAATAGGCATCCACACTGCAACAACATAAAGCGCAAGTTAGTAAAGCCCACGCTATCGTAACCCCACTCAAGAACCCAAATCATGCGAAAGTAAAGAAGTGTACTTCACAACTAACTCCCGATGTTACGTTGTCGCCGCCAACATAACCCTCCGCGAAGTTAGAGGCTACACACCTCAATCAAACTCCAACTTTTCAGAGTTATAATAAAACCCAATCAGGTACTTTCGCTCACAAGTCAAATAGACCTCGTCTCTCACGAGCCTATTTCCTATAGTCCAACCAGCCTAAGGTTTGCTAGGTCCTCTAAGACGTCACCCTAGGCTCTGATACCAAATTAATCTGTCACGCCCCGGGGTCGGCAGGACCTTCCCCAATGCGTGCCCAGACCCGCCATATGTCCACACATACAAAGCGTCTACTAAAAACAGCGGAAATAAAAACATACTATAGGCTAAAACTATAGATATCAGAGCAACATACAGCTAACCCTATCAACAAGTAGAGAGTAGGTAAACTATAAACATAAAGAGACTAACAACATAACCAAAAGCGCATAAGGTTAAAATACAACACTGTCCCAAAAGTGGTGGTCTCTCTATATACAGGAACAACTCACAACCTCTCTAAAACAACAGAAATAGAGAAGTAACCACCCATCGAACTCCCTCGCTGAGTGCCGCTAACCCGAAGCAACAACCTTGCCGCGATCCCTAACCTCCCCCGATGCGGAAGGCACTGAAAAGGAAACGAAACGGGGCGTGAGAACTATAATTTATAGTTCCATCGACCCGCACCATTGCACCACTAGGTCCAAAAGGAAGGAGAGTAAGAGCGCGATATAATTAAGCTTGCAATTAAAGCATAAAGAAATGCTACCATAACTATGTTTCAAAATTAGATGTCATAGTTTCCCGTTCCAACATATAAAATGAGATGCTTTACTATAACCAACAAGTATACTAAAATGTAATTAAAGCATTAACAAGTATATTATAACTCCAAGTGAAGTCCACATAATCCAACTACTAAGTCCTATCTAGTAGTGATTGTCATTTAGTAAAGTTGAATGTCCAAGTTCAATTCTCTTTCACTAGGATTTACCATAGTAATCCAACTTGTGCCAACCTAAGTACCGTGGTAGCCCAACATCCCCCGCAAGGAATGAGTCTGTCCCAACGGTCCCGTAGGCTTCTCAACACCGCACGCGCGAACGAATCGCGAAGGCCAACTCCGGAGTGCCGGCTTGTAGGGAGCGACCCTCACAAGCATGTGCGAAAGAGCACAAATGGCAACAAGTAAAGTCAAGTCTCAAGTCCAAACCTCATGTCTTAACATGGAAATAGTAACTAGTAACCCTAAGGACCGTTCTTCGATCCGCTCCGATCCTTCAAGACTCCGACTCAATTCACGAAACTTGCCAACACAAAATCCTTAACAATCTCCCCCTTTGGCAATTTCGTGACAAAACACAAAAGCTCACTAAAATTACATCATAAAGAGAAACGAAGTTCAATGTCATCACCAAAACATTAAACTTCCCGCGTGTAATCCAAATACAATTAAGATCCAAAAATACATCAAAAACTCCTAAAACAAACTCTATGACTTAGACACAACTAGGAGTCTTGAAGTCTTGATGTCCTGCAAAACAATTTCAAACGAAAATAGACAATCAAAATATTAGTCAATCAACAATCTCTTTGTTCTCATCTTCTTTTCTCCTCTTCTCCTTGTTCCACCAACTTTCAAATTCTTTCCTTTGCTCAAAAATACTTCCTTCTCCCTCTTTAATCATTTCTCCCCCTTTGTATATGCATCTCCCCCTACGTGTATGCACTATCAACTCCCCCTGTACCTGTAGTCCATTCTCCCCCTTTTTGTCAAAAATTGCCAAAAAGAAACAGAGATAGAAAGAAACACAAACTAAACAGAGAGTAGTTAAATCATAGTTACAAACCGAGATGCATAAGAAAAGATAAACATCAAGAGAAAACACATAAAGGAAACTAAACATGATCCTAAGATAAGCAGTAAATCAGCAGTAACAGAGAAGTCGAGGCAGAAGTCTCTCTGTCGCCTCGTCATCGTCATCATCTCCTCTAGTAGGAGATCCGTAACTGCCTCTCGGGCCGACACTGTGCAAGAACGGCGAGATACAGAGCGCTGATAGGATGAAGTCGATGGAAAGATATCATCATGCGTGCAACCCATCATCTCCAAGATCCTCTTCATTCCTTTCTCCAGACTCTTGAATCCTTTCTTGAGAAAACTTACTTCCTTTGTGAGTTCACCCATGTCACGATGAAGTGTGTCCAAAGTGACTGCGCCTCCTGATCTAGAGGACCTGTGCGGCGCACGCTCCGCTCGTCGTGACGGTGGAGGTGGAGAAGGCACAGCACTACTCGATGCCGCAGCGGTGGAGCTCCCTTCGTCGCCTGAAAGGTCTTCAAAGTGCTCACAGACTTTGCCCAAGTCACCGCATCAATCGAACCCAGTCCAAAGTCATACTTAGCACACTCAGTGTCTACTCCGTTTGCTCGCAAAATCCGAGTAATCAGCAAGGGATACGGAAGTAGATCTCGCCGTGTAGAGGACTGAATTACATGCACCATTCGCTGCCATATCAGAAAAGGGATGTTCATGTTTAACCCATGAGTCTGCTCAGGATGTCCAAAGAGATAGAGCAATACAAAGCGTTCCCAGCGAAGCCTCTTTGTCCCAATAGTAGGTTGAACATTGTAGCACATAATCAGAGACAAGAGATGATACTCAGGGCGCAAGTCCTTGGACTCCAACAACGCGCGATTTGTGCGAGTGCCCGGCTTGCAGATGGCGACAACCACGGCCTCTCTGGCCGACGATCGAAGTCGCCAAAAGATAATGAAGCCCCGTAGTATCAACTTCCATCCCCAATAACTCACCAATATCATAAGGTGTGACCGTGAGCTTCTTTCCTCGCACCGAAGTCTCAAAAACATAGGTTCCCGTCTCTTCATCCTCAGCTAGAACGAAGCCCCGCAGATAGAATTCCCGAATAAGCTCCACACAGAAAGGTGAGCGAGCTGGAACACGACCAACCGGCGCAACGGGGACTCTAAGCAATAAGCGACCAAAATCAGGAACCTGCTCTGTGAGCTCCGTGAAGTTGACGTGCCGCTCGCAATGCAGAACGAGTAGAGAAGGCTCGAGCCCTCGCAGAGGAACCTCGCATCCTCTTGGCTCGACGCTCCCTGGTAGCATCACCTCCGCGTGATGACTCACCAGCAATGCCTTTTCCCTTGTCGGGACGGGAAACAGGCTCTACAGCTTCTTCCTCTTCTTCTTCAGCCTCCTCGGCTTGATAGTCGGGGTCCGATCCCTCCGACTCCTCAGCAGCACGTGTCCTTTTAGAGACACTTCGCCGGCCTCTACTGCCACGGCGACCACCTCCCGTGGCCATGAGCACCAAAAGCACCAAGACTAGCGAAAACGCCATTTTCCTACATATAGAAAGTAGCCGAAAATGAACAAATCCTGAAAAATGTTCTAAAAATTCTGAAAAATGCACCAATAATCTCAGAAGAAATAATAATGCAATATCAAACTTAATTCAGGCAGAAAATTTCATCAAATTTGGCATATTTTTAAAAATCCCGAAATTCCACCAAAAATGAACCCTAGAACATAAATCTGAAAAAAATAACGGATTTTAATGTGTTCTAAGTGTTCTAGATGCAAGAATATATGTCCAATCATTGATTTATAGCAAAAAATTGCATCAAAAACGAACAAAAACAGAGATCAAACAATTTTTCCCGAAAAACTAATATTTTAGAACCCTAGATCATAAATCCGTCAAAAATACCGCAAACTAAGGTGTTCTAGGTGTTCTAGATGCAAGATAATCAGTTCAGATAGTGAATTACAGCAAAAAATTGCATCAAAAACAAGTAAAATCTGAGATCGAACTCTTGTCCCGGAATATTCAAAAAAAAATGCAAAAATCAGGTTTTACCTGTGATCCGAGCTAAAAACAAGTTGTTTGAGAGGGAAATCGAGTAGATCTGGAGGAGAGGACCTCAGGCTTTAGAGAGAGAAAGAGCCGGGTTTGAATGAGTGTAGAGTGAGAAAAATGAATTCTTACCGATAATATCGCTACTACGATTTTATACCGTATAGGATGAATCAGACGGTATATAAAACTCGTAATTTCGAAAAATAGCCTTTTTCATGCGTAAATTCATAAAAATCAAATTAATTTTAAAAATTAATGATTTTACATCAAAAATTATTATGATGACAAGAAATTTTCTATGATTACAAAAGACATCATATCATCAAAATTTGATATTAAGAACAATCAAAATTATTTAAATCATCAAGATGCGAATTGATAAATAATAATTTTCTAGAAATTTGTCCAAATTGACACCAATTCGGCGCAACCCGTTCAAAATAGAGATTTAACTAATATAGCACCGGGGGTGGCTCTTTGAGCATCTTTTTCAAAACTATCACCTTATATCACCGAAAAATTCTAAAATATTCATTTTTTTCCAACCTTTTTCGGTTTTTCTCATAATTTCTCACGTGGTAGCTTCACACACGTACCGGACGACCGGGGTGGTAGCTCTTTCCAACATGTAGTGATAGTTTTCACACTCCTTTCGGATGTAACTCTTTCCACATCTTTTAAACTAAGGAGTTTCTTCCTTTTTCTTTCTTTTTTTTTTAAATAAAATAAACTCCCCCTCAATTAGACAATCTCACAATTGAAAATAATTTTAACGAATCTTAGTCAATTAGAAAATATCCATCAATTATATTCAACATTCACTACCAAGATGGATTAAATACAAAGTGATTAAAATTAATTTCAAAATTTTGATGAAGGTATGTAAAAAGAAATCACATAATAATTTATTGTCAAAATAATGAAAAGTGAAGTAAAATCAATAATTAATATGAATTTAATTCAATTTGAATTGACTTTAAATATCGGTTAATTCTCTTTGAAAAACCTTTCATCTCTCTACTTTAAAGATTATCAAACATCTCACTTCTCAAAAAAAACTCCCCAAAAACCTTTCCTTAAAAAGATTTTCAAAATAAAATTTTAACCAACAAACCTCGTCTTAACATGTAATGCAATGATAAAAATATGCAACATGCACCAATCAAAGCATTATAAAAATAAAATAAACTAAGACGAGGAGCAAGGAAAGATATCACCTTTCCGGATCCAAACTTGTCGGATCTTTGGTTGTCTTGGCTTGTCGACGTTAGGTACAAGTTGTTTCGACTTTTGATCCACCGTTGGTCCTTTCGAAGCAAGTTTCTTCGATTGATGTAGACGTTGGGGCTTAGAGATCCGGTTTGCTTGTTGTTGATTCTTTGAAACCCAAACCGCTTGTGTCTTCGACTTAGAAATCCGGTCCGATTGTGGGTTCGGTCGATATTGACGTTGAGGCTTAGACTTCCGGTTTGCACGAGGTACTCGGCCCAATTGATTTCCAATTTGATTCCGTGGGGGGAGCCGAGTAGAGGAAGGTGCCGATTTAGATTTCGATGTTGCCGATCGATTATCCGTTGTCTTGTTCGGGCAACACTTTTTGATGTGTCCCTTGACGCCGCATCGATGACACACCTTCTCTTTAAATGTAGTTGAGACTTTCAAAGTTGATGTAGATGCCTTCTCAACATATGTCCTTTCGTATCCGATGCCCAACTTGTTCGTTTGACCTAACCCAAGCATGTTATCCAATTTTTTCGAAGCCGAGGAAAATTGTTGAAGATCCGATTTGAGTTGATGAACTTGCTTGGTTAACACTTGATTGGATGTGTAGGTTTCCTTAAATTGTTGCTCCAAAAATCCAATCTTATCCCTATAAGATTTCATTGTTAATTCCGATTCTTCTAGCTTCTTTTGGAGGACCGAATTGATATTCAAAGTTGATTCCCGTTCCTCCTCAAGAGCTTCATTCATGATCCTCATATTGTTGTTATCTTCTTCAATCTCCAACAAACGACTTTCCAACTTCTTATTGAATTTAGCCATCTTTTTCGATTCGATAAGAAGTTGGTTGTATGCTTCGGCTATATCCTCGTCGTTCGATTCCTCCTCACTTTCGCCACTCTCGCTCGAAGACCCATGCGAAGAGAGAGAAAGATTTGAGTTAGAAACAATAGATGATAAACAAGCAACATTAGAAGACGGAGGAAATGTAGAATTAGCGATTAAAGCCGTATGATCCTTTTCTTCATCACTTGATGATGATCCATTTGAAGAAGAGTCATCCCAAGTTTTCGTTTTAGCTTGCAAAGCCTTCGGTTTATACGTCTTCTTCGAAGGACAATCCGTTGCGATATGGTCGTAGCCTCTACACTTGAAGCATTGGATTTCCCCTTCGAATTCATCTTTTTCATTCGAAGACTTTGCAAGTTTTTTATCTTTCAATTTAGAATTAGAAGAAGGTTTAGAAAAGGATTTTCGCTTCGAAGATGAAGCATCGTTCTTCTTTCGGAAATTCCGGTGAAACTTCTTCGTGAGGAGCGCCAATTGTTGTTCAAAATCCGCAAGCGTAATATTTTCGTCGGAATCCGTGTTGTCGTCTTCTTCCTTTGTTGATTTGAGTGCCATCCCTGTGCTTTTAGAAAAAGACTTGGAAGAAGATTGATTAGTAGGAAAAGTCATCTCATACGTTTGTAAAGCGCCTACTAATTCTTCGACTTTCATCTCGTCCGGATGCTTAACCGTTTTGATCGCGGCAACCTTTGCCCGAAAACGTTCCGGAAGAGTTCGAAGAATTTTTCTAACAACTTTTGACTCCGGGATTTTCTCTCCCAAGTTAGCGCATGTATTTACTACGTCTGGTAGACGTGTATAGTACTCGGTAACGGTCTCGTTTTCATCCATGAAAATCGAATCAAATTTGCTTGTAAGCATTTGTAATTTTTGGACCTTTACTAAGCTTGTTCCTTCATGCGTAACTTGTAGAGTATCCCAAATCTCTTTCGCGGTTTCACAAGCCGACACGCGAGTAAACTCCGTTTGCGACAAGGCATTAAATAAAGCGTTTATGCCCTTGCTGTTAAACGAAGATGCCTCGTTTTCATCTTTCGTCCACTTGTCTCGTGGTTTAGGCTTCTCAACATTATCGACCTTTTCGGTTGGAGGTTTCCATCCGAACTCAATTGATTTCCACACCCGCTCTTCGATTGCAATTAGAAAAGCTCTCATGCGAACTTTCCAATAGGCATAATTCGTGTCCGAAAAGCGGAGGTCGATTAATGTTACCGCCTTCGGCCATTAGATATCAATTTATCTAGATCCCGCTCTGATACCAATTGAAAGTTACGGAGAATAGTTCCAAGGATCTATCTAGATTGTATCCGACACCTAGAGAGGGGTGAATAGGTGTACCGGCCAAAAATCACAAATAATCGATGCGTTAAAAGTAAATGCGGAAATTAAAAACACACCGAGATTTACGTGGGAAACCTCCAAACTCGGAGTAAAAAACCCACGGGACCAACACGCGAATAACAATCCACTAAGAGAAAAGATTACAAGGTGATTACCGACTCCACGGACTTAACCTCTCTTAACCCCCTATGAATCTCCGCGCACGCCGCCGCGTTGTCCACGTCCGAGTCCACGAACGCCACGTCCCGAATCCACGAAACGCCTCCACTTCGAATCCATGAAGCCTTGATCACGCCGAATCCACGACGCCCACTCGAATCCACGAGCCAACGATCCGAATCTACGAATCGCCTTCAATCGCGCCGAATCCACGAGGCCTCACGTCGAACCCACGACGCCGTTCATGAGATGCATCATGGGTATGGTGATCCGTCGATTAGGAGTATCGTAGAAATCCGAAGAAGAAAGCGCGAAGCGAGTTATAGTACAAATGGACATATAGATATTCAATACGATATCTCGATTTATATGTCGATTTGACCTAAAAGAGGCTAATATGTAGAAAATAGGTTTTAGATGAATTCCTAGCCTCTAGGGTTTCTCAAACATGTATATCCATCAAGTGCACAAAGTTAGAGAACCCTAAGAACCTATTTATAGACTTTAGAATCAATTAGATTCGGATTAGAGAAAAATCAGATTTTTACCATCTTGTACCGGTACAAAAACAGGGCCATTACCGGTAATGCAATGACGGAAGATTTTTCTGCGAAGGGCCATTACCGGTAATGGATTGATGGTTATACCGGTATAGCAACTTTTTTGTACCGGTACAAAACCAATTTTATACCGGTATAACTTTGTATTTTTGCTGAAATTTCACTTTTCGAAAACTACAAAGTTCCGATACAATTTCTAATCCGTTATACAATGATTTTATGATTCTAATGCCTATAACTAAGTATGAATCACCATAACATAAATTAAAAATTTACCTAGGCATCGTGATTCTCATCGTGAGCCAATTCCTCTTTCTTTGAAGTCTTTGATTCTTCACCGTTCTTCAATCCGCTCCGATCCTTCAAGACTCCGACTCAATTCACGAAACTTGCCAACACAAAATCCTTAACATCTAGTTCAAATATTCTCATGACACTAGATTCTCTATGTCAAGTTCATTCACGAGCCTAATGCCGCTTGATGACATTAGCTCACTATTCTACACTTTTGATGCCAAGCCAATGCCGCTTAATGACAAGGGCTTTTCTCCTATGTCATGTATAGTTCTATGTTCTCAAACATATGTCAAATTCCTCTTAAACACATAGTTTCAAGTTTCCCAATAGAATGCTACAAGGCTTCAGCTCTCACATGCATACATCTCTACTATATAGAGTAAAATTGCATTACACATAACATATGTATCTTAAGCATTCTAAAATTCACAAATAAATCAAATAGCATGAAAATGTACTAATTTCCATTTAACCATAAGCAAATAAGCACCAATGAGAATTCCTCATTGTGCTAGGTGAGGCCAAACCCACCGTCGCTCCAAGCGTCGCTCCGAACCGCTAACGAAGCTTCGCTTCCTACTCCTAGTACCCTACAAAGTAGATCCTAGGAGTTACAACCTCAAGAGATAAGTCTTGAGTTCAAACTTTAAACATCTAGGTCAAAGTCAAGAAATACTCACCTAAATGTGCAACAATCCTCTTAGAAATTCCAAAAGGAAGCTAGATCCCTCCCAAGGCAACCTAAACAAAGATTCTAAACCATTCAAAAGGAATCTAAAAGCCCCAAATCAAAAAGGCCCAAATAAAACCCTAATTCCCAAAATCTAGAGTTTCAACTATAAAGAAGCAACCAAACTCGAATATAAAGGAAATGGAGAAGTTGCTTACCTCTTAGAAGCTCTAATCAAGGCTCTAGAGTCACCAAAGTTGAAGATCTTCCTTCAACTAACTCCCAAAATCAAGCTCCTAACTTCAACCATGGTGTAGGGAGCACCACAAGACAAAAGAGAGCAAAAAGGGTGATCAATCCTCAAGAAATCACCCAAAAACCAAAAGAATGCAAAGGGGATAGAGAGAGAAACTCTCTTACCTTTCTCTCCCTTGTTCTCAGCACAAGAGAGGAGCCCTAAGGGCTGGGGTGCTATATTAGAAGCAACAAAATGCCAATAAACCCCTCAGCTTTCGAATTTTCGAAATCGCCAGTCAGACGCATACAAATCCGCTTTGTACCAAAGATAAACCCCGTTGAACAAAGAAACCCGAGCCTCGGGTTTGTCCACCGCTCATCTATACCGGTATAAATCTCGCTTGTACCTAAGATAGCCACCATTTTGTACCGGTATAGCAACAATTTTGTACCGGTACAAAGGCATAAAATTCCAACCCGAGAGCAACCTAAAATCCACTTTTTGGACTTTAGTGCTTGAAAATCATCCACTAACCTTGGTACTCGTGTCATAGGTCGGAGCACAGTCAACGACCCTCCAG
Source organism: Aechmea fasciata (assembly GCA_025177825.1). Classification (NCBI taxonomy): domain Eukaryota; kingdom Viridiplantae; phylum Streptophyta; class Magnoliopsida; order Poales; family Bromeliaceae; genus Aechmea; species Aechmea fasciata. The sequence goes on from CM045939.1 coordinate 6,521,244, forward strand.
AAAATCTGGAAAAGCTCAGTTCTCACATCTAACACTCGAACCTTGCAATTTGCAAAGTCCAGTGCGTCACATTAGCCATTGTGCACCTATTCACCCCCCTCTAGGTGTTAATTGCTTTTTAGATCCTAGGGTTCCATAACCTTCATCGGGGACCGGTCCTCATAGCCAGGGACCCGTCCTCACAGCCAGGGACCGGTCCCTGAACCTTGAAAGTTTCAGATTTGTCGAGTTATCTCATTTAAAATCATTCTAAGTCTTCCAAACACTTTCAAATGTTTATAAATCATCACCAATAGTATTTAAACTTACCGAGCATTATGGATTCATGTTTCGAGTCTGCGAGTCTTCGATCTTCGTCGCTTCTTCGTTAAACCTTCAAGACTCCGACTCACTTCACGAAATATGCCAACATAAAATCCGTAACAGGGAGGAGCGTACCTAGCATACGTTCTAGCCATCTACCCGCGGTTTGCCTATTACTCAGTTTCCTTTTAGTTTGTTTTATGACTTAGACATATATATGGTTCATGTTCTCTAACTTAATTCGGCATGTTAAATTATCTTGTGGTTTTGAATTAGAATTAATAATGGTTTTTGGATTTATGTTACAAAAATGATTTTCTACCCCTCGTGGTAGCGCTTTAAAATAAAAAAGGATTCCGTGTGGGAAACAATTGTTTTTAAAAGGCTTTCTTGTGGATTTTGTAAATTAATATTTCAAAACCAGTTTCCGAGTAGGAAACATTTCAAATGATAGATGTGGTTTTATGAAAGAGTAAATGTGGATGAACCTGTGGTGAATGGTGTTTGTATGTGTATGTTGATTGGAATAATTATCGATACACTTAGTTGTGGTTGTATGGTGGTATTTTGCTCCGTGTACTTGTGCGACGCCGTGCAAATACAGGGGAGACTCTGTCCGTGTGTACAGTGGTCACTCTGTATTTGTGGCGGATCTGGGATAGCCTTGGTGTGAGTTACGGGGAAGCCCCAAGGATCTATCTAGATTGTATCCGACACCTAGAGGGGGGTGAATAGGTGTACCGGCCAAACATCACAAATAATCGATGCGTTAAAAGTAAATGCGGAAATTAAAATGTAGCATATCGAAAATTCGACGATAAGATCGGACTTTGGCCAAATTGACTAAAGTACGAAGATGAAATAGTTGGACGTGTTCCAATTGCCATTCCAAACTTCTTGGAAGGGTTAGAAGATAATCTAAAAGAGTTAAAAGGGTTTTGGCGTTGTTCGGCGCGAAGTAGAGTCGAAACAATAAAAACACAAGTCCGGGCATTCTCAGACGGCATGCAAAGTTGTCAGACGCAGATAGCAACTTTGACCGAGAGGAAGAGCTCTCGGGTTTGAGAATTTTACACCGCAAATGGTGTCCGTAAGATAGCCATCACACCCGAGAGGAGAGAGCTCTCGGTTTGGTAGTTTCTTTTCATACAGATAGATGCTGCGAAACCGAGGGAGGTTGCTCTCGGGTTTCTGCCACTGTAGCACCCCATACCGGTACAGATCTCCCCCATACCGGTATGGGATGGTCTGACAGCAGTTTGTGAACTGCGCGAAATAAAAGAAGTTGAGGGGCTTTTTGGCTATTGTTACAACACAATAAGCTCTCCTTTCACTCACTTCACAGCACACACACACTCACTCTCTCATTTCTTTCTTTTGTTCCCTTTCTCTCTCTAGAGGAGCTCTAGGGCAAGGGAAGAAGAAGGAGAAGAAGTTGGAGGAGAGGACTTTGGAGCTTTGGGAAGGCTTCTTGGAGGTCTTGAAGCTCTCCTACAAGGAGTAGTTGGAAGAGCTTTGCACTAGAGGTAAGAGTTCTACAAGTTTAACTCTAGGGTTTCGATTTTAGCTTGATGTTTGGAGTTTCTAGCTTCTTGCTAGTGTTAGAGGCATGCTAGGGCTATGAACACCATGAAAGCTCCATGAGAGCTCAAGTGCTCTCATGGTGATTTCTTAGGGTTTGTTGTAAACCCCAAATGGATGGTTCTAATGGGTCAAGGATGGTGTTAGGGAGCTTCTAGGTTGATCTAAAGCTATATTTTGCTTGTGAATGAGATCAAAACCCTAGGTTGGACATAGGGCATGGTTGGAGCACCCAAATTTGGGGCTTTTGAACATAGGGGTTCTTGGGTCAAATTGACCTTGTAGAAACCTAATTGGGGGTATTCCCGACGCGTGGGACAACTCCGTTTAATTAAACGAAAATCCGATATAGGGGCTACTATGTAAAATGGCCTGATTAGGTTCACTTTTAAACTGCAGGTTTTTACCTAGGCCTCTGTAGGTCGTGAAACTTCTTGGGCATCCTCACAAAATTATTTTAAGGTGGGGGGTGCATTCCGGAATCATCGAATTCCCTTCTATGTCTATTTCACCTTTTTGAGCATGTTATATGTATAGTATATTCATGCATGATAGGGTAGAGGTTAATTATGCTATGGTTGAACTTCGATTATTGTTCTAGTATGAGAATGAACTTAGAGATTGTAATGGAACCATAGAGGCATGAGAATTAGAACCCTACTTGTGTGAATATAGGATGGACTTGATCTTAGTCAACAAAGGTGATATTGAACATAGAGACAAGATTGGCATTGAGACAACCTTAGTTAAACATAGTTTAACTTAGTGGCATTATGGCAAGAATGATATACATGATTAGGTAGAAAACCTATCATTGACAATGGCATGGTAACTAGTGGCTATGAATCCTCAATGTGAGGATTAGATCGATACTCTTGACAAGTCTTGGCTTGAGGGAGGTCGCTCCTCCTCAAGCGGTGAGTTCCTAATCACCTAGGGGATCGTGGCCCCGAGACGGTCCCTCGGGTCTTGTAGGCTTAGAGCCTCCCTGCTCAAAGGAGGGATTTTGGGTCTTGAGTTTGTTGGGGTTAACTATGTTAACCGGCAAGATTGGGTAATGAGCCAAGTAAAGTAAAGTAAAGTATGGTAACGAGCATGCATGCAAACATATCTAAATTCGATTATCTATCTATCTGACTCTTTCTTGCAGGCATAGTATTAGCATTTATATAGTTGGTTACTATTTCATTTCCGTTGAAATACTTATGCCTGGATAGACCTAGTGGGTAAGTCGGCGGGGTCGGTTGCCGTGCCCACTGGGAACTTCGTTGTAGTTCTCACACCACTAACCCCACAGTCCTAGCACGAGCGGGGGCAATGGAGGACCGGGGCAAGGGGTTAGCGCCATAGCTAGTGGCCAGGAGTATCGCATTAGTTATTTCCTTTTTATTACTTGTATCAACTTTATTTTGTTGAACTATAGATGTCAAGTTGTAAACATTCAAGTAAATTTTGGGAGATGGCAAATGTAAAAAGAAATGATGTATTGAATGCTAAAAGAATGTAATAGACTAGTTTACTTGTATTTGGTTTAAATGTAATCAAGTTCATGTATGGTTTATATTCTAGCTTAGTGCTTACTCTTCCGCTGTGTTGTTGCTTACCTTCGTGTAAGCCTTGTATAATTGCAAATTCTCTTTGATTTGTTAAATTGTACTTGTTGTTAGAGCCTTGGGCGGGCAGGGGAGGCCCTGTCCGTTCTGCGTCTGTTGACGTGGCCCGAACCCGACCAAATAGGCGGGTAGCGGGGCGTGACAGATAAAGTGGTATCAGAGCGTAAACGGAAGTAAGCAAAGGTCTAGGATTGACTTACGAACCTTAGGATTGGAGACCTTAGGGACTTAGGAAACGTTTAACGTGGATTTGGTAAACGCGAAAGCTAGTGGATTGGGTTGACATTAAGACTTCTCTAGAAGGAATTAGAGATGAATTCAAGTATTTATTTCTGCTTAAGGAACCTTGTGGGGCGGCCGACCACATGACACCTAGAGTGGGAAATAATTTACTTATTTGCTTTCGCTTAATTGGGTAGTTATTTTGGAACGTGTAAGAGTCACGTGTATTGAGTATTAATGTGTGTGCTACGTTACCGGGCGTAATGGCACCACGGGGACGCCCTCCTAAGACGCGATCTGCGGCGGCACCACCTCCCGAGGTGCCCGAGCAGTCGGGATCGGGCGAAGTGCGCGAGCTGCAAGCCCAAGTAGCGGCATTGGCCGGGGCTATGAAGCAGCAGGCGGAGCAGCTTAGTAGGCTCCACGACTTGGTGGCCCAGCAGGCGGCGGCGGCGCCTGTGCCTCAGGACCCGACGCCACCTGTTGAGCTGCGGTACCACCTCCGATGGCGGCGGCAGTGACAGGTTGTACCACCGCTTTCGGGTTCGTCGGCTTCGGATCACGACACCCCGAGGCGGAGCGGAACGGGCGGTAGCGGTGTTGACGGCTTTTAAGCGGTTGAAACCACCAACCTTCAACGGGAAGACAAGGACCCGTGGATGGTCGAGACGTGGTTGATCGCTATGCAATCCTTGTTCGAGGACTTCTATACCCTCGAGCGGGACAAGGTGCATTTGGCGGCCCATTGCCTCGAGGGGTCGGCGCGCCTTTGGTGGAGGCAAGTGAAGGAGGATCGTTCCTTGAACGATACTACCATGGCTTGGGAGACGTTTCGGGAGATGCTATTGATGGAGTATTTTCCCGAAAGCGATAAAAGAAAGATCGAGGAGGACTTCCGCAAGCTAAGACAGGGGAGTCGCACAGTGCGCGAGTACGAGAGGGAGTTCACGCACATGATTCATTGCGTGCCGAGCTTGGTCCACGGCGACGGGGACCGGGCAAAGAAGTTCGGGCGTGGGTTGAGGCCGGATATTTTTAAGACAGTTGATTCTTTCCGGCTGACGACCTATGGAGAGGTATTGGACCGCGCACTTTGGGTGGAGCGGTGCTATAGCGCGAGAGGAGCGCGAGGCTTTTGAGAGGGACAAGGACAGTGGAGAAGTCCAAGAAGCGGGCATCGAGTGGGTCTGGGCAATCGGGCTCTGCGGCCCCCTCGACCTCGCCGGGTCACAAGCGCGGCAATGAGTCGACTCGCAGTCGACCTCCTACCCGTGTGTTATCCGCGGCGGAACCACCGAGTTGTTACTTGCCCTCGGCGGGAGGGCGATGTTTTCGGTGTGGCCGGGGCGGGCCACATTGGTCGCGAGTGTCCGGCACTCATCTCCCGCACCCTCGCAGCCTTCAAGACAAAGACACTCCGCGACGGGATCGCCACCCGCTATGTCCGCCGGACGGTCATCGCATCTCGTCGGCGAGGCACCTCGAGCACCTAGTGGGCGGGTTTTTGCCACTCAGGTGGAGGAGCAGTCGTCTCCAGCACCAGTTCCAGATGATGTGGTGGCAGGTATTATTCTTATCCAAGGCACTCGAGCTAAAGCATTATTTGATACAGGTGCATCTCATTCATTCATACGTGCATCATTCGCCGAGGCTCATGGGGTAGAGATAGGGCGTCATGATGACCAATGGTGGGTCAACTCTATCGAGCACTCTTTTGCTGTGGACGAGGAGTGCGACAATTGCCCAGTGCAAATTGGGGATTGGATTATGCCAATCAATCTCCTAGTGGTCGAGCGGTTATCGGGCTTCGACGTGGTCCTAGGGATCAATTGGCTCTCTAAGTACTACGCCGTCATCGATTGTGAGAGGAAGGTTATCACATTTCGTGAACCCGGACGAGAAGAAATGGTTTACCAAGCGTGTATGTGCGCACGTTTTGCGGCGACCATATCGTCGGTGAGGGCGAAGAGGATGATCAAGGGTGGTTGCAAGGCTTATTTAGCGACCATCGTGGATACCCAAAGGGAGCACCCGGAATTGAGTAGCATTCGGGTGGTATGCGAGTACCCAGATGTGTTTCCGGCTGAGTTACCGGGATTGCCACCGGACCGGGAAGTTGAGTTTGTCATTGACTTAATCCCCGGGGCGGCGCCAATCTCGAAGGCTCCGTATAGAATGGCACCGGTGGAGCTTAAGGAACTTAAAGCCCAACTGCAAGACTTGCTCGATAAAGGCTTTGTGCGGCCGAGCGTGTCTCCGTGGGGAGCTCCGTCGTTTGTGAAAAAGAAGGACGGCACACTTCGACTTTGCGTTGACTATCGCGAGTTGAATAAGGTCACAATCAAGAACAAGTACCCGTTGCCGAGGATTGACGATTTATTCGATCAGTTGCAAGGGTCAAGGGTGTATTCGAAGATTGACCTTCAATCGGGGTATCATCAGTTGAAGATACGGCCCAAGGATGTGCACACAACGGCGTACCGTACGCGGTATGGCCATTATGAGTTCACGCTTATGCCTTTCGTGCTTACTAATGCCACGGCGGCATTTATGGACTTAATGAATAGAGTCTTCCGTCCGCTATTGGACCGGTGCGTCGTGGTATTCATTGACGACGTATTGGTATATTCTCGGACCGAGGAAGAACACGAGGAGCACTTGAGAATCGTGTTGGAGACACTCCGGAGAAGCTTTATGCCAAATTGAAGAAGTGTGAGTTTTGGCTACCGGAGGTTACTTTCTTGGGTCACGTTATATCTGGAGGCGGCGTCTCTGTGGACCCAAAGAAAGTTGAGGCAATTGAAGATTGGCCTCGCCCGACGAATGCAACGGAAATTCGAAGTTTTTTGGGGCTTGCGGGCTACTACCGGCGGTTCGTGGAGGGGTTCGCTAAAATAACAACTCCACTAACGCGCCTTACGCACAAAGGGGTGAAGTATGTTTGGAGCCCCGAATGTGAGCGAAGCTTTGAGGAGCTTAAGAAAAGATTGACGACGGCGCCGGTGCTTGCTGTGCCGACGCCGGGGGAGAGTTATGTCGTGTACAGTGATGCTTCTTACGTTGGTCTTGGGTGCGTTCTGATGCAAAATGGCCGAGTTATAGCTTATGCTTCGCGCCAATTAAAGACATATGAGAAGAACTACCCGATTCACGACTTGGAATTAGCGGCGGTCATTTTCGCGCTAAAGCTTTGGAGGCATTACTTGTACGGGGAACATTGTGAGATTTACACGGATCATAAGAGTCTCAAGTATTTGTTCACCCAGAAAGAGTTAAATATGCGACAACGGCGGTGGTTAGAATTGCTTAAAGACTATGATGTTACTATTCTATATCACCCCGGGAAAGCAAATGTCGTGGCCGATGCTTTGAGTAGAAAGTCGGCGGAGAATTTGGCGACGGCGATTACACCTCAACCTGCATTGCGCAAGGAGGTGCATCGGCTAGGACTTGAAGTGGTGGCGCCGGGAGTGCCAGGAACAGTTGCTATGTTGATCGTGCAACCCACCTTGTTGGAGAAGATAAAGGAGTTACAAATTTCCGATCCTTATCTCCAAAAGGTGCGGGGCGAAGTAGAGAACGGTAGTGCCGAAGATTTTGGCATTGGGACCGACGGAACACTACGGTATCGGAACCGTTGGTGTGTGCCCAAGGACGATGATCTTCGAAGGGCGATTATGCAAGAAGCACACCAATCACCCTATAGCATTCACCCGGGCGGCACCAAGATGTACCAAGACTTGAAACTCCATTATTGGTGGGTATGAAAAGGGACATTGGAGAGTTTGTGGCACAATGTCTCACGTGCCAACAAGTAAAATGAGCGTCGTTTCAATGGGAAATTGCAAAGTCTACCAATACCCGTGTGGAAGTGGGAAGACATTGCTATGGACTTTGTGACGGGTTTGCCTAGGTCACAAGGCGGGCACGACGCGATTTGGGTAGTTGTGGACCGGTTGACAAAATCGGCTCACTTTTTGCCGATCCACACTACTTGGTCGGGAGACAAGCTAGCTCAAGTGTATCTCGACGAGGTCGTGAGGTTACACGGGGTTCCGGTGTCAATTGTATCGGATCGGGACCCGAGGTTCACCTCTCATTTTTGGAAGAGCTTGCAAGATGCTTTGGGTACACGGCTCAATTTTAGCATTTTTCATTCTCAAAGTGACGGTCAATCGGAGAGGACTATTCAGATACTTGAGGATATGCTTCGGGCTTGTGTACTCGACTATAAAGGCGGATGGCACGATTTCCTACCAATGGCGGAATTCGCATACAACAATAGCTACCAAGAGAGTATTGCGATGGCGCCATTCGAGGCCCTTTATGGTAAGAAGTGTCGTTCTCCAATTCATTGGAGCGACGTGGGCGAGAGAGCGACTCTTGGCCCCGATGTTGTGCGGGAGGCGGAGGAGAAGGTCCGCCTAGCCCGACAAAGACTCTCGACGGCGCAATCTCGGCAAAAGAGTTATGCCGATAAGCGGAGGAAGGATCTAGAGTTTGCGGTTGGAGACCGCGTGTTTTTGAAAGTATCACCTATGCGCGGCATAAAAAGGTTTGGAGTTCGGGGGAAGCTAAGTCCCCGATATATCGGACCTTTTGAGATATTGGAGCGGATCGGTGCGGTAGCATACAAGTTGGCGTTACCGCCGAGACTTGCGGGAGTGCACAATGTGTTTCACGTTTCAAACCTTCGCAAGTATATCCACCATTCGGCTCATGCATTGGAGTATGAACCGGTGGAATTAAACGAGGACATGACCTATGAAGAGTACACGGTTTGTATTCTTGGGAAAGGCGAAAAGAAGCTTAGGAATCGCAAGATTTCCTACGTCAAGGTCCGTGGAGCAATCATGCGGTGCGTGAAGCCACGTGGGAACTTGAGTACACGATGAGGAAGGAGTACCCTCACTTGTTCGAGTCGACAAGCTAAGGTATGCGTTAAGTTTCGCGGACGAAACTAATTTGAAGGGGTGGAGAATGTAGCATATCGAAAATTCGACGATAAGATCGGACTTTGGCCAAATTGACTAAAGTACGAAGATGAAATAGTTGGACGTGTTCCAATTGCCATTCCAAACTTCTTGGAAGGGTTAGAAGATAATCTAAAAGAGTTAAAAGGGTTTTGGCGTTGTTCGGCAAGTAGAGTCGAAACAAAAAAACACAAGTCCGGGCATTCTCAGACGGCATGCAGCAAAGTTGTCTGCAGATAGCAACTTTGACCGAGAGGAAGAGCTCTCGGGTTTGAGAATTTTATAACCAGAAACACCCCTGGTGTCCGTATCAAGATAGCCATCACACCCGAGATGAGAGAGCTCTCGGTTTGGTAGTTTCTTTGGCCCATACCGCAGTGTCGCCCCCATACCGCAGATAGATGCTGCGAAACCGAGGGAGGTTGCTCTCGGGTTTCTGCCACTGTAGCACCCCATACCGGTACAGATCTCCCCCATACCGGTATGGGATGGTCTGACAGCAGTTTGTGAACTGCGCGAAATAAAAGAAGTTGAGGGGCTTTTTGGCTATTGTTACAACACAATAAGCTCTCCTTTCACTCACTTCACAGCACACACACACTCACTCTCTCATTTCTTTCTTTTGTTCCCTTTCTCTCTCTAGAGGAGCTCTAGGGCAAGGGAAGAAGAAGGAGAAGTTGGAGGAGAGGACTTTGGAGCTTTGGGAAGGCTTCTTGGAGGTCTTGAAGCTCTCCTACAAGGAGTAGTTGGAAGAGCTTTGCACTAGAGGTAAGAGTTCTACAAGTTTAACTCTAGGGTTTCGATTTTAGCTTGATGTTTGGAGTTTCTAGCTTCTTGCTAGTGTTAGAGGCATGCTAGGGCTATGAACACCATGAAAGCTCCATGAGAGCTCAAGTGCTCTCATGGTGATTTCTTAGGGTTTGTTGTAAACCCCAAATGGATGGTTCTAATGGGTCAAGGATGGTGTTAGGGAGCTTCTAGGTTGATCTAAAGCTATATTTTGCTTGTGAATGAGATCAAAACCCTAGGTTGGACATAGGGCATGGTTGGAGCACCCAAATTTGGGGCTTTTGAACATAGGGGTTCTTGGGTCAAATTGACCTTGTAGAAACCTAATTGGGGGTATTCCCGACGCGTGGGACAACTCCGTTTAATTAAACGAAAATCCGATATAGGGGCTACTATGTAAAATGGCCTGATTAGGTTCACTTTTAAACTGCAGGTTTTTACCTAGGCCTCGGTAGGTCGTGAAACTTCTTGGGCATCCTCACAAAATTATTTTAAGGTGGGGGTGCATTCCGGAATCATCGAATTCCCTTCTATGTCTATTTCACCTTTTTGAGCATGTTATATGTATAGTATATTCATGCATGATAGGGTAGAGGTTAATTATGCTATGGTTGAACTTCGATTATTGTTCTAGTATGAGAATGAACTTAGAGATTGTAATGGAACCATAGAGGCATGAGAATTAGAACCCTACTTGTGTGAATATAGGATGGACTTGATCTTAGTCAACAAAGGTGATATTGAACATAGAGACAAGATTGGCATTGAGACAACCTTAGTTAAACATAGTTTAACTTAGTGGCATTATGGCAAGAATGATATACATGATTAGGTAGAAAACCTATCATTGACAATGGCATGGTAACTAGTGGCTATGAATCCTCAATGTGAGGATTAGATCGATACTCTTGACAAGTCTTGGCTTGGGAGGTCGCTCCTCCTCAAGCGGTGAGTTCCGAATGCTCACCTAGGGGATCGTGGCCCTGACGGACGGTCCCTCTGGGTCTTGTAGGCGTAGAGCCTCCCCGTTCAGGTAGTGATGTTGGGTTTTGAGTTTATTTGGGTTAACTATGTTAACCGGCAAGATTGTGTAATGAGCCAAGTAAAGCAAAGTAAAGTATGGTAACGAGCATGCATGCAAGCATATTTAGATTCGTTTATCTATCTATCTGACTCTTTCGTGCAGGCATAGTATTAGCATTTATATAGTTGGTTACTATTTCATTTCCGTTGAAATACTTATGCCTGGATAGACCTAGTGGGTAAGTCGGCGGGGTCGGTTTGCGAGCCCACTGGGAACTTCGTTGTAGTTCTCACACCACTAACCCCACAGGTCCTAGCACGAGCGGGGCAGCGGAGGACCGGGGCAAGGGGTTAGCGCCATAGCTAGTGGCCACCGGAGTATCGCATTAGTTATTTCCTTTTTATTACTTGTATCAACTTTATTTTGTTGAACTATAGATGTCAAGTTGTAAACATTCAAGTAAATTTTGGGAGATGGCAAATGTAAAAAGAAATGATGTATTGAATGCTAAAAGAATGTAATAGACTAGTTTACTTGTATTTGGTTTAAATGTAATCAAGTTCATGTATGGTTTATATTCTAGCTTAGTGCTTACTCTTCCGCTGTGTTGTTGCTTACCTTCGTGTAAGCCTTGTATAATTGCAAATTCTCTTTGATTTGTTAAATTGTACTTGTTGTTAGAGCCTTGGGCGGGCAGGGGAGGCCCTGTCCGTTCGGCGTCTGTTGACGTGGCCCGAACCCGACCAAATAGGCGGGTAGCGGGGCGTGACATAAAAACACACCGAGATTTACGTGGGAAAACTCCAAACTCGGAGTAAAAAACCCACGGGACCAACACGCGAATAACAATCCACTAAGAGAAAAGATTACAAGGTGATTACCGACTCCACGGACTTAACCTCTCTTAACCTCCTATGAATCTCCGCGCAATCCTCCGGGTTGTCCACGCCCTCACGTCTGAGTCCACGAACGCCACGTCCCGAATCCACGAAACGCCACCACTTCGAATCCACGAAGCTTCTATCACGCCGAATCCACGACGCCACTCGAATCCACGAGCCAACGATCCGAATCCACGAACCGCCTTCAAACGCGCCGAATCCACGACGCCTCCATGAATAGAATCATGAATATGGTGATCCTTCGTTGGAGTATCGATGAAAACCGAAGAAGAAAGACTCCAAGCGAAGCGTAGATCAAATCGACATATAGAGAAGGATTTACTATGTCTCGATTTGACCTAAAAGAGGCTATTTAGTAGAAAATAGGTTTTGAAGGAATTCCTAGCCTCTAGGGTTTCTCAAACATGTATTATAATAAAGTGCACGAAGTTAGAGAACCCTAAGAACCTATTTATAGACTTTAGAATCAATTAGATTCGGATTAGAGATTTTTCAGATTTTTACCCATCTGTACCGGTACAAACTTGAACTGGTTACCGGTTCCACAAGGACGGAAGATTATTTTTCGAAGCCTTGGAACCGGTAATGGGATTGATGGTTATACCAGATAGCAACTTTTCCCATACCTAAGACAAAGATCTTTTTCCATACCGGTATAACTTTGTATTTTTGCTGATTTTTTTCATTTTTCGAAAACTACAAAGTTCCGTTACAGTTTCTAATCCGTTATTCAATGATTTTACGATTCTAATGCCTACAACTAAGTATGAATCACCATAACATGAATTAAAAACTTACCTAGGCATCGTGATTCTCATCGTGAGCCAATTCCTCTTTCTTCGAAGTCTTTGATTCTTCACCGTTCTTCGATCCGCTCCGATCCTTCAAGACTCCTCAATTCACGAAACTTGCCAACACAAAATCCTTAACAATCTCCCCTTTGGCAATTTCGTGACAAAACACAAAAGCTCACTAAAATTACATCATAAAGAGAAACGAAGTTCAATGTCATCACCAAAACATTAAACTTCTCGTGTAATCCAAATACAATATGAAATCCAAAAGTACATCAAAAACTCCTAAAACAAACTCTATGACTTAGACGCAACTAGGAGTCTTGAAGTCTTGATTTCCTGCAAAACAATTACAAAATAAAATAGAAGATCAGAACATTAGTCAATCACCAATTAATGTCTTTGTTCTCATCTTCGACCCCTTTTGTCCTTGGTCCTTTAACTTTTCTATGGTTTCAACTTTTCTTTCGTACACAACTATCTCCTTCTCCCTCCTTAAAAGCATCATGTCGCCCCCTTCGTGTATGTCTCCCCCTTCGTGTATGCATCATGAATATCTCCTCCCTTCTTACCTGTTTAGCATTTATTTATTCTTCTCCCCCTTTTTGTCAAAAATTGCCAAAAAGAAACAGTAAGTAGAGAGAAAAAGACTAAAAAAAAGAGAGTAAGCACATCATAGTTACAGACCAAGATGCATAATAAAAGAGAAAACATCAAGTACTAGGCAAAGAGAAACTAAACATAATCCTAAGAAAAACAAGAAAATCAGGAGAAAGAAGTCGAGGCAAAAGTCACTCGAGCCTCGTCATCATCGTCATCTCCTCTAGAGAGCCGTGATGTGCCGGCAACTCCGACACCAGCAGAACTGGCGAGATACAGAACGCTGATAGGATGAGGTCGATGGAAAGATATCATCATGTGTGCAACCCATCTTCTCCAAGATCCTCTTCATTCCTTTCTCGAGACTCTTGAATCCCTTCTTTAGAAAACTCACTTCCTTCGTGAGTTCACCCATGTCACGATGAAGTGTGTCCAAAGTGACCGCGCTCCCGACCTAGAGGACCCCTGCAGCGGTGCACGCTCCGCTCGTCGTGACGGTGGAGGTGGAGAAGTGCACGACTACTCGATGCCGCAGCGGTGGAGCTCCCTTGGTCCGCCGAAAAGTCTTCAAGGTGCTCACAGACTTTGCCCAAGTCACCGCATCAATCGGCCCAAGTCCGTAGTCATACTTATCGCACCTTGTGTCTACGCCGTGTCCCCGTAAAATCTGACTGATAAGCAAAGGAAATGGTAGTAGCTCCCGCCGTACTGATGACTGGATAACATGAACCATTCACTGCCAGATAAGGAATGGTATGTTAATGTTTAATCCAAGGCTCTGCTCAGGGTGACCAAGAAGAAACAATAATAGCAAACGATCCCAGCGAAGCCTCTTGGTCCCAATAGTTGGCTGGACGTTGTAGCACGTTTAATCAAAGAAAGCAAGTGATACTCGGGCGCAAATCCTTTGATTCCACAATCGCCCGATCCGTGCGAACGCCGCTTGCAGATCGTTTCAACCACGCTCTCCCAATGTGTCGAGGACCGGAATGTCCCGGCGATAATGTAGTCCAGTCGTGTCAACATACATCCCTAGAATCTCTCCAATCTCGTGAGGAGTGACCGTCAGTCTCTGTCCACGCACTGACGTCTCAAATACATAAGACCCCGTCTCTTCATCCTCTGCGAGAACTACACCACGCAGGTAGAACTCCCGAATGAGTTCCACGCAAAAAGGTGTGCGAGCCGCACCGTCCAACAAAGCTCAATAGGTGCTCTCTCGCATCGCCGCCTAAACTCAGAACCTCGCTGTGTCCTTGAAGACTACATGCCGCTCCGCTAGGCATGATCGCACCGAGTAAGCACGAGCCCTCTCGTGAGGAACCTCGCCTATCCTCTTGGCTCGCCGCTCCCCGGTAGCACCACCTCCTCGCGATGACTCACCAGCAATGCCTTTTCCTTGTCGGGACGGGAAACAGGCTCCTCAGCATCTTCTTCTTCTTCTTCAACCTCCTCAGCTCCCTCGACCTGATAGTCGGGATCAGATCCTTCGGACTCCTCAGCTTGGCGAGTCCGTTTGGAAGTCTCTCTACTTCCTCTACTACGTCCTCGACGACCTCCAGCAGCCATGAGCACCAGAAGTACAAGAACCAAGAAAAAACCATTTTCCCGCACATGAAAAACCTCACATGAACACATTTTTGAAAAAATTCTCTAAAAATTGTGAAAAATTCACAAATAATTCAAGAATAAATAATAAAGCAATAACGAACTTGAATCTTGCAGAAAATTTCATCAAATTTGGCACATTTTCAAAAATCCCGAAATTCTACCAATATTGAACCCTAGAACGTAAATCTGTAAAAAATAACGGATTTCAATGTGGTCTAGGTGTTTTAGATGCAAGATCTTGTGTCCAAAAGCCGATTTTTCAGCAAAAAATCGCATCAAAAAAGGAACGAAAACAGAGATCAAACAATTTTTCCGAAATTCCATTAAAAAAAGAAACCTAGAACATAGATCTGCGAAAAATAGCGAATTTAAACTAGTTCTAAGTGTTCTGAATGCAAGATAATAAGTTCACATAGTGAATTACTGCAAAAAATTGCATCAAAAACGAGTAATAACAAAGATCCAACACTTGTCCCGGAATATTCAAAAAATATGCAAAAATCGGGTTTGATCTTAGATCCAAGCTAAAATACCTGTTGTTTGAGGGGAAAACGTGCAGATCTGAAAGAGAAGAGGCTCTGGGGTTTTTAGAGAGAGAGAGCGCGTTTTAAATGAGTTTAGAGAGTGGAAAAAGGAATCGTTACGGTGTTATATCGCGGGCTACGAATTTGTACCTAGATGGGATGAATCTGCACTGACAGATCAACAAAGAATTCAAAAATAGCCTTTTTCATTTAAAAATTCTCCAAAATCAAATTAATTTCACAAAAATTAATGATTTGACGTCAAAAATTATTATGATGAGAAAATATTCTATGATTTCAAAAGACATCATATCATCAAAATTTGATATTAAGAACAATCAAAATTATTTAAATCATCAAGATGCGAATTGATAAATAATAATTTTCTAGAAATTTGTCCAAATTGACACCAATTCGTCGCAACACGTTCAAAATAGAAATTTAACTAATAAGGCACCGGGGGTGGCTCTTTGAGCATCTTTTTCAAAAACTATCACCTTATGTCACCGAAAAATTCTAAAATATTCATTTTTTCAACCTTTTTCGGTTTTTCTCCTAATTTCTCACGTGGTAGCTTCACACACGTGAACGGGGTGGTAGCTCTTTCCTACATGTGGTGGTAGTTTTCACACTCCTTTCGGATGTAACTCTTTCCACATCTTTTAAACTAAGGAGTTCCCTTTTTTTTTAAATAAAACAAACTCCCCCTCAATTAGACAATCTCACAATTAAAAATAATTTTGAAGAATCTTAGTCAATTAGAAAATATCCATCAATTATATTCAACATTCACCACCAAGATGGATTAAATACAAAATGATTAAAATTAATTTCAAAAATTTTGATGAAGGTATGTAAGAAGAAATCACATAATAAATTATCGTCAAAATAATGAAAAGTGAAGTAAAATCGATAATTAATATGAATTTAATTCAATTTGAATTGACTTTAAAAATCGGTTAATTCTCTTTGAAAAACCATTAATCTCTCTAGATTAAAGATTTTCAATCATTGCCACTCTCAAAAATTTTAAAACTACCCTTTACCTTTCCTCAAAGACGATTTTCAAACACAAGAAACTCAAGCATCAAAGATATTCACTAAGTACCAAAAACCGCCTAAGCATGTAATGCAATGAATAAAAGTAGGAAATATACACCTATCAAAGCATTACATAACCGAAAAACAAGCTAAGAAGAATAACAAGGAAAGATATCACCTTTCCGAATCCAAACTTGTCGAATTTTTCCTTGCTTTGACTTGTCGACGTGAGGCTTGACTTCTTTCAACCTTTGTTCAACCGATGATTGTCTCGATGCTTGGTTCTTCGGTTGATATTTACGTTGAGGCTTAGTCTCCCGTTTTGCACGAGGTACTAGACCCAATTGATTTCCTATTTGATTCCGTGGGAGATACCGAATAGAAGAAGGTGCCGATTGAGATTTCGTTGTCTTGTTCGGGCAACTCTTTTTGATATGTCCCTTGACTCCGCATCGGTGACATACCTTTGCTTTTAAATTTGTTGAGACTTTCAATATCGTCTTTTGATCCTTCTCAACATATGTCCTTTCGTATCCGAGGCCCAACTTGTTCGTTTGACCTAACCCGAGCATGTTATCCAACTTTTTCGAACCCGAGGAAAATTGTTGAAGATCCGATTTGAGTTGATGAACTTGCTTGGTTAACACTTGATTGGATGTGTAAGTTTCCTTAAATTGTTGCTCCAAAAATCCAATCTTATCCTTATAAGATTTCATCGTTAATTCCGCTTCTTCTAGCTTCTTTTGGAGGACCGAATTGATATTCAAAATTGATTCCCGTTCCTCCTCAAGAGCTTCATTCATGATCCTCATATTGTTGTTATCTTCTTCAATCTCCAACAAACGACTTTCCAACTTCTTATTGAATTTAGCCATCTTTTTCGATTCGATAAGAAGTTGGTTGTATGCTTCGGCTATATCCTCGTCATTCGATTCTTCCTCACTTTCGCCATTCTCGCTCGAAGACCCATGCGAAGAGAGAGAAAGATTTGAGTTAGAAACAATAGATGATAAACAAGCAACATTATAAGACGGAGGAAAAGATGTAGAATTAGCGATTAAAGCCGTATGATCCTTTTCTTCATCACTTGATGATGATCCGTTTGAAGAAGAGTCATCCCAAGTTTTCGTTTTAGCTTGCAAAGCCTTCGGTTTATACGTCTTCTTCGAAGGACAATCCGTTGCGATATGGCCGTAGCCTCTACACTTGAAGCATTGGATTTCCCCTTCGAATTCATCTTTTTCATTCGAAGACTTTACAAGTTTTTTATCTTTCAATTTAGAATTAGAAGAAGGTTTAGAAAAGGATTTTCGGTTCGAAGATGAAGCATCGTTCTTCTTTCGAAAATTCGGGCGAAACTTCTTCGTGAGGAGCGCCAGTTGTTGTTCAAAATCCGCAAGCGTAATATTTTCGTTTAATCCGTGTCGTCGTCTTCTTCCTTTGATGATTTGAGTGCCATCCCCGTGCTTTTAGAAAAGACTTGGAAGAAGATTGATTAGTAGGAAAAGTCATCTCATACGTTTGTAAAGCGCCTACTAATTCTTCGACTTTCATCTCATCCGGATGCTTAACCGTTTCAATCGCGGCAACCTTTGCCCGAAACGTTCCTAAGAGTTCGAAGAATTTTTCTAACAACTTTTGACTCCGGGATTTTCTCTCCCAAGTTAGCGCATGTATTTACTATGTCTTGTAGACGTGTATAGTACTCGGTAAAGGTCTCGTTTTCATCCATGAAAATCGAATCAAATTTGCTTGTAAGCATTTGTAATTTTTGGACCTTTACTAAGCTCGTTCCTTCATGCGTAACTTGTAGAGTATCCCAAATCTCTTTCGCGGTTTCACAAGCCGACACGCGAGTAAACTCCGTTTGCGACAAGGCATTAAATAAAGCGTTTATGCCCTTGCCGTTAAACGAAGATGCCTCGTTTTCATCTTTCGTCCACTTGTCTCGTGGTTTAGGCTTCTCAACATTATCGACCTTTTCGGTTGGAGGTTTCCATCCGAACTCAATTGATTTCCACACCCGCTCTTCGATTGCAATTAGAAAAGCTCTCATGCGAACTTTCCAATAGGCATAATTCGTGCCGTCGAAAAGCGGGGGTCGATTAATGTTACCGCCTTCGGCCATTTGATATCAATATATCTAGATCCCGCTCTGATACCAATTGTGAGTTACGGGGAAGCCCCAAGGATCTATCTAGATTGTATCCGACACCTAGAGGGGGGTGAATAGGTGTACCGGCCAAACATCACAAATAATCGATGCGTTAAAAGTAAATGCGGAAATTAAAAACACACCGAGATTTACGTGGGAAAACTCCAAACTCGGAGTAAAAAACCCACGGGACCAACACGCGAATAACAATCCACTAAGAGAAAAGATTACAAGGTGATTACCGACTCCACGACTTAACCTCTCTTAACCTCCTATGAATCTCCGCGCAATCCTCCGGTTGTCCACGCCTCACGTCCGAGTCCACGAACGCCACGTCCCGAATCCACGAAACGCCACCACTTCGAATCCACGAAGCTTCTATCACGCCGAATCCACGACGCCACTCGAATCCACGAGCCAACGATCCGAATCCACGAATCGCCTTCAAACGCGCCGAATCCACGACGCCTCCATGAATAGAATCATGAATATGGTGATCCTTCGTTGGAGTATCGATGAAAACCGAAGAAGAAAGACTCCAAGCGAAGCGTAGATCAAATCGACATATAGAGAAGGATTTACTATGTCTCGATTTGACCTAAAAGAGGCTATTTAGTAGAAAATAGGTTTTGAAGGAATTCCTAGCCTCTAGGGTTTCTCAAACATGTATTATAATAAAGTGCACGAAGTTAGAGAACCCTAAGAACCTATTTATAGACTTTAGAATCAATTAGATTCGGATTAGAGATTTTTCAGATTTTTACCCATCTGTACCGGTACAAACTTGAACTAGTTACCGGTTCCACAAGGACGGAAGATTATTTTTCGAAGCCTTGGAACCGGTAATGGGATTGATGGTTATACCGGTATAGCAACTTTTCCCATACCTAAGTCTGATCTTTTTCCATACCGGTATAACTTTGTATTTTTCTTTGATTTTTTCATTTTTCGAAAACTACAAAGTTCCGTTACGCTTTCTAATCCGTTATTCAATGGTTTTACGATTCTAATGCCTACAACTAAGTATGAATCACCATAACATGAATTAAAAACTTACCTAGGCATCGTGATTCTCATCGTGAGCCAATTCCTCTTTCTTCGAAGTCTTTGATTCTTCACCGTTCTTCGATCCGCTCCGATCCTTCAAGACTCCGACTCAATTCACGAAACTTGCCAACACAAAATCCTTAACACTTGGGGGTCAGGGTTTTCAAAAAAAAAAAAATCTAGTGATTTTTTTGCTGTTTTATATGCTAAAACTGACCCGGGGCGTGACAGATTAAAGTGGTATCAGAGCCAAGTTACAACCACAACACTATTCGCAGGTTGTTTTGAAAAGTAATTGAACTGAACCAAAAGAACTGAACCATTAGTTAGGTTGACCCTAGGAAGACCTACGGTTTATAGGTACGTGAGAGTGCGGGGTTTGGGCTAGTGTCCCAGTGTGCATGTCGAGTTTGGTAAACTCAGAGTGCACGGTTATTTCCGTCGGTGTTACGGTTTCCGCACGAGCTCCTGTCGTAGTGGGGAACAGTGGTGGTGCTTTCTTTGGACATCGAGTGGTGGGGTGAGGTTCCCCTGATGTCAGCTGGGGCCTTGAAGGGCCAGTGATTTTCGGGCCTAGGCGAGTATCTTGACTGCCGACGCCCGGGCCACTTTTCCTACTTGGACACGGGAGCTGTTGCGAGTGTCTCTACGGAGACGGTGTTTAGACCAGTTACGGTCGTGACTTCTGTGGGGCTACCTGGGTGTAGTCCAGGGCTTTGGTTAGCAGCTTTCTAGGTGACTGCAACAGTGGTGTTGCTTTCACAGATCTTTGGGTAGGGTTGCGATGCCTATCCCTCTTCCTTGTTTACTGATGGAATCAGCGGTTCAGGTCTTTTGACCTTTAAATATGTCACGCCCCGGGATGGCCAATTTGGTCGGTTCGGGCACGCCAACAGACGCCGAACGGACAGAGCCTCCCCTGTCCGCCCAAGGCTCAACAACAACGAGCACATGTATAAAGAAATGAACAATTCCCATGACAACATTTCAATATACATGGCTTGCACGAAGGCAAGCAACATAAGCAAAAGTGAAAATAACTATCTAAACCATTCACACATTGTATCTTGATTACTTTAACCCAAATACAAAGCTTATACATTTTCTTTACATTCATTCATCCAATATACATTTGCATCTCTCAAATGAACATAATACATTTACATCTCAACATATCTTTATTACATTTCCTTTCATCGACATAACAGATGAATTATACAAATGGTGTCTCTATACACAATGCACGGTAGAACTCTACCTAGAGCACGATAACCATGCCTCGGGCCCCAGTCGCCCCGCTCGCGCTAGAACCTGCATGGTTAGTGGGATGAGAACTACAACGAAGTTCCCAGTGGGTTCGGCCCCCAATCGCACCGACTTTCCCACTAGGTCTATTTTCAGGCATAATTTGAAAGGATAAGCAGATAGTAACCAAACTATAATGCATACAACTAATATGCCTGAACAACAGTAAGAATGCTTATGCTCAACATAATAATTATGGCAAATGCAATTTCTTGATCTCGTTACCCAATCTTGATACCCAATCTCATGGCTAACTCGTAGCCGCTCAAGCACTCACCAACTCAAATCCCAGTATCGGGGAGACTACTACGACCCGACGGGACCGTCCTCTGGGACGCTCATCCCAGTGGTGACCTACTCCGGAGCGCACCGCTCGAGGGGGAGCTACCCGCCCCGAGCAAGGACTTATAGGCGAGTATGATCAATCCTTACTCCAAGGATGTAATCCAAATCCGTTCCTTAACTTTAAAGAAGACTTTGCACAATGACCCCTTAACTTTAAGGTTCTTGTCATTTGTTCTTATTCTTTACATTCTTGTTCTTCGAGATCATGACCAGGTCTTAACACTAACTCTAGTGTTCTTTGTTCTTTAGCATTCTTGTTCTTATTCTTTCTCTTTGCATTCTTATTCTTTAGCATTCCTATTCTTATTCTTTTTCTTTGCATTCTTGTTCTTTAACCACTAGGTTCTTTAACCACTAGATTCTTTAACCACTAGGTTCTTTAACCACTAGGTTCTTTATCTCAACACGCACATATTAGTGTTCTTTATAATTCTCTAATGCCACTCGATCTATATGTCATTTATGTCCACGTTCTTATTCTTGTTCTTTAACCACCAAGTTCTTTATTCATAACGCATGCATACATAGGGTTCAATTCTTGTTCTTTGTTCTTAATTCTTATTCTTTCATTTGCATCTTAACTCTAAGCATGCAACTCACATTCAATTACCCTATTATGCAACAAAGCACTATAATATATATATGCTCAACAATGGACACATAGACATAAAAGGAAGTTCGACATTAGTGGAAGCACCCCCACCTTTTATTGCGTTCCGATTGCACGTCGTCACTCGCAATTGGCCTCCTGCGGCGCACGCCGCACGGCTCGACCCAAACCACGCGCGGCCCCGAACGACCTCCGATCCTCAATCCAAGTCTTCGTGGCGGTACCCCACGCCTTCACGATGCCCCGGTTCTGATTTCACGAATTATGGGCTTCTACTTCGCGTGCTGCGGCCATCTGGTAAGAATATATTACTTTATTAATAACTTCGCACACGCTCGTAGGATCATCGAACCGAGCGCGCCAACGCGTTCGTTATACCTTCAATTAGGTTTACAAGCCCTCAAATGGGATCAAACCTAAATATATAGCAAAACCCCATTTTCGACCCTAGGTTTGCTATATTGCAAAATCCACCATTAGAGCCTTAGATTCAAGCTCTGATCATGTATTTAGCATGCTAGGGTTATACTAAAACCATTTCTAGAACCTATAATCAAGGTTCTAGACATCTACCATTAAAGCTCTTAAAGCTTACCTCAAGAGTTAGCTCTCATGCACAAAGAGAAGAGGAAGAAGATGGCCTTGATCATCACATCATCTTCTTCTCCATCTCCTTCACTTTCTTCTTCTTCTTCTCTCTTTTCTTTCTTTCTTTCTTTTCCTTCCCTTGGTCGATAGAGAGAGAGAGGGAGAGAAAGAGAGATGGAAGGGTGAGGGAATGAGAGAAAGAGGAGCCCTAACCCCTCTATACACTCTGCACAATTGCACAAAGGTCCCTCAACAATATAAGTTGTGCACATTAATCAGGCATTTTTGGGCCTCTTGGGACCGGACATCCCACCTATGTCCGGACCCCAAGTACTTAGCCAAATTTCCAGCATTCTCAGCTTTTCAGCTTTTGGATCCGTTTTCACTCGTTTTTGCCCGTTTGACTTCCGATTCTTTTCAAATCGAACCGAGACTCTCCAAACATGTTTCCAAGCATGTTTTCACTATCTTTTCATCCACGCTAATGCCGGATTTAGCTCACGGCCCAACATAGCCTTTCGGGTTTCGTTTCCGCTCCTACGCGCACCGAAACGCCCGAATGCTCCCGAACCTCACTGAACTTTGTCGGGGCCATCCCAATGGCTTTCCAACCAAATGTACACCGTAACTTCATGATTTTAGAAGTCCGGGTCCTTACATTCTCCCATCCTTAAAAGAGTTTCGTCCGCGAAACTTAAACCCAAACCACAACTCCACTCATCAAACAGATGAGGGCAATTCTACGCATTATTACTCGAGGGTTCAAAGACCTTACACCTTATGCGTCCACTTTCGACGACTATCCATATACAGAACCACACCGTTCTGTATCGTTCTCTCACTACAAGTCCAGAACGCCCATCATTTGGCTTTCCAAAGCCACTTTCTCAAGTAATGGCGCATTCACTCAGTCTCGGCGGTAATACCGACTTATAGGTCACCGCAACCATACCTTCGAATCCCTCTAGGGTCCAATACATCGAGATCTACACTTTCCTCGACATTAGCACACCCTACACACTCGGGTAACACCCCCAAGGACATCGCCTCATCGGCAGACTCACAGCCCCGCCGGCGCATAACTGCAAAAGCCTACCACCACGGTCGCACAAGGCGAACCACAAAGCCGACCTCCAAACTACAACCTTGGTCCAAGAGCGATCACTTCGCTCACCACGTCCTAATGGACAGGGACATACATACCTTCGCAACGAGGGTCTCAACCACCATTGCCACATAATCACGGGGTACACACTCACATTCCAAGTCCCCCCCATGTCAGTACACATCAACACTCGTCGACTTTTAGGGCGCCAACGCCACTCTTAGTCGATCACACGAGGGACTTATTTCACCTCGTTCGCCACACCGGGTCAACGCTTTCCCAATTGACACATTCCAACATGGCACTCTTCGATTGCCTCATTCCACAATATCGACCATTGCCCGCGCACTTAGCAAATCGGGCCCAAGTCGTCATAAATCACCATCCAGACGACATCAACTAACTCCATCGAACACTACCCTCCTTTGAGAGCAATGCCACCCTCGACTCAAGTGGCCAAACATCACTTCACATACATATAGGTAGACCTCCTCGATCCACACGAGAGTCCACAAGATGCCACTCTATCACTATATCCAATCAAGAATCCATCTCACTCTGTGAGACTCATCATTACACTTAGCACTCCCCGGTGAAACTCACTCTACTTTTCCACCGGCATCACTTCACGCGACATCACAACGCATCGCTCTTCCGCGAATGCTCTAACTACACATGGACCTTGACTCTACAACGAGATGGCTTACCTTGGCACATCTACCAACTTTGGTTCTCTAAGAACCCAGTCTTTCCAAACCACACGTGGCTCACACCACGATCCAATGTCTCATGGAGAACATCTCCATTTTTCTACCACATTCCAACATCGCATCACCTTTGCGACGAGTTACCACGAACACTATGTTCGTGCACCCAATCTCAACTCACCGACAACGCCCAACTTGGCGATGCCAACTCGCGACCAGCATGATCGAGCCTTCGCTCCAATGGTCACTACGCTCAACCCACCAAGACACTATCGATCAACTAGATCGCCCATCTCGACTACCACAGGTGGTCCACAGGCCAACCATTCAATGTAGGCCTATCGCCAAACCCGTCTCAATACTACGTAGCGTCTCTCATTCGCGACGCAGACCCAATCATCACTTGGCGACAGTCCCCATTTGAGACTTCCCACATATTCCAACAAGGAGACCTCAACCACTCCATATACTTAGGTCATCACGGCACTCACAACACACCATAACGAGCCATGCGCACCTCTACTGGCTCATAAGCACCTAAGCCCCTCAACTTGTGAGTTCACTAGGATGCTCGAGTTCAGTTTTCACAGTCCACGGCCGCCAATTCCTCAAACTGCGGCAAAATAAAGCCGAATTAGGCTTCCCACTCATAACTCTTCGTAAACCTTTCGTATCGACGAACCGTTCGCTCGAGCGAGTCGGTAACGTCTCCAATTACATTTCTATAGGGTCAATTCACTTAGAAAACCCCTGTAAGCAAGAACCCTAATTTGGTGCCCTAGCTCGGCAACATGCATCAAAACCGTAGTTTTGATCTCGACAAAACACAAAAGGTAACTCCCTGCCATTAACGAGTCCATAAAACCATTCTCAGGTCATACCAACCCCTACTTAGGGTTTCTACCACGGATTAGAGAAAGCTTACCTTTAAGCTTTACTTGTTCTTGCCCCAAAGAGAAAGAAAAGGAAGTTAATCCACCTCTACAGCTCCTTTTCCACCTTGCCCTCCTCCTTGATCCACCTCCAAGAGAGAGAGAGAAGATCCTAGAGAGAGAGGGAAGCTTCTCAGCTTCTTGGGCAAAAGGAATGAGCAACAGAGCTCATACCCCTTCATCTTTATTGCATATAACACCTAAGTACAAAGAAGCCTCTCCACTTCTATTCAATTAATCAGCCTAAACTGGGCAATTTTCGGGTGCTGAGACCGGTCTTCATGTGTGAGGTCCGGTCTCACAGTGTCTTCACCCGGGTCCAATTGCACGTGGCGACCGGTCTCAACCGTGAGGTCCAGTCTCCAGATGTCCGGTCTTCATCGATTGTCCGGATCCCGTACGCAGGGTTTCCAGGACTTAGCCAAATTCCTGGCTAATTCCACTTTTCGCAGCCAGAGACCGGTCTTTATCTGATGTCCGGTCTCCAGGGTGTCCGGTCTTCACTGATTGTCCGGATCCCGTGAGATGGTTTTTCGGGACTTAGCCGAATCTTCGACCCTCAAAATACCCCTGCGTGCACTAAGACCGGTCTTCACCCTGATTGTCCGGTCTCAGCCAACAGAACTCTGCAGATTGCAGATTTCCTCATTCCTCTTCCCGTTTAGCCCTCGAAGGTCACCCACAATGCACGTTTTGCATTGTAGACGCCTTCGGCCTTTCCGGAGCCTTTCTGTTAAGGATTTTGTATTGGCAAGTTTCGTGAATTGAGTCGGAGTCTTGAAGAATCGGAGCGGATCGAAGAACGACGAAGAATCAAAGACTTCGAAGAAAAGGGAATTGGCTCACGATGTGAATCACGATGTCTAGGTAAGATTTTAGTTCATAATATGGTGATTCATACTTAGTTATAGGCATTAGAATCATAAATTAATGTTTAACGGATTAGAAATTATATTGAAACTTTGTAATTTTCGGAAATTGGAAAATTTACAAAGTGTACCTGACCTGTACCTGAACCTGTACGGGTACAGAATCATACCCATTACCGGTAACAGCCTGAAAAGTGTACGGGTACAGAATCATACCCATTACCGGTAACAGCCTGAACTTGTACGGGTACAGCCATCATACCCATTACCGGTAACAGCCTGAACCTGTACCGGTACAAGCATGGTTGCTATACCGGTACAGCCATCAAACCCATTACCGGTAATGGGCCTTCGAAAAATAATCTTCCGTCCTTGTGGAACCGGTAACCAGTTCAATTTTGTACCGGTACAGATGGGTAAAAAATCTGAAATTTCTCTAATCCGAATCTAATTGATTCTAAAGTCTATAAATAAGATATTAGGGTTCTCTAACTCTGTGCACTTCATGATTATACATGTTTGAGAAACCCTAGAGGCTAGGAATTCCTTCAAAACCTATTTTCTACTAAATAGCCTCTTTGAGGTCAAATCGAGATATAGTAATTCTTACTCTATATGTCGATTTGATCTACGATCGTTGGAGTTTTCTTCTTCGGTTTTCATCGATACTCCAACGAAGGATCACCATATTCATGATTCTATTCAAGGTGGCGTCGTGGATTCGGCGTGATTGAAGACTTCGTGGACTCGGAGCGTGGCGTCGTGGATTCGGCGTATTGAAGACTTCGTGGATTCGAAGCAAGGCGTTTCGTGGATTCGGAACGTGGGCGTTCGTGGATTCGGACGTGATCGTGGACAACTCGGTGGAGTGCGCGGAGATCCATAAGAGAGTTAGAGAGGTTAAGTCCGTGGAGCTCGGTAATCACCTTGTGATCTTTGCTTTTAGTGGATTGGTATTTGCGTGTTGGTCCCGTGGGTTTTTTACTCCGAGTTGGAGTTTTCCCACGTAAATCTCGGTGTGCTTTTTAATTTCCGCATTTACTTATTTAAAGCATCGAGATTTGTGGTTTTTGGCCGATACACCTATTCACCCCCCTCTAGGTGTTGTTTGATACAATCTAGATAGATCCTTGGGGCTTCCCCGTAACTCACAATTGGTTTCAGAGCGGGATCTAGATATATTGATATCTAATGGCCGAAGGCGGTAACATTAATTGACCTCCGCTTTTCGACGGCACGAATTATGCCTATTGGAAAGCTCGCATGAGAGCTTTTCTAATTGCGATCGATGAGCGGGTGTGGAAAGCAATAGAATTCGGATGGAAACACCCAATCGAAAAGGTCGATAATGTTGACAAGCCTAAACCACGAGACAAGTGGACGAAAGATGAAAACGAGGCATCTTCGTTTAACGGCAAGGGCATAAACGCTTTATTTAATGCCTTGTCGCAAACGGAGTTTACTCGCGTTTCGGCTTGTGAAACTGCAAAAGAGATTTGGGATACTCTACAAGTTACGCATGAAGGAACAAGCTTAGTAAAGGTCCAAAAATTATAAATGCTTACAAGCAAATTTGATTCGATTTTCATGGATGAAAACGAGACCTTTACCGAGTACTATACACGTCTACAAGACGTAGTAAATACATGCACTAACTTGGGAGAGAAAATTCCGAGTCTAAAGTAGTTAGAAAAATTCTTCGAACTCTCTAACTCTTTAGGGCAAAAGTTGCCGCAATTGAAACGGTAAAGCATCCGGATGAGATGAAAGTCGAAGAGTTAGTAGGTGCTTTACAAACGTATGAGATGACTTTTCCTACTAATCAATCTTCTTCCAAGTCTTTTTCTAAAAGCATAGGGATTGCACTCAAATCAATTGAGGAAGAAGACGACGACACGGATTTCGACGGAGATGTTTCGCTCGCAAATTTCGAACATCAATTGGCGCGTCTAACGAAGAAATTTCGCCGGAATTTTCGAAAGAAGAACAAATCGTTTTCTAACTTATCTTCATCTTCTAAATTTAAAGATAGAAAACTTGCAAAGTCTTTGAAAGAAAAAGACGAATTTGAAGGGAAAATCTAATGTTTCAAATGTAAAGGCACTACAACAAAAATGGTTTTTAGTGGCGACAAAAGTCGCCACCATAGCCCAGATGTCGCCGCCAAAAGTGGTTTTGGCGGCGACAATCTGTCGCCGCACGCCGCCGCCTAAAGCCCCGTCGGTAAATCTATGTGGTGGCGACAATAAGTCGCCGCTAAAAGTGTACAATTAGCGACGACATATTGTCGCCGCGAAAAGCCAAATAATTAGCGGCGACATATGGTCGCCACTAATTGTTAGATAATTAGCGGCGACAAACGGTCGCCGCGAAAAGTTACTTTGTGGCAAGTTTTATGGTGGCGACTATTGTCGCCACCATTTTTCTGATATAAAATTAATTTTTTTAAAAAATAATTGGTAGTAATATATATTATTGATTTAGTATAAATTGCTTAAAAATAATTTATAGTTATAAAAAATTCTCATTCTTAAATTTTAATCTTTAATTTCAATTTAATCCTCTCAAAACCAAATTAAACCCAAGCACTATGGCTCAAACACCTTATAACCAATTTGTATTAAATCTAATTGAATCTCTATAAAGTATTTAAACATAAAATTAATCCACACAAATAAGTAAGGCTGAATTAAACCCAAGCACTATGGCTCAAACACCTTAGAACCCACAAAATCAAACCGTTAAACCCACAAATACTAAAACATTATGAACCATTCAATCCTGAAACTCGTAAAATTCCATGCCGAGTAAGAGCCCTTCTATTCAAATTGAGAAAGTATCTAATCTTTTTCACAACTTCAAGCTTTTCCTCCTCAAAATAAACTAATAATTTTCGACTAACAATGGCTAGATTACACCCGAAGAGATAGCAAACTTTGCATGATTAAAAAATTGGACATAAAACTTAGATGCTATATAGGAAGTATGTAACTTATAGCCTGTAGACGGGAGTGATTCCAGAAGGTGGAAGCATTTCCTCATGACGACCGCAGTAGCTTGGCATAATAGCAACCTGCTGGTCTCTTCAGGTGATCCAACCACCTGTTAAATTCCAGAACATCTTAGCTATTATAAATGATGAGAGAGAGAAAGAGAGAGAGAGAGAGAGAGAGAGAGAGAGAGAGTGTGTGTGTTTTATCTTAAACCCAAATGCATTATCTATAATATGGTTTTTTTTTTAATTGGATAATGAAGGTTCTTTCAAATGGAATTACTACAGTAGCTTTGCCTTCTCATTGTAGTCTTAAGCTAAAAATTCAGGATATAGAATCATTTATCACATACTCAGAGTAAGGTCTCGTATAGTTACACTTATTTCATTTTTTAACTCAAAAAACTATGTGATTGCATGCGTGAGATGCAATTTTTTTGTCATCTATACGCATAAAGGGTTCATTTGGCAAAAAATCCAATGCTTAGTAGTAAATGTTTTTTCACTTTTTGGGCTTTCAGAAAAAATAAGTTTGCATACAAACCAACAATAACAAGAATAGAGAAGCATAAAAGAGACAAACCAACTTTGGCAACCGGTATAAAATGCGGTGAAAATTTCGATAAGTTGTACGGATATTCGCATAGAACATTTGGAAGGAGATTCGTGCAAGCCTCCTCAACAATCGAAATACAATAACAGAAAACATGCTAATATTATGATCACGAACTAGTCAAGATGCTCAAAATCATTGTGCCACAGTAAACCGATGGATAGTGAGTATATGTTTGCTTTGCTAGACATAATTATCACAAAGATTGAAAAGGTATCGAAATGTAAACTGCTAAGGATCAAAAAGTATTTAGTGGCGACATAAATACTTTCAATGCTCTCTTTTCAAGCTGATGGTGACATGTAGAGACTTCCTTATCCTACATTGCTATACAGAATGAAAACCCCTTACCTGGTTAGCGCAAAGGAACTAGGCTTCAAGTAGAACTAACGATTTCAAGCCATAAAGATGAAGTTGCTCAGGCCGAAGTTCATTTAAGGAATCAAAAGACTCAAGTGGGTTTGTTATATTAAGCAAAGAGGAGGAAAAAGATTCTCAAGTTTGAAAATAGAAGTTGGAAATTGAAAACTCTTTACCAAGGAATCCAAGATTTAGATGAGTCTCATATAAGTTTTGGTTCATGTATCGAGAATGCGAGAAATAAGCAAGATAAATCAATTACTAAGTTCCAGTTGTTGATTGTTGATGTTGTGATGACTTGTACTTACCAAGTCCAATTGCCTACGAACCCTTCATGATCCTCGACCTCCCGCAAAAGTCCGTGAACATCCCGAAATTCAAACAATTGAGAAAAAAAAAATCGGTACTCAAGCATCGAAATGCATACTCAAATTGGTAAGTTATATAACATCAATGTCATCCTTACTTTGCGAGAAGAATTGGTGTAATAGAAACGGATCGATAAATTCCAAGAACTGAGTATCGAACTATACAAAATTACCCAATTGAGTATGTTACTATGAATAAGACTTCTTATCTTTCGCTTGAGATCCAATTATATAACAAATTAACAACCGACTTCAAGAAAACACTTTTTGGCCAATCTTGAAAAAATGAATGCCTACTCGAATAAATCAACGATTGGTATAGAAAATGGCATCTTGCTCCAAGCCCGGAAGAAAGTGAAGAGGAGAAAGGCACCATCTTGGGGTCTTGCTTATGTACCAGGGCCACTAGAAAAATGAAGTTTGAGGGTTTCATCTTAGCCATCAATTTTTTGCTTTGATGGAAATTTAATCTAATACAAAGCTGCTATGCGCTTTCCACTTCTCAAATCCACTTATTCTTGTTTCTTTTCTTATCAAGTTTAAGGTATAGAAGTTACAAAGCCAACAACTTAAGACTCCAAGCTTGTTTGATCAGAAACCTACTTATGCATTCAGCTTAAGCAACTAAAGCACTTCACGGTCAAGTAAAATGCAATGTGCATCGTAAACTACAGTGCGAGGGGTGGTAAGTGAAAAAAAAAAGTGCCACAGTAAATCTAAAAAGACTAAGATACCAGCAAATTAATGTTTCTGTTACTCGATTTATTTATCCTACGCTAGAACAATTAAAACAAAGCATCTCTATTAGTAATTCATGCAAAACAAAACTTCAACCAAATA
This sequence comes from Aechmea fasciata, assembly GCA_025177825.1. Classification (NCBI taxonomy): domain Eukaryota; kingdom Viridiplantae; phylum Streptophyta; class Magnoliopsida; order Poales; family Bromeliaceae; genus Aechmea; species Aechmea fasciata. The sequence continues at coordinate 6,552,057 of CM045939.1, forward strand.
TAATTCATTGACGTGAGCATCGGTTTGAATCACTATTAGGCGAGACAGTCTAACATCAATTCCATATGTTCAACGGTTACACTAAAATTAGAGAAACGAGTGAATAGCACTTTAATCTACATAACAATCAAACAAGCTTCAAAATACAACTAAACTAAGTCGAAATTGTGGGGATAATTCAAAATTCGAATGCCAAATTAAATTTTTTTTAAAAAAACTCACTCCACTCGGATCAAATAGGGCGTTCTTCTTTTGGGGTTATTGTAGGTGCTCCGCCGCCGTGCTCGAGAAGCGTGAACGATTTTCCGCTATTTGATTCGAGCCCACGTTTCGAACATACTAAAAAGTTTCAAACCAGAACATGAGAAGCAATGGACATAAATTATATATATAAATCGTTCTTTAGAGTGGAACTCTCGGAGTATCTCCGACCAAATCTTAGGCCAAAAACTCCCAATAAACCTAGCAAAAAGCATGAGAGAGAGAGAGTGTGTGTGTGTGTGTGCATGTTTCTCTTAACCTGTTCATGGCTCATGAGCTCCTGGAGCCAGAGCTTGAGCTTGGGGCCATGGCGCCCCCCGCCACCTGAGTTGACGAAGACGACCACTGGCGCCTTCGGCGCCGCCTCCTCGGCCGCGATCGACATCGCCGCAGCCGTGGGGGAGGTCGCGTCCTTGCTCCTCACGGCGGCGGCCACCGCCGCGCAGAGGTACTGGGGCATCGCGATCCACTGCCACAGTTCCTCCTTGTCTATCTCCTTCTCGAAGATCCCACACCTCCGCAGCGACTCCCATATCGACACCCTCTGTCACGCCCCGAGCCCGATCCATTTGGCCGGTTCGAGCGCGTCAAACAGACGCCGAACGGACAGAGCTTCCCCTGTCCGCCCAAGGCTCAACAAGTACAGATAGAGTATAAAATTTTTACACATGCGGAAGCATACATAACACCTTGCACGAGGGCAAGCCATAGCCAGAGTGAAAAGCTAAACTAAAACATACAAGTACTATGATTAATTGCAATCACATACATGCATAATTCTCACAACTCGAATTCTTTAAAGTCTTTACAATCTCATGCATCATTTCTTTCTTACATCACATTTACCTCAAAATGAAACTTGATTACAATTAAAGTTAGACAACTATAATCATCAAATACAAAAGATGATATATAAAGGGAAATGCGACTATAGCAAAAATAAAGTAACTCGGGCGGTCTCTACCTAGGGCTCGATGCCCTTACCGCGGTCCTCGGCCGGCTCGCTAGGTCCCGGCCCTGTGGAAATAGTGGGGTGAGAACTACAACAAAGTTCCCAGTGGGTTCGGCAACCAACCACGCCGACTTTCCCACTAGGTCTAATTCAAGCGTAATAGAAAGAAAGGTAAGATAATAACCGACTAACAAATGCAGCTAATACGCTTGAAAGTAAACAGTAAGATGCTCAAAGTAGAACTCATGCAAGATCATAGTTCGATACCCAATTGTTAAGGATTTTATAGGTTGGCGGATTTCGTGAAGTTATTGGAGTCTTGAAGAAGTCAAAAGCACAAAGAAGGAAATTGAAGATTCAAGACTTTGCAAAGAAGCTCGTCACCTCAGGCATGAATTTAAGATAATTTCTGGTGATTTGATAAAGAAAAACTTAGTAGTTAGAAGACTTAAATTAATCTCAATTTAACTTTTTAAAAATCTGGAATTATACGGTCTAAGTCCGGACCATTGATGATGATCCGGATCCCGAGAGCAGGTTCATTGCGCAGTCTTGATGAAGGACCGGACCATTGGGAAGATCCGGATCATATGTGAAACTTTATTTAACGTATGAACCGGTTGAATGGATTAAGTCCGGACTTATAGGACCGGACCTTCCTTGCAAGGTCCGGACCTTGGTGACGGGTTTGTTTCCAAAATTGGATGATTTCAATCCTAATCAACTTCTAAGTCTTCTAACACTATAAATAGACCATGGGGGGTTTCAAAACATATATCGCTGAATATTCATCTTCTTCTAAAATCCTAAAACTCGTTTTAGAGCTTTATGATTCGATTCTTAAAGCGAGTTTTGTCTTGTTGATCGTCGAGTTGATTCTAGGTTTTCTCATTGAATACTCCTTCATGAATCGACTTGATGATTGACTAAAAAGGGTTCCCTTGGTCTATGGTTCGTAAATTGTAAGATCACCAAACGTTTTCTTCAACAACTCCGGACGAAGGGTGACGCGGAGATCGCGTGAGAGGCCGAGGATTCGGTGGAAGCTTTGAGGAGTCGAAGCGTGGACGCGGCAAGGATTTGTGGCGTGGTGGACCAGCGAAGGAGATCCATATTGAAGATTCGGTAGATTGGGGAAAGTCGTGGGTAAATCGCCTTATACTCAATTGTTTCTTAGTGGATTTTTCGTGTGATCGGTCCCGTGGGTTTTTTACTCCTTGTGGAGTTTTCCCACGTAAAATCTCGGTGTGTCGATTTTATTTTTTCCGCATTTACTTAAAATCGCATCGAGAATTTTTATTAGGCCATTGTGCACCTATTCACCCCCCTCTAGGTGTTAATTACCTTTTAGATCCGTGAGACCTATAACCTACAATTGGTATCAGAGAGGGTATAGGTTGTAGATCAATGGCCAAGGGCGGTTCTTTGCATGAAAAATCCGAGTCGGAATACTCCTCGGAGGAAGAGTCGGATGTAGATGAGATGGCGGCAGCATACCACCAATTGGTCGTCGAATCGAAGAAGATGGCAAAGCACAACAAGAGATTGAGAAGAAAGCTACTCGACTTAGAAGGAGAGAACTCAAAGTTGATCACATCTACGAAAACCTTGGAGCAAGAGAAGGACGGATTGTCGAGGGCCTACAATTCCCTAGTTGAGAAGGTAGCATTGCTTGAAAAGGAAAAAGAGACGTATGAAGAAAACTTTAAGTTTCTCAACGAGCAATTGTCGGAGGCAAAGGAAGCTAACTTGGAGTTCACGAAGCAAGTTATTCAACTCAAAACGGATATGAACAAGTTCTCCTCCGGATCTACTAAACTCGACAAGATGTTAGGAATTGGTCAAACCAACAAGTTTGGTCTTGGATATGAACGGACACATGTTGATCAAGTTTCTAAGCAAGCGGGCGTAACTTCGACAAAATCGACTCCTAAGGTTCAAGGTACTTTCGTTCCTTCTAAGAAATTGTTTTCTACTAACAAAGTTTGTCATCTTTGTGGAGTACTAGGACATGTGAAGAGAGCTTGCACACAAAAGAAGAACTCCACAACTCCCTTGAACCAAAGGACGTTATCAAAGCCGATATGGGATAATTCAAAAATGATGGCTAAACAATCATGGAACCCAAAGAAACATGGTCCGAACTTGAAGGGAAAACAAATTTGGAAGCTGAAGAAGTATGATCCCAAATCAATGACTAAACAAGTTTGGAAACTAAAAGAGGATGATCCAAAGCGCAAGGGAATTCAAATCGTCGACAAGCTTCATAAGACGCTTACAAGCCAACCAACGCATCCCAAAATTCGTAAGGTTTGGGTGCGCAAAGGTGAAATCTTTCCTTACTAAGCGACGATCGGCTACCTACCTCCTCCCGTACTATCCTTTACGAGAATACTAGTGCCATAAATATTTCTAAAAACCCTGTTCTACACTCACGAACTAAACACATTGAACTAAGATATCATTTCTTAAGAGAATTGGTCGAATCAAACATTCTTAAACTTGAATATATTTCTACCGATGATCAACTAGCGGATATTTTGACTAAGCCTTTAGATCAAAAACGTTTTCTACATTTGAGAAAGGCTATCGGTTTGAATCCTTCTATCTAGATACATTCTATGGGCCATTATTTCCATATTGACTATTATGCACGAAGATTTTGAATTGATTCATAGTTTTGCATGATTTATTTTAACATTCTTCAATTCACTTCAATTCTTCTATGTCATTCTATTTGACACTCAACATCTTCTAGAAATTGTTTTTGTATCTTTGTTAAATTAGTACATCTTTTATGAACTATCGAAACTATATTGAATTGAATTGATTGTTTGCATGATGGAAATAAATGATTTCCTTATTTTTAAAATCACAATAAAATTATCTCATTGTGGGTTGCACTATTTGAGGGGGAGCAATCTTAAGAATAAAAGATGTGGAAAGAGTTATATCCCTTATGGGAGTATGAAAACTACCACCTATAAAGATGTGGAAAGAGTTACATCCTTTCTAAGGAGTGTGAAAACTACCATCACATGTGAGAAAGAGCTACCACCCCGGTCGTCCGGAAAGTGTGTGAAGCTACTACATGAATATAAGTGTACATCTCTAAGAAAAAGATCAAAGTCAAACTTTTAATAAAGGTGTTTTGGTGTGTGCTCCGTTATTGAATGATATAAGGTGGAAGTTATAATAAAGATGCTCAAAGAGCCACTCCTTGTCTTAGATATGTGCATAACTCAATTGGGTGATATTCTTGTGCTTATTTCAGCTTATGGGATCTTCTTTATTCTCTATTTTTGCAAATTTGAAATTTAAATTTAGTACAATTATTATTTAGATCTCAAAAGATGTGCATAATTTCACGGTTTACTTCTTTAATTTCTAGTTGATGCACGGTTCAACATTTATGACATCCTTGAATTTAAGTGACTAGGAGCTTGTTAATACATATTTCATGAAAAGATTGCTAAAATCCTGATAACTGCTTGTCACGCCCCGGGGTCGGCAGGACCTTCCCCAAAGTGTGCCCAGACCCGCCATATGTCAACACATATAAGGCGTCTAACTAAAAACAGCGGAATTAAAACATTATAAGGCTACAACTATGAACATCAGAGCCACAACTAAACAAGAACCAAACCACAAGTAAAAGAAAGTGAAGCGTCTAAATCACTAACATAGAAATAGAGAGTAGTACAAAGTTAAAAACATAACCTCTCAAATACACAAAAGTGGTGGTCTCTATATAAGGTAAAAACACTCCTTCTCTCCAAAATAAAACAAGAGAAAACGGAAACCACCTATCCAAAACCCTCTCACAAGTCGCTATCCCGAGGCAACTCCTTTGCCGCGGTCCCGAGCCTCCCCCGATGCGAGAAGGCCTTGTAAAGAGTCGAAAACGAGAGGCGTGAGAACTATAAACATATAGTTCCCGGTGGGCAGTGCGACTGCACCATTGCACCACTAGGCCCAAGAGAAAAAGAGAGTAAGAGCGCGATATAATTAAGCTTGCAATTAAAGCATAAAGAAATGCTACCATAACTATGTTTCAAAATTAGATGTCATAGTTTCCTGTTCCAACATATAAAATAAGATGTTTTACTATAACCAACAAGTATACTAAAATGTAATTAAAGCATTAACAAGTATACTAGAACCCCAAGTGAAGTCCACATAATCCAACTACTAAGTCCTATCTAGTAGTGATTGTCATTTAGTAAAGTTAAATGTCCAAGTTCAATTCTCTTTCACTAGGATGTACCACAGTAATCCAACTTGTGCCACCTAAGTACCGTGGTAGCCCAACATCCCCCGCAAGGAATGAGTCTGTCCCAACGGTCCCGTAGGTTTCTCAACACCGCACGCGCGAACGAATCGCGAAGGCCAACTCCGGAGTGCCGGCTTGTAGGGAGCGACCCTCACAAGCATGTGCGAAAGAGCACAAATGGCAACAAGTAAAGTCAAGTCTTAAGTCCAAACCTCATGTCTCAATATAGCAATAGTGACTAGCAACCCTACGGTCTAGTTCAAATATTCTCATGACACTAGATTCTCTATGTCAAGTTCATTCACGAGCCTAATGCCGCTTGATGACATTAGCTCACTATTCTACACTTTTGATGCCAAGCCAATGCCGCTTAATGACAAGGGCTTTTCTCCTATGTCATGCATAGTTCTATGTTCTCAAACACATGCCCAATTTCCTCTTAAACACATAGTTTCAAGTTACAAATAGAATGCTACAAAGCTTCAGCTCTCACATGCATACATCGCTACTATATAGAGCCAAAATTGCGTTACACATAACATATGTATCTTAAGCATTCTAAAGTTCACAAATAAATCAAATAGCATGAAAATGAACTAATTTCCATTTAACCATAAGCAAATAAGCACCAATGAGAATTTCTCATTGTGCTAGGTGAGGCCAAACCCACCGTCGCTCCAAGCGTCGCTCCGTACCGCTAACGAAGCTTCGATTCCTACTCCTAGTACCCTACAAAGTAGATCCTAGGAGTTACAACCTCAAGAGATAAGTCTTGAGTTCAAACTTTAAACATCTAGGTCAAAGTCAAGAAATACTCACCTAAATGTGCAACAATCCTCTTAGAAATTCCAAAAGGAAGCTAGATCCCTCCCAAGGCAACCTAAACAAAGGTTCTAAACCATTCAAAAGGAATCTAAAAGCCCCAAATCAAAAAGCCCCAAATAAAACCCTAATTCCCAAAATCTAGGGTTTCATCTATAGAGAAGCAACCAAACTCGAATCTAAAGGAAATGGAGAAGTTGCTTACCTCTTAGAAGCTCTAATCAAGGCTCTAGAGTCACCAAAGTTGAAGATCTTCCTTCAACTAGCTCCCAAATCAAGCTTCCAAGCCTCAACCAAGAAGATGCTAGCACTAGCAAGCAAAAGAGGGAAAAAGAGAGGGTTAATCTCTTTAGAAATCCATCCAAAAACCAAGTAATGGAAGAGAAATGGTTGGAGGGCTCCCCTACCTCTCTCCCTCAGGTCCTCAGCACAAGAAAGCCCTAAGGGGGCGTGGGTGCTACTAATAGAAGCAACAAATTGCTAAAAAGCCCCTGCAGTTTCGGATTTTCGAAAACTGCCAGGCTGTACCGGTACAAGCCAAGTCTGTACCGGTACAGACCCTGCGAAACAGCCAAACCCGAGGCTCGGGTTTGCTGCCTCCAGCCGTCCCATACCGGTACAGATCCCCCTCTGTACCGGTATAGCAACCAAGGGCATCTTTGGTACAACTTTTCTGTCTGAGTACGGACTCCCCAGATAGTAAACCGAGGGCAACCTAAAATCCAACTTTTTGGACTTTAGTGCTTGGGATTCATCCACTAACCTCGGTACACGTGCCATAGGTCGGAACACAGTCAACGACCCTCCAGAAAATCTGGAAAAGCTCAGTTCTCACATTTAACACTCGAACATTGCAATTTGCAAAGTCCAGTGCGTCACACTGCTGTTGCTGAAATTTCTTCACAAGGAAGGACCGGTCCTTGGATCTAAGTCCGGATGTTCCTTGCGCCCTCTTCTCAAATCTGTGGAACATCCGGTCTTAGCAAGGGAAGGTCCGGTCTTGGCACATTTTTTTAAAAAAGAATTTTGGTCAATATTAATTTTTTCTTTATGACCCTAGAAAGTACTATAGATGATTTCTTTTTGATTCTCCTAATTCTTGATATGAGAGTGTTCAATGTATAGATGTATTTGAGAACAGCAGGTCTTCACATTCTCCACTTATTCATGGTACTGTTTATTTATATGGCTGGGGAAGGTCAAGATGAAGTGTGCATGTCTTTGTCTCGGGCTTAAGCGCTTTCGGACAAAAAGGGAGAAGTTTAGTTGGTAGTGATCGATTTTTCTATGACTGGGAGATAAGGGGAGATGAAACTTGATGATGATGATGCTCTGTTCTGACTTTTGTTTTTATGCTTAATGAATTTCTTGAAGCTTGAATGTGTGTTTGAGATTTCTTTGCAGGAACGTTCAAGACTTCAAGACTCCAATGTCTAAGTCATAGAGTTTGTAATAGGAGGATTTCAATTTGTAATTTTTCTACTTTTTGGATCGATCATGCTGGGGGTTATCGTTTGGTGATTGCGATAATTCTCGTCTTTTTGTTTTTGAATAATGTACGGGCTTAATTTGTGTTTTGTCACGAAATCGCCAAAGGGGGAGATTGTTAAGGATTTTATAGGTTGGCGGATTTCGTGAAGTTATTGGAGTCTTGAAGAAGTCAAAAGCACAAAGAAGGAAATTGAAGATTCAAGACTTTGCAAAGAAGCTCGTCACCTCAGGCATGAATTTAAGATAATTTCTGGTGATTTGATAAAGAAAAACGTAGTAGTTAGAAGACTTAAATTAATCTCAATTTAACTTTTTGAAAATCTGGAATTATACGGTCTAAGTCTGGACCATTGATGATGATCCAGGATCCGAGAAACGAGTTCATTGCGCAGTCTTGATGAAGGACCGGACCATTGGGAAGATCCGGATCATATGTGAAACTTTATTTAACGTATGAACCGGTTGAATGGATTAAGTCCGGACTTATAGGACCGGACCTTCCTTGCAAGGTTCGGACCTTGGTGACGGGTTTGTTTCCAAAATTGGATGATTTCAATCCTAATCAACTTCTAAGTCTTCTAACACTATAAATAGACCATGGGGGTTTCAAAACATATATCGCTGAATATTCATCTTCTTCTAAAACCCTAAAACTCGTTTTAGAGCTTTATGATTCGATTCTTAAAGCGAGTTTTGTCTTGTTGATCGTCGAGTTGATTCTAGGTTTTCTCTTTGAATACTCCTTCATGAATCGACTTGATGATTGACTAAAAAGGGTTCCCTTGGTCTATGGTTCGTAAATTGTAAGATCACCAAACGTTTTCTTCAACAACTCCGGACGGAGGGTGACGCGGAGATCGCGTGAGAGGCCGAGGATTCGGTGGAAGCTTTGAGGAGTCGAAGCGTGGACGCGGCAAGGATTTGTGGCGTGGTGGACCAGCGAAGGAGATCCATATTGAAGATTCGGTAGATTGGGTAAAGTCGTGGGTAAATCGCCTTGTACTCAATTGTTTCTTAGTGGATTTTTCGTGTGATCGGTCCCGTGGGTTTTTTACTCCTTGTGGAGTTTTCCAACGTAAAATCTCGGTGTGTCGATTTTATTTTTTCCGCATTTACTTAAAATCGCATCGAGAATTTTTATTAGGCCATTGTGCACCTATTCATCCCCCTCTAGGTGTTAATTACCTTTTAGATCCGTGAGACCTATAACCAACACCAATCTCTTGGCTAACCCGGGGGTTCGCCCTCAACACGACTCAACCAAACCAAATCCCTATTGTCGGGGAGAGAAAACACTACGACCCGACGGGACCGTCCTGCGGGGAGAGAAAACACTACGACCCGGTGATGACAACTCCGGAGCACATCGAGGGGGAGCTACCGCGCCTCTAGCAAGGACTAACATGGTGAGTACGATCAATCCTTAACTTTAAGGATTCCAATTCACAATCCATCCTTGACTTCAAGGAGACTTAGGTTCATATGACTCTTAACTCTAAGATTGTCGTCATAATGTCAATCTCTCAATCGTACTAATGTCAAGTAATCTACTTGTTCATATTCTTGTTCTTGATGCCACACAGTTGTCTAAGTATTCTAGACTCATCATTGCCACACTTGTTCCCTAAGCACATGTCCGATGTTATAATAGTACACTAGGTTCACTAGGTTCTTTGTCATGCATACATAGGGTTCTTTGTTCTTTACCAATACAATATTATACAATCATTCTCATGCATTTGAACTCACAAAAGCAAGAAACTCACAATTAACCCTACTATGCATTATGCTCAAGGTATATAGTATGTTCAAATATGACACTTAGACATAAAGAGAAGTCCGATGTCTTTGGAATGCACCACCCACCTTAGAATATTTTTGTGGAGTTGCCCAACAAGTTTCGCGACCAACCGGTGCCTACTCGAAAACCTGTTACGTTAAAAATCGACCAAATCAGGCCAATTTACATAGTAACCCATAGATAGGCTTTTCGTAAAAATAAACGAAGTTGCCCCACGCGTCGGGGATACCCCCAATTAGGTTTTCACAAGGTCAATTTACCTTGGAAACACCCTAGGACAAAAGCCCCAATTTCCAAACCCTAACAATGCCATTTTGGCATTCCCATGGGATTGATCTCAACCACAAGCAAAAGAAAGCTTGTAGACCCATGAGAAGCTCTTTAGAACCATTCCTAAGCCATTAGAACCATCTATTTGGGGTTTACTACAAACCCTAGCCAACCACCATGAGAGCACTTGAAGCTCTCATGAGGTTTCATGGTGTTCATAGCCATACAAGTCCTCTAATACTAGCAAAAAGCTAGAAAGCTCCAAAACTTAGGAGAAAATCAAACCCTAGAAGTTTACTTGTGAGAACTTACCTCTAGTGCAAAGCCTCTCCAAGCACTTGGTGTAAGAGAGCTTCAAAGTCCTCCAAAAGCTCCAATGTCACCTTCTTCTTCCTCTCCTTCTTCTTCTCCTCCAAACCCTAGAGCACTTCTAGAGAGAGAAAGTGAGCAAAAGAGAGTGAGAGGGATGAAAAGAGAGTGTGTGCTGTGAGGGAGAGGGGTTAGGGCTAATAACATGTTGTAACATTTACAACTAAGCCCCCCAAACCCAAGTATTTACATTCTGCCAGACTGGGCAGTTTTCGGGCTCAAGGTCCGGACCTTGGCCTCAAGTCCGGATCCCGAGAGCGGGATTTTCAGGACTTAGCCATTTTTCTGAAATTTCGCAGGCTAAGTCCGGACTTAGGTTCTAAGTCCGGATCCCGAGAGCAGGATTTTCAGGACTTAGCCAAATTTCAGCTTTTCGCAGCTGGGGCACCTTGTGACATCCGGACTTCACTTGGGAAGTCCGGTCTTGGCTGCTCCAAGTCTGGGAATTCCTCCAGACTTGCAGTTTAGCTTTTCCAAGACCCCGCTTTTGCCACGCACGGGTTCCAAAGCACTTAGAACCCATACTAACTCGCTCCACTCCGGGTTCCGCTCATGTCGACGAAACTCGGCACGCTTTACGGGGAAGTGGGTTGTTACATTCTCCACCCCTTAAATTTAGTTTCGTCCGCGAAACTTATAATCTAGATTCATACCTCAATCCAGATTGTCAAATAGATGGGGGTAACGCTCCCGCATCACGCTTTCAAGCTCCCACGTAGCCTCCCGGTCGTTGTGGTTGCTCCAACGGACCTTAACATACGGAATTCTTCGGCTCCGTAGTTTTCTTTCTTCCCGATCGATAATATACGCCGGGAACTCGTCGTAGGTCATATCCTCTTGAATCTCCGACGGTTCAAACGCAAGGATATGGTCGGGATCATGGACATACTTGCGAAGATTTGATACGTGGAACACATCATGAACTCCCGCAAGCCTCGGGGGTAATGCTACTCGGTAGGCCACCGCCCCAACTAGCTCCAAGATCTCAAACGGTCCAAGGTATCGGGGACTTAGCTTTCCCCGCATTCCAAACCGCTTGACTCTTCGCGTCGGCGATATTTTCAAGAATACATGATCTCCAACGGCAAACTCGATATCTTTTCGTCGTTGGTCGGCATAACTCTTTTGCCGAGATTGCGCCATCGCAAGTCGTTGGCGGGCAAGGCGAACTTTCTCCTCCGCCTCCCGCACTACATCGGGGCCAAGAACGGTTTTCTCGCCCACGTCGCTCCAATGGATTGGAGAGCGACACTTTCTTCCATAAAGGGCCTCGAATGGCGCCATCGCGATACTCTCTTGATAACTATTATTGTACGCGAATTCCGCCATCGGTAAATGATCATGCCAATTGCCCTTGTAATCGAGTACACGCGCTCGAAGCATATCCTCAAGTATTTGAATCGTCCTCTCCGATTGTCCATCACTTTGAGGATGAAATGCCGTGCTAAAGTCGAGCCGCGTGCCTAACGTCTCCTGTAGGCTCCTCCAAAAGTGCGAAGTGAACCTCGGGTCCCGATCCGATACAATAGACGCCGGAACCCCGTGAAGTCTCACAATCTCGTCAATGTAGACTTGAGCCAACTTGTCCCCCGACCAAGTGATATGAATCGGTAGGAAATGTGCCGACTTTGTCAACCGGTCCACGACCACCCAAATTGCGTCGTGCCCACCTTGAGATCGGGGCAATCCGGTCACAAAGTCCATAGCTATATTCTCCCTGTTCCAAACGGGTATAGGTAAACTTGGTAGTGTTCCCGCCGGAAATCGCCGCTCCGCCTTTACTTGTTGGCAAGTAAGACATTGCGCAACAAAGTCCCCAATGTCTTTCTTCATGCCACCAATATTGCAACTTTAAATCTTGATACATTTTGGTGCCGCCCGGGTGGATGCTATAAGGAGATTGATGCGCTTCTTGCATAATCGCCTTGCGGAGATCCTTGTCCTTGGGCACACACCAACGGTTCCGATACCGAAGGGTGCCATCGGTCCCAATGCCAAAGTCGTCGGCACTACCGCTTTCTACTTGACCCCGCACCTTCTGGAGATATTCATCGGCCTTTTGCAATTCTTTGATTTTCTCCAATAGGGTCGGTTGTACCACTAAGGTAGCAAGTGTAGCCGGCACTCCCGGCGCTACTACCTCCAATCCAAGCCGCTGCATCTCCTTTTGTAACAACGGTTGGGGTGTAATTGCCGAGGCTAAGTTTTCTCCCGATTTCCTACATAGCGCGTCGGCTACGACATTCGCCTTTCCGGGGTGGTATAGTATCGTGACATCATAGTCCTTTAGTAATTCCAACCACCGCCGTTGTCGCATATTAAGCTCCTTTTGGGTGAACAAGTTATTTAAACTCTTGTGATCCGTGTAGATCTCACAATGTTCCCCGTACAAGTAATGCCTCCATAATTTTAGCGCGAAAATCACCGCGGCTAACTCCAAGTCATGAACCGGATAGTTCTTCTCATAAGGCTTCAATTGGCGCGAAGCATAAGCTATGACTCACCCGTTTTGCATTAAAACACACCCGAGTCCAATGTAGGAAGCATCACTATATACAACATACGTCTCCCCCCGCGTCGGCAGGGCAAGTACCGGGGTCGTCGTCAACCTTTCTTTCAACTCTTTGAAGCTCCGATCGCAATCTTCGCTCCAAACATACTTGCCGCCTTTGTGTGTAAGGCGCGTTAGTGGAGTGGTTATTTTGGAGAACCCCTCCACGAACCGCCGATAATAACCCGCAAGTCCAAGGAAACTGCGGATTTCCGTTGCGCTCGTGGGGCGAGGCCAATCTTTAATCGCCTCTACTTTCTTCGGGTCTACCGAGATACCTTCGCCCGAAATCACATGTCCTAGAAAAGTGACCTCCGAAAGCCAAAATTCGCATTTCTTCAACTTGGCATATAATTTTTCTTTTCGGAGTATTTCCAAGACAAGCCTCAAATGCTCCTCGTGTTCTTCCTCGGTCCGAGAATATACCAATACGTCGTCAATGAAGACCACGACGCATCGATCCAATAGCGGACGGAAGACACGATTCATTAAGTCCATGAATGCCGCCGGGGCATTAGTAAGCCCGAATGGCATCACCGTGAACTCATAATGGCCATACCGCGTACGGTACGCCGTCTTGTGCACATCCTTGGGTCGTATCTTCAATTGATGATACCCCGATTGTAGGTCTATTTTTGAATACACCTTTGACCCTTTCAACTGACCGAATAGATCGTCGATCCTAGGCAACGGGTACTTGTTCTTCACTGTGACCTTGTTCAACTCGCGGTAATCCACGCAGAGTCGAAGTGTGCCGTCTTTCTTTTTGACGAATAGCACTGGAGCTCCCCACGGAGACACGCTCGGCCTAACAAAGCCTTTGTCGAGCAAGTCCTCCAATTGTGCTTTAAGCTCCTTTAGCTCTACCTGCCATTCTATACGGAGCCTTGAGCGGCGCCGCTCCGGGAATCAAGTCAATGACGAACTCAACCTCCCGGTCCGGTGGCAACCCCGGTAACTCCGCCGGAAATACATCCGGGTACTCGCACACTACCCGAATGCCCTCAAGGTCGGGGTGCTCCCTTCGGCCGTCCACGATGGTCGCCAAATAAGCTTTGCAACCACCCTTAATCATCTTTCTCGCTCGGGCCGTAGATATGGTTGCCGCAAAGCGCGCACCCTTGCACGCCCGGTACACCATTTCCTCTTGATTAGGCTCACGAAAAGTGATCACCTTCCTTTCGCAGTCGATAACCGCATAATACTTGGAAAGCCAATCAAGCCCCAAGATTACATCAAATCCCCACTTCTTGTTTAATACCAACATATCGATCGGCATGACCCAGTCCACCAATCTAAGATCGGACACGCCGTCATAGACACCATCAGACTGCCCGGGTGATGTAATAGTCCAACCCTTCTCATCATGCACAATCTCTAGGTCATGAGTTCTAGCAAACGATGCACTTATAAATGAATGCGATGCACCCGTACCAAAAATAGCTTGAGCTCTAGTGCCATTGATAGAGATAATACCTGCCACAATGTCGTCGGACGCTGGAGTCTGCTCCTCCACCTGAGTGGCAAAAACCCGCCCACTCGGTGCTCTCGATGCCTCCGGCTGGCGCGATGCTGATGAGCGCCCAGCCGCCATCGGGGGTGGCAACCCCATCAGCTGCCTCGGGGTAGAAGGGGACGAAGCTGCCGTCGGTGCAGACGATCCCCAGCTCGGGCACTCCCGTGAAATGTGCCCGGGTTGGCCGCACCGGAAGCACTTCCCGTCGCGCTGCGGGCACACGTGCGGCCGATGGTCACCGCCGCAAATGACGCAACGAAAAGGTCTCCCGCCCTTCTGCTACTGTCGGGGATACCGAGGGGGTTTCTTAGCATTTGGCCGGCCCCCGCACCGCCCGCCGCCCGCTTCTTGCCCTTGTCCCTCGTCTCGCCATGGCCTCGCGCTCCTCCCGCGCGTAGGCGCTACCGTGCTCCGCGGATAGAGCGCGATCAAAGACCTCCGCAAAGGTCGTGAGGTTGAGGATCTGTATCCTCTCATAGATCCTCGGCTGAAGCCCCGTAGGAACCAATCCGCCCGGTCCCGATCGTCGCGCACAACGTCGGGGACACAGTCGATGATGTGGGAGAACTCCAGCTCATAGTCTGCCACAGAGCGGTCTCCCTGCCTCAGCTTGCGGAATTTCTCTTGCATCTTCCGCTTCACGGAGTCGGGAAGTAGTTGGTGAACACCGCCTCTTGAACTCCTCCCACGTCGCGGGCGTAGGTCGGGTGACCTATCCTCTTGGTTCGCTTCCACCACGCCTTCGCCGCCTTATCTAGGCAATGAGAGGCGAAGTGCACCTTGTCCCTTTCCGGGGTGTTGAAATCCCCGAAAAGCGTCTCCATGGAGTCGATCCACGACTCCACTACCGCCGGTTCCACCACTCCTCCCTCGAAGATAGGTGGCTTGAACTTCATAAACTTGATGAGCGCCGCCAACCGGCGCTCCGTTCCTCGTCGTCCGCCGCACTATCGTGGTGTGACGTCCGCGATCCGGCCGGTACCACCGTGGCCCGGTACGGCCGCGATGCGGCCCGCTCCGCCGCCTCCGCACCCTCGACCACGGTCGGCATCCTAGCAGGAGGTGTAGGGTGCTCGGCCCCCGCCTGCGTCGCCGCTTGCTGCTGCTCCAACGTCTCCTGGAGCGTCGGATGCGCTCGCCTTGAGCCCTCACGGACTCGGCTTGTTGCCGCTGCGCCAATAAGCGCGGCCATTTGCTCCTCAAGCCCCCGCCGCCGGCCGCGGGTTGCACGAGCCGCACTCGGTTCCTCAGGCATCGACCTTGTTCGGGGTCGACCACGAGGTGCCATTGCTTCCTGAAATGAAGCAACTCACGTTAATACTTAAACACGTACTCGGATATACCCAATCCGGCGAAAGCAAATAAGCGCATTCATTTTCATCCCAAATATCGTGTCGTCGGCCGCCGATCACAATACAAGGAATAGAAAACAAATAACAACTTAAAGTTAATCCCTAAACATATTAGAGACATGATACCAGTAACCCAATCACATGCTTTCGCTATACTTGTTCAACGTCACTCACGTGTCCTTAGGTCCTTAGGTTTTTTCCATTCCTATGGCCCCTAGGTCCATCCTAAGCTTTCACTTTTGGCTTTATACCCGCTCTGATACCATTTTATCTGTCACGCCCCGAGCCCGATCCATTTGGCCGGTTCGAGCGCGTCCAACAGACGCCGAACGGACAGAGCTTCCCCTGTCCGCCCAAGGCTCAACAAGTACATATAGAGTATAAAATTTTTACACATGCGGAAGCATACATAACACCTTGCACGAGGGCAAGCCATAGCCAAAGTGAAAAGCTAAACTAAAACATACAAGTACTATGATTAATTGCAATCACATACATGCATAATTCTCACAACTCGAATTCTTTAAAGTCTTTACAATCTCATGCATCATTTCTTTCTTACATCACATTTACCTCAAAATGAAACTTGATTACAATTAAAGTTAGACAACTATAATCATCAAATACAAAAGATGATATATAAAGGGAAATGCGACTATAGCAAAAATAAAGTAACTCGGGCGGTCTCTACCTAGGGCTCGATGCCCTTACCGCGGTCCTCGGCCGGCTCGCTAGGTCCCGGCCCTGTGGAAATAGTGGGGTGAGAACTACAACAAAGTTCCCAGTGGGTTCGGCAACCAACCACGCCGACTTTCCCACTAGGTCTAATTCAAGCGTAATAGAAAGAAAGGTAAGATAATAACCGACTAACAAATGCGGCTAATACGCTTGAAAGTAAACGATAAGATGCTCAAAGTAGAACTCATGCAAGATCATAGTTCGATACCCAATCTCTTGGCTAACCCGGGGGTTCGCCCTCAACACGACTCAACCAAACCAAATCCCTATTGTCGGGGAGAGAAAACACTACGACCCGACGGGACCGTCCTCTGGGGAGAGAAAACACTACGACCCAGTGATGACAACTCCGGAGCACATCGCCCGAGGGGGAGCTACCGCGCCTCGAGCAAGGACTAACATGGTGAGTACGATCAATCCTTAACTTTAAGGATTCCAATTCACAATCCATCCTTAACTTCAAGGAGACTTAGGTTCATATGACTCTTAACTCTAAGATTGTCGTCATAATGTCAATCTCTCAATCGTACTAATGTCAAGTAATCTACTTGTTCATGTTCTTGTTCTTGATGCCACACAGTTGTCTAAGTATTCTAGACTCATCATTGCCACACTTGTTCCCTAAGCACATGTCCGATGTCATAATAGTACACTAGGTTCACTAGGTTCTTTGTCATGCATACATAGGGTTCTTTGTTCTTTACCAATACAATATTATACAATCATTCTCATGCATTTGAACTCACAAAAGCAAGAAACTCACAATTAACCCTACTATGCATTATGCTCAAGGTATATAGTATGTTCAAATATGACACTTAGACATAAAGAGAAGTCCGATGTCTTTGGAATGCACCACCCACCTTAGAATATTTTTGTGGAGTCGCCCAACAAGTTTCGCGGCTAACCGGTGCCTACTCGAAAACCTGTTACGTTAAAAATCGACCAAATCAGGCCAATTTACATAGTAACCCATAGATAGGCTTTTCGTAAAAATAAACGAAGTTGCCCCACGCGTCGGGGATACCCCCAATTAGGTTTTCACAAGGTCAATTTACCTTGGAAACACCCTAGGGCAAAAGCCCCAATTTTCAAACCCTAACAATGCCATTTTGGCATTCCCATGGGATTGATCTCAACCACAAGCAAAAGAAAGCTTGTAGACCCATGAGAAGCTCTTTAGAACCATTCCTAAGCCATTAGAACCATCTATTTGGGGTTTACTACAAACCCTAGCCAACCACCATGAGAGCACTTGAAGCTCTCATGAGGTTTCATGGTGTTCATAGCCATACAAGTCCTCTAATACTAGCAAAAAGCTAGAAAGCTCCAAAACTTAGGAGAAAATCAAACCCTAGAAGTTTACTTGTGAGAACTTACCTCTAGTGCAAAGCCTCTCCAAGCCCTTGGTGTAGGAGAGCTTCAAAGTCCTCCAAAAGCTCCAATGTCACCTTCTTCTTCCTCTCCTTCTTCTTCTCCTCCAAACCCTAGAGCACTTCTAGAGAGAGAAAGTGAGCAAAAGAGAGTGAGAGGGATGAAAAGAGAGTGTGTGCTGTGAGGGAGAGGGGTTAGGGCTAATAACATGTTGTAACATTTACAACTAAGCCCCCCAAACCCAAGTATTTACATTCTGCCAGACTGGGCAGTTTTCGGGCTCAAGGTCCGGACCTTGGCCTCAAGTCCGGATCCCGAGAGCAGAACTTTCAGGACTTAGCCATTTTTCTGAAATTTCGCAGGCTAAGTCCGGACTTAGATTCTAAGTCCGATCCCGAGAGCAGGATTTTCGTGACTTAGCCAAATTTCACTTTTCGCACTGGGCACTCAGACATCCGGACTTCACTTGGGAAGTCCGGTCTTTGGTCCGCTCCAAGTCCGGGAATTCCTTCGTACTTGCGCTTTAGCTTTTCCAAGACCCCGCTTTGCCACGCACGGGTTCCAAAGCACTTAGAACCCATACTAACTCGCTCCACTCCGGGTTCCGCTCATGTCGACGAAACTCGGCACGCTTTACGGGGAAGTGGGTTGTTACACCCTCGCCGCCGCCTCTCCTCCCCCCGCCGCCGATCTCGACATCTCTCTCCTATCTCTCTCTCCAATCTCTCTCTAGAGTGAACGATGCGAGAAGGAAGGTTATGAACTGATCCCGCCTGAACCCTAGATTCCGCCGCCGAGAGCTTCCTCAGCCACTCCGCCACCGAGAGCTCCTCCGTCGGACGCGACGACGCCGCCGCCGCTACCGCTGATAGGAACCCGACTTAGAGATGGAAAAGAGAGGAGAGGTGAAGGAGAGGGCGAGAGCTCGAGCTCGCATTCGCGCAGGATAGGGGAAAGGTGATTTGGGGTTTAGGGATTTTTTCCCTGTACATATTATTTACCCCTTTTTAATTTGTCAAAAGACTAAATAGTCCAACTATTTGCATACAACATATACAATAAGTAAGGGTATAGTAGTCCAACAAAGAAAAAGGACGGTGCTGGTTGGTGAAAAAAAAGGAGGGAAGTAATGGCGGGATGTATGAAAAAATTCTGCGGCGACATTAGTCGCCGCTAATGGTCTGACCTTTTTATGCTGGTGATTATATTTTAATATCGGTGGCGACTTTTATATGTCGCCGCCAATGCATTCCGTATCGGTGGCGACTCTTGTATGTCGCCGCCAATGCAATCCGTATCGGTGGCGACTCTTATATGTCGCCGCCAATGTATCCCGTATCGATGGCGACTCTTATTTATCGCCACCATTTCCTATGAATTGGCGGCGACAAATAAGAGTCGCCACCATATTTAATACATTGGTGGCGACAGTGCTTGTCGCCACCAAAAAGTCGCCACTAAAAATCATTTTTGTTGTAGTGAGGCTACGGTCATATAGCACCGGATTGTCCTTCAAAGAAAAGTTACAAACAAAAGGCTTTGCAAGCAAAAACTTGGGATGATTCTACTTTGGGTGAATCAAGTTCAAGTGACGAAGAGAAGAACGAAAATCTTGCGTTATTTACTAATACTTCTTTGCCTTCGTCTTCTAATGTAGCTTGTTTATCTTCAATTGTATCTAACTCAAATCTTTCTCTCTCTTCGCATGGGTCTTCGAGCAACATCGACGAAAGCGAGGAGGAATCGAACGACGAGGATATAGCCGAAGCATACAATCAACTTCTTGTTGAGTCGCGGAAGATGGCGAAACTCAATAAGAAGTTGAGGCGTCGTTTATTCGATTTTGAAGAAGAGAACAAAAATTTGAAGACAACAAATAAGACTCTTGAGGAGGAACGGGAATTGATTTTGAACAACAATTCAGTCCTCCAAAAGAAGCTAGAAGAAGCGGATTCAACGATCAAATCACATCAAGACAAGATTGGATTTTTGGAGCAACAATTTAAGGAAACCTACACATCCAATCAAGAGCTAACCAAGCAAGTTCGTCAACTTAAGTTCGACATACAACAATTTTCTTCCAGATCGAAGAAATTGGATCATATGCTCGGATTGGGTCAATCGAACAAGTTGGGTCTCGGATATGAAAGGACGTATGTTGAGAAGGATCAAAAGACGGCATCAAAAGTCTCAACAACTTTGAAGGACAAGGTGTGTCATCGTTGTGGCATCAAAGGACACATCAAAAAGAGTTGCCCGAACAAAAATTTTAAGTCTCAATCGGCAACTTCGAAACGACAATTGGTATTAACTAACACTCGACATCCCCCATGGAATCAAAAGAAAAATCAAGTTAGTCGAGTACCTCGTGCAAACCGAATCTCAAAACCGAACCATCAAGGGAATCGGATGTCTAAGTCTCAACGACAACATCAACCGAAGCTTCAAGCAACGAATCGACCAACGGTGGATCAAAAGTCAATACAAAGTGTACCTAACGTCGACAAGCCAAGACAACCAAAGATCCGACAAGTTTGGATCCGAAAAGGTGATATCTTTCCATGCCTTTCGTCTTAGTTTGTTTTTGTTTATGTAATGCTTTGTTAGGTGTTTTTTTGCATATTTCTTTTTCATTGCATTACATGTTTAGACGAGATTGATATTTAAAACTTTGGTTTGAAAATCTTTTTGAGATAAGGTATTTGGGGAGTTTATAATTTGATTGAAAAATTGTTGAGAAAGGAGAGATGTTTGAAAATCATTGAGTGTAGAGAGATTAAAGGTTTTTCAAAGAGCCTTAACCGGTATTTAAAAGTCAATTCGAATTAGATTAAATTCATATTAATTATCGATTTTACTTCACTTTTTATTATCTTGACGATAATTTAATATGTGATTTCTTCTTACATACATTCATCAAAATTTTGAAATTAATTTTAATCTCTTAGTAATTAATTCATCTTGGTTGTGAATATTGAATATAATTGATGGATATTTGCTAATTGACTAAAATTCGTCAAAATTATTTTCAATTGTGAGATTGTCTAATTTAGGGAGAGTTTTGGATATTTAAAAAAAAAAAAGAAGAAACTCCTATGATTATAAAAGATGTGGAAAGAGTTACATCCTAAAAAGGAGTGTGAAAACTACCACCACATGTAGGAAAGAGCTACCACCCCGATCGTCCGGTACGTGTGAGAAGCTACCACATGAGAAATTATGTGATTAACCGAAAAAGGTTGAAAATATATATATATATATATATATATATATATATATATATATATATATATATATATATATATATATATATATATATATATATATATATATATATGAATATTTTAGAATTTTCGGCGTTATAAGGTGGTAGATTGAAAAAGATGCTCAAAGAGCCACCCCCGGTGTTTATTAGCTAAATCTCTATTTTGAACGAGTTGCGACAAATTGGTGTCAATTTTGCTAAATTTCTAAAAATTATTTTTCATCAATTTGCATCTTGATGATTTTAAAACATTAGATTATTTTTAATATCAAATTTTAATGTTTTGATGTCTTTTGAAATCACTTAATATTTTATCTTCATCATAATGATTTTTGGAGTACAACTTTTAATTCTTATGAAATTAATCTAATTTTGAAGGATTTTTGAGAAAACAAGGCAAAATTTTTTATGAGGAGGACACGGAGTGATTTTACCTTTTTGAGCTTCATTATATATGTTTTATCTTTTCACTCCTAGGGCTATGCTTTCTTTATGCATCTAGGTATGAAACAATGAAATACTTACTGTTTAGTTAGTTTTTCTCTATTTGTGTTTTCTTTTGGCAATTTTTGACAAAAAGGGGGAGAATGGAGAACAAGTACAAAAGGAGAGGATATTTGGTATTTGATGCATACACAAAGGGGGAGACCTACGAAGGGGAGACGTGATGAGATTGAGGAAGAAGGAGAGATAATATTTTTGAAAAGGAATTGGAGAAAAGAACAAAGGGAGAGAAGAGGTATAAAATTAACTTTGAGAATTTGTTGAAAATTTGTTTTGCAGGAAATCAAGACTTCAAGACTCCTAGTTGCGTCTAAGTCATAGAGTTTGTTTTAGGAGTTTTGATGTATTTTTGTGTTTCAAATTGTATTTGGACTACATGCGAGAAGTTTGATGTTTTGGTGATGACATTGAACTTCGTTTTTCTTTTATGATGTAATTTTAGTTAATTTTTGTGTTTTGTCACGAAAATGCCAAAGGGGGAGATTGTTAAGAATTTTGTGTTGGCAAGTTTCGTGAATTGAGTCGGAGTCTTGAAGAATCGGAGCGGATCGAAGAACGACGAAGAATCAAAGACTTCGAAGAAAAGGGAATTGGCTCACGATGTGAATCACGATGTCTAGGTAAGATTTTAATTCATAATATGGTGATTCATACTTAGTTATAGGCATTAGAATCATAAATTAATGTTTAACGGATTAGAAATTATATTGAAACTTTGTAATTTTCGGAAATTGGAAAATTTACAATGTGTACCTCACCCGCATTCGAACTCGTACGGGTACAAAATCATACCCATTAATGGTAATAACAAAGTGTACGGTACGTAATCATACATTTGAATAATCGAACTCGTACGGCATACCCATCATACCCATTACTGACTAATAACTCCGTACTGCAAGCATGGTTGCTATACCGGTACAGCCATCAAACCCATTACCGGTAATGGGCCTTCGAAAAATAATCTTCCGTCCTTGTGGAACCGGTAACCAGTTCAATTTTGTACCGGTACAGATGGGTAAAAAATCTGAAATTTCTCTAATCCGAATCTAATTGATTCTAAAGTCTATAAATAAGATATTAGGGTTCTCTAACTCTGTGCACTTCATGATTATACATGTTTGAGAAACCCTAGAGGCTAGGAATTCCTTCAAAACCTATTTTCTACTAAATAGCCTCTTTGAGGTCAAATCGAGACATAGTAATTCTTACTCTATATGTCGATTTGATCTACGATTCGTTTGGAGTTTTCTTCTTCGGTTTTCATCGATACTCCAACGAAGGATCACCATATTCATGATTCTATTCATGGTGGCGTCGTGGATTCGGCGTGATTGAAGACTTCGTGGACTCGAAGCGTGGCGTCGTGGATTCGGCGTATTGAAGACTTCGTGGATTCGAAGCAAGGCGTTTCGTGGATTCGGAACGTAGGCGTTCGTGGATTCGGACGTGATCGTGGACAAATCGGTGGAGTGCGCGGAGATCCATAAGAGAGTTAGAGAGGTTAAGTCCGTGGAGTCGGTAATCACCTTGTAATCTTTTCTTTTAGTGGATTGGTATTCGCGTGTTGGTCCCGTGGGTTTTTTACTCCGAGTTGGAGTTTTCCCACGTAAATCTCGGTGTGCTTTTTAATTTCCGCATTTACTTATTTAAAGCATCGAGATTTGTGGTTTTTGGCCGATACACCTATTCACCCCCCTCTAGGTGTTGTTTGATACAATCTAGATAGATCCTTGGGGCTTCCCCGTAACTCACACTTTCATCATCGAACTTTGATCATTTTGACTAGAGTTCGACAGTCATTTACCGAGGTTTCGGTATATTACAACCCAGTCTCACCTATCCACTTGGTAGGCGATACTCCCATCACACAGGCACGCCAGAGAATCAATCTGTCCACCTATGCACGCATTACTTCGAATTTACTTCGGACCAAATCGTGCTAGCTATTCCAAAGCACTACCCATGCTACATCATCCTCAGTAGCAATGGATTCCATAACTAGGGTCGCTTATTCATGGCCAAACAATGCCCATCGCGAACCCATCGACCTCATTACCGATCATTCATACTCTCCAGACTATACCGGAGACGACACACTCATAAACGGTCTCAAAATAGAGATCGTCGCCCATGCTAAGATCCGGCTATCCACTAACAGCACTCAACCCATCTTTGGGTCAGTTGCTAACCTCAAACACACCATCTACCTCTCAACGCACAGTATTGCGTCAGGTAGAAACCACCACAACCAACCTCTCCCCACAAGGTCGACAAGAGACGTTGGGGTCACAACCACAGCTTTCTTGGGGTCGCCAAAAACTTAATCGACCACCCGATCCACTCATCAGCCGCGTCACTCCTTATCTCGTAACCAAACGACCTGCGCTCTTTTCGCGCACAACAACACCTCATCACTTTACGAGGCCCAATCCATGGCCTCATCGAGGGCTTGCAAGTCACAAGACTATACAACCTCCAGCCGTCTACTCCACTACGCTCGGCCAACTCAAGGACACCACTCGTCCTAATCCACATCGATCTCTTTAAAGATCGACCACGCGTAACGACCGAACGCACATTAGCTCAACCCTCAAGGTTAAGCGCGTGATACGTACAATACCTACCCTGACTCAAATCCAGGCGAAAGTCATACAAGGGAGCCTACTTCCATCACTCGGTTTCATATTGTGTGCACCCAATATGAACACTCCCTGATGAAAATACACTACACCTTGGATCCACCTCTAACATCCGTTATAGAGGCATACCACACACAACCCAATTGGTTAACCTTTCGCCACAATTTCAAATCCTCATTGTATTTCAAGAGTCTAAATCCTTATAGTTTCCATCCTAAGGTTCCTAGGTCCATCCTACACTTTCACTTTTCATGCTCTGATATCATTAAATCTGTCACGCCCCGGGACCGCCAATTTGGTCGGTTCGGCACGCCACCGTACGCCGAACGACAGAGCTCTCCATGTCCGCCCAAGGCTCAACAACAACGAGCACATGTATAAAGAAATGAACAATTCCCAGGACAACATTTCAATATACATGGCTTGCACGAAGGAAAGCAACATAAGCAAAAGTGCAAGTAACTATCTAAAGCATTCACACATTGTATCTTGATTACTTTAACCCAAATACAAAGCTTATACATTTTCTTTACATTCATTCATCCAATATACATTTGCATCTCTCAAATGAACATAATACATTTACATCTCAACATATCTTTATTACATTTCCTTTCATCGACATAACAGATGAATTATACAAAAGGTGTCTCTATACACAATGCACGGTAGAACTCTACCTAGAGCACGATAACCATGCCACGGGCCCCAGTCGCCCCGCTCGCGCTAGAACCTACATGGTTAGTGGGATGAGAACTACAACGAAGTTCCCAGTGGGTTCGGCCCCAATCGCACCGACTTTCCCACTAGGTCTATTTTCAGGCATAATTTGAAAGGATAAGAAGATAGTAACCAAACTATAATGCATACAACTAATATGCCTGAACAACAGTAAGAATGCTTATGCTCAACATAATAATTATGGCGAATGCAATTTCTTGATCTCGTTACCCAATCTTGATACCCAATCTCATGGCTAGCCCGTAGCCGCTCAAGCACTCACCACCTCAAATCCCAGTATCGGGGAGACTACTACGACCCGACAGGACCGTCCTCAGGGACGCTCATCCCAGTGGTGACCTACTCCGGAGCGCACCGCTCGAGGGGGAGCTACCCGCCCCGAGCAAGGACTTATAGGCGAGTATGATCAATCCTTGCTCCAAGGATGTAATCCAAATTCGTTCCTTAACTTTAAGGAAGACTTTGCACAATGACCCCTTAACTTTAAGGTTCTTGTCATTTGTTCTTATTCTTTACATTCTTGTTCTTCGAGATCATGACCAGGTCTTAACACTAACTCTAGTGTTCTTTGTTCTTTAGCATTCTTGTTCTTATTCTTTCTCTTTGCATTCTTATTCTTTAGCATTCCTATTCTTATTCTTTTTCTTTGCATTCTTGTTCTTTAACCACTAGGTTCTTTAACCACTAGGTTCTTTAAGCATTAGATTCTCTAACCACAAGGTTCTTTTAGCATTAGATTCTTTAACCACTAGGTTCTTTAAGCATTAGATTCTTTAACCACTAGGTTCCTTAACCACTAGGTTCTTTATCTCAACACGCACATATTAGTGTTCTTTATAATTCTCTAATGCCACTCGATCTATATGTCATTTATGTCCACGTTCTTATTCTTGTTCTTTAACCACCAAGTTCTTTATTCATAACGCATGCATACATAGGGTTCAATTCTTGTTCTTTGTTCTTAATTCTTATTCTTTCATTTGCATCTTAACTCTAAGCATGCAACTCACATTCAATTACCCTCTTATGCAACAAAGCACTATAATATATATATGCTCAACAATGGACACATAGACATAAAAGGAAGTTCGACATTAGTGGAAGCACCCCCCACCTTTCATTGCGTTCCGATTGCACGTCGTCACTCGCAATCGGCCTCCTGCGGCGCACGCCGCACGGCTCAACCCAAACCACGCGCAGCCCCCGAACGACCTCCGATCCTCGATCCAAGACTTCGTGGCGTTACCCCACGCCTTCACGATGCCCGGTTCCGATTTCACGAATTATGGGCTTCTACTTCGCCGCGCTATCCGGTAAGAATATATTACTTTATTAATAACTTCGCACACGCTCGTCGGATCATCGAACCGAGCGCGCCAATGCGTTCGTTATACCTTCAATTAGGTTTACAAGCCCTCAAATGGGATCAAACCTAAATATATAGCAAAACCCCATTTTCGACCCTAGGTTTGCTATATTGCAAAATCCACCATTAGAGCCTTAGATTCAAGCTCTGATCATGTATTTAGCATGCTAGGGTTATACTAAAACCATTTCTAGAACCTATAATCAAGGTTCTAGACATCTACCATTAAAGCTCTTAAAGCTTACCTCAAGAGTTAGCTCTCATGCACAAAGAGAAGAGGAAGAAGATGGCCTTGATCATCACCATCATCTTCTTCTCCATCTCCTTCACTTTCTTCTTCTTCTTCTCTCTTTTCTTTCTTTCTTTCTTTTCCTTCCCTTGGTCGATAGAGAGAGAGAGGGAGAGAAAGAGCGATGAAAGGGTGAGGGAATGAGAGAAAGATGAGCCCTAACCCCTCTATACACTCTGCACAATTGCACAAAGGTCCCTCAACAATATAAGTTGTGCACAGCCCAAACTGGGCATTTTCGGGCTACTGGGACCAGACATCCCACCTATGTCCGGACCCCAAGTACTTAGCCAAATTTCCAGCATTCTCAGCTTTTCAGCTTTTGGGTCCGTTTTCGCTCGTTTTTGCCCGTTTGACTTCCGATTCTTTTCAAATCGAACCGAGACTCTCCAAACATGTTTCCAAGCATGTTTTCACTATCTTTTCATCCACGCTAATGCCAGATTTAGCTCACGGCCCAACATAGCCTTTCGCGCCTACGCGCACCGAAACGCCTGAATGCTCCCGAACCTCCCTGAACTTTGCCGGGGCCATTCCAATGGCTTTCCAACCAAATGTACACCGTAACTTCATGATTTTAGAAGTCTGGGTCCTTACAAATTAGTTATACGTCAAACTGACGTGTACTAGAATCGAATTGACACAATTTAGTGTCAAGTCTTTGTTGATGCATACATCGTATGCGGTTATCTTAACACCTTAATTTGTGTGTCGTGGTTACCCTGTGGTTGGTGATAAGAGTCGAATTGATTCGAGCTACTCCAATGTAATGACGGAGTTCTCGGAGCTTCGAGTATAGCTCGATTGTGGTGCGGAAATCGGTTTGAGAAATTATTTCCTAAAGCCTCAGTTGCATGTTCGCAACTTAGTGTCATTAGTAGCTTTCGGATGTTGAAAGCTATGGGACTCCTAGTGAGTAGATTCATGGTCGATCTGCTTTCGAATGTCGGCTTGCAAAGCCGATGTTTCGACGGATTTGGTTCAGTGATGAGGTATCAAATGGTTTGATACTTCGAAGTGTCGCGCTTCCAACTCGATGTTGGTAGTGGATCTTGGTATTTCACTTTCTTTTGATAAGTACATTGGCTGCAGACAATGTACTGTCGAAAGTGAGACGAAATACCCTATTCCCACTTGGGACTTATGGATTGGGTTGGTGTTCTCTCTAGAGTGTCTTGTGGAAAAGGCTAGAGTGTTGGTCATCTCTGACCACGTAGCGAGCCTTGGGTTATTCCATAGCTAATTTGCGCAGTTGATTCAGCATCACTGCAGATGGTTTTGACTCTAGTTCGAGTCTGGGTGTTCGTAGTAGTCTCGGTCTGTTTGCCCAGCGGTTCGGAATCACAGTCGTTGGGTGACTTGAGCCTGATTGTTGGCTTTGATTGTCACCGTATGTGATAGCACATAAGGTTTGCGACTTGGCTTAATGTGCAAACCTTGGAATGATATGCTTGTCCGGTCAAGTGGTGACAGGTGCACCTGGGTCTCAATGAGACAGATATTTGGGTGTTGCTGGGAACATCAATCGCTAGGGTTCTGGTATGGACGGCAGCGACAGTGTTACGGATTTTATGTTGGCATATTTCGTGAAGTTAGTTCGGAGTCTTGAAGGTTTAGAGAAGATGAGACGAAGATCGAAGACTCGCAGACTCGAAACGTAAATCCACAATGCTCGGTAAGTTCAAATACTGATGATGATGATTTATATACTTTAACAAGTGTTTAGAAGACATTAGGATTGTTGAAATTGAGTTTTAACTAATTTGGTTCTTCACTCTGCATATCTGGTTGAGAGGACCGGTCTCCACATTGAGAGGACCGGTCCCAGTAAGTACCCTCTGCGCACCTTTGCACGAGAGGACCGGTCTCCACAACCGGAAGACCGGTCCCGAGAGCTCCCTATGCGCAACTTTGCAGAGGACCGGTCTCCACAAAGGGAGGACCGGTCCCGCAGGGCCGGAAATTCACATATCGTCGAATAAGACCGGTCCCCCGGCATGTGAGACCGGTCCCTCGGTGATTAATATTTTATTGCGCAAGGAGGACCGGTCTCGATCCGGAGGACCGGTCCCTCGATACGAAATCTGTTTTAAAGATTTATTTTTTCTAATCCAAATCTATCTAGAAGTCTTCTAAACCTATAAATAAGATGTAGGGGTGTTTCTAAAAGATGATTAAGCCTAGATTATTTATGAAAAACCCTAGAAGCTTGTAGGTAGCCGTTTTCCTCATCTTCTACATCAAGCTTCTCCCAAATTGATTCTCGGTGCCCTAATTCTTAATGTTTTTCTAGAATCAATTTGAGAATTGCTTAGAGATTATTCCCATAGATCTTTAATGAGAATCTAAGCAATAAATCATCATCGATCGTATTGTTTTTGCTCGGACGGAGTGCGCTCGTGGATTCGAGTGGGCGTCGTGGATTCGGCGTGATCAAGGCTTCGTGGATTCGAAGTGGAGGCGTTTCGTGGATTCGGGACGTGGCGTTCGTGGACTCGGACGTGAGGGCGTGGACAACCCGAAGGAGGATTGCGCGGAGATCCATAGGAGAGTTAGAGAGGTCGAGTCCGTGGAGTTCGGTATCACCTTGTAATCTTTTCTCTTATTGATTGTTTATTCGCGTGTTGGTCCCGTGGGTTTTTTACTCCGAGTTTGGAGTTTTCCCACGTAAATCTCGGTGTGCTTTTTATTTTCCGCATTTACTTTTATCGCATCGAGAATTTGTGGTTTTTGGCCGATACACCTATTCACCCCCCTCTAGGTGTTGTTTGATACAATCTAGATAGATCCTTGGGGCTTCCCCTAAACGTAAAATTGGTATCAGAGCGGGATCTAGATATTTTGATATCAAATGGCCGAAGGCGGTAACATTAATCGACCCTCGCTTTTCGACGCACGAATTATGCCTATTGGAAAGTTCGCATGAGAGCTTTTCTAATTGCAATCGAAGAGCGGGTGTGGAAATCAATTGAGTTCGGATGGAAACCTCCAACCGAAAAGGTCGATAATGTTGAGAAGCCTAAACCACGAGACAAGTGGACGAAAGATGAAAACGAGGCATCTTCGTGTAACGGCAAGGGCATAAACGCTTTATTTAATGCCTTGTCGCAAACGGAGTTTACTCGCGTGTCGGCTTGTGAAACCGCGAAAGAGATTTGGGATACTCTACAAGTTACGCATGAAGGAACGAGCTTAGTAAAGGTCCAAAAATTACAAATGCTTACAAGCAAATTTGATTCGATTTTCATGGATGAAAACGAGACCTTTACCGAGTACTATACACGTCTACAAGACATAGTAAATACATGCGCTAACTTGGGAGAGAAAATCCCGGAGTCAAAAGTTGTTAGAAAAATTCTTCGAACTCTTCCGGAACGTTTTCGGGCAAAGGTTGCCGCGATTGAAACGGTTAAGCATCCGGATGAGATGAAAGTCGAAGAATTAGTAGGCGCTTTACAAACGTATGAGATGACTTTTCCTACTAATCAATCTTCTTCCAAGTCTTTTTCTAAAAGCACAGGGATGGCACTCAAATCATCAAAGGAAGAAGACGACGACACGGATTCCGACGAAAATATTACGCTTGCGGATTTTGAACAACAATTGGCGCTCCTCACGAAGAAGTTTCGCCGGAATTTTCGAAAGAAGAACGATGCTTCATCTTCGAAGCGAAAATCCTTTTCTAAACCTTCTTCTAATTCTAAATTGAAAGATAAAAAACTTGTAAAGTCTTCGAATGAAAAAGATGAATTCGAAGGGGAAATCCAATGCTTCAAGTGTAGAGGCTACGGCCATATCGCAACGGATTGTCCTTCGAAGAAGACGTATAAACCGAAGGCTTTGCAAGCTAAAACGAAAACTTGGGATGACTCTTCTTCAAACGGATCATCATCAAGTGATGAAGAAAAGGATCATACGGCTTTAATCGCTAATTCTACATCTTTTCCTCCGTCTTATAATGTTGCTTGTTTATCATCTATTGTTTCTAACTCAAATCTTTCTCTCTCTTCGCATGGGTCTTCGAGCGAGAATGGCGAAAGTGAGGAGGAATCGAATGACGAGGATATAGCCGAAGCATACAACCAACTTCTTATCGAATCGAAAAAGATGGCTAAATTCAATAAGAAGTTGGAAAGTCGTTTGTTGGAGATTGAAGAAGATAACAACAATATGAGGATCATGAATGAAGCTCTTGAGGAGGAACGGGAATCAACTTTGAATATCAATTCGGTCCTCCAAAAGAAGCTAGAAGAAGCGGAATTAACAATGAAATCTTATAGGGATAAGATTGGATTTTTGGAGCAACAATTTAAGGAAACCTACACATCCAATCAAGTGTTAACCAAGCAAGCTCATCAACTCAAATCGGATCTTCAACAATTTTCCTCGGGTTCGAAAAAGTTGGATAACATGCTCGGGTTAGGTCAAACGAACAAGTTGGGCCTCGGATACGAAAGGACATATGTTGAGAAGGATCAAAAGACGACATCGAAAGTCTCAACAAATT
This sequence comes from Aechmea fasciata, assembly GCA_025177825.1. Lineage (NCBI taxonomy): Eukaryota > Viridiplantae > Streptophyta > Magnoliopsida > Poales > Bromeliaceae > Aechmea > Aechmea fasciata. The sequence goes on from CM045939.1 coordinate 6,583,141, forward strand.
TAAAAGCAAAGGTATGTCACCGATGCGGAGTCAAGGGACATATCAAAAAGAGTTGCCCGAACAAGACAACGAAATCTCAATCGCACCTTCTTCTATTCGGTATCTCCCACGGAATCAAATAGGAAATCAAGTTAGTCGAGTACCTCGTGCAAACCGAATCTCAAAACCGAACCATCAAGGGAGTTCTAATTCTAAGCCTCAACGAAAATATCAACCGAAGGTTCAAGCATCGAAACGACTAACGGTTGATCCCAATACAAGGCAAATCAAACCGAACGTCGACAAGCAAAGACAACGAAAGATCCAACAAGTGTGGATTCGGAAAGGTGATATCTTTCCTTGTTATTCTTCTTAGCTTGTTTTTCGGTTATGTAATGCTTTGATAGGTGTATATTTCCTACTTTTATTCATTGCATTACATGCTTAGGCGATTTTTGGTACTTAGTGAATATCTTTGATGCTTGAGTTTCTTGTGTTTGAAAATCGTCTTTGAGGAAAGGTAAAGGGGAGTTTTTAAAATTTTTGAGAGTGGCAATGATTGAAAATCATAAATGTAGAGAGATTAAAGGTTTTTCAAAAAGCCTTAACCGGTATTTAAAGTCAATTCAAATTGGACTAAATTCATATTAATTATCGGCTTTACTTCACTTGTTATTATTTTGACGATAATTTAATATGTGATTTCTTCTTACATACATTCATCAAAATGTTGAAATTAATTTTAATCTTTTAGTAATTAATTCATCTTGGTAGTGAATGATTGAATATAATTGATGGATATTTGCTAATTGACTAAGATTCGTCAAAATTATTTTCAATTATGAGATTGTCTAATTTAGGGGAGTTTGAATATTTTTTTTTTAAAAAAAGGAAAAACTCCTAAGTATAAAAGATGTGGAAAGAGTTACATCCGAAAGGAGTGTGAAAACTACCACCACATGTAGGAAAGAGCTACCACCCGGTCGTCGACGTGTGTGAAGCTACCACATGAGAAATTATATGAAAAACCGAAAAGGTTGAAAAAAATATGTATATATGAATATTTTAATATTTTCGATATAAGGTGATAGTTTGAAAAAGATGCTCAAAGAGCCACTCCCGGTGCTTTATTAGTTAAATCTCTATTTTGAACGAGTTGCGACAAATTGGTGTCAATTTGTCAAATTTCTAAAAATTATTTTTCATCAATTTCCATCTTGATGACTTTAAATCATTAGATTTTTCTTAATATCAAATTTTGATGAATTGATGTCTTTTGAAATCAAATAATATTTTATTTTCATCATAGTAATTTTTGAAGTGAAATCATTAATTTTATGAAATTAATCTAATTTTGAAGGATTTTTGAGAAAACAAGGCAAATTTTTTTAATGAGGAGGACACGAAGTGATTTTACCTTTTTTTTTAGTCTCATTATCTATGTTTTATCTTTTTTCTCTACTTTTAACTGTGACGTGACTACTTTCTATTTGCTAGTTTGTTTTTCTCTCTATTTGTGTTTCTTTTTGACAATTTTTGACAAAAAGGGGGAGAAGAATTGGAAACTTGAATTGAATTTCAAGCGGGGAGAGATTTTCATGAACAAAGGGGAGAGATTGTTATTTTCATATATTAGATTTTCATGAACAAAGGGGAGAGATTGTTATTGTCATATATTTTCTTTACTATCGACCTTGTTTATGAACTTTGTTCGTGGAGAAAATTGTCTTTTTGCAGGTTTTTGAAATCAAAACATCAAGACTCCTTGTGTCTAAGTCATAGAGTTTGTTTAGGAGTTGCAAAATTATAATTTTGTATTTCTTTGGATCTTTCACGCGAGAAGTTCATTGTTTTGGTGATGGCAATGAATTTCATTTTTTTGTGAGTTGAGCGTTGTGAGTATTTTAATGTAATTTTGGGTTTTGTCACGAAATTGCCAAAGGGGGAGATTGTTACGGATTTTATGTTGGCATATTTCGTGAAGTTAGTTCGGAGTCTTGAAGGTTTAGAGAAGATGAGACGAAGATCGAAGACTCAGACTCGAAACGTAAATCCACAATGCTCGGTAAGTTCAAATACTGATGATGATGATTTATATACTTTAACAAGTGTTTAGAAGACATTAGGATTGTTGAAATTGAGTTTTAACTAATTTGGTTCTTCACTCGCATATTCTGTTGAGAGGACCGGTCTCCACATTGAGAGGACCGGTCCCAAGAAGCACCCTCTCGCGCACCTTTAGACGCAGGACCGGTCTCCACAATCGGAAGACCGGTCCCGTAGAGCTCCCTATGCGCAACTTTGCAGAGAGGACCGGTCTCCACAAAGGGAGGACCGGTCCCGCAGGCCGGAAATTCACATATCGCTGAAGAAGACCGGTCCCCTGGCATGTGAGACCGGTCCCTCGGTGATTAATATTTTATTGCGCAAGGGAGGACCGGTCTCTGATCTGGAGGACCGGTCCCTCGATACGAAATCTGTTTTAAAGATTTATTTTTTCTAATCCAAATCTATCTAGAAGTCTTCTAAACCTATAAATAAGATGTAGGGGTGTTTCTAAAAGATGATTAAGCCTAGATTATTTATGAAAAACCCTAGAAGCTTGTAGGTAGCCGTTTTCCTCATCTTCTACATCAAGCTTCTCCCAAATTGATTCTCGGTGCCCTAATTCTTAATGTTTTTCTAGAATCAATTTGAGAATTGCTTAGAGATTATTCCCATAGATCTTTAATGAGAATCTAAGCAATAAATCATCATCGATCGTATTGTTTTTGCTCCGGACGGAGTGCGCTCGTGGATTCGAGTGGGCGTCGTGGATTCGGCGTGATCAAGGCTTCGTGGATTCGAAGTGGAGGCGTTTCGTGGATTCGGGACGTGGCGTTCGTGGACTCGGACGTGAGGGCGTGGACAACCCGAAGGAGGATTGCGCGGAGATCCATAGGAGAGTTAGAGAGGTCGAGTCCGTGGAGTTCGGTATCACCTTGTAATCTTTTCTCTTATTGATTGTTTATTCGCGTGTTGGTCCCGTGGGTTTTTTACTCCGAGTTTGGAGTTTTCCCACGTAAATCTCGGTGTGCTTTTTATTTTCCGCATTTACTTTTTAAAGCATAGAGATTTATGGTTTTTGGCCGATACACCTATTCACCCCCCTCTAGGTGTTGTTTGATACAATCTAGATAGATCCTTGGGGCTTCCCCGTAACTCACAGACAGGGTCTCGTGGAGACGGATGTTGAGCATCACCGGTGGTTAGTATCGCATAGTTCGATTGGTAATCCTGTGCATCAAGTGATGGACTTGCATGGATCATGTGTTGGTTTGACTGCAATATTGAGCGAACAAATTGTTTAGCTCAATGGGTATTGTCAACCTTGGATCTTTTGGTCAGATGGAAAAATGAGGTCTTGGATCTCGGACTGTCGAATGCCACATGTGGCTTTCCACTGATTGAGGTTTGACTTTGGTAGTTGTCGGGTGACTGGTGTGAGACTGTGGTCTTCAAGGTGGGTATTTCGACTCAGGTTTTGGACAACGATACATTTAGCACGTGGTGAGCTAATTGATGTTGTGGGCGAGTAGGAGTGTGTCGTTTCGGACTACGGAAACATACTCCAAACTCGCGGTGTTGTCCGTGACTTTTCTATGTGAATTTTCGACGTAGTCGAGTCGGTTACGGCTATGCGGACCAAAGTTGAGTGCACCTAGTAATTCTGAGGGATGAATTATTATCTCAGAATTTGCAAGATGGGATCGGATAATTCTGGATGCGGGTCTGTCTTTGTCCGCAGGTTATAAGATGGATATGATTCCAGTGAATCTTGATCCGTAGATTTGGGATGGAATGTTTACCCTCGTCTTGTCCAGGTGGGACCGAAGCCCTATCCTTTCCCTATTCGGAATATTGATTCTGTCCAAACACAAGGAAGTGTGATTGACCAGTACTCAAAGGTGATACCGCATTGGAGCAAAGATTCCAAATTTGATTATGGTGGGTACCTGGTCAAGTTTCGGGACTTCACCATCCACACTGATGGGTCCGTGCGTTCCAAAGGCAGATGGTGCGTGCCCAGTGACTCGGAGTTGAGGAGCGACATCCTATCCGAGGCGCACCGATCCCCTTACACGGTTCATCCAGGCGGAACCAAGATGTATCGCGACTTGAAGCAGAATTTCTGGTGGCCTGGATTGAAGCAAGATGTGGCTCAGCACGTGGCTCGGTGCTTGGTTTGCCAGCAGGTGAAAGCCGAGCATCAGCGACCGGCAGGAAAGCTGCAACCACTTCCTATACCTGTGTGGAAGTGGGAGCAGATTACGATGGATTTCGTCACTGGATTGCCTCGATCACAGCGAGGTCACGATGCGATTTGGGTCATAGTCGATCGGTTGACGAAATCAGCTCACTTCCTGCCGATTCACACGACGTGGTCCCGAGATCGGCTGGCACAGTTATATATCGACGAGATCGTCCGGCTTCATGGTGTGCCAGTGTCGATTGTGTCTGATCGGGACACCCGCTTTGTTTCCCACTTCTGGAGGAGTCTGCAGCAGGCTATGGGTACGAAGCTAAATTTTAGTACGGCATTCCATCCGCAAAGCGACGGACAGTCGGAGCGCGTTATCCAGACTCTTGAGGATATGCTTCGCGCTTGTGTCCTGGATTATGGAGATGGATGGTATCGTTACTTATCACTGGTGGAATTCGCCTATAATAATCGCTACCGAGCATTGGGATGGCACCATACGAGGCGTTATATGGGCGCCCGATGCTCTGCCTCCTATCTGTTGGGACGACGTCGGTGAATGCCAGTTGATTGGGCCAGACTTAGTGGAGGATGTGGAGGCAAAGGTGCGCATTGCGAGAGAGCAGCTTCAGACTGCACAGAGTCGACAGAGGAGCTACGCGGACCAGCGGAGGCATGACCTAGAGTTTCAGGTCGGTGAGCATGTGCTGCTCAAGGTATCGCCTTCCAGGGGGATCAAACGGTTTGGTTTGCGGAATAAGCTTAATCCGCAATTTGTGGGACCGTTTGAGATTCTAGAGCGTGTTGGTCCGGTGGCGTACAGGTTGGCTCTACCTCCAAGTCTCGCCCGGGTTCACAATGTCTTCCACGTGTCCATGCTCCGGAAGTACATTCCTGATCCGTCCCGTGTCATCGGCCGACGTCGGTTTCGGGAGGATCGAGCTATGATGAGGCACGTTGCGAGTTTTGGCACGTGAGGCGAAGCAGTTGCGGAACAGGAGCATTCCGTATGTGAAAGTCCAGTAGGAGAATCACGAGGAACGCGAAGCTACGTGTGAATTTGAGTCTGCTATGCGGGAGCATTATCCGCATTTGTTTACGGGGGATCCTTGATTTAAGTTTTGGGGACGAAACTTCTTGTAAGGGGGGAATGATGGAAAAACTGAGATTTTTCTATAATAAGAATTAAACCCTTTGTTGACGGTGTTTATGTGTGTAATTTAATTACAAAAGCACTCGTCAAATTTCAGGTGAAAATGAGCTAAAACGGAAAAATTACGCGACAGGACTTCGACTTAAAGTGAACTCGGATTTTAAGTCGCGGAGTAGAGAAGGGTCTGGTGCGTAGAACTCCGAATATAGGACTTCAATAGTTCGTTTCGAACGGCTCGCCTATTCCGAATCCAATGGCACTGACGGAATTGGATTCTGATGCACGGTTTTCTAGAAAAAGGGGTTTTGAATGATTATACATATATAATTAAATAAATGAAGTTATGGAGGAAATAAAGAGGGGGTGTTTTGTCGCAGATCGGAGACCAATCGAACGAAACAATATGCTAGATTCGATGTTTCCGTCGTCTTTGTGCAGATCGGAAATCAGACGGACGGATCTTCGGGAATTGCAAGATATTCGCAGAGGGGTCAAAACTGCAAAATGGCGAATCGCGAAAAGTTGTAATATTTTATGCGCCGAATTGCGAGATTTTGAATGTAGAAGGTCATACGCGCGAGATTCACCTATTGGTAGGGACTAGAGTGCAAATGGAGGACTGCGGAGGGCTAAAATGCAATTTGGCCACATGTATATAAATGTTAGTTTTAGGGTTTCATGGAGAAACCCTAAAGCAAGGCCTCTTCATGTCCCTCTATCACCCCAAACCGCCTCCATCTCCTCCACTGCCATCTCGTGCGCGCGCCCCGGCCGCCACAAGCAACTCCGGCCGCGGAACCGTCCCGACCTCTCTCTCCTTCTCTCCACTCTCCTCCAGTCTTCCATCATCTTTAGTTGTGGAACCGGCAAGGCTTGTGAAAGCTTGGATCTAGTATCCCTCGACTAGATCCACCCCCGGGCTTCCTCCTCCGGCCATCCCCCGCCGCTGAAGGTCGCCGGAGCCGCAGAAGCCACCTGCGGCCAGATCGGGTCCGTCCAGACCGAGCTCGGGTGAGAGGGAGAACCGCTCGCCGCCCACGCTTGAAGAAGGTAGGGTTGCCCTTCCCCGACCTCGGGCAACCTCGGCACACCTTCCCCGGCATCCCCGTACACCGCCGGTCGCCGCGGAGGAGACTGCGGCCTCCCGGTTGGTGCGAGGCAGGGACAAGTCTCCTCGACTTCTCGGCGTCGCCGCCGCTCAGCGAGGGGAGCACGACACTCCCTCGACCTACGGCGCCGATCTACCGCCGTCCGGCCACCTCCGACCGCCGTCGCGGCTGGGAAGCTCCCAACCCGAGAGTAAAGGAGGGTTTTGATCTTCTCCGCCGCGCCTCCGGCCATCCTCCGTCGCCGGCCAGTGGGTGCCCTGGACCTCCCCGACCTGTCGCACCCACCACTGGCCGGACCGCCCGCCGCCTGACCGCCGGCGACGAGCCCTAGCTCCCTGGTCAGGTAGGTCTTGTAATTCAATAACAGCACTCTAGTCTAGGGTTTAGGGCACTGTTTTGGGTGATCCGATAGGTCTTTTTGACCTTGTGAGGTGAGCACGAACATCTGAATTTCGTGCTGAACACGATGCTCACCTCCGTTAAGGATTGCGATGCCCCGATTAGCGGGATAGTCGTACTTTACGCGCTGTGCGCGATGTTTCGCAGATTTCACGTCGCTCGTGCGCGTGCTACGAAGGCCGACAGTGCTCCGAAGGGTGAGCACGGTCTTCGGCACATCAAAACCTCTCGACAATGTAATCGTGCGATTTATTGAGCCTTTGGTTTGCGTCCACGGTCCATAAAAGCCACAGAATCGCATGAAATAATGCGATTTTGTGTAACGACAGGGGCTTTTATGCAATTGTAAATTTTGTGGACAGTGTAGACGGCGTATACATGCTGTGGGTAACCTCTGGATTGATCGTCCAAGGCCCCAAGTCTTTACAGAAAATCAAAAGTGATTTTCGGAGCGTTTTGCGGCGAAATTCGCCGACGGAACGTATTTACGATTCGAATTTCTTCCGACGATACGTAGAGGGTATTGGCGATGTCGCTGAGCCTTGTTGGCTGGTCACCCACGTCATTTTGAGGGTTCGGAAACGACGGGTGAGCGACAGTGGGTTCCGGTGTCAAAATTGGCACTTCCGGGAACTCAGATCGGAACGGTTGTTCAACATCGATCGTTTCGAGGTGCGATGGCACCATCGCTGCCAAGTTGCACTAAAATTGACAATTAGTGGCAGCGGGAGACTCATACTATGATTCGGGAAGTTTCGGGATACTCTGTAAGTCTCGGTGAAGTTCCGGTGCAGTTTTCGTGACTTCCGGACGTTTCGGCAATCGGTTTTGGGAAACCGATTTCCGTGGGTTCATTAGTGGGGCTTTGTGAGTAGTGATACTTGTGTTTGGGGGTTAGACTCTAACCCGGTGAGCCTTTCGTAGGTTCGGGTGCTTCGCAGTCAGCAGATCGACTTCCACATATATATACAGGTGGGTATCACAGGTTGCCGTCGGTACAGTAGTGCAAGCTTGGTAACGTTCCTTCCACCCTTACTGTTTATATTGCTTACCATTTACATATTGAGCCTTGCACCCGTATTTACTCTTTACTCTACTCAGTTGTTTCCATACTAGTATCATGTGTAGGAGTAGAGTAGATTTATCAGTATATTCTACTTCGGTGACCTGGTTGGTTGAGTTGCATATTCTACTTCGGAGACCTAGTTGGTCAGTTGCACTTTATACTTGAGACCTAGTTGGTCAGTTGCATTCTATACTTGAGACCTAGTTGGTCAGTTGCACTCTATACTCAGTACCTAGTTGGTCTTTCTAGATACATGATGACCTATGTGGTCGATGGGCCCTGGGGGGCAGGATTGTCGGCTAGTTGCCGATGGATGATTTTTGAGCATGTCTACATTTGTAACAACCCACTACCTCGTAAAACGCGCCGAGTTCTGTCAAAATGAGCGGAACGCGGAGTGAGTCAATTAGAAACACAAGGTTCCAGGTGTTTTAGAACTTGTGTGAAGTGAAAACGGGCCTCGAGGAGCAAGAAACTGCAATTCTGCAAAAGTTGCAGAATTGGAGCAGCAGAGACCGGTCCCCATGCATGGAGACCGGATGCCACAAGCACAGCGGCCGCGGCGAAAAATTGGCTAAGTCTGGAGTTACGCTTGTGGGATCCGGATCGGAGGCGAGACCAGGACCACGAGACCGGACCATGAGGTGAGACCGGTCCCCACTGCGAAGTCGGCGAGAAAAATGGCTAAGTCCCCGAACCCCGGCTTACGGGATCGGATCCCATGGCAGTCCGGATCCACGAACCGCGCCGATTCGAGCGGTTGTAATTTTCGTGAATGGAGGGGCTTTTGGGCAATTGTCACAACACAATATGTACCCAATGGCTTCCTCTTCCACGACCATTCACCCCCAACACACCTCTCTCTCATATCTCTCTTTCTCTCTCTAGAAAATATCTCCTAGAGCTTGGAGAAGTTGGAGAAGGAGCTTGGAGAAGGTGATCTTGGTGGCTTTGGAGCTTGGAGAAGACTTAGAAGCTCTCCTACAAGGTGGAACTTGGATCAAGGTGAGGTTTCTATGAGAACTAGGTTAGGGTTTGGGTTTTCCTCCCTGTAACCTAGGGTTTTGGAGCTTCTCTCTTGTTTAGAAGCCTCTTGAGGCTTGGGCTCCCTGAAAATCCATGGTAGCTCAAGGTCCTCTCATGGTGAATCCTTAGGGCTTCAAGTAGATATGTCACGCCCCGGGACCCAGCGGAAGCCCGCCCGGCGCGTGCCGGACCCGCCGTATGTCTACAACATACAAGGCGTCTAACAAAAACGATAAATAACCACAAAAATAAGAAGAATCTAAAAGCATCAGAGCAGTATAACAACTAGAATTCTAAACTAATAAGCATACAAGAAGTAGATAAATAAAAGTACCAAGATTCCACTAAAAACTATAAAAAGGGGTACAACCAAAGATCGCAAGGTAAAAACTAACATAATACATGGTGGTCTCTATAAATGGATACAAATATCACTCTCTCACAAAAACACAAAAGAGAGGAAAAACCACCTAAACAGTAGTGGCAAAAGAAGCTAGCTACGGGCTAACTAGACGCGACTCCCTTGCCGCGATCCCGTGCCTCCACCGGTGCCGAAGGCTCTGAAACACATTAGAAGAAGAGGGCGTGAGAACTATTAATTAATAGTTCCCAGTGGGCAATTACTGACTTCAGTTGCATGCTCCACTAGGCCCAAAACTAAGCAAGTAAGAGTAAGCGAAAATAATTAAAGAGTAAGCTACTAAAGCATGATATCCCACATAAGTAAATACACTATTCTAAGCATGAATAGAAAGCACTATAAGTAAAACGAAGTTCCCAACTTGATAGTAAAAGATTTAAGTTTACTATTCTAGTCACGGTCCATAATGTCCACAAGTGATAGTAAAGTGTTAAAGTTTACTACTCTAGTTAAAGTCCACAGTTTTCTTTAAACTACATTAAGTTTAAGTACAAAAAGATCAACCCGAAGGCGATATGGCCGATGCCCACCCGAAGGCTGCCTTGCCCAAATGCCGAGCCTAATTACCCCGTAGTAGTCAACATTCCCACCCTAGGAATGAGGCGTCCCACGGCAATCCATTTCGGCGCCCAATCCCGCACGGCGAATACATGAAACGCGTTGGCCAACTCCGGAGTGCCGGCTTGTAGGGAGCGACCCTCACAAGCATGTGCGAATGAGTACAATGGCATAAAGTCACAAAACTCATCATATGTCCCAAATCGTCATGTCTCTAACATGGAATCTACAAGTGTCCAAAAGGCCTATCTCTATGTCATCATGTCTCTAACATGGAAATAATAGATGTCCAGTGGCCTATGTCCAGTCTCTATGTTGCCGTTTCATAGTTTTTTAAGTTCAGTGCCGCTTGATGACACTTAAGCTTTTCTAAGTTCCAACGAGAGTTCAATGTTCATAATTACATTATCCAAGCTATAGAAACATGAATGGCACACTCCCAGTGCCCACAAAGCCCACCCTCATATGCATCTTTGTTTAACCCAGAAAGCTCTACTATATAGAGTGAAAATTTTATCATACATAAGGCATGCATTTTAAGTGGTTCAAAATTCATAATAAATCTATTTAGCATGAATATGCATTCAAAATAATTAAATCAAACCGAATAAGCACTTAGGAGCCATTTGCTCCTATGCTCATGAAGCCAAACCCACCAAGTGCGAAAAGCGTTGCTCCGAACCGCTAACGAAGCTTCGATAATCACTCCTTGAGTCTGAAAAGCACACCCTAGGAGTTACAAGCTAAGAAGATAAACCTTGAGTTCACACTTTAAGGAACTCTACAAAAGGTTGGAGAAAACTCACCGAATGCGAAGGAAACTCTCTCGATCTCCAAATGGGAGTTAGAGTCCTTCCAATCCAACCTAAATCAAAGTTCTAAACCCATCAATTAGGTCCCAAATGCCCTAAATCGAAAATCCCCAAATCCTAACCCTAGAATCCAAAACTGGGGTTTCATCTCAAAGAAACCTCCAAAATCCAAAACTAGAGGAGGAAAATCGTTCGCATACCTCTAAGAAGCTCTAAACAAAGCTCAAAAGGCCCTAGGCTTGAAGCTTGATCCGCCACAAAGCTCCAACCACCAAGCTCCAAGCTCCAACATTGGTGATGTTGCCTCTACCAAGCACAAAGAAGCAAAAGGAGGGTTTTAATCCTCTAAAAATCTAACCAAAACCCTAAAAAACACAAGGGAGTAGAGAGAGGAGCTCCTCCTACCTCTTTGCTGCAATGGGGGTGCTCAAATGGAGCCCTAGGGTGAGGGGGTAACCTAATAGAAGCAACAAAATGCTAAAACACCCCTGCAGTTTGAACTGCTCGAATCTGCCAGTTTGTACCGGTACAAATCGGTTGTGTCGGTATAAACCTGTAACGACCAAACCGAGCCTCGGGTTTGCCAAATCTGCCCTTTTATCTGGGTATAAATCTCGGTGCTGTCGTATAGCCATCATTTTATACGGTATAGACACCATTTTGTACCGGTACAAAGGCCTGAGAATTCCAACTTGAGAGCCACCTAAAATCCAACTTTTTGGACTTTAGTGCTAGGGATTCATCCACTAACCTCGGTACACGTGCCATAGGTCGAAACACAGTCAACGACTCTCCAGAAAATCTGGAAAAGCTCCAAACTCAAGTCGAATACTCGAACTTCGCAATTTGCGCAAGTCCAGTATGTTACATTCACCCCTCCTAAAAAGGAGTCTCGTCCGCGAAACTCAAAAGCGAACTCATACCTCAAGTTTCCATCTGAAAGAGATGGGGGTAGCGCTCCTGCAGTGCGCTCTCAGGCTCCCACGTGGCCTCCCGCTCCTCGTGGTTGCTCCAAAGAACCTTCACGTACGGAATGTCCCGATTCCGCAGCTTCTTCACTTCGCGAGCCAAGATCTTCACTGGTTGCTCCTCGAAGCTCAAATCCTCTATCAGCTCTATGGGTACAGCCTCCAATACATGAGCCGGATCAAGGATATATTTCCGAAGGACCGATACATGAAAGACGTTGTGTACGCCCGATAGGTTCGGTGGTAGAGCAAGTCGATACGCTACCGGACCTATACGTTCCAAGATCTCATAGGGTCCAATGAATCGAGGACTCAACTTGCCTCGGATTACAAATCTCTGAATTCCCTTTGAAGGCGAGACTATCAAGAAGACATGATGTCACGCCCCGAGACCGCTACCAATTTGGTTCGGTTCGAGAACGCCGATCAGGCGCCGAACGGACAGCACCTCCCCTGTCCGCCCAAGGCTCGACAACAAGTCATGTACAAAGAATTGCCCAGGAAATGAAATTCTACACCATACATGACAAAAAGATGCACCTAAAGGTGCGAACAACAATAAGAGCAAGATAAAAGTATTCCATACAAGTAATATAAAGAGAGAAGAGTCTAACTATTACAAACATTCAACATTCGTTTACATTGTTTAACTTCAAAATATAAATACATGTTCATCTCCCAAAATGTAGGTTACATCATTTCTTTATACAATTTTGACTCCAAAATATACCACGGGTGGCTCTAATGCAAGTAGGTGGCCACTATCAACTAGGGCGCGATGCCCTTAGCGATCCTCCTCGGCCGTGAGCTAGTGTGATAGAGTGGGGTGAGAACTAACTTCCTTAGTTCCCAGTGGGCTCGGCCACCGACCCCACCGATCTCCCCACTAGGTCTAAGCAGGCAAAAGCAGGTAGATAGATAGATAGATAATTTAAAGCTGTAACTGCGGTAAGTAAAGCATGATATAAACAATGCAACTACTGCTATGCCTGAAACAACAAAATCATGATATAGTTATGAAATATCTATCATGCTACTATGTTCCAATCAAGTATGTATGAAATACTCATTATGTTCTTATGTTATTACCCAATCCTTGGCTAGCCCGTAGGCACGCCCACGACTCAACACATTCAACCTCATGGGTTGTCTGGACCCCACATAGGCTATCCCTCGGGACCCCACATAGGCTATCCCTATCGAATCACGTGCCAAGACCTCAGGGCTCGCACTACTCGTGTGGAGCGACCAACCACGAGCGCTGAGCAGTCTGTGTGAGTATGATCTTCTCCTCCATTTGGAGGGCATCCACGCAGGGGAAATCATACATAGGTGTTCTCTAACACTATGTCACATACCATTGTCATTCATCAAGTTCTATGCTTGGTTCCTGTAGCTCTAGTGTTCTTTACACTAAGTTCAATGCCACTAGTCATCATGTTATCTACTTGGTATACATGTCACTAGTATTCTTTATACTATGTCATAATGTTAATCATCAAGTTATATACTTGGTTCACATTCACATATCTCTAGTGTTCTTTACACTAAGTCATAATGTCATAATGTCAATTATCAAGCTCTATACTTGGTTCATGTATCTCTAGTTGATAATCATGCATAATTAAATTGTCTCTAGGGTTCAATGTCATTTGCTCATTGCTATGCTTCCTATGTCCTAATGCAAATCTACGGTGCCGCACGATAAGGGAGGATGCAAGCATGCTCCCTATGTCCTAATGCAACCCCCCGTAGTCCCACACGATAAGGAAGCACACTAGAGTAGCCATCTAACCATACCAACCCTAGCGTGCATGAAAACGATACATATGTACATATATATGCAATATGACGAATAATTTACTTAGACATAAAAGGGAGCCCAATGGCCTCGGTAAGCACCCCCACCTTTTGGGATGTCCCTTGTAGCAACCACGTAGGTTTCGTTGCCTCGAACCTCTATTTTGACTCCCGGCCAATTTCGAAGTGAAAGTCTTTGTTTGGCTCGGATCGCTTAAACCGTTCGCCGAATCGACGAACCGTCGCCTCGCACGCGTTCGTGGACCTAACAATATGTTAGAAATGAGGTTAAAAGAGATCAAAACCTCATCCTAAGAAAAGCCCCAATTTGAGCCCTAGAATTTTGCCCCGAGCAAAATCCCACATTAGAGCCCTAATTGCTTGTGTAAACCATCCCTTAAGGATGCTAGGGTTCCAAGAAAATTGTTTCTAAGGAATAAAATCCATGCTGGAAGAAGCTACCATGAAAGCTCTTGAAGCTTACCTCAAGTAGAAGCTCCAATGGTGGAGAGGAAGAAGATGAAGCCAAGGATCTCCCTCTTAGCTTGCTTCTCCACCAAATCCTCCACCAATCCTTCCTCTCCTTTTCCTCTTTCTCCTTCTTCTTCTTCTTCTTCCTAGAGAGAGAGAGGGAGAGTTTATGTTTGTGTGTGTGTGGGAAATAACAGTGAGGGAGAGAAGAGAAGCCCTCTATAGGCTCTATTGTAACAAAATGCCAAAAGCCCCCTCAACAATTCAAAGCGCACCAACCGGGCATTTTCGAGTGTAGGGTCCAGGACATCCCCCCCGTTGTCCCGGACAAGACACTCTGCGAAATCCATTTTTGCCCACTTGACAGCCTGCTGGTTCCGGACAGCATCCATTGTCCGAACATTCATTGTCCGGACAGCATTCCTTTGTCCGGACCCAGTGGGTCTCCTCATTAACATTTAAGGACTTAGCCAAATTTCGGCATTTTTCGTTTCTTCTCCGTTTCGCTCGTTTCGCTCGTCTTGCCTCCGATTCTTTTCAAATCGCACCGAGACTTTCCAGACATGTTTTCGAACACGTTTTCATCATCTTTTCATCCACGCTAATGTCGGACTTAGCTCGCGACCCGACATAGCTTTTCGGGTTCCGTTTTCGCGCCTATGCGCACAAAAACGCCCGAAGGCTTCGAACTTCACTGGGAGCAACTCCGGTGCACTTTTTGCCTTCGGATCAACTTCGAACTTTCCGAAGTCCATCCAATCGACAATCAGTCGATTCTAAACATGGTGCAACTCTCGGATTTCGAGAATTCACGGATTGGCTTACGAAAAACCCTCAGGCCAGTTTCTCCAGCGTACGGGATCGGTCTTCACGGATTGTCGGACAATGGATGTCCGGACATTCCTCATTGTCGGATCCGAAACTAGTATTTCGGGACTTAGCCGAATTTCTTCCCACACACGATAGGGCTCCTTGTGGCATCCGGTCTCCATGGGATGTCCGGTCTCCACTGGCCAAAAACTGCAGAATGGAGCAGTTTGCACCATTTGCGGTCGAGGTCTACTCTAATGCACTTTTTGGCTTAGAGTCAGCTTCGATCTCTCCGATTCTCACCACTACGACACCTAGTCGATTCCGGATGAAGTACAATCCTCATATTTAGAGAATTCACTTTCTTACATCCTCCCCGCCTTAAAAAGAGTTTCGTCCTCGAAACGAACCCTTATACTTAACTGAAACTTAAATTTAAATTCATACCTCACTCCTCGAATAAATGAGGATGATGCGTTTTCATCTCGCTCTCGAGTTCCCAAGTGGCTTCACGATTGTCGTGATTACTCCACCGAACTCGAACATAAGGAATTTCACGATTCCGCAATTTGCGCACCTCCCGAGCAATAATTGCCACGGAAACTCTTCGTAGCTCAAGTCCTCTTGAAGCTCCGTGGTTCAAACATCATGGCATGTTCGGGATTGTGAACATATTTCCGAAGGTTGGAAATGTGAAACACGTTGTGAACGTCCGCTAGGTGCGGCGGCCATGCAATCCGATATGCTACCGCTCCAATACGTTCCAACACTTCGAACGGTCCAATGTATCGAGGACTTAGCTTTCCTCAAACTCCAAACCGCCTCACGCCTCTCATAGGCGAAACCTTCAAGAACACGCGGTCTCCTACCGCGAATTCCAAGTCTCTTCGGCGCTTATTCGCATAACTTCGCTGTCTCGATTGCGCCGTAAGCATCCGTTGGCGAGCAAGGCGAACTTTTTCTTCGGCCTCTCGCAACACTTCGGGACCAACCACAGCCCGTTCACCCACATCACCCCAGTGTACAGGTGTGACGCACTGGACTTTGCAAATTGCAATGTTCGAGTGTTAGATGTGAGATACGAGCTTTTCCAGTTTTTACGGAGGGTCGTTGGATCGTGTTCGACCTATGGCACGAGTACCGAGGTTAGTGGATGATTTCCAAGCACTAAAGTCCAAAAAGCTGGATTTTAGGTTGCTCTCGGGTTGGAATTTCATGCTTTTGTACCGGTACAAAATTGTTGCTATACCGGTACAAAATGATGGCTATACCGGTACAAGCCAAGATTTATACCGGTATAGATGAGCGGCTGGGCAGACCCGAGGCTCGGGTTTGCTGCCTCGCAGGGTTTATACCGGTACAAAACGGGTTTGTACCGGTACAAACTGGCAGTTTCCAAAATCCGAAACTGTAGGGGCTTATTGGCATTTTGTTGCTTCTAATATAGCACCCAGCCCTTAGGGCTCCTCTCTTGTGCTGAGAACAAGGGAGAGAAAGGTAAGGGAGTTTCTCTCTCTATCCCCTTTGCAATCTTTTGGATTTTGGGTGATTTCTTGTGGATTGATCTCCCTCTTCTCTCTCTTTTGCTTGTTGGTGCATTTTCCACCATGAGGGAAGGTTGGAAGCTTGATTTGGGAGCTAGTTGAAGGAAGATCTTCCACTTTGGTGACTCTAGAGCCTTGATTAGAGCTTCTAAGAGGTAAGCAACTTCTCCATTTCCTTTAGATTCGAGTTTGGTTGCTTCTCTATAGATGAAACCCTAGATTTTGGGAATTAGGGTTTTATTTGGGGCTTTTTGATTTGGGGCTTTTAGATTCCTTTTGAATGGTTTAGAACCTTTGTTTAGGTTGCCTTGGGAGGGATCTAGCTTCCTTTTGGAATTTCTAAGAGGATTGTTGCACATTTAGGTGAGTATTTCTTGACTTTATCCTAGATGTTTAAAGTTTGAACTCAAGACTTATCTCTTGAGGTTGTAACTCCTAGGATCTACTTTGTAGGGTACTAGGAGTAGGAATCGAAGCTTCGTTAGCGGTTCGGAGCGACGCTTGGAGCGACGGTGGGTTTGACCTCACCTAGCACAATGAGAAATTCTCATTGGTGCTTATTTGCTTATGGTTAAATGGAAATTAGTTCATTTTAATGCTATTTGATTTATTTGTGAATTTTAGAATGCTTAAGATACATATGTTATGTGTAATGCAATTTTTCTCTATATAGTAGAGACGTATGCATGTGAGAGCTGAAGCCTTGTAGCATTCTATTTGGAAACTTGAAACTATATGTTTAAGAGGAATTTTGACATGTGTTTGAGAACATAGAACTATACATGACATAGGAGAAAAGCCCTTGTCATTAAGCGGCATTGGCTTGGCATCAAAAGTGTAGAATAGTGAGCTAATGTCATCAAGCGGCATTAGGCTCGTGAATGAACTTGACATAGAGAATCTAGTGTCATGAGAATATTTGAACTAGACCTTAGGGCTACTAGTTACTATTTCCATGTTAAGACATGAGGTTTGGACTTGAGACTTGACTTTACTTGTTGCCATTTGTGCTCTTTCGCACATGCTTGTGAGGGTCGCTCCCTACAAGCCGGCACTCCGGAGTTGGCCTTCGCGATTCGTTCGCGCGTGCGGTGTTGAGAAACCTACGGGACCGTTGGGACAGACTCATTCCTTGCGGGGGATGTTGGGCTACCACGGTACTTAGGTGGCACAAGTTGGATTACTATGGTAAATCCTAGTGAAAGAGAATTGAACTTGAACATTCAACTTTACTAAATGACAATCACTACTAGATAAGACTTAGTAGTTGGATTATGTGGATTTCACTTGGAGTTATAGTATACTTGTTAATGCTTTAATTACCTTGTAGTATACTTGTTGGTTATAGTAAAACATCTCAATTTATATGTTGGAACGGGAAACTATGACATCTAATTTTGAAACATAGTTATGGTAGCATTTCTTTATGCTTTATTTGCAAGCTTATTTATATCGCGCTCTTACTCTCTTTTTCTTTTGGGCCTAGTGGTGCAATGGTGCAGGTCAGTAATTGCCCACTGGGAACTATAAATTATAGTTCTCACGCCCCTGTTTCTGTTTCCTTTTCAGTGCCTTCCGCATCGGGAGGTTAGGGATCGCGGCAAGGGTGTTGCTTCGGGTTAGCGGCACTCGGCGAGGAGTTCGATAGGTGGATGCTTCTCTATTTCATGTTGTTTAGAGAGGTTGTGAGTTGTTCCTGTATTTAGCGAGACCACCACATTGGGAGACAGTGTGGTTTTAACCTTATGTTCTTTTGGTTATGTTGTTAGTCTCTTTATGCTTTAGTCTACCTACTCTCTACTTGTTGATAGGGCTAGCTGTATGTTGCTCTGATATCCATAGTTTTAGCCTATTGCATGTTTTTATTTCCGCTGTTTTTAGTAGACGCCTTGTATGTGTTGACATATGGCGGGTCTGGGCACGCTTTGGGGAAGGTCCTGCCGACCCCGGGGCGTGACAACAGGAGATCGGCACTTTCGTCCGTAAAGGACTTCAAATGGTGCCATCTCCACACTAGCTTGGTAGCTGTTGTTGTAGGCGAACTCGGCCATTGGCAAATATTTGGCCCAACTTCCTTTATAGTCAATGACACACGCTCGCAACATATCCTCCAGAATCTGAATAGTCCTCTCTGACTGTCCATCTGTCTGAGGGTGAAATGCGGTACTAAACTCGAGTGGTGTGCCAAGGGCTTCCTGTAGGCTCTTCCAGAAATGTGAGGTGAATCGGGGATCTCGATCTGATACAATCGACTTCGGCACCCCATGCAATCTGACCACCTCATCTAGATATACCTGCGCCAGTTTCTCGCCCGGGTAGTGTGGATCGGTAGAAAGTGTGCGGACTTTGACATACGGTCCACAATCACCCAAATCGCGTCGTGGCCGCCCGTCGAACGAGGCAGTCCGACCACGAAATCCATCGCGATATCTTCCCATTTCCAAACTGGGATAGGTAGGCTTTGAAGTTTTCCAGCTGGGTAACGGCGTTCCGCCTTCACTTGCTGACATACTATACATTGCGCCACAAGGCGTCCAATGTCCGCCTTCATCCCCGGCCACCAGTACTGCATTTTCAAGTCCTTGTACATCTAGGTGCCGCCCGGGTGAATACTGTAAGGAGCCCGATGAGCTTCCTCCAAAATCAGTTTTCGGACCTCTTCATTCTCGGGTACACACCACCGGTTGCGGAACCGAAGTGCACCCTCGGCATCTATGGTGAAATCGCCACCGTGCTCGCTCTCAATGTCGCGCCGCACCTTTTGGAGATTAGGGTCCGCAGGTTGGAGACTCTTGATCCGCTCCAACAAGGTCGATCGAACAATAAGAGCCGATAATATAGCCGGTACTTCCGGAGCTACAACTTCAAGATTTAGTCGCTTCATCTCATGACAAAGAGGCTCCTGAGCCGTAACCTTTAACGCAAGGTTTTCCACCGACTTCCTACTAAGAGCATCGGCGACTACATTCGCCTTCCCGGGGTTGTAAAGGATCGAAACATCATAATCCTTTAATAACTCCAACCACCGCCGTTGGCGCATGTTCAACTCCTTCTGCGTGAACAAATATTTCAGACTTTTGTGGTCCGTGTATATTTCGCAACGCGCACCATACAAATAGTGTCTCCACAACTTAAGAGCAAATACCACCGCGGCTAGCTCTAAGTCATGGATAGGGTAGTTCTTCTCATAGGTCTTCAACTGACGGGACGCATATGCGATTACCTTCCCGCCCTGCATCAGAACACACCCCAAGCCTGAATAAGACGCGTCGCTATAAACCACGAAGTCTTCGCCTTGCACCGGCAACGCGGGCACCGGAGTCGAAGTCAATCTATCCTTCAACTCTTGGAAACTCCGGTCGCACTCGTCGCTCCAAACGAACTTGGTGCCTTTCTTCGTTAGACGGGTAAGTGGAATTACAATTTTCGAGAAACCTTCCACGAACCGCCTATAATAGCCCGCTAAGCCCACAAAGCTTCGGACTTCCGTGACATTCGTAGGGCGCGGCCAATCCTTGATTGCCTCTATTTTCCTCGGGTCAACAGAAATTCCGCCCTCAGAAATAACGTGCCCCAGAAATGCAACTTCCCTCAGCCAAAAGTCGCACTTCTTCAGTTTGGCATATAACTTCTCCTCCCGAAGGATTTGAAGTACTAAGCGTAAATGCTCCGCATGTTCCCCGTCACTGCGGGAATAGACCAGTATGTCATCTATGAAGACTACCACAAACTGATCTAAATACTTTCTGAAGACACGGTTCATTAAGTCCATGAACGCTGCCGGGGCATTCGTGAGCCCAAACGGCATCACCGTGAATTCATAATGTCCGTACCGCGTACGGAATGCGGTTTTCTGAACATCCTCCGGCTTAATCCTCAACTGATGATAGCCTGATTGGAGGTCAATCTTTGAGTAAACACTCGACCCCTGCAACTTGTTCTTGATCGTGACCTTGTTTAACTCGCGGTAATCCACGCAGAGTCGGAATGTCCCATCCTTCTTTCGCACAAACAACACGGGGGCTCCCCACGGCGATACACTCGGCCGGATAAATTCCTTATCAAGGAGATCCAACAATTGAGCCCTCAACTCTTTTAATTCCGCCGGCGCCATCGGATATGGAGCCTTCGAAATCGGCGCGGTTCCGGGAACCAAGTCGATTACAAATTCGATTTCCCGCTCTGGCGGTATTCCCGATAATTCGGTAGGAAATACGTCGGGGAACTCCCGAACTACTGATAGTTCCTCGAGTGTCGGGGTCACTCGCTCAACTTCTACAACGGTCGCCATATAGGCGGCGCAACCGCTGCTAACAAGCTTCCTCGCTCTCGTCGCCGACACTGTCGCGGCGAAGCAAGAACTCTTACACGCCTTGTAAACAAGTTCCTCTTGTCCTGGCTCACGAAACGTGATCACTTTCTCTTTGCAGTCAATCGACGCATAGTATTTCGAAAGCCAGTCCATGCCCAATATCACGTCAAAATCCTTCAACCCTTTTAGCACTAAGGTTCGGATTGGCATTATCCAGTCACCTATCTGCACTGGACATGCAGGGCATTCTTTATAAATATGAATTACCGGGACTATCCATTCGCCACACCTTTTCACAAGCCTTTATATCTATATCATGAGCTCGTGCAAACGATTTACTTATGATTGAATTAGTGGCACCCGTGTCAAACAAAGCTCTGGAGCGTACTCCATTAACTAAAACCATACCCGCCACAACTTCACGTTTGCTCGGCTTCGGCGAGTTCCTCCACTTGGGCTGGAGCGGCGAATACCCGTCCGCTCGGCGGTCGTGGTAACTCGGGGGCCGACGCGGAGCCATCGCGCGTCCGGCCGACATAGCAGCAGGTGGCGCTCCTCCATAGTAAGCCGGCGTCGCCGGAGTCGATGCCACTGACGGGGTAGGCGGGGCCCTCGCTGGACAATCGCGGCTAATATGCCCCTCTTGCCCACAATTGTAGCACTTGCCCAGCCGCTGTCTGCATTGATGTGCCCGATGATTCCCGCCACCACAAATAGTGCACCTCTGCGGTCCACGACTCCACGACTGCGTTCGTGGGTTCTTCGGGGGCTTCTTGGAACTTGATTGTCCCCCCGAAGGACTGCCCGATCGCTTCTTTCCTTTATCCTTGGACGCCGCCATAAGCTCACGTTCCTCGCGCACATGAGCGTCGCCGTGCTCCGCCCATAATGCACGATCAAATATCTCAGCATAAGTAGTGAGCTTCAATATTTGCACCGCCCGGTATATACTCGGTCTGAGTCCTCGCAAGAACCAGTCCGCTCGGTCTCGGTCATCACGTACAACTTAGGAACACGATCAATAATGTGGGAGAATTCCTGCTCGAACTCCGCTACAGAGCGGTCTCCCTGCCTCCAAGTTCTGAACTTCTCCTGCACCTTTCGCTTCACCGTGTCCGGGAAGTAGTTGGCGTACATCTCCCTTTTGAACTCCTCCCAGGTGATAGGCGGGAGATCAGAAAGCCTATCTCGCTTCAATCGCTTCCACCACACCTTCGCCGTCTTCTCGAGACAATGCGTGGCGAAGTAGACCTTGTCCCTATCCGAGGTACGAAAGTCCTCGAACATCGTTTCCATTGAGTCAATCCATGACTCCACTATCTCCGGCTCCACTTGTCCGCCTTCGAAGATTGGTGGGTGGAACTTCATGAATCGAATAAGGGCCGTCAACAGTCGCCCTTGTTCCGTCCCCTCGGCCGAAGCATCGGGGGTTGCCGAACCCGACGCCGCCGAAAGTGCACTTGTCGGCGGAGGACATGCCGCCACTGGAACTGCTGCCACACCCTCGCCTTCAGCCGCCTCAGGTACGCGTACCGGGGGCGCGGGTGGAGTACGATTCTCGGCCGCTGCTGCAGCCGTCGCCGCTATCTGTTGCTCCATTAGCTCCTGGAGCCGATCAAAACGACCCGCCAACGCAGTCATCTGCGTTCGTAACTCCTGCACCTCGCTAGGGCCCGTCGACTCTGGCGCCAAAGGAGGTCCAGGTAGATCCGGGTCTCCCGACGATGATGCCGGACCTGACCTACGCGTGTAGCGTCTCGGAGGCATTAGTTCCTGAAACGCAACAACTGGGTTAGTTATCTCAACCCACCAACTTACTCGTGATTAACAATCTACGAAACTCAACATTTAAGAATTAGGCGGAAGTACACAAGTGTACTTATTCTAGACTCTCGGTGTCATGTTGTCGGCCGCCCAACACAAACACTTCAAGCCAAGAACTAATACCCTTGAATCCATCTCTATTCACAACTAGAGACATCTCAACCGTTACTTCGACCCAATCGTATTAACTTCCGCCACATGGCACAGGTCCACGTTTCGCTCACGTACCTATATCCTTAAGGTTAACCGTCCTAGGGTTTCCTAGGTACATCCTAGACTCTCTCTTTACTTGCTCTTAATTGCTCTGATACCAAAAGAATACCTGTCACGCCCCGAGACCGCTACCAATTTGGTTCGGTTCGAGAACGCCGATCGAGCGCCGAACGGACGACACCTCCTGTCCGCCCAAGGCTCGACAACAAGTCATGTACAAAGAATTGCTCAGGAAATGAAATTCTACACCATACATGACAAAAAGATGCACCTAAAGGTGCGAACAACAATAAGAGCAAGATACAAGTATTTCATACAAGTAATATAAAGAGAGAAGAGTCTAACTATTACAAACATTCAACATTCGTTTACATTGTTTAACTTCAAAATATAAATACATGTTCATCTCCCAAAATGTAGGTTACATCATTTCTTTATACAATTTTGACTCCAAAATATACCACGGGTGGCTCTAATGCAAGTAGGTGGCAACTATCAACTAGGGCGCGATGCCCTTACCGCGATTCTCCTCGACCGCCCGTGAGCTAGTACCTGTGATAGAGTGGGGTGAGAACTAACTTCCTTAGTTCCCGGTGGGCTCGGCCACCGACCCCACCGATCTCCCCACTAGGTCTAAGCAGGCAAAAGCAGGTAGATAGATAGATAGATAATTTAAAGCTGTAACTGCGGTAAGTAAAGCATGATATAAACAATGCAACTACTGCTATGCCTGAAACAACAAGATCATGATATAGTTATGAAATATCTATCATGCTACTATGTTCCAATCAAGTATGTATGAAATACTCATTATGTTCTTATGTTATTACCCAATCCTTGGCTAGCCCGTAGGCACGCCCACGACTCAACACATTCAACCCCATGGATTGTTTGCGGGACCCCACATATGCTATCCCTCGGGACCCCACATAGGCTATCCCTATCGAATCACGTGCCAAGACCTTCGGAGGCTCGCACTACTCGTGTGGAGCGACCAACCACGAGCGCTTAGCGGTATTGTGAGTATGATCTTCTCCTCCATTTGGAGGGCATCCACGCAGGGAAATCATACATAGGTGTTCTCTAACACTATGTCACATACCATTGTCATTCATCAAGTTCTATGCTTGGTTTCTGTAGCTCTAGTGTTCTTTACACTAAGTTCAATGCCACTAGTCATCATGTTATCTACTTGGTATACATGTCACTAGTATTCTTTATACTATGTCATAATGTTAATCATCAAGTTATATACTTGGTTCACATTCACATATCTCTAGTGTTCTTTACACTAAGTCATAATGTCATAATGTCAATTATCAAGCTCTATACTTGGTTCATGTATCTCTAGTTGATAATCATGCATAATTAAATTGTCTCTAGGGTTCAATGTCATTTGCTCATTGCTATGCTTCCTATGTCCTAATGCAAATCTACGGTGCCGCACGATAAGGGAGGATGCAAGCATGCTCCCTATGTCCTAATGCAACCCCCCGTAGTTCCACACGATAAGGAAGCACACTAGAGTAGCCATCTAACCATACCAACCCTAGCGTGCATGAAAACGATACATATGTACATATATATGCAATATGACGAATAATTTACTTAGACATAAAAGGGAGCCCAACGGCCTCGGTAAAGCACCCCCCACCTTTTGGGATGTCCCTTGTAGCAACCACGTAGGTTTCGTTGCCTCGAACCTCTATTTTGACTCCCCGGGCCAAAATCGAAGCTGAAAGCCTTTGTTTGGCTCGGATCGCTTAAACCGTTCGCCGAATCGACGAACCGTCGCCTCGCACGCGTTCGTGGACCTAACAATATGTTAGAAATGAGGTTAAAAGAGATCAAAACCTCATCCTAAGAAAAGCCCCAATTTGAGCCCTAGAATTTTGCCCAGCAAAATCCCACATTAGAGCCCTAATTGCTTGTGTAAACCATCCCTTATGGATGCGAGGTGTGACGCACTGAACTTTTGCAAATAGCAAGGTTCGAGTGTTATATGTGAGATTTGAGCTTTTCCAGATTTTCTGGAGGGTCGTCGACTGTGTTCCGACCTATGGCACAGTACCGAGGTTGGTGGATGAATTCCAAGCACTAAAGTCCAAAAAGTTGGATGTTAGGCTGCTCTCGGGTTGAGCTTCAGAGCCCTTGTACCGGTACAAAATTGTTGCTATACCGGTACAAAATGATGGCTATACCGGTACAAGCCGAGATTTATACCGGTATAGATGAGCGGCTGGGCCAACCCGAGGCTCGGGTTGGCGGTTTCGCAGGGTTTATACCGGTACAAACTGGATTTGTACCGGTACAGACTGGCAGTTTTCGAAAGTCCGAAACTGCAGGGGCTAGTTAGCATTTT
This sequence comes from Aechmea fasciata, assembly GCA_025177825.1. NCBI lineage: Eukaryota > Viridiplantae > Streptophyta > Magnoliopsida > Poales > Bromeliaceae > Aechmea > Aechmea fasciata. The sequence continues at coordinate 6,608,208 of CM045939.1, forward strand.
GTTGCTTCTATATGTTTCACCCCAGCCCCCTAGGGCTTCCTTTGAGCTCTTCACATCAGGGATTAGAGGTAGGAGTTTCTCACACTACCTCTCTAGGATTTCTTGGTGGATTTTGGGAGATTGATCTCTCTACCTCTCTCCTTTTGCCTCCTAGTGTCCTTGTCACCGTAGTAGAGGCTTGGAGCTTGGACTTGGGAGCTAGTTGAGGGAAGATCTTCAACTTTGGAGGGATTTGAGTCTTGTTTAGAGCTTCTAAGAGGTAAGCAACTCCTTCTTATCTTCTAGTTTAGGCTTTGATTGCCTTCTATGAGTTGAAACCCTAGTTTTTGTAGATTAGGGTTTATTTTGGGGATTTGCAACCTAGGGCTTTTAGAGTCCAATTAATTGGTTTAGAACCTTTGTTTAGGTTGCCTTGGAAGAGATCTCACCTCCATTTGAGGATTGGAGAAGGATTTTTACTCTAAGGTGAATTTCTCCTTACTCTCTACATAGAAGCTTAAAGTTTGAACTCAAGACTTATCTCTTGAGGTTGTAACTCCTAGGATCTCCTTTGTAGGGTACTAGGAGTAGGAATCGAAGCTTCGTTAGCGGTTCAGATCGACGCTTGGAGTGACGGTGGGTTTGGCCTCACCTAGCACAATGAGAAATTCTCATTGGTGCTTATTTGCTTATGGTTAAATGGAAATTAGTTCATTTTCATGCTATGTGATTTAATTGTGAATTTTAGAACGCTTAAGATACATATGTTATGTGTAATGCAATTTTACTCTATATAGTAGAGACGAATGCATGTGAGAGCTGAAGCCTTGTAGCATTCTTTTTGGAAACTTGAAACTATGTGTTTAAGAGGACTTTGACATGTGTTTGAGAACATAGAACTATACATGACATAGGAGAAAAGCCCTTGTCATTAAGCGGCATTGGCTTGGCATCAAAAGTGTAGAATAGTGAGCTAATGTCATCAAGCGGCATTAGGCTCGTGATTGAACTTGACATAGAAATGCTAGTGTCATGAGAATTGTTGTACTAGACCTTAGGGTTGCTAGTGAACATTGGCCATGTGTGGGACTTGGGACTTGGGACTTGGACTTGCTTGTTGCCATTTGTGCTCTTCGCACATGCTTGTGAGGGTCGCTCCCTACAAGCCGGCACTCCGGAGTTAGCCTTGCGATGTATTCGCGCGTGCGGTATTGAGAAACCTATGGGGCCGAATTGGTTAGACTCATTCCTACGGGGATGTTGGGGCTACCACGACACATAGGGGGCGCAAGCGGGATCACAATTGTGTAGATCCCAAATTGAGATGGAACATCGTCATTCTATTATATTGGATAATCACTACTTGACATAGATTAGTAGTTGGATACTTGGGTATATATATTGTGACTTAGTATTGGACATAAGTAGTATACTTGTGAATTTAATTGAAAGTACTCGTTTAAAGTTAGCTATCGGGTAGAATAAAGCATGTAATTTATTTACCTTGGGTTATTCATTCAGCTTTACAGTTATGTCTTTATTTCAGTACTTGTATATTACTCCTTTTTGGGCCTAGTGGAGCAAGTTTGTGCAGGTCAATAATTGCCCACTCGGAACTATATGTTTATAGTTCTCACGCCCTTTGTTTCTGACTCGTTTCAGTGCCTTCTGCATCGGGGGAGGCTCGGGACCGCGGCAAAGGAGTTGCCTCGGGATAGCGGCTTGTGAGAGGGTGTTGGATAGGTGGCTTCCTCTTTCTCTTATTTTATTTTGGAGAGAATGAGTGTTTTACCTTGTATAGAGACCACCACTTTTGTTTATTTTGAGAGGTTATGTTGTTAGCTGTGTACTACTCTCTTTTTCTATGTTAGTGATTTAGACACTTTACTTTCTTTTACTTGTGGTTTGGTTCTTGTTTAGTTGTGGCTCTGATATTCATAGTTGTAGCCTTATATTGTTTTAAATTCCGCTGTTTTTAGTTAGACGCCTTATATGTGTTGACATATGGCGGGTCTGGGCACGCTTTGGGGAAGGTCCTACCGACCCCGGGGCGTGACACTAGGGTTCCAAGAAAATTGTTTCTAAGGAATAAAATCCATGCTAGAAGAAGCTACCATGAAAGCTCTTGAAGCTTACCTCAAGTAGAAGCTCCAATGGTGGAGAGGAAGAAGATGAAGCCAAGGATCTCCCTCTTAGCTTGCTTCTCCACCAAATCCTCCACCAATCCTTCCTCTCCTTTTCCTCTTTCTCCTTCTTCTTCTTCTTCCTAGAGAGAGGGAGAGTTTATGTTTGTGTGTGTGTGGGAAATAACAGTGAGGGAGAGAGGAGAAGCCCTCTATAGGCTCTATTGTAATAAAATGCCAAAAGCCCCCTCAATAATTCAAACTGCACCAAACTGGGCATTTTCGTGCTGCAGGGTCCGGACATCCCCGCATTGTCCGGACAGCACTCTGCGAAATCCATTTTTGCCCACTTGACAGCCTGCTGGTTCCAGACAGCATCCATTGTCCGGACATCCATTGTCCGGACAAAGATTCCTTTGTCCGGACCGGTGGGTCTCCTTAACATTTAAGGACTTAGCCAAATTTCAGCATTTTTCGTTTCTTCTCCGTTTTCGCTCGTTTTCGCTCGTCTTGCCTCCGATTCTTTTCAAATCGCACCGAGACTTTCCAGACATGTTTTCGAACACGTTTTCATCATCTTTTCATCCACGCTAATGTCGGATTTAGTTCGCGACCCGACATAGCTTTTCGGGTTCTGTTTTCGCGCCTATGCGCACAAAAACGCCCGAAGGCTTCGAACTTCACCGGGAGCAACTCCGGTGCACTTTTTGCCTTCGGACCAACTTCGAACTTTCCGAAGTCCATCCAATCGACAATCAGTCGATTCTAAACATGGTGCAACTCTCGGATTTCGAGAATTCACGGATTGGCTTACGAAAAACCCTCAGGCCAGTTTCTCCAGCGTACGGGATCCGGTCTTCACGGATTGTCCGGACAATGGATGTCCGGACATTCCTCATTGTCCGGATCCCGAGAGCTAGTATTTCAGGACTTAGCCGAATTTCTTCCCACACGAGGCTCCTTGTGGCATCCGGTCTCCATGGGATGTCCGGTCTCCACTGGCCAAAAACTGCAGAATGGAGCAGTTTGCACCATTTGCGGTCGAGGTCTACTCTAATGCACTTTTTGGCTTAGAGTCAGCTTCGATCTCTCCGATTCTCACCACTACGACACCTAGTCGATTCCGGATGAAGTACAATCCTCATAATTAGAGAATTCACTTTCTTACACATGATCTCCAATCTGAAACTCCAAGTCTCGTCGGCGCTTATCTGCATAGCTCCTCTGCCTACTCTGGGCTGTCAGTAGGCGCTCACGAGCGATTCGAACTTTATCCTCTGCTTCCTGGAGCACTTCAGGGCCTAAAGCCAATCTTTCGCCAACTTCACTCCATTTGAAGTGATGATCTACACTTCCGTCCATACAATGCCTCGAACGGTGCCATCTTGATGCTTGCTTGATAACTATTGTTATAAGCAAACTCTGCCATAGGTAGATGCTGCGACCATCCTCCCTGGAAGTCAATCACACATGCTCGAAGCATGTCCTCAAGAGTCTGTATAGTGCGCTCCGACTGCCCGTCACTCTGGGGGTGGAAAGCAGTGCTGAAATCCAATCTAGTGCCCAAGGCGTCCTGCAGACTCCCCCAAAAGTGTGACACGCAGCGAGTGTCCCTATCAGATACAATCGAAGTAGGTACTCCATGAAGTCGCACAATCTCATCAAGGTACACTTGTGCGAGCTTCTCTCCAAGTAGTGTGAATAGGTATGAAGTGCGCCGACTTCGTCAACCTATCCACTATCACCCAAATAGCATCATGCCCAGCTTGAGAGCGGGGCAATCCTGTCACGAAATCCATGGTGATCTTCTCCCACTTCCACACGGGAATAGGCAAACTCTGAAGTTTTCCCGCTGGAACTCGATGCTCAGCTTTCACCTGTTGGTGTTAAGGATTTTGTGTTGGCAAGTTTCGTGATTTGAGTCGGAGTCTTGAAGGATCGGAGCGGATCGAAGATGGTCGAAGAATCCTAGACTTCGAAGAAAAGAGACAAATTGAATCACGACGTCCAGGTAAGTTTTTAATTCATAAATATGGTAATTCATACTTAGTTATAGGCATTAGAATCATAAATCATTGTTTAATGGATTAGAAATTATATTAGAACTTTGTAATTTTTGAAAATTGGAAAATTTACAAAGTGTACCTGACCCATTACCGGTAACCGAACTGTACGGTATCATACCCATTACCGTGGTAACAACTGTACGGCACACATCCTACCCATTACCGTAAATTGAACCATTACGGTGCACCATCATACCCATTAACCGGACTGAACTGTACAAGCATGGTTGCTATACCGGTCTGACCATCAATCCTTTTACCGTGTGGCCCTTCGCAGAAAAATCTTCCGTCATTACATTACCGGTAATGGCCCTGTTTTTGTACCGGTACAAGGTGTAAAAATCTGATTTTTCTCTAATCCGAATCTAATTGATTCTAAAGTCTATAAATAGGTTCTTAGGGTTCTCTAACTCGGTGTGCTTCATGAAAATACTTGTTTGAGAAACCCTAGAGGCTAGGAATTCATCTAAAACCTATTTTCTACATATTAGCCTCTTTTAGGTCAAATCGAGATATCGTATTGAATATCTATATGTCGATTTGATCTACGTTTCGCTTGGAGTTTTCTTCTTCGGTTTTCAACGATACTCCTAAGCGAAGGATCACCATACTCATGATGCTTCTCATGAACGGCGTCGTGGATTCGGCGTGAGGCGTCGTGGATTCGGCGCGTTTGAAGGCGATTCGTGGATTCGGATCGTTGGCTCGTGGATTCGAGTGGCGTCGTGGATTCGGCGAGATAGAAGCTTCGTGGATTCGAAGTGGTGGCGTTTCGTGGATTCGGGACGTGGCGTTCGTGGACTCGGACGTGAGGGCGTGGACAACCCGGAGGATTGCGCGGAGATTCATAGGAGGTTAAGAGAGGTTAAGTCCGTGGAGTCGGTAATCACCTTGTAATCTTTTCTCTTAGTGGATTGTTATTCGCGTGTTGGTCCCGTGGATTTTTTACTCGGAGTTGGAGTTTTCCCACGTAAATCTCGGTGTGCTTTTTATTTTCCGCATTTACTTTTATCGCATCGAGAATTTGTGGTTTTTGGCCGATACACCTATTCACCCCCCTCTAGGTGTTGTTTGATACAATCTAGATAGATCCTTGGGGCTTCCCCGTAACTCACAATTGGTATCAGAGCGGGATCTAGATATATTGTTATCTAATGGCCGAAGAGTTAGTAGGTGCTTTACAAACGTATGAGATGACTTTTCCTACTCACCAATCTTCTTCCAAGTCTTTCTCTAAAAGTACAGGGATTGCGTTGAAAATATCAAAGGAAGAAGACGTGGAATCGGATTCCGGCGATGAGGAATCAAACGACGAGGAATTAGTGGAAGCATACAATCAACTTCTTGTTGAGTCGCGAAAGATGGCGAAACTCAATAAGAAGTTGAGGCGTCGTTTATTCGATCTTGAAGAAGAGAACAAGAATTTGAAGACAACAAATAAGACTCTTGAGGAGGAACGGGAATCGATTTTGAACAACAATTCGGTCCTCCAAAAGAAGCTAGAAGAATCGGATTTAATGATCAAATCTACTACAGATAAAGTTGGATTTTTGGAGCATCAATTTGAGGAAACATACAAATCCAACAAATCATTGACCGAGCAAGTCCATCAACTCAAGTCCGATATTCAAAAGTTTTCTTCGGGAACGAAGAAATTGGATAACATGCTCGGATTGGGTCAAACGAGCAAGTTAGGTCTTGGATACGAACGGACATATGTTGAGAAGGATCAAAAGATGACATCGAAAGTCTCAACAAGTTTGAAGGAGAAGGTGTGTCATAGATGTGGCATCAAAGGACACATAAAAAAGAGTTGCCCGGACAAAAATTTTAAGTCTCAATCGGCAACTTCGAAACGACAATTGGTATCAGAGCGGGATCTAGATATATTGCTATCTAATGGCCGAAGAGTTAGTAGGTGCGTTGCAAACTTATGAGATGACTTTTCCTACTAATCAATCTTTTTTCAAGTTTTTTCCTAAAAGTATAGGAATTGCGTTGAAAACATCAAAGAAAGAAGACGTGGACTTGGATTCCGGCGAGGAGGAATCAAACGACGAGGATTTAGCGGAAGCGTATCATCAACTCCTCGTCGAATCTAAAAAGATGGCGAAGCATAACAAAAGGCTTAGGAAGCGTCTACTTAACATTGAAGAGGAGAACAAAAATTTGAAAACAATGACGGAAGCTCTCGAAGAGGAAAAGGAAGCGATATTGAAAGATAATTCGATCCTCCAAGAGAAGCTTGATGAAGCGGATTCAACGATCAAATCCTATAAAGATAAAGTTGGATTTTTGGAGCATCAATTTGAGGAAACATACAAATCCAACAAAGCATTGACCGAGCAAGTCCATCAACTCAAGTCCAATATTCAAAAGTTTTCTTCGGGATCGAAGAAATTGGATAACATGCTCGGATTGGGTCAAACGAGCAAGTTAGGTCTTGGATACGAACGGACATATGTTGAGAAGGGTCAAAAGATGACATCGAAAGTCTCAACAAGTTTGAAGGAGAAGGTGTGTCATAAATGTGGCATCAAAGGACACATCAAAAAGAGTTGCCCGGATAAAAATTTTAAGTCTCAATCGGCAACTTCGAAACGACAATTGGTATCATTAAAAACTCGACATCCCCCACGGAATCAAAAGAAAAATCAATTGAGTCGAGTGCATCAAGCAAACCGTGACTCATATGTGAACCGGAAATCAAATCCACAAGCGAATCGGACATCTAAGCCTCAACGTCAATATCAACCGAACCCACAACCGAACCGGATTTCTAAGTCGAAGCCACAAGCGGTTTGGGTTTCTAAGCCTCAACAACAACATCAACCGAAGAAACATGCAATGAAACGATCTACGGTGGACCAAAAGTCAAAACAAGTTGGGCAAATCATCGACAAGCCAAGACAACCGACAATTCGACAAGTTTGGATTCGGAAAGGTGATATCTTTCCATACTCTTCGTCTTAGTTTGTTTTCTTTTATGTAATGCTTTGATTGGTGCTTGGTGCATATTTTTATTCATTGCATTACATGATTAGACGATTTTTTGTACTTAGAATTCATTCGTTTTTTAATCATTTTGGAAAGGTGATTGGGAGTTTGATTGGATTTTTTTTTTTGAAAGGAGATGATTGAATATCATTATATTGGAGAGATCGATGGTTTTTCAAAGAGCTTTAATCGGTAGTTAAAGTCAATTCAAATTGAATTAAATTCATATTAATTATCGGTGTTACTCCACTTTTTATTATCTTGACGATAATTTAATATGTGATTTCTTCTTACATACATTCATCAAAATTTTGAAATTAATTTTAATCTCTTAGTAATTAATTCATCTTGGTTGTGAATATTGAATATAATTGATGGATATTTGCTAATTGACTAAAATTCGTCAAAATTATTTTCAATTGTGAGATTGTCTATTTTAGGGGGAGTTTGAATTATTAAAAAAAAAAGGAAAAACTCCTAGGTTTAAAAAGATGTGGAAAGAGTTACATCCAAAAGGAGTGTGAAAACTACCACCACATGTAGGAAAGAGCTACCACCCCGTCGTCAAGTGTGTGAATCTACCACATGAGAAATTTGAGATTAACCTAAAAGGTTGAAAAAAAAATAAATATGTTAGAAATTTTCGGCGATATAAGGTGATAGTTTGAAAAAGATGCTCAAAGAGCCACCCCCGGTGTTTATTAGCAAAATCTCTATTTTGAACGGGTTGCGACAAATTGGTGTCAATTTTGCTAAATTTCTAAAAATTGTTTTTCGTCAATTTGCATCTTGATGATTTTAAAATATTAGATTATTTTTAATATCAAATTTTAATGTTTTGATGTCTTTTGAAATCACTTGATATTTTATCTTCATCATAATGATTTTTGGAGTACAACTTTTAATTTTTATGAAATTAATCTAATTTTGAAGGATTTTTGAGAAAAGAAGGCAAAATTTTTGAAGAGGAGGACACTGAGTGATTTTACCTTTTTGAGCTCCATTATATATGTTTTATCTTTTCACTCCTAGGGCTATGTTTTCTTTATGCATCTAGGTATGAAACTATGAAATACTTACTCTCTGTTTAGTTCGTTTTTCTCTCTATTTGTGTTTTCTTTTGGCAATTTTTGACAAAATGGGGGAGAATGGAGAACAAGTACAAAAGGAGAGGATATTTGGTATTTGATGCATACACGAAGGGGGAGACATACGAAGGGGGAGACGTGATGAGATTGAGGGAGGAGGAGAAATAATATTTTTGAAAATGAATTGGAGAAAAGAACAAAGAGAGAGAAGAGGTATAAAATTAACTTTGAAAATTTGTTGAAAATTTGTTTTGTAGGAAATCAAGACTTCAAGACTCTTAGTTGCGTCTAAGTCATAGAGTTTGTTAAGGATTTTATAGGTTGGCGAATTTCGTGGACGAGTCGGAGTCTTGAAGAGATCAAGTCAATCAAGATGAAGACGGAGGCTCCAAGACTCGTTGAAGAAGCTCAACACCTCAGGTATGCTTTTAAGATCATTTATGGTGATTAACAATATGGATATAGTAGTTAGAAGACTTTAAAAAGCTTTAAAATATTGATTTTACAAAAACTGTTTTTAGATGGTTTCTGTCCGGACCGTAGGTCCTGTCCGGTCTCAGTAAGCTTGTTTTTGTTGCGAAAGCTTAAACCCTGACCGGACACCACCTTCTGTCCGGAGTCAGTAAATTTGATATTTGAAATCTTCTCAAACACTGACCGGACACCACTTTCTGACCGGACAGAGTCCCTGTGCGAAAATATTGACGGAAGCACGGGGACCGGACAGGAAATGGAGACCGGACAGTAAACCCGAAAAATATTTCCAAAATAAGCTGATTTGATTTCTAGTCTACTTCAAAGTCTTCTAACTCTATAAATAGACCATGAGAAGCCTTAGGACGTGAGATACCTGAATAAACTTCATTCAAAACCCTAGATACTCTCTTCTAAGCTTTTTCCTTCTAATGTTAAGAGAGTAAGATACTAGTAGTTCATTGAGTTTATGTTGCTTTGATGCTTCTTCTTTGAATCGACTCGATGAATAACTAGAAAGGATTCTCATGGTCCACGGTGCTTAAAGAGTTAATCATCATCAATCATCGTTGTTCTCTCTTCGGACGAAGAGGTTGCGCGAGGATCGCGTGTGGAGGAGGATTCGGTGAAAGCTTTGGAGAATCGAAGCGTGGTCGCGGCGAGGAGTTGCGACGTGATCGGTTGAAGGATTTCAAGCGATCGAGGACCGCGAAAGGGATCCACATAGAAGATTCGGTAAATTGGGTAAAGCCGTGGGTGAATCGCCTTGTACTCTATAGTTTCTTAGTGGAGTTTCGTGTGATCGGTCCCGTGAGTTTTTTACTCCTTGTGGAGTTTTCCCACGTATATCTTGGTGTGTTTGATTTTATTTTTCGCATTTACTTTAAAATCGCATCGAGATTTTTAATTGGCCATTGTACACCTATTCACCCCCCTCTAGGTGTAGTTTCCCTATAGATCCTTGAGACCTATAACCTACAGTTGGTATCAGAGCGGGTTTAGGTTTCTTATAATGGCTAAGGAAGGTTCCTCACCCGAGCCATCCAAAACAGAGTACTCCTCGGAGGAGGAATCGGATGTAGACGAGATGGCCACCGCATATCACCAATTGGTCATCGAATCGAAAAAGATGGCGAAGCACAACAAGAGGTTGAGAAGAAGGGTCTTCGACGTAGGAAAAGAAAACACCAAACTGACTGATCTATTGAAATCCTTGGAACAAGATAAGGAGGGCTTATCAAAGGCCTATAATTTCCTAGTAGAGAAGGTTGCTATGCTTGAGAACGAAAGAGAGACGAGTGAAGAAAACTTGAAGTATCTCAACGAGCAATTTGTGGAAGCAAAGGAGGCAAACTTGGAATTCTCAAAGACAATTGAACAACTTAGATCAGACTTGAACAAGTTCTCCTCCGGAACAACCAAACTTGACAAGATGCTAGGACTCGGACAAACTTCAAAACTTGGACTTGGATATGAGAGGACATACGTTGATCAAGTCACTAAAGGAATGGACATGAATTCGACGAAGACAAGAACCAAAGCCCAAGGTAAGTTTGCTTCAACTATAAAACCTTTCGCTAACAAAGTTTGTTACCGCTGTGGGACTTTAGGCCATGTGAAGAAGTTTTGCAAACAAAAGAAGAAAGTCACAACACACGCGAATCAGAGGACTTCTTCAAATTCAATCAAACAAACTTGGAGGCCAAAGGTGGATGATCACATAAATAAGCAAACCAAATTCGTCGACAAGCATCACAAGACGCAATCAAGTTGGCCAACGCACCCAAAAACTCGTAAGGTTTGGGTGCGCGTGAGATCTACCCTTGTTTCGTTATTCATACATCTCTTCATGCTTACGATAACACTTCATGGTACCTTGATAGTGGTTGTTCCCGACACATGACCGGAGACAAACATTGGTTTACTTCCTTTCATGAACTCTCCGGTGGATGTGTAATGTTTGGAGATGGTCGGTCTTCAAAGATCATGGGAAAGGGGACAATCACTATCTCGGATGGCCCCACTTTGAACGATGTCTTCTTTGTTGAGGGGCTTAAATCTAATCTTGTCAGCATTTGTCAATTATGTGATGATGGATACAATGTGAATTTCTCTTCCAAAGAATGTTTGGTGACTCTAGATGACGACACTCTCTTTCTAAAAGGTGTTAGATCTCAAAACAATTGTTACATAGTTCCTAGCAATTTATCCGAGACTTGTAACCTAGCGAACTTAGAGACCGAAACTCTCTGGCATGAACGTCTAGGTCACATAAATTTTAAGGAGCTATCTAAGATCACCAAGAAAGAGATAGTGTTAAGTGTCCCTCAAATTGATTTTAGGAAAACGTTGTGTGTGGTGGTTGTCAATTGGGAAAGCAAACTAGATCCGCACATAAGTGCGTGAATCATTTAGGAACTACTCGACCTCTAGAAGTACTTCATATGGATTTAATGGGACCTTCTAGAATCCAAAGTTTGGGTGGTAAACGTTATATCCTGTTGATTGTTGATGATTTTTCTCGTTATGCTTGGAGTGCATTTTTACGTGAAAAAGCCGATACTTTTGATTTCTTTTCTGAGATTTGCCTTCGTCTTATGAACGAGCGTGATGACAAAATTGTACGTATAAGAAGTGATCGAGGAGGAGAATTCGTGAACTCTACATTTATTGATTTTTGTGTTTCAAATGGCATTAAACACGAATTCTCCGCTCCCTACACACCACAACAAAATGGAGTTGTAGAACGAAAGAATCGAGTGGTACAAGAGATGGCACGTGTTATGCTTCACAGTAAAAAGATTGCTTTACATTTTTGGGCTGAAGCGGTTAACACGGCCGTCTATGTTATCAACCGAATCTATGTACGACCAGGTACTTTGAATACTCCATATGAATTGTGGGTAGGTAGAAAGCCGAACATCAAATATTTTCGCATATTCGGGAGTAAATGTTTTATCCTTCGGGATCATGAAAATCTTGGAAAATTTGACTCCCGAAGTGACGAAGGTATTTTTCTTGGGTATTCTACCTCTAGTCGAGCTTATAGAGCGTACAATTTAAAAACTAAGACGGTGGTGGAATCTATCAATATAAAAGTAGATGAGGCTTCTTTACCTACTTCTTCTGTGATTGATACTACATACATTCCTTCTAATGATGATGAGAATGATTCACCTTTTAGTGTTACTTTGACTGATGAAAGCATTCCTTCTGAAATTTCTACTAATGTGAGTGCGCCAATCGATTCATCCGAACCACGAATTGAGACACCAATCCCTTCAACCGAATCTTTTGAGAGTACTCAGGAGAGTCACAAAGGATCATCCATTGACGAATGTGATAGGAGATCCCCAAGATGGAGTGAAAACAACGAGTCAACTACAGTGTGAGTTCTCATGTTATGTATCTTTGATGGAACCCAAAACCGTAGACGAAGCTCTTCTAGATGAATCGGATTAACGCAATGCAAGAAGAGCTCGCACAATTTGTGAGAAATGATGTGTGGGAACTTGTGCCACGCCCGGCAAATCAACATATAATTGGTACCAAATGGATCTTTAAGAATAAGAAAAGTGAAGATGGTACTATAGTTCGGAACAAGGCAAGATTGGTTGCACAAGGTTACTCCCAAGTTGAAGGTATCAATTTCGAAAAAACCTTCGCCCCGGTTGCAAGACTTGAGTCGATTCGAATTCTCTTTGCTACCGCGTGTCATTTTAAAATAACACTTTTTCAAATGGATGTAAAGAGCGCCTTCTTAAATGGTCTTTTAAAAGAAGAGGTCTATGTTGAACAACCGAAAGGTTTTGTAGACTCTAAATTTTCAAACCATGTTTACTATCTTAAAAAGGCTCTTTATGGTCTAAAGCAAGCACCGCGAGCATGGTATGAGCTTGCGACTCACTAAGTATCTTTTGGAAAAGGGATACAACCGAGGGGGAGCGGATAGAACATTGTTTGTGAAGCACACTAAGGATGATTTTATAGTTGCACAAATTTACGTGGATGATATTGTCTTTGGAGCAACAAAGGACAAGGATGCTTCGGAATTTGCCACGTTAATGACCAATGAATTTGAAATGTCTATGATGGGAGAACTCAACTACTTTCTTGATCTTCAAATCAAACAAACAAAGGAAGTAATTCATTTATCCCAAACTAAATATGCAAAGGCTGGTCAAGAAATTTGGGTTGGATGGTGCAAAACATTTTGATACTCCAATGGGAACAAGCAACAAAGGACTTGGGGTAAACATTGAAGGAAATAGAGTGGATGAAAAGTTGTATCGAAGTATGATTGGAAGCTTGTTGTACTTGACGGCGAGTAGGCCAGATATTTCATTCAGTGTTGGAATGTGTGCTCGTTATCAAGCTAATCCAAAAGAGATACACTTAAAGGCCGTGAAAAGAGTGATTAGGTATGTGAAAGGGACAACGGACTTTGGAATTTGGTATCCGATGGGAACTTCACTTGATCTCATTGGCTATTCGGATGCGTGGGGTGGATCTGCAGATGACAGGAAAAGCACTAGTGGAGCATGTTTCTATCTGGGTCATTGTTTGGTCGCTTGGCACACTAAGAAACAGAATTACATTGCCTTGTCTACCGCTGAGGCTGAGTACATCTCTGCTGGTAGTTGTGCTACTCAGTTAGTGTGGATGAGGAGTTTACTTAGTGACTATCGGATCTCTTCCTCTAATCTCACAGTTCTTTGCGACAACACAAGTGCCATAAATATTTCTAAAAACCCTGTTCTACATTCTCGAACAAAACACATTGATATAAGATATCACTTCTTAAGAGAATTGGTCGAATCTAACATTCTTAAACTTGAATACATTTCAACCGATGATCAAGTAGCTGATATTTTGACTAAGCCTTTAGATCACAAACGTTTTCTTCATTTAAGAAAGGCTATCGGTATGAATCCTTCAATCTAGAAATATTCCATGGATCATCATGTAGATATTGTCAATTATGTTTTTTTGTTATTTGATGGATGCATGATCTATTTTAACGTTCTTCAATTCACTAGAATTCGTTTATGTCATTCTATTTTGAATCTCTACATCTTCTTGAAAGTGATTGTGTATGTATGTTAAATTGGTACATCTCTCTTGAACTATCTAAAGCGTATTGAGATTATTCGAGTGTTTGCATTATTTAAAAATTTAACTTTATATTGTCATTACTTTATGAAATCACAATACTATTCTCTCATTGGGGATTGCACTATTTGAGGGGGAGTATTTTCAACATTCAAAGATGTGGAAAGAGTTACATCCCTTCGAGGGAGTGTGAAAACTACCACCAATTCAAGATGTGGAAAGAGTTACATCTTTTGAAAGAGTGTGAAAACTACCACCACATGTAGGAAAGAGCTACCGTCCCGGTCGTCCGGTAAATGTGTGCAGCTACCACATGAATATGAGTTTATCTTTTAAAAAAAAGGTCATATTTCTTAGAACTGATGTGCTTGGTAGAGTCTCCTTTTTAATCGAACGGTATAAGGTGGATTTCCTGATAAAGATGCTCAAAGAGCCACTCCTGATTTTAGATGTGTGCATAACTGTAACATACTGGACTTGCGCAAACTGCGGAGTTCGAGTATCTGACTTGAGTTTGGAGCTTTTCCAGATTTTCTGGAGGGTCGTTGACTGTGTTCCGACCTATGGCACGTGTACCGAGGTTAAGGGATGAATCCCTAGCACTAAAGTCCAAAAAGTTGGATTTTAGGTTGCTCTCGGATTGAAATTTCGAGGCCTTGTCTGGGTACAAAATGATGGTTATCTTAGGTACAAGCGTGATGGCTATCTTAGGTACAAAATGGATTTTGTGCAGTCTGAGACAGTGACGAGCAACCCGAGGCTCGGGTTTAGGCTGTTTCGCGGGGTTTATCTTAGATACAAAATGGATTTGTCTGCGGTACAAAGCTGCAATTTCGACGATTTGAAGCTGAGGGTTTTTAGCTATTGATTGTTGCACTTCTATTAGTGCAAGCCTTGCCCCTAGGGTTTCCCTTTGTGTCCTTCACAGCAAGGGAAGAGGTAAGGCTCCCTCCACTCCATCTTCTTCATTTCTTCTTGGTTTTGGATGGGTTTTTGAGGATTAAAATCCTCTCTTTGCTCTCTTTTGCTTGGTAGAGCCTATTTCCTCCATTGTTGGAGCTTTGGAGCTTTTGATTGGAGCTTGGTAGAGGATCAAGCTTCAACCCTAGAGCCTCTTGAACTTGATTTGAAGCATCTTAGAGGTAAGCATCAAGTTCTCTTCCTCTAGATTCGGATTTTGAGGCTTTTTGTGTGATGAAACCCTAGAATGGGATTCTAGGGTTAGGTTTTGGGGATTTTCGTTTTAGGGCTTCTTAGACCTAATTGATGGGTTTAGAACTTTGATTTAGGTTGGATTAGAAGGACTCTAACTCCCATTTGGAGATCGAGAGAGTTTCCTTCGCACTCGGTGAGTTTTCTCCAACCTTTTGTGGAATTTCTTAAAGTGTGAACTCATGGTTCAACTTCTTAGCTTGTAACTCCTAGGGTGTGCTTCTTAGGACTCAAGTAGTGATTATCGAAGCTTCGTTAGCGGTTCGAACGCTACTCGCACTTGGTGGGTTTGGCTTCATGAGCATAGGGGCAAATGGCTCCTAAGTGCTTGTTCGGTTTGATTTAATTATTTTGAATGCAAATTCATGCTAAATAGATTTATTATGAATTTTGAATCACTTAAAATGCATGCCTTATGTATGATAAAATTTTCACTCTATATAGTAGAGCTATCTGGGTTCACTTGCATGCATGTGGGGGTGGTTCTTGTGGGCGCACAGGAGTGTGCCATTTATGGTGATTATAGCTTAAATAATGTTAATTGTGAACATTAAACTTGTGTTGGAACTTAGAAAAGCTTAAGTGTCATCAAGCGGCACTTAACTTAGAAAACTATGAAATTGCAACATAGAGACTTGACATAGGCCACTGGACATCTATTATTTCCATGTTAGAGGCATGATGACATAGAGATAGGCCTTTTGGACACTTGTATATTCCATGTTAGAGACATGACGATTTGGGACATATGACGAGTTTTGTGACTTTATGCCATTGTGCTCATTCGCATATGCTTGTGAGGGTCGCTCCCTACAAGCCGGCACTCCGGAGTTGGCCAACGCGTTTCATGTATTCGCCGTGCGGGATTGGGCGCCGAAGTGGATTGCCGTGGGACAGTCTCTTTCCTAGGGTGGGAATGTTGACTACTACGGGGCCATTAGGCTCGGCATTTGGGCTAGGCAGCCTTCGGGTGGGCAGCGGCCATATCGCCTTCGGGTTGATCTTATTGTACTTAAACTTAAAGCAGTTTAAAGGAAATTGTGGATTTGATTAGAATAGTAAACTTCAACACTTTACTATCATTTGTGGACATTGTGGACTTTGATTAGAATAGTAAACTTCAACACTTTACTATCATTTGTGGACATTGTGGACTTTGACTAGAATAGTAAACTTTAACACTTTACTATCATTTGTGGACATTGTGGATTTGACTAGAATAGTAAACTTCAATTCTTTACTATTAAATTTGGGAACATTATACTAGTAGCTGTACTTACTAATCATGCTTAGATTAGTCGTTTGCTTATGCTTAATTATGCTAAGTAGATATAGCATGTTTAGTAGCTTACATGTTTATTTTACATGTCGTTTGCTTTACTTATGCATAGTTTATCGTTTACTTGTTTAGTTTTGGGCCTAGTGGAGCATGCAACTGAAGTCAGTAATTGCCCACTGGGAACTATTAATTAATAGTTCTCACGCCCTCTTTTTCTAATGTGTTTCAGAGCCTTCGGCACCGGCGGAGGCAAGGGATCGCGGCAAGGGAGTCGCGTCTAGTTAGCTCTTAGTAGCTTTACTCTCTTTAGATAGTTCTACTTTTCTCTCTTTTGGTATTTGTGAGAGAGAGATTTTTGTATCCCGGTATAGAGACTACCATGTACCTTTTATAGCTTTTGGTTGTGGAGTTTTGGTTGTATTTATTTTTATACTTCATAGTGGATGTTAGAGCTTTATTTCCTATGTAGAGATCTAGTTGTTTTATTTCGCTCTGATACTACTAGATGCCTCTTTCTTGTTGATTATTTATCGTTTTTGTTAGACGCCTTGTATGTTGTAGACATACGGCGGGTCTGGGCACGCGCCGGGCGGGCTTCCGCTGGGTCCCGGGGCGTGACAATAACTCAATTAGACAATATTCTTGTGTTTATTTCATTTAGTGTGATAATTCTTAATCAATTCAATGCGTACATATCAAGTAAAATCAGTGCAGTTTGTGTTTAGTTCTCGATTGATGTGCTTAATTTAACGATATATATTATTAAGGTCTGGTTGATGTTCGATTTAACGTGTATGGCATCCTTGAATTCTTTTGACTAGAAGTTTGTTATTATATTTTATGTCAACTTTTCGTTGGACACAAATTTTTTTTATAAAAAAATCTCATATTTTTTTGGAATAGTCATCTGAGACCGGTCTCCGTTGCTATGTCCGGACCGCACACTCGTAAACTGCAGGGGGCATTGTGGCATCCGGACATTGAGGTCTTTGTCCGGTCTCGGCTACAATTATGCCTGTATATGTATTTATTTGCACAATTGTCTCATATGATGGTCCTAAGAATCTCTAGAAACTTATTCTTGATGATATATTATGATCAGTGTGTTTAAACTTCTAAGAACAGCGGATTGTTAACTTTCACATCCTGTTTTTTCATGAATTTTTGGCATTTATTGTTACTATAGTTAGAGGAGATTACGATGGGATGTGGATGTGGATTCTCTTGACTGTGACTACGATCATTTTGTGGGTTTTTGGCGTTTTCGGACAAAAAGGGGAGGGATGACTTGAACTTAAACATAAGATGACTGACTTGGAACTGGACTAAGATTGGACTCGATATGGAAATACGGGAATTGGATGACTTGGACTTGAACTTAAACATAAGATGTTTTTCTAATATTTTGAGATCTCTTTTGTAGGAACATTCAAGACTTCAAGACTCCATTGTCTAAGTTATAGAGTTTGTATAGGATAAGTTCTAACTTGTAAGTTTATTGGATCGATCATGCTTGAGAGTTATCGTTTGGTGATTGCGATAAGTATCAATATTTTGTGTATATGAGGTTGTAAAGGCATGTATTATGTTTTGTCACGAAATCGCCAAAGGGGAGATTGTTAAGGATTTTATAGGTTGGCGAATTTCGTGGACGAGTCGGAGTCTTGAAGAGATCAAGTCAATCAAGATGAAGACGGAGGCTCCAAGACTCGTTGAAGAAGCTCAACACCTCAGGTATGCTTTTAAGATCATTTATGGTGATTAACAATATGGATATAGTAGTTAGAAGACTTTAAAAAGCTTTAAAATATTGATTTTACAAAAACTGTTTTTAGATGGTTTAAATAGGACCGTAGGTCTGTCCGTCTCGATAAGCTTGTTTTTGTTGCGAAAGCTTAAACCCTGACCGGACACCACCTTCTGTCTAAAGTCAGTAAGTTTGATATTTGAAATCTTCGCAAACACTGACCGGACACCACTTTCTGACCGGATAGAGTCCCTGTGCGAAAATATTGACGGAAGCACGGGGAAGGACGAAAATGGAGACGGACGATAAACCCGAAAAATATTTCCAAGATAAGCTGATTTGATTTCTAGTCTACTTCAAAGTCTTCTAACTCTATAAATAGACCATGAGAAGCCTTAGGACGTGAGATACCTGAATAAGCTTCATTCAAAACCCTAGATACTCTCTTCTAAGCTTTTTCCTTCTAATCTTAAGAGAGAGTAAGATACTAGTAGTTCATTGAGTTGATGATGCTTTGATGCTTCTTCTTTGAATCGACTCGATGAATAACTAGAAAGGATTCTCATGGTCCACGGTGCTTAAAGAGTTAATCATCATCAATCATCGTTGTTCTCTCTTCGGACGAAGAGGTTGCGCGGGGATCGCGTGTGGAGGCCGAGGATTCGGTGAAAGCTTTGGAGAATCGAAGCGTGGTCGCGGCGAGGAGTTGCGACGTGATCGGTTGAAGGATTTCAAGCGATCGAGGACCAGCGAAAGGGATCCACATAGAAGATTCGGTAAATTGGGTAAAGCCGTGGGTGAATCGCCTTGTACTCAATAGTTTCTTAGTGGAGTTTCGTGTGATCGGTCCCGTGGGTTTTTTACTCCTTGTGGAGTTTTCCCACGTATATCTTGGTGTGTTTGATTTTATTTTCCGCATTTACTTTAAAATCGCATCGAGATTTTTAATTGGCCATTGTACACCTATTCACCCCCCTCTAGGTGTAGTTTACCTATAGATCCTTAAGACCTATAACCTACAGAGTTTGTTTTAGGAGTTTTGATGTACTTTTGTGTTTCAAATTGTATTTGGACTACAAGCGAGAAGTTTGATGTTTTGGTGATGACATTGAACTTCGTTTTTCTTTTATGATGTAATTTTAGTTAATTTTTGTGTTTTGTCACGAAATTGCCAAAGGGGGAGATTGTTAATGATTTTGTGTTGGCAAGTTTCGTGATTTGAGTCGGAGTCTTGAAGGATCGGAGCGGATCGAAGATGGTCGAAGAATCCTAGACTTCGAAGAAAAGAGACAAATTGAATCACGACGTCCAGGTAAGTTTTTAATTCATAAATATGGTGATTCATACTTAGTTATAGGCATTAGAATCATAAATCATTGTTTAATGGATTAGAAATTATATTGGAACTTTGTAATTTTCGAAAATTGGAAAATTTACAAAGTGTACCTGACCCATTACCGGTCATACCCATTACCGGTAACAGCCTGAACCATTACGGGTACAGCCATCATACCCATTACCGGTAACAGCCTGAACCTGTACCGGTACAAGCATGGTTGCTATACCGGTACAGCCATCAATCCATTACCGGTAATGGCCCTTCGCAGAAAAATCTTCCGTCATTGCATTACCGGTAATGGCCCTGTTTTTGTACCGGTACAAGGTGTAGAAATCTGATTTTTCTCTAATCCGAATCTAATTGATTCTAAAGTCTATAAATAGGTTCTTAGGGTTCTCTAACTCGGTGTGCTTCATGAAAATACTTGTTTGAGAAACCCTAGAGGCTAGGAATTCATCTAAAACCTATTTTCTACATATTAGCCTCTTTTAGGTCAAATCGAGATATCGTATTGAATATCTATATGTCGATTTGATCTACGTTTCGCTTGGAGTTTTCTTCTTCGGTTTTCTACGATACTCCTAAGCGAAGGATCACCATACTCATGATGCTTCTCGTGAACGGCGTCGTGGATTCGGCGTGAGGCGTCGTGGATTCGGCGCGTTTGAAGGCGATTCGTGGATTCGGATCGTTGGCTCGTGGATTCGAGTGGCGTCGTGGATTCGGCGTGATAGAAGCTTCGTGGATTCGAAGTGGTGGCGTTTCGTGGATTCGGGACGTGGCGTTCGTGGACTCGGACGTGAGGCGTGGACAACCCGAGGGAGGATTGCGCGGAGATTCATAGGAGGTTAAGAGAGGTTAAGTCCGTGGAGTCGGTAATCACCTTGTAATCTTTTCTCTTAGTGGATTGTTATTCGCGTGTTGGTCCCGTGGATTTTTTACTCCGAGTTGGAGTTTTCCCACGTAAATCTCGGTGTGCTTTTTATTTTCCGCATTTACTTTTTAACGCATCGAGAATTTGTGGTTTTTGGCCGATACACCTATTCACCCCCCTCTAGGTGTTGTTTGATACAATCTAGATAGATCCTTGGGGCTTCCCCGTAACTCTCAGTTGGCAAGTTATACATCTAGCAACGAACTCACCAACATCCTTCTTCATCCCAGGCCACCAATAAAGTAATCTCAAGTCCTTGTACATTTTGGTGCCTCCTGGATGAATAGCATAAGGTGCCCTGTGTGCCTTCTGGAGGATGTCCTCGCTAAGTCCCACATCCGACGGCACACAAATCCGTCCGCCAAAGCGCATCACTCCCTGATTATCCACTAGAAAGTCGCCGGTGCAACCATTAACCATTTTGTCTTGAATCTTTTGTAACTCTAAGTCAAGAGCTTGCTTTTCTTTAATTCTATCCATAAGTGTAGGTTGCACAACCATAGTCATTAACCGCAAAGGTGTATCCGGAGTCACTACCTCCAACTCCAACCGCTTCATCTGCTCGATCAACTGCGGTTGAGTAACAACATGCATCGCTAAGTTCGCGGTCGATTTCCGACTTAGCGCATCTGCCACCACGTTAGCCTTGCCCGGGTGGTAGAGAATAGTCAAATCATAATCCTTGAGCAGTTCCAACCATCTGCGCTGTCTCAAGTTCAACTCCTTCTGAGTGAAAAGGTACTTTAAGCTCTTGTGGTCCGTATATACCTCGCACCGCTCACCATACAAATAGTGGCGCCATAGCTTTAATGCAAAGACCACGGCTGCCAACTCCAAGTCGTGTGTAGGATAGTTCTTCTCATATTCCTTTAACTGGCGAGATGCATACGCGATCACCTTGTCACCCTGCATCAAGACACAGCCCAATCCGTTAAGAGATGCATCACTATAAACCACATACCCTGCTCCAGCAATAGGTAATGTGAGGATCGGGGCGGTAGTCAATCTCAGCTTCAACTCTTGGAAGCTCTTTTCGCACGCATCATTCCAAATGAATTTAGCTCCTTTGTGCGTGAGCCTCGTGAGGGGAGTAGATAACCCGCAAATCCTCCACGAATCTGCGGTAGCGGCCAAACCAAGGAAACTCACGATCTCGGTGGCCTTCGAATCCTGAATGGCTTCTATCTTCCTAGGATCCACTGCTATACCTGATCCTGAAATCACATGTCCCAGAAAAGCCACTTCTCGAAGCCAAAATTCACACTTCTTCGGCTGAGCAAATAACTTCTTTTCCCGAAGCACTTGAAGTACCAATCTCAAGTGTTCCTCGTGCTCCACATCACTTCGGGAATAAACTAAGATGTCGTCGATGAAGACCACGACGAACCTGTCTAGGTAAGGCTTGAAAACACGGTTCATTAGATCCATAAAAGCTGCCGGGGCATTAGTAAGCCCAAACGGCATAACAGTGAACTCATAATGTCCATACCGTGATCTAAAAGCCGTCTTCGCCACATCCCCAGGCGCAATCTTCAACTGATGGTATCCCGACTTCAAGTCTATCTTGGAATACACGTTCGACCCTTGAAGTTGATCAAAAAGATCATCAATCCTCGGCAACGGATATTTATTCTTGAACGTGACTTTATTAAATTCACGATAGTCCACGCAAAGGCGAAGTGATCCGTTCTTCTTCTTCACAAAAGAACCGGTGCTCCCCAAGGTGACACACTCGGTCGAATGAAGCCCTTGTCCAACATATCCTGTGCGTGCCCTCGGCTCCTTTAACTCTGGGTGCCATCCTATAGGGTGCCTTCGAGGCCCAGGGTAGTCCCGGGAGCGAGATCTACCACAAACTCGATCTCCTATCGGGTGGCATGCACAGTAGCTCTGCTGGAAACACGTCCTGAAACTCTCGTACCACCGAATATCCTCGATCCTAGGGGTATCATCCTCACCCCTCAATGCGATACTAGCCAAAAAGGCTACGCATCCACGGTTGATCAGTTGCCTAGCTCGAGACGAACTGATCGACATCGCGAAAAGCGAACTCTGGCATCCTCTAAACACCACCTCACTCTGACCCGGTTCTCTAAAAGTAACCGTTCGATTAACACAATCGATAGTGGCGTAATATCTAGTCAACCAATCCATACCCAAAACCACGTCAAAATCCCCCAACTTGCGCACGACTCGCAAGTCCACGGGCATGGTACAATCTCCTGCCGGATAGGACAAGCGGGGCAATACTCTCGCACGTCCACAATGTGGTCGGGTACAACAATACATCCGGCGTGTAGTAAAGGAAAAAATTGGATGTCATGCAACTCGGCAACAGTAGATCTATAAATGAATGTGATGCCGTATCAAATAATGCACGTACTATAATGCCATCAAGTAAAATGATACTGCCACCACATCCTCGTGTCATTGCCGCCTCGATGCTGCGCGGCGTACATCGCCCACTCGGCGCATCGTGACCCTCGCTCTGCGGCTGGACGGTCGGCCGCCCGATGCAGTGCGTGTCGACGGGGTACCACTGGTGGCGGTAGAGCCGGTGCCGATACGAAGACGGTGCGGTGAAGAACCTCTCGGGCACTCGGTACGGATGTGGCCCTCACGGCCACTGCGGAAGCACACTGCTGCCGCCCGTGGACACTGGCGGCGGGTGGTGAGGACCACCGCAGATCACACACCGGGGAGGCCGGCGTCGGTCAGGCCCTCCTCTCTGGGGCGGTGCGCCACGACTGCGCTGCTGGTGTCTCGTGTGCTTTGGGGGCCTCCTACAGTGCGTCTGGCTCGCACCCTCGGCCACGAGCCTCTTGCCCTTTCCCTTGTCCAAACCCTCGCGCCGCTCCTGTACCATCGCCGCGCCGCTCTCCACGGTGAGCACGCGGTTCACCACCTGTCGGTAAGTCGAAGCTCGGAGGGCCGGAAAATCGACGGTCGCGATCCACGCTCGAAAATGCGGGCCTTATCCTCGTCGTCCCGCACGACGAAGGGCACGCAATGCGAAGCAGAAAACTCTCTCTCGTACTCGGCTACGGATCTGTCCCCACAGTAAAGGCTGCGAGACTCTGCTCCATCGCCTCTTGTGCGTCGGGAAGTAGTGTGACAACAGAAGTTCCTTGAACTTCATCCAGGTAATAGACGCCAAATCCGTGCTGGGGTTCTCCTGAATGTCCATCCACCAGCGGTAGGCCTCGCCGTCGAGGTGGTGGGTGGCGAGCCACACCCTATCCCGCTCCTCCACAAATGTGTCGCGGAATAGCTTCTCCATGTGCATCAACCACTTTTCCACAATCCAGTGGTCGACGTTCTCTCCGTCAAAGATCCTCGGACTGCACTTCCTAAACTCCTTGAGGCGACCCATGAGTCGATCCCTCTCGGCTCCCTGGGCCATAGCGGAAATCTTTGTTGCCACCGGTGATGCTCGAGCGGCGGGGTGTCCGGTCCTCCTCCGGCGCTCGGCGAAGTCGTGCAGTGTGAGCCGGGTGCGGAGACTGCGCCCGTGGTAAGTCAACCTCGGTTGGTGCCGGCGGTGAAGGGGTCTGAGCCTCCCTCGCAGTCGCCTGCTGCAATAGGAGATCCTCCGTGCGCTTCATGCGCGCCTCCTGTCGCTGCGCTGCCGTCGCCTGCTGCATCACCAGTGCCGTGAGGGCCGCCAACTGGCCCCTCAACTCACGGACCTCGCCGGATTCGGAGGTAGCGGAGGTCTCGACCTCCTCAAAAGTCGCCGCATTGTCCGCTCCAACGGATTTAGAGCGAGTAGTCGGTATCGTCACTACAACATCATAAAAGCGCAAGTTAGTAAGCTCACGCAATCGCATCCCCGCTCATGCTATAGATACCCAAATCATGCGAAAGTAAGGAAGTATCATTTACTACTAACTCCCGATGTTACGTTGTCGGCCGCCAACGTAACCCTCCGCGAAGTTAGAAGTTATACACTTCGATCCAACTCTACTTACTAGAGTTATTCAAGATACCCAATCTTAATACTTTCGCTCACAAGTTAAATAGACCTCGTCTCTCAAGAGCCTATATCCTATAGTCCAACCTGCCTAAGGTTTGCTAGGTCCACAAGAAGACTCAACCCTAGGCTCTGATACCAATTTAATCTGTCACGCCCCGGGACCGAGCGGAAGCTCGCCCGGCGCGTGCCCAGACCCGCCGTATGTCTACAACATACAAGGCGTCTAACAAAAACGATAAATAACCACAAAAATAAGAAGAATCTAGAAGCATCAGAGCAGTATAACAACTAGAATTCTAAACTAATAAGCATACAAGAAGTAGATAAATAAAAGTACCAAGATTCCACTAAAAACTATAAAAAAGGGGTACAACCAAAGATCGCAAGGTAAAAACTAACATAATATATGGTGGCCTCTATAAATGGATACAAATATCACTCTCTCACAAAAACACAAAAGAGAGGAAAAACCACCTAAACAGTAGTGGCAAAAGAAGCTAGCTACGGGCTAACTAGATGCGACTCCCTTGCCGCGATCCCGTGCCTCCGCCGGTGCCGAAGGCTCTGAAACACATTAGAAAAGAGGCGTGAGAACTATTAATTAATAGTGCCCAGTGGGTAATTACTGACCTCAGTTGCATGCTCCACTAGGCCCAAAACTAAGCAAGTAAGAGTAAGCGAAAATAATTAAAGAGTAAGCTACTAAAGCATGATATCCCACATAAGTAAATACGCTATTCTAAGCATGAATAGAAAGCACTATAAGTAAAACGAAGTTCCCAACTTGATAGTAAAAGATTTAAGTTTACTATTCTAGTCACGGTCCATAATGTCCACAAGTGATAGTAAAGTGTTAAAGTTTACTACTCTAGTCAAAGTCCATTTTCTTTAAACTACATTAAGTTTAAGTACAAAAAGATCAACCGAAGGCGATATGGCCGATGCCCACCCGAAGGCTGCCTAGCCCAAATGCCGAGCCTAATGGCCCCGTAGTAGTCAACATTCCCACCCTAGGAATGAGACTGTCCCACGGCAATCCATTTCGGCGCCCAATCCCGCACGGCGAATACATGAAACGCGTTGGCCAACTCGGAGTCTTGGAGCACAGGAGCAGCCATGAGGCCGACCCTCCAAGCATGTGCGAATGAACACAATGGCATAAAGTCACAAAACTCATCATATGTCCCAAATCGTCATGTCTCTAACATGGAATTTACAAGTGTCCAAAAGGCCTATCTCTATGTCATCATGTCTCTAACATGGAATAATAGATGTCCAGTGGCCTATGTCAAGTCTCTATGTTGCAGTTTCATAGTTTTCTAAGTTAAGTGCCGCTTAATGACACTTAAGCTCTTCTAAGTTCCAACAAGAGTTCAATGTTCATAATTACATTATCTAAGCTATATAAACATGAATGGCACACTCCCAGGTGCCCACAAAGCCCACCCTCACATGCATGCTGTTTAACCCAGAAAGCTCTACTATATAGAGTGAAAATTTTATCATACATAAGGCATGCATTTTAAGTGGTTCAAAATTCATAATAAATCTATTTAGCATGAATATGCATTCAAAATAATTAAATCAAACCGAATAAGCACTTAGGAGTCATTTGCTCCTATGCTCATGAAGCCAAACCCACCAAGTGCGAAAAGCGTTGCTCCGAACCGCTAACGAAGCTTCGATAATCACTCCTTGAGTCCTAAAAAGCACACCCTAGGAGTTACAAGCTAAGAAGATAAACCTTGAGTTCACACTTTAAGGAACTCTACAAAAGGTTGGAGAAAACTCACCGAATGCGAAGGAAACTCTCTCGATCTCCAAATGGGAGTTAGAGTCCTTCCAATCCAACCTAAATCAAAGTTCTAAACTCATCAATTAGGTCCCAAAGGCCCTAAATCGAAAATCCCCAAATCCTAACCCTCGAATCCAAAACTAGGGTTTCATCTCAAAGAAACCTCCAAAATCCGAAACTAGAGGAGGGAAATCGTTCACATACCTCTAAGAAGCTCTAAACCAAGCTCAAAAGGCCCTAGGCTTGAAGCTTGATCCACCACAAAGCTCCAAGCTCCAACAATGGTGATGTTGCCTCTACCAAGCACAAAGAAGCAAAAGGAGGGTTTTAATCCTCTAAAAATCTAACCAAAACCCTAGAAAACACAAGGGAGTAGAGAGAGGTGCTCCTCCTACCTCTTTGCTGCAATGGGGGTGCTCAAATAGAGCCCTAGGGTGAGGGGGTAACCTAATAGAAGCAACAAAATGCTAAAACACCCCTGCAGTTTGAACTGCTCGAATCTGTCAGTTTGTACCGGTACAAATCAGATTTGTCTGAGTATAAACCTGCGAAAGCAAACCGAGCCTCGGGTTTGCCAAATCTGCCCTTTTATACGGTATAAATTTACTGTCTGTCTGGTATAGCCATCATTTTATACCGGTATAGACACAATTTTGTACCGGTACAAAGGCACAGAATTCTAACCCGAGAGCCACCTAAAATCCAACTTTTTGGACTTTAGTGCTAGGGATTCATCCACTAACCTCGGTACACGTGCCATAGGTCGGAACACAATCAACGACCCTCCAGAAAATCTGGAAAAGCTCCAAACTCAAGTCGAATACTCGAACTTCGCAATTTGCGCAAGTCCAGTATGTTACAAGATGCCCTAGAAATGGTTCAAATGGGTTTAGATGAACTCTAAGAAGTTTAACAAGCTTTCTTTTGCTTGTTTAGGAGATCAAAACCTAGGGTTTCACCTAGGGTTTGGTAGAGCACCCAAATTTGGGGCTTTTGCCTATAGTGGTTCTAGGGTCAAATTGACCTTGTAGAAACCTAATTGGGGGTATCCCCGACGCGTGGGACAACTCCGTTTAATTAAACGAAAAGCCTATCTATGAGTTGCTATGTAAGCTAGCCTGATGTAGAATCGATAAGCTGCGCAGTTGCAAAATAGGCCTCGGTTAGCTACGAAATTCGACGGACAACCCATCATGAATATTTAGAGGTGGATGGTGCATTCCAAGGACAGGAATTCTGTTTACGTCTAAGTGTCACTTTTGAGCATTCTTGTATATGTTGAGCATGATGGGTAATTATGAGTTTTATCTTGCATTTTGTGAGTTCAAATGCATGAGAATTATTTGTGTGATATTGTAGTAGTAAAGAACCTACCCTATATATATGCATGATAAGAACAAGAACAAGAACAAGAACTTAGTGTGAATGACAAATGAATATGACATTGGACATGTACTTAGAGAATGTGATACTGATGAGTCTAGAATACTTAGACAACATGTGTGGCAACAAAGAACAAGGACAAGAACAAGTAGTGTATATAACACTAGTAGAGTCATGAGATTGACATTATGACAACAACCTTAGAGTTAAGGGTCATGTGAACATAGGTTCTCCTTGAAGTCAAGGAATGAATTGAGATTTGGAATCCTTAGAGGTAAGGATTGATCGTACTCACCATATAGTCCTTGCTCGAGGCGCGGTAGCTCCCCCTCGGGCGATGTGCTCCGGAGTTGTCATCGTTTGGGTTGTAGTGTTTCCCCAGGAGGACGGTCCGTCGGGTTGTAGTGTTTCCTCGACAATAGGGATTTGAGTTGGTTGAGTCTTGTTGAGGGCAAAACCTACGGGTTAGCCAAGAGATTGGGTATTGGACTATGATCTTTCAATCATCATGAGTTATTATTTGAACATCTTGTTGTTTACTTTCAAGCGTATTAGTTGCATTCGTTAGTTGGTTATTATCTTACCCTTCTTTCTATTACGCTTGAATTAGACCTAGTGGGAAAGTCGGCATGGTTGGTTGCCGAACCCACTAGGAACTTTGTTGTAGTTCTCACCCCACTATCTCCACAGGGCCGGGACCGAGCGAGCCGGCCGAGGACCGCGGTAAGGGCGTCGCGCCCTAGATAGAGACCGCCAAGTTATTACTTTTTAGTAGTTGCATTCCCTTTATATCATCTTTTATATTTGATGATTATAGTTGTTTACTTTAATTGTAACCAAGTTTCATTTTGAGGTAAATGTGATGTAAGAAAGAAATGATGCAATGAATGTAAAGACTTTAAAGAATTCAAGTTGTAAGAATTATGCATGTATGTGATTGCAATTAATCATAGTACTTGTATGTTTCAGTTTAGCACTTTCACTTTGGCTATTGCTTGTCTTCGTGCAAGCCATTTTTGTATGCTTCCGCATGTGCAAAAGTTTATACTCTATACGTAATTGTTGAGCCTTGGGCGGACGGGGAAGCTCTGTCGTTCGGCGTCTGATGTGACCGGCCAAAGGATCGGGCTCGGGCGTGACAACATTGATCGCCCGATGCATACTCGTCGCATTTCACGAACACCAGCGGTCTGATCCACCGTAAGGGGGTGTTCTTTTCCAGAAAAATGGTTGCAGAAGCCGACCCGTGAGTCCAAGAGGGGTTATATGCACTGGAGAGTAGTAGGGGCATTGGCTTGAGGTCTGCAGAGCTAACCAAGAGAGCATTGTTTCAGATTGGGTACTCTTGAGCTTATCGTCCTATTGATGCATACTTACAGTAGCACTTGGTTTATACTTATGCATATCTTTTTACTCAGTTATAGTTGCTACTATACTACTATCAGCTCTACTTTGTTTATCTCTGTGACTAGTGAGTACCCCTCGCCCACGTCAGTTTGGGGTACCCACTCGGAGGGGAGACATGTTTACATGTTCTCACCCCCCGCCTCCTTTTTCAGGTGAGATTGCTGGTCCTAGTGGGACAGCTGGGGAGGAGCGTACCTAGCATACGTTCTAGCCATCTACCCGCGGTTTGCCTATTACTCAGTTTCCTTTTAGTTTGTTTTATGACTTAGACATATATATGGTTCATGTTCTCTAACTTAATTCGGCATGTTAAATTATCTTGTGGTTTTGAATTAGAATTAATAATGGTTTTTGGATTTATGTTACAAAAATGATTTTCTACCCCTCGTGGTAGCGCTTTAAAATGAAAAAGGTTTCCGTGTGGGAAACAGTTATTTTGAAAAGGCTTTCTTGTGGATTTTGTAAATTAATATTTCAAAACCAGTTTCCAAGTAGGAAACATTTCAAATGATAGTTGTGGTTTTATGAAAAAGTATATGTGGATGAACCTGTGGTGAATGGTGTTTGTATGTGTATGTTGATTGGAATAATTATCGATACACTTAGTTGTGGTTGTATGGTGGTATTTTACTCCGTGTACTTGTGCGACGCCGTGCAAATACAGGGGAGACTCTGTCCGTATGTACAGTGGTCTCTCTGTATTTGTGGCGGATCTGGCATGGCCTTGGGGGTCAGGGTTTTCAAAAAAAAAAATTTCTAGTGATTTTTCCGCTGTTTTATATACTAAAACTGACTCGGGGCGTGACATTGGAGCACTCCTAAAGGGTTTTGATCCTTGTTTTGGAGCTTCTAAGAGGTAAGCCACACATCCTTCCCTCTAGATTTGGTTTTTGAGGGTTTCTATGAGATGAAACCCTAGTTTTGAAAAATCTAGGGTTTATTTGGGGCTTTTTGATTAGAGGCTTTTAAAGCCTATCTAATTGGTTTGGAATCTTCCTTTAGGTTGGTTGGAGAGGATCCTAGCTTCCATTTGGGGTCTTTTAGGGGATTTCTTCACTAGGCGAGTTTTCTTCCCCCTACTATTGGCACTACAAAAATGTAGTGCATTTGCCAATTTTAATTTTGTATGTCACCAAAAAAAATTTTAGTTACAAAACGAAAAAAAAACCTGTCACAAATATATTGGAAGAGGACTCGAACCCGCAACCTTCACAAATCCAAATTCCCTCTTAACCACTACACCACAACTATTATTTAGAAAAACATCGACACTTTATTTATTTAATCATATTTACACGTTAAGTACCCAAACCCACCTAATACCATTGGCATACACCCCGATCTAGGTTTCGTTCTGGGTTTCGTTCGTATCCCAAACCCATCCCATTCGTATCTAGGTTTCGTCCTGCCGAGATCTCCGGCGATCGCCGCCGGAGAGATCTCCGACGATCACCACCTGTGAATCGGAGGGGACGGGAGCCGCCGCGGAGCTTCAAGCGTGGGTGTGAGCGGCCTACGACGCGGGCGCACTCCTGTGCCGCGTCCATCTCCTCGCCATTCCCTTTCACCGCACAGCACGAGCACGGCAGCGGCGTCGGCGTCGCGAGTCTGCGTCGTGCTCGGCTTCGACTTCAAGCATCAACTCCTCGCGGATAATCTCATTAGACAGGTATTCGTTCTTTAATTTTTTAGGATTTTTTTTCTGTAATTTATTCATCAATTATTCGAGAGGAGGAGGAGAGGAAGTTGTTTTGCTTTGATTCATGTACAAATTGGTGTGATTTGCTTGTTTCTATTGTTACCCATGTGAGTTCATATAGGAATTTGGTGATTTTAGGTTGCTTTTATTTGCATTGTTGTTGTTCTTGTTAGTTTAGGGGAATTTAGTGTTGCTGCTTACTAGTAGGCTCTGATTTGTCTTTTGAAACACTGTTGGGAGGCTTCGTTGTAAACATTTTTGGTATTATACCTGCAAATATTTTCTTTGCAAACTTCATTGTAGTTTAAAATTGTCGCAGATGTGTGTAGAGCTTATATATATATATATATATATATATATATATATTCTTTATCTTACTTTTGTATATTGTATATATAATTACGAGATCTTGTTGAAAGGCGATGCGTGGCGACATGGTGTTTCGGCATGGTTGATGCTATTGAGAATCTCAATAATGATAGATTGCTTTGCAACATTAGAGTAACTTACAGAATTGTAGAAGATCACCTTGGCTGCCAGAGTATCCATTCTATAGCAACTCGTTGTCATTCCTATTGACTTGTTGAAGTTATAATTTTTCCTATTTGTCAATCTGAAGTTTTCTTGATTTATATTTAAGTAAGATAATGTCTCGGGTAACTTAGCGATTTGTTTTCTCCAACAAGAAGATTCATGTCGCTACATCTCAACCCACTTTCGGTTGTTTGATTAGCACCATTTAAAGCCTTTTCCAATTGTTGGTGTCACGCCCCGAGCCCCCCAATTCGGTCGGATTCGGGCGCGCAAACAGACAGACGGACGAGTTTCCACTGTACGTTCAAGGCGTCGCAATCAATACAATTACAAGAAGGTTCCAAACAGGAACAGATATTACAATCAGATTGCACAAGGAAGTATCATAAACATAAAACAGCTACTTGCTATTACAACCATTCGTCTCAAATTTAACTCTTACATTTAACTTGAAGACTTTAAACTTCCTATTACAATCTAGATATTACAAATTTGATTACAATTTATTCTCCCTTGTTATACCCCTAAGCTCTGTCAACTGGGGTACTTCTATCTCTGGTCTCCTGGTAGGGCGCTATCTATGGAGCTACGCCCTTGCCTCGCGCTGCTACTGCGCCGCTCACGTGTGTACCTGTACCCCCAAAACCACAACACGGGGGTGAGAACTATTGTCCATAGTTCTCGTGGGTACGGTCACCCAAGAGAACAGCTCGACCAATAGGTCCAAGGAGGCACTGCAGATATGTTAGTCCAAAAACATATATAGATATATAACTTGCAACTAACATAAAAACTTGCCTCACAATATGCAATATGCAAAATTACCCTTTAGCTCTTAGCTTTTCTTTACTTTATTGCTATTCTTTACTTTAGCCTTTCCGTTCATACCTAGCTATTTACAAGCTTAGCTATTACTGGCACTATCCATTAGCTATTTACAACTTTAGCTAGTCTTTACGTTCTTTACCTTTTGGCACTTATGCTAGTTAGCAATTTATTTCTAAGGTCACTCTACCTCAGCTCACTAAGCCACCTGACTCGGTCTTGAGTCAATCCATTGCGGATAATCCGCCATTGTCTAGCAGGAGTGTTGGACGTCTCGCAACTACCCCAGCTGTCAACAGCCTGTCGCCCTCTGTGACTCAGCCTCATCGCGGCGAAATCGTCGCACACGCGGAACCCAGCTGTCACTTGACATAACCATTCTGGTGGCGATCGCGGCGGACTTACCGGCGAGGACCCAAGTCATGACTTAACCATCGGCGAACTAATCGTACCTCACCCAACAATAGTTTGAGTCACTCCTTCGCCTCCGGGTGCGGCCGTATCGTACTTGCCCAGCAATGGTGCCCCATACTCAGGGTGTCAACACATGGCGATCTGATCCTCGCCTTAACCGGTATCGAACATTTCGGCTCACCCACCGGCGGCGAAATCGTCGCACGACGCCACGACGGTGGTATAGCCCTGGACGGCGAAATCGTCGCACCCGCCCGACACCAACTTAGGTGTCCCAAATCTCGGGATTCCATGAATCCGTTCCACTTAGCTTGAGGGTTAGCTAGGCCCTCAAGAGACGACCCTCTAGGTCCATTGTCTTTACCTCCTAGGTCTACTTGACACTAGGGTTCGTTCTTGTCACATAACCTAGGTTGACTTAACTCTAGGTTCAATGCCATTCCAATTCGACCTATGTTTTCTAACACTAGGTCCATGATCCTCTTTATCCAACCTATGTCCTCGACACTAGGTTCACTGTCCTTTACCTAGATCCATATGACTCTAGGTTCACTACAACCTATGTTCTTTACACTAGGTTGGATGCCACACTCCTAGGTCCACTGACTCTAGGTTTACTATAACCTATGTTTATTAACACTAGGTTGGATGCCACACTCCTAGGTCCATTGACTCTAGGTTTACTATAACCTATGTTTATTAACACTAGGTTAGATGCCACTCGATCTATATGTGTATTAGTCCATGACTCACATTCTTACTTAGCATTCTCTTACTTAGCATTCTTATACTTGGCATTCATATACTTAACATTCTTATGTTAACCATTCCATTTACATGCACATAATTATATCTAGCATGTACTCATTATGCTAAGCATGCATTTATTCATACATTTCATTTAGCATCTAGTTCATACATCAACTTAACATGCATCTCATGTATTTGCAACTAGACTCTAGTTCATGCATTTATCTAGCATTTAACTCAAGCATTCTCTTAGCATTTAACACTATGTTCTTTAACATGCATTTCTATACTTGCAACATATGTCAATTATATGCATCAACTTGAAACCTTTACTCTTAGACATATTTAGGCGACCTAGTCGCTTGGTAAACACAGCCCACCTTTAAATATTTTTGTGGAGTCGCCCAACAAATTCCACGACCAACCGATGCCTACTCGAAAACCTGTTACGTTAAAAATCGACCAAATCAGGCCAATTTACATAGTAACCCATAGATAGGCTTTTCGTTAAATTAAACGGAGTTGCCCCACGCGTCGGGGATACTCCCAATTAGGTTTCTACAAGGTCAATTTGATCCTAGAACCTCTATAGTCAAAAGCCCCAAATTTGGGTGCTCTACCAAGCCCTATGTGAAACCCTAGGTTTTGATCTCTTAAACAAGCAAAAGAGAGCTTGTTATTCCTCTAGGAACTCATCTAAGATCATCTACACTCATTTTTAGGGCATGCATTGATACCCTAGTGATCCACCATGAGAGCTCATGAAGCTTCCATGGATTTTCATGGAGCTTCATGCTCTACCATGTCTCTAACATGAGAGAAACTCAAAAACCCTAGGTTTCATGTAAGGAAATCCAAACCCTAACCTAGATTCCCAAAGAAACCATACCTTGGCCCAAGCTATCCCAATATCCACCTTGTAGGAGAGCTCTAGTTCCACCAAAGCCACCAAAACCACTTTCTCTAAGCTTCTCCTTCTTCTCTTCCAAGCTCTAGGGTGAGATCTCTAGAGAGAGAAAGAGGGAAATGTGAGGGAGAGGTGTTGGGAGTGTTTGGCTATGAAGAGAGGGGTGTTGGAGAGCCTATAGTGTTGTAACAATTGCATTTAGGCCCACAAAACTCTTTATTTTCGAAGCAGTCCAAAACTGCTGCCAGAGCCATGTTGTACCGGTACAACGGGCATTTGTACCGGTATAAACTGCTCCAGAGGCAAACCCGAGAGCTGCCTCTCGGTTTCGTAGCATTTGTACCGGTACAGTTTGGCTTGTACCGGTATAAACACCAAAAATTCCACGAACCCGAGAGCTCTTCTCCTCTCGGTCAAAGTTGCTATACCGGTACAGCAACTTTGCTTGTACCGGTACAGGTTGCCCAGACTTGTGCTTTTCACGTCGTTTCGACTCTAATTCGCGCCGAACAACGCCAAAACCTTTCTAACTCTTTTAGATCCTCTCTTAACCCTTCCAAGATGCTTGGAATGGTTATTGGAACTTGTCCAACTACTCGTTCGCGCACTTTAGCCAATTTGGTTAAAGTTCGGGTTGCTACAGTTGGCGACCATGCTTTTCACTCTGTTGGTTTTTTAATGGTACTTACATATGGTGATTTGCTGTTTGGCTTTCATGTAGTCAAGCATGCCTTGAACTCTAGTTATTCAAACTACACTACTAATTAAATATTTCTCTCTTAGAAAATGAATATATGCTTACATAGATATGCACACACACCCACCTAGTGACATGATCATAGGAATGAGAAGGGACAATCAGACCTCAAATGCTAGGCATAGAATACAATGCTTCTGTCCCCAAAGGAATTGTCTGTGTCTGCTTCTTGTTTGAGTAATGAGGAGAGCATTGGCAAGCAACTATGTTGTTGTTGTTGTTACTATATCCTTAGATTTTGTCCTTTATAGTACCTTTGCTACTTACCCATTATTAATCAAGTTTAGAGGTGAAACATTAATTTGATACTTTGTTTAGCTTTTGAACTGCTACAAGAGCCCTAAGAAAATCTCAAGCACTCCAATAAAGTAGTTATACATCATATTAAAGATATAGGTTGTAAATTTTTGAACTATTTTTTGATTTTGTTTTTAATATTTCGGTTGCTTTTCATGTTCCATACATAAATTCCACTATTTTATTATTATAGAAAATATGTTGGACAAAAGCTGGATGCGTATTCAGAATCGATTAAGTTCTGAATACAAAGAAGGGGTTTCAAAATTTTTGGATTTTGCATTTGGAATGACATCTGGAGACACAATTCCATGTCCTTGTAAGAAGTGTAATAATGTTCTATTTAAGCAACGCAATGAGGTTGAGGCGATTTAATGGTGAACGGTGTTGTTCTGGTTATACACGATGGTTATTGCACGGGAGGAAATTGAAACAATTGGGAGTAGTGATTGTGATTCGGATGGTGAGTCGATGATATCTTGGAAGCTCATTTTGGAGCCCATAATGTGGAGAGGTGGGAAACTAGAGACTTAGGTGCATCTGATTCAGAAGAACCGAATGAAGGAGCAACCAAGTTTTTCAAATTATTAAAGGATGGTAATGAGCAATTGTATCCTGGTTGTTCACGGTTCTCAAAACTCTCATTTGTTATAAAGCTTTTCCATATTAAGTGTCTTAGCCACATGACTAACAAGGGGTTTTCTATGATACTTGATTTGTTGAGCAAAGCCTTTCCTGAGGGGAACGTCTTACCAAAATCTTATTATGAGGCTAAAAGAATTATTCAAGATTTGGGTCTTGATTATAAAAAAATAGATGCATGTAAGAATGATTGCATGCTTTATTGGAAGGAAAATAGCAGTGCTAAACAATGCAACATTTGTGGTCTTTCAAGATGGAAGGTTTGTGGTAATGGAAAGAGTAAAAATGTTCCTCACAAAATACTTCGCTATTTTCCAATTACACCAAGGCTTCAACGGCTTTTCATGTCTACAAAAACAGCATCTGAAATGATATGGCATTATAATAGGATTGATGATGGATTCTTAAGTCATCCTTCTGATGCAAAAGCTTGGAAACATTTTGATGCATCACATCAATCATTTGCTATAGAGCCTCGCAATGTCAGACTTGGATTAGCCAGTGATGGCTTTAACCCCTTTGGAAAGTTTAGTAATGCTTATAGTATCTGGCATGTAGTTCTTATTCCATATAATTTGCCACCGTGGTTGTGCATGAAACAAGAGTATTTTATGTTATCTTTATTAATTCCCAGTCCTAGTGGGCCTGGAAATAATATTGATATATACTTGCAACCCTTAATTGATGAGTTAAAAGAATTGTGGGAAGTTGGTGTGGAGACATATGATGCTTATAAAAAGCAAATTTTTTTAATGCATGCGCTATTTTGTGGACTATAAATGATTTTCTGCTTATGGAAATTTGTCGGGTTGGGTAAATAAAGGCAAATTGGCTTGTCCTTTGTGTAACAAGGATACTCATTCTACATCATTAAAATATGGTGGAAAACTTTGTTACTTAGGACATCGGCGTTTTTTACCTATTAAGCATCGATGGCGGTTCGAAAACAAGTTATTTGATTGCACAAGAGAAAGCCGCCTTGCACCAAAGCCGCTCTCCGGTGATGATGTACTAGCTCAGTTGCATGGCATCCAATTTCCTTCATTCGGAAAAACTATAAAGAAGCGAAAGTTTAATAACTCTACCTACATGTATGGTTGGAAAAAGAAGAGTATTTTTTTCACCTTGCCGTATTGGAGAACTTTGTTATTGCGTCATAATTTGGATGTCATGCATATAGAAAAGAACGTGTGTGATAACATACTTGGAACTTTGATGAATATTGAAGGAAAAACAAAAGATACTATAAAAACACGTCTTGATCTCAAAGAAATGCATATACGGGAAGAACTTCATCCAAGACAAGAAGGTGACAAGGTAATTATTCCAGCTGCGTGTTATACGATGACGCCTAATGAAAAAAAGGTTTTGTGAGTTTTTGGCAGAATTAAGGGTTTCTGATGGTTATTCGTCAAATATATCACGATGCATAAATCTCAAGGAACATAAGATAGTGGGACTTAAGAGTCATGATAGTCATGTACTCTTAGAACGTTTCCTGCCGCTTGCAATTAGGGGTTTGTTGAACAAGGATGTTTCTGACGCATTGATTGAATTATGCTCATTTTTCAAGAATCTTTGTTCTAAGAGGTTAAGATTGGATGGTTTGGACAGATTAGAGCGCCAAATTGTTATCACGCTTTGTAAGCTTGAAATGATTTTTCCTCCGGCATTCTTTGATATCATGGAGCATTTACCTATTCACTTGGCAAGTGAGGCCAAAATAGCTGGGCCAGTACAATATAGGTGGATGTTCCAAATTGAAAGGTATTATAATCTTCCTTTATTTTTTTTTGTTGTGCAAATTGATTTTTAATAATTGATGTAAGAACTTTATCTTATAGGTATATGAGGAGATTGAAAACTTACGTGCGTAATATGACTTATCACGAGGGCTCAATAGCGAAGGATATGTAGCCGATGAGTGTCTTACATTTTGCTCAAGATACTTGCATAATATGGAAACAAGATTTAATCGATTACCAAGGAATTTTGAGGGAGTGATTAATAATGATGATAGAGAATTAGCAATTTTTGCACAAACTGGAAGGCCACTAAATACGGGTAAAAGATTAAGAAAGCTTACATTGGAGGAGTGGAATCTCGCTCGTCTGTTTGTGTTAAGAAATTGTAAT
Source organism: Aechmea fasciata (assembly GCA_025177825.1). Lineage (NCBI taxonomy): Eukaryota > Viridiplantae > Streptophyta > Magnoliopsida > Poales > Bromeliaceae > Aechmea > Aechmea fasciata. The sequence continues at coordinate 6,646,079 of CM045939.1, forward strand.
GAAGTTAATCCTTTTCTCAAGTAAGTTTTTTATGAAATAATATTTATTATTCTTTTTAGTTTTATATTAAAATTTTAAAAAAGTTATTAATATAGGGAGTTTGAAGACGAGATTATAAAGACTGGTGTCAAGAATGTAAAGGCAAAGCTTGATAAGGATTTTTCTTGAATGGTTTGAAAATAGAGTATGTATTACTTATTATGTATCTAACTTTAAAAATTATTTACATTTTTAGTTTGTCTAGTTGACATTGTTTTACCATTGTTCGTGAAAATAGATTGGAGAGATGCACAGAAGAGGAATCGGACAAGTTGGCAATCAACTTCTATCATTAGCACATGGTCCAATGCAAGAAGTAAAATGCTATGCAGGATATATCGTGAATGGTTTTCGATTTCAAACAAAAGAACATGAATTGCAAAAAAAATCACAAAATAGTGGAGTTGTGGTAAAGGGGGAGAGTGCTAATGGTGCTTGTGACTTTTATGGCATTTTAACAGACATTTTGGAATTGCGTTACATGGGGGATCATCAAGTTGTACTCTTTAAGTGTGATTGGTGGGATGTTGATACTCCAAATAGAGGAATTAAAACTGATGAATATGGTTTTATAACGTTGAACTTTAGTCGAACTCTAAGATATGGAAAGAGTGATCCTTTTGTGCTTGCATGTCATTCAGAGCAAGTATATTATGTTCGAGATATTAGAAGGTCTAATTGGCATACGGTTATAAGAGCCGAACCTCGAGACTTCTATAACATGCCAAGGGAGGAAATGAATGATAAAGAAATTGAAGAAGATCTTGTTCTTGCCAACGAACCATTCCAACAAATACAATCTTCTAGCTATTATGACAATAGCAACACAATGCATGAGGCAATTGATGAAATGAATGATATGATGTGGAAAAGAAATGACCTCCAAGGCTTGACTATTGATTTAAATGAGTATTTGAAGTACAAGAGAGCGGATAAAAATTATGCAAGTAATTCTAATTTTGAAAGGGATGAAGATGATCAATTCAATCGTGACGACGACGACGACGATGTCGATGGCAGTGATGATGATGACGAAAATGATATCTCTATTGAACTAGGGAATTAATTCGTGCAATTTTACTTCCAACCTTACTTTTCTTAAGTTGTTAATTTGTTCATTTTCTTATTTTATTATTTGATAGTGTCCAAAAGAATCAAGAAATTAATGTGTTGTTTTTTATTTTGTTGTTGATTGCTTGTAAATGACCTATTCATACTTTTTATGCGCTTTACGTATTATGCAGCTTATTATGTGCTTTACTTATTATGCAATTTAATGACTCTCTTGACTTTTCTCTTTTTTTATTGTTAGGTTAATGGCATTTATGCTCTCTAATCATTATAGTTCACATGATATTCTACTACTTTATTTGTTTTTTTGTTCACAACTTACTAAAGAATCATTGTATTGTGCAGTGTATCAAATATCATGACTAGTAGAACCAAAGGAGTGCGTAAGAATAAAGGTACAAGTTTGCAAGCTAATCTAGAGCCAAAGCAAACCCCTGGTGAAGGAAGTCAAGATGCAAAGTAAGATGAAAAATAAATATTTGTCATTTTAGCATAAATTAATACAAGAAATTGTTTAAATAAAACTAAAGACATTAACCATAGAATAAATTTTGATCCTGAACTCAATATTGTTGATAATTATAGATTCATCTAATGCTTTTAAGTTTTATTATTGTTATTTTTAGTTTCGATTTATCATATACGAGAATGGTGTACCTATTTATTATTATTGATGATCAAGCTAATTTATATACATGCAATCTACTATGGCTAGTAGGATTAAAGGAAGACGATAAGACTACATTAATGCTCTTGTACGGACACAACATATTGTGAACGACTCACAAATTAATGAACCTATCCAAATACAAAGTGATGCTAATCATCCAGCGGAGTTCTCTACTACACAAGATACGGGGCAAAGTAGCGCTAGTAAGATTCAAGTTTCTTATATAGTGTTTTTTTTTTTTTCTAAATTGCTTTTTTCTACTTTTGATTTCTTATCTAGTTTTTTTAACAAATAGTTAAATTACATTTGATTAGGTTCATGCACTAATAGAAAGAAGGCACGTGGAGAGTCTCGTAACCTGAAACTATTAGTTGATTTTCCCAAAGGCGGAGTGCAAGTTGAATTCAAGAATGGCAAACCTGTAGGTAATTCCGCGCAATATTTGATCACTGAGATGGGTGTGGTCTTGAAAAATCCATATAATGCTCCTCTCAATGTTAAGTGTTGGGATGATATTGACGACAAGAAAAAAGAAAAGATCTGGATGATATTGAAGGTATAAAAGGATAAACTCTCTTCCTTGCTTGACTCTATGCCTTACTTTCGCATGCCCACAAGAATTAGAATTACTATAATCTAGTGTGCATAAGCTTTTCGGTTGTTCAAATTTGTGATCGTTGTTTTTTTTTTTGTTAAACCTAATCCAAAATTACTTGATACACTAAGCAGCTAATGTATAGATTTAGAAATAGTGTTATCATGACTCACCAAAAGTGCTGTTAGTTGTTTCTAGTATGTCTGTCACCAACCTATATCAACTCATCGCCATCGGTACCTGAGGTTATTTTTTTTTGTTAAACAAACAGTTGTTTCTCTTTTCCCTTATCATATGTTCCATTGGCGCCGGATGCACCTCTAGGTTCTTGCGTGTCTCAATAAGACTCAATCGACCATCTTTGCTGTTACTATGGTGGTAAAAAGCACGCAGTTGGCATATTGTGATAGTGGGTTTTCATAGCAGATAGTAGAAAAAATTAATTTTTTCTCAACTATCTTTCATTACTTTTGTAGGAGAAATTTATTTTGTCGGAGAGCAACAAAGAACACGTCATGGACATGCTACGCGATCGTTATAAGAGGACAAGTTCCAATAACCATTCCAAGCATCTTGGAAGGGTTAAAAGAGGATCTAAAAGAGTTAGAAAGGTTTTGGCGTTGTTCGGCGCGAATTAGAGTCGAAACGACGTGAAAAGCACAAATCTGGGCAACCTGTACCGGTACAAGCAAAGTTGTTGTACCGGTATAGCAACTTTGACCGAGAGGGGAAGAGCTCTCGGGTTTGTGGAATTTTTGGTGGTTATACCGGTACAAGCCGAACTATACCAGTACAAATGCTACGAAACCGAGAGGCAGCTCTCGGGTTTGCCTCTGGAGCATCCCATGCAGTACGAGAAACCCGTTGTGCAGAGTACGGATGGGAATGCAGCGGCGATTTTGAAATAAAAGAAGTTGAGGGACCTTATAGCATTTTGTGGAGGGGTTTATGTGTAAGGAGAGGTAATAAACTCTCTCCTCTTCCTCTCACTCCCTCTGTTCACTCTCTCTCTCCCTCTTTCTGTCGACAGCAAGAAGAAGGGGAAGAAGAAAGAAAGAAAGAAAGAGAAAGGAGAAAAGAAGAAGAAGAAAAAGAAGAAGATGAAGAAGGAGATTATGATGGTGATGATCAAGGCCATCCTCTCCTCCCTCCTTTGTGCAAGAGCAAGCTTTTGAGAGGTAAGCTCTCTCTCCCTCTCATGGTAGATCCTTAGATAATGGGTTTCTAAACCCTAGATCTAGAGTTTTGAGCTTCTTGTAAGCTTTAGAACCTTGTAGAGGCTTGGAAACTCATGAAAGTCATGTGTTCTTCAAGGTGCTCTAATGGTGGATTTCTAGGGTTTGTTTTAAACACCCTATGGATGGCTCTAGTGCTCTTAGATGAGTACTTAGAGGTTAGACAAGCTCTCTATTGCTTGTTCTAGGGATCAAATTGGTGGGTTTTGCAAAAGTGCAAAACCTAGGGTTAAAAAGGAGGTTTTTAGAAATAGATGAGTTTGATCTCATTTGACCCTATAGAAACCTAATTGGGGGTGCAACGAACGCGTTGGCGCGCTCGGTTCGGTGATCTGACGAGCGAGTACAAAGATATTAATTATTTAATATATTCAAACCAGATGTCCGCAGCACGCAAGATAGGAGCCCAAAATTCATGAAAACGGAACCGGGGCAACTTGAAGGCGTGGGGCAACGGCACAAGGTCTCAGATCGGGATTCGGAGATCGTTCGGGTGGTCGTGCAAGAGTTCGAGCCAAACCGGGTCAAGAGTGCCACGGGCGCCGATTGCGAGTGTCGACGAGCAATCGGAGAGCATAATAAGGTGGGTTGTGTTTACCGAAGCGACTAGGTCGCCTAAATATGTCTAAGAGTAAAGGTTTCAACTTGATGCATGTGATCCATGTATAGAAATTGCATGTTAAAGAACATAGTGTAAAATGCATAAGTAGAGATGCATGCTAAAGAACCTAGTGTGAAATGCTAAGAATGAGCATGATATAGAAATGCTAGGAAATGAATAAGCATGAGGTAGATAATGAGGCAAGGAATGATAAGTAAAGAATGTTGCAAGAACATAGGCTTAGCATAATAGAAATATGCATGTAAATGAAATGTATGAATAAATGCATGCTTAGCATAATGAGTACATGCTAGATATAATTATGTGCATGTAAATGGGATGGTTAACATAAGAATGTTAAGTATATGAATGCCAAGTAGGAGAATGCTAAGTAAGAATGTAAGTCATGGACTAATACACATATAGATCGAGTGGCATCCAACTTAGCGTAAAGAACATAAGTTGTAGTAAACCTAGAGTCATATGGATCTAGGTAAAGAACAATGAACCTAGTGTCAAGGACATAGGTTGGATAAAGACGACAGTGGACCTAGCATGAATAAACATAGGTCGAGTTGGAATGACATCGGACCTAGAGTTAGAAAAACCTAGGTTATGTGACAAAGAATAAACCCTAGTGTCAAGTAGACCTAGGAGGTAAAGACAATGGACCTAGAGGGGTCGTCTCTTGAGGGCCTAGCTAACCCTCAAGTTAAGTGGAACGGATTCATGGAATCCCGAGATTTGGGACACCTAAGTTGGTGTCGGGCGTGTGCGACGATTTCACCGTCCAGGGCTATACCACTGTCGTGGCGTTGTGCGACGATTTCGCCGCCGGGTGGGTGAGCCGAAATGTGTTCGATACGGGTTAAGCCGGGTGAGGTTCGGATCGCCATGTGTTGACACCCTGTGTTTGGGGCACCATTGCTGGGTAAGTACGATACGGCTGCACCAGGAGGCGAAGGAGTGACTCAAACCATTGTTGGGTGAGGTGCGATTAGTTCGCCGCCAGATGGTTAAGTCATGACTTGGGTCCTCGCTGGGTAAGTCCGCCGCGATCGCCACCAGAATGGTTATGTCAAGTGACAGCTGGGTTCCGCGTGTGCGACGATTTCGCCGCGATGAGGCTGAGTCACGAGAGGCGACAGTCGTTTGGCGGTGGGGTAGCGAGACGTCCAACACCTCGGGCTAGGCAATGGGCGGATTATCCGCAATGGATTGACTCAAGACCGAGTCGGGTGGCTTAGTGGTGAGGTAGAGTGACCTTAGAAATAAATTGCTAAGTAGCATAAGTGCCAAAAGGTAAAGAACGTAAAGACTAGCTAATGTTGTAAATAGCTAATGGATAGTGCTAGTAATAGCTAAGCTGGTAAATAGCTAGGTATGAATGGAAAGGCTAAAGTAAAGAATAGCAATAAAGTAAAGAAAAGGTAAGAGTTAAGGGGTAATTTTGCATGTTGCATATTGTGAGGCAGATTTTTATGTTAGTTGCAAGTTATATATCTATGTATGTTTTTGGACTAACATATCTCGATCTCCTTGGACCTATTGGTCGATGTTCTCTTGGGTGGCCGTACCCACGAGAACTATGAACAATAGTTCTCACCCTCGTGTTGCGTTTTGGGAGTACAGGTACACACGTGAGCGGCGCGGCAGCGGCAGCGCGAGGCAAAGGCGTAGCTCAGTAGATAGCGCCCTACCAGGAGACCAGAGATAGAAGTACCCCAGTTGACAGAGCTTAGGGGTATAACAAGGGAGAATAAGTTGTAATAAATTGTAATCAAATTTGTAATATCTAGATTGTAATAGAAAGTTTAAAGTTTTCAAGTTAAATGTAAGAGTTAAATTTGAGACGAATGGTTGTAATAGCAAGTAGCTGTTTTATGTTTATGATACTTCCTTATGCAATCTGATTGTAATATCATTCTGTTGGAACCTTCTTGTAATTGTATTGATTGCGACGCGCCTTGAACGTACGGAAACTCGTCGTTCGGATCTGTCAGCCGCGCCGAATCCGACCGAATTGGCGGGCTCGGGCGCGACAAGATGATGGTGGTGGGTGAAAACTTTCCATCGGACTGAATGAGATATTTGAACTATTTACCATCTAGCCTCTTTACAAAAAAATATTTCCTATATAGCCTCTTTTTAAAAAATATTCCATATCTAGCCTTATTTTCAAAAATTAGAGAAAAAAAGAGAAATTAATATCTTTAATATATATTAAGGAATTAAGTGGGGGAGATTATCTTTTTTTTCCCCATCCACTCTCTCTCTCTCTTCAATTTGTATTTTAATAATAATTAATTTTTATTATAATATTAATAAAAAATTTATTTATGAATAATAATAAATAATATTATAATATTTTTATTAAGTAATAATAAAAATATATAATTTAGTAATAATATTATTTATTATTATTAATAAATAAATTTTTTACGTGTATGTGTGTGTTGGTGGGGAGAGGAGAGATGGTGCTACTAGGGAGAAAAAATTCTAGAATATAACTGGTATATTGATGACGCAGCATAACAAACCAATCAAATATCTTCTTTTAAAGATACGTCCCATCATGATTACAAAAAAAATATTTGTATTATACTTTTGTTTGAAAAGAAGAAATGTGATTGACTTATTATTAATAATGTAGTGCAAGTGTGATAGTGTAGAATTTTTCGCAGGAGAGGGACCGAGAGAGATAGATGTGTGGGGTTGGGGAGGAGAGAGAAAGAGAGTGAGAAAGGATTTCGGGAAATGGGAGAGGAGAGAGAAAAGATAATTTCTCCCACTTAATCCCTTAATATATATTAAATATATTAATTTCTTCTTTTTTCTCTAATCTTTGAAAATGATGCTAGATAGGGAATATTTTTCAAAAGAATGCTAGATAGGGAATATTTTTTTGTAAAGAGGCTAGATAGGTAAATAGATCGAGATATTTTACAAAGATAGGATGTTATGTTATGCAATTTTACTAAAATGCCCTCGTTGCAAAGAATTTTTTTTGCCCTTTTAAAGAGTTGGCCAGACCGATGGTATCAAATACAGGTCATCCTCTTTTAAAATAGGCATCTTTATCGTTGATTTAAAAAATTTTAACGGTTAAGATCTTTTTGAAGTATTGAAGCATTCCTCTAAATTTTTTACAGTTCTATAAAAGCGGTGAATGATTCATCCATTTTAAAAAGGGTAAATTGTTCGCCACTTTTTTTTTTTTCTACTCTTTCTATTATTTCTACAACGGTTTTAGGAGAAGTTATATGGTGAATGATTCATTGTCTATATTATTTATTTTTTAAAATCTCAATGATATGGTATAATTATTCTTTTAAAAAATTATTTTTATAATTATAAAAATCGGTAGAATTATTTATAAAAAAAAAGAAAAAAGTTCCAATACGTCCAATGTGGTTTTACACTTTTTCACTTTAGAATCCTTTGGTTTATAGTGTATCAATTTAGTACTCTATAATTTCGCATTTTTTTATTTTAGTATTACGCAATTTAAAGTGTAGGAAAATGCTAGATGTACACCCCAAAAGGGGTGTACATCTTACAACCCACCCATCCATGGGTGGAAATTTACTCACCAGTCACGGTGAATTACACCCCACCCAAGGATGGGTGGGGTTGTAAGATGTACACCCCTTTGGGGTGTACACCTAGCATTACTCCTTAAAGTGTATCAATTTAGTATCATATAATTTCGCACTTTCTTATTTTAATACCTTGCGATTTAAAGTGCATCAATCTAGTATCTTGTGATTTTATTTTTCTCTTTTTATCATCTCCTCTGTTAATATTTTCATTAAATTATGTACAAAAAAAAACTTCAGATACCCTACCTAGGTTTATCGAATATTTACTTTATTATCCTTTAGTATTAACTTTGTCACTTATTTTTTTTTCCTCCGTTAATATTTCATTAAATTATATACAAAAAACTTTAGATACCCACCTAGATTTATTGAATATTCACTTTAGTACCTTTAATTTTAACCTTGTCACTGATTTAACAAAAAAAATTAATAAAATGAATAATAAAAAGAAAAAAAATAAAACGAATTTGTGGCTTTGTAGCGGAATCTTAAGAATATGAAAGCTGCCCAGTAGGGGCTAACATCATATTTTAAGCTAGCAGATACTAAAGTGAGAAGTTCTGAAACCACGAGGGCGTATTTGAAGTTTGCCCTACAAAAAGTTCACTTCGATCACCGTCTCACTCCTAATCGTCTTCTTCGACGGCACCGAAGAGGAAGAAGAAGAAGAAGAAGAAGAAGAAGAAGAGGAATATGGCGCCCAAACCCGACAATGTCGAAGGTACCATCTCCTCCTCCTTCTCCTCCTCCTCTTTTTCTCACCCATTCCCCCCCCCCCGCCCCCCTTATTTACGAACTTCTTCTCCGATTTCATCGTCTCTAACCAAGCTTCGCCTTCGAATTTGGGCCGCAGGAATCGTTCTCAACTTCATGAACGAGGTAACCCTAGATCTGATTATTACTATTTTCTTGTTGTTTGCGGGTTGAGTTTGATTGGAAATTATTCGAGTTTGGGGTTTTGGTCTCGTTGACAAAGCTACATTTTCTTTCGATTCAAAACCAGTAGTTTATGCTCGAGCTCAATATCATGAAGCAAATGTTTGGTATCTCCCTCGAGTGGTATTTGTTTCAGGAGTAATATGAACATTGTGTTAATCTGGGAATAGATAACACTCAATTAGATATGTGCAGTTATGCTTCTTTGTGATCTGAGAATGGTTATGTTTTCCATAGCATAAAGCTAGAACACCTACAGAAGTATATGTGGCTATTTTGCTTCCACTTTGTTTTGATGCTCAGCATCCAAATCAATGATTAGCGCCGTGTAACATGATCTAGGCTTTTTGAACTTCATTGAAGCTGAATTTCACAAGTATACGACATCGTTTAACTAGTGATCAAGTGGTCCCAAGGAATCACTTGAATACTAGGCCAATGGTGTTGAAAAATCACGAAATTCAGTCTTTAGAAAGTTCAGATACCCTAGATCATGGTTAATGGTGCCGATCACGATCGTCTATTCGGATGCCCCATTGACGACATGATGCATTCTAGAAGTATTCTAGCTTCTCTCTCTCTCTCTCTCTCTCTCTCTCTCTTATATTGTTATGGTGTTTTTTTTTTATTCTCATCATGTATAGTGGAAATAAGTACTTAGACTCTGACATGAAAATTGCATGTATGCTGTGGGTTTCACATATCTTGTTCAATTTAGATGTGCATCAGAACATACAGAACAATGTGCTCTAAAAATGAGTACAAAATAATGGTTGTTAAGGATCAAATCTTGGGTATTTGAGTGTAACTTGATCTAGGATTCAAAACCTATGTTTTTTAGCAACTTTGGAGTTGCTATTTATCAATAGGACAAGAAATCCTGCTTGATTTGTCTGATGTAACAAGAATAGTAATGGAGCATATACACTATCTAGAAAACTGGACCTTGAATTTTGAGAAAGAGATAAGCCTCTTATTGTAAACCAGCATTTTAGATTAGACAAGTTAGGGTTTTGATGTGACAAATAAGTGGATTAAAGAGTGCACTATATTATCCTTTTATTTTCTTGCACCGGTGCTTTATCCTATTTATATATTATTTTGCAATTTTGATATCGTATCTACAACTTGAATGTTCTCTCTGTATCAGATATGTTGATAATCAGTTTATGCTGTTTGGAGCCTCTTTGCACAAATTTTGTTGTAATCTCTTTTCTTTTTGGGATTTTTTTGGTTGACATTCTCCATCATGTCAACGAGTTGCTTATCATCATACACTGCAATCCTTGAGCAAACTTGACGAAATATCTTCTTAGTTAGTCAGCTAAACTTTACTCAATAGTGGCATACTGTAATGTTAGTATTTGCTTTTATGGAGTGACTGGTAACTCATTTTCTTTTCACTTCCTGCATACCGTTTGTTATGGTTGTACCTCGATAGCAGGCGTTTAGGATAGTATTTCTAGCTGTAGCATTTAAGACTGTCTTTTGGTATAGCTAATGCTTCTTAATTGGTTTTTCTTTTTCTTTTTCTATTTAAGGATTGATCCTTAAATAAGCACACACCTTCCTCATAATTATTGGTTAGTTTTTGTTCTTTCCTTTGCTCATTGCACCATCAGCTATGATCAGCTGTTAAATGGTAGTTCTTTGTTCTTCTAAAAGGTGATATAGCACTCTATGTCTAATGATACCTTGAGTATCAGCACGATTTTCTATTGATACTATATGTTAGCTTTTTTATAATGTCTTTGAAGAAAAATATTGGTAATCTTTTTGCCCAGAAGATCTGTTTATTACCACTTGCTGTCAGAATTACTTATTTCTGCCGTGGGTTGTTTCTGTCACAAGACCATATTGTTAATCTGAAAAGAAACTTTGCAATTTGTTGTTTACTTGCCTTTTGCTTTTTCTCTCCTCTCTTTTGTATGCCTTAGTCATTTTTCTCCATGTTGCGTTATTATGTTATTTACTCCTCTGGAGCTACTGATGCCATATATATGTTGAATATTCTAAAGTGATGGTTGAGTTCTGGAGAATTCTTGGTGTATCTTCAATTATGTAGTATCCAAGTTCTTGCAAATTATATTCCCTTTTCTTCTGCACCACCTCTTGTGCAGGCTTATATCTATTCTATTCTTCTTATCATCCATCTATCAATATGCACTATTAAAGTTGGAGTAACTGAGTCTAATTTAGTCTTTTCTCTATGCTTTACCTTCTTCTGATAGATGGGACTTCCCCATGGTTCTAACTCTTTATATGGAAAGCTAATTGTGGTTAGAGAGCTCAAACAGGGAATGAGTTGTTACATAGGAATGCATCAAGGGAGGGTGTGGGGGTTGTGAATGAGGAAGAGAGGAAAAGGAAAGATGAGAAGAAGAAAAGAAATACAAATCCAGAGCTTATGAATTTTCACCGCAAGACCATTTCTTAATACAAAGTAATCTTGATTTTGGTTTGATATTCTCAAAATCAATCAACGAATCCTAAACGTTTCTCCCGTGATTGCAAGTCTCCCAATCAGTTATCTTGTGTTTATAACCTTAAGAGATCTTACTTATTTCTTGTGAAATGATATCTTATTTCTCGAGCTTTATTCAAAAACAGAAAGTGAAGTCAAAGTGTAATTACACAAACTTACTGTTATTTTTTGTTATGCTTAGTCTGTCTAATCACCAAAATAATATAACACACTGGTCTTGCTGTGCCAACTTTGATATTCAATGCCAAGTCCTATTTTTGTAAGATAGATATGTTCATTTTTCTGATTAACAATTGGATGCTTTTCAGTTGTTTGATATACTGTAGGATTAGGCTGACAACTCAAAAGTAGGACATCAAATGTGTTTATTAATCTTCACTTGCTTATTATCCTTCTTATAATCCTTCTGTAGTTTATAATTGGGATAATTGCGTATGTACCCCTCCAAACTTTTGAAATATTTGATATATCCTTACTTTTTTTTGTTTCAAATATATCCCTCGTATATTTCTCAATTATTCAAAAATGCCCCGGTTGTTAGTACCCGTTAAGTTATCTCAGGTTAAACCTAGATTAAATTTCTACTAGAGTTAAAAAGTCAAAATACCTCTTTTGCTTCTAATTTAAGGGCAAATAGGAAAAGTTGGTAAAGGTAGAAGGGTATATTTGAAAAGGAAGAAGTCAAAATACCTCTTTTTGCCCTTAATTTAAGGGCAAATAAGAAAAGTTGGTGACGGTAGAAGGGTATATTTGAAAGGGCAAAATAGTAATTTTATAGAAATAACGGTTGTTCCTAATAGATCACTAACAAAATTTTAAGCAATTGCCCCATAATAATTTTGGAAGCATCATGAGAGTCTGACTGTATCTTGTTTTTCTTGGTTATCATCGTGAAATGGTTCATTAACTTCTTATGCCGTTCTTTTGCCAGCAAAATAGGCCTTTAAATTCTCAAAATGTCGCTGATGCACTGCAAAAGTACAATCTTAAGAAAACTGCAGTCCAGAAAGCGCTGGATGCATTGTGTGATAGCGGACAAATTTCCTTCAAAGAGTATGGTAAGCAGAGGATCTATCTTGCTCGGCAAGATCAATTCAAGATACCCAATGGGCAAGAGCTCGATCAGATGAAGACGGATAATAGCAACCTACAGGAAGAACTTGAAGCTCAAAAGAAAGCCCTAGCGGAGGTTGAGGCTGGTATGGTTCAGTGCAATTTGTTCCTTAGTCATTGTAGAAAATATTATAGACATATATCCCTGAATCTATTTGCATATGTTTATCTTTGCACATACTGATTCCTCTCTTTAAATAACATTTTCTTGTACAAAACCAACTTCCAGAATGAAATTAAATGTCTTAACTTCCAGCATGAAATGGATTGTTTAACCTTTAGAGTTTAGCATTTTCTTAGAGAACTGCATTTTCTTGGGGTATATATATGAAAATTTAGATACTACGTGGTGGACTGTGTAAATATATAATTTGCAGGGATATATATGTAAAACTCTGTAAAATACCAATACAGAATTGCAATTCAATAGATAACTCTTTCCACATTCTAGTGCAGAGATTCGAGCACTCCAATCAAGCTTGACTTTGGGAGAAATTCATGCTAAACAGGCAAAATTACAAAGCGAGGTATGCCTTGAAAATTACATTTGATAGTCTTGATCTACAACAAGTATGTGCTTTGAAACCAATAATAAAATTAGAAACAATTTTATCAATCCAGGTCCTGGAAATGGAAGACAAGCTTGTGAAATTACGCAGCGGAGTTGTTTTGGTCAAACCAGAAGAGAAGAAGGTAGTAGAAGAATCATATTCTGAGAAAATTAATCAGTGGAGAAAGCGAAAGAGGATCTTCAAAGAACTATGGGATGCGATAACAGAGAATTCACCCAAGGATGTAAAAGAATTCAAGGTTTTTCATTTGCATCATCGTTCTCTTTCCTTGTATTCTGTGAGAAAATGTGCCAGACCCTCTTGAACCACTCAGTTTCTACAGATGATCACTCAAACTTGAAAAGAGAAAAAAACTATGTTTAAAATCAGCCGTTTTTACTCGACCATCTACCTCTGATTTTACAATAATGGCTATTGGCATGCGAATATCACGTGAAAATCGAAATTTTACGTCTTACCCTTCTTTTGAACTGTCGAGGTCGGTGTTGGAGCTGCTGAGTCATTTGCAGTTTATGTGATTGGCAGTTTTTAACTAATTTGGTATATGTAGATAAATTTTTCTATTAGCTTGTTTTGTCATTTGTAATTTTTAAAGTTTAATTTTCTATATGTAAAGGTGCAGTGGTTCAGGGGGTTTGAGGCATTCTTCCCTAGATTTTTTTCTGTGTTTCCTGAGCAAACTTTTGGCTATAATCTGTTGCTTCTTTGTACATGGTTGTCTTTTCATTGAGCAAGATTGCTTTTATACATGAACATTTTTTTTGTTCTTTACCTTCTGAATGACAGTTGTCTCCTTGCAGGAGGAACTTGGTCTCGAGTATGATGAAGATGTTGGGTTCAGCTTACAATCCTATAGTGACCTGTTGAACCTCAGTAAAAAGAGAAAGATATCACAGTAATACAGCATTTTATTTGCAACCAAATTTCAACTCATTTATGTTCCAAAGTTATTAAAGGTAGGGTAAGGGTATATCTTTTATGTATGATTTGTTCTTCTTTTTTGCATCCACTTCTGTCAGCAATGATCGCCGAATCATCTATCAACACTTGATTCTTTTTAATTAGCCCCTCTTTTCTCTCTACGGTTAGTTGCATACTCTTAAGCAATTGACAAGATTCAGCATGCAGCATGCAGAAGCAAATGCATATTACTGATTTTTCTGGAAGATGATAGAGCCATTAATGGATTGGTCAGTAGGGCCTAGGCTTCATCTCAGCCTGATCCTTGAGAATGTGGCACGACTACAGCACTATACTGCTAAATCTGTTAAAAATATCAAAATAAAAACAATGTCCAAGTATGTAACAGATTAGAGAACTAATAAAATGATGTATAAAAAGATGACTTGGTAAAAGAATGTAATGATGTCTCTACTATGTAGGATCGTATGTGCCAAAAGTTAGAGAACAAATAATCAAATTTGTAAAATATTTTAAATAGCTAGTAATGTGCATATTGTGCCTCATTAGTCAATCTTAATTTTACGCCTGAAGTCAAATGACTTCTCAAGAAGTCATGATGCATTGTAGTTGAAGTGTTAACAGAGGTTCCTTGTTAAATGAGGCTCATATAGAATAGCAAACAAAGTATTTTCATGCCCTTTCATGCCTCTCAAGTATTCATATGATTTGAACTAGTAGGTCTTGGCTTTATTGAACTGTTAGGATTATTTTAGTCTGTTACGATATATGTAGCAATATTTTCAGTATTATATATTACTACTGTCCATATATAGTATACGGGCTATATGGTATTTTGGTAGTATTATCGCTGGGACAGGTTGCCTTGTATACACATTCTCTAGTATTTATATTCATTAATGAAACCCTAGAGGGTCAAGCTTTTTTTACTCTTTTTTCATGGCAACAAAATAGGAGGTCCTAAATTCAAATCCCATCAGGCTCTTAGCGTAATTTAACTTCTTCCCATTTAATTTAAGTCCGTGCCTTTTGCCTACCAAAAAATATTGAGCCCAGATGAGAGGAGTGTTGAATATAAATGTTAAAAATACCATTCATCGACAAATTAATTTTTTAGAGAATGACGGTTGTTTTATATAATTTAGGTCAAGCTCTTTTGCTCTTCTTTCACAAACTTCAAATTATTATTAGTGGCAGGATAGGGTTTTGCATAATAGTTAAAACTTATTTCCTGCCAAATGACGTAGTTCTGTTAGATGTATCATTATAGGGAACACTGGTTAGGGTGAGTCGAATTGTATGACATTTCTTTTTAAGTTTGCACACACACACTGCTAGATGGTTTACTCTGTTTTTATGGACAAAGGGAAACTGGTCAAATGATTAGCAGTATGAACCAGGAGAGTCTAATAGAAGACTAGCACCTATTTGCTTCCGTTTGCAATATGATCTTGAACAACATGTCTCTTTAGAAAAAATGTTCTTTCCTATTTATTGTCTTCTCTCCGATGCACTCTCAGTGCCTTGTTCATCCTTTTGTTGTTGTTTATGTATCGGATTCTTCAAAAGGTTTTGACGGTTGAGAACATTGACGTCAAGCTGATTTTCGATTTTCTGAATTGCAGAGCACTTGTTCAGTTATAGTGTGGTTTTACCATGCTGATAAATATTCTATTTCTTGATGCATGTATTTGTCAATGATAGTAGGGGCAGTCTAGACTGCTGATTTACATTTCTTGTAAGTCGGAAGATTTAGAATCCAAATTGCAGCTCAAGCCCCAAGGAAGAACTTTTTTTTCTAACTATCGATGAAGTAATGCATTACTTAATTGAGTTGTTTGTGCTTTGATGTTTTAAACTTATAAAGCTTCCTTATTCGATTTCTTACTTGAAATGCTACCATAGATCCGTGTCTGAGGCCGTGTCGCCTTTCTGAGCAAAGGTGCTCGCCAATGTGGCACGCGCACGAGCGACGCGAACATCAACGGAACAGCGCGTACAACGCTAAGATCGCGTCCTACTCGCTAACGAGGGCATCTCTGCCAAAATCGGAGGTGAGCACGATGTTCAGCACGACGTTCAGCACGACACGTAGATCATCGTGCTCACTTTCCCCATCATCGGGGTGCTTTCGGATTGCCGGAAAGGCGATCGGAACCCTCAAAAACTAAATACTACAATAAAACAGTCTTACTTTAGCAGTGGAGGCTAGGGTTGGCCGTCGGCGGTCGGACGGCGAGCGGTCCGGCCAGGGATGCGAGCATACGGTCCGCGGGGTGGGAGGGGGTCCGAGGAAGGCCGGCGGCGGCGGCCGGTGGCGCGGCGGTGGAGATCAAATCCGCTCACTAACTCTCGGTACGAGGGCACCGGCGGGCGGCGGCCGGAGGACGTCGGGGCGGCGACGATCCGGTGGAGGAGGTCGAGGGATGGTGGTGCTCCCTTCGATGGACCGTGGCGGCCGCCCGGCAGCCTCGCGCGGGCTTGACCTCGGCCCGCACAAGTCCGGGCGCCGCAGTGAGATCTCGGGCGGCGGCGGCGTGCGGGAGGGGACCTGGACGGTGAGCATGGGGTCGCCGGAGGTGCAAGGAGGCGGCGCGACCGATGGGGAGCGGCGGCGGCGCGCAACGGCCTAGATTACCCGTGCCCGGCAGGTGACCCAGCCGGCCGCAGGGAGCAGGGGAGCTCCGGTGGCGTGCTCGACGGGCCGGGACGGTCGGGGACGCACACCGGAGACGGGCCACGGCCAAGGGTTGATGATCCAAGGTTATCGAGCTTTCCCCACCACTCTGGCCAAGATGGAGGTGGTGGTCGAGGGTGAGAAGAAGATGGCTCGGGGGTTCTCCGACGGCGGAGTTGCTTGCCGGAGGCCCGGACATGCGCTTGAGGAGGCAGGTAAGAGTTGAGGCGGCTAGGTGGCTCGGGGTGGTGAAGATGCAATTAGGGTTAGGGTTTCCATGAGAGAAACCCTAGACCTCTTATATTCACAAACGTATAATTGCAAGGAAACCCTCCAACGCCTACTATTTACAACCTAGCCTCCGACCGCATGAGCATTATGCGTCCACGTCCCTGATTTCCGATTGGATCACACCGCGTGTTCGGCACGACCGGGGCATCGAATCTAGAGTGTCGTTTTGTTCGATTTGGTCTCCGATTCATGCCGAACCACATCTTCTTTGGTTTCTCAAATACCATATATATATATATATATATATATATATATATATATATATATATATATATATATATATATATATATATATAGAATTGAGCTCCTATGCCTTTAAAAGTACCATGACATTGGTGCTTGTAAATTTTTAACCCTTGGATTAAGAATCGTGTGGTTAGGATGGTGTGGGCCCCCTAGGGTTAAGTGGGTGGTTGGTTGAATAGTATAATCTAACGGGTGTAAATGATCAACGGTGCAGATCTAACGGCTAAAAACCTACAAGCACCAAGTGCTTGGTGCTTTTAAAAGCACCATAGCCAGACTCTCTCCCTCTCTCTCTCTCTCTCTCTCTCTCTCTCTCTCTCTCTCTCTATATATATATATAATTTCGAAACCTTTTCTCGACAACCGTGCATCGAATTCAAATCCGTCAGTGCCATTGGTCCCAGAATAGCAGAATCATTTGAAATGAGCTATTGGACGGCTATGACCGGAGTCCAATACGAGCCAGAAGTCAACTTCCCACCGTGACTTCTCCGGAAAATCGAGTTACTATTCACTTTAAGTGAAACTTGGAAATCGCGTAGAATCTCTATTTTAACTCGTTTTCGCCCGAAACTTGAGGAGTGCTTCCGTAATTAAATTACACACAAAAATATCGTCAACTGAGAGTTTAGCTACACTGCAAAAATCTCAGTCCTTACATTTATTTTATATTAGATCTTTTTATTTTATTACTTATTAATATAATTAATTTACTAGTGCAAATGATATTTTTGTAAAAAATAATATTTAAATGACCACGACAATGTCAATTTTGAAAAAACTATATTTTTATGTAATTACTAAATTTTATAAATCGAACCAAACGTAGTAATGCTATAAACACTGCAATCTAGTATTATATTACTATATTAAACCAAACGTGCAAATACAGCATCAGTAGTAATCTCACGCCGAAATTTAAAATACCTGGATATGTCGAGATACTATATAATATTACATAACTCGAACCAAATGCGCCCTTAGTGCTAAAATTTATTTTGAATATTTTAAATCTCGAGGAGAGGGATTACAACCGGTGGACGACGAGGGTTGTTTACTTATCATTTCTCTTTTATACCTTTTTGATTTTTTTTATTTTGCAATTTTTTTCTATGGGAAGGAATGTTATTGTTTGGAACTCTAGGCTCTATTTGTTTTCAATTCCCGTAAAAAATATATAGTAGTTGGTAGTTAAGTAGTGTGATCAAATACTTAAGTAAAATATATTATTTTTGTTGGCATTCGGTCAAATCGAATCGGGTGCGACCATGATCGGGCTTGATCCGACGGTTGTTACGTTGTCTAATTAGATTAGGATTAATCTCGCTTTTAAATTGAAAAGCTAATTAGAGATAAATTCTAATCATGTTAGGATAACAATTTATAACCGATTTGGCCTTATCTCTTATGCGATTAGGATTCTGTAATCCTCTATAAATATACGGGCGATCCCACATTAAACGAAACACGGAAAAACGAAAGTTCTCCACATCCTCCATTAACCTATTATTCTAGAGGGCTTGGGGCTTGAACGGTGGATTTGCGATCGTGCTCGTTTGTAATTCGATCCACCGCGAGTTCGGAGTGCAAGAAGATTGATCAAGGACGATCCAAGGACACGTGAATCAACTTCTACGATCCGAGCGTTGTAACGCGAATCGCTTCCGCAAAAAGGTACGAACGAATACTTCCGCCGCGTTCTACATTGGTATCAGAGCCATATTAAGGTTGATTTCGTGCCCTAGATCAATTATTTAACGAGATTGCATGCGTAGATGTAAATCTTCCATTGTTTAGATTTTTTTTTTCTTGCATGCTTGTGGGAGTTAATGGCGGATTTTTCTAAGAGTGGATATTTTTGCCTGATATTTACACATCTTAAAGCACCTATGTTGTAGATTTGATCTATAAAGTTTGATTTATTTTGGTTTTGTATTTAAAAAAAAAAAAGAAACCCTAAATCGGATTTTTTTGGAGGTGGCTTGTTTGATGTGTGATGAATATCTCATTGTGAAAGTTGCATGATTTGGAAGAGCTTCTCATAAGCTTTCTATTGATATATTTTCTGCAATATGTGGAGTTCTAAATCTATAGATAAGATTTTTTGAATTTAATCTATCTATTATAAAAAGAAGATTATAAAGTGAGCTCTCCCGCTGGCGCCTGTCCGCTGCGAGCGCCCTTTCACAATGTCGCACAGCGGGCCTCGCGGCTGGAGAAGCGCCGCAGGCGGCAGCCCGGCCGCCACAGCCCACCGCGCCGCCGCGAGTGCCACGCGCCCCGCGCGCTGAAGCACAAAGCAGCGTTGTGTCCGGCCAGCGGCCTCCAGCCACCGCAAGACCATGGCTGGGCCACAAGATCGGGCGGGTGCAGGCTGGCCACCGCGGGCCAGCCGCGCGCGGTGCGGCTCCACGCCGGCGGCGCATGCGGGCAGCGCGGCCCGCGTGGTCGCTTCGCGCATGAGGTGAGGTCAAGGCTCGTCAAGGCCGGCCTGGGCTGCGGCAAGCTGGAGGCCCGCTGCCCGGACTGCAAGTCAAGGCGGCGCACGCGGTCAGCTCACACAAGATGTGTGGCGTTCCAGCTGCATGGCGCGCGTGCCGCCAGTCGCCACCGCGTCTGGCCACAAGACCGCAGCGCACCTCGCGGGGCAAAGCGGCCCACGCGGGCCGCGCGCTAGCGCCGCTGAGCGCGGCGGCGGCTCGCGCAGTGCGCGGGTCGCGCGCGCTGCCGCGCAGTACGGCGCGGGCCGGCCGCGCGCACGCCTTGCGTGTCGGCTGCCGCGCGCACGCATTGCGCGCCGCCCGCGGGTCGCTGCGCATGCGGCCACGCGCGCGGGCCGGGCCACGCGCGCCGCGCCCAACAAGCACGCGGGCCGGCCACACGGCTTGCTCGCGCGGGTCGACAAGCCTTGCCGCCACGCTCGTCGGCTCACCGGCTTGCCGCATCCAGGCCGCGCAGGCCCAGGCCGAGCATTTTTTTTTTAAAATATCTCTTTCTGCGCATTACATGAATAAAGTGAGATCTAATGGCTTCCAAGCAAATTGTTGCGGACTTGAACAAGGGCGAGAAATTGGATGGTGACAATTATGATATTTGGCACCGTAAAATTCAATATGTTCTCGCCGAGCAAGAGGTTCTTGAAAATTTGAGTAACAAAATGGACCAACCCGCAGAGGGCACCACTGCCCAGGCTCGCCGAGATATGGAAGCCTATAATAATTGGCTTAAGAAGGATCGCATTGCTCGCATTACGTTGCTGAGTAGTATGCAGAATGATCTCTTGTGCGAGTATGAGCAGTATCCGACTGCTTTTGACCTGTGGGAGGCTCTCAAAACTAAATTTGGTGCAACTTCGGCTACAAGGTTGCGCAGTCTGACTATGCGGTTTGACAGTTATAAGAAGCGTGCCGATCAGACTATGAAACAACTTGTGAGAATAATGTCAAACATGATTCGCGAGTTAAAGTCGGCTGGCGGCACCTTGACTGATGAGCAGCAGATCCAAGCTATGATTCGCTCGCTTCCTAATTCATGGGAACACATGCGAATAAATTTGACCCACAATGACAATATCAAAACTTTTGAGGATGTTGCACGGCACTTGGAGTTGGAGGAGAGCGCCTTGAGGTTAAAGCTCCAACTGCCAATGCTGCCGAGTCTAATTTTCGCAGAACATCTGGGTTCAAGCGATAAAGGACTACTGGACCTCAGAATCGTAGCGGATCCGCGCCTAAGAATGCGAAGAGCACTAAAAGAAAGAGAAGTAAACGAGGTGGCAAGGAGGACAAGTCAAAGATGACCTGCTTCAATTGTAATAAGCTAGAACACTTCGCTCGTGATTGCACTGAGCCGAAGAAGGTACTGCTCTATCCCGATTCTCGCTCTTTTGTTGCTGAATCTCTTCATGTGTGGATTGTAGACTCAGAAGCAACAGATCACGTAGCGAGGGATCGGATGAGATTCGTCGAGTACCGTCGTGTGCCTGCTGGGAGCAGAAGAGTATACATGAGGAACGATTCTTGTGTCGATGTATTAGGCGTTGGCACATACAAGTTGATCATGCAAGGTGGTCGAACTTTGTACCTACATGATGTACTTTATGCTCCGGTGAATTCTCTAGAATTTATTTTCTCTTCTTGCTATGCTACCGTTAGGCTTTTCTTTTCGTTTTCAGAATGATGTTGTTAAGATTCATCTTGGAACCATTTAATAAAGCTTTTAGGGCAGTTTTTCCTTTACAATTGATCCATTCCAACTTTTGTGGCTCAATGAGTGTAAGGGCAAGCCATGGTGCTTTTTACTTCATCACATTTATAGATGACCATACGCGCTTCGGTCATGTCTAACTAATCTCCTATAAGTCTGAAGCATTGGATTGTTTTAGACGTTATATTAATGAGGTTGAGAATTAGTTAAATTTAAAAATTAAAACTTTTAAAACTAATCGAGGCCGCGAGTATCTATCTTGTGTGATGAAAAGGGAATAATCAGATAGCTGACAATTCCTGACACTCCGCAGCAAAATGGTGTAGCGGAGAGAAGAAATAGCACCTTGCTTGACATGGTTAGGTCAATGATGGCGCAAGTAAATTTGCCTATCTCCTTTTGGGGAGATGCATTGTTAACTGCTGCCTACATTCTTAATCGTGTACCCTCCAAAACAGTACCTTCCACCCCTTATGAATTATGGACAGGCAGGAAACCAAATTTAGAGCACCTGCGTCCTTGGGGTTCGGCAGCTTATGTACACAACATTTCTCACAAGTATTGGAAGTTAGGCCCTAGAGGAAAGAAGTACATCTTTATAAGATACCCTAAACACTCTAAGGGATATGTGTTCATCGGAAAGCAGCCAGATGGAAGTTTGACTTAGATTGAGTCGCGAGATGTTGAATTCCTCGAGGAGGATTTTCCTTATAGAAGTGAGGTTCGAAATGAAATTGAGTTCCATGAGATGGATGACTCTGGTAATGGCGCTTCTATTCGCTCAGTCGAAGTAGAGGAGGCAACTCCGATACCTCCTAGGGATAGTGGGAGCGACTTACCTTTGGATGAGGAACCTCAACTTCGTAGGAGCGCACGTATGGGAGTTCCCCGTCGTCGTTTTGAGATTGAGGGGGAAGCTTTCATGGTTGCTGCACATGATGATGATGAGCCTAGATCTTTTCAAGAAGCTCTCTCATCACCTACTCATAAGGAATGGATGGATGCAATGGTGGAGGAAATAGAATCGATGAAGTCAAATCATGTCTGGGACTTGGTTGACTTGCCACCAGGGCGCAAAACAATCGGGAATAAATGGGTTCTCAAGATTAAGCGCAAGTGCGTGACGGTTCAATCGATAGGTACAAGGCTCGCCCGGTAGCAAAGGGTTTTACCCAACGAAGGCGTTGATTATGAGGAAACCTTCTCTCCAGTTGTAAGGTTTGCTTCGATCCGCCTAATCTTGGCCATTGTCGCATATTTGGATTTGGAACTTTACCAAATGGACGTTAAAACTGCATTTCTCAATGGAGAACTGGATGAGGAGATCTATATGGATCAGCCTGCTGGCTTCTCTATGAAGGGTGAGGAGCATAAAGTTTGTAAGCTCCGACGATCCATTTATGGATTGAAGCAGTCCTCCAGGCAGTGGTATATTCGATTTCATCGAGCCATAACTGTAGCTGGGTTTACGATGATTGAGGAAGATCACTGTGTGTATGTTAAACGGTCCAAGGATTTTTTTTCTGATCATTTCCTTATATGTTGATGACATTCTATTTGCCGGGAATAATAAGGAGATGATTGTCGCCACTCAGACATAGCTGTCCTCTAATTTTGAGATGAAGGACATGGGTGAAGCGAATTATGTGCTCGGAGTTAAGATCCTACGAGATCGTTCGAAGAATCTTTTATGTCTGTCTCAAGAAAATTATTTAAGAAAAATTTTGGAACGATTTCAGATGCACAATTGCAAACCTATTGACACTCCTATTGCTAAAGGTGAGAGTCTGAACCTTAAACAGGGCCCTAAAACTTCTGAAGAGAAGGATAAGATGAATCGGATTCCATATGCTAGTGCGGTCGGGTGCCTGAGGTATGCCAATAGGTGTACTCGATATATGCTAAGTGGGGTTGGTTAGCCATTTTCAAATCAACTGGGATTGGACCACTGCGAGGCAGTGGCGCAGAAGTAAATAATCCTGGAACACATTTATACGAGTCGCATGGTTGCAAATTCTCTGAGTAAGCCTGTCGTTAGAGAATCTTTTTTTTGCTCATGGACTCCGTCGGATTTAATTGTGTAGACAGTTGATTATTTCTTGGCCATTTCTTTTGTAATATTTTTGGCAAAGATATTTGGTAAAATTAGCACACGAGTATATAAATGAACGGATTGATAGTATGTCGCAGGCTGATTGGCCCTCTCACACGGGAAATCATACTTTTCGGCGCTGTAGAGAGCGAGCGAAAATTGAGGCATTTATGGAAGCCGCCTTGGTTTACACCAAGATGAGGTCATGAGACCGCATACGAAGAGTCCCACGATTCGTATGGCCTGTGTATTACGAGCCGGATGTGAGCTCACCGTTTGGCGCTTGAGATAGCGAGCAAATGGAGAACTCAGGCTAGACACTCCGGGAGTGACTGAGCTAAGATCTGTATGACATTGAGAAAGACATACGCTCATTGAGATTCTCTGTCATAGCATGTATTTCATACTACATGTGCTAGGCGACCAAGTAAAGAAGATGAGTGAATGGATCCCTGCTTCCTCATCGTGTGAGTTCTTATGGATATTATTTTTGTGAAAATGTCCTATATATATGTTAGATGCCCTTAGTGACTTTTGACTATGTCATTAAGTGAAAGAATTGATGTTGCTACTTTGGCATGTTTCCTCCGGCTATGAGTGATGCGGCTTTACGGGGCATTGCTGGGAAAGCAGTCAGTTCTCAACTTGGTGGCATGAGGGCTCAAGGAAGACTAGTTGAATTACATTCAGACACTTTGACTCATTGTCGACAGGTTGTATCGCTTCAGCATAGCGAAACAATCATGAGTATAGTGTTATAATATGCGCAATAGAGGTTAGCATAGCTCTTTGAGGGATTAGAGATGCTGAACCTGATGTAATTCAATGGTCTAGGACATCACGAGTCTAATATTTTCTTCTCTTTGAGGGTGGATGTCTCTATACTGGCCGTATGCGGTTTCTAGTATAGAGCTCCCAAAATGCAGGTTGACTCGCTGCTGACCGTTCATTTCGTATGAATAGAATTAATAGTGGTGTAATGTTGAGGAAGTGGTTACGATGGCATCGATCCTATCATGTGCGAGTAGGAGATGTTGGCATTCGGTTAAATCGAATCGGGTGCGCCCATGATCGGGCTTGATCCGACGGTTGTTACGTTGTCTAATTAGATTAGGATTAATCTCGCTTTTAAATTGAAAAGCTAATTAGAGATAAATTCTAATCATGTTAGGATAACAATTTATAACCGATTTGGCCTTATCTCTTATGCGATTAGGATTCTGTAATCCCCTATAAATATACGGGCGATCCCACATTAAACGAAACACGGAAAAACGAAAGTTCTCCACATCCTCCATTAATCTATTATTCTAGAGGGCTTGGGACTTGAACGGTGGATTTGCGATCGTGCTCGTTTGTAGTTCGATCCCCCGCGAGTTCGGAGTGCAAGAAGATTGATCAAGGACGATCCAAGGACACGTGAATCAACTTCTACGATCCGGGCGTTGTAACGCGAATCGCTTCCGCAAAAAGATACGAACGAATACTTCCGCCGCGTTCTACAATTTTATTAAATTATAAATACCAAAATTTTTTAAGATGCAAAATCAAACATATTAGAAATTAAAATAAGAAAGAAAAAAAGCACTTCTCATTTCTTTCACACTTCATTAAATCCACCTCTCTACCCGCTTCTACTAATTTTTCTCCCAAGTCACCATTTTCTTTAAATCAACAAACCATCTCAGTCTTCTTTTGCACTTTTTAACCCTCTCTCCACTTTTCTCCCCCACTTCTCCACCATTTTCTTGATCTAATTGCCACTTTGCTATTACCCTATCTACTAAATAACTAAGATAGAGGTAGGTTTGGGTTCTCTCTCTTTCCCTCTCTCTCTTACAGTCAAGGCACGTAGAACGCAGCGGAAGTATTCGTTCGTATTTTTTAGCGGAAGCAACTTGCGTTAGAATGCGACGAGCTCGGATCGTAGAGGTTAATTCATGTATTCTCGGATCATCCTTGAAAATCTTCTATCGCTCCAAACTCGTGGTGGATCGAACTATAAACGAGTACGATCTCCAATCCACTGTTCAAGACCCTCTAGATTCTCTCTTAATTTTCTTGTTCTCTTTTTCTTATTTCTTTTTTATGTGAGATCGCCCGTATTTTTATAAGGAATTCCAAAATTCTAATAGGTGCGTAAGAGATAAGGCCAAATCGGTTATTAATTGTTATCCTAATATGATTAGAATTTATCTCTAATTAGTTTTTCAATTTAAAAGTGAGATTAATACTAATCCAATTAGACAACCTAATAAACGTCGAATCGAGTCCGATCATGGCGCACCGGATTCGATTTAATCGAATGCCAATGTCTCCCACTCACACATAGCGGGATCTATACTATTGTAACCACTTCTTCAACATTACACTACTATTGATTCTATTCATGTAGGGAAATTAACAGTACGACCGCTAAGTCAACCTACATTTTGGGAGCTCTATACTAGAAACTGCATACGGCCAGTATAGAGACATCAACTTTCAAAAGAGAATAGTAGACTCGTGATGTCTTAAACCATTGAATTACATCAGGTTCAGCATTTCTAATCCCTCAAAGAGCCATGCTAACCGCTATTGCGCACATTATGACACTATACTTATGATTGTTTCGCCATGCTAAACCGACACTGTCACGCCTCGAGACCGCCAATTTGGTCGATCCGGGCCCGTACACAGACGACGAACGGACAGCACCTCCCCTGTCCGCCCAAGGCTCAACAACAACGAGTACATGTATAAAGAAATAAACAATTCCCAGGATAACATTTCAATATACATGGGTTGCACGCGGGCAAGCAACAAGCACAAGTGAAAGTAAACTAACTAAACCATTCATACATTGTATCTTGATTACTTCAAACCAAATACAAAGCTTGCATAATTATTACATTCATTCTTCCAATATATACATTGTCATCTCTCAAATGAATAATTTACATTTGCTTTCATCAACTATAAACAGATGAAATAAATGAGGTACAACTATACTCAATGGATGCCCACTACCTATGGAACGCTGTCCATACCACGATCCTCGATCACCCGCACGAGCTAGAACGTATGGTTAGTGGTATGATAACTACTAAAAGTTCCTGGGTTCGGCCGCCGACCTCGCCGACTCACCCACTAGGTCTATTCAGGCATATGTAGGTAAGAAAAGAGAATAGATAGTAACCAGCTGTCACGCCCCGGGTTGCACAGTCCCCTGGGCACACCGACAAATCCACCGTATATAGGAAATTTTTCCTGTATACGAAGCGTAGCTGTACCTGTATAAACATATAATGCTACAAACAGTAGCATAGAGCTAATAACATGATATACGAGCAGGTAGGAAATAAGTGTAATATACATACAAAAATTCAACAAATACAAAGATCCACTCGCCCAGCGAGTTCAACTGTATGTACAAGAAACCCAACCAAAACTGTCACTACCTGCAGCGGAGATCCTCTAGCACTGTACTCGAAGGGTAGGGCTCTAACTTGCCACGCCTTTACCGCGATCCGCCTCGGAAAGAGCAGTAGCCGCAACGGAAGGCCCTGCAACAACGGTGGAAGAAAGAGGGCGTGAGAACTACTGTAAAACAAGTAGTCCTCAGTAGGTGCCGCCCTAAACAACATCGGTCCACCCACTAAGTCTACAGGGTAAGCAGGAGTAGAAGAAGAGTAAGCCGGAAACACTCTACAGCCACAAGTCACTAAACTATTCTACTCTAATACTAACCACCTGTAGTACATGCCAATGCTGACCCAATCTCACCAGGGACTGTGATACACCCGTCCTGCCTAGCGAGGTAACACCATGGCTCAAGAGCATATGGCGGAGAAAGCTCTCTCGAGACTGGGAATACCCTTGTCTCGCCTATCAAGGTTACAACATATCTCAAGAGCAACTGGCGGAGAAAACTCTCTCTAGATTGTGAACACACCCGTCTCGCTCAACTAGGCTCTACTCACGTCACAACCTCACTGAAAGTAGAACAAAGGGGTTACTGACTGTCTCACCCGGGCTGCCCAAACGGACCCACCCTGCCTGTATCTAGCTACGCTGTACACCACCCTGAAGGTGGCCGGCTCAAGAACTGTCCGAAGCAGAAACTGCGAATCACATCGCACTGAAACCTCATTCCGGAATGGCATTTGCGAGGCGCGACCAACGCGAGTATACATGTGTCTCTGTCATATTCATTCTAGCTCTCACAGGCAAAAGTCAAGTAAACATGGTCAAACTGGTCTACCAACCAAGTCTACGTGCCCTCGGCACAATCTGAGACTGTAACAGAACTCTGGGTCCACCGTCCCTCCTGATGGCACCTGACTATACACACAGCCTAGACTCTACTGTAAAGAAAATAAGCTCGGCATGCCCAGCACGAGCGCAAAAGCAAACTACACTATCCTGACATCCATCGCACTACGCCAGCGACGATCCAACACCACACGGCTCCTAGAACTAAATCTGGTAGTGTATGCTAATGACGATCAAAGACGTGATTTTCTCCTAAGTCAAGTCCAAGTCCAACATTTATAAGATACAATTACTCACTATGCATGCATCCAATTCAGATATTCAAAATACTAAACCATGTGTTCGGGTTGAGGATATATTAATACAACTGTACATGTCGACTACTTGTACTTAGAAGCGAAACCGATGAAATCCCACCTTTCAAGCAATCTCCTGGCAGTGAAGGGAATGGCCCGGATCCAAATCGATCCCCCGCTGGTCCGTCGAAGTCCGCGATTCTCCTGCTGCAAAGAGGTAAACCCAATTACACTCAAATTCACGAAATCTGTCCGAAAAATAGCAGCGAAGAAACCTTTAATTTCGACCAAGCTAACCTTACCCAAATTTAGCAAACAAGGGCTCTGAAGCTTCGTCTCGAAGTCACGAATCCAACGGTCCAAGTTTCTCCGGAATCCGTCGCTTCTATGCTGAGAACAAGCCAAAACACTGAACGTCGACGCTGGAAATCTGCAATTCGGGACTACAGACCGCTTCAAGAAAGCAGCCTCAAGAAAAGGGGTTTCGACTAGGCAAATCTGATCCAAATCCGGCGATTAAGGGTTCTCTGGATTCATCTCGAAGTCCCGGTTCCAACAAACCAAGTCGCGTCGCAATCCGATGCTCCTGTGCAGAACAAGCCAAAACGCCAACGGTCGACGCTGGAATCAGCAGCAGTAGCAGCAAGACTCAAAAATCCAGGAAGTTGAAGCAACGAGGGCATTTTTGGTGGACTACTCACCTCTGGAAACCCTCTAGGTCCGTCGCAGAAGCGAAGACGGCGGATTCCCGTGCTCGCTTGGCTCCCTCACAGCGTTGCGACGTCGAAAACACCCTCGATCGGCTCCGCGGCGCGTCGTCGACGAAGCTTGAGCTTCTCCCTTGAGCTCCTCCAACACTCTTGCTGGCTTGGGGAAGGAGAAGAAGGAGATGCACAGCAGCAGCAGCAGGAGAAGAAGCCTTTCCCCCTCTCTCCTCTCTGCTCCTAAGGTGAGGGGAAAAGTGTGACAAGACAAGAGAGTGAAAAAGTCAAACTGGGCCATACTGCCAAAGTGTACCGGTACACGGGCCCCTGTATCGGTACAAATGGGTCAACCCGAGAGCCTCACTGCGCAACACTATACCGGTATACCCCTGGTGGCTGTACCGGTATAGACATCAACATTGTACCGGTACAAATGCCAAACTTGTACCGGTATAGCTCACTGAAAATCTGCTATTTCGCAAATCTTCAAGATTCTAACTGCTCTCGTGTTCCCACAAGGCCCGTTTGGCGTCCTCTTTGTGCAAACGCGATCCGAACTTGTCCCGACACTCGCCTGAGCTGTCGACAAGGCTCAGCTGAAAATTTCAGGTCACTACACCCTCCCCCACTACAAGAAGTTTCGTCCTCGAAACTCAAGCATACCTCAGCTCGGCGCCTCAAACAGGTGGGGATGGGCCTCCCTCATCACCGTCTCGGGCTCCCAGGTCGCTTCCCGCTCCTCGTGATTACTCCACTGCACCTTGACATACGGTATGACCCTGTTGCGCAACTCTTTCGCCTCGCGAGCAAGAATTCGCAACGACCATTCCTCGTATTGCAGGTCCTCACCCATTTCCAGAGGGTGAAGTCA
Organism: Aechmea fasciata; assembly: GCA_025177825.1. Taxonomy (NCBI): domain Eukaryota; kingdom Viridiplantae; phylum Streptophyta; class Magnoliopsida; order Poales; family Bromeliaceae; genus Aechmea; species Aechmea fasciata. Next base: position 6,675,556 of record CM045939.1, read on the forward strand.
ATCACGTGAGAGGATCGAAAAACATATTTCCTCAATGCCGAGACGTGAAATATATCGTGTACACCTGCAAGCCGTGGGGGCAGAGCAACCCGGTAAGCAACTAGCCCAATTGTCCTCCTTTCACCCACGTCACTCCAAAACAAAGGGGATCAGCACCTGCGTCCATACAACGCTTCAAACAGAGCCATCTGAATGCTCGCTTGATAGCTGTTGTTGTACGCAAACTCAACCAGTCTCAAATGTTGGTGCCACCCTCCTCCAAAATCTAGGACGCATGCCCTCAGCATGTCCTCTAGAGTCTGGATGGTCCGCTCTGACTGACCATCTATCTGTGGGTGAAACGCCATGCTAAAATGCAGCTGTGTCCCCAAGGCTGTCTGTAAGCTCCTCCAAAAGTGTGATACAAACCTTGGGTCTCTATCTGATACAATCGACGCTGGTACGCCATGCAGCCTGACAATCTCATCCAGGTATAGCTGAGCAAGTCTCTCTCTGGGCCAGGTGGTCTGAACCGGTAGGAAGTGAGCAGACTTGGTCAGTCTGTCCACTATCACCCAAACAGTGTCGACACCACCCTGTGCTCTAGGTAAACCCACGACGAAGTCCATCGTGATCTGCTCCCATTTCCACTCGGGCACTGGCAGACTCTGAAGCTTGCCAGCAGGCACCTGATGCTCTGCCTTCACCTGTTGGCAAGTCAAATATTGAGCCCCATATCTGCCAATGTCTCTCTTCATTCCATTCCACTAGAACTGTTCCTTTAGGTCCTTATACATTGTGGTTCCACCGGGATGAACTGTATAAGGAAAACAATGAGCCTCTCTCGTAACATATCTTGGACTTGCGCAAATTGCGGAGTTCGAGTATTTGACTTGTGTTGGAGCCTTTTCCAGATTTTCTGGAGGGTCGTTGACTGTGTTCCGACCTATGGCGCGTGTACCGAGGTCGTGGTCTTCATCGACGACATCCTGATTTATTCCCGAAGTGATGTGGAACACGAGGAACACTTGAGATTGGTACTTCAAGTGCTTCGGGAAAAGAAGTTATTTGCTCAGCCGAAGAAGTGTGAATTTTGGCTTCGAGAAGTGGCTTTTCTGGGACATGTGATTTCCGGATCAGGTATAGCAGTGGATCCTAGGAAGATAGAAGCCATTCAGGATTGGCCAAGACCGACGAGCGTCACTGAGATTAGGAGTTTCCTTGGTTTGGCCGGCTACTACCGCAGATTCGTGGAGGGCTTTGCGAAGTTATCTACTCCCCTCACGAGACTCACGCACAAAGAAGCTAAATTCATTTGGAATGATGTGTGTGAAAAGAGCTTTCAAGAGTTGAAGCTGAGATTGACTACCGCCCCGATCCTCACATTACCTATTGGACGGGGGTATGTGGTTTATAGTGATGCATCCCTTAACGGATTGGGCTGTATCTTGATGCAGGGTGACAAGGTGATCGCGTATGCATCTCGCCAGTTAAAGGAATATGAGAAGAACTATCCTACACATGACTTGGAGTTGGCGGCCGTGGTCTTTGCATTAAAGCTATGGCGCCACTATTTGTACGGCGAGCGGTGTGAGGTATATATGGATCACAAGAGCTTAAAGTACCTCTTCACTCAGAAGGAGTTGAACTTGAGACAGCGCAGATGGTTGGAGCTGCTCAAGGATTATGATTTGACTATCCTCTACCACCCGGGCAAGGCTAACGTGGTGGCAGATGCGCTAAGTCGAAAATCTACCGAGAACTTAGCGATGCATGTTGTTACTCAACCGCAGTTGATCGAGCAGATGAAGCGGTTGGAGTTGGAGGTAGTGACTTCCGATACACCTTTGCGGCTGATGACTATGGTGGTGCAACCTACACTTATGGATAGAATTAAAGAGAAGCAAGCTCTTGACTTAGAGCTGCAAAAGATTCGAGACAAAATGGTTGATGGTTGCACCGGTGACTTCCTAGTGGATGATCAGGGAGTGATGCGCTACGGTGGACGGATTTGTGTGCCGGCAGATTTGGGACTTAGAGAGGACATCCTTCAGGAGGCACACAGGGCACCTTATACTATTCATCCAGGAGGCACCAAAATGTACAAGGACTTGAGGTTACTTTATTGGTGGCCTGGGATGAAGAAGGATGTTGGCGAGTTTGTTGCTAGATGTCTAACTTGCCAACAAGTGAAAGCTGAGCATCGAGTTCCAGCCGGAAAACTTCAGAGTTTGCCTATTCCCGTGTGGAAGTGGGAGAAGATCACCATGGACTTCGTGACAAGATTGCCTCGCTCTCAAGCTGGGCATGATGCTATTTGGGTGATAGTGGATATGTTGACGAAGTCGGCGCACTTCATACCTATTCACACTACTTGGGCTGGAGAGAAGCTCGCACAAGTGTACCTTGATGAGATTGTGCGACTTCATGGAGTACCTACATCGATCGTATCAGATAGAGACACTTGCTTTGTGTCACACTTTTGGAGGAGTCTGCAGGACGCCTTAGGTACTAGATTGGATTTCAGCACTGTTTTCCACCCCCAGAGTGACTGGCAGTCGGAGCGCACTATACAGACTCTAGAGGACACGCTTCGAGCATGTGTGATTGACTTCCAGGGAGGATGGTCGCAGCATCTACCTATGGCGGAGTTTGCTTATAACAATAGTTATCAAGCAAGCATCAAGATGGCACCGTTCGAGGCATTGTATGGGCGGAAATGTAGATCACCACTTCATTGGAGTGAAGTTGGCGAAAGATTGGCTTTAGGCCCTGAAGTGCTCCAGGAAGCAGAGGATAAAGTTCGAATCGCTCGTGAGCGACTACTGACAGCCCAGAGTAGGCAGAGGAGCTATGCAGATAAGCGCCGACGAGACTTGGAGTTTCAGATTGGAGATCATGTCTTCTTGAAAGTCTCGCCGTCAAAGGGAATTCGGAGATTTGGAATTCGAGGCAAGTTGAGTCCTCGATTCATTGGACCCTATGAGATCTTGGAACGTATAGGTCCGGTAGCGTATCGACTTGCTCTACCGCCGAACCTATCGGGCGTGCACAACGTCTTTCATGTATCGGTCCTTCGGAAATACATCCATGATCCCGCTCATGTATTGGAGGCCGTACCCATAGAGTCGCGGGAGGATTTGAGCTTCGAGGAGCAACCAGTGAAGATCTTGGCTCGCGAAGTGAAGAAATTGCGGAATCGGGGCATTCCGTACGTGAAGGTTCTTTGGAGCAACCACGAGGAGCGGGAGGCCACGTGGGAGCCTGAGAGCGCACCGCGCAGAGCGCTATCCCCATCTCTTTCAGATGGAATCTTGAGGTATGAGTTCGCTTTAGAGTTTCGTGGACGAAACTCCTTTTTAGGAGTGGTGAATGTAACATACTGGACTTGCGCAAATTGCGGAGTTCGAGTATTTGACTTGTGTTGGAGCCTTTTCCAGATTTTCTGGAGGGTCGTTGATTGTGTTCCGACCTATGGCGCGTGTACCAAGGTTTGAGGATGAGTCCCAAGCCCTAAAGTCCAAAAAGTTGGATTTTAGGTGGCTCTCGGGTTGGAAATTCTGTGCCTTGTACCGGTACAAAATGGTGTCTATACCGGTACAAAATGATGGCTATACTGGTACAGACCAAGATTTATACCGGTATAAAATGGGCAGACTTGGCAAACTCGAGGCTCGGGTTTGGTTTCACAGGTTTATACTGCACAAAATGGATTTGTACTGCACAACCGGTAGCTTTGAGCGCTTTGAACTGCAGGGGATTTTTAGCTATTGTAACATTTCTATTAGTGTTCCATACACCCCTAGGGCTTCTTTTGAGCACCCCTATTGCAGCAAGAGGTAGGAGGAGCCTCTCTCTCTACTCCCTTGTGTTTTCTAGGGTTTATGTTGGATTTTTAGAGTATTAAAACCCTCTCCTTTGCTCTTTTTGCTTGATAGAGCCTCTACCACTATTGTTGGAGCTTGGAGCTTGGTGGTTGAAGCTTTGTGGTGGATCAAGCTTCAAGCCTAGGGCTTTTTGAGCTTGGTTTTGAGCTTCTTAGAGGTATGTGAATGATCTACTTCCTCTAGTTCTGGTTTTTGTGGGTTTTTGTGAGATGAAACCCTAGAATGGGATTCTAGGGTTAGGATTTGGGGATTTTCGATTTAGGGCCTTTGGGACCTAATTGATGGGTTTAGAACTTTGATTTAGGTTGGATTAGAAGGACTCTAACTCCCATTTGGAGATCAAGAGCACTTCCTTCGCTTGTGGTGAGTTTTCCCCAACCTTTTGTAGAGTTCCTTAAAGTGTGAACTCAAGGTTCATCTTCTTAGCTTGTAACTCCTAGGGTGTGCTTTTTAGGACTCAAGTAGTGATTATCGAAGCTTCGTTAGCGGTTCGGAGCAACGCTTTTCGCACTTGGTGGGTTTGACTTCATGAGCATAGGGGCAAATGGCTCCTAAGTGCTTATTCGGTTTGATTTAATTACTTTGAATGCATAATCATGCTAAATAGATTTATTATGAATTTTGAATCACTTAAAATGCATGCCTTATGTATGATTAAAATTTGACTCTATATAGTAGAGGAATCTGGGTTATATAGCTGGCATGTGGGGGTGATTCCTGTGGGCTCCTGGGAGTGGGCACTTGATGATATTATAGCTTAATTAATGTAATTGAGAACATTAAATTTGTGTTGGAACTTAGAAGAGCTTAAGTGTCATCAAGCGGCACTTAACTTAGAAAACTATGAAACTGCAACATAGAGACTCGACATAGGCCTTTGGACATCTATTATTTCCATGTTAGAGACATGATGACATAGAGATAGGCCTTTTGGACACTTGTACATTCCATGTTAGAGACATGACGATTTGGGACTTGTGACGAATTTGTGACTATATGTCATTGTGCTCATTCGCACATGCTTGTGAGGGCCGCTTCCTCATGCTCTAAGCACTCCGAGTTGGCCAACGCGTTTCATGTATTCGCCGTGCGGGATTGGGCGCCAAGTGGATTGCCGTGGGACGCCTCATTCCTAGGGTGGGAATGTTGACTACTACGGGGCCATTAGGCTCGGCATTTGGGCTAGGCATCCTTCGGGTGGGCATCGGCCATATCGCCTTCGGGTTGATCTTATTGTACTTAAACTTAATGTAGTTTAAAGAAAACTGTGGACTTTGACTAGAATAGTAAACGTTAACACCTTACTATCACTTGTGGACATTATAGATCTTGATTAGAATAGTAAACTTAGTCTCTTACTATCAAGTTGGGAACTTCATGTTAATTATAACGCTTTCTATTCATGCTTAGAATAGCTTACTTATGCAAATTCATGCTAAGTAGAGATATTGTGCTTAGTAGTTTACATGTTATTTACATGTCGCTTATTATCGCTTATATTATCGTTTATAATTACTTACTTAGTTTTGGGCCTAGTGGAGCATGCAACTGAAGTCAGTAATTGCCCACTGGGAACTATTATCTAATAGTTCTCATGCCCCATTTTTCTTATGTGTTTCAGAGCCTTCGCACCTGGCGAGGCAAGGGATCGTGGAAAGGGAATCGCTAGCTAGTTATCGCAGCTTTCCACCTTGTAGGGGTTTTTCTCTCTTTTTGTACTTTGGTGAGATTGAGAGAGTTTTGTATCACTATGTAGAGACTACCATGTACTTGGTTATAGTGGTGTTTGAATTTCTTTTTGTTGTACTCTCTTTATAGTTTTTACTAGAGATTGGTACTTTATTTTTTAGTCACTTCTTTATGCTTCCTTGTATAGAATTCTAGTTGTTATACTGCTTTGATACTTCTAGATTCTTTTCGTTGGTTATTTATTGTTTTTGTTAGACGCCTTGTATGTTGTAGACATACGGCGGGTCTGGGCACGCGCCGGGCGGGCTTCCGCTGGGTCCCGGGGCGTGACACTCTCTCAAGATATCCGCTCGGATCTCAGAATCCACAAGTACACCCAGTCGGCCCCTGTACCGCAAAGATTCTCGAACCGTCCTCTCGTAAAGCCCTCTCGCTCGTCCTCTCAGACCGCTCTCTCGAACCCTCGATAAGTGCGGGTCTCCACTTTGTTTCTCCCGAATCCTGTCCAACCGAGTAGGCTGCAAAACCATAGGCATCAGTCTTGCAGTAGACCCAGGGGACGCGACCTCAAGTCTCAACCGCTGTAGCTCCTCAAGCAACGACTTCCGCTGTGTGATCATCAAACTCGAGCTCTGCACTGCCTTCCTGCTCAACGCATCTGCCACCACATTAGCCTTGCCGGGATGATACTGGATGCTAATGTCGTAGTCCTTCAGTAACTCTAACCACCGGCGTTGCCTCAGGTTCAACTCCCTTTGGGTGAACAGATACGTGAGACTTTTGTGATCCGGAAAATCTCATAGTGCTCGCCATACAAGTAATACCGCCACAACCTCAAGGCAAAAACCACCACGGCAAGCTCCGAGTCATGTGTAGGGTAATTCTTCTCGTAATCCTTCAGTTGCCGTGAAGCATAAGCAATTACCCTACCATGCTGCATCAACACACAATCCAAACCACTGTGTGATGCACCACTGTAGATAACAAATCCTTCCCCCATAACTGGAAGGGCAAGGATATGAGCTAACGTCAACCTCTGTCTCAGCTCATCAAAGCTCCTCTGACAATCCTCACTCCAGATAAACTTAATTCCTTTACGCGTCAATCGAGTGAGGGGTGTAGAAAGCTTCGCAAAACCTTCCACAACCGACGGTAGTATCCTGCTAATCCAAGGAAGCTCCTAACCTCAGTCACCGTCGTCGGTCAGGGCCAATCCCGAATAGTATCAATCTTCTTTGGGTCCACTGCTACTCCTCCAGCAGAAATCACGTGGCCCAAGAAAGCTACCTCCCGCAGCAAGAACTCGCACTTCTTTAACTTGGCATACAACTCCTTCTTTCGCAGAAGCTGTAGCACTATCCTCAAGTGCTCCTCATGCTCAGCATCGCTACGGGAGTATACTAAAATGTCGTCGATGAAGACCACAACAAATCTATCCAAGAACGGCTTGAATACTCTGTTCATCAAATCCATAAATGCGGTAGGGCATTCGTCAATCCAAAGGGCATCACTGTAAACTCATAATGCCTATACCGAGTCCGAAAAGCCGTCTTGGGAACATCCTCAGCCCTCACCCTCAACTGGTGGTAACCGGACTGGAGATCAATCTTTGAGAAGACACAAGATCCTTGCAGCTGATCGAACAGATCATCAATGCACGACAAGGGATACTTGTTCTTGATGGTCACTTTATTCAGCTCCCTGTAGTCAACACACAACCTAAGTGAACCATCCTTCTTCTTCACAAATGACACCGGTGCTCCCCAAGGCGATACACTGGGTCTCACAAACCCCTTGTCCATCAGATCCTGAAGCTGTGCCTTTAGTTCTCTCAGCTCTGCCGGTGCCATTCGGAAGGGCACTTTCGAGATTGGTGCGTTCCGGAACCACATCAATCACAAACTCTATTTCCCTCTCCGGCGGCATCGTCGTCAGCTCCGGGGAAAACACGTCTGGGAACTCGTGAACTACAGGGATGTCCTCGAGTTTCGGCACCGCCGTAGGTACCTCCGCCACCGTCGCCAGATAAGCGATGCATCCTCTAATCATCAGCTGTCGAGCTCTCGCCGAAGAAATCCACGTGGCAAACAGCGTACTCCTGCAGCCTCTAAAGGTAAACCCCTCCTGGCCTGGCTCACGGAACGTCACGGTCCTCTCTCCACAGTCGATAGTCGCGTGGTACCGCGCCAGTCAATCCATACCGAGGTCGATGTCGAAGTCCTGCAACCGCTCTAGAACCAATAGATCTGCGGGTAAAATCCACGAGTCCAACTGCACTGGACACGACCTACAACACTCTACGACCTGTAGTACACGGTCGGGGATCTGGATCTCCCGGGTCTGAGGCAAAGACTCTAACTCTACACCATGTAACAATGCAAAGGCTCGGCTAATAATAAAAATATGATGCACAGGTATCAACTAATGCACAACTTAAATACCAAAATCAAATTGATACCTGCCGCCACTCGATCGACTGCTGTAGAGTCCTCCTGGTGCGGCGGTGCCCCGTACGACTGCTGAGATGCCGGCTGCGCTGATGCTGATGATGGAGCCGATGATGCCGCTCGCGGGCAAGCTGTCCTAATGTGTCCCGACTGGCCGCATCCAAAACACCGGCACTCCCGCTGCTCACACTATCGGGGCCAGTGCGGTCCCCCGGAAATCACACACTGCTGCAACCTCTGTGGCCGCCTTGCTGACGGTATCTCGGCACGCCGACGTCCCGAGGACCCACGACCCTCGAAGACGTGATCGGGGAGGCTCGGCGGACGCCCGCCGCTTGATCGTCCACCGTCATCCGGAGCGGGCGCTTCCCGTCCCGACTCGCCACCCGTGGCTCGCTCCCGAAATGTCGCCGCCTCTCTCCGATAGTGTCCGTCGTATCGATGCTCTCGATCAATACCGATCGCCGGATAACAATCTCGCACATCCTCTCGCAAAAGCGCCTCGTTGTCGATTACTTTGGTCGTGGCAATCAATCGCTCTCTCAAACTGGGGTGAACTCAACCCCGCTCCTCCGCATCTCAAATGAAGTGACAAAACCCCGCGTCGGCGGTCGACCTCGGCGTCGATACATAGCTGCGGAGAACAGAACGTAAGATTAGGTAAAACACAAACGCTCACGACCTAATCAATGAAAGTCTCGAAGGCAGTCCCTGTTTCTCCGCAAAATTATGTCGTCTGCAGCCAACATAATTTTCCAGGACCGAAACAGACACCCCCTTCAGTCACTCACTCCACCACAGGATGAGTTAGCAAACCAATCATTGACTTTCGCGTTAAATCACGCCTCTCGCGTCTTGCCTTCCTATGTTTGCCAGCTTACGGTTCCTAGGTCCCAACGACCTAATACTAAGCTCTGATACCAACTTAATCTGTCACGCCCCGGGTTGCACAGTCACCCAGGCACGCCGACAAATCCGCCGTATATAGGAAATTTTTCCTGTATACGAAGCGTAGCTGCACCTGTATAAACATACAATGCTACAAACAGTAGCATAGAGCTAATAACATGATATACGAGTAGGTAGGAAATAAGTGTAATATACATACAAAAATTCCCCAAATACAAAGATCCACTCGCCCAGCGAGTTCAACTGTATGTACAAGAAACCCAACCAAAACTGTCACTACCTGCAGCGGGGATCCTCTAGCACTGTACTCGAAGGGTAGGGCTCTAACTCGCCACGCCTTTACCGCGATCCGCTCTAAAGAGCAAGAGCCGCAACGAAGGCCCCGCAACAACGGTTGAAGAAAGAGGCGTGAGAACCATCAGAAACAAGTAGTCCACAGTGGGTGCCGCCCTAAACAATATCGGTCCACCCACTAAGTCTACAGGGTAAGCAGGAGTAGAAGAAGAGTAAGCCGAAAATACTCTACAGCCACAAGTCACTAAACTATTCTACTCTAATACTAACCACCTGTAGTATATGCCAATGCTGATCCAATCTCACCAGGGACTGAGATACACCCGTCCTGCCTAGCGCGGTAACACCATGGCTCAAGAGCATCTGGCGGAGAAAGCTCTCTCGAGACTGGGAATACCCTTGTCTCGCCTATCAAGGTTACAACATATCTCAAGAGCAACTGGCGGAGAAAACTCTCTCTAGATTGTGAACACACCCGTCTCGCTCAACTAGGCTCTACTCACGTCACAACCTCACTGAAAGTAGAACAAAGGGGTTACTGACTGTCTCACCCGGGCTGCCCAAACGGACCCACCCTGCCTGTATCTAGCTCACCCGGGCTGCCCAAACGGACCCACCCTACCTGTATCTAGCTACGCTGTACACCACCCGGAAGGTGGCCGGCTCAAGAACTGTCCGAAGCAGAAACTGCGAATCACATCGCATTGAAACCTCATTTCGGAATGGCATTCGCGGGACGCGACTGTCACGCCCCGAGGTCGGCAGGACCTTCCCCAAAGCGTGCCCAGACCCGCCATATGTCCACACATACAAGGCGTCTAACTAAAAACAGCGGAATTTAAAACAATAAGGCTACCACTATAAATATCAGAGCCACAACTAAACAAGAACCAAACCACAAGTAAAAGGAAGTAAAGCGTCTAAAACACTAACATAGAAATAGATAGTACACAGCTGACAACATAACCTCTCAAAATAAACAAAAGTGGTGGTCTCTATACAAGGTAAAACACTCCTTCTCTCCAAAATAAAACAAGAGAAAAAGGAAACCACCTATCCAAAAACCCTCTCACAAGCCGCTACCCCGAGGCAACTCCTTTGCCGCGGTCCCGAGCCTCCCCCGATGCAGAAGGCACTGAAACGAGTCAGAAACAAAGGGCATGAGAACTATAATCATATAGTTCCCAGTGGGCAATTACTGACCTGCACAAAATTGCTCCACTAGGCCCAAAAGAGAGTAATATACGAGTACTGAAGTAAATAACTGAAATAAAGGCATAACTGTAAAGCTGAATGAATAACCCAAGGTAAATAAATTACATGCTTTATTCTACCCGATAGCTAACTTTAAACGAGTACTTCCAATTAAATTCACAAGTATACTACTTTTGTCCAATACTAAGTCACAATGTATATACCCAAGTATCCAACTACTAATCTATGTTAAGTAGTGATTATCCAATATAATAGAATGACGATGTTCCATCTCAATTTGGGATCTACACAATTGTGATCCCGCTTGCGCCCCCTATGTGTCGTGGTAGCCCCAACATCCCCGTAGGAATGAGTCTAACCAATTCGGCCCCATAGGTTTCTCAATACCGCACGCGCGAATACATCGCAAGGCTAACTCCGCAGTGCCGGCTTGTAGGGAGCGACCCTCACAAGCATGTGCGAAGAGCACAAATGGCAACAAGCAAGTCCAAGTCCCAAGTCCCAAGTCCCACACATGGCAAATGTTCACTAGCAACCCTAAGGTCTAGTACAACAATTCTCGTGACACTAGCATTCTATGTCAAGTTCAATAACGAGCCTAATGCCTCCTAAGACATTAGCTCCCAACAAATCATTTAGATGCCAAGCCAATGCCACTCTTGACAAGGGCTTTTATCCTATGTTATACATAGTTCTATGTTCAAGTTCATCATGCTCTCAAGTCGCAAGAAATATGCTATACTATGCCTAAGTCCACAAGCCACTCTCTACTACATAGAGGTCCAAATTTTCTTACACATAAGGCATAGGTTAAAAGCATTCAAAAATTCAACCATGATATAAATAACATGAAATTGCATGATTTTCTATTTTACAATACTCATATGAATTCAACGAGAATTTTCATTGAATTGGAGGTCAAACCCACCGACGATCCTCGCACGCTCCGGGTCTCCAACCCCGATGCTAAACAGGCTCCAAAAATCCTAAAAAGATCACCCACAAGATTTCAGGGTCAAACGACAAGCCTTCGACTCAAACTGCGAGTAACAGACCTGAGAACAGGAGAAATTCACCTATGTGTGAAATCCCTCACCGAGCTTCAAATGGAAGCTAGATCTCATCTAAGGCAACATAGATTAAGATTCTAAACCTCATGGATAGGTTCAAAAGCCTTAGAAATTAACAACCCCAAAAACACACATAAAAGGGTAAACTCACCTCTAAGGTGGAAATCCCTTAATAGACATCTAAAGCAAGCTAGGATCTCCTCAAACCAACCTAAAGGAAGGTTCCAACAACATCAATTAGCCTCTAGAAGCATCAAATCAAAAAGCCCCCAAAACTAACCCTAACAACACAATCTAGGGTTTCATCTCATAGAAGGCAATCAAAGCTTAAACTAGAGGATAAGAAGGAGTTGCTTACCTCTTAGAAGCTCTAAACAAGGCTCAAAACCCTCCAAAGTTGAAGATCTTCCCTCAACTAGCTCCCAAGTCCAAGCTCCAAGCCTCTACTACGGTGACAAGGGCACTAGGAGGCAAAAGGAGAGAGGTAGAGAGATCAATCTCCCAAAATCCACCAAGAAATCCAAGAGAGGTAGTGAGAGAAACTCCTACCTCTAATCCCTGATGTGAAGAGCTCAAAGGAAGCCCTAGGGGGCTGGGGTGAAACATATAGAAGCAACAAAATGCTAACTAGCCCCTGCAGTTTCGAACTTTCGAAAATCGCGTCAGACTCAGACAAATCCGCTTGTACCAGATAAACCTCGCGAAACCGCCAACCCGAGCCTCGGTTGGCTCACCCGCTCATCTATACCCCAAGATAAATCTCGCTTGTACCTAAGATAGCCATCATTTTGTACCTAAGATAGCAAATGCTTTGTACCCAGACAAAAGCTCAAACTTAACCCGAGAGCAACCTAAAATCCACTTTTGGACTTTAGTGCTTGGAAATCATCCACTAACCCTGTACTGTGCCATAGGTCGAACACGTCAACGACCCTCCGTAAAAATCCGGAAAAGCGCAAATCTCACATCCACACTCGAACCTTGCTATTTGCACAAGTCCAAGGCCACAAACACCCACGCGAGTATACATGTGTCTCTCGTCATATTCATTCTAGCTCTCACAGTGCAAAAGTCAAGTAAACAGTGGTCAAACCGGTCTACCAACCAAGTCTACGTGCCCCTCGCACAATCCGAGATCGTAGAACTCGGGTCCACCGTCCCTCCCGATGGCACCCGACTATACACACAAACCTAGACTCTACTGTAAAGAAAATAAGCTCGGCATCCCCAGCACGAGCGCAAAAGCAAACTACACTCTCCTGACATCCATCGCACTACGCTAGCGACGATCCAACACCACACGACTCCTAGAGCTAAATCTGGTAGTGTATGCTAATGACGATCAAAGACGTGATTTTCTCCTAAGTCAAGTCCAAGTCCAACATTTATAAAATACAATTACTCACTATGCATGCATCCAATTCAGATATTCAAAATACTAAACCATGTGTTCGGGTTGAGGATATATCAATACAACTGTACATGTCGACTACTTGTACTTAGAAGCGAAATCCCTAAAATCCCACTTTCAAGCAATCTCCGGCAAAGTGAAGGGAATGGCCCGGATCCAAATCGATCCCCCACTGGTCCGTCGAAGTCCGCGATTCTCCTGCTGCGAAGAGGTAAACCCAATTACACTCAAATTCACGAAATCTGTCCGGAAAACAGCAGCGAAGAAACCTTTAATTTCGTCGAAGCTAACCTTACCCAAATTTAGCAAACAAGGGCTCTGAAGCTTCGTCTCGAAGTCACGAATCCAACGGTCCAAGTTTCGCCGGAATCCGTCGCTCCTACGCTGAGAACAAGCCAAAACACTGAACGTTTGTAAGGAAGTGAATTCTCGAAATCCGAGAGTTGCACCACGCTTAGAATCGATCGATCGTCGAGTGGATGGACTTGAAAGTTCGAAGTTGATCCGAAGGCAAAAGTGCAGCGGAGTTGCTCCCGGTGAAGTTTGAAAGCATTCGGGCGTTTTGGTGTGCATAGGCGCGAAAACGGAACCCGAAAAGCTATGTTGGGTCGTGAGCTAAATCCGGCATTAGCATGGATGAAAAGATGATGAAAACGTGTTCAAAAACATGTTTGGAAAGTCTCGGTTCGATTTGAAAAGAATCGGAGGCCAACCAAGCGAAAACGAGCGAAAACGGAGAAGAAAACGAAAAAGGCTGAAATTTGGCTAAGTCCTTAAATGTTGGGCTGAGGGGGCTTACGGGATCCGGATCCCATGGGCCAGGTCCGAACCCCAGCCGCGCAGAATGCCCAGCTTGCTTACGGGATCCGGACCCCATGGGCCAGGTCCGGACCCCAGCCGCGCAGAATGCCCAGTTTGCTTACGGGATCCGGACCCCATGGGCCAGGTCCGGACCCCAGCCGCGCACAGAATGCCCAGTTTGGGGCAATTTGCAAAGTTGAGGGGGCTATGAGCATTTTATTACAATAGAGGGTTATAGAGGGGATTTCCCTCTCTCTTTCTCTCATTTCCCTCTCACAAACACACATAACCTCTCCCTCTCTCTCTCTAGAAAGAAGAAGAAGGAGAAGAAGAAAGAGAAGAAGAGGAGACCAAGGTGGAGGATCAAGCTAGGAAGAAGCCTAGCATCTTCTTCATTTCCTCTCCTCCCTTGGAGCTTCCACTTGAGGTAAGCTTTAAGAGCTTTCATGGTAGCTTTTCCTAGGGTGATCTAAATCTTCTAGGAACGATTTTAGTGGAACCCTAGCCTCCCAAAGAGGTGATTTACACAAGAGATTGGGGTCCTAACGGTAGATTTTGCTTGGGGCAATTTCTAGGACTCAAATTGGGATTTTTCTAAAGAAAAGGTTTTGATCTCTTTTAACCTCATTTCTAACATATTGTTAGGTCCACGAACACGTGGGAAGCGACGGTTCGTCGATCCGACGACCGGTTTGAGTGATCCGAGCCAAACAAAGGCTTTCAGCTACGAAATTGGCCCGGGGAGTCAAAGTTGTGGTTGGAGGCTTCAAGAGCGGCGTTCGAACCTCGAGGAACATCCCAAAAGAGGGGGGGTGCCATTCCGAAGCCCTCGGGCTACCTTTTATGTCTATGTACATTGTTGGTCATTATGCATATGAATATATATATATATATATATATATATATATATATATATATATATATATATATATATATATATATATATATGTAGTTTTCATGCATGTTAGGGTTGGTATGGTTAGATGACTTTCCTTACATGCTTTCTTATCGTGCGGAACTATGGGCGTCGCATTAGGACATAGGGAGTCTGCTTGCATGCTTCCTTATCGTGCGGCACCATAGACTTGCATTTGGACATAGAAAGCATAGGAATGAACATTATAACATTGAACCCTAGAGATGACTTAATTATACATGATTACCAACTAGAGACATATGAACCAAGCATAGAACTTGATGATTGACATTATGACATAGTGTAAAGTGACACTAGTGACATGGAACCAAGTAGATAACTTGATGAATGACATTGTGTAATAACTTAGTGTAAAGAACACTAGAGATATGTGAACCAAGTAGATAACTTGATGATTGACATTATGACATAGTGTAGAGACACAGTGATATGTGATCCAAGTGAATACCTTGATGACAATGATATCGAGACATAGTGTTAGAGAACACTTATGCATGATTCCCCTGTGTTGGATGCCCTCCGAAGTGGAGGATGAGATCATACTCACACAGTCTGTTCAGTGCTCGTGGTGGTCGCTCCACACGAGTAGTGCGAGTCTCCGGAGGTCTTGGCACGTGAGTCGATTGGGATAGCCTATGTGGGGTCCCAAGGGATAGCCTATGTGGGGTCCCGCAGACAACCCCCAAGTTGGTGGTGTGAGTCATGGGCGCGCCACGGCTAGCCAATGATTGGGTAATGAACTCAAAGGAGTTATGTAATTGGGTACAAAAGTACATATTGAGCATAATAGAATTGCAAACATACTGGATAGAGTTATAATTAGCATGTTAGTGGTTACATGGCTAGAACACTTACTCTTATCTTGTTGTTACAGACATAGTAGTTATTGCACTTCTTTATTTATGCTTTATTTACAGCATTTAAACTTGGACTAAGTTATGGATTATAGTGGTAGAAAGACCACTAGGAAATGATTGGTTCAGACCTAGGAAGGTCGTCAACATAGGGTAAGTGATTAAACCCTTAAGTTGTGAAAATGGGTTCCGGAATTCTTAGGAATGGTGCTGTTGGCAAACGTGAATTAGAACTACGGGATCGACGGTTCTCCTCTCTCGGTAGTGATTCAACGGGATCGATGGTTCTCCTCCCCTGGTATGCCACAAGTGAATTAGAACTACGGGATCGACGGTTCTCCTCTCCCGGTAGTGATTCAACGGGATCGACGGTTATTCTCTCCGTATGAGCTAAGCGGGTTTGACTGGTTCTCCTCGCCCGTTAAGCGTGAGCGACTTAGGGTCACGAGGATTGACGGTTCTCCTTTCCCTGTGATTGTAGCTATTGTCGCGTGGACTTAAGGCTGAGGTGCTTGTGAGACGTCCTTCACCTCGAGCCTGACTTGAGGCGTATTCGCGGATGATTGACTCGAAGCCGAGTCGGGTGGATAGCTTGATTAAGGTGGCTAAATGACACCTTAGAAGCTTGTGTGATTTGAGCTTTGGATAGCGAGATAGAAAGTAGGATCAGTAGATCTACTTTTATGTTGTCGCATAATTTGCATATTGCATATCGTGAGGCATACATGTTTTAATATCTGCATAAATTACTATGATTATCTGTTGGACTAACATGTTACAGTGCCTCCTTTGGACCTGGTGGGTCGAGCTCTTCCCTTGGGTGGCCGTACCCACTGGGAACTATATTTATATAGTTCTCACCCCCGTGTTGCTTTTGGGGGTACAGGTTCACACGCGAGCGGCGCGGCGACGCGAGGACAGGGCGTAGCTCCGTAGACAGCGCCTCTACCACCGAGACCGAGATAGCAATACCCCGAAGAGGTCTAGCTCGTAGTTCGATTGAAAGTATCAAACTTGTAATAAATTTGTATGAGTTCTAATAACTTAAAGGCTTATGTAATACTGTAAATGTAAGCTCTCTGGGATGAATGCATGTGATAGCATAGTTAGCATTTTATGTTTGTGTTACTTATACAAGCTGTGGTTGAATACGGTTCCTGGTTTGAGCCTCGTGTATTGCATTGTATAGATTGTGACGCCTAGAACGTATAGGGAAGGCTCGTCCGTTCGGCGGTTCTGTTTGGCGTGCTCGAATCCGACCAAATTGGCGGAGCTCGGGGCGTGACAGATAAGTGGTATCAGAGCATAAAAAGAATAATAGAAACGGTTTAGATGGACCTAGGAGACCTAGGATAGTAAACTGTAAGGACTTATTTTCGTGAGAGACGAGGACTTATGATGTGTGGCGAAAGATGAATTGATTGGGCCAAGTTTGGTAAACCTCTAAAAAGGATGTTAGAGGTAGATTCAAGATGTGGGTTATTCTCAACCAAGAATGTTTATGTTGGCGCGCGACAACTTGAAACCGAGTGATGAGAATAGACGGCCTTGCGTGACTTTCGCCCGATTTGACTTGGTATTAATTGTCTCGTATTCGACCCAGAGGGTCGAGGACTGACTGAGTTGTCATGTTTCAGAAAACGATGGCACCGCGTAGGTGATCTTCGTCTAGATCGGTGCGGAATGGGACAAGCGGTGTCCCCGAGCAAGCCGAGGCGATTGGAGACTTGGAGCTTCGCAATCAGTTAGCCACACCCGTGGGAGTGGTGAGGCAACAATCGGATATAGTGCCGTCGCAGGAGGTCGGCTCGCGCCAAGAAGAGCGGATAAAGAGACTCTAGGAGAAGGTGTATTAGTTGGTGACCGCACCGGTTTCGGCTCGCCAAGTGCGGCCAGGAGTCACAACGGAGGCATTTCCGTCGGGGTCGGGCAATCCAACTGCTGTTAATTTCGAGGTGGAAGTGGATAGGGAGCGAGCTTTGGCAGCTCTAATGACTTTCAAGAAGTTTGACCCACCTGCATTTGATGGAGAGGATATAGATCCGTGGACCGTGGAGTTGTGGATCAACTCTATGGAGACTATTTTCGGGGATTTGTATATTGTGGAGCGGGACAAGGTACACCTAGCCGTGCGTTGTCTGCAACAGTCGGCGAAGGTGTGGTGGAAAGGCGTTAAACGCAATCGATCGCCTAGTCTCCCTTCTATGACTTGGGAAGAGTTTCAGGAGTTAATACTTTCAGCTTATTTCCCCGATAGTGAAAAGTGAAAGCTTCGAGACAGGTTTCAGAAATTGCGGCAGGGAGACCGCTCAGTGAAGGAATACGAGCAGGAATCCTCCCGTATCGTGAACTGTGTTCCAAGTGTGGTACGGAATGACAAAGATCAAGCCAATTGCTTTGTGCGTGGACTTCGGCCTGATATCTTTAATGTTGTGCATGACATGAAGTTACAAACTTTTGCTGATGTGACGCACTGGACTTTGCAAATTGCAATGTTCGAGTGTTAGATGTGAGATCTGAGCTTTTCCAGATTTTCTGGAGGGTCGTTGACTGTGTTCCGACCTATGGCACGAGTACCGAGGTTAGTGGATGATTTCCAAGCACTAAAGTCCAAAAAGTTGGATTTTAGGTTGCTCTCGGGTTGGAATTTCATGCTTTTGTACCGGTACAAAATGGTTGCTATACCGGTACAGACTTGATGGCTATACCGGTACAAGCCAAGATTTATACCAGATAGAAAGGGCCGGGCAAACCCGAGGCTCGGGTTTGTCTTCCTCGCAGGTTTATACCTAAGGTACAAAACGGGTTTGTAGATAAACCGGCGCTTTCGAAAATCCGAAATCAGGGGCTTATTGGCATTTTGTTGCTTCTAATATAGCACCCCCTTAGGGCTCCTCTCTTGTGCTCAGAACAAGGGAGAGAAAGGTAAGGGAGTTTCTCTCTCTATCCCCTTTGCAATCTTTTGGATTTTGGGTGATTTCTTGTGGATTGATCTCCCTCTTCTCTCTCTTTTGCTTGTTGGTGCATTTTCCACCATGAGGGAAGGTTGGAAGCTTGATTTGGGAGCTAGTTGAAGGAAGATCTTCCACTTTGGTGACTCTAGAGCCTTGATTAGAGCTTCTAAGAGGTAAGCAACTTCTCCATTTCCTTTAGATTCGAGTTTGGTTGCTCTATAGATAAAACCCTAGATTTTGGGAATCAGGGTTTTATTTGGGGCTTTTTGATTTGGGGCTTTTAGATTCCTTTTGAATGGTTTAGAACCTTTGTTTAGGTTGCCTTGGGAGGGATCTAGCTTCCTTTTGGAATTTCTAAGAGGATTGTTGCACATTTAGGTGAGTATTTCTTGACTTTAACCTAGATGTTTAAAGTTTGAACTCAAGACTTATCTCTTGAGGTTGTAACTCCTAGGATCTACTTTGTAGGGTACTAGGAGTAGGAATCGAAGCTTCGTTAGCGGTTCGGAGCGACGCTTGGAGCGACGGTGGGTTTGGCCTCACCTAGCACAATGAAAAATTCTCATTGGTGCTTATTTGCTTATGGTTAAATGGAAATTAGTTCATTTTCATGCTATTTGATTTATTTGTGAATTTTAGAATGCTTAAGATACATATGTTATGTGTAATGCAATTTTACTCTATATAGTAGAGACGTATGCATGTGAGAGCTGAAGCCTTGTAGCATTCAATTTGGGAACTTGAAAACTATGTGTTTAAGAGGAATTTGACATGTATTTGAGAACATAGAACTATACATGACATAGGAGAAAAGCCCTTATCATTAAGCGGCATTGGCTTGGCATCAAAAGCGTAGAATAGTGAGCTAATGTCATCAAGCGGCATTAGGCTCGTGAATGAACTTGACATAGAGACTCTAGTGTCATGAGAATAATTGAACTAGACCTTAGGGTTACTAGTTACTATTTCCATATTGAGATGAGTTTTGGACTTGAGACTTGACTATACTTGTTGCCATTTGTGCTCTTTCGCACATGCTTGTGAGGGTCGCTCCCTACAAGCCTAAGATCCGAGTTAGCCTTGCGATTCGTTCGCGCGTGCGGTGTTGAGAAACCTACGGGACCGTTGGGAGACTCATTCCTTGCGGGGGATGTTGGGGCTACCACGGTACTTAGGTGGCACAAAGTTGATTACTGTGGGTACATCCTAGTGAAAGAGAATTGAACTTGGACATTCAACAATACTAAATGACTATCACTACTAGATAGGGCTTAGTAGTTGGATTTTGTGGACTTTGCTCGATTGTATAGTATACTTGATAATGTTTTAATTATATTTCAGTATACTTGTTGGTTAAAGTAAAACATAACATCCTATTTGTTGGAACGAGAACTTATGACTATATATATTTGGAACATGATTATGGTAGCATTTCTTATGCTTTATTTACAAGTTCATTTATATCGCTTACTTACTCTCTTCTCTTTGGGCCTAGTGGTGCAACGGCTCCTGCTAGTAATCGCCCACTGGGGACCATAAATTATAGTTCTCACGCCCTCTCGTTTTCGTTTTTTACTTTCTGCCTTCGCATCGGGCGAGGCTCGGGACCGTGGCAAGAGTATTGCCTCTGCCAGCGATCGTTGGAGAGGACGCGTGCATAGGTGGTCTACCATTTCTCTTGTTTTATTTTGTGAGAGATGGAGAGTGTACCTTGTATAGAGACCACCACTTTTGTGTATTTTGAGGATGTTACTTTTAGACTTGTTTTATTTATACTGCTTGTACTTGATGTAGTTTCTATACTTCTCTCTACTGTTCTTTAGCGTTGGTTGTTGTGGCTCGATATTCTAGTTATAGCCTTTTATTGTTTTAATTCATTGTTTTTAGTTAGACGCCTTGTATGTGTTGACATATGGCGGGTCCGGCACGCTTTGGGGAAGGTCCCGCCGACCCCGGGCGTGACAGATTAATTTGGTATCAGAGCCTAAGGTGACGTCTTAGAGGACCTAGTAAACCTTAGGCTGGTCGGACAATAAGAAATAGGCTCGCGAGGGACGAGGTCTATATAACTTGTGAGCGAAAGTACTTGATTGGGTTTTATTATAACTCTAAAAAGTTGGAGTTTAATCGAAGTGTATAACTTCTAGCTTCGCGGAGGGTTACGTTGGCGGCCGACAACGTAACATCGGGAGTTAGTAGAAAGCACACTTCTTTACTTTCGCATGATTTGGGTTTTTGAGTGGGGTTGCGATAGCGTGGGTTTTACTAACTTGCGCTTTTATGTTGCCGCAGTGTGGATGCCTATTACTCGCTCCCAATCCGTCGGGGCCGATAACATGGCACGCATTGAGGAGGTCGAGGCCTCAGCTACTTCTGAGTCCAGCGAGGTCCGCGAGTTGAGGGACCAGGTGGCGGTCCTCACGGACCTTCTGGCTCCGCAGACGGCGGCGGCTCGCCAAGCCAGCCGAGGCGGCGCGCCGACAGGACGAGAGGATGAAGCGACTTGAGGACCTCCTTCTGCAGCAGGCGGCTGCCAGGGAGGCCCAGGCACCGGTACCACCAGCCCCAGCCGAGGTGGTAGCACCGAGGGCGCCGACTCCCGCGCCCGGATCTTTACATTCTGCACCGTCGGTGGCACCCAGAGGGGTGGCGACGGCACCACCGGCTCGTATACCTCCCGGAGGAGCGGTTTTCCCGACAATGGTTGAGGGGCTAGAGCGAGACCGACTGATGAGCCGCCTCAATGAGTTCAGGAGGTGCAGTCCACGTGTATTCGACGGCGAGAACGTGGATCATTGGATAGTCGAGAAGTGGCTTATGCATATGGAGAAGCTCTTTCGCGACACTTTTGTTGAGGAGAGGGACAGAGTTTGGCTCGCCACTCACCATCTGGACGGCGAGGCCTATCAGTGGTGGCGGGACATCCAGGAGAACCCGAGCACCGACTTGGCATCGATGACTTGGACCAGGTTCAAGGGGCTGCTGCTCGAGCACTACTTCCCTGACAGTGTTCGGCGACAGATGTAGACAGACTTGCGCAGCTTGCGCCAGGGGGAACGGGCAGTGACTGAGTACGAGCGGGAGTTTACCAGGCTTTTACACTGTGTACCTTTTGTTGTGCGGGACGACGAGGACAAGGCCAGGATCTTCGAGAGTGGGCTGAGGCCTTCTATCTATAGGCTTGTGCAGTCCGCTAACCTGCGCACATACCGTGAGGTGGTAAATCGCGCTCTCATTGTGGAGCGGGGCGCGATAGTGATGAAGGAGCGACAGGAAGGCTTGGATCGGGGTAAGGGCAAGAGGCCCGCCGGCGAGGGTGCGAGTCAGACGCACTCGAGGAAACCGCCAAAGTACCCCAGGAGCCAGTCACGAGGACGAGGTACCCTCCAGCAGCGCCGAGGACCAGATCGACGGCAGGCACCGCGCTGTGTGATTTGCAGCGGCCCCCACCACCCCCGACAAGGTGCCCGCAGTGGTCGGGGCCTGCTACTCTTGTGGTCGGGAGGGCCACTTCCGCCGATTGCCCGAGGGATCCGCACCGACACCGTCGTCGCCTTCAAGACCGCCACTGTGTTCCAGCCCTCGGACACCTTCTCGCATCCTACCAGTCGGGAGATCTTCCGCGCAGAGGCAGAGCGAGGGGTCACGGCAGGGCCCGAGTGGGCGTTTGTATGCCGCCCAGACTGAGGCAGCGGCAACAGCTGAGGATGTCGTTGCAGGTATCATTTTGATTTCCAGCATTCGAGTTCGTGCTTTATTTGATACCGGTGCATCTTGCTCTTTTATTGATCGGCTGTTTGCCGAGTTGCATGACATCCCTAGAACACCTTTGTCATTTTCGGACGAGTTGTTATACGGTCATTCTATAGATGTCCGAGAGTGTTGTAGTGGTTGCCCGTATTGGGGATTGGATCATGCCCGTGGACCTATTTGTGGTGCACAAACTGGGGAGTTTGATATAGTTTTGGGCATGGATTGGTTGACCCAAAGATTTCGCCACGATTGATTGTGTGAACCTGGACGGTGACTTTTAGAGAGCCGAGTCACGAGGTAGTGGTATTTCGGGGATGCCGAGTTCGTTTGCGATGACTATTAGCTCCTCTCGAGCTAGACAGTTGATGAGTAGTGGGTGCATAGCCTCTTTAGCTAGTATTGCACTCCGAGCTGTTGAGGACTCCCCTAGGCTTGAGGATATTCTGTGGTGAGGAGTTCCGGGATGTGTTTCACCGAGCTACCAGGAATGCCGCCTGATAGGGAGAGTGAGTTTGTAGTAGATCTCGTTCCTGGGACTACTCCAATCTCAAAGGCGCCCTATAGGATGGCACCAGCAGAGCTGAAAGAGCTGAAGGCACAGTTGCAGGATCTTATGGATAGAGGTTATGTGAGACCGAGCGTGTCACCTTGGGGAGCGCCAGTTCTTTTTGTGAAGAAGAAGGACGGATCACTTCGCTTATGTATGGATTATCGTGAGCTCAACAAAGTCACGATTAAGAATAAGTATCCGTTGCCGAGGATCGATGATCTGTTCGATCAGCTTCAGGGGTCAAGTGTGTACTCCAAGATCGACTTGCAGTCGGGATATCATCAGCTAAAGATCAAGCCTGAGGATGTATCGAAGACGGCTTTCAGGACACGGTATGGGCACTATGAGTTCACTGTGATGCTGTTTGGGCTTACTAATGCCCCTGCAGCCTTTTATGGATTTGATGAACCGTGTCTTCGTGCCATATCTCGGATAGATTTGTCGTAGTGTTTATCGACGATATTTTGATTTATTCCGGAGTGATGCGGAACACGAGGAACATTTGAGGCCGGTACTTCAAGTGCTTCGGAAAAAGAAGCTCTTTGCCAAGTTGAAGAAATGCGAGTTTTGGCTTAGAGAGGTGGCATTTTTGGGCCATGTGATTTCAGGATCAGGTATAGCTGTGGATCCTAGGAAAATTGAAGCCGTTAAAGATTGGCCAAGACCGACGAGTGTCACTGAGATACGGAGTTTTATTGGTTTGGCCGGCTACTACAGGAGGTTTGTCGAGGGATTTGCTAAGTTATCGACTCCCCTCACGAGGCTCACGCATAAAGGAACCAAGTTCATTTGGAATGATGCGTGTGAGAGAAGCTTTCAAGAGTTGAAGCAACGGTTGACTACCGCACCAATCCTAACCTTGCCAGTTGCTGGAGCAGGGTATGTGATTTATAGTGATGCTTCCTTTAATGGATTGGGTTGCGTGTTGATGCAGGAGGGAAAAGTGATCGCGTATGCTTCGCGCCAGCTGAAGGAATATGAAAGGAATTATCCTACTCATGATTTGGAGTTGGCGGCTGTAGTGTTCGCATTGAAGCTATGGCGCCACTACCTTTATGGAGAGCGGTGTGAAGTGTACACGGATCACAAGAGTTTAAAGTACCTGTTCACTCAGAAGGAATTGAACTTGAGGCAGCGCAGATGGTTGGAGCTCCTCAAGGATTATGATTTGACAATACTTTACCACCCACGCGAGTCTAACGTGGTGGCAGATGCGCTAAGTAGGAAATCGACGGAAAACTTAGCGATGACGATAGTTACTCAACCGCCGTTGTTCGAGCAGATGAAGCGGTTGGAGTTGGAGGTGGTGACTCCTGACACACCTATGAGGTTGATGACTTTGGTGGTGCAACCCACTTTATTGGAAAGGATAAAGAAAAAGCAAGCTCTTGATGTGGAGTTGCAAAAGGTTCGAGCGAAAATGGTTGATGGTTGCACCGGTGATTTTAGTGTTGACGGTGGTGACTTGATGAGATTCCGTGGGCGGATTTGTGTACCGGCGGAACCGACACTTAGAGAGGAGATTCTTCTAGAGGCACACCGTGCACCTTATGCTATACAGCCGGGAGGCACCAAAATGTATAAGGATTTGAAGTTACACTATTGGTGGCCCGGGATGAAAAAGGACGTTGGCGAGTTTGTGGCTAGATGTTTAACTTGCCAACAAGTGAAGGCTGAGCACCGAGTTCCCGCGGGGAAATTACAGAGCCTACCGATCCCAGTGTGGAAGTGGGAGAAGATCACCATGGACTTTGTGATGGGATTGCCTCGCTCTCAGGCCGGGCATGACGCTATTTGGGTGATCGTGGATAGGTTGACGAAATCGGCACATTTCATACCTATCCATACTACTTGGACTGGAGAGAGACTCGCACAGGTTTACTTGGATGAGATTGTGCGACTTCACGGAGTACCTACCTCGATTGTATCGGACAGGGACACACGTTTTGTGTCACACTTTTGGAGGAATCTGCAGGACGCCTTGGGTACTGATCGGACTTCAAAGATCGCTTTCCACCGTCGCAGTGACGGCAATCGAGCGTACATACGTACACTCGAGGATATGCTTCGAGCTGCGTGATCGACTTCCAGGGAGGATGGTAGTGGCATCTACGGATGGATGAGTTTGCTTACAACAACTGTTATCAAGCAAGCAGCAAGATGGCGCCATTTGAGGCACTCTATGGACGGAAGTGTAGATCGCCACTTCACTGGAGTGAAGTTGGTGAGAGTTTGGCTTTAGGCCCAGATGTGCTCCAGGAAGCAGAGGACAAGGTTCGCGTTGCTAGGGAGCGGTTGTTGACAGCCCAGAGTAGGCAGAAGAGCTATGCTGATAGACGTCGACGAGACTTGGAGTTTCAGATTGGAGACCATGTCTTTTTGAAAGTCTCGCCGACCCGAGGAGTCAGGAGATTTGGGATCCGGGGTAAGTTGAGCCCCCGTTTCATTGGACCGTATGAGATTCTTGAGCGTGTGGGCCCGGTAGCGTATAGACTTGCTCTACCGCCGAACCCATCGGGTGTACACAATGTCTTCCATGTATCGGTCCTCCGAAAGTATATACATGACCCAGCTCATGTTTTGGATGCTACACCATTGGAGCTTAGAGAGGATTTGAGCTTCGAGGAGCAACCAGTGCGGATATTGGCTCGCGAGGTGAAGAAGCTGAGGAACCGGGAGTTTTCTTACGTGAAGGTCCTTTGGAGCAACCACGAGGAGCGGGAGGCCACGTGGGAGCTAGAGAGTACGTTTCGAGAGCGCTATCCCCATCTCTTTCAGATGGAGTCATGAGGTATGACTTTAATTTCGAGTTTCGCGGACGAAACCTCTTTTAGGAGGGGTGAATGTGACGCACTGGACTTTGCAAATGGCAAGGTTCGAGTGTTGGATGTGAGATCTGAGCTTTTTCGTATTTTCCGAGGGTCGTTGACTGTGTTCCGACCTATGGCACGAGTACCGAGGTTAGTGGATGATTTCCAAGCACTAAAGTCCAAAAAGCTGGATTTTAGGTTGCTCTCGGGTTGGAATTTCATGCTTTTGTACCAGACAAAATGGTTGCTATACCTACAAAATGATGGCTATACCGGTACAAGCCAAGATTTATACCAGATAGATGAGCGGCCGGGCAAACCCGAGGCTCGGGTTTGTCGTCTCACAGGTTTATACTGCAGTACAAAACGGGTTTGTACCGCAGATAAACCGCGCAAAATCCGAAATCGCATAGGGGCTTATTGGCATTTTGTTGCTTCAAAAAAAGCAACCCAACCCTTAGGGCTCCTCTCTTGTGCTGAGAACAAGGGAGAGAAAGGTAAGGGAGTTTCTCTCTCTATCCCCTTTGCAATCTTTTGGATTTTGGGTGATTTCTTGTGGATTGATCTCCCTCTTCTCTCTCTTTTGCTTGTTGGTGCATTTTCCACCATAAGGGAAGGTTGGAAGCTTGATTTGGGAGCTAGTTGAAGGAAGATCTTCCACTTTGGTGACTCTAGAGCCTTGATTAGAGCTTCTAAGAGGTAAGCAACTTCTCCATTTCCTTTAGATTCGAGTTTGGTTGCTTCTCTATAGATGAAACCCTAGATTTTGGGAATTAGGGTTTTATTTGGGGCTTTTTGATTTGGGGCTTTTAGATTCCTTTTGAATGGTTTAGAACCTTTGTTTAGGTTGCCTTGGGAGGGATCTAGCTTCCTTTTGGAATTTCTAAGAGGATTGTTGCACATTTAGGTGAGTATTTCTTGACTTTAACCTAGATGTTTAAAGTTTGAACTCAAGACTTATCTCTTGAGGTTGTAACTCCTAGGATCTACTTTGTAGGGTACTAGGAGTAGGAATCGAAGCTTCGTTAGCGGTTCGGAGCGACGCTTGGAGCGACGGTGGGTTTGGGCTCACCTAGCACAATGAGAAATTCTCATTGGTGCTTATTTGCTTATGGTTAAATGGAAATTAGTTCATTTTCATGCTATTTGATTTATTTGTGAATTTTAGAATGCTTAAGATACATATGTTATGTGTAATGCAATTTTACTCTATATAGTAGAGCCGTATGCATGTGAGAGCTGAAGCCTTGTAGCATTCAATTTGGGAACTTGAAAACTATGTGTTTAAGAGGAATTTGACATGTATTTGAGAACATAGAACTATACATGACATAGGAGAAAAGCCCTTGTCATTAAGCGGCATTGGCTTGGCATCAAAAGCGTAGAATAGTGAGCTAATGTCATCAAGCGGCATTAGGCTCGTGAATGAACTTGACATAGAGACTCTAGTGTCATGAGAATAATTGAACTAGACCTTAGGGTTACTAGTTACTATTTCCATATTGAGACATGAGTTTTGGACTTGAGACTTGACTATACTTGTTGCCATTTGTGCTCTTTCGCACATGCTTGTGAGGGTCGCTCCCTACAAGCCGGCACTCCGGAGTTAGCCTTGCGATTCGTTCGCGCGTGCGGTGTTGAGAAACCTACGAGACCGTTGGGACAGACTCATTCCTTCTTTGGGGATGTTGGGGCTACCACGGTACTTAGGTGGCACAGGTTGGATTACTGTGGGTACATCCTAGTGAAAGAGAATTGAACTTGGACATTCAACAATACTAAATGACTATCACTACTAGATAGGGCTTAGTAGTTGGATTTTGTGGACTTTGCTCGATTGTATGGTATACTTGATAATGCTTTAATTATATTTCAGTATACTTGTTGGTTAAAGTAAAACATAACATCCTATTTGTTGGAACGAGAACTTATGACTATATATATTTGGAACATGATTATGGTAGCATTTCTTATGCTTTATTTACAAGTTCATTTATATCGCTTACTTACTCTCTTCTCTTTGGGCCTAGTGGTGCAATGGTTCAGGTCAGTAATTGCCCATTGGGAACTATAAATTATAGTTCTCACGCCCTCTGTTTCTGTTTACTTTCAGTGCCTTCTGCATCGGGGGAGGCTCGGGACCGTGGCAAGAGTATTGCCTCGGGCTAGCGACTGTTGGAGAGGACGCGTGCATAGGTGGTCTACCATTTCTCTTGTTTTATTTTGTGAGAGATGGAGAGTGTACCTTGTATAGAGACCACCACTTTTGTGTATTTTGAGGATGTTACTTTTAGACTTGTTTTATTTATACTTCAGTTGTACTTGATGTAGTTTCTATACTTCTCTCTACCTGTTCTTTAGCGTTGGTTTTTGTGGCTCTGATATTCTAGTTATAGCCTTTTATTGTTTTAATTCCGCTGTTTTTAGTTAGACGCCTTGTATGTGTTGACATATGGCGGGTCTGGGCACGCTTTGGGGAAGGTCCTGCCGACCCCGGGGCGTGACAGCTGAAGTCTTGGATCGGACCCTATAGTTAGAGCAAGGTAATTGTGAGTTACGGGGAAGCCCCAAGGATCTATCTAGATCGTATCTAATCACCTAGAGGGGGGTGAATAGGTGTAAAGGCCAAAAACCACAATTCTCGATGCTTTAAAAAGTAAATGCGGAAATTAAAAACACACCGAGATTTACGTGGGAAAACTCCAAATTCGGAGTAAAAAACCCACGGGACCAACACGCGAATAACAATCCACTAAGAGAAAAGATTACAAGGTGATTACCGACTCCACGGACTTAACCTCTCTTAACCTCCTATGAATCTCCGCGCACGCCGCCGCGTTGTCCACGTCCGAGTCCACGAACGCCACGTCCCGAATCCACGAAACGCCTCCACTTCGAATCCACGAAGCCTTGATCACGCCGAATCCGGGACGCCCACTCGAATCCACGAGCCAACGATCCGAATCCACGAATCGCCTTCAATCGCGCCGAATCCACGACGCCTCACGCCGAATCCACGACGCCGTTCATGAGAAGCATCATGAGTATGGTGATCCTTCGCTTAGGATATCGTAGAAAACCGAAGAAGAAAACTCCAAGCGAATTGTAGATCAAATCGACATATAGATAAGGAATTACAATATCTCAATTTGACCTAAAAGAGGCTATGAAGTAGAAAATAGATTTTAGATCAATTCCTAGCCTCTAGGGTTTCTCAAACATGTATATTCATGAAGCACACAGAGTTAGAGAACCCTAAGAACCTATTTATAGACTTTAGAATCAATTAGATTCGGATTAGAGAAAAATCAGATTTTTACCTTCTTGTACCGGTACAAAAACAGGGCCATTACCGGTAATGCAATGACGGAAGATTTTTCTGCGAAGGGCCATTACGTAATGGATTGATGGTATCGTATAGCAACCATGCTTGTCAGACAGTGAGTGTCACACGGTAATGGGTATGATGGCTGTACCCGTAATGGTTCAGGCTGTTACCGGTAATGGGTATGATGGCTGTACCCGTACAGGTTCAGGCTGTTACCGGTAATGGGATGGCTGTACCCGTACAGGTTCAGGTACACTTTGTAAATTTTCCAATTTTTGAAAATTACAAAGTTCCAATATAATTTCTAATCCGTTAAACAATGATTTATGATTCTAATGTCTATAACTAAGTATGAATCACCATATTTATGAATTAAAAACTTACCTGGACGTCGTGATTCACATCGCGAGCCAATTCTCTTTTCTTCGAAGTCTTTGATTCTTCGTCGTTCTTCGATCCGCTCCGATTCTTCAAGACTCCGACACAATTCACGAAACTTGCCAACACAAAATCCTTAACAATCTCCCCCTTTGGCAATTTCGTGACAAAACACAAAAATTAACTAAAATTACATCATAAAAGAAAAACGAAGTTCAATGTCATCACCAAAACATCAAACTTCTCGCATGTAGTCCAAATACAATTTGAAACACAAAAATACATCAAAACTCCTAAAACAAACTCTATGACTTAGACGCAACTAGGAGTCTTGAAGTCTTGATTTCCTGCAAAACAAATTTTTAACAAATTTTCAAAGTTAATTTTATACCTCTTCTCTCCCTTTGTTCTTTTCTCCAATTCCTTTTTAAAAATATTATCTCTCCTTCTCCCTCAATCTCATCACGTCTCCCCCTTCGTATGTCTCCCCCTTCGTGTATGCATCAAATACCAAATATCCTCTCCTTTTGTACTTGTTCTCCATTCTCCCCCTTTTTGTCAAAAATTGCCAAAAGAAAACACAAATAGAGAGAAAAACTAACTAAACAGAGAGTAAGTATTTTATAGTTTCATACCTAGATGCATAAAGAAAACATAGCCCTAGGAGTGAAAAGATAAAACATATATAATGAAGCTCAAAAAGGTAAAATCACTCCGTGTCTCCTCTTCAAAAATTTTGCCTTGTTTTCTCAAAAAGCCTTCAAAATTAGATTAATTTCATAAAAATTAAAAGTTGTACTCCAAAAATCATTATGATGAAGATAAAATATTAAGTGATTTCAAAAGACATCAAAACATTAAAATTTGATATTAAAAATAATCTAATGTTTTAAAATCATCAAGATGCAAATTGATGAAAAATAATTTTTAGAAATTTAGCAAAATTGACACCAATTTGTCGCAACCCGTTCAAAATAGAGATTTTGCTAATAAACACCGGGGGTGGCTCTTTGAGCATCTTTTTCAAACTATCACCTTATATCGCCGAAAATTTCTAACATATTTATTTTTTTCAACCTTTTAGGTTAATCTCAAATTTCTCATGTGGTAGCTTCACACACTTGCCGGACGACCGGGGTGGTAGCTCTTTCCTACACGTGGTGGTAGTTTTCACACTCCTTTTAGATGTAACTCTTTCCACATCTTTTTAAACATAGGAGTTTTTCCTTTTTTTTAATAATTCAAACTCCCCTAAATTAGACAATCTCACAATTGAAAATAATTTTGACGAATTTTAGTCAATTAGCAAATATCCGTCAATTATATTCAATATTCACAACCAAGATGAATTAATTACTAAGAGATTAAAATTAATTTCAAAATTTTGATGAAAGTATGTAAGAAGAAATCATATATTAAATTATCATCAAGATAATAAAAAGTGGAGTGAAACCGATAATTAATATGAATTTAATTCAATTTGAATTGACTTTAGATACCGGTTAAGGCTCTTTTAAAAACCTTTAATCTCTCTAATTTAATGATTTTCAAACATCTCCTTTCTCAAAAATTTTCAATCAAATTAAAAACTCCCCAAAGACCTTTCCTTAAAAACGATTTTCAAAACAAATTTTAAAGATCAAACCTCGTCTAGTCATGTAATGTAATGAAAGAAAAATATGCAATATGCACCAATCAAAACATTACATAAATAATAAAAACAAACTAAGACGAAAAGCAAGGAAAGATATCACCTTTCCGGATCCAAACTTGTCGGATCTTTCGTTGGCTTTGCTTGTCGACGTTAGGTTTGAGTTGCTTTGATTTTGGATCAACCGTTGGTCCTTTCGTTGCTTGAAGCTTCGGTTGATGTTGTCGTTGAGGCTTTGAATTAGAAATTCGGTTCCCTTGATGGTTTGGTTTTGAGATCCAATTCGGTAGTGGG
The DNA here is from genome assembly GCA_025177825.1 of Aechmea fasciata. Taxonomy (NCBI): domain Eukaryota; kingdom Viridiplantae; phylum Streptophyta; class Magnoliopsida; order Poales; family Bromeliaceae; genus Aechmea; species Aechmea fasciata. The sequence continues at coordinate 6,706,767 of CM045939.1, forward strand.
TTCGGTCGAACTCGCCGTTGCTCCTTAAAAAATCGGTCCGAAAGAGGCACTCGACTCAAATTAATTTTCTTTTGATTCCGAGGGGGAAGCCGAGTAGTAGATGATACCAATTGTCGTTTTGAAGTTGCCGATTGAGACTTGAAATTTTTGTTCAGGCAACTCTTTTTGATATGTCCTTTGATGCCACATCGATGACACACCTTCTCCTTCAAACTTGTTGAGACTTTCGATGTCATCTTTTGATCCTTCTCAACATATGTCCGTTCGTATCCAAGACCTAACTTGCTCGTTTGACCCAATCCGAGCATGTTATCCAATTTCTTCGTTCGAAGAAAACTTTTTAATATCGGACTGGTGTTGATGGACTTGCTCGGTCAATGCTTTGTTGGATTTGTATGTTTCCTCAAATTGATGCTCCAAAAATCCAACTTTATTCGTAGTAGATTTGATCATTAAATCCGATTCTTCTAGCTTCTTTTGGAGGACCGAATTATTATTCAAGATTGATTCCCGTTCCTCCTCAAGAGTACTATTTGTGGTCTTCAAATTCTTGTTCTCTTCTTCAAGATCAAATAAACGACGCCTCAACTTTTTATTGAGTTTCGCCATCTTCCGCGACTCAACAAGAAGTTGATTGTATGCTTCCGCTAATTCCTCGTCGTTTGATTCCTCATCGCCGGAATCCGATTCCACGTCTTCTTCCTTTGATGTTTTCAACGCAATCCCTCTACTTTGAGGAAAAGTCATATCGTAAGTTTGCAACACACCTACTAACTCTTCGGCCATTAGATAGCAATATATCTAGATCCCGCTCTGATACCAATTGTGAGTTACGGGGAAGCCCCAAGGATCTATCTAGATCGTATCTAATCACCTAGAGGGGGGTGAATAGGTGTAAAGGCCAAAAACCACAAATCTCGATGCTTTAAAAAGTAAATGCGGAAATTAAAAACACACCGAGATTTACGTGGGAAAACTCCAAACTCGGAGTAAAAAACCCACGGGACCAACACGCGAATAACAATCCACTAAGAGAAAAGATTACAAGGTGATTACCGACTCCACGGACTTAACCTCTCTTAACCTCCTATGAATCTCCGCGCACGCCGCCGCGTTGTCCACGTCCGAGTCCACGAACGCCACGTCCCGAATCCACGAAACGCCTCCACTTCGAATCCACGAAGCCTTGATCACGCCGAATCCACGACGCCCACTCGAATCCACGAGCCAACGATCCGAATCCACGAATCGCCTTCAATCGCGCCGAATCCACGACGCCTCACGCCGAATCCACGACGCCGTTCATGAGAAGCATCATGAGTATGGTGATCCTTCGCTTAGGAGTATCGTAGAAAACCGAAGAAGAAAACTCCAAGCGAATTGTAGATCAAATCGACATATAGATAAGGAATTACAATATCTCAATTTGACCTAAAAGAGGCTATGAAGTAGAAAATGGATTTTAGATCAATTCCTAGCCTCTAGGGTTTCTCAAACATGTATATTCATGAAGCACACAGAGTTAGAGAACCCTAAGAACCTATTTATAGACTTTAGAATCAATTAGATTCGGATTAGAGAAAAATCAGATTTTTACCTTCTTGTACCGGTACAAAAACAGGGCCATTACCGGTAATGCAATGACGGAAGATTTTTCTGTGAAGGGCCATTACCGGTAATGGATTGATGGCTGTACCGGTATAGCAACCATGCTTGTACCGGTACAGGTTCAGGCTGTTACCGGTAATGGGTATGATGGCTGTACCCGTAATGGTTCAGGCTGTTACCGGTAATGGGTATGATGGCTGTACCCGTACAGGTTCAGGTACACTTTGTAAATTTTCCAATTTTTGAAAATTACAAAGTTTCAATATAATTTCTAATCCGTTAAACAATGATTTATGATTCTAATGTCTATAACTAAGTATGAATCACCATATTTATGAATTAAAAACTTACCTGGACGTCGTGATTCACATCGTAAGCCAATTCTCTTTTCTTCGAAGTCTTTGATTCTTCGTCGTTCTTCGATCCGCTCCGATTCTTCAAGACTCCGACACAATTCACGAAACTTGCCAACACAAAATCCTTAACAGTAATGCTTTCTTGCGCGATGAGCGCGAATCTGATGGATGTAAGCGGGGAAGGGTGAGGCCATTTTCGAGCAATTCTGAGGGACAGTCAAGTTTTGGGCACCGTTCGAAGTCATCCTATACCCGATCCTCCCCGAGATGTGTGATTTGTGGTGGTTCCCACTGGGCACGACGTTGCGTGCAGCGGGAAGGAAAATGCACTCGATGTGGACAACTGGATCACCCGGGTTACGAGTGTCCGCAAGGCGATAGCCGAGCCCTAATGCTGGCGACGACATTTTCCTCTCCGGGACAACTTGCGGGTTGTCACCTGCGGCACGGTCTGGAGAGCAACTGAGGATAAGGCAACCGAGGGGTTCGCGATAGGCAGCAAGTAGCCATGGATAGGCGGCCCATGTGGCGGAACCTGCTACGACTGGTGGTAATGTGGCAGGTATGAGTTGATTAAAGTAAGCATGCCTTTTGCATTATGTAAATTTAGTGCATTACATGCATTTATTATGTAGTTTGTTACCGCTAGTTATGCGGTAGTGTTGTGGAGACCGTGTAGTCGAGGTGCATAGGCAAGGGTTGCCTAATGCTGGACATAGTGTGACGCGCGATAGAGTCGTATAGAGCGCTCGAGTGTAGGTGCTCGTAGAGTGCAGAATCGATTTAGCCATGAGTGTGTTGGCAGTAGCACTTCAGCGTTGCTAAGTGTGAAGCGTGCCAAGGCTCACTCGTAGAGCTGGTGGCTCACACTAGGTGCGTAGGAGCCGATTGTGATACGTGTGCTCGTTAGAGCGTGTCGTGTGAGACGACGGTTGTGGGTATTGCTTGGAGACGATCCATGCCTGAACCACTTGTGAACTGCGGAGCCTGGAGCCATTTTGGCAGGCGCAGTCAGCTGTATGTGACAGCGACCCGATACTCGTGTGTAGGGCTGAGGTTGGTCAGGACGGTTGTCCGAGCTTGGATTGGTAACGTGGTAGGTCACGTATTGGATCGTGTGACTGGTAATGTGCTAGAAGGGAAGAATTGACCTAACCCTAGCAATTTGAATTGCTCCTAATTGGAGTAGGTATATGAGATCTCAACGGAGGACTTTATCTCGTGATGATTGGGTCTACGCTTGTGAGCGAGAGACGTCGTGTGGTATCGTACGTGAGTTAGGCAATAGGCCTACGTCGGATCGGCGAATTGCAAGCCGATTTGTGGTAATTGAGGCAAGTGATTTACCCATGTACACTGGAGGTGAGTGTATTGAGCGTATCCAAGTGGATTGTGACTAGGGACCGTGAGAGCGAAGGCTTGGTCCTGTGGATTATCTAACCAAAATCGCTGAGATAAGCCCTGATAATGAGCTAAGATTGGAAATATGAACAAAGTGTTCGTAAAGGCTGATTGGGAAGAAATCAGTATAGCATGGAATGAAGTTGAGAAAGTTCAAAATGGTATGTGGAAGATCATTGGAATTTATCTCCATCTGTTAAAGCACATGAGGAGAGAATTGTATCTAAGTTTCGCGGACGAAACTTTTGTTAACGGGGGGAGATTGTAATATATGGTAACTTGGAGTTGCGATGTCAACTTTGATCTAGGCGATCAAAGTAAGGCTTGAGCTAGTTGGATATCATCCCGAGTGATTTTGGACACGTGAGAATGAATTCGGAGATAATTGAGTGTTTCACGCAAATTGGGAGCGAAACAAAATGTAAAGAGAATTTTCGGATTGACGCTAACTTTGATTAAAAGAATCAAAGTGAGGCTTGGGGATAATTTATTGTAAGGAAGTGAATTCTCGAAATATGAGGATTGGACTTCATCTGGAATCGACTAAGTGTCGTAGTGGTGAGAATCGGAGAGATCGAAGCTGACTCTAAGCCAAAAGGTGCATTAGAGTAGACCTCGACCGCAAATGGTGCAAACTGCTCCATTCTGCAGTTTTTGGCCAGTGGGGACCGGACATCCCAGGGAGACCGGATTCCACAAGGAGCCCTGCTGTGTAGGGGAAGAAATTCGGCTAAGTCCCGAAATACTAGCTCTCGGGATCCGGACAATGAGGAATGTCCGGACATCCATTGTCCGGACAATCCGTGAAGACCGGATCCCGTACGCTGGAGAAACTGGCCTGAGGGTTTTTCGTAAGCCAAGACCGGACATTGATCCAATGTCCGGACATCCATTGTCCGGACAATCGATGGAGACCGGACCCAGTACGCTGGGAAATGGATAGAATGGGTTTTCGCGGGCTAAGACCGGACAACCCTGTGGAGACCGGTCTCAGCTGGCGAAAAATGCCCAGGCTGAGGCAGTGTAATGAACTGAAAGTTGAGGGGCCTCTTTGCATCTTGTTACAATAGAAGGCTATAGAGGGCATTTCCCCTCTCCCTCTCCCTCATATCACACACACTTACACAATACTCTCTCTCCCTCTCTCTCTCTCTCTCTAGAAAGAAGAAGAAGAAGGAGAAAGAAGAGGAAGGAGTAAAGGATTTGGGGAAGGATTGAGCTAGGAGCAAGCCTAGCATCATCTCATCTTCTTCCTCTCCACCATTGGAGCTCTCCTTTGAGGTAAGCTTCAAGAGCTTTCATGGTAGCTTCTTCTAGCGTGGATTTTATCCCTCAGAAACAATTTTAGTGGAACCCTAGCATCCCTAAAAGATGTTTTGCACGGGCAATTTGGGCTCTAGAGGCGGACTTTGCTCGGGGCAAAATCCTAGGGCTCAAATTAGGGTTTTTCGATATAAGGGGTTTTGATCTCTTTTGACCTCATTTCTAACATATTGTTAGGTACACGAACACGTGGGAGGCGACGGTTCGTCCATTCGACGAACGGTTTAAGTGATCCGAGCCGAACAATAGCTTACAGCTTTGATATCGGCCCGGGGAGTCAAAGTAGGCATTGGAGGCAACGAAAGTGACGTTGTTGCTACGTGGGACATCCCAAAAGGTGGGGGGTGCTATCCGAAGCCGTTGGGCTCCCTTTTATGTCTAAGAATAAGTATTGAACATATTGCCTATGAATATATATATATTTATAGTTTTCATGCATGATATGGTTGGTCTGGTTAGATGACTTTCCTTGCATGCTTTCTTATCGTGCGGAACTATGGGCGTCGCATTAGGACATAAGAAGTCTACTTGCACGCTTCCTTATCGTGCGGCACCATAGGCTTGCATTTGGACATAGGAAGCATCAGGATGAATATTGTGACACTGAACCCTAGAGATGACTTAATCTTGCATGAATGATAACTAGAGTCATGTGAACCAAGTATAGAACTTGATGAATGGGTAACATAGTGTATAGAAACACTAGTGACATGAGTACCAAGTAGAGAACTTGATGAATGACATGTGCAATGACATAGTGTAAAGAACACTAGAGATATGTGAACCAAGTAGACAACTTGATGATAAATGACATAGAGACATAGTGCTACAGAACACTTATGATTCCCCTGTGAGGATGCCCTCCAAAATGGAGGAGATGATTATTAATTCCCATGCGTTGGATGCCCTCCAAAATGGAGGAGAAGATCATACTCACACACAGTCTGCTCAGCGCTCGAGAGTGGTCGCTCCACACGAGTAGTGCGAGTCTCCGGAGGTCTTGGCACATGATTCGATAGGGATAGCCTATGTGGGGTCCCGAGGGATAGCCTATGTGGGGTCCCAGACAACCCATGGGGTTGAATGTGTTGAGTCGTGGGCGCGCCTACGGGCTAGCCATGGATTGGGTAATAAACTCAAAGGAGTTGTGAGATTGGGTACAAAAGTACATATTGAGCATAATAGAATTGCAAGTTTACTTGATAGAGTTATATTAGCATGTTAACAATTACATGGCTAGAGCATTTACTCTTATCTTGTTGTTACAGGCATAGTAGTTATTGCATTTCTTCTATTATGCTTTACTTACCGAACTTACAGCTTTTAGAATAAATATCTATCTGCTTATGCCTGCTTAGACCTAGTGGGGAGATCAGTAGGGTCGGTGGCCGAGCCCACTGGGAACTAAGGAAGTTAGTTCTCACCCCACTCTATCACAGGTACTAGTTCGCGGGCGGCCGGTGAGGATCGTGGCAAGGGCATCGCGCCCTAGTTGATAGTAGCCTCCCAGTTGCATTAGAGCCTACCTTGACACTATTTTGGAATGTAATAACTTATGTATTTTGGAGAAAACAATCTGTACATAACATTTTGGGAGATGAATATGTATTTATATTTCGAAGTTAAAGAATGTAAACAAATGTTGAATGATTGTAATAGATAGACTTTTCTCTCTTTATATTACTTGTGTAAAATACTTGTATCTTGCTCTTGTTGTCGTTCGCACCATTAGGTGCATCTTCTTGTCATGTATGATATAGAATTAAATTTCCTGGGCGATTCTTTGTACATGACTTGTTGTCGAGCCTTGGGCGGACAGGGGAGGTGCTGTCCGTTCGGCGCACGATCGCGTTCCTGCACCGAACCAAATTGGTAGCGGTCTCGGGCGTGATAGGTATTCTTTTGGTATCAGAGCAGTAAGAGCAAGTAAAGAAAGAGTCTAGGATGGACCTAGGAAACCCTAGGACGGTAAACCCTAAGGCTATAGGTACGTGAGCGGAACTTGGACCTATGCCATGTGGCGGAAGTTAATACGATTGGGTCGAAGTAATGGTTGAGATATCTCTAGTTGTGAATAGAGATGGATTCAAGGGTATTAGTTCTTGGCTTAAAGTGCTTGTGTTGGGCGGCCGACAACATGACACCGAGAGTCTAGAATGAGTACACTTGTGTGCTTCCGCCTAATTTCAAATGTTGAGTCTCGTAGACTGTTAATCGAGAGTGATTCGACGGGTTAAGATAACTAACCCGGCTATTGCGTTTCAGGAACTAATGCCTCCGAGACGCTACACGCGTAGGTCGGGTCCGGCATCATCGTCGGGAGACCCGGACCTACCTGGACCTCCTTTGGCACCAGAGACGACGGGCCCTAGCGAGGTGCAGGAGTTACGGACGCAGATAACTGGGTTGACGGGCCGTTTTGATCGGCTCCAGGAGCTGATGGAGCGGCAGATTGCGGCGACGGCTGCAGCAGCGGCCGATAATCGTACTCCATCCGCGCCCCCAGTACGCGTGCCTGAGGCGGCTGAAGGCGAGGGTGTGGCAGCAGTTCCGGTGGCGGCATGTCCTCCGTCGGCAAGTGCACTTCCGGCGGCGTCGGGTTCGCAACCCCGATGCTTCGCCGAGGAGATGGAACAAGGCGACTGTGGACGGCCCTTTTCGATTCATGAAGTTCCACCCACCAATCTTTGAAGGCGGACAAGTGGAGCCGGAGGTAGTGAAGTCATGGATTGACTCGATGGAAACGATGTTCGAGGACTTTCGTACCTCGAATAGGGACAAGGTATACTTCGCCACTCATTGTCTCGAAAAGACGGCGAAGGTGTGGTGGAAGCGACTGAAGCGAGATCGACCTTCTGATCTCCCGCCTATCACCTGGGAGGAATTTAAGAGGGAGATGTACGCTAACTACTTCCCGGACACGGTAAAGCGAAAGTTGCGGAGAAGTTTAGAACTTTGAGGCAGGGAGACCGCTCTGTAGCGGAGTTCGAGCAGGAATTCTCCCACATTATAGACTGCGTTCCGGAAGTTGTTCGAGACGACCGGGACAGAGCGGACTGGTTCTTGCGAGGACTCAGGCCGAGTATTTATCGGGCGGTGCAGATTCTTAAGCTCACTACATATGCGGAGGTGTTTGATCGTGCACTATGGGCGGAACATGGTGATGCATATGTGCGCGAAGAACGTGAGCTTATTGCGGCATCCCGAGAAAAAGGGAAGAAGCGATCGGGCGGTCCTTCGGGGGGACAATCGAGTTCCAAGAAACCCCCGAAGAACCCGCGAACGCAGTCGTGGAGTCGTGGACTGCAGCGGTGCACTATATGCGGTGGCGGGAATCATCGGGCACATCAGTGCAGGCAACGCCTTGGCAAGTGCTTTAACTGTGGACAAGAAGGGCATATTAGCCGCGACTGTCCAGCGAGGGCCCGCCTACCCCGTCAGTGGCATCGACTCCAGCGACGCCGGGTTATTATGGAGGAGCTCCCCCTCGTCGCTATGTCGGCCGGACGCGCGATGGCTCCGCGTCGCCCGAGTTACCACGACCGCCGCCGAGCGGACGGGTATTCGCCGTCTCGGCCCAAGTGGAGGAACTTGTCAAGCCGAACAACGTGAAGTCGTGGCAAGTGTATGGTTTTAGTTAATGGAGTACGCTCCGTAGCTTTGTTTGACACGGTGCCACTAATTCAATCGTAAGTAAATCATTTGCGCGAACTCATGATATAAGTATAAAGGCATGTGAGAAGGTGTGGCAAATGGATAGCCCCGGTTCGGCGATCCATATTTATAAAGAATGCACTGCATGTCCAGTGCAGATAGGTGACTGGATAATGCCAATCCGAACCTTAGTGCTAAAAGGGTTGAGGGATTTTGACGTGATATTGGGCATGGACTGGCTTTCGAAATACTATGCGTCGATTGACTGCAAAGAGAAAGTGATTACGTTTCGTGAGCCAGGACTAGAGGAACTTGTTTACAAGGCGTGTAAGAGTTCTTGCTTTGCCGCGACAGTGTCGGCGACGAGAGCGAGGAAGCTTATTAGCAATGGCTGCGCCGCCTATATGGCGACCGTTGTAAAAGTTGAGCGAGTGCCCCCGACACTCGAGGAACTATCAGTAGTTCGGGAGTGCCCCGACGTATTTCCTACCGAATTACCGGGAATACCGCCAGAGCGGGAAATCGAGTTTGTTATCGACTTGGTTCCCGGAACCGCGCCGATTTCGAAGGCTCCATATCGGATGGCGCCGGCGGAATTAAAAGAGTTGAGGGCTCAGTTATTGGATCTCCTTGATAAGGAATTTATCCGTGTCACGCCCCGGGGTCGGCAGGACCTTCCCCAAAGCGTACCCAGACCCGCCATATGTCAACACATACAAGGCGTCTACTAAAAAACAACGGAAATAAAAACATACAATAGGCTAAAACTATAGATATCAGAGCAACATACAGCTAGCCCTATCAACAAGTAGAGAGTAGGTAGACTCAAACATAAAGAGACTAACAACATAACCCAAAGAACATAAGGTTAATACAACACTGTCTCAAAAAGTGGTGGTCTCTCTAAATACAGGAACAACTCACAACCTCTCTAAACAACAGAAATAGAGAAGTAACCACCTATCGATCAACCTCGCCGAGTGCCGCTAACCCGAAGCAACACCCTTGCCGCGATCCCTAACCTCCCCCGATGCGGAAGGCACTGAAAAGGAAACAGAAACAGGGGCGTGAGAACTATAATTTATAGTTCCCAGGGGGCAATTACTGACATGCACCATTGCACCACTAGGCCCAAAAGAAAAAGAGAGTAAGAGCGCGATATAAATAAGCTTGCAATTAAAGCATAAAGAAGTGCTACCATATCTATGTTCCAAAAATTAGATGTCATAAATTCCCGTTCCAACATATAAAATGAGATGTTTTACTATAACCAACAAGTATACTAAAATGTAATTAAAGCACTATCAAGTATACTATAACTCCAAGTGAAGTCCACATAATCCAACTACTAAGTCCTATCTAGTAGTGATTGTCATTTAGTAAAGTTGAATGTCCAAGTTCAATTCTCTTTCACTAGGATTTACCACGAATCCAACTTGTGCCACCTAAGTACCGTGGTAGCCCAACATCCCCCGCAAGGAATGAGTCTGTCCCAACTGTCACGCCCTGAGATCGCTACCAATTTGGTCCGGTTTGGGAACGCCGATCAGGCGCCGAACGGACAGCACCTCCCCTGTCCGCCCAAGGCTCGACAACTAGTCATGTACAAAGAATTACCCAGGAACTAATTCTATAACATACATGACAATAGCGAAGCACCTAAAGGTGCGGTCAAGTAAGAGCAAGATACAAGTAATCATACAAGTAACATAAAGAGAGAAGAGTCTATCTATTACAATCATTCACTATTTGTTTGATACATCCATTTACACTCTTTTGCTCAAAGTAAATATACATGTTCTTTTCCAAAATATACATTAGTATTTCATTTCCCAAATATACATTGATTTACATTCTTTGCTTTGTACATAAGAATATACCAAAGGTGATATCGGGGAAGGTTCTAATGCAAATGGCGGCTTCTATCAACTAGGGCGCGATGCCCTTACCGCGATCCTCACCAGCAGCCCGTGAACTAGCACCTGTAATAGAGTGGGGTGAGAACTAACTTCCTTAGTTCCCAGTGGGCTCGCCACCGACCCCACCGATCTCCCCACTAGGTCTAAGCAGCATAAGCGATAGATATTTATTTAAAGCTGTAAATGCTGTAAGTAAAGCATAGTAGAAGAAATGCAATAACTACTTTGCCTGTAACAATAAGATAAGAGTAATGCTCTAGCCATGTAACCACCAACATGCTAATACAACTCTATCAAGTAAATTGTAATTCTATCATGCTCAATATGTACTCTTGTACCCAATCTCATAACTCTTTTGAGTTCATTACCTAAACCATGGCTAGCCCGTAGGCACGCCCACGACTCAACACATTCAACCCAATGGGTTGTCTGCGGGACCCTACATAGGCTATCCCTCGGGACCCCACATAGGCTATCCCTATCGAATCACGTGCCAAGACCTCCGAAGACTCGCACTACTCGTGTGGAGCGACCATGTCACGAGCTCTGAGCAGACTGTGTGAGTATGATCTTCTCCTCCATTTTGGAGGGCATCCAACACAGGGGAACTAGTAACCATCTCCTCCACTTTGGAGGGCATCCACACAGGGAAATCATAAGTGTTTTGTAGCACTATGTCTCTATGTCATTTATCATCAAGTTGTCTACTTGGTTCACATATCTCTAGTGTTCTTTACACTATGTCATTGCACATGTCATTCATCAAGTTATCTACTTGGTACTCATGTCACTAGTGTTTCTATACACTATGTTACATTATCATTCATCAAGTTCTATACTTGGTTCACATGTCTCTAGTTGTCATTCATGCAAGATTCAATCATCTCTAGGGTTCAGTGTCACAATATTCATCCTGATGCTTCCTATGTCCAAATGCAAGCCTATGGTGCCGCACGATAAGGAAGTGTGCAAGCAGACTCCCTATGTCCTAATGCGACGCCCATAGCTCCGCACGATAAGAAAGCATGCAAGGAAAGTCATCTTACCATACCAACCCTATCATGCATGAGATAAATATACATATATATATATATATATATATATATATATATATATATATATATATATATATATATATATATATATATATATATATATATATATTCATAGGCAATATGTTCAATATTTGTTCTTAGACATAAAAAGGAGCCCAACGGCTTCGGATAGCAACCCCCACCTTTTGGGATGTCCCTTGTAGCAACCACGTAGGTTTCGTTGCCTCGAACCTCTACTTTGACTCCCCGGGCCAAAATCGAAGCTGAAAGCCTTTGTTTGGCTAGGATCGCTTAAACCGTTCGCCGAATCGACGAACCGTCACCTCGTACGCGTTCGTGGACCTAACAATATGTTAGAAATGAGGTTAAAAGAGATCAAAACCTCATCCTAAGAAAAGCCCCAATTTGAGCCCTAGAATTTTGCCCCAAACAAAAGCTACCATTAGAGCTCTAATTGCTTGTGCAAAACACTTCTTAGGAAGCCTAGGATTCCATAAAAATTGTTCTTAGATGATTCAAAGCATCCTAAGAAAATCTACCATGAAAGCCCTAAAGAGCTTACCTTGTTGGAGAGCTCCAATGGTGGAGAGGAAGAAAATGATGGCTAGGGTCTTGCTCCCAGCTTACTTCTCCACCAAAATCTCCTTCTACTTCTCCTTCTCCTTCTTCTATCCTCTTCTCCTTCTTCTTGCTGTTAGAGAGAGAGAGGAGGAGAATGTGTGAAGAGGTGTGTGTGGGGGAAATGACAGTGAGGGAGAGAAGAGAAGCCCACTATAGGCTCTATTGTAACAAAATGCCAAAAGCCCCCTTAACAATTCAAACTGCACCAAACTGGGCATTTTCGGGCTGCAGGGTCCGGACATCCCCTCAATGTCTGGACAATGGCCTGCGAAATCCATTTTTGCCCATTTGACAGCTTACTGGTTCGGGACAGCATCCATTGTCCGGACATTGATGAATGTCCCGACTCACCCCAACATAAAAGGACTTAGCCAAATTTCAGCATTTTTCGTTTCTTCTCCGTTTTCGCTCGTCTTGCCTCCGATTCTTTTCAAATCGCACCGAGACTTTCCAAACATGTTTTCGAACACGTTTTCATCATCTTTTCATCCACGCTAATGTCGGATTTAGCTCGCGACCCGACATAGCTTTTCGTGTTCCGTTTTCGCGCCTATGCGCACAAAAACGCCCGAAGGCTTCGAACTTCACCGGGAGCAACTCTGGTGCACTTTTTGCCTTCGGATCAACTTCGAACTTTCTGAAGTCCATCCAATCGACAGTCAGTCGATTCTAAACATGGTGCAACTCTTGGATTTCGAGAATTCACTTCCTTACATCCTCCCCGCCTTAAAAAGAGTTTCGTCCTCGAAACGAACCCTTATATTAAACTTAACTCAAACTTAAATTTAAATTCATACTTCACTCCTCGAATAAATGAGGATGATGCGTTTTCATCTCGTTCTCGAGTTCCCAAGTGGCTTCACGATCGTCGTGATTACTCCACCGAACTCGAACATAAGGAATTTCACGATTCCGCAACTTGCGCACCTCCCGAGCAATAACTGCCACCGGAAACTCTTCGTAGCTCAAGTCCGCTTGCAGTTCCGGCGGTTCAAACATCATGGCATGTTCGGGATTGTGAACATATTTCCGAAGGTTGGAAATGTGAAACACGTTGTGAACGTCCGCTAGGTGCGGCGGCAATGCAATCCGATATGCTACAGCTCCAATACGTTCCAACACTTCAAGCGGCCCAATATGTCGAGGACTCAACTTTCCTCGAACTCCAAACCGCCTCACGCCTCTCATAGGCGAAACCTTCAAGAACACGCGGTCTCCTACCGCGAATTCCAAGTCTCTTCGGCGCCTATTCGCATAACTTTGTTGCCTCGACTGCGCCGTAAGCATCCGTTGACGAGCGAGGCGAACTTTCTCTTCCGCCTCCCGCAACACGTCGGGACCAATCACCGCCCGTTCACCTACATCACCCCAATGCACGGGAGATCGGCACTTCCGCCCGCAAAGGCCTTCGAACGGTGCCATCTCCACACTGGCTTGGTAACCGTTGTTGTAGGCGGACTCGGCCATCAGCAATTACTTGGCCCAACATAACGGGGACTCAGCTTCCCCCGCACCTCAAATCGCTTCACGCTACAACTCGCCTTATCGAGTAGTGTAGAGTTCCATTGCACCTTCGCACCTCGGAGTGGCCTTTTTCTTATCGGAATTGTCCAAAGGCCCACTACGGAGGACGTGAGACCAGCCTTGCGCACATCAGTCCAACAATACACTGAAAGCGCATTACCACACCCGCGAGTCTCGGTGGTAGCGCAAGTCGATGCTCGACGACTCTACACGCCCAACACCACTCGCAAATAGGCACTCCAAGGCCCAACCGCTTCCCTTGAGACCGGAACTACCCGCTATCCTCGCGGTGTGGATCTAGCATGAATGCGTCAACTAGTCGGTCGACCCACCACCGCTACACAACGCACACGGGTAATCCCTCTCAAATTACTCAAGCATCCACAAAGTGGCGTTTTACCATTCTGGCTATCCAAGAGTCTAACACCACTCTTCCTTGCATTAACCCTCCATTCAGGGAATACACTTCGATTCGATCACCGACATTGCTTAGAAGCACTTTCACTGCATCGAACCATCACGAGTGCTGCCATCACAATCGGATCTTTGCTCTACTACGAGATGGCGCACTCCGGCACATCTCAAATCTCAATTCCCTTGAGAGCATTATCCTCAAGCTCCAACTCACTTGAGAGTATCAATTCTAACTCTCTCACGTGGCTTTCATTGTCCAAGTGTCTCCTAGAGGCCACTTTACTTCCTCTTTCAATTGCCACGGCCAACACTCAATTGCTCTCACAACGAGCCCACACGAACGCTCCGTTTATAATCCACGCCAAACTCATTAATAGAGTAACTGGCCGCATCGATTCTTGATTTCCATAGGTGAGCCAAAGGCCACCAACTCTACGTAGGCCTACCGCTTAAATCGGTCTCAACGACGCCTAGCGTCTCTCGCTCGCCGACGTAGACCCAATCATCATTTCTCGAAATTCTCATTTAGGAATTTGCGTACACTCCAACCAGGAGTAAACAAGACCCCAAACCACTATAGATCCTCGGGTTGGGTCAGTACACACTCGGTGTATCCTCGATCTCATAATCCAACACGTGGCATTCCACGTTCCCGGGTCCAGGCTCGGACTACCGTCCTGACCAAACTCTGCCCTACCCGTAGGTACCGGGCCGCTGTCACTCACAGGTCGCGCCGCCCTATGGGCCTGTGCTCCACGGTCCACAAATGGTCCAGGCACGGTCGTCCCCAAGCACTACCCGCTAACGTCGTCCCTACACGACATGCTCTACAGAGCTACCACCAACTCACTTTTCCGGTTGAGTCAATACCGCACACCACGAGTACCTATACTCGTGCGCTCTATACGCCTCTATAGCATTCCAAACCAAATCCAGCACTAAGCAACCTTGCCTATGCACGCTGGTCGCACGAGCACTACTCACCTACCTCAATTTGAGGTATCACTATATGCCCGGACTCGACCACTAACTGGTCACGCTCTTAACAGCGGTTCTACTTTCACTGCTCGATTTATCGAAACTACGTTCGAAACGCTCGGATTACTCGAGTATCCTCAAGTATCACAGCTCAACTCTCGCAATCCATTACTCATTGCCTTGAGAGTCGCCGCACCACTTCGTCTCTACCACGAGTTTTATCCCCCGTCCAAGAGTCACCACTAGCCACTTGCTAGTGCCACTTGGCTCTTTACCTGCTCCAGTAGGTGCCACACTTTCTCAATGCAAGCATGCCCGGGTGTCTCCACTCACCCGTTATTGGGTCCCTACTATAATGATGTATCAATAGT
Source organism: Aechmea fasciata (assembly GCA_025177825.1). Lineage (NCBI taxonomy): Eukaryota > Viridiplantae > Streptophyta > Magnoliopsida > Poales > Bromeliaceae > Aechmea > Aechmea fasciata. Next base: position 6,721,991 of record CM045939.1, read on the forward strand.
AGCAACTGACCACTTAATGAATGCATGCCATGTGTCAACTTGCAATTATGCAAAAGCACACACTTGCGCTAGCAAAACCAGACTTGCTTGGTCCTCGCTAGTAGCCACAGGTTCTTCAACCTGGGTCACACATCCAAAGCCATCTGGCGCTTGTTGCAAACCCTTCGGTTGCTTAATCATCTCATCTCGCTCTCCAGATTGTGTCAAAGGCTGCACATCCACAAGTTGTCCCGAAAAGGAGAAGGTCGTCGCCAACGCCAAGGTCTAGTCACCTCAAACCATTCTGGAGTCTGAATAGCAAAACTCTAGATGTATGCCACCAGCAAGCTTGAGAGCTTAACTCCAAAAACTTCTCTCTACTCAAGGAAGAAGATGAAGACCTTAGTCCTCCAAGCCTTTCCTTCCACTGTGGATATTTGCACTTTAACCCCTTCTTTCCCTTCTATCACCCAAGAGAGAGAAGGAGAAGCCTTTTTCCTTCGCTTATGCTGCAAGAATGAGGGGAAAGAGAGAGTGGTCAAATACGAATAACTCTCTCGGTGTCCATATTACCAAAATGCCCCTCTACTTAACCCTCCCAAAACAGCCCCATTCTGGGCGATTTTCGGGTACTTGGTCCGGACATCCCTCATTGTCCGGTCTTCCAATGTCCGGACAATGCACCATGTCCCGAACCCGAGAGCACACTTCTTGCGCAAAGTGCCTGGGTTCCGGACATCTCCATCAAGACCGGTCCACCAGGTCCTCGCACCATTTTCCCGGCTTGCGGGATCCGGACATACCCACATGTCCGGTCTCTGGGTCCGTGGCATCCGGTCTCCACATGTGGGGACCGGTCTCCACATGTGGGGACCGGTCTCCAGGTGCATAATCCGCACTTCGCATTATTCACCAGATCAACTTCGAGGTCCACGCCGATGCGCTTTCGACCTATTTGATGCTTTAGACCTCTTTAAAGCATTCCAGACTCGACTTTGATCTATTTGAATCATAGTCCAGCTTTACACTTCGCAGTTTCGAGTCATTAAAACGAGTTCCACACTACCGGGGAATTGGGCAGAGAACATCAATCCCCGAATCTCGTCTCAAGTCACAGGAGGGATACGAGGCACTCAATCCGCTTGACGCCTTTCGACCACACCCTCGTCGGTTGTTTAGACAACGTATGGCTAGGTGTACCTTGTCCTGATACACCGCGCATCGACCCTCAAAGAGAGTCTCCATGGAGTTCATCCAACACTCCACGATACACGGATCCATATCCTCCCGGCGCATGACAGCCTCCTGCTGCCATTGCACGAAATCGGCTCGTTTCCTCGCCACTCCCACAAGAATGGCCAATTACTCGCGAAGTTCCAAGTCTCCGCTCGCACGTCGAAATGCTCAGGGACATCACTTGTCCCCTCCCACGCTGATCTAAACAAAGATCGCCTACGCGGTAACATCGTCCCTCGAATCGCGACAACACGACCAGTCTCGACCCTCTAGGTCAAGTACGCAACCACCAATACCGACTCAACTCAAATCAGGCGAAAGTCCCACAAGTGCGTTTATTCTCATCCCTCGGGTTCATGTTGTCGATCGCCCAACATAAACACACTTGGTCAAGAATATTAAACCACATCTTGAGTCTACCTCTAATGTCCATCTTAGAGGTTTCAATACTTAACCCAATCGATTCAACTTCCGCCACTCGGCTTAGGTTCACGTCTCGCTCACGCACCTATAGCCTTAAGGTTCACCGTCCTAGGGTCTCCTAGGTCAATCCTAGACTCTCTCTTTACTTGCTCTTAATTGCTCTGATACCAAAAGAATACCTGTCACGCCCCGAGATCGCTACCAATTTGGTCCGGTTCGGGGACGCCGATCAGGCGCCGAACGGACAGCACCTCCCCTGTCCGCCCAAGGCTCGACAACAAGTCATGTACAAAGAATTACCCAGGAACTAATTCTATAACATACATGACAATAGCGAAGCACCTAAAGGTGCGGTCAAGTAAGAGCAAGATACAAGTAATCATACAAGTAACATAAAGAGAGAAGAGTCTATCTATTACAATCATTCACTATTTGTTTGATACATCCATTTACACTCTTTTGCTCAAAGTAAATATACATGTTCTTTTCCAAAATATACATTAGTATTTCATTTCCCAAATATACATTGATTTACATTCTTTGCTTTGTACATAAGAATATACCAAAGGTGATATCGGGGAAGGTTCTAATGCAAATGGCGGCTTCTATCAACTAGGGCGCGATGCCCTTACCGCGATCCTCACCGGCCCCCGCGAACTAGCACCTGTAATAGAGTGGGGTGAGAACTAACTTCCTTAGTTCCCAGTGGGCTCGGCCACCGACCCCACCGATCTCCCCACTAGGTCTAAGCAGGCATAAGCAGATAGATATTTATTTAAAGCTGTAAATGCTGTAAGTAAAGCATAGTAGAAGAAATGCAATAACTACTTTGCCTGTAACAATAAGATAAGAGTAATGCTCTAGCCATGTAACCACCAACATGCTAATACAACTCTATCAAGTAAATTGTAATTCTATCATGCTCAATATGTACTCTTGTACCCAATCTCATAACTCTTTTGAGTTCATTACCCAATCCATGGCTAGCCCGTAGGCACGCCCACGACTCAACACATTCAACCCAATGGGTTGTCTGCGGGACCCCACTTAGGCTATCCCTCGGGACCCCACATAGGCTATCCCTATCGAATCACGTGCCAAGACCTCCGGAGACTCGCACTACTCGTGTGGAGCGACCACGTCACGAGCGCTGAGCAGGCTGTGTGAGTATGATCTTCTCCTCCATTTTGGAGGGCATCCAACACAGGGGAACTAGTAACCATCTCCTCCACTTTGGAGGGCATCCACACAGGGGAAATCATAAGTGTTTTGTAGCACTATGTCTCTATGTCATTTATCATCAAGTTGTCTACTTGGTTCACATATCTCTAGTGTTCTTTACACTATGTCATTGCACATGTCATTCATCAAGTTATCTACTTGGTACTCATGTCACTAGTGTTTCTATACACTATGCTACATTATCATTCATCAAGTTCTATACTTGGTTCACATGTCTCTAGTTGTCATTCATGCAAGATTCAATCATCTCTAGGGTTCGGTGTCACAATATTCATCCCGATGCTTCCTATGTCCAAATGCAAGCCTATGGTGCCGCACGATAAGGAAGTGTGCAAGGCACTCCCTATGTCCTAATGCGACGCCCATAGCTCCGCACGATAAGAAAGCATGCAAGGAAAGTCATCTTACCATACCAACCCTATCATGCATGAAATAAATATACATATATATATATATATATATATATATATATATATATATATATATATATATATATATATATATATATATATATATATTCATAGGCAATATGTTCAATATTTGTTCTTAGACATAAAAAGGAGCCTAACGGCTTCGGATAGCACCCCCCACCTTTTGGTATGTCCCTTGTAGCAACCACGTAGGTTTCGTTGCCTCGAACCTCTACTTTGACTCCCCGGGCCAAAATCGAAGCTGAAAGCCTTTGTTTGGCTCGGATCGCTTAAACCGTTCGCCGAATTGACGAACCGTCGCCTCACACGCGTTCGTGGACCTAACAATATGTTAGAAATGAGGTTAAAAGAGATCAAAACCTCATCCTAAGAAAAGCCCCAATTTGAGCCCTAGAATTTTGCCCCAAACAAAAGCTACCATTAGAGCTCTAATTGCTTGTGCAAAACACTTCTTAGGAAGCCTAGGGTTCCATAAAAATTGTTCTTAGATGATTCAAAGCATCCTAAGAAAATCTACCATGAAAGCCCTAAAGAGCTTACCTTGTTGGAGAGCTCCAATGGTGGAGAGGAAGAAAATGGTGGCTAGGGTCTTGCTCCCAGCTTACTTCTCCACCAAAATCTCCTTCTACTTCTCCTTCTCCTTCTCCTTCTTCTATCCTTTTCTCCTTCTTCTTGCTGTTAGAGAGAGAGAGGAGGAGAATGTGTGAAGAGGTGTGTGTGGGGGAAATGACAGTGAGGGAGAGAAGAGAAGCCCTCTATAGGCTCTATTGTAACAAAATGCCAAAAGCCCCCTCAACAATTCAAACTGCACCAAACTGGGCATTTTCGGGCTGCAGGGTCCGGACATCCCCACAATGTCCGGACAATGGCCTGCGAAATCCATTTTTGCCCATTTGACAGCTTACTGGGTCCGGACATCATCCATTGTCCGGACATTGATCAATGTCCCGACCCAGTGGGTCTCCTCAGCCCAACATAAAAGGACTTAGCCAAATTTCAGCATTTTTCGTTTCTTCTCCGTTTTCGCTCGTTTTCGCTCGTCTTGCCTCCGATTCTTTTCAAATTGCACCGAGACTTTCCAAACATGTTTTTGAACACGTTTTCATCATCTTTTCATCCACGCTAATGTCGGATTTAGCTCGCGACCCGACATAGCTTTTCGGGTTCCGTTTTCGCGCCTATGCGCACAAAAACGCCCGAAGGCTTCGAACTTCACCGGGAGCAACTCTGGTGCACTTTTTGCCTTCGGATCAACTTTAAACATTCCGAACTCCATCCAATCGACAGTCAGTCGATTCTAAACATGGTGCAACTCTTGGATTTCGAGAATTCACTTCCTTACACCAACGGTCCCGTAGGTTTCTCAACACCGCACGCGCGAACGAATCGCGAAGGCCAACTCCGGAGTGCCGGCTTGTAGGGAGCGACCCTCACAAGCATGTGCGAAAGAGCACAAATGGCAACAAGTATAGTCAAGTCTCAAGTCCAAACCTCATGTCTCAACATGGAAATAGTAACTAGTAACCCCAGAGTCTCGTTTGATTATTCTCATGACACTAGGTTCTCTATGTCAAGTTCATTCACGAGCCTAATGCCGCTTGATGACATTAGCTCACTATTCTACACTTTAGATGCCAAGCCAATGCCGCTTGATGACAAGGGCTTTCCTCCTATGTCATGTATAGTTCTATGTTCTCAAATACATGTCAAATTTCTCTTAAACACATAGTTTCAAGTTTCCAAATAGAATGCTACAAGGCTTCAGCTTTCACATGCATACGTCTCTACTATATAGAGTAAAATTGCATTACACATAACATATGTATCTTAAGCATTCTAAAATTCACAAATAAATCAAATAGCATGAAAATGTACTAATTTCCATTTAACCATAAGCAAATAAGCACCAATGAGAATTTCCCATTGTGCTAGGTGAGGCCAAACCCACCGTCGCTCCAAGCGTCGCTCCGAACCGCTAACGAAGCTTCGATTCCTACTCCTAGTACCCTACAAAGTAGATCCTAGGAGTTATAACCTCAAGAGATAAGTCTTGAGTTCAAACTTTAAGCTTCTATGTAGAGAGTAAGGATAAATTCACCTTAGAGTAAAAATCCTTCTCCAATCCTCAAATTGAGGTTAGATCTCTTCCAAGGCAACCTAAACAAAGGTTCTAAACCAATTAATTGGACTCTAAAAGCCCTAGGTTGCAAATCCCCAAAATAAACCCTAATCTACTAAAACTAGGGTTTCAACAAGTAGAAAGCTTCAAAATCCCAAACTAGAGGAAATAGAGGTGATGCCTACCTTCAAGAAGCTCACAAACAAGTTCCAAATCCACCAAACTTGAAGATCTTTCCATCAACTTGCTCCCAAAATCAAGCTCCTAGCTTCAACCATGGGGTAGGGAGCACCACAAGACAAAAGAGAGCAAAAAGGGTGATCAATCCTCAAGAAATCACCCCAAAAACCAAAAGAATGCAAAGGGGATAGAGAGAGAAACTCTCTTACCTTTCTCTCCCTTGTTCTCAGCACAAGAGAGGAGCCCTAAGGGCTGGGGTGCTATATTAGAAGCAACAAAATGCCAATAAGCCCCTGCAGTTTCGGATTTTCGAAAACTGCCAGCTTGTACCGGTACAAATCCAGTTTGTACTGGTATAAACCCTGCGAAACAGCAAACCCGAGCCTCGGGTTTGTCCAGCCGCTCATCTATACCGGTATAAATCTCGGCTTGTACCGGTATAGCCACCATTTTGTACCGGTATAGCAACAATTTTGTACCGGTACAAGAGCTCTGAAACTCAACCCGAGAGCAGCCTAAAATCCAACTTTTTGGACTTTAGTGCTTGGCATTCATCCACCCACCTCGGTACTCGTGCCATAGGTCGGAGCACAGTCAACGACCCTCCAGAAATTCTGGAAAAGCTCAAATCTCACATCTAACACTCGAACCTTGCAATTTGCAAAGTCCAGTGCGTCACAATCCGGCCGAGCGTATCGCCGTGGGGAGCCCCGGTATTATTTGTGCGGAAGAAAGATGGAACGTTTCGACTCTGCGTGGATTACCGCAAGTTGAACAAGGTCACGATCAAGAACAAGTATCCGCTACCCCGAATCGATGACTTGTTCGATCAGTTACAGGGGTCGAGTGTCTATTCGAAGATTGACCTACAATCGGGCTATCATCAGCTAAGGATTAAGCCGGAGGATGTTCAGAAAACCGCATTCCGCACGCGGTATGGACACTATGAATTCACGGTGATGCCGTTTGGGCTCACGAATGCCCCGGTAGCGTTCATGGACTTAATGAACCGTGTCTTCAGGAAGTATTTAGATCGGTTTGTGGTAGCCTTCATAGATGACATACTGGTCTATTCCCGCAGTGACGAGGAACATGCGGAGCATTTGCGCATAGTACTTCAAATCTTTCGGGAGGAGAAGTTATATGCCAAGTTGAAGAAGTGCGACTTTTGGCTAAGGGAAGTTGCATTTCTGGGGCATGTTATTTCCGAGGCGGAATTTACGGTGACAGGAAAATAGAGGCAATCACGGATTGGCCGCGCCCAACGAGCGTCACGGAAGTCCGAAGCTTTGTGGGCTTAGCGGGCTATTATAGGCGGTTCGTGGAAGGTTTCTCTAAAATTGTAATTCCACTTACCCGTCTAACGAAGAAAGGCTCCAAGTTCGTTTGGAGCAACGAGTGCGACCGGAGTTTCCAAGAGTTGAAGGATAGATTGACTTCGACCCCGGTTGTCACGCCCCGAGACCGCTACCAATTCGGTTTGGTTCGGGGACGTCGATCAGGCGCCGAACGGACAGCACCTCCCCTGTCCGCCCAAGGCTCAACAACAAGTCATGTACAAAGAATTGCCCAGGAAATTAATTCTACATCATACATGACAAGAAGATGCACCTAAAGGTGCGAACAACAATAAGAGCAAGATACAAGTATTTCATACAAGTAATATAAAGAGAGAAGAGTCTAACTATTACAATCATTCAACATTCGTTTACATTGTTTAACTTCAAAATACAAATACATGTTCATCTCCCAAAATGTAGGTTACATCATTTCTTTATACAATTATGACTCCAAAATATACCACGGGTGGCTCTTGTAAGGTACCGGACTTCTAAGATCATGAAGTTATGGTGTACAATTGGTTGGAGAGCCATTTGAATGGTTCTAGTGAGGTTCGGTGAAGTTCGGGAGCGTTACGGCGTTTCAGTGCGCGTAGGCGTGGAAACGGAACCCGAAAGGCTATGTTGAGCCATGAGCTAAATCCGGCATTAGCGTGGATGAAAAGATGATGAAAACATGTTCGAAAACATGTTTGGAAAGTCTCGGTTCGATTTGAAAGGAATCGGAAGTCGAACGAACGAAACGGACCCGGAAGGTGAAAAGTGAAAATGCTTTGAAAATTTGGCTAAGTACTTGGGAGTCCAGGACATTGTGGGGATGTCCAGGTCCCATTAACCGAGTGATTTAATTGTTGCGAAGTTGCGAAGAGGAAGAGTTGAGGGGCTTTTCAGCAATTTTGCACTTATGAGAGTGTATAGAAGGGTTAGAGCTCTCTCTTTCTCTCATTCTCACACCGTATGATCTCTCTCTCTCCCTCTCTCTCTCTAAATGAAAAGGAAGGAAAGAAAGAGAAGAAAAGAGGAAAGAAGAAGAAGAAGGATTTGGAGGAGAAGGAGCTTGAAGGTGGGATCATCATCACCATCTTCTTCTTCCTTGCATTGGAGCAAGGTTTTGGAGGTAAGCTTGTGAGCTCATTAATGGTAGATCTCCAAGGCTTTAATCTTTTGCTCTAGAGTTGGTTTTGTTGGAACCCTAGGATGCTAATTAGATTATTAATGCATGATTCATGGGGTTAAATGATGGATTTTGCTATAGTTGCAAATCTAGGGTTCTAAAAGGGGGTTTTTATAAATAGTTGAGTTTGATCTCAATTGACCCTCTAGAAACCTAATTGGGGACCTAACGAACGCGTTGGCGCGCTCGGTTCGGTGATCCGACGAGCGGTTGCAAAGATATTAATATTTTAATATATTCTTACCGAGATAAGCGCGACACGCAAAATAGAAGCCCATAAATCGTGAAATCGGAACCGGGGCATCGCGAAGGCGTGGGGTAACGCCACAAAGTCTCAGATCAAGGATCGGTGACCGTTCGGGTGGTCGCGCAAGAGTCCGAGCCACATCGGATATCGGGTGCGCGGGCGGCCGATTGCAAGTGTCGACGAGCAATCGGAACACGATAAAAGGTGGGTTGTGCTTACCGAAGCGACTAGGTCGCCCCGCATGTCGAAGAAGTATATGTTTTCATGTTGATGCATATATACATGTGATGGCAGTATAATGCATAGGTGTATGCTTAGAGTGATGCATGAGTTACTATGTAATAGCTACCATGAATGAATGCATATACATGCTAGTATGATTGGAATAGTGCATGTTAATTCATTAGAATGCATGCTAGTTGATACTTGTACAAGAAACCTTGAGAATACATGCTAGTGGATAGTTTCATATGGATATGTACTAGAGCATGATATAGTATATAAATGAAATACTTGAATAACCTCTTTTGGACTATATGCTAGATGTTAGTTGCATATGACATGTTAACCTACATGCTAGAAGAGAGCATAGTGACACAATGAGAAAGAGGCTAAGTATAATATGCATGTTGATAGCGTAAATGTTTATAGAAACTCGATATGGACAATTAGGTATCAACTAGATCGAGTGGCATTAACCTAGCGTTATATAACATAGGTTGTATTGAACCTAGTGTCGTGAACCTAGGAAAGATCGAGTGGCGTCGAACCTAGTGTAATTAACATAGGTCGAATATGAACCTAGGGTCGAGAACCTAGGATGAATAAGAATGACGTTAAACCTAGTGTCGTGGACCTAAGGTAGATCGAATGGCATTAACCTAGTGTTGTTGAGCATAGGTTGACACTGAACATAGGGTTGTTAAACCTAGAGTTAATTAGACCTAGGTGAGAGGTGTTAACCTAGTTCAAGGAACATAGGCCATGTGATAAGGGCATTAAACCTACAGTCTATTAGACCTAGGGTGGAAAGTACACTGGACCTAGATAGGTCAATGTTATAGGGTTTTAGATTACCCTAGAGACTTGGAAAGTGGATTAGGAATCCCGGGACTTGTGAACTCGACGGTTCGTGTCCGTGGGTGCGTGGCATGTTCCTCCCACATGAAGAACTTCGAGGTTGAGCTTCGGGTGATTCGAGGCCGTGGGTCGAGTGCGGCGAGTTCCCCTTCCCGGCGAATCGAGAGATCGCTAGGGTTGTGTGTGGCATGTCCCTCCCTATCGGGGGTCTTGGGCCGCGGGTCGAGTGTGGCATGGTTCCCCTTCCCACCGGAAAGATCCCTGACCACGGGTGTACGCAGCTCTGGGCGACCCGTTGGGCGATGTGATTGTGGATTGAAGGCTGAGGTGTAAGTTGTGAGTTCCTTCACCTTGGGCCGGAAAGAGAGCGGATTAGCCGCAGTTGATTGACTCGAGGCCGAGTCGGGTGGCTAGCTTGAATAAGGTAAATGGAACCTTAGGGGCTAGTGATACACAGCTTAGATCTAGGGTAACAGAACCTTAGAAGCAAGTTGGATACAATTGAGATAGCGAGATAGAAGTAAAATTATTAGATTTACTTCGTTATTACATTTAGCATTTCAATATTGCATTTGTGAGGCAATGTATGGTTCCATTAGTTGCATAATCAAGATATATATCTATCTGTTCATTAAACTAACCTGCAGCTGCCTCCTTCGGACCTGTTGGTCGAACTTTTCTCTTGGGTTACCATACCCACGAGAACTATGGACAATAGTTCTCACCCCCGTGTTGCGGTTTTTGGGGTACAGGTACACACGTGAGTGGCGCAGCAGCAGCGGCGCGAGGCAAGGGCGTAGGCGAGTAGATAGCGCCCTACCAGAGACCGAGATAGCGATGCCGTCAGCATATCCTAGGGGTATAGAGATGAAAAGAACAAATGTATCAAACTTGTAATATAATTGTAATAAGTCAGATTGTATTTGGAAGCTTAAATGTAATATGTAAACTTTAAGTGTAAGCTGGTGAATGCTTGTAATAGTTTAGTTGTTTATGTTTGATACTTCCTTATGCAATCATTGTATGTTGAATACTGTTCCTGGTTGGAACCCTTGTAATTGTATTGATTGCGACGCCTAGAACGTACAGAGGAGACTCTGTCCGCGTACGGGGGAAACTCTGTCCGTTCGGCGGTCTGTCGGCGTACCCGAACTCGACCAAATTGTCGGGGCACGGGGCGTGACAGTTAAAGTGGTATCAGAGAATGGGCAAATGGTTTAGATGGACCTAGGAGACTCTAGGATAGTAAAACCATAGAGGCTAAGGCTCGTGAGAGACGAGGACTTGTGACATGTGGCGAAAGGATTATGGATTGGGTAGTGTTGAAACCTCTAAGACGGATGTTAGAGGTAGACTCAAGGCGTGGTTTATTCTCAACCGAGGATGTTCATGTTGGCGCGCGACAACATGAAACCGAGTGATGAGAATAGACGCCCTTGTTGACTGTCGCCTGATTTAATCCGTGTTATGTTAGTCGTTTATACTTGACCTAGAAGGTTGAGAACTGATCGAGTTGTCTTATTTCAGGAAGTGATGGCACCGCGTAGGCGATCTTCATCCAGATCGGCGCGGGGTGGGACAAGTGGTGCCCCCGAGCAAACTGAGGCGAGCGGAGACTCGGTGCTCCGTGAGCAATTGAATACACTCACGGGTGCAGTGCAGCGACAGGAGGAGCAAATCAAGGCGCTCCATGAGTTGTTGGCACGACAAGCTGAAGCTGCTCGAACGGGACAGGAGCCAATGGTGCCTCCAGTCGGTTCACCTAATGCGACTGGGAGAATGGCTACGGCGGCTGCACCGGTAGCGACGCGTCGTGCTGCCGTCGGGAGTAGCGGTGGATTCGGGGTTGTGGCCCACAGTTCGTGGAAATGGAGGCTGAGAGGCACGGGCTTTGGCGGCCCTCATGGCTTTCAAGAAACTTAAGCCACCTACCTATGATGGAGAGGATGCAGATCCGTGGATTGTGAAGACATGGATAGATTCCATAGAAGCCACGTTTGAGGATCTGTATACCTTGGAACGGGACAAGGTGCACCTAGCCGCACATTGTTTGGAGAAGTCGGCGAAGGTGTGGTGGAGAGGCGTCAAACAAGAACGATCGCCTAGTCTCCTTCCTATGACCTGGGATGAGTTTCGAGGATTGGTATTCTCCGAGTATTTCCCCGACAGTGAAAAGAGAAGGCTTCAAGAGAGGTTCAGAAAGTTGCGGCAGGGAGACCGTACCGTGAGGGAATATGAACGGGAATTCACCCGTATTGTGAATTGTATCCCACATGTGGTGCAGGATGGAAAGGACAAGGCTGATTGCTTTGTACGGGGACTTCGACCGGAAATTTTTCGATGTATTCATCCGTTCAATTTCCAGACTTTTGCCGAGGCCTTGGATCGGGCCTTGTGGGTGGAGCAGGGCGATGACTCTGTGCGAGAGGAGCACGAGTTTGATGAGCAAGAGACGAGAGCTATGCGACTGAGAAACTACTTGGGTGGTCAATCAGGTTCCAGGCAACCCCTGAGTCAGTCGCAATCACAGTCTCGAATCCTGAAGCTGTCCTCTAGCCAGTCTTCTTCGGGATGTGTAATTTGTGGTGGATCCCATAGGGCGTGGCGGTGTGCGCTGCGCGAGGGAAGATGTTTTTATTGCGGGCAGTTGCACCACACAAAGTACGATTGTCCCGTGGGCGATGGTCAACCTCTGCCGACGGCAACGGCATTCTCTTCTCCGGGACAGTTCATGGATGTGCAACCTTTGGCACAGTTTGGAGAGCGAGGGTTGGTGATCAGGCAACCGGAGGGTTCGCGGCAAGTGCCAAGTGACCATAGATATGCGACCCAGGTTGACGAACCTGCAGCTGCTGCTGATGTCATAGCAGGTATGGTTTAATTGAAGCAATTAGACTTCTGCATGGTGTAGAGCTAAAGCATCGCATGTATCTATAGTTGTAGTCGTTTACTACTATTATTCATGAGTATAGTAGAGACCAAGACAAGGGTCAATGTGACTACCCTAGCATGCATAATTGTGATAGTGCGTCGCCTACCTAAGTGGATAGGTGATTGGTCAGTGCCGGCTGGTTGCTGGTGATGAACCGAGAATAGGGCTCGTGGTAGAGCGATTAGTTAGTGGCCGAGTGCGGGCACGTGGACCTAGCGGTGCCTCGAATTGAGGTGGGTGAGTCGTGCTTGTAGTCGGTGTGCTTAGGCAAAGTTGCCTAATGCTGGGCTTGCGTACAGAGCGCTCGAGCGTAGGTACTCGTAGAGTGCGGAATTGATTCAGTCAAGAGAGTGAGATGGCAGTAGCACTGTAGCATTGCTAAGTGTGAAGCGTGCCTGGGATCACTCGTGGGGCTGGTGGCTCGCACTAGGTGCATAGGAGCCGATAGTGATTCGTGTGGCTCGGTAGAGTTTGTCGTGTAGGATTGCGGGATCGATGATACACCGAGGGTGTAGTGACCCAACCCAAAGGTTGACGTGGTCAGGGGTCATGGTTGCTCCTGGTGGGAGTGTGTGCGGACTCCAAAGTGAGAATTTCGCCCAATGCTGATTGGGTCTACGTTGCTACGCGTAGTTGAGACCGGTTTAGGCGCTAGGCATACGTAGGATGGGTGGCCTGTGGCTCACCTGTGGAAAGCAGAAGAAATCGGTTTAGCCGATAACTCTGTTAATGAGTTTGGCTTGGATCCACGAATGAAGTGTTCGTGTGAGTTCATTGCGACGGCGAAATCGAATTGGTCGTGGCTGGTGATGGCAAAGGATGAAATGCTCTTGTGAGACATTGAAATGTAGAAAGCCACGTGAGAATTGGAGCTTGTGGATAAAGCTCTTTTGGAGGTTAAAATAGGAGATGTGCAGGAGTGTGCCATCTCGTGATAGAGCGAGGGTCAGATTGAGGATAGTAGCACTCGCGATTAGTCGATGCACCAACGATATTGCTTTTATGCAATACCGGTGATCGAATCGGAGTGAATTTCCCGATTGAGAGTGTAGTACAAAGAGTAGTTCTTTGCATGGTGGTAATGCACTTTTGGAGTTATACTTAGTAAATGTGAGTAAATCTAACCTCACATCCTCCGTAGTGGGCCTTTGGATAGTTCCAATGAGTGAAAGGCCACTCCGAGATAGAAAAGTGCAACGGAATCCCCGATTAATCGAGTTGGAGAGTGATTTGAGTTGAGGTGAGTTAGTTTCGGGGACGAAACTCTTTTAAGAAGGGGAGAATGTAAGGTACCGGACTTCTAAGATCATGAAGTTATGGTGTACAATTGGTTGGAGAGCCATTTGAATGGTTCTAGTGAGGTTCGGTGAAGTTCGGGAGCGTTCTGGCGTTTCGGTGCGCGTAGGCGTGGAAATGGAACCCGAAAGGCTATGTTGAGCCATGAGCTAAATCCGGCATTAGCGTGGATGAAAAGATGATGAAAACATGTTCGAAAACATGTTTGGAAAGTCTCGGTTCGATTTGAAAGGAATCGGAAGTCGAGCAAGCGCGAAACGGACCCGAAGGTGAAAAAGTGAAAATGCGAAAATTTGGCTAAGTACTTGGGGTCGGACATTGTGGGGATGTCCCGGTCCCCGATAAAATTGCCCGGTTGGGTACATTGCGAGAGAGGAAGAGTTGAGGGGCTTTTCAGCAATTTTGCACTTATGAGAGTGTATAGAAGGGTTAGAGCTCTCTCTTTCTCTCATTCTCACACCGTATCATCTCTCTCTCTCTCCCTCTCTTTCTCTAAATGAAAAGGAAGGAAAGAAAGAGAAGAAAAGAGGAAAGAAGAAGAAGAAGGATTTGGAGGAGAAGGAGCTTGAAGGTGGGATCATCATCACCATCTTCTTCTTCCTTGCATTGGAGCAAGGTTTTGGAGGTAAGCTTGTGAGCTCATTAATGGTAGATCTCTAAGGCTTTAATCTTTTGCTCTAGAGTTGGTTTTGTTGGAACCCTAGGATGCTAATTAGATTATTAATGCATGATTCATGGGGTTAAATGATGGATTTTGCTACAGTTGCAAATCTAGGGTTCTAAAAGGGGGTTTTTATAAATAGTTGAGTTTGATCTCAATTGACCCTCTAGAAACCTAATTGGGGACCTAACGAACGCGTTGGCGCGCTCGGTTCGGTGATCCGACGAGCGGTTGCAAAGATATTAATATTTTAATATATTCTTACCAGATAGCCGCAGCACGCAAAATAGAAGCCCATAAATCGTGAAATCAGAACCGGGGCATCGTGAAGGCGTGGGGTAACGCCACAAAGTCTCAGATCAAGGATCGGTGACCGTTCGGGTGGCCGCGCAAGAGTCCGAGCCAAACCGGATATCGGGTGCCGCGGGCGGCCGATTGCAAGTGTCGACGAGCAATCGGAACACGATAAAAGGTGGGTTGTGCTTACCGAAGCGACTAGGTCGCCCCGCATGTCGAAGAAGTATATGTTTTCATGTTGATGCATATATACATGTGATGGCAGTATAATGCATAGGTGTATGCTTAGAGTGATGCATGAGTTACTATGTAATAGCTACCATGAATGAATGCATATACATGCTAGTAAGATTGGAATAGTGCATGTTAATTCATTAGAATGCATGCTAGTTGATACTTGTACAAGAAACCTTGAGAATACATGCTAGTGGATAGTTTCATATGGATATGTACTAGAGCATGATATAGTATATAAATGAAATACTTGAATAACCTCTTTTGGACTATATGCTAGATGTTAGTTGCATATGACATGTTAACCTACATGCTAGAAGAGAGCATAGTGACACAATGAGAAAGCGGCTAAGTATAATATGCATGTTGATAGCGTAAATGTTTATAGAAACTCGATATGGACAATTAGGTATCAACTAGATTGAGTGGCATTAACCTAGCGTTATATAACATAGGTTGTATTGAACCTAGTGTCGTGAACCTAGGAAAGATCGAGTGGCATCGAACCTAGTGTAATTAACATAGGTCGAATATGAACCTAGGGTCGAGAACCTAGGATGAATAAGAATGACGTTAAACCTAGTGTCGTGGACCTAAGGTAGATCGAATGGCATTAACCTAGTGTTGTTGAGCATAGGTTGACACTGAACATAGGGTTGTTAAACCTAGAGTTAATTAGACCTAGGTGAGAGGTGTTAACCTAGTTCAAGGAACATAGGCCATGTGATAAGGGCATTAAACCTACAGTCTATTAGACCTAGGGTGGAAAGTACACTGGACCTAGATAGGTCAATGTTATAGGGTTTTAGATTACCCTAGAGACTTGGAAAGTGGATTCCGGAATCCCAGGACTTGTGAACTCGACAGTTCGTGTCCGCGGGTGTGTGGAATGTTACCCTCCCACAGGAAGAACTTCGAGGTTGAGCTTCAGTGATTCGAGGCCGTGGGTCGAGTGCGGCGAGTTCCCCTCATTTGGCGAGAATCGAGAGATCGCTAGGGTTGTGTGTGGCATGTCCCCTCCCTATCGGGGGTCTTGGGCCGCGGGTCGAGTGTGGCATGGTTCCCCTTCCCACCGGAAAGATCCCTGACCACGGGTGTACGCAGCTATGGGCGACCCGTTGGGTGATGTGATTGTGGATTGAAGGCTGATGTGTAAGTTGTGAGTTCCTTCACCTTGAGCCGGACAGAGAGCGGATTAGCCGCAGTTGATTGACTCGAGGCCGAGTCGGGTGGCTAGCTTGAATAAGGTAAATGGAACCTTAGGGGCTAGTGATACACAGCTTAGATCTAGGGTAACAGAAACTTAGAAGCAATTTGGATACAAGTGAGATAGCGAGATAGAAGTAAAATTATTAGATTTACTTCGTTATTACATTTAGCATTTCAATATTGCATTTGTGAGGCAATGTATGGTTCCATTAGTTGCATAATCAAGATATATATCTATCTGTTCATTAAACTAACCTGCAGCTGCCTCCTTCGGACCTGTTGGTCGAACTTTTCTCTTGGGTGACCATACCCACGAGATCTATGGACAATGGTTCTCACCCCCGTGTTGCGGTTTTTGGGGTACAGGTACACACGTGAGTGGCGGCAGACGGCGAGGCGAGCAAGGCGTAGGCGAGTAGATCGCGCCCTACCGGGAGACCGAGAGATAAGCGATGCCCGTCAGCATATCCTAGGGGTATAGAGATGAAAAGAACAAATGTATCAAACTTGTAATATAATTGTAATAAATCAGATTGTATTTGGAAGCTTAAATGTAATATGTAAACTTTAAGTGTAAGCTGGTGAATGCTTGTAATAGTTTAGTTGTTTATGTTTGATACTTCCTTATGCAATCATTGTATGTTGAATACTGTTCCTGGTTGGAACCCTTGTAATTGTATTGATTGCGACGCCTAGAACGTACAGAGGAGACTCTGTCCGCGTACAGGGGAAACTCTGTCCGTTCGGCGGTCTGTCGGCGTACCCGAACTCGACCAAATTGGCGGGGCACGGGGCGTGACAGCTCTAATGCAAGTAGGTGGCCACTATCAACTAGGGCGCGATGCCCTTACCGCGATCCTCCTCGACCGCCCGTGAGCTAGTACCTGTGATAGAGTGGGGTGAGAACTAACTTCCTTAGTTCCCGGTGGGCTCGACCCACCAGGCCCCACCGATCTCCCCACTAGGTCTAAGCAGGCCAAAGCAGGTAGGTAGATAGATAATTTAAAGCTGTAACTGCGGTAAGTAAAGCATGATATAAACAATGCAACTACTGCTATGCCTAAAACAACAAGATAATGATATAGTTATGAAATATCTATCATGCTACTATGAGTATGTATGAAATACTCATTATGTTCTTATGTTATTACCCAATCCTTGGCTAGCCCGTAGGCGCGCCCACGACTCAACACATTCAACCCCATGGGTTGTCTGCGGGACCCCACATAGGCTATCCCTCGGGAAAGTAGAAAACCATGGAGAAAGAAATCCCGTACCGCATCCCACATAGGCTATCCCTATCGAATCACGTGCCAAGACCTCCGGAGACTCGCACTAGTCGTGTGGAGCGACCACGTCACGAGCGCTGAGCAGACTGTGTGAGTATGATCTTCTCCTCCAATTTGGAGAGCATCCAACACAGGGGAACTAGTAACCATCTCCTCCACTTTGGAGGGCATCCACAGAAATGCATAAGTGTTTTGTAGCACTATGTCTCTATGTCATTTATCATCAAGTTGTCTACTTGGTTCATATATCTCTAGTGTTCTTTACACTATGTCATTGTACATGCCATTCATCAAGTTATCTACTTGGTACTCATGTCACTAGTGTTTCTATACACTATGTTACATTATCATTCATCAAGTTCTATACTTGGTTCACATGTCTCTAGTTGTCATTCATGCAAGATTAAGTCATCTCTAGGGTTCAGTGTCACAACATTCATCCTGATGCTTCCTATGTCCAAATGCAAGCCTATGGTGCCGCACGATAAGGAAGTGTGCAAGCAGACTCCTATGTCCTAATGCGACGCCCATAGCTCGCACGATAAGAAAGCATGCAAGGAAAGTCATCTAACCATACCAACCCTATCATGCATGAAATAAATATACATATATATATTCTCAGGCAATATGTTCAATATTTATTCTTAGACATAAAAGGGAGCCCAACGACTTCGGATAGCACCCCCCACCTTTTGGGATGTTCCACGAGGTTAGAATGCCGCTCTCGACGCTTCCAACCACTACTTTGACTCCCCGGCCCAATATCGAAGCTGAAAGCCTTCGTTTGGCTTGGATCACCCAAACCGTTCGTCGAATGGACGAACCGTCGCCTCCCACGCGTTCGTGGACCTAACAATATATTAGAAATGAGGTTAAAATAGATCAAAACCTCATCCTAAGAAAAGCCCTAATTTGAGCCCTAGAATTTTATCCCAAACAAAAGCTACCATTAGAGCTCTAATTGCTTGTGCAAAACACTTCTTAGGAAGCCTAGGGTTCCATAAAAATTGCTCTTAGATGATTCAAAGCATCCTAAGAAAATCTACCATGAAAGCGCTAAAGAGCTTACCTTGTTGGAGAGCTCCAATGGTGGAGAGGAAGAAGATGAAGCCAAGGATCTCCCTCTTAGCTTGCTTCTCCACCAAATCCTCCACTCTTTCACCTCCTTCTCCTTCTTCTTCTTCTTCTTTCTAGAGAGAGAGAGGGAGAGAGTTGTGTGTGAATGAGAGGGAAATGAGGGAATAAGAGAGGGGAAATCACCTCTATACCCTCATTTGTAACAATATGCCAAAAGCCCCCTCAACAATTCAAACTGCACCAAACTGGGCATTTTCGGGCTGCAGGGTCCGGACATCCCCTCAATGTCCGGACATTGGCCTGCGAAATCCATTTTTGCCCATTTGACAGCCTACTGAGTCCGGACATCATCCATTGTCCGGACAATGGATGTCCGGACATTGATCAATGTCCCGACCCAGTGGGTCCTCTCAGCCTAACATTTAAGGACTTAGCCAAATTTTCAGCATTTTTCGTTTCTTCTCCGTTTTCGCCCGTTTTCGCTCGTCTTGCCTCCGATTCTTTTCAAATCGCACCGAGACTTTCCAAACATGTTTTCGAACACGTTTTCATCATCTTTTCATCCACGCTAATGTCGGATTTAGCTCTGTGAGTTATGGGGTAGCCCCAAGGATCTATCTAGATCGTATCTAATCACCTAGAGGGGGGTGAATAGGTGTAAAGGCCAAAAACCACAAATCTCGATGCTTTAAAAAGTAAATGCGGAAAATAAAAAGCACACCGAGATTTACGTGGGAAAACTCCAAACTCGGAGTAAAAAACCCACGGGACCAACACGCGAATAAACAATCAATAAGAGAAAAGATTACAAGGTGATACCGAACTCCACGGACTCGACCTCTCTAACTCTCCTATGGATCTCCGCGCAATCCTCCTTCGGGTTGTCCACGCCCTCACGTCCGAGTCCACGAACGCCACGACCCGAATCCACGAAACGCCTCCACTTCGAATCCACGAAGCCTTGATCACGCCGAATCCACGACGCCCACTCGAATCCACGAGCGCACTCCGTCCGAGCAAAAACAATACGATCGATGATGATTTATTGCTTAGATTCTCATTAAAGATCTATGGGAATAATCTCTAAGCAATTCTCAAATTGATTCTAGAAAAACATTAAGAATTAGGGCACCGAGAATCAATTTGGGAGAAGCTTGATGTAGAAGATGAGGAAAACGGCTACCTACAAGCTTCTAGGGTTTTTCATAAATAATCTAGGCTTAATCATCTTTTAGAAACACCCCTACATCTTATTTATAGGTTTAGAAGACTTCTAGATAGATTTGGATTAGAAAAAATAAATCTTTAAAACAGATTTCGTATCGAGGGACCGGTCCTCCAGATCAGAGACCGGTCCTCCCTTGCGCAATAAAATATTAATCACTTAGGGACCGGTCTCACATGCCGGGGGACCGGTCTTATTGACGATATGTGAATTTCCGGCCCTACGGGACCGGTCCTCCCTTTGTGGAGACCGGTCCTCTGTCTAAAGTTGCGCATAGGGAGCTCTCTGGGACCGGTCTTCCGGTTGTGGAGACCGGTCCTGCAAAGGTGCGCGAGAGGGTGCTTCGGACCGATCCTCTCAATGTGGAGACCGGTCCTCTCAACCGGATATGCGAGTGAAGAACCAAATTAGTTAAAACTCAATTTCAACAATCCTAATGTCTTCTAAACACTTGTTAAAGTATATAAATCATCATCATCGGTATTTGAACTTACCGAGCATTGTGGATTTACGTTTGAGTCTGCGAGTCTTCGATCTTCGTCTCATCTTCTCTAAACCTTCAAGACTCCGAACTAACTTCACGAAATATGCCAACATAAAATCCGTAACAAGCTCGCGACCCGACATAGCTTTTCGGGTTCCGTTTTCGCGCCTATGCGCACAAAAACGCCCGAAGGCTTCGAACTTCACCGGGAGCAACTCCGGTGCACTTTTTGCCTTCGGATCAACTTCGAACTTTCCGAAGTCCATCCAATCGACAATCAGTCGATTCTAAACATGGTGCAACTCTCGGATTTCGGTCCTCACGGATTGGCTTACGAAAAACCCTCAGGCCAGTTTCTCCAGCGTACGGGATCCGGTCTTCACGGATTGTCTGGACAATGGATGTCCGGACATTCCTCATTGTCCGGATCCCGAGAGCTAGTATTTCAGGACTTAGCCGAATTTCTTCCCCGGCACAGCAGGGCTCCTTGTGGCATCCGGTCTCCATGGGATGTCCGGTCTCCACTGGCCAAAAACTGCAGAATGGAGCAGTTTGCACCATTTGCGGTCGAGGTCTACTCTAATGCACTTTTTGGCTTAGAGTCAGCTTCGATCTCTCCGATTCTCACCACTACGACACTTAGTCGATTCCGGATGAAGTACAATCCTTATATTTTGAGAATTCACTTTCTTACACGGTGCTCGCGTTGCGGTGCAAGGTGAACCGTGGTTTATAGCGACGCATCTTATTCAGGCTTGGGGTGCGTTCTGATGCAGGGCGGGAAGGTAATCTCGTATGCGTCCCGTCGGTTGAAGACCTACGAGAAGAACTACCCTATCCATGACTTAGAGCTAGCCGCCGTGGTATTTGCTCTTAAGTTGTGGAGGCACTATTTATATGGCGCGCGTTGCGAGATATACACGGTCCACAAAAGTCTGAAGTATTTGTTCACACAAAAGGAGCTGAACATGAGCCAACGGCGGTGGTTGGAGCTATTAAAGGATTACGATGTCACGATCCTTTACCACCCCAGGAAGGCGAATGTGGTCGCCGATGCTCTTAGCAGAAAGTCGGTAGAGAACCTCGCGTTGAAGGTTACGGCTCAGGATCCATTATGCTTGGAGATGAAACGATTAGATCTTGAAGTAGTAGCTCCAAAAGTACCGGCTATATTATCAGCTCTTATGGTTAGACCGACCTTGTTGGAGCAGATTAAGAGTCTACAACCTGCAGACCCTAATCTCCAAAAGGTGTGGCGTGACATTAAGAGCGGACACGGTGGCGATTTCACCATAGATGCCGAGGGTGCACTCCGGTTCATAGCCGGTGGTGTGTGCAGAGAATGAAGAGGTCGCGATTTTGGAGGAAGCTCATCGGGCTCCTTACAGTATTCACTCGGGCGGCACCAAGATGTACAAGGACTTGAAAATGCAGTAATGGTGGCCGGGGATGACGGCTGATATCGGGCGCTATGTGGCACAGTGCTTAGTGTGTCAGCAAGTTAAGGCAAAGAGCCGATACCCAGCTGGGAAGCTTCAGAGCCTACCTATCCCAGTTTGGAAGTGGGAGGACATCGCGATGGATTTCGTGGTCGGGTTGCCTCGTTCGACGGGCGGCCACGACGCGATTTGGGTAATTGTGGACCGTATGTCAAAGTCGGCGCACTTTTTACCGATCTACACTACCTGGTCGGGCGAGAAACTGGCGCAGGTATATCTAGATGAGGTGATCAGATTGCATGGGGTGCCGAAGTCGATTGTATCGGATCGAGATCTCCGATTCACCTCACATTTCTGGAAGAGCCTACAGGAAGCACTTGGCACACGACTCGAGTTTAGTACCGCATTTCACCCTCAGACAGATGGACAGTCAGAGAGGACTATTCAGATTCTGGAGGATATGTTGCGGGCGTGTGTCATTGACTATAAAGGAAGTTGGGCCAAATATTTGCCAATGGCCTAGTTCGCCTACAATAATAACTATCAAGCTAGTGTGGAGATGGCACCGTTTGAAGTCCTCTATGGGCGAAAGTGCCGATCTCCTGTACACTGGGGTGATGTGGGTGAACGGGCCGTGGTTGGTCCCGAAGTGCTGCGAGAGGCCGAAGAGAAAGTTCGCCTCGCTCGCCAACGGATGCTTACGGCGCAATCAAGGCAACGAAGTTATGCAAATAAGCGCCGAAGAGAGTTGGAATTCGCGGTAGAAGACCGCGTATTCTTGAAGGTATCGCCTATGAGAGGCGTGAGGCGATTTGGTGTTCGTGGAAAGTTGAGTCCTCGATATATTGGGCCGTTTGAAGTGTTGGAACGTATTGGGGCGGTAGCATATCGGATTGCATTGCCGCCGCACCTAGCGGACGTTCACAACGTGTTTCACATTTCCAACCTTCCGAAATATGTTCACAATCCCGAACATGCCATGATGTTTGAACCGCCGGAGCTTCAAGAGGACTTGAGCTACGAAGAGTTTTCGGTGGCAGTTATTGGTCGGGAGGTGCGCCGATTGCGGAATCGCAAAATTCCGTATGTTCGAGTTCGGTAGAGTAATCACGACGATCGTGAAGCCACTTAGGAGCTCGAGAGCGAGATGAAAACACATCATCCTCATTTGTTTGAGGAGTGAGGTATGAATTTAAGTTTGAGTTAAGTTAATTTAAGGGTTCGTTTTGAGGACGAAACTCTTTTAAGGCGGGGAGGATGTAAGGAAGTGAATTCTCGAAATATGAGGATTGGACTTCATCTGGAATCGACTAAGTGTCGTAGTGGTGAGAATCGGAGAGATCGAAGCTGACTCTAAGCCAAAAGGTGCATTAGAGTAGACCTCGACCGCAAATGGTGCAAACTGCTCCATTCTGCAGTTTTTGGCCAGTAGGGACCGGACATCCCAGGGAGACCGGATGCCACAAGGAGCCTGGCGTGCGGGGAAGAAATTCGGCTAAGTCCGAAATACTAGCTCTCGGGATCGGACAATGAGGGATGTTCGGACATCCATTGTCCAGGACAATCCGTGAAGACCGGATCCGTACATGAGAAACGGCACGAGGGTTTCGTAAGCCAAGACCGGACATTGATCCAATGTCCGGACATCCATTGTCCGGACAATCGATGGAGACCGGACCCGATCTGTTGGAAATGGATAGAATGGGTTTCGCGGGCTAAGGCCAGGACAACCTGTGGAGACCGGTCTCGGTGGCGAAAAATGCCAGTGAGGCAGTGTAATGAACTGAAAGTCGAGGGGCCTCTTTGCATCTTGTTACAATAGAAGGCTATAGAGGGCATTTCCCCTCTCCCTCTCCCTCATATCACACACACTTACACAATACTCTCCCTCTCTCTCTCTCTCTAGAAAGAAGAAGAAGAAGGAGAAGAAGGAGAAAGAAGAAGAAGGAGTAAAGGATTTGGAGAAGGATTGAGCTAGGAGCAAGCCTAGCATCATCTCATCTTCTCCCTCTCCACCATTGGAGCTCTCCTTTGAGGTAAGCTTCAAGAGCTTTCATGGTAGCTTCTTCTAGCGTGGATTTTATCCCTCAGAAACAATTTCAGTGGAACCCTAGCATCCCTAAAAGATGTTTTGCACGGGCAATTTGGGCTCTAGGCGGACTTTGCTCGGGGCAAAATCCTAGGGCTCAAATTAGGGTTTTCGATATAAGGGGTTTTGATCTCTTTTGACCTCATTTCTAACATATTGTTAGGTACGCGAACACGTGGGAGGCGACGGTTCGTCCATTCGACGAACGGTTTAAGTGATCGAGCCGAACAATAGCTTACAGCTTTGATATCGGCCCGGGGAGTCAAAGTAGGCATTGGAGGCAACGAAAGTGACGTTGTTGCTACGTGGGACATCCCAAAAGGTGGGGGGTGCTATCCGAAGCCGTTGGGCTCCCTTTTATGTCTAAGAATAAGTATTGAACATATTGCCTATGAATATATATATATGTATAGTTTTCATGCATGATAGGGTCGGTATGGTTAGATGACTTTCCTTGCATGCTTCCTTATCGTGCGGAACTATAGGCGTCGCATTAGGACATAGGGAGTCTGCTTGCACGCTTCCTTATCGTGCGGCACCATAGGCTTGCATTTGGACATAGGAAGCATAGGAACGAATATTATGACATTGAACCCTAGAGATGACTTAATCTTGCATGATTGCCAACTAGAGACATATGTGAACCAGGTAAAGAACTTGATGAATGGGTAACATAGTGTATAGAAACACTAGTGACATGAGTACCAAGTAGACAACTTGATGAATGACATGTGCAATGACATAGTGTAAAAAACACTAGAGATATGTGAACCAAGTAGACAACTTGATGATAAATGACATAGAGACATAGTGCTACAGAACACTTATGATTTCCCTGTGAGGATGCCCTCCAAAATGGAGGAGATGATTATTAATTCCCATGCGTTGGATGCCCTCCAAAATGGAGGAGAAGATCATACTCACACACAGTCTGCTCAGCGCTCGTGAGTGGTCGCTCCACACGAGTAGTGCGAGTCTCCGGAGGTCTTGGCACATGATTCGATAGGGATAGCCTATGTGGGGTCCCGAGGGATAGCCTATGTGGGGTCCCGCAGACAACCCATTGGGTTGAGTGGTGTGAGTCGTGGGCGAGTCTACGGGCTAGCCATTGATTGGGTAATAAACTCAAAGGAGTTATATAATTGGGTACAGAAGTACATATTGAGCATAATAGAATTGCAAGTTTACTTGATAGAGTTATATTAGCATGTTAACAATTACATGGCTAGAGCATTTACTCTTATCTTGTTGTTACAGGCGTAGTAGTTATTGCATTTCTTCTATTATGCTTTACTTACCGCACTTACAGCTTTTAAAATAAATATCTATCTGCTTATGCCTGCTTAGACCTAGTGGGGAGATCGGTGGGGTCGGTGGCCGAGCCCACTGGGAACTAAGGAAGTTAGTTCTCACCCCACTCTATCACAGGTACTAGTTCGCGGGTGGCCGGTGAGGATCGTGGCAAGGGCATCGCGCCCTAGTTGATAGTAGCCTCCCAGTTGCATTAGAGCCTACCTTGACACTATTTTGGAATGTAATAACTTATGTATTTTGGAGAAAACAATCTGTACATAACATTTTGGGAGATGAATATGTATTTATATTTCGAAGTTAAAGAATGTAAACAAATGTTGAATGATTGTAATAGATAGACTTTTCTCTCTTTATATTACTTGTGTAAAATACTTGTATCTTGCTCTTGTTGTCGTTCGCACCTTTAGGTGCATCTTCTTGTCATGTATGATATAGAATTAAATTTCCTTGGCGATTCTTTGTACATGACTTGTTGTCTAGCCTTGGGCGGACAGGGGAGGTGCTATCCGTTCGGCGCCTGATCGGCGTTCCCGTACCGAACCAAATTGATAGCTGTCTCGGGGCGTGACATTTATGATGTACCCAAATTAATTTGGGGTTGTGGGGATAGTTAACCATGAATTTAGAAGAATTTGGAAGGATTTGGAACGAGCGAAATGTGCGAAATGAGCTTCGGGAAGAGCTGCGGCATCTAATGGAATTGGAGCTTGATTTCGTTGCTAATCCGGCTAAAATGACGCTAAAACGAAAATTAATTGCTTCCGAATTAAATTAGTAACTTATGGTGGTTCATGGGCATGTATTGGAAGTGTTTGAATGGGTTCGGAGCAAGCTAGATGCGCGTAATGGCCGCAAGAAAGGCTGCTGCCAGGCTGCTACTAGTGCAGATTTCTGCACTAAAGGGCTGCAGGGACCAATCTGTAAAAACAGAGTTTATGTGAAGCCTTAAGTGCAATTGCTACGGAGCGCTGCTACTGCTGCTACTGCTGAGTGCTGCCGCTGCTGCTGCTATTGCTACTGCTGCCGAGAGCTGCTGTTGCTACTGCTGCTGCTGTCCAATGCAGAAAAGAAACTGCAGGGACTGATTTGTAACAGCCGCAGGGACTATTTTGTAATAGCTGCAGGGACTGTTTTGTAACAGAATTCCTGCTTTGTAGAAGAGTGAATTCTTGTTTTGTGGAGGGGTTTAAATGCATTTTGTTGATCTTATCACTTAAATCCAGCACCCTTTCACCTGTGGGTTACGTAATAGACCCATCCTCTCTCTCTCTTGTCATTCTTTTCATTTTTTCTTTCCCTCTCTCTCTCTAAACCGCATGTAGGGGGGGGGGGATTTAAGGAGAAAACAAAGGTGGAGTTTGGGTTCTTGCTGTGAGGAAGATAAAGAGCAGGGAAGAATTTCTTTCCTTTTCTTTTGTTGTTTTGTTCTCCTCCTCCCTGCTTCTTTCTTCTTCTCTCTTTCTTTTCTCTAAGATGTGTGGGGTGAGTGGAGGGAGAAATGAATGGTGTAGGTATTGTTGATGCAGTTTGGAGCTGCGAGGAATTTCAGCGGAGAAGAACTTGAGAAAGCGAGCAAAATCTGAGGTAAAAAATTGATATCTCTTTATTAGAGATGATAGTATATATATCCTAGATCTGATTTAAAATGGTTTCTAGGCTGCTAGAACCTCTATTGTCATGAGGAAGCTAGATAGAGGCTTAAAGAAGCATGCTAGCAGCATGAATCAATATAGGCAAAGTAGGCCTATGGATGTCCTATTTGTGAACCGGACAAGAGGAAAATGAAGAGCAGATGTAATTCCTGGTTTGGAGAGTATAATATTTACTCTTTTAAAGGTTAAATTGTGGATTCCTTGACTTCTAGAGTTCAGGTTGACTTCTAGAGTTTCAAGCTTTAAAGAGGTAAGATTCATCTCTTTTCCTCTAGATTTGAGTTTTGGAGCTTTCTACTAGATGAAACCCTAGATTTTGGAAATTGGGGTTTTATTTGAGGCTTTTTGATTAGAGGCTTTTTGATCCCTATTGATTGGTTTAGAATCTTTGTTTAGGTTGCTTTGGAAAGGATCTAACTTTCTTTTGGATTTACTAAGAGGATTTTTACACATTAGGTGAGTTTTTCCTTACTTTTACCTAGATGTTTTAAGATTGAACTCATGGTTCATTTTTTGAGGTTGTAACTTCTATGGCATGCCTTGTAGGGTGCTAGGAGAAGGAATATAAACTTAGTTAGTGTTTCGGACGTCGCTCGGAGCACCGGTGGGTTTGGCCTCACCTAGCACAATGAGAAATTCTCATTGGTGTTTATTTGCGTTTGGTTAACTGAAAAAGCATGCATTTTCATATTATATATATTATTTGTGAATTTTAGAATGCATAAAACCTATATGTTATGTATAATGCAATTTTACCTCTATATAGTAGAGATGTGTGCATGTGGGACTAAGTAGGTGTTGGCATTCTAATTGGACATGAAACTACATGGTTATAGTGAATTTGAAACATGTTGTGGTTATAGAAACTATGCATTACATAGGAGAAAAGCCCTTGTCATAAAGAGGCATTGGCTTGGCATCAATATGTGACTTAATGAGCTAATGTCATCAAGCGGCATTAGGCTCGTGATTGAACATTGACATAGTAAAATGTAGTGTCATGAGAGATATTGCACTAGACCTTAGGGTTGCTAGTGACATTTGCCATGTGAGAGACATGAGGATTTGGATACTTGAGACTTGACTGTGCTTGCTTGCCATTTGTGCTCATTCGCACATGCTTTTGAGAGTCGCTCCCTACAAGCCAGCACTCCGGAGTTAGCTTTTGTGATACGTTCGCGCGTGCGGTATTGAGAAACCTACAGGGCCGATTGGGACAGACTCATTCCTTGCGGGGGATGTTGGGGCTACCACGGCACTTAGGTGGCACAAGCTGGATTACACTTGTGTAGATCCTGGAAAGAGAATTGAATAATGACATTCAATCTTAAATGATAATCACTACTAGATAGGACATAGTAGTTGGATTACTTGAACATAATTAGAGCATACTTGGGTTATGTAGTATACTTGATAGTTCATTATTTGCATCATAGTATACTTGACTATTACAGTAGAACATATTCTTTATATGTTGCCATATCGGGTTTGGATACTTTATACATGTACCTTATATATATGCGGCTTGGTAGTATAGCATTTTACTATACTTTTATTTCAGCAGTTTCATATTACTTTATATTGCACACTTACCGTTTTTCTTTTGGGCCTAGTGGTGCAAGCAGCTGAGGTCAGTAATTGCCCGCTGGGAACTATAAATTACAGTTCTCACGCCCTCTGTTTTCTGACACGTTTCAGTGCCTTCTGCATCTGGGGAGGTTAGGGATCGCGGCAAGGGTGTCGCTTCAGGCTAGCGGCCGAGGAGTCTCGCTAGGTGGTTCATCATCTCCTTTTGTTTTAGTTGGAAAGGACGAGAATTTTTGTACCCTTTATAGAGGCTACCATTTTGTACACTGTTATTGTCACGCCCCGGGGGCGGCAGGGCCTTCCCCAAAGCGTGTCCAGACCCGCCATATGTCAACACATACAAGGCGTCTAACTAAAAACAGCGGAATATAAAACAATATAAGGCTACTACAATGAATATCAGAGCCACAACTAAACAAGAACCAAACCACAAGTAAAAGAAAGTAAAGTGTCTAAATCACTAATATAGAAAAAAAGAGTAGTACACAGCTAACAACATAACCTCTCAAAATAAACAAAAGTGGTGGTCTCTATACAAGGTAAAACACTCCTTCTCTCCACATTAAAATAATAGACAGAGGAAGCCACCTATCCAACACCCTCTCGCAAGCCGCTATCCGAGGCAACTCCTTTGTCGCGGTCCCGAGCCTTTCCGATGCGAAGGCAACGAGTCGAAACAAAGGCGTGAGAACTATAAACATATAGTTCCCGGTGGGCAGTGCGGCACACAAAATTGCTCCACTAGGCCCAAAAGAGTAATATACGAGTACTGAAGTAAATAACTGAAATAAAGGCATAACTGTAAAGCTGAATGAATAACCCAAGGTAAATAAATTACATGCTATAAACTGCCCGATAGCCAACTTTAAACAAGTATATTCAAATAAGTTCACAAGTGTACTATAATAGAATTGAAGATCTATCACGTATACTACTATGTCCAATACTATATCACAACACATATATCCAACTACTAATCTAAGTTAAGTAGTGATTATCCTTTATTATAGAAAGACAATGGTCAATCTCAATTGGGATCTACACAAGTACAATCCCGCTTGCGCCCCCTAAGTGTCGTGGTAGCCCCAGCATCCCCGTAGGAATGAGTCTAACCAATTCGGCCCCATAGGTTTCTCAATACCGCACGTGCGAATACATCGCAAAGGCTAACTCGGAGTCTTAGGCTTGTAGGGAGCGACCCTCACAAGCATGTGCGAAGAGCACAAATGGCAACAAGCAAGTCCAAGTCCCAAGTCCCACACATGGCAAATGTCACTAGCAACCCTAAGGTCTAGTACAACAAATTCTCATGACACTAGAATTTCTATGTCAAGTTCATTCACGAGCCTAATGCTGCTTGATGACATTAGCTCACTATTCTACACTTTTGATGCCAAGCCGATGCCGCTTAATGACAAGGGCTTTTCTCCTATATCATGTATAGTTCTATGTTCTCAAACACAGGTCTAAGTCCTCTCAAACACTTAGTTTCAAGTTCCCAAAAAGAATGCTACAAGACTTCAGCTCTCACGTGCATTCGTCTCTACTATATAGAGTAAAATTGCATTACACATAACATATGTATCTTAAGCATTCTAAAATTCACAAATAAATCAAATAGCATGAAAATGAACTAATTTCCATTTAACCATAAGCGAATAAGCACCAATGAGAATTTCTCATTGTGCTAGGTGAGGCCAAACCCACCGTCGCTCCAAGCGTCGCTACGAGCCGCTAACGAAGCTTCGATTCCTCCTCCTCGTACCCTACAAAGGAGATCCTAGGAGTTACAACCTCAAGAGATAAGTCTTGAGTTCAAACTTTAAGCTTCTATGTAGAGAGTAAGGAAAAATTCACCTTAGAGTAAAAATCCTTCTCCAACCCTCAAATGGAGGTGAGATCTCTTCCAAGGCAACCTAAACAAAGGTTCTAAACCAATTAATTGGACTCTAAAAGCCCTAGGTTGCAAATCCCCAAAATAAACCTAATCTACAAAAACTAGGGTTTCAACCCATAGAAGGCAATCAAAGCCTAAACTAGAGGATAAGAAGGAGTTGCTTACCTCTTAGAAGCTCAAAACAAGGCTCAAATCCCTCCAAAGTTGAAGATCTTCCCTCAACTAGCTCCCAAGTCCAAGCCCCAAGTCTCTACCAAGGTGACAATGGCACTAGGAGGCAAAAGGAGAAGAAAAGAGAGGTTAAATCTCTTGAAGACCATCCAAAAAATCCAAATGAGCTCAAGGAAAAGAGAGAAGCTCCTACCTCGCTTGGTCTTTGTGGGAGGGTTCAAAAGGAGCCCTAGGGGCAAGGGGAAACATATAGAAGCAACAAAATGCTAACTAGCCCTGCGAGTTTCGGGTTTTGCGCCGGCTGTCTTAGAGTACAAACCCATTTTGTCTGGGTATAAACCATGCAACGACAAACCGAGCCTCGGGTTTGCCCGGCCGCTCATCTATCTGGGTATAAATCTCGGCTTGTCTGGTATAGCCACCATTTTGTAGGTATAGCAACAATTTTGTGCGGTACAAGGGCATAGAATTCCAACCGAGAGCAACCTAAAATCCGACTTTTTGGACTTTAGTGCTTGGAAATCATCCCCTAACCTCGGTACTCGTGCCATAGGTCGGAACACAGTCAACGACCCTCCAGAAAATCTGGAAAAGCGCAAATCTCACATTCACACTCGAACCTTGCTATTTGCACAAGTCCAGTGCGTCACAGTTATTGGATTAGCTGTTGTATCTACCTTATGTTTTATGATTATGTTGACTAGTTTTCTCTCTTATTTCCTAGTCATCCTTTCCTCTACTTGTTGATAGATCTAGTTGTATATGGCTCTGATATTCTTAGTTATAGCCTATTGTTGTTTTAATTCCGCTGTTTTTGGTAGACGCCTTGTATGTGCTGATATATGGCGGGTCTGGACACGCTACTGGGAAGGCCCTGTCGGTCCCGGGGCATGACACTATATTTACTATTCTAGTCAAAGTCCAAATGGCAATTAAACTACTTGAAGTATAAACCTGTTAAGACCCGCCCGAAGGCTGTCTAGCCTGAAGACCCACCCGAAGGTTGTCTAGCTGATGCCGAGCCTAATGGCCCCGTGGTAGTCAACATTCCCACCCTAGGAATGAGCCTATCCCACGGCAATCCACTTCGGCGCCCAATCCCGCACGACAAAGAAGTATCGCGTTGGCCAACTCCGGAGTGCCGGCTTGTAAGGAGTGACCCTCACAAGCATGTGCGAATGAGCACAATGGCATGTAGTCACAAGATCCGTCACAAGTCTCAAATCGTCATGTCTAAGACATGGAAAGTAAAGCTACTGTATCCAAGGCCTATCTCTATGTCATCATGTCTCTAACATGGAATATAGTAGATGTCCAATGGCCTATGTCAATGTTTCTATGTTGCAGTTGTTAAGGATTTGATAAGTTGGCGTATTTCGTGAGGTGTTTGGAGTCTTGAAGGAGTCACGAGCACACTTGGACGTTACAAGACTGCGGTAAAGCTCGGCACCTCAGGGATGATTAGAAGATCATTTATGGTGTTTTTAATCTAATATATAGTGATTAGGAGACTTGAAACTAGTTTGCGGATGATAAAATATAAAATGGAAAAAGTTGATTGTGATCGGATCTAAGTGGTGTGATTCGGATCCGTAAGCGATTTCTGCGCAAGTTTAATTGAGATCGGACCGGGCTTGTGATTCGGATCCCGTACCTTGGTGTCTCAAGTTGCGTAACTGTGGACCGGATCACATGACTTAGGACCGGATCCCATGAAAATTGTTTCTGAACAACGGAAGAGAGAACCGGTTGAGGGGGTTTGATCCGGACCTTGGCTGCGGGAAATATTTCCAAATTTGGTTATTTTAATCCTAATCTATCTCTAAGTCTCCTAAACATTATATAATAACCATGGGGGTTCAGAATTAGAAAAAACCTACAATCTTAATTTCTTTGAAAACCCTAGAAACTCTTTCTAACCTAATGTTTTTCTAAATTGGAGTTTCTGAGGGATTGTTCATCAAATTGATTCTAGTTTTTGATTATTCTTTCGAAATCAAGTTGATGATCAATTAATAGGAGATCCCCATCGGTCTATGGTTTTTAATTGCTAAAATCACCATAAATCATCGTCTTCTACCCCGGATAGAGATTGGCGCGGAGATCGCGTGAAGGACCGTGGCTTCGGTGGACGCATCGAGGCTTCGGAGCGTTGTTGCGGCAAGGATTTGCGGCGTGATCGGTTGAAGGATGTCAAGCGATCGAGGACCGGCTAAAGTGATCCACATTGAAGAATTGGTAAAATTGGGTTAGTTGATAGGTAAAGCACCTTGTACTCGATTTGATTCTTAGTGGATTTTCGTGTGAACTGTCCCGTGGGTTTTTCTCTCCGTTTTGGAGTTTTCCCACGTTAAAATCTCGTGTGTTCGTTTTATTTTCCGCATTTATTTTTAAAACACATTGAGATCGATTGTTTTGCCATTATACACCTATTCACCCCCCTCTATGTGTCGATTACCTTTTAGATCTTTGGGATCCATATCTCTCAAGTGGTATCGAGAGAGGGTATAGGTTGTAGATAATGGCGAGGGCGGTAATATTAATCGACCTCCTTTCTTCGATGGCACTAACTATGCTTACTGGAAAGTCCGCATGAGGGCGTTTTTAATTGCCATCGATGAAAGAGTTTGGCAATTGGTGGAATTTGGTTGGAAACACCCCACCGAAGTGGTTGATAATATTACCGTCCCCAAGCCTCGAACTAAGTGGACTAAGGACGAAAACGATCTTTCATCTTGTAACGGGAAGGGGATTAATGCCTTGTTCAACTCTTTAAATCAAACCGAATTTTCTAGGGTTTCGGCGTGTGAAACCGCCAAAGAAATTTGGGATACTCTTAAAACCACCCACGAGGGAACAAGTCTAGTCAAAGTTCAAAAATTACAAATGTTGACTAGTCGTTTTGATTCTATTCATATGGAAGAGAATGAAAACTTCACCGAGTACTACACGCGCCTTCAAGACCTAGGCAACACTTGTTCCAATTTGGGTGAGAAGATCCCCGAAACCAATATCATTCGTAAGATTTTAAGAACTCTTCCCGAGCGTTTCCGCGCGAAAGTCGCGGCTATTGAAACCGTGAAACACCCGGATGAGATGAAAGTAGATGAACTAGTTGGTGCTCTTCAAACTTATGAGATGACTTTTCCTTCTAATTCATCTTCTTCCATGTTGTCCTCTAAGTCCACAGGGATGGCGCTTAAATCTACTAAAGGAGGCAACGAGGACTCCACTTCTTCCGACTCGGACGCGGACACGACATTGGAGGAGTTCGAGAAGCAACTTGCTCTTCTAACAAGGAAGTTTCGTCGGAATTTTAAGAAGAAATTCCCTTCAAAGTCCTTTTCTTCTTCAAAATCAAAAGGGAGTTTTTCCTCAACATCTTCTAAGTCAAAACGTGACGAAAAGTTTTCTAAAGACTCTTCTAAAGATAAGAAAAAAGAAGAAGGACAAATCCAATGCTATAAATGTCGTGGCTTCGGACATATAGCATCGGATTGTCCAAACAAAAAGGCTTTGAAAAAGAAAGCCATGCTAGCTGTTACTTGGGACGACTCGACATCGTATGAGTCCACCTCAAGTGATGACGATGTTAAAGCTGCAGCTCTTTCATCAATTATTTGCCTAGCTTCATCCGACTCACTTTCTAACTCCTCTTTGCATGAAAATTCCACTCCGGAGAACTCAATGGATGAAGAATCGGATGGAGATGATATGGCCGCCGCATATCATCAATTGGTTGATGAGTCGAGGAAGATGGCTAAGCTCAACAAACGGTTGCGGCGGAGAATCATTGATCTAGAAGGAGAGAACTCAAACTTGACAACATCTATCAAAAGCTTGGAACAAGAGAATGATGGATTGTCACGAGCCTACAATTCAATAGTGGAAAATGTGGCAATTCTTGAGAAAGAGAAGGAGACGTATGAAGAAAACTTGAATGCTCTCAATAAGCAATTGACAGAGTCAAAAGAGGGGAACTTGAAGTTCACGAAGACTATTATACAACTTAGATCGGACTTGAACAAGTTTTCCTCCGGCACGGCTAAGTTGGATAGGATGCTTGGACTTGGACAAACAAATAAACTTGGACTTGGATATGAGAGAACTTACGTAGATCTTGTTAAGAAGCAATCCATGGTTCAACTTATTCCTAAGGTTCAAGGTAATTTTTCTCGTCCTACTAACCTTTTTGCTAATAAAGTGTGTCATCTTTGTGGAGTTCTAGGACATGTGAAGAAACGCTGCACACAAAAGAAGAACTCCGGGGGAAACATGAACCGAGGGGTTCAACCTAGGCCCAAGAGGGAAGCTCCGAAATTGAAACCAAAGCAATCTTGGAAACCGAAATCGGTTGAGCCAAACCAAAAGAAATCACGAGTCGTCGACAAGCTACACAAGACGCATACAAGCCAACCAACGCACCCTAGAACTCACAAGGTTTGGGTGCGCAAAGGTGAACTCTTTCCCTGTTTTGTTGTCCATACTTCACTTCATGCTTACGACAACACCTCGTGGTACCTTGATAGTGGTTGCTCCCGACACATGACCGGAGACAAGAATTGGTTTACTTCTTTAAGCGAAGTCTCCGGTAGTTTTGTTGTTTTTGGAGATGGTCGTTCATCTAAAATTGTTGGAAAAGGGACAATCACTATCTCGGACGGCCCTACGTTGAATGAGGTGTTCTATGTCGAGGGGCTCAAGTCCAATCTCGTAAGCATAAGTCAACTATGTGATGACGGGTATTAGTGAAATTCAATTCTAAAGAATGCTTGGTAACTCTTGATGATAATTCTATATTCTTGAAAGGACTTAGATCTGAAAACAATTGCTACGTAGTTCCTAGTGCCCAATCCGAAGTTTGTAACCTAGCAACTTTAGAGACCGAGACTTTATGGCATGAACGACTAGGTCACATTAATTTTAAGGAGTTAACTAAGATATCTAAGAAGGAAATTGTGTTAGGTGTTCCCAAAATTGACTTTAAGGAAAATGTCGTGTGCGGGGGTTGCCAATTGGGTAAACAAATTAGGTCGGCACATAAGAATTTGAAACATTTAGGGACATCTAGACCTTTAGAATTACTTCACATGGATCTAATG
The DNA here is from genome assembly GCA_025177825.1 of Aechmea fasciata. NCBI lineage: Eukaryota > Viridiplantae > Streptophyta > Magnoliopsida > Poales > Bromeliaceae > Aechmea > Aechmea fasciata. The sequence continues at coordinate 6,757,397 of CM045939.1, forward strand.
GGACCTTCTAGAATCCAAAGCTTGGGTGGAAAACGTTACATTTTTTGATTGTAGATGATTTTTCTCGTTTTGTTTGGAGTGGTTTTCTCGTGAAAAAGCCGATACTTTTGATTAATTTTCAGAAATTTGCCTCCGTCTTATGAATGAACGAAACGATAAAATTATACGTATAAGAAGTGATCGAGGAGGAGAATTCATAAACTCTAAATTTGTTGATTTTTGTACTTCTAATGGTATTAAACATGAATTCTCCGCTCCTTACACTCCACAACAAAATGGAGTAGTAGAAAGAAAAAATCGAGTGGTGCAAGAGATGGCCCGAGTTATGCTTCATAGTAAGAAAATTGCCTTACATTTTTGGGCGGAAGCGGTTAACACGGCAGTCTATGTTATCAATCGAGTTTATGTACGTTCGGTACTTTAAATATTTCATATGAGTTGTGGAAGGGTAGAAAACCGAATATAAAATACTTTCGTGTCTTCGGGAGTAAATGTTTCATCCTTCGGGATCGAGAAAGTCTTGGAAAATTTGACTCTCGGAGTGACGAAGGAATATTTCTCGGTTATTCCACAACTAGTAGAGCATATAGAGCGTATAATTTACAAACTAAGACGGTGGTGGAATCAATTAATATAAAAGTAGATGAGGCTTCTTCACCTTCATTTGATACCTCTCATGCGTTGCATAACGATGATGATAATGATTCTCCTTTTGTTTCTTCACTTGATGATGTTGCGTGTGCTGAAATTCCGGCTTCACCTAATGCTGCTGCATCACATGATTCATCTGAACCATCTACTGATTTTCCTGAATTGACACCCGTAAGGGATCACCCTTTGACGAATATTATTGGAGATCCTCTTACTGGGGTTAGAACTAGGAGACAACTCTTATGTGAATTTGCTTGCTATGTCTCTTTGATTGAGCCGAAAAATGTGGACGAAGCTCTTCAAGATGAATATTGGATAATTGCAATGCAAGAAGAGCTTGGTCAATTCATTAGAAACGATGTGTGGGAACTTGTTCCTCGTCCTGAGAATCAACATATCATTGGTACCAAATGGATTTTCAAGAATAAGAAAAATGAGAATGGTACCATTGTAAGGAATAAGGCGAGGTTAGTAGCTCAGGGGTATTCTCGTTGAGATACTTGTCAAATTGGTATCTCTCACTTGTATTTTCAACGGAGTATTTGAGTTTGGTTGATTATTTGCACCATGAGATAAATTATTTCATTATTTTTTGAAATCTCAATACTATTTTCCCATTGGGGGTTGCACTATCTGAGGGGGAGTAACTTTAAATATAAAAGATGTGGACAGAGTTACATCCCTACATGGGAGTGTGAAAACTACCACCAATACAAGATGTGGAAAGAGTTACACCCCGTGCGGGAGTGTGAAAACTACCACCACATGTAGAAAAGAGCTACCACCCCGGTCGTCCGGTAAGTGTGTGAAGCTACCACATGACCATTTTATTGAATAACCGAAAAGGTTAAGAAATTTATAAATATTTTAAATTTTCGGCGATATATGGTGGATAATGCGAAGACTAGTTGAAAAATGCTTCAAAAGATGCTCAAAGAGCCACTCCTTAGTTTTGATTTGTGCATAACTCAATTGGACGATATTCTTGTGTTTATTTTAGTTAATGTGATCTATTTGACTCTTTATATTTACAAATTTGATGACGAAATTCTATGCAACTACTGTTAGAACTTGTTTGATATGCTTAATTTCACAATATATATTATTAATTCTTGGGTGATGTAAGATTCAACTTGCATAACATTTTTGAATTTTATTGAATGGAATTCTGTTAATATATCTCATATAATTTTATTTCACGTCGATCGAGGCAAGGTTATATTTTTAAAAAAAAAAAATTTTTTTTGAAAATTTTGTTGCCTTCGGGATCCGGATCCGGAACCCCGGTCCGGATCGCACACACGCTTAGTGCGCGGACTTGTGTGGCATCCGGACCTGGCCACCCGGGTCCGGATCAGGCTGGAGCGGCGACAATATAACCCGCACGACAGCTGTTTTGGTTATTGTGTTTCAAAACGTTGTTTTCTTTTTGGGAGCTTCTCTCTCTAGACCCCTGAGATCCCCTAGACTTCTTTGCGCTCATTTTCTTCATATTAACGGTATGATTTTGGTCTTGATCTCGTTTTTACACTTTTGTGCCCTAATGTGCAGATTTTCGGATTTTGTGGTTTTGATCTCCTTGTTTTGTTTTGAACTGGGTTAGCAGCTTGTTTTCTACTTATACTTGCTTAGCATTGCTTTCTACAAACTTTATTTCGTTTTTTTTTCGACAGATCTGTGTGCACTTTGTCTAAATCACTAGGTTTTTGACGTTTTTGCCATTTTACTATTCACAGCAGCATACCTTTCGAAAATTTGAGTTTTTTATCTAGTTTTTCTTGCATGTTTACTGTATTAGAGTTGTTCCTGATGGCCCTAGGATATTCTAGATGAATTTTATACCAATTTTTACTTAATTAGTGATATTTTTGGTCAATATCTGTGGGGACAGTGGTTTTTTTTCTGACAAGATGTACTCGTGGCTACTTGTCCTTGTGTTTCTAATGGCGCGTGGAGGTCCGGGTGCAAAGCGCAAACTTCCTTCGGCACAGGAACAGGCCGATGAGGCGGGTAGTGAATACAATCCGGGCGATGATTCGGGAGCCGATTCTCATGAGGACTTTGAGGCTGTTGTTGCTGAGGCTCGCTCTAAGAAGAAGGAGAAAGAGAAAGGAAAAGCAAAGGCCAAGGAGAAAGCTCAGGGCAGAGGACAGGGTAAAGGGAAATCAATAGGAAAGGGAAAAGAAAAGGTTATTGAGACGCAAGGGACAGATTCACCCCAGACGCAACATATTTATGTACGTGGTCACAGAGGATCAGGAGGTATTTCTATTCATGAGCGTAATGAGGATCGTGCTCGTGATCCTCCTATTGATGATCGTCGCCGGGACATGTATGCTACAAAGACATGCATTGGAGAGCGGTTTGTTGGCGTCGGAAACCTTTTTGACAAAGTCCCGGGATTTCAAGCTCCTTTTGAGTTCGGTGACCTTCACGAGGTCTGCAACTTCGCCGAACAGACCGGGTATGGTCTTGAGCTTATCAGGGAATTTTATATGCGCGCGGGACATTTACAGGAATCTGATGACGGTCCTCATGTTTTCATGACTAGGGTTCGGAGAGTTGAGATGTCTGTTACCCCGGGCACTATTGGGATAGTACTTGGAATGGAGGCGCGTACCGATGGTGTTGACTATCTTCACGCCGGTTATGGTGCTATTGGGGACTGGACAAGGATGCTCAGATTTCTTTGTGTCCCAGGCGCCGAAAACAACGGAAATGCCATTTTGTCTTTGGGTTTGAAATTGGAGTACATGTTTCTCAATTTTGTAGTTTGCTACAATGTGATGCCTTTAGCAAACACGAAGATTATCAGATGGGATCGAGTTTTATATCTCTATCTACTTGGCAATCCCGAGATTGTTGCGGCGAAGAACATCAATTTGAACGTGCCGTTTCTTATCTGGAAGAGAATGGCTCGGGAGATTAAGACTTCAAGTAAGAAAGATCGGCTTCCTTATCCACTATTGATCATGAGGATTCTTCGACTTCATGAGGTTAACATCGATTGTTCGTCTTATGAACACTCACTTGGACCGATTGGTGAAACGACGATAGTGAAGTCTCGAGCTCCTACATGTGGAGGATGAGCCTCGCTCCGCACCGCACCTCGTGCATAGGCCGGTCCCGCTGGTGGTACTGCTTATTCCTCGGTCTTGCGTGAACAGCGGTTGTCGGGGGAGTTAGAGCGCCTGGGCTCGGTTCAAGCTGAGATGCGTCAAGATATTGCTATAATAAAACGACGTCAAGGGCGTTTCACTCAGTATTTCAGGCTACTTTGTTCGAAGATGGGTTGTACGAGTGCTGAGATGCCTCCTCCTGACACTGACTCCGACTAGGGTATTCAGGTTCTCTTTTTGTCGTTTTGGCTCTTTCGGACAAAAAGGGGGAGATGGGGATTGGTCCCCATTGGTTTTGGTTTGGATGATGATGGTGTTTGGCTTATGGCTTAGGATTAGGACTAGATGATGGTGTTTGACTTAAGACTATGACTTACTTTTGAGTTTTACTTATTGCTAGGAGATGATGCTATGACTTGTGACTATGACTTTGTTTAATGCTTAATGGAATCTTTGATGCCTGAATTTGTGTTGAGAAGTTTTTGCAGGAAATATTCAAGACTTCAAGACTCCAATGTCCAGGTCATAGGGTTTGAAACTAGAGTCTGTAATTTTGCTTTTATTGGATCGGTCAGCGAGAGTTACTGTTTGGTGATTGCAGTAATTTTTTTCTTTTTGGTTTTGAGATATGTACAGTTTTTTTTTGAGTTTTGTCACGAAATCGCCAAAGGGGGAGATTGTTAAGGATTTGATAAGTTGGCGTATTTCGTGAGGTGTTTGGAGTCTTGAAGGAGTCACGAGCACACTTGGACGTTACAAGACTCTGTGTTAAAGCTCCGCACCTCAGGTGTGATAATAAGATCATTTATGGTGTTTTTAATCTAATATATAGTGATTAGGAGACTTGAAATTATTTTTCAAATGATAAAATATAAAGCTGGAAAAAAGTTGATTGTGATCCGGATCTAAGTGGTGTGATTCGGATCCCGTAAGCCGATTTCCTGCGCAAGTTTAATTGAGATCCGGACCAGGCTTGTGATTCGGATCCCGTACCTTGGTGTCTCAAGTTGCGTAACTGTGGACCGGATCACATGACTTAGGATCGGATACCAAGAAAATTGTTTCTGAACAACGGAAGAGAGAACCGGTTGAGGGGGTCTGATCCGGACCTTGGCTGCGGGAAATATTTCCAAATTTGGTTATTTTAATCCTAATCTATCTCTAAGTCTCCTAAACATTATATAATAACCATGGGGGTTCAGAATTAGAAAAAACCTACAATCTTAATCTCTTTGAAAACCCTAGAAACTCTTTCTAACCTAATGTTTTTCTAAATTGGAGTTTCTGAGGGATTGTTCATCAAATTGATTCTAGTTTTTGATTATTCTTTCGAAATCAAGTTGATGATCAATTAATAGGAGATCCCCATCGGTCTATGGTTTTTAATTGCTAAAATCACCATAAATCATCGTCTTCTACTCCGGATGGAGATTGGCGCGGAGATCGCGTGAAGGACCGTGGATTCGGTGGACGCATTGTGGATTCGTAGCGTTGTTGCGGCAAGGATTTGCGGCGTGATCGGTTGAAGGATTTCAAGCGATCGAGGACCGGCGAAAGTGATCCACATTGAAGAATTGGTAAAATTGGGTTAGGTCATAGGTAAATCACCTTGTACTCGATTTGATTCTTAGTGGATTTTTGTGTGAACGGTCCCGTTGGTTTTTCTCTCCGTTTTGGAGTTTTCCCACGTTAAAATCTCGTGTGTTCGTTTTATTTTCCGCATTTATTTTTAAAACACATTGAGATCGATTGTTTTGCCATTATACACCTATTCACCCCCTTCTAGGTGTCGATTACCTTTTAGCTCCTGGGGTTCCATATCTCGTGCCAGCTTTTATAGTTCTCTAAGCTAAGTACCGCTTAATGGCACTTAAGCTTTCTAAGTCCAAACATGATTCCAAGGTTCAAGAACACATAATTCTAACCATTTTCCACATGCAGCATGTTGTCCATCTTGGATAAAGAGAATACTTTAAACATTCATGCATAATACACATAGTGCTCTACTATATAGAGGTAATTTTTTATGATACATAAGACATGCATTTTAAGTATTCAAAATTCACATAAATCCTATCTAGCATGGAAATGCATGCAAAATGGCAAAACGAAACCAATAGCCATATAGGAGAAGTTTTTCTCCTATGCTCAAGAAGCCAAACCCACCGAATGCTCCGCTCGATCTTCCAATCCTCTAACGAAGTTTATATTCTAGCTCCTACTGCCCTAAGAAGCAAACCATAGGAGTTACAACCTCAAAAGATGAACCATGAGTTCAATCTTTAAGAAACTCAACAAAAGATAAGGAAAACTCACATAATGTGTAGAAATTCCCTTAGAAAATTCAAAAGAAAGCTAGATCCCTTCCAAAGCAACCTAGAGGAAGGTTCTAAAGCGATCAATTAGGTTCCAAAACCCTCAAATCGAAAATCCCCAAATCTAACCCTAAAATCCCATTCTAAGGTTTCATCTCACAAAAAGCCCCAAAACTCGAATGTAGGGAGGAAATGTGATGCTTACCTCGAAGGCTCCAAAACCAAGGTCAAATGCCCTAGGGTTGAAGGTTGGTCCACCACCAAGCTCCAAAAGCAAGCTCCAAGCCTCCAATGGTGATGAAGGAGGAAGATAATCAAACCTCTCCAATGCTTGCTCTTCCTCTCATTCTCCTTCTTCTCCTTCCTTCCCTTTCTTCTTCTCTTTCTAAGTGCAAGAGAGAGTGTTTGAGGGAGATAATGCTGTAGAGAGGAGGGAGAAGACCATATAGGTCAGCTAATGTAACAAAATCCAAAACAGCCCCTCAACTTTGCAAACAGTGCACTGCGAGGTCTAAGCAGTTTTCGGGCTCGGAGACCGGTCCCCACTAGCCAAGACCGGTCTTGGGTGGCCCTCCCGCAAAAACGAGCGTACGGGAACCGGTCTCTAGTAGCCAAGAACGGTCTCCAAGGCCTCCTCCGCAACGCAGACGAGGACCGGTCACCGCAAGCCAAGACCGGCCGCCACCCACCCATCCCCACACGCTTTGGGGAGACCGGTCTCTCCTTCGGAGATCGGTCTCCGAGAGTAAACCTCTCGGGACTTAGCCAAAATCTTCGACTGGAACCGTGGGTCGAAACTCCGTCTACGACTTCCCACAAAGTGTGAAAAAGTTCGATACACCAATCGAATACTTGAATCTCGCAATTTGCAAATATTCAGTGCGTCACAAGGACTGGTCTCGGGGCGTGACAGATATAATGGTATCAAAGACTAAAGTGAAAGTATAGGATGGACCTAGAGACCTTTAGGAATGGAAAACCTTAAGGACTTAGGAAACGTGAGTGACGTGGAACTAATTCATAGCGAAAGCTTTATGATTGGGTTGATGTTAGTAAGTCTCTAATTTGCTTAGGGGCTAATCCAAGTTGATATTTGTTCTCTATTCCTCGTGTTGTGATCGACTGACGATATGATGCAAAATAAATACACTTATTTTCTTTCGCCGGATTGAGTATATTCGAGTATGTTGGTCAACTAACTAATGTGAATTGCTTCATTTCAGGAAGCAATGCCGTCTCGTGGACTACCGCGAACAAGGTCTATACCCGAGGAACCGAGTGCAGCTCTTGTGCAAGCCGGAGGAAGTGGCGAGGGAGAGCTTCCGGAGTAAATGTCCACGCTTATTGGAGTAGTGCGGCAATAAGCGGAGTCTGTGCGAGCTCAAGGGGAGCAAATCCAACGGCTCCAAGAGGCTTTGGAGCGGTAGCAGGCGGCGGCGGCCCAGGTGGGCGCCGAGCATCCTGCGCCTCCCGTAGTGGTGCTGAGTGCGACCGAGGGAGTGGCGGCGGTAGAGCCAATCCCGGCCGTGCGATTACGGTGATACCGCCGGATCGGGAACTTCAAATCCCGATAGCGCGGCGGTAGAAGCGGAGCGGGAGCGTGCGTTGGCGGCTCTCGTTCAGTTCAAGAAGTTTGGCCCACCTATCTTCGACAGAGACAAGGTAGAGCCGTCAATGGTGGAGGCATGGATCGATTCAATGGAAACACTCTTCGAGGACTTATACACCTTGGAGAAGGATAAGGTGCACCTCACCACACATTGCCTTGAGAAGCGGCGAAGATGTGGTGGAAGCGAGTTAAGCGGGATCGGTCATTCGATCTTCCGCCTATGATGTGGGAGAAGTTCAAGAGAGCGATGTTCGCGAACTACTTCCCTGACAAGGTGAAGCGGAAGTTGGAAGAGAAATTCCACAAGTTGAGACAGGGCGATCGATCTGTGGGGTATGAGCAGGAGTTTTCTCACATTATCGATTACGTCCCGGAGGTTGTGCAAGACGACCGGGACCGGGCCGACTGTTTCTTGCGAGGACTTCTGCCGGGGATCTATCGGGCCGTGCAATTGTTCAAGCTTACGACCTTTGCGGAAGTCGTTGATCGAGCCTTGTGGGCGGAGAACGACAATGCCCACGTGCGTAAGGAGCGCGAGTCCATGGCAGAGTCAAGGGACAAGGGCAAGAAATGGGCGGCGGCCTGGTCGAGCGCAAAGAAACACCTCGGTATACCCGACAGCAATCCAAGAATTGGAGGCCTTTCCGTGGTGTCATTTGCGGCGGTGAGCATCGACCGTTGTCTTGCCCACAACGAGATGGAAAGTGCTTCAAATGTGGCCAACCCGGACACATCTTATTCGGGAGTGCCCGGGATGGGCGTCGTCTGCACCGACGGCAGCGTTAGTTCCTTCCACCCCGAGACGGCTTGCGGGGTTGCCCCCAGCTATGTCGGCTGGACGCCCATCTGCATCGCGTCAGCAGGAGGCATCTAGAACACCGAGTGGGCGGGTTTTTGCCACTCAGGTGGAGGAGTAGTCTGCAGTCCTCGACGATGTCGTGGCATGTATTATCTTGATTAATGGCACTAGAACTAGAGCTTTATTCGATACAGGTGCATCTCATTCATTTATTGGTGCATCATTCACTAGAACTCATGGCATTGACATTGTGCATAGCCCGGATTATTGGCGGGTTAATGCACTTGAGCATTCATTTAGTATTCACGACGAGTGTCCGGTGTGCCCAGTGCAGATTGGTAGTTGGATTATGTCGGCAGATTTGCTAGTGCTAAGTCAAATGTAGGGTTCGATGTAATCTTGGGGGCTGATTGACTCTCCAAGTATTATGCAGTCATCAACTGTGAAAGCAAGGTGATCACTTTTCGTGAGCCTGACCAAGAGGAGTTAGTATACCGAGCGTGTAAAAGCTCGCGCTTCCCGACAACCGTATCGGTGGCGAAAGCGAGGAAAATGATCAAGGATGGATGTGTAGCCTATTTGGCGACAATGGTAGAAGCTCAAAAGGAGCACCCAGAACTTGAAAGTATTCGGGTAGCGTCTGAATTTTCGGATGTTTTTCTGGCGGAGTTATCGGGATTGCCACTGGACTGAGAAATCAAGTTCGTTATTGATTTGATTCCCGAGGCAGCGCCAATCTCGAAGGCTCCATATAGAATGGCACCGGCGGAGCTAGTGGAATTAAAAGCACAATTGCAAGACTTACTCGATAAAGGCTTTGTGAGGCCGAGCGTGTCACCGTGGGGAGCTCCGTTGCCATTTGTGAAGAAAAAGGATGGCACACTTCGACTCTGCGTGGACTATCGCGAGTTGAATAAAGTGACGGTCAAGAACAAGTACCCGTTCCGAGGATTGATGATTTATTCGATCAGTTGCAAGGGTCAAGTGTGTATTCGAAAATCGATCTTCAATCGGGGTATCATCAATTGAAATTCGGCCGAAGGATGTGCATAAAACGGCGTACCGTACGCGGTATGGCCACTATGAGTTTACAGTGATGTCGTTTGGGCTTACTAATGCCCCGGCAGCATTTATGGACTTAATTAATAGAATCTTTCGACCGTTGTTGGACCGGTGCGTCGTGGTGTTCATAGACGATGTGTTGGTCTACTCGAAGAGCGAGGAACACTAGGAGCATTTGAGGATTGTATTGCAAATACTCCAAAAAGAGAAGCTCTACATTAAATTGAAGAAATGTGACTTTTGGCTTTCAGAGGTCACTTTCATAGGCCATGTGATATCGGGTGATGGCGTCTTTGTTGATCCAAGGAAAGTAGAGGCAATTAAAGATTGGCCTCGCCCGACGAGCGTAGCGGAGATCCACAGTTTTCTAGGATTTGCGGGTTACTATCGGCGGTTTGTCGAGGGGTTCGCTAAAATATTTACTCCACTAACGCGCCTCACACACAAGGGAGTAAAGTATGTTTGGAGTGACGATTGCGATCGGAGCTTCGAGGAATTAAAAAAACGGTTGACGACGACCCCGGTGCTTGCGTTGCCGACTCCGGGGGAGACCTTTGTAGTGTATAGTGATGCCTCGTGTCACGCCCCGGGGCCCCTTTGGTATATAAATACAGCGAAATTTTTTTTTTTTTTTTTTTTTTTTTTTGAAAGCTAGTCTCGTGACGCCCAACTTCCCCAGAGGTCACCCATCCTAGGACTACTCCCGTCCTAGCACGCTTAACTCTCTTAACCTCTTGGGCCTTGCCACCACCCAAAATGCTTAAGCCGGGTTAAGAGTTTAGTCCTATTATATTTCATATATAGGACTATTTTGGGTCTCACAATCTCCCCTCCTTAAAGCCCTGACGTCCTCGTTAGGGTCAAACTCACAAGTACCAAGCGATGTGAGAATTGTCTCGCTAGCCCGTCATCCAGACCCTGGCTCAGCCGAGACTCATCTCACACTTCCGGCTGGTAATTGGCTCTGATACCATCTGTGATGCCCCAACTTTCCAGGGGGTCACCCATCCTAGGACTACTCCCGTCCTAGCACGCTTAACTCTCTTAACCTCTTGGGCCTTGCCACCACCCAAAATGCTTAAGCCGGGTTAAGAGTTTAGTCCTATTATATTTCATATATAGGACTATTTGGGGTCTCACACCTCGTATATTGGTCTCGGGTCTGTTTTGATGCAAAATGGGCGAGTCATTGCGTATGCTTTGCGCCAATTAAAGAGTTATGAGAAGAACTACTCGATTCATGACCTTGAGCTAGCCGCAGTGATATTCGCGCTAAAGTTATAGAGGCATTACTTATACGGTGAGCATTGTGAGATCTACACGGATCACAAAAGCCTCAAATACTTGTTCACCCAAAAAGAATTGAACATGCGACAGCGGCGGTGGTTGGAGTTGTTAAATGATTATGACGTCACTATTCTATACCACCCTGGAAAAGCAAACGTCGTGGCCGATGCACTTAGCAGAAAATCGGTGGAAAATTTGGCTACGGCGATCACACCACAACCGTTGTTGCAAAAAGAGATGCAACGGCTTGGGCCTGAAGTAGTAGCACTGGGAGTGCCGGCTACACTTGCCGCATTGGTTGTGCAACCGACCTTGTTGGAGAGAATAAAAGAATTGCAAGCTTCCGATGAATATCTCCAAAAGGTGTGGGGTAAAGTTGAGAACGGTAGTGCCGAAGACTTTGGCATTGGGACTGACAGTGCGCTTCGATTTCAAAATCGTTGGTGTGTGCCTAAAAACGAGGACATTTGGAGGGAAATTATGCAAGAAGCGTATCAATCTCCCTATAGTATACACCCGGGTGGCACTAAAATGTATAAGGACTTGAAGGTGCATTATTGGTGGCGGCATGAAGAAAGATATTGGGGAGTTCGGGAAGCAATATCTCACGTGCCAACAAGTAAAGGCAGAGCGCCGATTTTCGACGGGAAAGCTTAAGAGTTTATCTATACCCGTTTGGAAATAGGAAGATATCGCGATGGATTTCGTGATCGGTTTGCCTCGATCTCAAGGCAGACACGATGCAATTTGTGTAATTGTGGACCGGTTGACAAAATCGGCTCATTTCTTGCCGATCCATATTGCGTGGTCGGGAGATAAGTTGGCTCAAGTATATCTCGACGAGGTTGTGAGACTTCATGGGGTTCCGGTGTCTACTGTATCGGATTGAGACCCTAGGTTCACATCTCACTTTTAGAAGAGCCAACAAGATGCATTGTGTAACAACCCACTTCCTTGTAGAACGTGCCGAGTTCCGTTGAAATGTGCGGGACGCAGAGTGAGTCAGGTGACACAAGGTTCTAAGTGTAATGGAACCTAAGTAGAGTGAAAACGGGACCCATGAGAGCACAATATGCAAGCCTCGCAAAATCTCGAGACTTGAGGCTTCAGGGTCCGGACCACATAGATGAAGACCGGACCGCACGGCTGAAGACCGGTCCTCACAAATAGAGACCGGACCTCAGGCACGCAGCAAACAAAAATCGGCTAAGTCCTAAAAATCCTGCTCTCGGGATCCGTGTGAGTTACGGAGAAGCCTCAAGGATCTATCTAGATTGTATCAAACAACACCTAGAGGGGGGTGAATAGGTGTAAAGGCCAAAACCACAATTCTCGATGCGTTAAAAAAGTAAATGCGGAAAATAAAAAACACACCGAGATTTACGTGGGAAAACTCCAACTCGGAGTAAAAAACCCACGGGACCAACACGCGAATAACAATCCACTAAGAGAAAAGATTACAAGGTGATTACCGACTCCACGGACTTAACCTCTCTTAACCTCCTATGAATTTCCGCGCACGCCGCCGCGTTGTCCACGTCCGTGTCCACGAACGCCACGTCCCGAATCCACGAAACGCCACCACTTCGAATCCACGAAGCTTCTATCACGCCGAATCCACGACGCCGACCATGAACAATATCATGAGTATGGTGATCCTTCGCTTAGGAGTATCGTAGAAAACCGATGAAGAAAACTCCAAGCGAAACGTAGATCAAATCGACATATAGAGAAGAAATTACTATATTTTGATTTGACCTAAAAGAGGCTATGATGTAGAAAATAGGTTTTAGATGAATTCCTAGCCTCTAGGGTTTCTCAAACATGTATATTAATGAAGCACACAGAGTTAGAGAACCCTAAGAACCTATTTATAGACTTTAGAATCAATTAGATTCCAATTAGAGAAAAATCAGATTTTTTACGCCTTGTACTGGTACAAAACTTAGGGCATTACCGGTAATGTAATGACAGAAGATTTTTCCTGCGAAGGGCCATTACCGGTAACAGATTGATGGCTATACCGGTATAACAACTTTTCTTGTACCAGTACAAAACCAAATTTATACCGGTATAACTTTGTATTTTCGCTGATTTTTCACTTTTCGGAAACTACAAAGTTCCGATACAATTCCTAATCCGTTATTCAATGATTTTATGATTCTAATGCCTATAACTAAGTATGAATCACCATATTATGAATTAAAACCTTACCTGGATGTCGTGATTCACATTGTGAGCCAATTCCTCTTTCTTCGAAGTCTTTGATTCTTTGACGATCTTTGATCCGCTCCGATCCTTCAAGACTCCGACTCAATTCACGAAACTTGCCAATACAAAATCCTTAACAATCTCCCCCTTTGGCAATTTCGTGACAAAACATAAAAGCTCACTAAAATTACATCATAAAAGAAAAACGAAGTTCAATGTCATCACCAAAACATCAAACTTCTCGCATGTAATCCAAATACAATTTGAAACTCAAAAATACATCAACAACTCCTAAAACAGACTCTATGACTTAGACGCAACTAGGAGTCTTGAAGTCTTGATTTCCTGAAAAAAAAACAATGATTTAAAAAACAAAGTATGTAATATGCAAGAATACTTTTACTTCCCCTTTGTTCTTTTTGTTCTTTACTCCAACTTCCTTTGTTCTCTCCTTCTGCCTCTTTGATCATGTCTCCCCCTTTGTATATGCATCTCCCCCTTTATATATGCACCAAAAAAACTTCTTCCTCTGTACCTGTACTCTGTACTTGTACTACATTACTACATTCTCCCCCTTTTTGTCAAAAATTGCCAAAAAGAAACAGAAACAGAGAGAAAAACAACTAAACCGAGAGTAGTCAAATCATAGTTACAGACCTAGATGCATAAGAAAACAAAGTAAAGAGAAAAACATCAAGCAATAAGCATAAAGAAACTAGACATAATCCTAAGATAAGCAGTAAAGGACGAGGTAGAAATCACTCAGTCGCCTCGTCGCCGTCATCGTCTCCTCCAGCGGGAGATCCAGAACCGCCAGCAACTGGAGCATCCGTCGGTGGATGAAGGAAGGGCTGTCGAGAGGTCGATCGCTGATAAGCAGTAGACTGGGGAAAGATGTCGTCGTGTCTGCACCCCATCTTCTCCAAAATCCGCTTGATTCCCTTCTCAAGGCGTTTGAAGCCTTTCTTCAATGAACCGACCTCATGATGGAGAATAGTGACATCATGAAGAAGAGAGTCCAAAGTGACTGCTCCCCCTGAGCTCGATGATCCAGCACGCTCTGGACGCTCTGGCCGTCGTGACGGTGCAGGTGAAGGCGGAGAAGGTGCAGCTGTGCTTGATGCAGCATACGGTGGAGGTCCCTTGGTCTGTTGAAAAGTCTTCAATGTACTTACAGATTTCGCCCAAGTGACTGCATCAATCGGCCCAAGTCCATAATCGTACTTCTGACACGTAGTATCCACTCCATTCGCTTGAAGAATGCGCATGATCATCAAAGGAAACGGTAGTAACTCGCGTCGCAATGCAGTCTGAATGACGTGAACCATCCTCTGCCAGATAAGAAATGGAATGTTCATGTTCAATCCACGAGCCTGCTCAGGGTGACCAAGAAGATATAGCAACATAAGTCGATCCCACCGGATCCTCTTGGTTCCAATCGTAGGCTGAACATTGTAGCACATGATCAACGACAGCAAGTGATACTCCGGGCGTAAATCCTTCGACTCAACAACTGAGCGATCGGTGCAAACTCCTGGCTTGCAAGTTGCTCCAATCACTGTATCCCAGTCGGTAGAAGACTGTAGCGGCCCGGCAGTGTAGTGGAGTCCTGATACATCAACAACCATGCCCAAGAGGTGTCCAATATCATGCGGAGTGACAGTCATCCTCTTTCCACGCACTGAGGTCTCAAAAACATAGGTCTCTTTCTCTTCATCCTCAGCAAGTACGACGCCTCTCATATAGAACTCCCGAATGAGCTCCACGCAGAACGGTGTACGAGCTCCTACATTACCAACAGGCTCTATAGGGGCTCTCAAAAGAAGACGTCCAAACTCGGGAACCCGCTCGCAAGGTCCGGAGGCCGACATGTCGCTCAGCTATGCACGATCGAGCAGAATAAATGCGAGCTCTCTCAGGAGGAACCTCGGCAATCCTCTTGGCTCATCGCTCCCTGGTAGCACCACCTCCTCGCGATGACTCACCAGCAATGCCTTTTCCCTTGTCGAGACGGAAAACAGGCTCCTCAGCTTCTTCCTCTTCTTCTTCTTCAGCCTCCTCGGCCTGATAGTCGGGGTCCGATCCCTCCGACTCCTCAGCTTGGCGAGTCCGTTTGGAAGTCTCTCTACTTCCTCTACTACGTCCTCCCTCTAGCACCCATGAGCACCAAGTACAAGAACCAGTGAAAAAGCCATTTTCCTACACGTGAAAAAACCTCACATGAACACATTTTTGAAAAAATTCTCTAAAAATTGTGAAAAATTCATAAGTAATTCCAGAATAAATAATAATGCAATAACAAGCTTGAATAATGCAGAAAATTTCATCAGATTTGGCACATTTTCAAAAATTCCGAAATTCCACCAATATTGAACCCTAGAACGTAAATCTGTAAAAAATAACAGATTTTAATGTGTTCTAAGTGTTTTAGATGCAAGATCTTGTGTCCAATAACCGATTTTCAGCAAAAAATCGCATCAAAAAGGAACGAAAACAGAGATCAAACAATTTTTCCGAAATTCCATTAATATAGAAACCTAGAACATAGATCTGCGAAAAATATCGAATTTAAACTAGTTCTAAGTGTTCTAAATGCAAGATAATAAGTTCAGATAGTGAATTACAGCAAAAAATTGCATCAAAAACGAGTAATAACAGAGATCGAACTCGTCCGGGAATATTCAAAAAAATGCAAAAATCGGGTTTGATCTTTAAATCCGAGCATAATACCTGTTAATCTTGAGGGAAATCGAGTAGATCTGCAAGAGAAGTGCTCTGGGGATTTTTAGAGAGAGAAAAAACACGGTTTGAATGAGTGTAGAGAGAGAAAAGTGAATCCTTACCGGTATTATATCGCGCGGCTATAGTGTTCTGTACCGGTATGGGATGAATCTGTACCGGTACAGATACACAGTATTTCGAAGAATACCCTTTTTCTCCCAAAAATTCTCCAAAAATAAATTAATTTCATAAAAATTACTGATTTTACTTCAAAAATTATTATAATGAAAATAATATATTATTTGATTTTAGAACACATCAAAACATCAAAAATTTGATATTAAAGAAAATCTAACATTTTTGAAAACATCGCAATGCAAATTGATGAAAAATAATTTTTGAAAATTCGTCAAATTTGACACCAATTTGTCGCAATTTGTTCAAAATAGAGATTTAACTAAGAATACCGGGGAGTGGCTCTTTAAGCATCTTTTTTCAAACTAACACCTTATATCATCGAAAATTTCTAAAATATTCAATTTTCAACCTTTTCGGTTAATCAATAAATTTCTCATGTGGTAGCTTCACACACGTACCGGACGACCGGGGTGGTAGCTCTTTCCTACATGTGGTGGTAGTTTTTACACTCCTTTCGGATGTAACTCTTTTCACATCTTTTTACATAGGAGTTTCTTCCTTTTTTTTCAATTTTTTTTTAATATATCAAACTCCCTCTCAATTAGACAATCTCACAATTGAAAAAGATTTTGACGAATTTTAGTCAATTAAGAAAATATTCATCAATTATATTCATCATTCCCAACCAAGATGAATTTAAAAATCAAGAGATTAAAAATAATTTCAAAATTTTGATGAAATTATGTGTAAAGAAATCACATATTAAATTATCGTCAAAATGATAACAAGTGGAGTAAAAACGATAATTAATATGAATCTAATTCAATTTGAATTAACTTTAAAATACCGGTTAATTCTCTTTGAAAAACCTTTAATCTCTCTCCAATTTAAAATTCTCAACACTCTCTTTTCTCAAAAACTTTCAATCAAAATTAACTCCCCGAAAATCTTTCCTTAAAGACGATTTTCAAACAAACGAGTTTAAAGTACCGAAAAACGCTCTAAATATATAATGCAATGCATGAAAATATAAAATATGCACCAATCAAAGCATTAAATAACTGAAAATAAATTAAGACGAGGAGCAAGGAAAGATATCACCTTTCCGGATCCAAACTTGTCGAATTTTTCGTTGCTTTGACTTGTCGACGTGAGGCTTGACTTCTTTCAACCTTTGTTCAACCGATGATTGTTTCGATGCTTGGTTCTTCGGTTGATATTGACGTTGAGGCTTAGACTTCCGGTTTGGTTGCGATACTCGACTAATTTGATTTTTCTTTTGATTCCGTGGGGGAAGTCGAGTAGTGAATACTAATTTAGATTTCGATGTTGCCGATCGATTATCCGTTGTCTTGTTCGGGCAACCATTTTTGATGTGTCCCTTGACGCCGCATCGGTGACACACCTTCTCTTTAAATGTAGTTGAGACTTTCGAAGTTGATGTAGAAGCCTTCTCAACATATGTCCTTTCGTATTCGAGGCCCAACTTGTTCGTTTGACCTAACCCAAGCATGTTATCCAACTTTTTCGAAGCCGAGGAAAATTGTTGAAGATCCGATTTGAGTTGATGAACTTGCTTGGTTAACACTTGATTGGATGTGCAGGTTTCCTTAAATTGTTGCTCCAAAAATCCAATCTTATCCAAATAAGATTTGATCGTTAAATCCGCTTCTTCTAGCTTCTTTTGGAGGACCGAATTGATATTCAAAGTTGATTCCGTTCCTCCTCAAGAGCTTCATGATCCTCATATTGTTGTTATCTTCTTCAATCTCCAACAACCGACTTTCCAACTTCTTATTGAATTTGGCCATTTTTAGCGATTCAACAAGAAGTTGATTGTATGCTTCCGCAATATCCTAGTCGTTTGCCTCCTCCTCGCTTTCGCCATTCTCGCTCGAAGATTCATGCGAAGAAAGAGAAACATTAGAATTAGAAACAATTGAAGATAAACAAGCAACATTAGTCAAAGAGGAATTAGTAAATAGAGCCATATGATCCTTTTCATCATCAATTGGCGATGAATCACCCGAAGTTGAATCATCCCAAGTCTTTGCTTGCAATGCCTTTTGTTTATACGTCTTCTTTGAAGGACAATCCGTTGCGATATGGCCGTAGCCTCTACACTTGAAGCATTGGATTTCCCCTTCAAATTCATCTTTTTCATTCGAAGACTTTGCAAGTTTTTTATCTTTCAATTTAGAATTAGAAGAAGGTTTAGAAAAGGATTTTCGCTTCGAAGATGAAGTATTGTTCTTTCGGAAGTTCCGTCGGAATTTCTTCGTGAGTAGCGCCAATTGATGTTCAAAATCCGCAAGCGTAATATTTCCGTCGGATCCGTGTCGTCGTCTTCTTCCTTTGTTGATTTGAGTGCAATCCCTGTGCTTTTAGAAAAAGACTTGGAAGAAGATTGATTAGTAGGAAAAGTCATCTCATACGTTTGTAACGCGCCTACTAATTTTTCGACTTTCATCTCGTCCGGATGCTTAACCGTTTCGATCGCGGCAACCTTTGCCCGAAAACGTTCCGCAAGAGTTCGAAGAATTTTTCTAACAACTTTTGACTCCGGGATTTTCTCTCCCAAGTTAGCGCATGTGTTCACGACGTCTTGTAGACGCGTATAGTACTCGGTAAAGGTCTCGTTTTCGTCCATAGAAATCGAATCAAATTTTCTTGTAAGCATTTGTAATTTTTGGACCTTTACTAAGCTAGTTCCTTCATGCGTAACTTGTAGAGTATCCCATATTTCCTTCGCGGTACTACAAGCCGAAACACGAGTAAATTCGGTTTGCGACAAGGCATTGAATAAAGCGTTTATGCCCTTGCCGTTAAACGAAGATCTCTCGTTTTCATCTTTCGTCCACTTGGTCCGTGGTTTCGGGACGGTAGCATTATCGACCACTTCGGTAGGATGTTTCCATCCGATTTCTACCGCTTGCCATACCCGCTCATCGATCGCAATTAGAAAAGCTCTCATGCGAACTTTCCAATAGGCATAATTCGTGCCGTCGAAGAGCGGTGGTCGATTGATGTTACCGCCTTCGCCATTAGATAACAATATATCTAGATCCCGCTCTGATACCAATTGTGAGTTACGGAGAAGCCCCAAGGATCTATCTAGATTGTATCAAACAACACCTAGAGGGGGGTGAATAGGTGTAAAGGCCAAAGACCACAATTCTCGATGCGTTAAAAAAGTAAATGCGGAAAATAAAAAGCACACCGAGATTTACGTGGGAAAACTCCAACTCGGAGTAAAAAACCCACGAGACCAATACGTGAATAACAATCCACTAAGAGAAAAGATTACAAGGTGATTACCGACTCCACGGACTTAACCTCTCTTAACCTCCTATGAATCTCCGCACACGCCGCCGCGTTGTCCACGTCCGTGTCCACGAACGCCACGTCCCGAATCCACGAAACGCCACCACTTCGAATCCACGAGGCTTCTATCACGCCGAATCCACGACGCCGACCATGAACAATATCATTAGTATGGTGATCCTTCGCTTAGAAGTATCGTAGAAAACCGATGAAGAAAACTCCAAGCGAAACGTAGATCAAATCGACATATAGAGAAGAAATTACTATGTCTCGATTTGACCTAAAAGAGGCTATGATGTAGAAAATAGGTTTTAGATGAATTCCTAGTCTCTAGGGTTTCTCAAACATGTATATTAATGAAGCACACGGAGTTAGAGAACCCTAAGAACCTATTTATAGACTTTAGAATCAATTAGATTCGGATTAGAGAAAAATCAGATTTTTTACACCTTGTACCGGTACAAAACTTAAGGCATTACCGGTAATGTAATGACGGAAGATTTTTCCTGCGAAGGGCCATTACGATAGCAGTTGATGGCTATACCGGTATAGCAACTTTTCTTGTCTAGGTACAAAACCAAATTTATCTTGGTATAACTTTGTATTTTTTGATTTTTCACTTTTCGAAAACTACAAAGTTAGATACAATTCCTAATCCGTTATTCAGATTTTATGATTCTAATGCCTATAACTAAGTATGAATCACCATATTATGAATTAAAACCTTATCTGGACGTCGTGATTCACATTGTGAGCCAATTCCTCTTTCTTCGAAGTCTTTGATTCTTTAACGATCTTTGATCCGCTCCGATCCTTCAAGACTTCGACTCAATTCACGAAACTTGCCAATACAAAATCCTTAACAATCCGGACTTGAGGCTGAAGACCGGACCCCATAGACCGGTCTCCATGAGCAAGACCGGTCTTGGATTGCGTAGAGGCTGAAAATTGGCTAAGTCCTAGAATGGTTGCTCTCGGGATCCGGACTCCATGACCAAGACCGGTCTTAGAGCCCGAAAAATGCCCAGTCTGGGCAGATTGCGAATTTTGAGATTGGAGGGCTTTTTGGCAATTGTCACAACACTATATGCAGCCCACACCTCCCTCTCTCATAGCCATTTCACTCCCAACCCTCTCCCTCTCATTTTCCTCTTTCTCTCTCTAGAAAACATCTCCTAGAGCTTGGAGAAGTAGGAGAAGGAGCTTGGAGAAGGACACAAGGAGGATTTTGGAGCTTGAAGAAGACCTAGAAGATCTCCTACAAGGTGGAGCTTAGACCAAGGTATGGTTTTCATGGGAAACCTAGGTTAAGGTTTGGGTTTTTGGTTGTAGTGAGCTAGGTTTTGGCCGCCTTTTTGAGTAGAAATGGTTTAGATGGTTCTAGATGAACTCTAAGAGGATTAACAAGTTTTCTTTTGCTTGCTTTAGAAATCAAAACCTAGGGTTTCACATAGGGCTTGGTAGAGCACCCAATTTTGGGGCTTTTGAACATAGGGGTTCTAGGGTCGAATTGACCTTGTAGAAACCTAATTGGGAGTATCTTCGATGCGTGGGACAACTCCGTTTATTTAAACGAAAAGCCTATCTATGAGCTACTATGTAAACTGGCAAGATCGGGGGTCAGTTTAATGCGCAGGTGGTAAACTAGGTATCGGTTGGGCACGAAACTCGAACCACAACCCATCCATAATATTTAGTGGTGGGTGGTGCATTCCAAGGACATCGGACTTCCTTCTATGTCTAAGTGTCATGTTTGAGCATACTATAAATTGAACATAATCCATAGTAGGGTTAATTATATGCATGTACTGTATTTTGTGAGTTCAAAATGCATGAGAGTTAATTGTATGATATTGTAGTGGTAAAGAACAAAGAACCCTATGTATGGATGCTAAAGAACAAGAATCTAGTTAACTTAGTGAACTATTATGACTTCGGACATGAACATAGAGAACAAGTGTGACAATGACAAGTCTAGAATATTTAGACAACAAGTATGGCATCATTGACAAGAACAAGAACAAGTAGAGTACTTGACCTTAGTAGAGTCTTGAGATTGACATTATGACAAATACAACCTTAGAGTTAAGGGTCATATGAACATAGTCTCCTTGAAGTCAAGGAATGAATTGAGAATTGTAATCCTTAAAGTTAAGGTTAGATCATACTCACCATATAGTCATTGCTCGAGGGCGGTAGCTCCCCCTCGGGCGATGTGCTCCGGAGTTGTCATCACTGGGTGTAGCGAGTATCTCCCCAGAGGACGGTCCCGTCGGGTCGCAGCGAGTATCTCCCCAATAGTAGGGATTTGAGTTGGTTGAGTTTGTTGAGGGCGAAACCTACGGGTTAGCTAAGAGATTGGGTATTGGACTATGATTTTGCATTTAGCATGCGTTTTCTCTCGAGCATATTATCGTTTACTTTCAGGCATATTAGCTGCATTTGCTAGTTGGTTACTATCTTACCTTTTCTTCTATTATGCCTGAATTAGACCTAGTGGGAAAGTCGGCGTGGTTGGTTGCCGAACCCACTGGAAACTTCGTTGTAGTTCTCACCCCATTATCTCCACAGGGCCGGGACCGAGTGAGCCGGCCGAGGACCGCGGTAAGGGCATCGCGCCCTAGGTAGAGACCGCCCGAGATGCTTTATTTTTATAGTCGCATTTTCCTTTTATATATCATCTTTTGTATTTAATGATTATAGTTGTTAACTTTCAATATTGTAAAAGTTCCATTTTGAGGTAAATGTGATGTAAGAAAGAAATGATGCAAAGAATGTAAAGACATTAAAGGTTTTAAAAAATTCAAAGTTGTAAAGATATTTACATATATGTGATTTCAATTAATCATAGTACTTATATGTTTCAGTTTAGTACTTTCACTTTGGTTATTGCTTGTCTTCGTGCAAGCCGTTCGTGTATGCTTCCGCATATGTGAAATTTTTATACTCTATCTGTACTTGTTGAGCCTTGGGCGGGCAGGGGAGGCTCTGTCCGTTCGGCGTCTGTTTGACGCTCTCGAACCGGCCAAATGGATCGGACTCGGGGCGTGACAGATAAGATGGTATCAGAGAGGTATAAAGCCAAAAGTGAAAGCTTAGAATGGACCTAGGGGCCATTAGGAATGGAAAGACCTTAAGGTTTAAGAAAATGTGAGTGACGTTGAACAAGTATAGCGAAAGCATATGATTGGGTTAATGTTCTTATGACTCTAATATGATTAGGGATTAACTTCAAGTTGTTATTGGTTTTATATTCCTTGTGTTATGATCGGCGGCCGACGACATGATACTGTGGAATGAGAATAAATATGCTTAGTTGCTTTCGCCGAATTGGGTATGTTCGAGTACGGGTTTAAAGTATTGATGTAAATTGCTTCATTTCAGAAAGCAATGGCACCTCGTGGTCGACCCCGAACAAGGTCGATGCCTGAGGAACCGAGTGCGGCTCCTGCGCAACCCGTAGCGACTCGCAACGGGGGGCTTCAGGAGCAGATGGCCGCGCTTATTGGCGTAGTGCGGCAGCAGGCGTAGTCCATTCGGGCTCAAGGAGAGCAAATACGACGGCTTCAGGAGACCCTGGAGTAGCAGCAGGCGACAGCCCAAGCGGGGGTTGAACCTCCTACACCCCTGCTAGGATGCCGATCGTGGACGGGTGCGGTGGCGGCGGATCTAGTCGCGGCCGTCCAGTCACGGTGGTACAGGCCGGATCGGGGACTTCATACCCCGGTAATGCGGCGAATGACGAGGAGCGGGAGCGCGTGTTGGCGGCGCTCATTAAGTTCATGAAGTTCAAACCACCTATCTTCGAGGGAGGAGTGGTGGAGCCGGAGGTGGTGGAGTCTTGGATCGACTCCCTAGAGACGCTCTTCGAGGATTTCAACACCACGAAGAAAGACAAGGTGTACTTCGCCTCGCATTGCCTCGACAAGGCGACGAAGGCATGGTGGAAGCGGATAAAGCGGGATCGGTCACCCGACTTACCGCCTATGATGTGGGAGGAGTTCAGAAGAGCGGTGTTCGCGAACTACTTCCCCAACTCGGTGAAGCGAAAGATCTAAGAAAAGTTCCGCAAGCTGAGGCAGGGAGACCGCTCGGTGGCGGACTACGAGCAGGAGTTCTCCCACATCATCGACTGTTTCCCGGACATTGTACGTGATGATCGGGACCGGGCCGATTGGTTCTTGTGAGGACTCTGGCCTAGAATTTTTGAAGCAGTGCAACTTTTCTAGCTCACGACCTTTGCGGAGGTCTTCGATCGAGCTCTGTACGCGGAGCACAGTAGCGCCTACGCGCGGGAAAGGCGCGAGGCCATGGCAGAGAATAAGGAGAAAGGCAAGAAGCGGGCAGCGGGCGGTGCCGGGGGCCGGCCTAACGCGAAGAAACCACCTCAGTATCCCCGACAGCAGGCGAGGAGCGGGAAGCCCTCCTGTTGTGTTATTTGCGGCGGTAACCATCAACCGCCTGCGGGCAGCAAGAGGGAAAATGCTACAGGTGCGGTTAGCCTAGGCACATGATTCGGGAGTGCCCGAGCTGGGGATCGTCTGCACCGTCAGCAGCATCAACCCCTTCTATCCCGAGACAGCTGATAGGGTTGCCACCCCCTATGGCGGCTGGACGCTCATCGTCATCACGTCAGCCGGAGGCATCGAGGGCACCGAGTGGGCGGGTTTTTGCCACTCAGGTGGAGGAGCCGATTCCAGCTCCCGACGACATCGTGGCAGGTATTATCTCTATAAATGGCACTAGAGCTCAGGCTATATTCGATACCGGTGCATCGCATTCATTTATAGGTGCATCGTTCGCTAAAGCTCATGACTTAGAGATTGTGCATGACGACGAGGGTTGGAGTATTACTTCTCCCGGGCATTCATATAGAGTCTATGACAAGTGTCCGGTATGTCCGGTTCGGATAGGTGATTGGGTCATGCTGATAGATATGCTAGCGTTAAACCAAATGTGGTCATTCGACGTGATATTGGGACTTGATTGGCTTTCCAAATATTATGCGGTCATCGACTGCGAGAGGAAGGTGATCACTTTCCGTGAGCCTAATCAAGAAGAAATGATGTACCGAGCGTGTAAGGACGCACGCTTTGCGGCGATCATATCCACGGCTAGAGCTAGGAAAATGATTAAGGGTGGGTGCAAAGCCTACTTGGCGACCATCGTGGACGGCCGAAAGGAACACCCGGACCTAGAGGGCATTCGGGTGGTGTCCGAGTACCCGGATGTGTTTCCGGCAGAGTTACCGAGATTACCACCGGACCGGAAAGTTGAGTTCGTCATTGACTTAGTTCCCGGGGCGGCGCCAGTTTCGAAGGCTCCGTATAGAATGGCACAGGTGGAGCTAAAGGAGCTTAAGGCACAGTTGGAAGACTTGCTCGATAAAGGTTTCGTGAGGCCGAGCGTGTCTCCGTGGGGAGCTCCGGTGCTATTCGTTAAAAAGAAGGATGGCACGCTTCGGCGCTGCGTGGATTACCGTGAGTTGAACAAGGTCACGGTGAAGAACAAGTACCCATTGCCAAGGATTGACGACTTGTTCGATCAATTGCAAGGGTCAAAGGTGTATTCGAAGATAGACCTTCAATCGGGGTATCATCAATTGAAGATACGGCCCAAGGATGTGCACAAAACGGCGTACCGTACGCGGTATGGCCACTACGAGTTCAGGGTAATGTCATTCGGGCTTACTAATGCCCCGGCGGCATTTATGGACCTAATGAATCGTGTCTTTCGTCTGTTATTGGACCGATGCGTCGTGGTCTTCATTGACAACGTGTTGGTATATTCTCGGACCGAGAAAGAACACGAGGAGCATCTAAGGCTCGTCTTGGAAATACTCCGAAAAGAGAAATTATATGCCAAGTTGAAGAAATGTGAATTTTGGCTTTCGAAGGTCACTTTTCTAGGACACGCAATTTCGGGTGAAGGCATTTCGGTGGATCCGAAGAAAGTAGAGGCAATTAAGGATTGGTCTCGCCCGACGAGCGTAACGGAAATCCGCAGTTTTCTTGGACTTGCGGGTTACTATCGGCAGTTTGTGGAGGGGTTTTCTAAAATAACCACTCAGCTAACGCGCCTCACTCACAAGGGTGTCAAGTATGTTTCGAGCGAAGATTGCAATCGGAGCCTCAAAGAGTTAAAGGAGAGGTTGACGACGACCCCGGTGCTTGCTTTACCGACGCCAAGGGAGACGTATGTCATGTATAGTGATGCTTCCTACGTCGGACTCGGGTGTGTTTTGATGCAGAATGGGCGAGTCATTGTATATGCTTCGCACCAATTGAAGCCTTATGAGAAGAACTACCCGATTCACGATTTGGAGTTAGCCGCGGTGATTTTCACGCTAAAATTTTGGAGGCATTACTTGAATGGTGAACATTGCGAAATCTACACGGACCACAAGAGTCTAAAGTATTTGTTCACCCAAAAGGAGCTTAATATACGACAACGACGGTGGTTGGAGTTATTAAGGACTATGACGTCACAATCTTATACCACCCCAGGAAGGCTAATGTCGTAGCCGATGCGCTGAGTAGGAAATCGGGAGAAAACTTAGCTGCAGCGATTACACCCCAACCGTTGTTGCAAAAGGAGATGCAACGGCTTGGATTGGAAGTAGTGGCGCCGGGAGTGCCAGCTACACTTGCCACCTTGGTGGTGCAACCGACCTTATTGGAGAGGATCAAGGAGTTGCAAGCCTCCGACGAATATCTCCAGAAGGTGTGCGGTGAGGTAGAGAACGGTAGTGCCAAAGATTTTGGCATTGGGACGAATGGCACACTTCGATTCCGAAATCGTTGGTGTGTGCCTAAGAACAAGGGTCTCCGCAGGGCGATTATGCAAGAAGCGCATCAATCACCTTATAGTATCCACACGGGCGGCACCAAAATGTATCAAGATTTAAAGTTGCAATATTGGTGGCCAGGCATGAAGAAAGACATTGGGGAGTTTATTGCGCAATATTTTACTTGCCAACAAATAAAAGCGGAGCGGCGATTTTCGGCGGGGAAACTACAAAGTTTACCTATACCCGTTTGGAAATGGAAAAATATAGCCATGGACTTTGTGACTGGGTTGCCTCGATCTCAAGGAGGACACGACGTCATTTGGGTCATAGTAGACCGGTTGACAAAGTCGGCACATTTCCTACCGATTCATATTACTTGGTCGGGGGACAAGTTGGCTCAAGTTTATATTGATGAGATTGTGAGACTTCACGGGGTATCGGCGTCTATTGTATCGGATCGAGACCCGAGGTTCACTTCTCACTTTTGGAGGAGCCGGCAGGAGGCATTGGGCACACGGCTTGACTTTAGCACGGCATTTCATCCTCAAAGTGATGGTCAATCGGAGAGGACGATACAAATACTTGAGGACATGCTTCGAGCGTGTGTACTAGACTATAAGGGCAATTGGCATGATCATCTACCAATGGCAGAATTCGCATACAACAATAGTTATCAAGAAAGTATCGCGATGGCGCCATTTGAGACCCTTTATGGAAGGAAGTGTCGCTCTCCAATTCATTGGAGCGATGTGGGCGAGAAAGCGACTCTCGGCCCCGATGTAGTGCGGGAGGCGAAGGAGAAAGTTCGCCTTGCCCGCCAACGACTTGCGACGGCGCAATCTCAGCAAAAGAGTTATGCCGACCAACGACGGAAGGATATCGAGTTCGCTGTTGGCGACCATGTCTTCTTAAAGATATCGCCAACGCGGGGAGTTAAACGATTTGGAGTCTGGGGGAAACTAAGTCCCCGGTATCTGGGACCATTTGAGGTTTTGGAGCGGGTTGGCGCGGTGGCCTACAGGGTAGCATTACCACCGAGGCTTGCGGGAGTTCATGATGTGTTCCATGTATCCAACCTCCGTAAGTATGTCCATGACCCCGAGCATATTCTCTCGTTCGAACCGTCGGAGATTCAAGAGGATATAAGCTATGAGGAGTTCCCGGCTTATATTATCGATCGGGAAGAAAGAAAGCTACGGAGCCGAAGAATTCCGCATGTTAAAGTCCGTTGGAGCAACCACAATGACCGGGAGGCTACGTGGCAGCTCGAAAGCGTGATGCGGGAGCGTTACCCCTATCTATTCAACAATATGGATTAAGGTATGAATCTAGATTATAAGTAAGTTTCGCGGATGAAACTAATCTTAAGGGGTGGAGAATGTAACGACCCACATCCTCGTAGAATGTGCCGAGTTCCGTCGAAATGTGCGGGACGCGGAGTGAGTCAGGTGACACAAGGTTCTAAGTGTAATGGAACCTAAGTAGAGTGAAAACGGGACCCACGAGAGCACAATATGCAAGCCTGGAAAAATCTCCAGACCTGAGGCTTCTGGGTCCGGACCTCACAGATGAAGACCGGACCGCACGGCTAAAGACCGGTCCTCACAAGTGGAGACCGGACCTCAGGTACGCAGCAGACAAAAATCGCCTATGTACTGAAAATCCTACTCTTAGGATCCGGACTTGAGGCTGAAGACCGGACCCCAGAGACCGGTCTTGGATTGCGCAAAGGTTGAAAATTGGCTAAGTCCCAGAATGGCTGCTCTCGGGATCCGGACTCCATGACCAAGACCGGTCTCAGAGCCCGAAAAATGCCCAGTCTTGGCAGATTGCAAATTTTTGAGATTGGAGGGCTTTTTGGCAACTGTCACAATACTATATGCAGCCTACACCTCCCTTTCTCAAAGCCATTTCACTCCCAACCCTCTTCCTCTCATTTCCCTCTTTCTCTCTCTAGAAAACATCTCCTAGAGCTTGGAGAAGTAGGAGAAGGAGCTTGGAGAAGGACACAAGGAGGGTTTTGGAGCTTGAAGAAGACCTAGAAGCTCTCCTACAAGGTGGAGCTTAGACCAAGGTATGGTTTTCATGGAAAACCTAGGTTAAGGTTTGGATTTTTGGTTGTAGTGAGCTAGGTTTTGGCCTCCTCTTTGAGTAGAAAACCTAGTTGGAGCTTGGAGCTCCATGGAAGCCATGAGAGCTCAAGTGCTCTCATGGTGGATCATTAGGGTTTCAAGTAGAAACCCTAGAAATGGTTTAGATGGTTCTAGATGAACTCTAAGAGGATTAATAAGCTTTCTTTTGCTTGCTTTAGAGATCAAAACCTAGGGTTTCACATAGGGCTTGGTAGAGCACTCAAATTTGGGGCTTTTGAACATAGGGTTTCTAGGGTCGAATTAACCTTGTAGAAATCTAATTGGGAGTATCCCCGACGCGTAGGACAACTCCGTTTATTTAAACAAAAGGCCTTTCTATGAGTACTATGTAAACTGGCATGATCCGGGCTCTGTTTAACGCGCAGGTGGTAAACTAGGTATCGGTTGGGCACAAAACTCGAACCACAACCCATCCATAATATTTAGAGGTGGGTGGTGCATTCCAAGGATATCAGACTTCCTTCTATGTCTAAGTGTCATGTTTGAGCATACTATAAATTGAGCATAATGCATAGAAGGGTTAATTATATGCTTATACTGTATTTTGTGAGTTCAAAATGCATGAGAGTTAATTGTATGATATTGTAGTGGTAAAGAACAAAGAACCCTATGTATGCATGCTAAAGAACAAGAATCTAGTGAACTTAGTGAACTATTACGACTTCGGACATGAACATAGAGAACAAGTGTGACAATGACAAGTCTAGAATATTTAGACAACAAGTATGGCATCATTGACAAGAACAAGAACAAGTACTTGACCTTAGCAGAGTCTTGAGATTGACATTATGACAAATACAACCTTAGAGTTAAGGGTCATATGAACATAGTCTCCTTGAAGTCAAGGAATGAATTGAGAATTATAATCCTTGAAGTTAAGGATAGATCGTACTCACCATATAGTCCTTGGTCGAGGGCGGTAGCTCCCCCTCGGACGATGTGCTCCGGAGTTGTCATCACTGGGTGTAGCGAGTATCTCCCTAGAGGATGGTCCCGTCGGGTCGCAGCGAGTATCTCCCCGATAGTAGGTGTCATGCCCCGAGACCGCTACCAATTTGGTCCGATTTTGGCACGCCGACCAGGCGCCGAACGGACAGCACCTCCTCTGTCCGCCCAAGGCTCCACAACCAAGTCATATACAAAGAATTGCCCAGAACATTAAATTCTATAACAGACATGACAGGACGATGCACCAGAAGGTGCGATAGCAATAAGGGCAAGATACAAGTATTTCATACAAGTAATATAAAGAGAAAAGAGTCTTTCTATTACAACCATTCACCATTGTTTACATTCAATTACATTCTTTGTCTCAAAATGAATATACATGTGGTTTTCCCAAAATACATAAGTCCTTCATTCCCAAAATGTACATTGTCTTCTTTGAACATAAA
Source organism: Aechmea fasciata (assembly GCA_025177825.1). Taxonomy (NCBI): domain Eukaryota; kingdom Viridiplantae; phylum Streptophyta; class Magnoliopsida; order Poales; family Bromeliaceae; genus Aechmea; species Aechmea fasciata. Next base: position 6,786,970 of record CM045939.1, read on the forward strand.
ACTATACCAAAATGAAGAAGGCGCTAATGCAAGTAGGTGGCTACTATCAACTAGGCCGCAATGCCCTTGCCACGATCCTCACCGGTCACCCGCGAGCTAGCACCTGTAATATAGTGGGGTGAGAACTAACTTGCTTAATTCCCAATGGGCTCGGCCACCGACCCCACCGATCTCCCCACTAGATCTAAGCAGGCATAAGCAGATAGATAGATATTTATCTTAAAACAGTAAATGCTGTAAGTAAAGCATAATAATAGAAATGCAATAACTACTATGCCTGTAACAACAAGGTAAGAGTAAATGTTCTAGCCATGTAACCGCTAACATGCTAATATAACTCTATCCAGTATGTTTGCAATTCTATTATGCTCAATATGTACTTTTGTACCCAATTTCATAACTCCTTTGAGTTTATTACCCAATCCTTAGCTGGCCCGTAGGCGCGCCGACGACTCACCACTCAACCCGTCTATGAAGGGGGACTCGAACCACCCGAGGGGTTGTCTGCGGGGACCCCACATAGGCTATCCCTTGGGACCCAAAATATGCGATCCCAATCGAATCACGTGCCAAGACCTCCGAAGACTCGCACTACAAGTGTGGAGCGACCACCACGAGCGCTGAACAGACTGTGTGAGTAAGATCTCATCCTCCACTTTGGAGGGCATCCAACACAGGGGAATCATGCATAAGTGTTCTCTAACACTATGTCTCAATATCATTGTCATCAAGTTGTTTACTTGGATCACATGTCACTAGTGTCTCTACACTATGTCATAATGTCAATCATCAAGTTCTATATGTGGGTTACGGGGAAGCCCCAAGGATCTATCTAGATTGTATCAACCAACACCTAGAGGGGGGTGAATAGGTGTATCGGCCGAAAAACACAAATTCTCGATGCTTTAAAAATAAATGCGGAAAATAAAAAAGCACACTGAGATTTACGTGGGAAAACTCCAAACTCGGAGTAAAAAACCCACGGGACCAACACGCGAATACCAATCCACTAAAAGAAAAGATTACAAGGTGATTACCGACTCCACGGACTTAACCTCTCTAACTCTCTTATGGATCTCCGCGCACTCCACCGAGTTGTCCACGATCACGTCCGAATCCACGAACGCCCACGTTCCGAATCCACGAAACGCCTTGCTCCGAATCCACGAAGTCTTCAATACGCCGAATCCACGACGCCACGCTCCGAGTCCACGAAGTCTTCAATCACGCCGAATCCACGACGCCATCATGAATAGAATCATGAATATGGTGATCCTTCGTTGGAGTATCGATGAAAACCGAAGAAGAAAACTCCAAACGAATCGTAGATCAAATCGACATATAGAGTAAGAATTACTATGTCTCGATTTGACCTAAAAGAGGCTATCTAGTAGAAAATAGGTTTTGAAAGAATTCCTAGCCTCTAGGGTTTCTCAAACATGTATTATGATGAAGTATATCCAAGAGAACCCTAAGAACCTATTTATAGACTTTAGAATCAATTAGATTCGGATTAGAGAAAAATCAGAATTTTACATATCTGTAACGGTACAGGAATGAACTGGTTACCGGTTCCACAAGGACGGAAGATTATTTTTCGAAGCCTTGGAACCGGTAATGGGATTGATGGCTATACCGGTATAGCAACTTTTCCCATACCGGTACAACATCTTTTCCCATACCGGTATAACTTTGTATTTTTGCTGATTTTCCATTTTTCGAAAACTACAAAGTTCCGATACAGTTTCTAATCCGTTATACAATGATTTTATGATTCTAATGCCTATAACTAAGTATGAATCACCATAACATGAATTAAAAACTTACCTAGGCATCGTGATTCTCATCGTGAGCCAATTCCTTTTTCTTCGAAGTCTTTGATTCTTCACCGTTCTTCGATCCGCTCCGATCCTTCAAGACTCCGACTCAATTCACGAAACTTGCCAACACAAAATCCTTAACAATCTCCCCGTTTGGCAATTTCGTGACAAAACACAAAAGCTCACTAAAATTACATCATAAAGAGAAACGAAGTTCAATGTCATCACCAAAACATTAAACTTCTCGCGTGTAGTCCAAATACAATATGAAATCCAAAAGTACATCAAAAACTCCTAAAACAAACTCTATGACTTAGACGCAACTAGGAGTCTTGAAGTCTTGATTTCGCAAAACAATTACAAAATAAAATAGAAGATCAAAACATTAGTCAATCACCAATTAATGTCTTTGTTCTCATCTTCGCCCCCTTTTTGTCCTTGGTCCTTTAACTTTTCTATCGTTTCAACTTTTCTTTCGTACACAACTATCTCCTTCTCCCTCCTTAAAATCATCATGTCTCCCCCTTCGTGTATGCATCATGAATATCTCCTCCCTTCTTACCTGTTTAGCATTCAGTTATTCTTCCCCTTTTTGTCAAAAATTGCCAAAAAGAAACAGTAAGTAGAGAGAAAAAGACTAAGAAAAAGAGAGTAAGCACATCATAGTTACAGACCAAGATGCATAAGAAAAGAGAAAACATCAAGTACTAGGCAAAGGTAAACTAAACATAATCCTAAGAAAAGCAGTAAAAATCAACAGGAGAAAGAAGTCGAGTCAAAAGTCACTCAGTATCCTCGTCATCATCGTCATCTCCTCTAGCAGAGATCCAACCGGCAGTTGTCCGGTCCGACACTGTGCAGAACGGTCGTTGAGACACGTATCGCTGATAGGATGAGGTCTGTGGACATATATCATCATGTCGACATCCCATCTTCTCAAGGATCCTCTTCATTCCTTTCTCGAGACTCTTGAATCCCTTCTTTAGAAAACTCACTTCCTTCGTGAGTTCACCCATGTCACGATGAAGTGTGTCCAAAGTGATCGCGCCTCCGACCTAGAGGACCCCGCAGCGGTGCACGCTCCGCTCGTCGTGACGGTGGAGGTGGAGAAGGTACAAAGACTACTCGATGCCGCAGGTGGAGCTCCTTGGTCCGCCGAAAAGTCTTCAAGGTGCTCGCGTACTTTGCCCAAGTCACCGCATCAATCGGCCCAAGTCCGTAGTCATACTTATCGCACCTTGTGTCTACGCCGTGTCCCCGTAAAATCCGATCGATAAGCAAAGGAAACGGTAGTAGCTCCCGCCGCATCGATGATCGGATAACATGAACCATTCGCTGCCAGATAAGGAATGGTATGTTAATGTTTAATCCAAGGCTCTGCTCAGGGTGACCAAGAAGAAACAATAATAACAAACGATCCCAGCGAAGCCTCTTGGTCCCAATAGTTGGCTGGACGTTGTAGCACAGAATCAAAGAAAGCAAGTGATACTCAGGGCGCAAATCCTTTGATTCCACAACTGCCCGATCCGTGCGAACGCCCGGCTTGCAGACTGCTTCAACCACAGTCTCCCAATGTGTCGAGGACTGGAATGTCCCAGTAGTATAATGTAGTCCAGTCGTGTCAACATACATCCCTAGAATCTCTCCAATCTCGTGAGGAGTGACCGTCGTCTCGTCCACGCACCGACGTCTCAAATACATAAGTCCTCTCTTCATCCTCTCGCGAGAATTACACCACGCAGTAGAACTCCCGAATGAGTTCCACGCAAAGGTGTGCGAGCCGCTACCGTCCAACGTGCTCAATAGGTGCTCTTCGCATCGCCGCCTAAACTCAGAACCCGCTCGCTCAGTCCTTGAAGACTACATGCCGCTCCGCTAGGCACGATCGCACCGAGTAAGCACGAGCCCTCTCAGGAGGAACCTCGGCTATCCTCTTGGCTCGCCGCTCCCTGGTAGCACCACCTCCTCGCGATGACTCACCAGCAATGCCTTTTCCCTTGTCGGGACGGGAAACAGGCTCCTCAGCATCTTCTTCTTCTTCTTCAACCTCCTCAGCTCCCTCGACCTGATAGTCGGGATCAGATCCTTCGGACTCCTCAGCTTGGCGAGTCCGCTTGGAAGTCTCTCTACTTCCTCTACTACGTCCTCGACGACCTCCAGCAGCCATGAGCACCAGAAGTACAAGAACCAGTGAAAAAGCCATTTTCCTACACATGAAAAACCTCACATGAACACATTTTTGAAAAAATTCTCTAAAAATTATGAAAAATTCACAAATAATTCAAGAATAAATAATAAAGCAATAACGAACTTGAATCATGTAGAAAATTTCATCAAATTTGGCACATTTTCAAAAATCCCGAAATTCTACCAATATTGAACCCTAGAACGTAAATGTAAAAATAACGGATTTTAATGTGATCTAAGTGTTTTAGATGCAAGATCTTGTGTCCAATAGCCGATTTTCAGCAAAAAATCGCATCAAAAAGGAATGAAAACAGAGATCAAACAATTTTCCCGAAGTTCCATTAATATAGAAACCTAGAACATAGATCTGCGAAAAATATCGAATTTAAACTAGTTCTAAGTGTTCTAAATGCAAGATAATAAGTTCAGATAGTGAATTACAGCAAAAAATTGCATAAAAAACGAGTAATAACAGAGATCGAACACTTGTCCCGGAATATTCAGAAAATATGCAAAAATCGGGTTTGATCTTAGGTCCAAGCTAAAATACCTGTTGTTTGAGGGGAAACGTGCGATCCGAAAGAGAAGAGGCTCGGGTTTTTAGTTTTTAGAGAGAGAGAGCGCGTTTTGAATGAGTGTAGAGAGTGGAAAAAGGAATCGTTACCGGTGTTATATCGCGGGCTACAGTAATTTGTACCGGTATGGGATGAATCTGTACCGGTACAGATCAACAGTAAATCGAAAAATAGCCTTTTTTCATTTAAAAATTCATAAAAATCAAATTAATTTCAGAAAAATTAATGATTTGACGTCAAAAATTATTATGATGATAGTAAAATATTCTATGATTTCAAATGACATCATATCATCAAAATTTGATATTAAGAACAATCAAAATTGTTTAAATCATCAAGATGCGAATTGATAAATAATAATTTTCTAGAAATTTGTCATAATTGACACCAATTTGTCGCAACCCGTTCAAAATAGAGATTTAACTAATATAGCACCGGGGGTGGCTCTTTGAGCATCTTTTTCTTCAAAACTATCACCTTATATCACCGAAAAATTCTAAAATATTCATTTTTTTTTTTAACCGTTTCCGGTTTTTCTCATAATTTCTCATGTGGTAGTTTCACACACGTACCGGACGACCGGGGTGGTAGCTCTTTCCTACATGTGGTGGTAGTTTTCACACTCCTTTCGGATGTAACTCTTTCCACATCTTTTAAACTAAGGAGTTTCTTCCCTTTTTTTTAAATAAAACAAACTCCCCCTCAATTAGACAATCTCACAATTGAAAATAATTTTGACGAATCTTAGTCAATTAGAAAATATCCATCAATTATATTCAACATTCACTACCAAGATGGATTAAATACAAAGTGATTAAAATTAATTTCAAAATTTTGATGAAGGTATGTAAAAAGAAATCACATAATAAATTATCGTCAAAATAATGAAAAGTGAAGTAAAATCAATAATTAATATGAATTTAATTCAAATTGAATTGACTTTAAATACCGGTTAATTCTCTTTGAAAAACCTTTAATCTCTCTACTTTAAAAAGTTTCAATCATTGCCGCTCTCAAAACTTTTTAAAAAATCCCCTTTACCTTTCCTCAAAGACGATATTCAAACAAAAGAAAAACAAGCATAAAAAATATTCAATAAGTACCAAAAATCGTCTAAGCATATAATGCAATGAATAAAAATAAGAAATATGCACCTATCAAAGCATTACATAACCGAAAAACAAGTTAAGAAGAATAACAAGGAAAGATATCACCTTTCCGAATCCACACTTGTCGGATCTTTCGTTGTCTTTGCTTGTCGACGTTAGGTTTGATTTGCCTTGAATTTGCATCAACCGTTAATTGTTTCGATGCTTGGTTCTTCGGTTGATATTGACGTTGAGGCTTAGACTTCCGGTTTGCACGAGGTACTCGACCCAATTGATATCCTATTTGATTTCGGGGGAAGTCTAGTTGTAGAAGGTGCCAAAATATTTTTCTTATCCTTGTTCGGGCAATTCTTCTTGATGTGTCCTTTGATGCCGCACCTGACACACCTTCTCTTTTGAAATTGTTGAGACTTTAGTAGTTGACTTTTGATTCCTTTCTTCATATATCCGTTCGTATCCGATGCCAAGTTTATTCGTTTGACCTAACCCAAGCATGTTATCCAACTTTTTCGAACCCGAAGAGAATTGTTGAATGTCCGACTTGAGTTGATAAACTTGCTTGGTTAACACTTGATTGGATGTGTAGGTTTCCTTAAATTGTTGCTCCAAAAATCCAATCTTATCCAAATAAGATTTGATCGTTAATTCCGTTTCTTCTAGCTTCTTTTGGAGGACCGAATTGTTATTTAAAATCGATTTCCGTTCCTCCTCAAGAGCTTCATTCATGATCCTCATATTGTTGTTGTCCTCTTCAATTTCCAACAATCGACTTTCCAACTTCTTATTGAATTTAGCCATCTTCCGTGATTCAACAAGAAGTTGATTGTATGATTCCGCTATATCCTCGTCGTTTGCTTCCTCCTCGCTTTCGCCATTCTCGCTCGACGATTCATGCGAAGAAATAGAAACATTAGAATTAGTATCAATAGAGGATAAACAAATAGCATTAGAGGAAGGCAAAGAAGACTTAGAAATTAAAGCAATATGATCCTTTTCTTCATCACTTGGCGATGATTCACTCGAAGAAGAATCATCCCAAGTTTTTGCTTGCAAAGCTTTTAGTTTATATGTCTTCTTTGAAGGACAATCCGTTGCAATATGGCCGTAGCCTCTACACTTGAAGCATTGGATTTCCCCTTCAAATTCATCTTTTTCATTCGAAGACTTTGCAAGTTTTTTATCTTTCGATTTAGAATTAGAAGGAGGTTTAGAAAAGGATTTTTTCTTCGAAGATGAAGCATTGTTCTTTCGGAAGTTCCGTCGGAATTTCTTCGTGAGGAGCGCCAATTGATGTTCAAAATCCGCAAGCGTAATATTCTCGTCGGAATCCGTGTCGTCGTCTTCTTCCTTTGTTGGTTTGAGTGCCATCCCTGTGCTTTTAGAAAAAGACTTGGAAGAAGATTGATTAGTAGGAAAAGTCATGTCATACGTTTGTAATGCGCCTACTAACTCTTCGACTTTCATCTCATCCGGATGCTTAACCGTTTCGATCGCGGCAACCTTTGCCCGAAAACGCTCCGGAAGAGTTCGAAGAATTTTTCTAATGACTTTTGACTCCGGGATTTTCTCTCCCAAGTTAGCGCATGTATTTACAACATCTTGTAGACGCGTATAGTACTCGGTAAAGGTCTCATTTTCGTCCATAGAAATCGAATCGAATTTGCTAGTAAGCATTTGTAATTTTTGGACCTTTACTAAGCTTGTTCCTTCATGCGTAACTTGTAGAGTATCCCAAATCACTTTCGCGGTTTCACAAGCCGACACGCGAGTAAACTCCGTTTGCGACAAGGCATTAAATAAAGCGTTTACGCCTTGCCGTTAAACGAAGATGCCTCGTTTTCATCTTTCGTCCACTTGTCTCGTGGTTTAGGCTTCTCAACATCATCGACCCTTTCGGTTGGAGGTTTCCATCCGAACTCAATGGCTTTCCACACCCGCTCATCGATTGCAATTAGAAAAGCTCTCATGCGAGCTTTCCAATAGGCATAATTCGTGCCGTCGAAAAGCGGAGGTCGATTAATGTTACCGCCTTCGGCCATTAGATATCAATATATCTAGATCCCGCTCTGATACCAATTGTGGGTTACGGGTAAGCCCCAAGGATCTATCTAGATTGTATCAACCAACACCTAGAGGGGGGTGAATAGGTGTATCGGCCGAAAAACACAAATTCTCGATGCTTTAAAAATAAATGCGGAAAATAAAAAAGCACACCGAGATTTACGTGGGAAAACTCCAAACTCGGAGTAAAAAACCCACGGGACCAACACGCGAATACCAATCCACTAAAAGAAAAGATTACAAGGTGATTACCGACTCCACGGACTTAACCTCTCTAACTCTCTTATGGATCTCCGCGCACTCCACCGAGTTGTCCACGATCACGTCCGAATCCACGAACGCCCACGTTCCGAATCCACGAAACGCCTTGCTCCGAATCCACGAAGTCTTCAATACGCCGAATCCACGACGCCACGCTCCGAGTCCACGAAGTCTTCAATCACGCCGAATCCACGACGCCATCATGAATAGAATCATGAATATGGTGATCCTTCGTTGGAGTATCGATGAAAACCGAAGAATAAAACTTCAAACGAATCGTAGATCAAATCGACATATAGAGTAAGAATTACTATGTCTCGATTTGACCTAAAAGAGGCTATCTAGTAGAAAATAGGTTTTGAAAGAATTCCTAGCCTCTAGGGTTTCTCAAACATGTATTATGATGAAGTATATCCAGTTAGAGAACTCTAAGAACCTATTTATAGACTTTAGAATCAATTAGATTCGGATTAGAGAAAAATCAGATTTTTACCTATCTGTACAGGTACAAACTTGAACTGGTTACCGGTTCCACAAGGACGGAAGATTATTTTTCGAAGCTTTGGAACCGGTAATGGGATTGATGGCTATACCGGTATAGCAACTTTTCCCATACCGGTACAACATCTTTTCCCATACCGGTATAACTTTGTATTTTTTGCTGATTTTCCATTTTTCGAAAACTACAAAGTTCCGATACAGTTTCTAATCCGTTATACAATGATTTTATGATTCTAATGCCTATAACTAAGTATGAATCACCATAACATGAATTAAAAACTTATCTAGGCATCGTGATTCTCATCGTGAGCCAATTCCTTTTTCTTCGAAGTCTTTGATTCTTCACCGTTCTTCGATCCGCTCCGATCCTTCAAGACTCCGACTCAATTCACGAAACTTGCCAACACAAAATCCTTAACACTATACTTGGTTCACATATCTCTAGTATTCTTTACACTAAGTTGTAATGCAATGACGTTCGTCAAGTTGTCTATTTAGTTCTCATGTCACTAGTGTCTCTATACATTATGTCATAATGTCAATCATCAAGTTCTATGCTTGGTTCACATATGTCTCTAGTTGTCAATCATGCAAGACTAAGTCACAGTTCACTTGTCTCTAGGATTCAATGTCATCATACTCATTCCCATGCCTCTTATATCCAAATGCCAAGCCTATAATGCCGCACAATAAAGAAGCATGTAAGAATAGTAAAGTAGCTACACAACCCTAACATGCATGAAAACTATACATATATAAGTTTATATGCAATATGACCAACAAAACTCTTAGACATAAAAGGTAGCCCGACGGCTTCGGAATGACACCCCCCACCTTTTGGGATGTTCCTCGAAGCAACAACGCCGCTTTCGTTGCCTCAAATCTCTACTTTGACTCCCCGGGCTAATTTCGAAGCTGTAAGCCTATGTTTGGCTCGGATCACTTAAACCGTTCGTCGGATCGACGAACCGTCGCTTCCCACGCGTTCGTGTACCTAACAATATGTTAGATATGAAGTTAAAAGAGATCAAAACCCCATATTTCGAAAAACCCTAATTTGAGCCGCTAGGGTTCCACAAAAATTGTTCCTAGAAGATTTAGATCACCCTAGGAAAAGCTACCATGAAAGCTCTTAAAGCTTACCTCGAGTGGAAGCTCCAAGGGAGGAGAGGAAACGAAGAAGATGATGCTAGGCTTGCTCCTAGCTTGATCCTCCTCCAAATCCTTCACCCCTTCTCCTTCTTTCTCCTTCTCCTTCTTCTTTCTAGAGAGAGAGAGGGAGAGTGTGTTTGTGTGTGAGTGAGGGAAATAACAGTGAGAGAGGGAGGAAATCCCTCTATAGCCCCTCTATTGTAACAAGATGCCAATAGGCCTCTCAACATTCCAATCCATACACTGCCCCTCTCTGGGCAGTTCTCATCAGCCAAGACCGGTCCCCACTTTGGATGTCCGGTCTTGAGCTGCAAAAAACCCTCAGGCCAGATTTCCAGCTTGCGGGATCCGGTCTTCAGGGAATGTCCGGTCTCTGGGATGTCCGGTCCCTATGAGATGTCCGGATCCCGTAAGCACATTTCGCATAGATGGCCTCTAGGCCATTTTCCACCCTCACTGGGACCGGTCCTCAGGACCATGTCTGGTCTCGGGATGTCCGGTCTTCAGCCAATGTCTGGATCCTGAGAGCACAACTAGCGCTGATGGTCTTCAGGCCATTTGCCACTTGCACTGAGACCGGACCTCACGGCCCATGTCCGGTCTCCCCTGGCCAGAACTGTAGAATGGTGCAGTTTACACCATTCGCTTCCGAGATCCACTCTAATGCGTTTTTTGACTTAGAGTCAACTTCGAACTTTCCGACTTTCACCATTTCGACACTTAGTCGATTCTAAACGTGGTGCAACTCTTTGATTTCGAGAATTCACATCCTTACATCCTCCCCGTCTTAAAAAGAGTTTCGTCCTCGAAACGAACCCTTATATCAAACTTAAACTTAAATTCATACCTCACTCCACGAATAGATGAGGATGATGCGTTTTCATCTCGCTCTCGAGCTCCCAAGTGGCTTCACGATCGTCGTGATTACTCCACCGGACTCTAACATAAGGAATCTCGCGATTCCGCAACTTGCACACCCCCCGAGCAATAATTGCCACCGAAAACTCTTCGTAGCTCAAGTCCTCTTGAAGCTCCGGCGGTTCAAACATCATAGCGTGTTCGGGATTGTGGACATACTTCCGAAGGTTGGAAATGTAAAACACGTTGTGAACGTCCGCTAACTGCGGCGGCAATGCAATCCGATATGCTACCGCTCCAATACGTTCCAACACTTCTAACGGCCCAATATATCGAGGACTTAATTTCCTCGAACTCCAAATCGCCTCACGCCTCTCATAGGTGAAACTTTCAAGAACACGCGGTCTCCTATCGCGAATTCCAATTCTCTTCGGCTTATTCGCATAGCTCTGTTGCCTCGATTGCGCCGTAAGCATCCGTTGGCGAGCGAGGCGAACTTTCTCTTTTGCCTCCCGCAACACTTCGGGACCAACCACAGCCCATTCACCTACATCGCCCCAGTGTACAGGAGATCGGCACTTCCGCCCGTAGAGGACCTCAAACGGTGCCATCTCCACACTAGCTTGGTAACTATTATTGTAGGCGAACTCGGCCATTGGTAAATACTTGGCCCAACCTCCTTTATAGTCAATGACACACGCCCGCAGCATATCCTCCAGAATCTGAATAGTCCTCTCTGACTGTCCATCTGTCTGAGGGTGAAATGCGGTACTAAACTCGAGTCGTGTGCCAAGGGCTTCCTGTAGGCTCTTCCAGAAATGTGAGGTGAATCGGGGATCTCGATCTGATACAATCGACTTCGGCACCCAATGCAATCTGACCACCTCATCTAGATATACCTGCGCCAACTTCTCGCCCGACCAAGTAGTATGGATCGGTAAGAAGTGCGCAAACTTCGACATATGGTCCACAATTACCCAAATCGCGTCGTGGCCGCCCGTCGAACGAGGTAATCCAACCACGAAATCCATCGCGATGTCTTACCACTTCCAAACTGTGATAGGTAGGCTCTGAAGCTTCCCCGCTGGGTATCGGCGCTCTGCCTTTACTTGCTGACATACCAAACATTGTGCCACATAGCGCCCAATGTCATCTTTCATCCCCGGCCACCAGTATTGCACTTTCAAGTCCTTATACATTTTGGTGCCGCCCGGGTGAATACTATAAGGAGCCTGATGAGCTTCCTCCAAAATCAGCTTTCGGACTTCTTCATTCTCGGGTACACACCACCGGTTGCGGAACCGGATTGCACCCTCGGCATCTATGGTGAAGTCGCCACCACGTTCGCTCTCAATGTCGCGCTACACCTTTTGGAGATTAGGGTCCGCAAATTGAAGACTCTTGATCCGCTCCAACAAGGTCGGTATAACAATAAGAGCCGATAACATAGCCGGGACTTCTGGAGCTACTATCTCAGATTTAGCCGTTTCATTTCCAAGCAGAAAGGATCCTGAGCCGTAACTTTAAGCGCAAGATTCTCTACCGACTTTCTGCTAAGAGCATCGGCGACCACATTCGCCTTCCCGGGGTGGTAAAGGATCGAGACATCATAATCCTTTAATAACTCCAATCACCGCCGTTGGCGCATGTTCAGCTCCTTTTACGTGAACAGATATTTTAGACTTTTGTGGTCCGTGTATATTTCGCAACGCGCGCTATACAAATAGTGCCTCCACAACTTAAGAGCAAATATCACCGCGGCTAACTCTAAGTCATGGATAGGGTAGTTCTTCTCATAGCTTTTCAGCTGACGGGACGCATATGCGATCACCTTCCCGCTTTGCATTAGAACACACCCCAAGCCTAAATAAGACGCGTCGCTATAAACCACGAAGTCTTCGCTTTGCACCGACAACGCAAGCACCGGAGTCGAAGTCAATCTATCCTTCAACTCTTGGAAACTCTGGTCGCACTCGTCGCTCCAAATGAACTTGGTGACTTTCTGGGTTAGACGGGTAAGTGGAATTACAATTTTCGAGAAACCTTCCACAAACCGCCTATAATAGCTCGCTAAGCCCACAAAACTTCGGACTTCCGTGACTATAAGGACTCGAAACTGCGAAGCGTAAAACTGGACTGTGATCCAAATTGATCAAAGTCGAGTTTTGGATGCTTTAAAGAGGTCTAAAGCATTGGACAAGTCGAAAGTGCATTGACGTGGACCCTCGAAATCGATCTGGTACATAATCTGCAAAGGTGCAGATTATGCACCCAGGTGAGGTTGGCGTCGTGCTGGTGGCCGATGTGCAGGGGCAGGGTTGCCTAATGCCGGACTTAGTGTACAGCGTGTATAGTGCTCGAGTGGAGGTACTCGTGGAGTGCGGTGTTGATTCAGCCGGGGGAGTGTGTAGGCAGTAGCACCGTAGCATTGCTAGGTGTGAAGCGTGCCTGGAACAAATCGTAGGGCTGATGGCTCGCACTGGGTGCCTAGGAGCTGATAATGACGTGTGTTGCTCGGGTGAGCATGCCGTTTGAGACAACAGTTGTGAGTACTGCTCGAGGACGATCCGTGCCTGGACCACTCGTGGACTGTGGAGCTTGGGCCCACGTGGGCAGGCGCAGTCAGCTGTGAGTCACAGTGGCCCGGGGTAGGGCAGAGTTTTGGACAGGACGGTAGTCTGAGCTTAGACCCAGGAACGTGGGATGCCACGTGTTGGATCGTGAGATCGAGGATACACCAAGTGTGTATTGACCCAACCCGAGGATCTGTAGTGGTTTGGGGTCTTGTCTACTCCTGGTGGGAGTGTGTGCGAATTCCTAAATGAGAATTTCGCCAGGAAGTGATAATTAGGTCTATGTTGGTGAGCGAGAGACGCTAGGCGTAGTTGCGATGGGTTTAAGCGGTAGACCTACGTAAAGTTGGTGGCATTTGTCTCACCTATGGAAATCGAGGATCGGTAAGTCCAATAACTCTATTAATGAGTTTGGCTTAGATTCACGAACCGAGTGTTCGTGCGAGCTCGTTGTGATGACGAAGTCGAGTGGACGCGGCTTGTGATATCAAGGGATGAAATGCTCTCGTGAGATGTTGAGCTGATGGATAGCCACGAGAAATAAGGAATAATGCTCTTTTGAGAATTGGAAAATTTGAGATGTGCCGGAGTGTGCCATCTCGTGATGGAGTTATGATCCGCTTGGGATTAGAGCACTTGTGATTGGCTGATGCACCGAAGATATTGCTTATAAGCAGTGCCGGTGATCGAATCGGAGTGAACTTTTTCGATTGGATGAGAAGCGCAAAGAGAAGCCCTTTGTATGCCAGTAATGCACTTTCGGCGTTACGTTTAGTAAGTGTGAGTGAATTTGGTCTCACACCCTTTGTAGTGTGCCTTTGGATGGTTTCGATAAGTGGAAGGCCACTCCGAGATGGAAATGTGCATTGGAATCCCCGATTGCTCGATAAATCGAGTTAGAGTATGAATTGGGTTGAAGTGAGTTAGTTTCGAGGACGAAACTTCTTTTAAGGAGGGGAGGATGTAAGGACTCGAAACTGCGAAGCGTAAAACTGGACTGTGATCCAAATTGATCAAAGTCGAGTTTGGGATGCTTTAAAGAGGTCTAAAGCATTGGACAAGTCGAAAATGCATCGACGTGGACCCTCGAAATCGATCTAGTACATAATCTGCAAAGGTGCAGATTATGCACCTGGAGACCGGTCCCCACATTTGGAGACCGGATCCCACGGACCTAGAGACCGGACATAGGGGTATGTCCGGATCCCGCAAGCCGGGAGGATGGCGCGAGGGCCTTGTGGTCCGGTCTTGATGGCCAGGTCTGGAGCCCAGAGGCTTTGCGCAGGAGGAGGGTGCTCTCGGGTTCGGGACAATGAGCAAGGTCCGGACCCTTGGGGACCGGACATGGAGGGATGTCCGGACCCAGTGCCCAAAAATGCCCAGTGAAGGGCTGTTCCAAAGGGGTTCAAGTGAAGGGTATTTTGGTAATTTCATACATGAGAAGGCTAAATAGACTTGCTCTCTTCCTCTCCTTCTCATTACTTGCAGCCTAAGCAAACAAGCAAGGCTCCTCTCTCTCTCTTAATCGAAAGAAGGAAAGAAGGAGAAAAAGAAGAAGAGAAGGAAGAAGTAGAAGGAGTGGAAGAAGAAGCTTGGGAGTGAGATTTCTCTCCCTTGGGCCTTCCTCTTCGTCAAGTAGAGATCTTCTTGAGGTAAGCTTTGGTTTTCTAAAGCTTAGTTGTTCTAGGGTTTTCTTAAGTAACCTTAGAATTAGGGTTTAGGGCTTAGTTGTTCTAGGGTTTTCTTAAGTAACCTTAGAATTGGGTTTTGGTGACCTCTAGAACTCTAGCTAGTTGCTAGAAGCAAGATTCTAGAGATCGTGCAGCTATTTTGCCGAAGTTGTGAGCTAGGGCTCCAAAATGCGAATTTGTTAATGATTAGGGTTTGATCTAGTTTAACCCTATGTTTATGATGGTTTTAGGCTCACGAGCGCTCCCGCGAAAACAGATAGCGATTTCGACGAGCGAGTACAGAGGAATCGAGCCGGCAGCTTAATTGGGGTTCAAATCGCCGTAGAGTGCGGCGAAGCTTTCGGAAATTCGGCGAAGTGCGCCGGTGGAGTCTACACGATATTAGAAGGTGGGGGGTGTCCATCCCGAAGCAGCTGGGCTGCTCCCTATGTCTGTATGTGTATATGTATATAGTATCGATCTAGTGTAAATTGTCGAGAACAAGTAGGGTAAAGATGCTTCCCTTATTTCATGTATTCTAGCTAGTGTAGCGAGATAGCTTGACACTAGGGTAGAATACATGAATAGAGGTGAACAAGGACATAGAAACCCTAAAGTAGAAAACTTACATGAGTTGGCAAAATTGAAAGACATTCCTTTATTTGCATGTGATTCTAGCTAGTGTAGCGAGGTGAGCTTGACACTAGGGTAGAATACATGAATAAAGGCGAATGATGACATTGAAACTCTAGTGTAAAGAACTTGTATGAGTTTGACAGAACTAAGAACAAATGACAATATAGATCGAGTGGCATCTAGTTGAATGATAACCTAGATCGAGTGGCATCTAGTAGATCGAGTGGCATCTAGTAAATGAGAACATTGACAAATGACATGTTGAACTAGAGTCTAGGTGAACTCTATGCATGATGAACTAGAGGTGATAGTTCTGAGAGTTGTTAACCTTAGTTGATAGGGTATCCTCAGTTGGCGAGGATTGGATCATACTCACGCAGTCTGTTTGAGCTTGTGGTGGTCGCACCACACTAGCGGCACTCCGAGTTGTCACACGAGCGGGGTAGCTCACCGGGTGGGATACGAGCGGGGTAGCTCCTCACCCATTGGACTAGGAGGTGAGTCGGGCGAAGGGCGGGGTAGCTCTTCACCTGTGAGATTTGAGCGGGGTAGCTCTTTACCTATGAGATCTGGGTAGGGCGAAAGGCGGGGTAGCTCTTCACCTGTGAGATTTGAGCGGGGTAGCTCGTCACCTGTGAGATTTGAGATATCAGTCGAGGCGAAGGGCGGGGTAGCTCTTCACCTCTTCACCTACTAGATTTGTAGTGTGAGTTGAGGGCGCACCTTGAGGGTAAGCCAAGAGATTGAATAAAGACAAGAATATGTTTCCTGATAAACATAGTAATGTGATAGTTTCTTTTATGCGATACTTAACATGTTTACTTATGTTGTTAAGCATAGTAGAGATATTGATAGCATGCTTTACTGCTTTCCGTATAAATATCTATCTGTTGCATACCTATGCCCGTATGGACCTAGTGGGGAGATCGGTGGAGTCGGCGGCCGAACCAACTGGGAACTAAGGAAGTTAGTTCTCACCCCACCACTATTGCAGGGCATAGCGCGGGTACCCAGGGAGAGGATCGTGGTAAGGGCCTAGCGTCGTCACGCCCGAAGACCGCTACCAATTTAACGGAATAGGCGCCGAACGGACAACACCTCCCCTGTCCGCCCAAGGCTCAACAACAAGTGATGTACAAAGAATTGCCCAGGATATCAATTCTACATCATACATGACAGGAAAACTGCACCTAAAGGTGCGAACAACAATAAGAGCAAGATACAAGTATTTCATACAAGTAATATAAAGAGAGAAGAGTCTATCTATTACAACCATTCAACATTTGTTTACAATCTTTAACATCAATTACATTCTTTTCCCAAAATACATAAGTCTTTACATATCCCAAAATATGTTAAGGATTTTGTGTTGGCAAGTTTCGTGAGTTGAGTCGGAGTCTTGAAGGATTGGAGCGGATCGAAGATGGTCGAAGAATCCTAGACTTCGAAGAAAAGAGACATGTTGAATCACGACGTCAAGGTAAGTGTTTAATTCATGTTATGGTGATTCATACTTAGTTATAGGCATTAGAATCATAAAATCATTGTATAACGGATTAGAAATTGTATCGGAACTTTGTAGTTTTCGAAAAGTGAAATTTCAACAAAAATACAAAGTTATACCTATAAAATTGGTTTTGTACCGGTACAAAAAGTTGCTATACCGGTATAGCCATCAATCCGTTACCGGTAATGGCCCTTCGCAAAAAAATCTTCCGTCATTGCATTACCGGAAATGGCCCTGTTTTTGTACCGGTACAAGAAGGTAAAAATCTGATTTTTCTCTAATCCGAATCTAATTGATTCTAAAGTCTATAAATAGGTTCTTAGGGTTCTCTAATTGCGGGTACTTCATCATAATACATGTTTGAGAAACCCTAGAGGCTAGGAATTCCTTCAAAACCTATTTTCTACTAAATAGCCTCTTTTAGGTCAAATCGAGACATAGTAAATCCTACTCTATATGTCGATTTGATCTACGATTCGTTTGGTGTTTTCTTCTTTTCATCGATACTCCAACGAAGGATCACCATATTCATGATTCTATTCATGGTGGCGTCGTGGATTCGGCGTGATTGAAGACTTCGTGGATTCGGAGCGTGGCGTCGTGGATTCGGCGTGTTGAAGACTTCGTGGATTCGAAGCGGAGGCGTTTCGTGGATTCGGAACGTGGCGTTCGTGGATTCGGGCGTGATCGTGGACAACTCGGTGGAGTGCGCGGAGATCCATAAGAGAGTTAGAGAGGTTAAGTCCGTGGAGTCGGTAATCACCTTGTAATCTTTTCTTTTAGTGGATTGTTATTCGCGTGTTGGTCCCGTGGGTTTTTTACTCCGAGTTTGGAGTTTTCCCACGTAAATCTCGGTGTGTTTTTAATTTCCGCATTTATTTTTTAAAGCATCGAGAATTGTGGTTTTTGGCCGTTACACCTATTCACCCCCCCTCTAGGTGATTAGATACGATCTAGATAGATCCTTGGGGCTTCCCGTAACTTTCAATTGGTATCAGAGCGGGATCTAGATATATTGATATCTAATGGCCGAAGGCGGTAACATTAATCGACCTCCGCTTTTCGACGGCACGAATTATGCCTATTGGAAAGTTCGCATGAGAGCTTTTCTAATTGCAATCGAAGAGCGGGTGTGGAAATCAATTGAGTTCGGATGGAAACCTCCAACCGAAAAGGTCGATAATGTTGAGAAGCCTAAACCACGAGACAAGTGGACAAAAGATGAAAACGAGGCATCTTCGTTTAACGGCAAGGGCATAAACGCTTTATTTAATGCCTTGTCTCAAACGGAGTTTACTCGCGATTCGGCTTGTGAAACCGCGAAAGAGATTTGGGATACTCTACAAGTTACGCATGAAGGAACAAGCTTAGTAAAGGTCCAAAAATTACAAATGCTTACTAGCAAATTCGATTCGATCTCTATGGACGAAAACGAGACCTTTACCGAGTATTATACGCGTCTACAAGACATAGTAAATACATGCGCTAACTTGGGAGAGAAATCCCGGAGTCAAAAGTCATTAGAAAAATTCTTCGAACTCTTCCGGAACGTTTTAGGGCAAAGGTTGCCGCGATCGAAACGGTTAAGCATCCGGATGAGATGAAAGTCGAAGAATTAGTAGGCGCTTTACAAACGTATGAGATGACTTTTCCTACTAATCAATCTTCTTCCAAGTCTTTTTCTAAAAGCACGGATGGCACTCAAATCATCAAAGGAAGAAGACGACGACACGGATTCCGAGGAGAATATTACGCTTGCGGATTTTGAACATCAACTGGCGCTCCTTACGAAGAAATTCCGACGGAGCTTCCGAAAGAACAATGCTACATCTTCGAAGCGGAAATCTTTTTCTAAACCTTTTTCGAATTCTAAGGATAAGGATAAAAAACTTGCAAAGTCTTCAAAAGAAAAAGATGAATTTGAAGAGGAAATCCAATGCTTCAAGTGCAAAGGCTACGGTCATATAGCAACGGATTGTCCTTCAAAGAAGACATATAAACAAAAAGCTTTGCAAGCAAAAACTTGGGATGATTCTTCTTCGAGTGAATCATCGCCAAGTGATGAAGAAAAGGATCATATTGCTTTAATTTCTAAGTCTTCTTTGCCTTCCTCTAATGCTATTTGTTTATCCTCTATTGCTACTAATTCTAATGTTTCTATTTCTTCGCATGAATCTTCGAGCGAGAATGGCGAAAGCGAGGAGGAAGCAAACGACGAGGATATAGCGGAAGCATATAATCAACTTCTTATTGAATCGCGAAAAATGGCGAAGTTCAATAAGAAGTTGGAGAGTCGTTTGTTGGAGATTGAAGAAGATAACAACAATATGAGGATCATGAATGAAGCTCTTGAGGAGGAACGGGAATCAATTTTGAGTAACAATTCGGACCTCCAAAAGAAGGTAGAAGAGTCGGAATTAACAATGAAATCTTATAGGGATAAGATTGGATTTTTGGAGCAACAATTTAAGGAAGCCTACACATCCAATCAAGTGTTAACCAAGCAAGTTCATCAACTCAAATCGGATCTTCAACAATTTTCCTCGGGTTCGAAAAAGTTGGATAACATGCTCGGGTTAGGTCAAACGAACAAGTTGGGCCTCGGATACGAAAGGACATATGTTGAGAAGGATCAAAAGACGACATCGAAAGTCTCAACAAATTTAAAAGCAAAGGTATGTCACCGATGCGGAGTCAAGGGACATATCAAAAAGAGTTGCCCGAACAAGACAACGAAATCTCAATCGGCACCTTCTTCTATTCGGTATCTCCCACGGAATCAAATAGGAAATCAATTGGGTCGAGTACCTCGTGCAAACCGGGAGACTAAGCCTCAACGTAAATATCAACCGAAGAACCAAGCATCGAGACAATCATCGGTTGAACAAAGGTTGAAAGAAGTCAAGCCTCACGTCGACAAGTCAAAGCAAGGAAAAATTCGACAAGTTTGGATTCGGAAAGGTGATATCTTTCCTTGTTATTCTTCTTAGCTTGTTTTTCGGTTATGTAATGCTTTGATAGGTGTATATTTCCTACTTTTATTCATTGCATTACATGCTTAGGCGATTTTTGGTACTTAGTGAATATTTTTGATGCTTGAGTTTCTTTTGTTTGAAAATCGTCTTTGAGGAAAGGTAAAGGGGAGTTTTTAAAATTTTTGAGAGTGGCAATGATTGAAAATCTTTAAAGTAGAGAGATTAATGGTTTTTCAAAGAGAATTAACCGATTTTTAAAGTCAATTCAAATTGAATTAAATTCATATTAATTATCGATTTTACTTCACTTTTCATTATTTTGACGATAATTTATTATGTGATTTCTTCTTACATACTTTCATCAAAATTTTTGAAATTAATTTTAATCATTTTGTATTTAATCCATCTTGGTAGTGAATGTTGAATATAATTGATGGATATTTTCTAATTGACTAAGATTCGTCAAAATTATTTTCAATTGTGAGATTGTCTAATTGAGGGGGAGTTTGTTTTATTTAAAAAAAAGGAACTCCTTAGTTTAAAAGATGTGGAAAGAGTTACATCCGAAAGGAGTGTGAAAACTACCACCACATGGAGGAAAGAGCTACCACCCTGGCCGTCCTAGACGTGTGTGAAGCTACAACGTGAGAAATTATGAGAAAAACCGAAAAAGTTGAAAAAAATGTGAATATTTTAGAATTTTTCGGTGATACAAGGTGATAGATTGAAAAAGATGCTCAAAGAGCCACCCCCGGTGCTATATTAGTTAAATCTCTATTTTGAACGGGTTGCGACAAATTGGTGTCAATTTGTTAAATTTTTAGAAAATTATTTTTCATCAATTTGCATCTTGATGATTTTAAATTATTTGATTTTTCTTGATTTCAAATTTTGATGATATGATGTCTTTTGAAATCATAGAATATTTTATTTTCTTCATAATAATTTTTGAAGTGAAATCGTAATTTTTATGAAATTAATTTGAATTTTGGAGAATTTTTGAATGAAAAAGGCTATTTTTCGATATTCGATTTTTTATACGGTATAAACTCATCCTATACCGGTACAAAATACGTAGCCGGCGATATAATTACGGAAACCGGCCTTCGATCTCTCTCTACACTCACTCAAAACGCTTCTCTCTCTCTCTCTAAAAATCCCCGCAGCCCTCCTCCTTCTATTCTACACGATTTCCCTCCGTTAACAGGGATTATGCTCGGATTTAAAGATCAAACCCGATTTTTGCATTTTTTTTAATATTCCGGGACAAGAGTTCGATCTCTGTTTTTACCCGTTTTTGATGCAAGTTCTTGCTATAATTCACTATCTGAATCGATTATCTTGCATCTAGAACACCTAGAACACATTAGTTTGCGTTATTTTTGAGATTTACGCTCTAGGTTTCTAAAATATTGGATTTTCAGGGAAAAATTGTTTAATCTCTGTTTTTGTTCCTTTTTGATGCAATTTTTTGTCAGAATCGTGATTGGACATATAATCTTGCTTCTAGAACACTTAGAACACTTTGGAATTCACTGTTTTTTACAGATTTATGTTCTAGGGTTCCTTTTTGGTGGAATTTCGGGATTTTTGAAAATGTGCCAAATTTAATAAAATTTTCTGCATGATTCAAGTTTGTTATTGCTTTATTATTTATTCTTGAATTATTTGTGAATTTTTCACAATTTTTAGAGAATTTTTTCAAAAATGTGTTCATGTGAGGTTTTTCACGTGTAGGACAATGGCTTTTTCGCTCGTACTCGTGCTCTTGGTGCTCATGGCCACAGGTGGTGGTCGCCGTGGTAGTGGAGGCCGACGGAGTGTCTCTAAAAGGACACGTCTTTGGCCGAGAGTCGGAGGGATCGGACCCGACTATCGTGCCGAGGAGGTGAAGAAGAAGAGGAAGAAGGTGAAGAGCTGTTTCCCGTCCCGAGCAAGGGAAAAGGCATTCCGGTGAGTCGTCACGCGGAGGTGGTGCTACCGGGGAGCGTCGAGCCAAGAGGGATGCCGATGTTCCTCTGCGAGAGCTCGAGCTTTCTCTACTCGTTCTTGTATTGCGGAGCGGCACGTCAACTTCAAGGAACTCACCGAAAGGTGTTCCCGAGTTTGGTCGCCTTATGTTGAGAGTCCCCATTGAGCCCGTTGGTCGTGTTCGTGCTCGCTCACCTTCTGCGTGGAGCGGATTAGGGAGTTCTATGTGCGTGGTTTAGTTCTAGGTGAGGGTGAGGAGACAGGCACTTATGTCTTTGAGACTTCTGTGCGAGGAAAGAAGTTGACTGTCACTCCTTATGATATTGGTGAGCTTTTGGGGATGGAGGTTGATACTACTGGACTTCATTATACAGCGGGGCCACTTCAGTCTTCGACGATCGGAGACCGTTGTTGCAGCGACGATCGCAAAGCCGGGCGTTCGGATGCTCGTGCATTATTGGAATCTAAGGATTTGCGCCGAGTATCATCTCCTATCTTTGATCATGTGCTACAATGCTCCGCCTACTATTGGGACAAAGAGCCTTCGCTGGGAACGCTTTGCGTTGCTCTATCTCTTTGGACATCCTGAGCAGGCTCATGGGTTGAACTTGAACATTCCGTTCCTCATTTGGCAGCGAATGGTGCACGTTATTCAGTCTTCTACACGGCGCGATCTACTTCCGTATCCATTGATGATTACTCGGATTTTGCGAGCAAACGGGGTAGATACTGAGTGTGCCAAATATGATTTTGGGCTGGGCTCGATTGATGCGGTGACTTGGGCAAAATCGGTGAGCACTTTGAAGACCTTTCACAGACAAAGTGGAGCTACACCGCATACCGCATCGAGTCCTGCTGTACCTCCTGCACCTCCACCATCGCGACGAGCAGAGCGTGCAGCGCCTGCAGGGTCTTCTAGCTCCACTGGAGTAGTCACTTTGGACTCACTTCATCGTGATGTGGGCGCACTACAGACTGATATGGGTGAGCTGAAGAAGGATATGGGCTTTCTGAAGAAAAGTTTCAAAAGTCTCGAGAAAGGAGTGAAGAGGATCTTGGAGAAGATGGGGTGCACACATGATGATATCTTTCCATCGACCTCAGCCTATCAGCGCTCCGTGTCTCGCCAGCCGTTCCTACCTGGTGTCGGTCCAGAGGCTGGCGGTTCTGGATCTCCTGCTGGAGGAGACGATGATGACGACGAGGCGACTGAGTGATGCCTCGCGCTTTCCTGCTTATCTTTTTTTGAGAAAAGGTAGCAAGCTACCCGCTTCATTCAGTAAGAGGGAATGAACTAAGCGATACAGGTTGGAAACAGCAAAGGTTTCCGGATGGCCAAGGGCCAAAAAAAAAAAAAAAAAAAAACTTAGATAAACGCAGACCACTCGGCCAACAGTAGTCTCAACCTGACTGAGGACTGCAGAACATTGTGGAGCGATGCTCGGAAGATGGTGTTATTTCTTTCTGTCCATACAACCCACCAGATTCCAGCTAGGCGGCATAGGCGTTTAGATCGGAGTGCAGTGTCGGTGGTGTTCCCGGTTTGGGTCCAGAGGTCCCGAACGTCCCCTGGAGTATTGGGCGGTGGGGATTGCCCCTCCGTGGTGAGTAGAAGATAGCGAGTGAAGATGCAGTTGGAAAAGAGATGGTCGCAATTTTCCGAATTGACAGCGCAGAAGACACAATGTTGATCGACCGTGAGCCCTCGAGATAGCAATCTGTCAGCAGTGAGTAATCTTTTCCGGAGCAGTAGCCAGATGAAGGTTTTGATTTTGAGAGGTATTTTCAGTCTCCATATCAGCTGGCTGGCCGGGTCCCTAAGTCCAGAGTCTGAAAGGAAGCTATAGAGCGATTTCACCGTGAACTGATGGGTCGTAGTCCACCTCCAGTTTAGCTTATCGGGTAAGTTTTGCGGACTTATACTTGAGAGCAGGTCTTTGAAGTGAGAGATGTGACTTCGTGTTGCAACCGAGGAAGACGCCGAGTAGCCTTGACAAATGTAGCGCCATCTCCATCCAGTAGAGGTCCAGCACTGGGAGATTCTTGCATTCTTGTGCCTGATGATGGTGAACATGTGTGGGAAAGAGGTACTGAGGGGGGTTTCTCCGACCCAAATGTCGGTCCAAAACCTGATGTTTCTTCCGTCTCCTAACTCGTGGGTTATGCTTCGTTTGAAAACATCCCGGTAGCGTATAACGCTATTCCACCACTGCGAATGTGGAACAAAGGTGCGGCCCTCATGGAGAGGAGATCGTCTGACATAGTAGAGGGCTTTGATGAGCTTGCACCAGGGTAGGTGTGGTTCGTTGAAAAATCGCCACCACCACTTTGAAAGAAGAGCCGCGTTCATGGCTTCCAAATTTAAAATCCCCTCCCCTTCCTTTGTACCTTTGCAAACTGATTTCCAGTTAACGAGGCAGGCTCCACCGGAGATTTTGGAGCACCCTTCCAAAAGAATGCTCGACGTAAAGATTCAATCCGCCGCACCCAATGAGGAGCTGCGAAGATGGAAAAGAAAAATAAAGGAAGGTTGGTGAGGACCGAGTTGACAAGTCGGTCTCCTCCATAGGAGAGTAGTTTGGCTTTCCAACCGTCAATCTTTGCATCGATACGGTTTATGATCAAGTTCCAATCCTCCTTGCGTAGTCGTTTAGTATGAAGGGGTAAGCCAAGGTAGCGGAAGGGAAAACTGCCAACGTTGCAGCCGATAATATTTGCGAGTCTAACAGCTTTGTGTGGGTTGTGACCTAAGTAGAACAGCTCCGATTTGGATTTGTTTATCTTGAGCCCGGAGACCCATTCAAAGAGTTTCAGGATAAACCCTAGATTTCGCAGGAACTTTTTCCGTGGTTCACAAAAAAAGAGAGTGTCGTCGGCAAATTGAAGTAGGATAGTTTTGCAATCGTTTGAGGGTCCGATGCCACGCAGGAGGTTATTTCCCTGCGCCGTTTCCGTTAGCCTCGCCAAGCAGTCAGCCACTAGAATGAAGAGATAGGGGGAAAGAGGGTCTCCCTGTCTGAGCCCCTTCCGGGCTTTGAACCACGTCGTCGGGGAGTTGTTAACCAAGATGGCTATCTTTGCATTGCAGACGCACTGCTGTATCCAGGCCCACCACTTTTCATTGAAGCCTGTCCACTGCAGGACGCGTTTCAGAAACAACCAGCTGACGTTGTCGAAGGCCTTCAAAAAGTCCGCTTTAACACATGCACATTCTTTGCCAGAGTACGAACACCAGTTGACCAGTTCAGTAGCCGTGACGAAAGAGTCGTTGAGCAGTCGACCTTTTAGAAAGGCCGACTGCGAAGGAGAGATAATGGTCGGCAGGGCGATGGCTAGTCTATTAGCTAGAACTTTGGAAATGATTTTCTGTACTCCATTAATGAGGCTGATTGGGCGAAAGTCGTTAGCTTTTCGCGCTCCTTCTTTTTTAGGGATGAGGCAGATGAAGGAATAGTCAATAGGGGTGGTTGAAAGTCTGTCAAGTTGTAAGTCTATGAACACATTGTAGATATCATCCTTGACAGTCTCCCAGAAGGCTTGATAGAAGGTTAAGGGGAATCCATCAGGTCCAGGGGCCTTGTCGCTGCCGAGTTGAAAAGTGGCTGTTTTGATCTCCTCGATGGTGAAATCTGACGTTAAGGATTCTGGGTTAGGCAATGTGTTGGTACGATAGAGTTCCTCCCAGTCCCCGATTGAAGGTAAGTGAGCGTCCTCCTGGCCAAAGAGGTGCTTGAATGTTTTGAAGAAGTATGATCTCTTCTGTGCTTCATTGGCGTGAATTCGCCCGTCCTCATCCTCGATTTCAGGGATGGTGTTGCTTCTTTTTCGCCCATTTGCGACAGCGTGGAAAAATTTAGTGTTTCCATCCCCTTCCTTAAGCCAAGATTGTTTAGCTCTGGTCTTCCAAAGGATCTCCTCCTCAAGTAGAATCGACTGTAGCTTCGATTTGAGCTGTGCTCGTTCAAGTAGCAAAGACTCAGGTAAGTTATGTCGTTCTTCAAGGCAATCGATCTTGTGGAGTTCCTCTTGGATCTCCCTTTTGGTGTTAGAGATACAATAGAAGTTTGTCTTACACCAGTTTTTAATCCTGGTTCGGCAGTGCCTGAGCTTGGCGGTGATGGTGAGAATGGCCGAGCTCTGAGGCGGTACTTCATTCCACCAGAGCGGGATGTTGTGGCAGAAATCTTCTTTGGTAAGCCATACTTTTTCGAATCGGAATCTTTGCGGTGGGCGATGAGTGCCTGTGGATAGGATGATCGGAGAGTGGTCTGATGTTACCCTGGGGAGGGCTTTGACCGTGCAATGGGGGAAGAGGTGATCCCAATCAGTGGTGATGAGAAATCTATCAAGCTTAGCCAAAGAGGGTTGTTGTTGCATGTTCGACCAAGTGAAATTTTGATTCGAAAGCGGTAGGTCAATCAGGGCAAGGTTGCTGATGAGATTGGCAAACATAGCCATGGCTTTGTTGCTCCATCGGTTGCCTTTCCTTTCGGATTGATTTTTAGTGAAGTTGAAATCACCGCAGATAACCCAACTTGGGGAGCAAATACTGTAAAGGTTGCGGAGTTCAGAGCAGAATTCGTCCTTTCCGTTCCAAGAGGGAGGGCCGTAAACGTTCGTTAGATAGAAGCCCTTCCCGCTGGTGGAGTGAGTGAGGAGTAGAGTGAGGGAGTATTTTCTGACCAGAACCTCACTGCACGAGAAAAATTTAGAGTTCCAACACGTGATAAGGCCTCCAGAGGCCCCAACAGCCGGTAAAAGTTGACATCTGTCGATCGAAGAGCCACAGCACGAACGTAGGAATGAACGAGACACAGAGTCGACTTTCGATTCTTGGAGACAGACAACCGAACGGTTAAAGGAAGAGACAACAGACCGGATACATCGACGCTTCGCCGGGTCATTTAGGCCACGGACGTTCCAGGACAAAATGTTAAACATAAAATAACTGAAAACACCAGGACAACAAAACAAAGGGAAAACCAAGCGCGGCCAAGAGCGCGTCAAGGACTAGGCATCCGCCCGAAGGAAGTCACGGAGCCTCGCAGCGTCGGCCTCCGAGAGGGCAACCCCGCAGAGAGCGGCCTTCGACTTCACCTTTCGGTCAGACCAACCCCCCTGCACAGACTTGCGACGACCGGGACCGCCCTCAAGTAGTCGAGCCTTCCTGCTCATTGCTCGCGAGCACGAATCCGAGGTCTTGCCGATGAGTCGCGCATCGGATCTAGTTCCGCCGTAGCGGTGGTGCCTTCGAGTCGAAGGATCCGTAAGGAAATTCCGGGGCATATCCAAGGAGGAAGCGCAGTCGGATCCCAAGTTGAGAGAGAGGGAGTCGGTGGGGGGGTCGCCTGAGTGCAGTTGGGCTCCCGAGTCGATGAGGGGGTCGCCTGCAGGGTAGCCGAAGACAAACTGAGGGGGCCCGAGAGAAGTTGGGCACCCTCCAGATCCGCCTATGCTAGGATGGGGGGGCCCAATCGGTGGGGGATCAGTGAACAGGGACCCGAGCTCAAAGAGGCCTGGCCCGGGTGGGGGAATCCCGTGCAGTGAATGGGACCCAAGTTGAGGCGGGCCCCCTGCCGACAGTCCCAGCCCGGCCTGGGGGGGCGAGAGTGGGCCAACGCTGTCGGTGAGTAGGTCGCTAGTCCTGGGCAAAAGCCCGCCGGGGGAAGCTCGGCGCAGGCCCGCAGCGGGTCGGGGTGGGGGAGGAAGGTGGAGCGGGGAGGGCCCAGAGGGGAGGCCCTTGCTAGCGAACTCTAAAGCTTTCCTGCTTATCTTTACTGCTTATCTTAGGATTATGTCTCGTCTCTTTATGCTCATTGCTTGATGTTTTTCTCTTTACTTTGTTTTCTTATGCATCTAGGTTTGTAACTATGATTGGACTACTCTTAGTTTGTGTTTCTTTCTTTCTCTCGTTTCTTTTTGACAATTTTTGACAAAAAGGGAGAGAATGGACTACGTGTACAATGGGGAATTAATAGTGCATACACGTAGGGAGATGCATACAAAGGGGAGAAATGATAAAGGAAGGAGAAGGAAATCTTTATGAGCAAAGGGGAGAGTTTGAAAAGTTGATGGAACAAGGATAAAAGAGGGAGAAGAGGAGAAGAGAAGATGAGAACAAAGAGATTGTTGATTGATTAATGTTTTGATTTTCTAACTTCGTTTGAAATTGTTTTGCAGGAAATCAAGACTTCAAGACTCCTAGTTGTGTCTAAGTCATAGAGTTTGTTTTTAGGAGTTTTTGATGTATTTTTGGATCTTTATTGTATTTGGATTACACGCGAGAGGTTTAATGTTTTGGTGATGACATTGAACTTCGTAGTTCTTTTAAAATGTAATTTTGGTTAGTTTTTGTGTTTTGTCACGAAATTGCCAAAGGGGAGATTGTTAAGGATTTTGTGTTGGCAAGTTTCGTGAGTTGAGTCGAGTCTTGAAGGATTGGAGCGGATCGAAGATGGTCGAAGAATCCTAGACTTCGAAGAAAAGAGACATGTTGAATCACGACGTCAAGGTAAGTGTTTAATTCATGTTATGGTGATTCATACTTAGTTATAGGCATTAGAATCATAAAATCATTGTATAACGGATTAGAAATTGTATCGGAACTTTGTAGTTTTCGAAAAGTGAAATTTCAAAGAAAAATACAAAGTTATACAGATAAAATTGGTTTTGTACCAGACAAAAGTTGCTATACCTAAGATAGCCATCAATCCATTACCGGTAATGGCCCTTCGCAGAAAAATCTTCCGTCATTGCATTACCGGTAATGGCCCTGTTTTTGTACCGGTACAAGAAGGTAAAAATCTGATTTTTCTCTAATCCGAATCTAATTGATTCTAAAGTCTATAAATAGGTTCTTAGGGTTCTCTAATTGCGGGTACTTCATCATAATACATGTTTGAGAAACCCTAGAGGCTAGGAATTCCTTCAAAACCTATTTTCTACTAAATAGCCTCTTTTAGGTCAAATCGAGACATAGTAAATCCTACTCTATATGTCGATTTGATCTACGATTCGTTTGGAGTTTTCTTCTTCGGCTTTCATCGATACTCCAACGAAGGATCACCATATTCATGATTCTATTCATGGTGGCGTCGTGGATTCGGCGTGATTGAAGACTTCGTGGATTCGGAGCGTGGCGTCGTGGATTCGGCGTGTTGAAGACTTCGTGGATTCGAAGCGGAGGCGTTTCGTGGATTCGAACGTGGCGTTCGTGGATTCGGACGTGATCGTGGACAACTCGGTGGAGTGCGCGGAGATCCATAAGAGAGTTAGAGAGGTCGAGTCCGTGGAGTTCGGTAATCACCTTGTAATCTTTTCTTTTAGTGGATTGTTATTCGCGTGTTGGTCCCGTGGGTTTTTTACTCCGAGTTTGGAGTTTTCCCACGTAAATCTCGGTGTGCTTTTTAATTTCCGCATTTATTTTTTAAAGCATCGAGAATTGTGGTTTTTGGCCGTTACACCTATTCACCCCCCCTCTAGGTGATTAGATACGATCTAGATAGATCCTTGGGGCTTCCCCGTAACTTTCAAAATATACACTGTTCTTTCTCCAAGTTACATAAAACTATACCAAAATTTGATATCGGGAAGGTTCTAATGCAGATGGCGGCCTCTATCAACTAGGGCGCGATGCCCTTACCGCGATCCTCACCAACCGCCCGCGAACTTGCACCTGTAATAGAGTGGGGTGAGAACTAACTTCCTTAGTTCCCAGTGGGCTCGGCCGCCGACCCCACCGATCTCCCCACTAGGTCTAAGCAGGCAATAGCAGATAGATATTTATCTTAAAGCTGTAAATACGGTAAGTAAAGCATAATAGAAGAAATGCAATAACTACTTTGCCTGTAACAACAAGATTAAAGTAAATGCTCTAGCCACGTAATTGCAATTCTATCATGCTCAATATGTACTGTTGTACCCAATCTCATTACTCTTGGAGTTTATTACCCAATCCATGGCTAGCCCGTAGGTTCGCCCACGACTCAACACATTCAACCTCATGGGTTGTCTGCGGGACCCTACATAGGCTATCCCTCGGGACCCCACATAGGCTATCCCTATCGAATCACGTGCCAAGACCTCCAGAGACTCGCACTACTCGTGTGGAGCGACCACGTCACGAGCGCTGAGCAGACTGTGTGAGTATGATCTTCTCCTCCAATTTGGAGGGCATCCAACACAGGGGAACTAGTAACCATCTCCTCCACTTTGGAGGGCATCCACACAGGGAAATTAATAATCATCAAGTTCTATACTTGGTTCACATATCTCTAGTGTTCTTTACACTATGTCATTATACATGTCATTCATCAAGTTCTATACTTGGTTCACATATCTCTAGTGTTCTTTACACTATGTCATTATACATGTCATTCATCAAGTTCTATACTTGGTTCACATATCTCTAGTGTTCTTTACACTATGTCATTATACATGTCATTCATCAAGTTCTATACTTGGTTCACATATCTCTAGTGTTCTTTACACTATGTCATTATACATGTCATTCATCAAATTCTATACTTGGTACTCATGCAATTAGTGTCATTACACTAAGTCATATGTCATAATGCCAATCATCAAGCTCTGTACTTGGTTCATATATCTCTAGTTGATAATCATGCAAGATCCAGTCATCTCTAGGGTTCAGTGTCACAATATTCATCCTGATGCTTCCTATGTCCAAATGCAAGCCTATGGTGCCGCACGATAAGGAAGTGTGCAAGCAGACTCCCTATGTCCTAATGCGACGCCCATAGCTCCGCACGATAAGAAAGCATGCAAGGAAAGTCATCTAACCATACCAACCCTATCATGCATGAAATAAATATACATATATATATTCATAGGCAATATGACCAATAATTTACTTAGGCATAAAAGGGAGCCCAACGGCTTCGGTAAGACACCCCCCACCTTTTGGGATGGTCACTTGTAGCAACCACGTAGGTTTTGTTGCCTCGAACCTCTACTTCGACTCTTCGGCCAATTTCCGAAGCTGAAAGCCTTTG
Source organism: Aechmea fasciata (assembly GCA_025177825.1). Classification (NCBI taxonomy): domain Eukaryota; kingdom Viridiplantae; phylum Streptophyta; class Magnoliopsida; order Poales; family Bromeliaceae; genus Aechmea; species Aechmea fasciata. Next base: position 6,817,840 of record CM045939.1, read on the forward strand.
TTTGGCTCAGATCGCTTAAACCGTTCGCCGAATCGACGAACCGTCACCTCGCACGCATTCGTGGACCTAACAATATGTTAGAAATGAGGTTAAAAGAGATCAAAACCTCATCCTAAGAAAAGCCCCAATTTGAACCCTAGATTTTGCCCCGAGCAAAATCTCGCGTTGGGGTTCAAATCAATTGTGCAAATCACTTCTTAGAGAAGCTAGGGTTCCACAAAAATTGTCCCCAAGAGATAAAACCCATCCTAGGAGAAGCTACCATGAAAGCTCTCAAGAGCTTACCTTGTTGGAGAGCTCCAATAGTGGAGAGGAAGAAGATGAAGCCAAGGATCTCCCTCTTAGCTTGCTTCTCCACCAAATCCTCCACTCCTTCTCCTTCTTCTTCTTCTTCTTCTTCTTTCTAGAGAGAGAGAGGAAGAGAGTTGTGTGTGTGTGTGAGAAATGAGGGGGTTGAGAGAGTGATATGCCCTCTATAGGCTCTATTGTAACAATATGCCAAAGAGTCCCTCCACTTTCTATTCCTCACACTGCCCCAGACTGGGCATTTTTCGTGCAGAGGGACCGGTCCCTCACCCCCAGGGACCGGTCCTTTTATGCGACCACCCATAACATGCTCTCGGGAACCGGTCTCTGAGCAGGAGGGACCGGTCCTTTTATCGCGAACCGTCCAACCTGCGTACGGGAACCGGTCTCTGAGCAGGAGGGACCGGTCCTTTTATCGCGAACCGTCCAACCTGCGTACTGGGACCGGTCTCCCCTTTGTGGGGACCGGTCCCACCAGGCAAAAATCTGCAGATTTGTGCAGACTGCACCATTAAGCCTTCGGGACCGACTCCGACGCACTTCTTGCCTTCGGATCAACTTCGAACTTTCCGAAGTCCATCCACTCGACAATTAGTCGATTCTAAACGTGGTGCAACTCTCGGATTTCGAGAATTCACTTTCTTACAATAGCGCCTAGTCCGAGGTAGCGGCCACCTACTACATTAGAGCCACCGATATGTATATGAGTGTAGTTGATGTATAGGTGTGAGATCTTGTGAGATGATGTACATATCCATTTTGAGGTTGTATAATGGAACTTATTGTAAATGATAATCGTCTAATGAATGAGTAGTTAAGTATGTCTCTCTTTTATGCTTGTATGAATTTACTCGTTGTATTTGCTCTTGTTGGTTAGCACTCTTGTGCTTCGTTTAGTCGTGTATGTTATAAGTTTGATTTCCTGGGAATCTTCTTGTACATGACTTGTGGTCGAGCCTTGGACGGTACAGGAGAGGTGCTATCCGTCCGGCATCTGTTTGACGTGCCCGCGTCGACCAAAGTGGCGATCGCGTGGGCGGATGCTGACATTCGTTGGGCGCGGCCAATCCTTGATTGCCTCTACCTTCCTTGGGTCAATAGAAATTCCGCCCTCGGAAATGACATGCCGCAGAAATGCAACTTCCCTTAGCCAGAAGTCGCACTTCTTCAATTTGGCATACAACTTCTTCTCCCGAAGGATTTGAAGTACCAAGCGCAAATGCTCCGCATGTTCCTCATCACTGCGGGAATAGACCAGGATGTCATCTATGAAGACCACCACAAACTGGTCTAAGTATCTCTTGAAGGTACGGTTCATTAAGTCCATGAACGCTGCCAGGGCATTTGTGAGTCCAAACGGCATCACCGTGAATTCATAGTGTCCATACCGCGTACGAAATGCGATTTTCTGAATATCCTCCGGCTTAATCCTCAATTGATGGTGGCCCGAATGGAGGTCTATTTTTGAGTAAACACTCGACCCATGTAGCTGATCGAACAAGTCATCGATTCGGGGTAGCGGATACTTGTTCTTGATCGTGACCTTGTTCAACTCACGATAATCTACGCAGAGTCGAAACGTTCCATCCTTCTTCCGCACAAATAATACCGGGGCTCCCCACGGTGATACACTCGGCCGGATAAATTCCTTATCAAGGAGATCCAATAACTGAGCCCTCAACTCCTTTAGTTCCGCCGGCGCCATTCGGTATGGAGCCTTCGAAATCGGCGCGGTCCCGGGAACCAAGTCAATCACAAACTCGATTTTCCGTTCCGCGGTATTCCCAGAACTCAGAAATATGTCGTGAAATTCCCGATCACCGATAGCTCCTCAAGTGTCGGGTTACTCGCTCAACCTCTACAACGGTCGCCAAGTAGGCTGCGCAACCGCTGCCGACTAGTTTCCTTGCTCTCGTCGCCGACACTGTCGCGGCGAAGCATGAACTCTTACACGCCTTGTAAACAAGTTCCTCTTGTCCTGGCTCACGAAACATGATCACTTTCTCCTTGCAATCGATCGACGTATAATATTTCGAGAGCGAGTCCATGCCCAATATAATGTCGAATTCTTTCAACTTTTTGAGCACCAAGGTGCGGATTGGCATAATCCAGCCACCTATCTGCACTTGACATGCTGGGCACTCCGTATAAATATGGATTGCCGGACCAGGGCCTTCCACTCGCCACATGTTTTCACACGCTTGTATGTTTATGTCGTGAGTTCGTGCAAACGACCTACTTATGAATGAATTAGTGGCACCCGTGTCAAACATAGCTCTGGAGCGTACTCCGTTAATTAAAACCATACCTGCCACAATCTCAGGCTGCTCCGCTTCGGCAGGTTCCTCAACTTGGGCCTGAGCGGCAAATACCCGTCCGCTCGGCGCTGGTCGTGTCAACTCGGGCTGACGCGGAGCCATCGTGCGTCCGGCCCGACATAGCACAGTGGAGCTCCTCCATAATAAGCCTGTCGCCGGAGTCGATGCCACCGACGAGGTAGGCGGGGCCTCGCCGGACGCCGCGACTTATGTGCCCTTCCCGCCCACGCTAAAGCATTTGCCCTGTCGTTGCCTGCATTGCTGCGCCCGGTGGTTTCCGCCACCGCATATAGTGCATCGCTGCGGCCCGCGACTCCACGACTGCGTTCGCGGGTTCTTCGGGGGTTTCTTGGAGCTCGATTGTCCCCCCGAAGGACCGCCCGATCACTTCTTCCCTTTGTCCTTGGACGCTGCCATAAGCTCACGCTCCTCGCGCATATGAGCGTCACCGTGCTCCGCCCACAGTGCACGATCAAATATCTCAGCATAAGTGGTGAGCTTAAGTATTTGCACCGCCTGATATATGCTCGATCTGAGTCCTCGCAAGAACCAGTCCCTTCTGTCCCGGTCATCTCGTACAACCTCCGGAACACAATCTATAATGTGGGAGAATTCCTGCTCGAACTCCGCCACAGAGCGGTCTCCCTGCCTCAACGTCCTGAACTTCTCCTGCAGCTTTCGCTTCACCGTGTCGGAAAGTACTGGCGTACATCGCCTCTTGAATTCCTCCCAAGTCATAGGTGGAAGATCAGAAGGTCGGTCTCGCTTCAACCGTTTCCACCACACTTTCGTCGTTTTCTCGAGACAATGCGTGGCGAAGTAAACTTTGTCTCTCTCCGAGGTATGGAAGTCCTCGAACATCGTTTCCATTGAGTCAACCCATGACTCCACTATCTCTGGTTCCACTTGTCCGCCTTCGAAGATCGGTTGGTGGAACTTCATGAACTTAATAAGGGCCGTCAACAGCCGCCCTTGCTCCGTTTCCTCGGCCGATGCATCGGGGGTTGCCGAACCCGACGCCGCCGGAAGTGCACTCGCCGGTGGAGGACATGCCGTCACCGGAACTGCCGCTACACCCTCGCCCTCAGCCGCCTCAGGCACATGTGCCGGGGGCGCAGGTGGATTACGATCCTCAGCCGCCACCGCGGCCGTCGCTGCAATCTGCCGCTCCATCAGCTCCTAGAGCCGATCAAAACGACTGGTCAACGCAGTCATCTGCGTCCGTAACTCTTGCACCTCGCTAGGACTGGATGACTCTGGCATCAAGGGAGGTTCAGGTAGATCTGGGTCTCCCAACGACGATGCCGGACCCGTCCTACGCGTATAGCGTCTCGGAGCCATTAATTCCTGAAACGCAACAACCGCGTTAGTTATCTTAACCCATCAACTTACTCGTGATCAACCTACGAGACTCAATATTTAATATTAGGCGGAAGCACACAAGTGTACTTATTCTAGACTCTCGGTGTCATGGTGTCGGCCGCCCAACACAAGCACTTTAAGTCAAGAACTAATACCCTTGAATCTGTCTCTATTCACAACTAGAGACATCTCAACTACCACTTCGACCCAATCGAATTAACTTCCGCCGCTCGGCATAGGTCCAGGTTCCGCTCACGCACCTATAGCCTTAGGGTTTACCGTCCTAGGGTTTCCTAGGTCCATCCTAGACTCTCTCTTTACTTGCTTTTAACTTGCTCTGATACCAACTTCTACCTGTCACGCCCCGAGACCGCTACCAATTTGGTCCGTCGGCACGCCGACTGTGCGCCGAACGGACATCACCTCCTCTGTCCGCCCAAGGCTCCACAACCAAGTCATATACAAAGAATTGCCCAGGAAATTAAATTCTATAACATACATGACAGGACGATGCACCAGAAGGTGTGATAGCAATAAAAGCAAGATACAAGTATTTCATACAAGTAATATAAAGAGAGAAGAATCTATCTATTACAACCATTCACCATGGTTTACATCTCAAAATGAATATACATGTCGTTTTCCCAAAATACATAAGTCTTTTCATTCCCAAAATGTACTTTGTCTTCTTTGAACTTAGGACTATACCAAATGATATCGGGAAGCTCTAATGCAATTGGCGGCCACTATCAACTAGGGCGCGATGCCCTTGCCACGATCCTCACCGGCCGCCCGCGAGCTAGCACCTGTAATAGAGTGGGGTGAGAACTAACTTCCTTAGTTCCCAGTGGGCTCGGCCACTGTCACGCCCCGGGACCGGCAGGGCCTTCCCCAAAGCGTGCCCAGACCCGCCATATGTCAACACATACAAGACGTCTACTAAAAACAGCGGAAATAAAACCATACAAGTAGGCTAAGCTATAGATATCAGAGCAACATACAGCTAGCCCTATCAACAAGTAGAGAGTAGGAGATCTACAAGTATAAAGGAAACTAACAACATAACCAAAATAAACATGAGGTTAATACAACACTTGTCCCAAAATGTGGTGGTCTCTCTAAATACAGTACAACTCACAAACTCTCTAAACAAAAGATATAGAGAGGTAACCACCTATCGATCAACCGCGCCGAGCGTCGCTAACCCGATGCAACACGCTTGACACGATCCCGAACCTCCCCCGATGCGGAATGCACCGAAAGTAAAAAACAGAGGGCGTGAGAACTATAATTTATAGTTCCCTGGGCAATTATCGACCAACCATTGCACCACTAGGCCCAAAGAAAAGAAGGTAAGTAAGCGATATAAAGAGGTATATACTGCTGAAATAAAAGCATGATAAAATGCTACATTACCAATCCACAAGTACACTAAGTTTGCATATAAAATTCCCAAACTTGAAATAGCAACATACAAGAGTTATGTTCTATTATAGCAAAGGAGTATACTATAATGTCCATAAAGAATTACTAAGTATACTACACATCCAAGAATAATGCACACATAATCCAACTACTAAGTCCTATCTAGTAGTGATTGTCATACTTGATGAATGTCCAAGTTCAATTCTCTCTCTCTAGGATTTACACAAGGTAATCCAACTTGTGCCACCTAAGTACCGTGGTAGCCCAACATCCCCCACAAAGAATGAGTCTGTCCCAAACGGTCCCGTAGGTTTCTCAACAACGCACGCGCGAGCGAATCGCGAAGGCCAACTCCGGAGTGCCGGCTTGTAGGGAGCGACCCTCACAAGCATGTGCGAAAGAGCACAAATGGCAACAAGTATAGTCAAGTCTCAAGTCTAAACCTCATGTCTCAACATGAAAATAGTAACTAGCAACCCTAAGGTCTAGTTCAAATACTCTAATGACACTAGATTTTCTATGTCAAAGTTCATTCACGAGCCTAATGTCGCTTGATGACATTAGCTCACTATTCTACAAACAGATGCGAAGTCTAATGCCGCTTTATGACATTAGCTTTTCTCCTATGTCATGCATAGTTCTAAGTTCACAAATATGTCAAATCTTACTATCTTACATGTCCTCACATTATGTTTGACATGTTCCCGATCTACAAGAAGAATGCTACAATTATGCCTAAGTTCACAAGGCTACACTCTACTATATAGAGGCCAAAACACATTACACATAAGACATAGCTTTTAAGCATTCTAAAATTCTCAAATAAATCAAATATCATGAAAATATACTAATTTCCATTTAACCATAAGCAAATAAGCACCAATGAGAATTTCTCTTTGTGCTAGGTGAGGCCAAACCCACCATCGCTCTAAGCGTCGCTCCGAACCGCTAACGAAGCTTCGATTCCTACTCCTAGTACCCTACAAAGTAAATTCTAGGAGTTACAACCTCTAGAGTTGAACCATGAGTTCAATCTTTAAACTTTTATGCAAAGAGTAAGGAAAACTCACCTCAAGTGTAGAAATCCCACTTCAATCCTCAAATGGAGGCTAGATCTCCTCCAAGGCAACCTAAACAAAGGTTCTAAACCCATCAATTAGGTTCTAAAAGCCTTAGATAAGAAATCCCCAAAATAAACCCTAATCTACCAAAACTAGGGTTTCATCTAAAAAGAGGTAACCAAACTCTAATCTAGAGGAGTAAAGATGTGCCATACCTCTTAGGAGCTCTCAAACAAGGGCCAAATCCACCTAGGAGTGAAGATCTTCCACCAACAAAGCTCTCCCACCAAGCTCCAAGCTCTCCAATGGTGAGGAAGATGAAGTAGAAGAGCTCCAAGGTCCACAAGCAAGCTCTAGATCGCCTCCTCTCCTTCTCCTTCTCCTTCTCCTTCTCCTTCTCTCTCTAGGTTGCAAGGTGGAAGGGAAATGAGTGTGAAGTGAGGGAATAAGAGAGAGGAAGAGCCATATAGGCTGAGTAAGGTAACAAAATCCAGTTTAGCCCCTCAACTTTGCAAGCTGTGCACTGCTCAGACGCGCTGCTCGGTCCTGACTCCATCACGGTCCGGACCGGCGGTCCTTCTTGCAAAAACAACAGACGGATCCGGATCACACCGCCGTATCCGGATCCCGAGGGTTCCCCCGCAGTCGTGCGCGGATCCGACCACACTCGCCGGTCCGGATGCCACGCCAACCCCTCCCTATCGCTGGGTCCTGCCTCCTCCCTGTGTCGGGTCCCAGAGAGCTGACCTTCCAGGACTAAGCCAAAACCTCCAGAATTTCGAACCACGGGTCGAGACTACCTCCAGGACCCTCTACAAAGAGTAGAAAAGTTCGAAACCCAGTCGAACACTCAAACCTTGCAATTTGCAAAGGTCCAGTGCGTCACATTCACCCCTCCTAAAAAGGAGTTTCGTCCGCGAAACTCGAAAGCGAACTCGTAACTCACGACTCCATCTGGAAAAGATGGGGATAGCGCTCTCACAGCGCACTCTCCAGCCCCCACGTGGCCTCCCGCTCCTCGTGGTTGCTCCAAAGGACTTTCACATAAGAAAGCTCCCGGTTCCGCAGCTTCTTCACCTTGCGAGCCAAAATCTTCACGGGTTGCTCCTCAAAGCTCAAATCCTCTCTCAGCTCCAAAGGTGTAGCATCCAATACATGAGTTGGATCATGTATATACTTTCGGAGGACTGATACGTGGAACACGTTGTGTACACCCGATAGGTTCGGCGGTAGAGCAAGTCTATACGCTACCGGGCCCACACGCTCAAGAATCTCATATGGTCCAATGAATCGGGGGCTCAACTTACCCCGAATCCCAAAACGTCCGATCCCTTTGGTCGAGACTTTCAAAAGACATGATCTCCAACTGGAACTCCAAGTCTCGTCGACACCTGTCAGCGTAGCTCCTTGCCTACTCTGGGTTGTCAACAGTCGCTGTTAAGGATTTTGTGTTGGCAAGTTTCGTGAATTGAGTCGGAGTCTTGAAGAATCTGAGCGGATCGAAGAACAACGAAGAATCAAAGACTTCGAAGAAAAGGGAATTGGCTCACGATGTGAATCACGATGTCTAGGTAAGTTTTTAATTCATAATATGGTGATTCATACTTAGTTATAGGCATTAGAATCATAAATTAATGTTTAACGGATTAGAAATTATATTGAAACTTTGTAATTTTCGGAAATTGGAAAATTTACAAAGTGTACCGACCAGACCAACTCCGTACGGGTACGTAATCATACCCATTACCGGTAACAGCCTAAAAAGTGTACGGGTACAGAATCATACCCATTACCGGTAACAGCCTGAACTTGTACGGGTACAGCCATCATACCCATTACCGGTAATAGCCGGAACCTGTACCGGTACAAGCATGGTTGCTATACCGGTACAGCCATCAAACCCATTACCGGTAATGGCCCTTCGCAGAAATATCTTCCGTCATTGCATTACCAGTAATGGCCCCGTTTTTGTACCCCAGACAAGGTGTAAAAATCTGAATTTTCCCTAATCCGAATCTAATTGATTCTAAAGTCTATAAATAAGATATTAGGGTTCTCTAACTTGGTGTGCTTCATGAAAATACTTGTTTGAGAAACCCTAGAGGCTAGGAATTCATCTAAAATCTATTTTCTACATCATAGCCTCTTTTAGGTCAAATCGAGATATAGTAATTCCTACTCTATATGTCGATTTGATCTACGCTTCGCTTGGAGTTTTCTTCTTCGGTTTTCTACGATACTCCTAAGCGAAGGATCACCATACTCATGATGCTTCTCATGAACGGCGTCGTGGATTCGGCGTGAGGCGTCGTGGATTCGGCGCGATTGAAGGCGATTCGTGGATTCGGATCGTTGGCTCGTGGATTCGAGTGGGCGTCGTGGATTCGGCGTGATCAAGGCTTCGTGGATTCGAAGTGGAGGCGTTTCGTGGATTCGGGACGTGGCGTTCGTGGACTCGGACGTGGACAACGCGGCGGCGTGCGCGGAGATTCATAGGAGGTTAAGTCCGTGGAGTCGGTAATCACCTTGTAATCTTTTCTCTTAGTGGATTGTTATTCGCGTGTTGGTCCCGTGGGTTTTTTACTCCGAGTTTGGAGTTTTCCCACGTAAATCTCGGTGTGTTTTTAATTTCCGCATTTACTTTTAACGCATCGAGAATTGTGGTTTTTGGCCGACACCTATTCACCCCTCTAGGTGTCGGAGACAATCTAGATAGATCCTTGGGGCTTCCCGTAACTCACAATTGGTGTCGAGCAGATCTAGATATATTGCTATCTAATGGCCGAAGAGTTAGTAGGTGCGTTGCAAACTTATGAGATGACTTTTCCTACTAATCAATCTTTTTTCAAGTTTTTTCCTAAAAGTATAGGAATTGCGTTGAAAACATCAAAGAAAGAAGACGTGGACTCGGATTCCGGCGATGAGGAATCAAACGACGAGGAATTAGCGGAAGCATACAATCAACTTCTTGTTGAGTCGCGGAAGATGGCGAAACTCAATAAAAAGTTGAGGCGTCGTTTATTCGATCTTGAAGAAGAGAACAAGAATTTGAAGACCACAAATAATACTCTTGAGAAGGAACGAGAATCAATCTTGAATAATAATTCGGTCCTCCAAAAGAAGCTAGAAGAATCGGATGTAATTATCAAATCTACTACGGATAAAGTTGGATTTTTGGAGCATCAATTTGAGGAAACATACAAATCCAACAAAGCATTGACCGAGCAAGTCCATCAACTCAAGTCCGATATTCAAAAGTTTTCTTCGGGATCGAAGAAATTGGATAACATGCTCGGATTGGGTCAAACGAGCAAGTTAGGTCTTGGATACGAACGGACATATGTTGAGAAGGGTCAAAAGATGACATCGAAAGTCTCAACAAGTTTGAAGGAGAAGGTGTGTCATAGATGTGGCATCAAAGGACACATCAAAAAGAGTTGCCCGGACAAAAATTTTAAGTCTCAATCGGCAACTTCGAAACGACAATTGGTATCATCTACAACTCGGCTTCCCCCACGGAATCAAAAGAAAAATCAATTGAGTCGAGTGCATCAAGCAAACCGTGACTCATATGTGAACCCGAAATCAAAGCCACAAGCGAATCGGACATCTAAACCTCAACGTCAATATCGATCGAACCCACAACCGAACCGGATTTCTAAGTCGAAACAACGTGCGGTTTGGGTTTCTAAGCCTCAAGGACAACATCAAAAGTCAAAACAAGTTGGGCAAATCATCGACTAGCCAAGACAACCGACAATCCGACAAGTTTGGATTCGGAAAGGTGATATCTTTCCATACTCTTCGTCTTAGTTTGTTTTCTTTTATGTAATGCTTTGATTGGTGCTTGGTGCATATTTTTATTCATTGCATTACATGATTAGACGATTTTTTATGCTTAGAATTCATTCGTTTTTAAATCATTTTGGAAAGGTGATTGGGAGTTTGATTGAAATTTTTTTTTAGAAAGGAGATGATTGAATATCATTATATTGGGAAATTAAAGGTTTTTGAAAGAGCCTTAACCGGTATTTAAAGTCAATTCAAATTAGATTAAATTCATATTAATTATCGATTTTACTCCACCTTTTATTATTTTGACGATAACTTAATATGTGATTTCTTCTTACATACATTCATCAAAATTTTGAAATTAACTTTAATCTTTTAGTAATTAATTCATCTTGGTTGTGAATGTTGAATATAATTGATGGATATTTGCTAATCGACTAAAATTCGTCAAAATTATTTTCAATTGTGAGATTATCTAATTTAGGGGGAGTTTGAATTATGTTTAAAAAAAAAAGGAGAAACTCCTAAGTATAAAAGATGTGGAAAGAGTTACATCCGAAAGGAGTGTGAAAACTACCACCACATGTAGGAAAGAGCTACCACCCCGGTCGTCCGGTACGTGTGTGAAGCTACCACACGAGAAATTATATGAAAAACCGAAAAGGTTGGAAAAAAATATATATATGAATATTTTAATATTTTCGACGATATAAGGTGGTAGAATGAAAAAGATGCTCAAAGAGCCACCCCCGGTGTTTATTAGCTAAATCTCTATTTTGAACGGGTTGCGACAAATTGGTGTCAATTTTGCTAAATTTCTAAAAATTATTTTTCATCAATTTGCATCTTGATGTTTTGAAACATTAGATTATCTTTAATATCAAATTTTGATGTTTCGATGTCTTTTGACATCACTTAATATTTTATCTTCATCATAATGATTTTTGGAGTACAACTTTTAATTTTTATGAAATTAATCTAATTTTGAAGGATTTTTGAGAAAACAAGGCAAAATTTTTGATGAGCAGGATACGGAGTGATTTTACCTTTTTGAGCTTCATTATCTATATTTTATCTTTTCTCTCCTAAGACTATGTCTAGTTTGCTTATTTTTGGTATCTCGATTTATAACTATGACATGACTACTTTCTTTTTGTTAGTTTGCTTTTCTCTCTATTTGTGTTTCTTTTTGGCAATTTTTGACAAAAAGGGGGAGAATGAAGAACAAGGTATAGAGGTAGAAGATATTGGTATTTGATGCATACACAAAAGGGGAGACGCGATGAGATTGAGGGAGAAGGAGAAATAATATTTTTGAAAAGGAATTGGAGAAAAGAACAAAGGGAGAGAAGAGGTATAAAATTAACTTTGAAAATTTGTTGAAAATTTGTTTTGTAGGACATCAAGACTTCAAGACTCCTAGTTGTGTCTAAGTCATAGAGTTTGTTTTAGGAGTTTTTGATGTATTTTTGGATCTTAATTTTATTTGGATTACACGCGAGAAGTTTAATGTTTTGGTGATGACATTGAACTTCGTTTCTCTTTATGATGTAATTTTAGTGAGCTTTTGTGTTTTGTCACGAAATTGCCAAAGGGGGAGATTGTTAAGGATTTTGTGTTGGCAAGTTTCGTGAATTGAGTCGGAGTCTTGAAGAATCTGAGCGGATCGAAGAACGACGAAGAATCAAAGACTTCGAAGAAAAGGGAATTGGCTCACGATGTGAATCACGATGTCTAGGTAAGTTTTTAATTCATAATATGGTGATTCATACTTAGTTATAGGCATTAGAATCAAAAATTAATGTTTAACGGATTAGAAATTATATTGAAACTTTGTAATTTTCGGAAATTGGAAAATTTACAAAGTGTACCTGACCTGTACCTGAACCTGTACGGGTAAAGAATCATATCCATTACCTAATAAATAAAAGTGTACGGTACGTAATCATACCCATTACACGTAATCACCGAACTTGTACGGACATACCATCATACCCATTACCGGTAATAGCTCGAACCCGTACGCACAAGCATGGTTGCTATACCTAAGATGCCCATCAAACCCATTACCGGTAATGGCCCTTCGCAGAAAAATCTTCCGTCATTGCATTACCGGTAATGGCCCTATTTTTGTACCGGTACAAAGTGTAAAAAATCTGAATTTTCTCTAATCCGAATCTAATTGATTCTAAAGTCTATAAATAAGATATTAGGGTTCTCTAACTTGGTGTGCTTCATGAAAATACTTGTTTGAGAAACCCTAGAGGCTAGGAATTCATCTAAAACCTATTTTCTACATCATAGCCTCTTTTAGGTCAAATCGAGATATAGTAATTCCTACTCTATATGTCGATTTGATCTACGCTTCGCTTGGAGTTTTCTTCTTCGGTTTTCTACGATACTCCTAAGCGAAGGATCACCATACTCATGATGCTTCTCATGAACGGCGTCGTGGATTCGGCGTGAGGCGTCGTGGATTCGGCGCGATTGAAGGCGATTTGTGGATTCGGATCGTTGGCTCATGGATTCGAGTGGGCGTCGTGGATTCGGCGTGATCAAGGCTTCGTGGATTCGAAGTGGAGGCGTTTCGTGGATTCAGGACGTGGCGTTCGTGGACTCGGACGTGGACAACACGGCGGCGTGCGCGGAGATTCATAGGAGGTGAAGAGAGGTTAAGTCCGTGGAGTCGGTAATCACCTTGTAATCTTTTCTCTTAGTGGATTGTTATTCGCGTGTTGGTCCCGTGGGTTTTTTACTCCGAGTTTGGAGTTTTCCCACGTAAATCTCGGTGTGTTTTTAATTTCCGCATTTACTTTTAACGCATCGAGAATTGTGGTTTTTGGCCGGTACACCTATTCACCCCCCTCTAGGTGTCGGATACAATCTAGATAGATCCTTGGGGCTTCCCCGTAACTCACAGTCGCTCCCTAGCAATGCGAACCTTGTCCTCTGCTTCCTGGAGCACATCTGGCCTAAAGCCAATCTCCCGCCAACTTCACTCTAATGAAGTGGCGATCTACTTTTCCGTCCATAAAGAGCCTCAAATGGCGCCATCTTGATTCATGCTTGATAACTATCGTTATAAGCAAACTCGGCCATCGGTAGCAGCTACGACCATTCTCCCTGGAAGTCGATCACACATGCTCGGAGCTTGTCCTCTAAAGTCTGGATAGTACGCCTCGACTGCCCGTCACTCCGAAGGTGAAAAGCAGTGCTGAAGTCTAAACGCGTGCCCAAAGCATCTTATAGACTCTCGGGATTGGGCCCATCTCAAGTCAATCCACTAAAGTTCTTCGAACTCAAGTCTTCCCCGGGAAGTTCCTTCTCTAATTTACGCTTGTTCGACAAGTCATTCGGTTGGTCATCGCTAAAACCAAGTACTCCCAAAAGCTGAATTCCAGTTCTCACCTTCCTCGTCTTGGTCGAGGGTAAAGCCTAGCTCTGCTTCAATTTACTCTTACAATTGGAATTCCTTCATATAACTCTCTGAGGCGGATTCAACAATATCGCTCATAGCAAGAAACCGGGGTTCATACCCGTTGCCTGACCCATCAACACTCCATCGGAATGCTCGCTCAACTCGAAGTCAGATCTCGTCAAAAGATTGCACGACTGTGTGCAACTCCAATCCATAATTAAGCATGGTGAAACTTCCATATGGCTACCATTTTATACATGCCTGGCATGAACAACCTTATAATCAACATCCATGGTAATCATCTCCTCCGATTGTAGCGGAAATCGATGATTCGTCCAACTTATTCGCCAAAGGTGATCTCTCCAATCGGCATTGCACCCCAATGCTTCCACAGCAGTCTCAACTCCACCACTAGGGTGGTACCCACTGATCCTCTTCTATAAGTATGGTCGAGAACCAAAACTCGGTGACTTCCTCAATCTACTAAGGTCATTCCCTTAGTCTCAACTTGATGCCTCAAGTAAACTCTTCATAAGCCTACACCGAGAGTTTATCTTCGGTAGAGGGTCTCACAGCACTAACTGCTCAAGCGCTCAAGAAGAACCATTCGAAATTCTTCTCTACAATGCTTTCCTTAGCATTGAATACCCCAGGTATCTATGGTCACTGAGCTCAACTTAAGTGATAGAGAGGGTTCCATTTACAATCTAATAATAGCTCTCTATCAATGTTACCAAGAAGTGACTATCAACCTGAACGTCAAACTCAACTACTCTTCCACGCAGTCTCATTTGCAAGGAACTTAATTCCATGTGCAACATCAGAACAAGGGGAAATCAGTAACTTGGTACATTCCCTCTCGAAATTTTCCAACCACTCGACCCGACAGTGAGGGTTCATACATCGCTCACCTCAGTCCGCTCCCGCAGTCGATCCACGCAGATCTTCATCGGAATACCCTTGGCCATCCACGACCGGTTCCGCCAATCCATCCGGAGGGCTTGGAATTATCATTCCGCAAGTCCCTAACGGTGGAGTACTACAAGCTCGGCTACATCACGGTAATCCTCGCGATGTCCCAACCAAGTATCAACATTCGCTTGAGGTACAACCTCAAACTCCAACACAAAATCGTATTACTCCGATTGTATTACGCTTCCATCGAGTACACCCATAATTCAAAGCTAATTGAAACGGTCAACGAGCCTCTACAACCGAGCAAATGCCTATTCGTGATTCAATTTAGATCACGATGGCCGACATACAGTCGAAACGACCCTACAGGTCCCACATCAATAGAGGGTGTTTCTCACGAAGCGAAACACTAGATGCAAAGATCTCCCCGCCACTCGAGCTCACGTTTCGTGACTCCGTCAGGAGAACAACAACAACTCCAAAGATATCCTTCATTCTGAGGATTCTCGATCAACCGAAGGTAATGGCCAGTTCGGCCCCAAATCCTCTCCAATACTTACCTAGTTTTAGGTGATGGCGGTAGTCATCGCAACCAGCGGAATAAATCCTCAACATGCACTATTTCGTGCTCAAATTCCCAAGGTGAGTCAAGTCAGCTCGCAAAACCCAAGGTACACGGTACCTCACAAATTCCACACCAAGAAGGCCAATCCATTTGTTGGCACGCAAAACCTTCTCGCAAGGTAGGGTGTTCGAAACGACACACCCGATCATCCGATCATCCTTCATACACCGAAGAAAGATCAAAACAAACAAATCCTCGGGTTGGTTCACTACACACTCGGTGTATCCTCGATCTCACGATCCCATACGTGGTATTCCACGCTCTTGGGTCTAAGCTCGGACCCCCGTCCTGACCAAAACTCTGCCCTACCAAAAGGTGCGGGCCCTGCCACACGGTGACTGCCTTTGCCCAAGGGCCCAGGCCCTACAGTCCACAAGTGGTCCAGGCACAGTTTGTCCCTGAGCACCATCAGGCAAACAGCCGATCCAGGGATGCAACTAATGCAATCATCGTGAAATCCATATGGCATAGCAAAATAGGCTACCCACAACCTGCAAACTAACCACCTCAATCAAGGGCCAATTCTCATCGCAAAAAGCGAACTAACATGAGGCCATATAACTCGGCAAATCGCCGATCAAAAGATAGGTGCAACGCACCGGCATCAAACAACGCACACGCGGATACCATAGAACGAACCAATACCTGTAGCCACCGTCTCGGCTGCCGTCGCCTCCTCGGTCTGAGCCGTATACACGCGCCCGCTCGGGGCCTGCTGTGACCCCTCCGTTTGTCTCAAAGCACGTGGCCTCCCGGCCTGGTAGCGAGCTAAAGCGTCCCCTGGTAGGGACCCGGCAGAACTGGTGCTGATGCTGAAGGTGGCACTGGAACTAGACTCCTCAAGCAATCCGACTGGTAGTGGCCCTCTTAGCCACACGAATAGCACCTGCCGTGGGTAACAATGACCATTGCAGGCCCCGCAGCTCGGAGCCCTGCTACGATCAGATCCCTCCATGCCGTGCAGACGGCTACGTCCTCGCGACCGGCTCCGGCTCCTAGGGTATCTCGGCGGCATCCCAGAGTGCGTCTGACTCGCACCCTCAACCGCGGGCCTCTAGCCCCATTTCCTTTGTCTAAGCCTTCTCGACGTTCCTGCGCATATGCCGCACCGCCCTCCACAATGGGCGCGCGGTTTACTACATCTCGGTAAGTCTGAAGATTAGAAGGTTGCGCCAACCGAAAGATCAACAGCCGAAGTCTTCACCGTCTCGCGCAACAGCGGCACACCCTGTGGGAGCCGAGGGAACTCCCTCTCGCACTCGGCCACAGTCCGGTTCCCTTGGAGCATACCACACAAATCCTGCTCCGACCTTCTCTTAATACTGTCAGGGAAGCAATGCTCCAACCGGAGTTCCTTGAACCTCCTCCAAGTAACCGCCACAAAGTCAGCGTTGGTGTTATCCTGAATATCCAACCACCAGCTATAGACCTCATCGTCCAGGTGGTGAGCGGCGAGCCAAACTCTGCCTCTCTCCTCCACGAATGTGTCGCGGAAGTAGTTCCTCCATCTACATCGACCACTTCCCTACGATCCAGTGGTCGTCCGTCTCTCCAGCGAAAATCCTGGGATTACACCTCTTGAACTCGTTGAGGCGATTCATGAACCACTCTCGCTCTGCTCCCTCAACCATCGCGGGGAAAAACCGCCTGCTGCAGTAAGGGTCTCTCCAGATGTTTCCTTCGCACATCTTGCCGGCGCGCTGCCTCGGCCTGCTGCTGGGCCGCCGTCGTCTGCGGAGCCACAAGGTCCGTGAGAGCTGCCCCTAGTCCCTCAACTCACGGACCTCGCTGGACCCGGAAGTAGCAGAGGTCTCAACCTCCTAAAGGCGTCCCATGTTCTCCACCCCAACAGGTTTGGAGCGAGTAATAGGCATCAACACAGCAACATAAAAGCGCAAGTTAATAAAACCCACGCTATCGCAAACCCACTCAGAACCCAAATAATGCGAAAGTAAGGAAGTGTGCTCCCTACTAACTCCTGATGTTACGTTGTCAGCCGCCAACGTAACCCTCCGCGCAGCTAGAAGTAATACACTTCGATTAAACTCCAACTTTATTAGAGTTATAATAAAACCCAATCAAGTACTTTCGCTCACAAGTCAAATAGACCTCGTCTCTCACGAGCCTATTTCCTATAGTCCACAAGCCTAAGGTTTGCTAGGTCCACTAAGACTTTACCCTAGGCTCTGATACCAAATTAATCTGTCACGCCCCGGGGCCGGCAGGGCCTTCCCCAAAGCGTGCCCAGACCCGCCATATGTCAACACATACAAGGCTACTAAAAACAGCGGAAATAAAACCATACAAGTAGGCTAAGCTATAGATATCATAGCAACATACAGCTAGCCCTATCAACAACTAGAGAGTAGGAGATCTACAAGTATAAAGGAAACTAACAACATAACCAAAATAAAACATGAGGTTAATACAACACTTGTCCCAAAATGTGGTGGTCTCTCTAAATACAGGTATAACTCACAACTCTCTAAACAAAAGATATAGAGAGGTAACCACCTATCGATCAACCTCGCCGAGCGTCGCTAACCCGAAGCAACACCCTTGCCACGATCCCAAACCTCCCCCGATGCGGAAGGCACTGAAAGTAAACAGAAACAGAGGGCGTGAGAACTATAATTTATAGTTTCTAGTGGGCAATTGCGGCACTTTGAACTATTGCACCACTAGGCCCAAAGAAAAGAAGGTAAGTAAGCGATATAAAGAGATATATACTGCTGAAATAAAAGCATGATAAAATGCTACATTACCAATCCACAAGTACACTAAGTTTGCATATAAAATTCTCAAACTTGAAATAGCAACATACAAGAGTTATGTTCTATTATAGCAAAGGAGTATACTATAATGTCCATAAAGAATTACTAAGTATACTACACATCCAAGAATAATGCCCACATAATCCAACTACTAAGTCCTATCTAGTAGTGATTGTCATACTTGATGAATGCCCAAGTTCAATTCTCTCTCTCTAGGATTTACACAAGGTAATCCAACTTGTGCCACCTAAGTACCGTGGTAGCCCAACATCCCCCACAAGGAATGAGTCTGTCCCAAACGGTCCTGCAGGTTTCTCAACACCGCATGCGCGACGAATCGCGAAGGCCAACTCGAGTGCCGCTTGTAGGGAGCGACCCTCACAAGCATGTGCGAAAGAGCACAAATGGCAACAAGTATAGTCAAGTCTCAAGTCCAAACCTCATGTCTCAACATGGAAATAGTAACTAGCAACCCTAAGGTCTAGTTCAAATACTCTCATGACACTAGATTTTCTATGTCAAAGTTCATTCACGAGCCTAATGCCGCTTGATGACATTAGCTCACTATTTTACAAACAGATGCCAAGTCTAATGCCGCTTTATGATATTAGCTTTTCTCCTATATCATGCATAGTTCTAAGTTCATAAATATGTCAAATCTTACTATCTTACATGTCCTCACACTATATTTGACATGTTCCCGATCCACAAGAAGAATGCTACAATTATGCCTAAGTTCACAAGGCTACACTCTACTATGTAGAGGCCAAAACACATTACACATAAGACATAGCTTTTAAACATTCTAAAATTCTCAAATAAATCAAATATCATGAAAATGTACTAATTTCTATTTAACCATAAGCAAATAAGCACCAATGAAAATTTCTCATTGTGCTAGGTGAGGCCAAACCCACCATCGCTCCAAGCGTCGCTCCGAACCGCTAACGACGCTTCGATTCCTACTCCTAGTACCCTACAAAGTAAATCCTAGGAGTTACAACCTCTAGAGTTGAACAATGAGTTCAATCTTTAAACTTCTATGCAAAGAGTAAGGAAAACTCACCTCAAGTGTAGAAATCCCACTTCAATCCTCAAATAGAGGCACTACAAGAAATACAATTTTTTGTGGAGACTTTTTTGTGACCAACTAAAAGTCTTCATTAAAGGGAAGCTTTTAGTGGGGATTTTTAATTTTCCCGCAAATCGTATTTGCGAATATTTATAATTGAAATAGCTGCGATTTTTCAAAATTGGCAATAAATATGTTAGCCATCTATGTAGAAATATAAAAAATTGTCATAAAATGTATATATTATTTATTGTGGCGATTTTATTTCGTCACAATAGAGTCTTTGTCATATTTTTTAGAAAATATAAATATTATCGGTATCTATTTGTGGCGAGTTCTGACGTATGGCCACAAAACATTATTTGTTTTGTGACAAAAGTTAAAATTTCGCCAGAAAAAATAATACAAATTTTTGTTGCGATTATTTTTCGTCACAATAGAGCCTTTGTCATATTTTTTTAGAAAATATAAATATTTTCGGTATTTATTTGTGGCGATTTAGTATGTATGGCCACGAAACATTTTTTTTGTGAAAAAATTATAGTTTCGCCAGGAAAAATAATAAAAAATTTTATTGCCAATAATTTTTGTCCGCGCCATTTTTCGGTGGCGCCAAAGAGTTACATATATTTAGCGAGGAAATATTTATTTTGGTCACAAAAGGGTTTTTTTTTTTATAAAACTTTTTTTTTGGTCAGAAAAATACATATTAGCTGCTAAAGAGAACAAACCCTTTCCCCCATTTTGGCCCAAACCCTTTCCCCCACGCAGCCGCGACCTTTGCGGCCTCCGCACGCCGGCCACTCCTCCCTAGCGGCGACCTCTGCACGCCGCGACCTTCTCCCCGGCCGGTGAAGAATCGCTGCGGTCGGCGAAGCCCTAGCGGGACGAGGTGCGGATTAAGCGCGGCGACGAAGTGGGTCCCCGCCGCGTGGGGACCTACCTTCGGACGAGGTGGGTCGCCGCCGCGTCGAGGTCGACCTCGCCGAGGCCCTGCAGACCATTCGCCGCCCTGCAGTTAGGACCAGCGCCAGAAGATCGAGCAGTACTGTCTCATCCTCGCCTCCGTCCTCTCCTCCTCCCCCACCGACATCGCCGGGCGAAGCCCTTCATCGACCACGGTAAAACCCTCCCCCCCCTCGCCCTCCCGCATTTAGGGTTTGTTTACCGTGTGGGGACGCCCCTCAAGCGTAGGAAATTTTCGGGGACGCCCCTAAGCGTAGGACATGTTGAAATGGATCCCTCGATTTTACACTTCTTTGATGATTTGAGTTATTTCGGTTTGCTAATTTGAGAATTTTGTTGAATCGATGTCTCTATTAGCTATATCTTTGTTTGTTGTTCTAGTTTTAATTCTTTGGAAAGTGATTAAAAACTTTTTAATTTGATAGAATCCTCATCAATTAGGGTTAAAATCGAAACCCCTAAACCCTCAACACTAGTTCTAGCCTAGTTTGTACACATTATATAGTTCTAGCCCAATTTGTTGTTCTAGTTTTAATTGGTAGAAAGTAATTAAACACTGTTTATTTTGATAGAATCTTTCGGACGAGGTGGGCCGCCGCAGCGTCGAGGCCGAGCTCGCCTCCTTTTTAGGATATCTAACTACTCTTTCGGTTCTCTAACTAGCTCCTCAACACGTGTAAGTTTTAACATTGCTCATGTCCCTTTGCCTAATCAACATAATTATATGCATTGATTACTCGTCATTACAATAACTCTGTGTTTCAATCTTATTTTGTTTGTTGATTGTAAGAATTATCTGAATTGACGTTCTTGGAGACTGATTCCTAGTATTTTAAAGAGTTTTCATGAGTAAATACCTGTTCCTTAGATGTCTATAGTATATAGAAGTTCGGATTGGGATGTACAAAAAGAAAATCATTCTTACAGGCTTAATTAAACATAGTGACTTGATCACCCATTCTTTTCTTGTGAAACATAGTGCTCTGCGATCGAGCGGCAAGCTATGCTATTCTTTATCCTTCTCGAGAATAACGACTGACAAAGCACTTTCTTTACGATTACTCTGCCAGTCGGCAACTCAGCTATTTAGCCACCAGCTGCTGCGCACTAACTGCTTCTTGAGTGCGCTAGTGCCTCGGCGGCGGCGCTGCTAACAGCTGCTCTGCTGCTGCTGCTGCTATTTAAGTCAGAATAACGACGACACTAGTGCATTTTGAAATGAGTGCATGAACTTTTTGTTACAATTATATTATGAAGAAAAAACATGCAGACCATATGTGACCTCTAGTGCATTTTGAAATGAGTGCATGAACTTTTGCCTGGATTTCTGTGACACATTTTAAGATGTTTCATATATAGATGAACTTCATGATTTAATGTCTTCAACCATTAAAGCTGTCATTCATCATAACGCATCAAGATTTTACATGCTCTTTTGATTGCCAATAGGTTTTATATGCTCTAATAAGTTGGATCATCGTAGGCTTTACCTACACTAAACTTCTCGTTTTCTGCTTGATTTGATATTAGAAGTGTTTGGATTATTTGGAATATGTTTAGAGATTTGATTGTTGTTGCGTAGGAAAGGCCCAATTCGATGAGCATGTGAAAGATTAGGGGTGTTTATGTGCGTAATAGTTGGTAAAAATGTATGGAGACCCCCCTCGACTATAGGCCATTTCGAAATTGCCCCTCATACCCTTACATCTTTGCATAAATAGTTCTTAGGGAGTATTTTAGAACAATTGGCACGGATTATAATTAGTATAGAAGATTATGCTCATCGTTTGCTAGAAGTTTATTCAGTGTAATCTTGCAAAAACTAATCGAATTTCTTAGGCAAAAGTTCGATCTGTTGCTGTGGATTGTAGACATAGTGTTTGGCCTATGATTCATTACACAACATATATCATTTAAACTTGAGAATGTCTTTTTCAAGGTGAAAAGATTCGTGCTTGGGGGAATTTGATGGTTTTCAGTTGAAAGTGACATTAAGTTTGGCTTTCTTGTTGTATAGTGTATATGCCAAGTAGACTTTATGATGTTTGGTTATCTATGAAGGAGACTTAAAAAGTTTGTTATGAATTGTAAAGGCAAATTTCTTCATCATCTACACTTTTAAACTTGTAACATACTGGACTTGCGCAAATTGCGGAGTTCGAGTATTTGACTTGCGTTGGAGCTTTTCCAGATTTTTTTGGAAGGTCGTTGACTTTGTTCCGACCTATGGCGCGTGTACCGAGGTTTGGGGATGAGTCCCAAGCCCTAAAGTCCAAAAAGTTGGATTTTAGGTGGCTCTCGGGTTGGAAATTCTGTGCCTTATACCGGTACAAAACGGTGTCTATACCGGTACAAAATGATTGCTATACCGGTACAGACCAAGATTTATACCGGTATAAAGAGGGCAGACTTGGCAAACCCGAGGCTCGGGTTTGGGCATTTCGTAGGGTTTATCTTAGGTACAAAATGGGTTTGTCTGTACAAAGTGAGAATGTGAGCACAAGGCTGGGGTGTTTTAGCATCTTGTTGCTTCTATTAGGTTCCCACACACCCCTAGGGCTTCATTTGAGCCCTCCATCACAGCAAGCAAGGTAGGAGACCTTCTCTCTCTAAACCCTTGTGCTCTTTTGGATTTTTTGGTGGATTGTTAGGAGATTGATCTCTCTCTCCTTCTCCTTTGGCCACCTAGAGCCATTATCTTCTTGTTGGAGCTTGGAGCTTGCTTTTTGGAGCTTTGTGGAGGATCAAGCTTCAAGCCTAGGGCTTTTTGAGCTTGGATTAGAGCTTCTTAGAGGTATGTGAGTGATCTCTTTCCTCTAGTTTCGAATTTTGTGGGTTTTTGTGAGATGAAACCCTAGAATGGGATTCTAGGGTTAGGATTTGGGGATTTTCGATTGAGGGCCTTTGGGACCTAATTGATGAGTTTAGAACTTTGATTTAGGTTGGATTAGAAGGACTCTAACTCCCATTTGGAGATCAAGAGCACTTTCTTCGCTTTCGGTGAGTATTCTTCACCCTTTAGTAGAGTTTCTTATTGTTTGAACTCAAGACTCATCTTTTGAGTTTGTAATTCCTATGGCATGCCTTGTAGGGTGCTAGGAGTAGGAATCGAAGCTTAGTTAGCGATTCGGATCGGCGATTTTCGCACTCGGTGGGTTTGGCTTCATGAGCATAGGAGCAAATGGCTCCTAAGTGCTTAGTTGGTTTGATTTAATTATTTTGAATGCATATTCATGCTAAATAGATTTATTATGAATTTTGAATCACTTAAAATGCATGCCTTATGTATGATAAAATTTGCACTCTATATAGTAGAGCTATTTGGGTTAAACTGCATGCATGTGGGGGTGGTTCTTGGGGGCGCCTGGGAGTGTGCCATTTATGGTGATTTTAGCTTTGCTAATGTTAATTGTGAACATTAAATACATGTTGGGACTTAGAAACCTTAAGTGTCATCCAGCGGCACTTAACATAGAAAACTATGAAAGCGCAACATAGAGACTTGACATAGGCCACTTAACATATACTATATTCCATGTTAGAGACATGATGACATAGAGATAGGCCTTTTGGACAATTGTACATTCCATGTTAGAGACATGATGATTTGGGACTTGTGACGAGTTTTGTGACTTTTGCCATTGTGCTCATTCGCACATGCTTGTGAGGGTAGCTCCCTACAAGCCGGCACTCCGGAGTTGGCCAACGCGTTTCCTGTATTCGCCGTGCGGGATTGGGCGCCGAAGTGGATTGCCGTGGGACGATCTCATTCCTAGGGTGGGAATGTTGACTACTACGGGGCCATTAGGCTCGGCATTTGGGCTAGGCGACCTTCGGGTGGGCATCGGCCATATCGCCTTCGGGTTGATCTTATTGTACTTAAACTAATGTAGTTTAAAGAAAACTGGGGACTTTGACTAGAATAGTAAACTTTAACACCTTACTATCACTTGTGGAATTATTGGGCTATGGTTAGAATAGTAAACTTTAACTCTTTACTATTGCTATGGATATTGGACTTGTTGGTTATACTTACTATTCATGCTTAGAATAGTCGTTTACTTATGCTTATTTATGCTAAGTAGAGATATCATGCTTTAGTAGCTTACTCGTTATTTATTTCGCTTACACTTACTTGCTTAGTTTTGGGCCTAGTGGAGCATGCAACTGAAGTCAGTAATTGCCCACTGGGAACTATTTTAATAGTTCTCACGCCCTCTTTTTCTAATGTGTTTCAGAGCCTTCGGCACCGGCGGAGGCACGGGATCGCGGCAAGGGAGTCGCCTAGATAGCTAGCTTCTTTGCCACTTTTGTTTAGGTGGTTCTTCCTCTCTTTTTGTGTTGTGAGAGAGTGATCTTTTGCATCCACTGATAGAGACCACCATGTATTAAATTAGTTTTCGCTTTGGGATCTTTAGTTGTTGCTCGTGGAGGTTACTGTTGTATTTAATCTTTTATAGTTCTTAGTGGATTTGGTAATTTTATTTATCTACTTCTTTTATGCTTAATTCTTTAGAATTCTAGTTGTTATACTGCTCTGATACTTCTAGATTCTTTTTATTTTGTTGGTTAATTATCGTATTTTGTTAGACGCCTTGTATGTTGTAGACATACGGCGGGTCTGGGCACGCGCCGGGCGGGCTT
Source organism: Aechmea fasciata (assembly GCA_025177825.1). Lineage (NCBI taxonomy): Eukaryota > Viridiplantae > Streptophyta > Magnoliopsida > Poales > Bromeliaceae > Aechmea > Aechmea fasciata. The sequence continues at coordinate 6,842,518 of CM045939.1, forward strand.
GAGTCCGGGCGTGATGATTAAATTGGTATCGAGCCTAGGGTTGAGTCTTCTTGTGGACCTATTAAACCTTAGGGAGGTGGGACTATAGGATATAGGCTCGTGAGAGAGGAGGTCTATTAACTTGTGAGCGAAAGTATTAAGCTTGGGTATCTTGAATAACTCTAGTAAGTAGAGTTGGACCGAAGTGTATAACTCCTAACTTCGCGGAGGGTTACGTTGGCGGCCGACAACGTAACATCGGGAGTTAGTAGTAGACAACACTTCTTTACTTTCGCATGATTTGGGTATATATAGCTTATACGGGGATGCGATTGCGTGAGCTTTCTAACTTGCGCTTTTATGATGTTGTAGTGGTGATGCCGATAACTCGCTCGAAATCTGTTGGAGCGGACAATGCGGCAACATTTGAGGAGGTCGAGGCCTCCGCTACCTCCCGGATCCGGCGAGGTCCGTGAGTTGAGGGCCGGTTGGCGGCCCTCACGGCTTTGGTGACGCGACGGCGACCGCGGCCCGGCCGACGACGAAGCGCGCATGAAGCGCATGGAGGATCTTCTTCTGTAGCAGGCGGCTGCGAGGGAGGCTCAGACCCCTTCACCGCCAGCACCAGCCGAGGTTGACTTACCGCGGGCGCAGTCCCCCGCGGCCGGCTCACACCAGACGACACCGGCAGTTGAGCGCCGGGAGGAGGATCGGGTCAGGGTGAGGTGGTGTTTAGGGGATGTCAGAGTTCGCTTTTTGCGATGTCGTTCGATTCGTCTCGAGCTGAGGCAGGCGATCAGCGGGGATGCGTAGCCTATTTGGCTAGTATCGCATTGAGGGTGAGGATGATACCCCTAGGATCGAGGATATCCCGGTGGTACGGGAGTTTCGGGACGTGTTTCCGGCGGAGCTACCGGGCATGCCACACGATAGGGAGATCGAGTTTGTGGTAGATCTCGTTCCGGGACTACCCCGATCTCGAAGGCACCCTATAGGATGGCAGCGAGTTAAAGGAGCTGAGGGCACAGTTACGGGATATGTTGGACAAGGGCTTCATTCGACCGAGTGTGTCACCTTGGGGAGCACCGGTTCTTTTTGTGAAGAAGAAGAACGGATCACTTCGTCTTTGCGTGGACTATCGTGAACTTAATAAAGTCACGGTCAAGAATAAATATCCGTTGCCGAGGATTGATGATCTTTTTGATCAACTTCAAGGGTCGAATGTGTATTCCAAGATAGACTTGAAGTCGGGATACCATCAGTTGAAGATTGCGCCTGGGGATGTGGCGAAGACGGCTTTTAGATCACGGTATGGACACTATGAGTTCACTGTTATGCCGTTTGGGCTTACTAATGCCCCGGCAGCTTTTATGGATCTAATGAACCGTGTTTTCAAGCCTTATCTAGACAGGTTCGTCGTGGTCTTCATCGACGACATCTTGGTTTATTCCGAAGTGATGTGGAGCACGAGGAACACTTGAGATTGGTACTACAAGTGCTTCGGGAAAAGAAGTTATTTGCACGGGAAGAAGTGCGAATTTTGGCTTCGAGAAGTGGCTTTTACGGGACATGTGATTTCAGGATAAGGCATAGCTGTGGATCCTAGGAAGGTAGAAGCTATTCCGGAGTGGCCAAGACCGCCGAGTGTCACCGAGATCAGGAGATTCCTTGGTTTGGCCGGCTACTACCGCAGATTCGTGGAGGGCTTTGCGAAGTTATCTACTCCCCTCACGAGGCTCACGCACAAAGGAACTAAGTTCATTTGGAATGATGCGTGTGAAAAGAGCTTTCAAGAGTTGAAGCCGAGATTGACGACCGCTCCAATCCTCACATTACCTATTCTTTGGAGCGGTATGTGGTATATAGTGATGCATCTCTTAACGGGTTGGTGTGTCTCGATGCGGGGTGACAGGGTGATCGCGTATGCATCTCGCCAATTAAAGGAATATGAGAAGAACTATCCTACACACGACTTGGAGTTGGCGGCCGTAGTCTTTGCATTGAAGCTATGGCGCCACTATTTGTATGGCGAGCGGAGCGAGGTCTATACGGATCACAAGAGCTTAAAGTACCTTTTCACTCAGAAGGAGTTGAACTTGAGACAGCGCAGATGGTTGGAGCTACTCAAGGATTATGATTTGACTATTCTCTACCACCCGGGCAAGGCTAACGTGGTGGCGGATGCGCTAAGTCGGAAATCGAAAACTTAGCGATGCATGTTGTTACTCAACCGCAGTTGATCGAGCAGATGAAGCGGTTGGAGTTGGAGGTAGTGACTCCCGATACACCTTTGTGGCTGATGACTATGGTTGTGCAACCTACTCTTATGGATAGAATTAAAGAGAAGCAAGCTCTTGACTTAGAGTTGCAAAGGATTCGAGACAAAATGGTTGATGGTGGCACCGGTGACTTCCTTGTGGATGATCAGGGAGTGATGCGCTTTGGTGGACGGATTTGTGTGCCGGCGGATTTGGGACTTAGAGAGGACATCCTTCAGGAGGCACACAGGGCACCTTATGCTATTCACCCAGGAGGCACCAAAATGTACAAGGACTTGAGGTTACTTTATTGGTGGCCTGGGATGAAAAAGGATGTTGGCGAGTTTGTTGCTAGATGTCTAACTTGCCAACAAGTGAAAGCTGAGCATCGAGTTCCAGCGGGAAAACTTCAGAGTTTGCCTATTCCCGTGTGGAAGTGGGAGAAGATCACCATGGACTTCGTGACAGGATTGCCTCGCTCTCAAGCTGGGCATGATGCTATTTGGGTGATAGTGGATAGGTTGACGAAGTCAGCGCACTTTATACCTATCCATACTACTTGGGCTGGAGAGAAGCTCGCACAAGTGTACCTTGATGAGATTGTGCGACTTCATGGAGTACCTACATCGATCGTATCGCGGGGACACTCGCTTTGTGTCACACTTGGAGGAGTCTACAGGGTACTAGATTGGATTTCGCATCGCTTTCCACCCCCGAGTGACGGGCGGTCGGAGCGCACTATACGGACTCTAGAGGACATGCGTCGGGCATGTGGAATTGACTTCCAGGGAGGATGGTCGCAGCATCTACCTATGGCGGAGTTTGCTTATAAGAATAGTTATCAAGCAAGTATCAAGATGGCACCGTTCGAGGCATTGTATGGACGAAAGTGCAGATCGCCACTTCATTGGAGTGAAGTGGGCGAAAGATTGGCTTTAGGCCCTGAAGTGCTCCAGGAAGCAGAGGATAAAGTTCGAATCGCTCGGGAGCGACTACGCGACACGAGTGGCAGAGGAGCTATGCAGATAAACGCCGACGAGACTTGGAGTTTCAGATTGGAGATCATGTCTTCTTGAAAGTCTCGCCGTCAAAGGGAATTCGGAGATTTGGAATTCGAGGTAAGTTAAGTCCTCGGTTTATTGGACCATATGAGATCTTGGAACGTATAGGTCCGGTAGCGTATCGACTTGCTCTACCGCCGAACCTATCGGGCGTGCACAACGTCTTTCATGTATCGGTCCTTCGGAAGTATATCCATGATCCGGCTCATGTATTGGAGGTACCCATAGAGCTGCGGGAGGATTTGAGCTTCGAGGAGCAACCCGTGAAGATCTTGGCTCGCGAGGTGAAGAAATTGCGGAATCGGGACATTCCGTACGTGAAGGTTCTTTGGAGCAACCACGAGGAGCGAGAGGCCACGTGGGAGCCTGAGAGCGCACTGCAGGAGCGCTATCCCCATCTCTTTCAGATGGAATCTTGAGGTATGAGTTCGCTTTTGAGTTTCGCGGACGAAACTCCTTTTTAGGAGGGGTGAATGTAACATACTGGACTTGCGCAAATTGCGGAGTTCGAGTATTTGACTTGCGTTGGAGCTTTTTCAGATTTTTCTGGAAGGTCGTTGACTGTGTTCCGAACTATGGCGCGTGTACCGAGGTTTGGGGATGAGTCCCAAGCCCTAAAGTCCAAAAAGTTGGATTTTAGGTGGCTCTCGGGTTGGAAATTACGTGCCTTAGTACAAAACGTTGTCTATCTGGGGTACAAAATGATTGCTATCTGAGTCTGAGACCAAGATTTATACCGGTATAAAGAGAGCAGACTTGGCAAACCCGAGGCTCGGGTTTGGCTGTTTCGCAGGATTTATACCGGTACAAAATGGGTTTGTACCGGTACAAACTGGCAGAATGTGAGCAGACCGAACTGCAGGGGTGTTTTAGCATCTTGTTGCTTCTATTAGGTTCCCACACACCCCTAGGGCTTCATTTGAGCCCTCCATCACAGCAAGCAAGGTAGGAGACCTTCTCTCTCTAAACCCTTGTGCTCTTTTGGATTTTTTGGTGGATTGTTAGGAGATTGATCTCTCTCTCCTTCTCCTTTGGCCACCTAGAGCCATTATCTTCTTGTTGGAGCTTGGAGCTTGCTTTTTGGCGCTTTGTGGAGGATCAAGCTTCAAGCCTAGGGCTTTTTGAGCTTGGATTAGAGCTTCTTAGAGGTATGTGAGTGATCTCTTTCCTCTAGCTTCGATTTTTGTGGGTTTTCATGCGATGAAACCCTAGAATGGGATTCTAGGGTTAGGATTTGGGGATTTTCGATTGAGGGCCTTTGGGACCTAATTGATGAGTTTAGAACTTTGATTTAGGTTGGATTAGAAGGACTCTAACTCCCATTTGGAGATCAAGAGCACTTTCTTCGCTTTCGGTGAGTATTCTTCACCCTTTAGTAGAGTTTCTTATTGTTTGAACTCAAGACTCATCTTTTGAGTTTGTAATTCCTATGGCATGCCTTGTAGGGTGCTAGGAGTAGGAATCGAAGCTTAGTTAGCGATTCGGATCGGCGATTTTCGCACTCGGTGGGTTTGGCTTCATGAGCATAGGAGCAAATGGCTCCTAAGTGCTTAGTTGGTTTGATTTAATTATTTTGAATACATATTCATGCTAAATAGATTTATTATGAATTTTGAATCACTTAAAATGCATGCCTTATGTATGATAAAATTTCCACTCTATATAGTAGAGCTATTTGGGTTAAACTGCATGCATGTGGGGGTGGTTCTTGGGGGCGCCTGGGAGTGTGCCATTTATGGTGATTTTAGCTTTGCTAATGTTAATTGTGAACATTAAATACATGTTGGGACTTAGAACCCTTAAGTGTCATAAAGCGGCACTTCACATAGAAAACAATGAAAGCAACATAGAGACTTGACATAGGCCACTTAACATATACTATATTCCATGTTAGAGACATGATGACATAGAGATAGGCCTTTTGGACAATTGTACATTCCATGTTAGAGACATGATGATTTGGGACTTGTGACGAGTTTTGTGACTTTTGCCATTGTGCTCATTCGCACATGCTTGTGAGGGTAGCTCCCTACAAGCCGGCACTCCGGAGTTGGCCAACGCGTTTCTTGTATTCGCCGTGCGGGATTGGGCGCCGAAGTGGATTGCCGTGGGACAGTCTCATTCCTAGGGTGGGAATGTTGACTACTACGGGGCCATTAGGCTCGGCATTTGGGCTAGGCAGCCTTCGGGTGGGCATCGGCCATATCGCCTTCGGGTTGATCTTATTGTACTTAAACTAATGTAGTTTAAAGAAAAGCGGGACTTTGACTAGAATAGTAAACTTTAACACCTTACTATCACTTGTGGAATTATTGGGCTATGGTTAGAATAGTAAACTTTAACTCTTTACTATTGCTATGGATATTGGACTTGTTGGTTATACTTACTATTCATGCTTAGAATAGTCGTTTACTTATGCTTATTTATGCTAAGTAGAGATATCATGCTTTAGTAGCTTACTCGTTATTTATTTCGCTTACACTTACTTGCTTAGTTTTGGGCCTAGTGGAGCATGCAAATGAAGTCAGTAATTGCCCACTGTGAACTATTTTTAATAGTTCTCACGCCCTCTTTTTCTAATGTGTTTCAGAGCCTTCGGCACCGGCGGAGGCACGGGATCGCGGCAAGGGAGTCGCCTAGATAGCTAGCTTCTTTGCCACTTTTGTTTAGGTGGTTCTTCCTCTCTTTTTGTGTTGTGAGAGAGTGATCTTTTGTATCCACTGATAGAGACCACCATATATTAAATTAGTTTTCGCTTTGGGATCTTTAGTTGTTGCTCGTGGAGGTTACTGTTGTATTTAATCTTTTATAGTTCTTAGTGGATTTGGTACTTTTATTTATCTACTTCTTTTATGCTTAATTCTTTAGAATTCTAGTTGTTATACTGCTCTGATACTTCTAGATTCTTTTTATTTTGTTCGTTAATTATCGTTTCTGTTAGACGCCTTGTATGTTGTAGACATACGGCGGGTCTGGGCACGCGCCGGGCGGGCTTCGGGGTCCGGGCGTGGCCAGTTAAATTGGTATCGAGCCTAGGGTTGAGTCTTCTTGTGGACCTAGCAAACCTTAGGCAAAGTGTTGGACTATAGGATATAGGCTCGTGAGAGACGAGGTCTATTTAACTTGTGAGCGAAAGTATTAAGATTGGGTATCTTGAATAACTCTAGTAAGTAGAGTTGGACCGAAGTGTATAACTCCTAACTTCGCGGAGGGTTACGTTGGCGGCCGACAACGTAACATCGGGAGTTAGTAGTAGACAACACTTCTTTACTTTCGCATGATTTTGGTATATATAGCTTATACGGGGATGCGATTGCGTGAGCTTTCTAACTTGCGCTTTTATGATGTTGTAGTGGTGATGCCGATAACTCGCTCGAAATCTGTTGGAGCGGACAATGCGGCAACTTTTGAGGAGGTCGAGGCCTCCGCTACCTCCGGATCCGGCGAGGTCCGTGAGTTGAGGGGCCGATTGGCGGCCCTCACGGCTTTGGTGGCGACGGCGGGCGACCGCGGCCCGGCCGACGAAGCGCGCATGAAGCGCATGGAGGATCTTCATCGCAAAGAGGGCCGCGAGGGAGGCTCGACCCCTTCACCGCCAAAGACCACCCGAGGTTGACTTGCCGCGGCGCAGTCCCTCGCGGCCGGCTCACACTGTGACGACACCGGCAGTTGAGCGCCGGGAGGAGAACCGGGTCAGGGTGAGGTGGTGTTTAGGGGATGTCAGAGTTCGCTTTTTGCGATGTCGTTCAGTTCGTCTCGAGCTAGGCAACTGATCAACCGGGGATGCGTAGCCTATTTGGCTAGTATCGCATTGAGGGGTGAGGATGATACCCCTAGGATCGAGGATATCCCGGTGGTACGAGAGTTTCAGGACGTGTTTCCAGCGGAGCTACTGTGCATGCCACCTGATAGGGAGATCGAGTTTGTGGTAGATCTCGTTCCCGGGACTACCCCAGTCTCGAAGGCACCCTATAGGATGGCACCGGCAGAGTTAAAGGAGCTGAGGGCACAGTTACAGGATATGTTGGACAAGGGCTTCATTCGACCGAGTGTGTCACCTTGGGGAGCACCGGTTCTTTTTGTGAAGAAGAAGAACGGATCACTTCGTCTTTGCGTGGACTATCGTGAACTTAATAAAGTCACGGTCAAGAATAAATATCCGTTGCCGAGGATTGATGATCTTTTTGATCAACTTCAAGGGTCGAATGTGTATTCCAAGATAGACTTGAAGTCGGGATACCATCAGTTGAAGATTGCGCCTGGGGATGTGGCGAAGACGGCTTTTAGATCACGGTATGGACACTATGAGTTCACTGTTATGCCGTTTGGGCTTACTAATGCCCCGGCAGTTTTTATGGATCTAATGAACCGTGTTTTCAAGCCTTATCTAGACAGGTTCGTCGTGGTCTTCATCGACGACATCTTGGTTTATTCCCGAAGTGATGTGGAGCACGAGGAACACTTGAGATTGGTACTACAAGTGCTTCGGGAAAAGAAGTTATTTGCACAGCCGAAGAAGTGCGAATTTTGGCTTCGAGAAGTGGCTTTTCTGGGACATGTGATTTCAGGATCAGGCATAGCCGTGGATCCTAGGAAGGTAGAAGCCATTCAGGATTGGCCAAGACCGACGAGCGTCACCGAGATCAGGAGTTTCCTTGGTTTGGCCGGCTACTACCGCAGATTCGTGGAGGGCTTTGCGAAGTTATCTACTCCCCTCACGAGGCTCACGCACAAAGGAACTAAGTTCATTTGGAATGATGCGTGTGAAAAGAGCTTTCAAGAGTTGAAGCTGAGATTGACGACCGCTCCAATCCTCACATTACCTATTGCTGGAGCAGGGTATGTGGTATATAGTGATGCATCTCTTAACGGGTTGGGCTGTGTCTTGATGCAGGGTGACAAGGTGATCGCGTATGCATCTCGCCAATTAAAGGAATATGAGAAGAACTATCCTACACACGACTTGGAGTTGGCGGCCGTAGTCTTTGCATTGAAGCTATGACGCCACTATTTGTATGGCGAGCGGAGCGAGGTCTATACGGATCACAAGAGCTTAAAGTACCATTTCTCTCAGAAGGAGTTGAACTTGAGACAGCGCAGATGGTTGGAGCTACTCAAGGATTATGATTTGACTATTCTCTACCACCCGGGCAAGGCTAACGTGGTGGCGGATGCGCTAAGTCGGAAATCGACTGAAAACTTAGCGATGCATGTTGTTACTCAACCGCAGTTGATCGAGCAGATGAAGCGGTTGGAGTTGGAGGTAGTGACTCCCGATACACCTTTGTGGCTGATGACTATGGTTGTGCAACCTACTCTTATGGATAGAATTAAAGAGAAGCAAGCTCTTGACTTAGAGTTGCAAAGGATTCGAGACAAAATGGTTGATGGTGGCACCGGTGACTTCCTTGTGGATGATCAGGGAGTGATGCGCTTTGGTGGACGGATTTGTGTGCCGGCGGATTTGGGACTTAGAGAGGACATCCTTCAGGAGGCACACAGGGCACCTTATGCTATTCACCCAGGAGGCACCAAAATGTACAAGGACTTGAGGTTACTTTATTGGTGGCCTGGGATAAAAAAGGATGTTGGCGAGTTTGTTGCTAGATGTCTAACTTGCCAACAAGTGAAAGCTGAGCATCGAGTTCCAGCGGGAAAACTTCAGAGTTTGCCTATTCCCGTGTGGAAGTGGGAGAAGATCACCATGGACTTCGTGACGGGATTGCCTCGCTCTCAAGCTGGGCATGATGCTATTTGGGTGATAGTGGATAGGTTGACGAAGTCAGCGCACTTTATACCTATGCATACTACTTGGGCTGGAGAGAAGCTCGCTCAAGTGTACCTTGATGAGCTTGTGCGACTTCATGGAGTACCTACATAGATCGTATCCGACAGGACACTCGCTTTGTGTCACACTTCGGAGGAGTCTACAGACGCCTTGGGTACTAGATTGGATTTCAAAGATCCTTGCTTTCCACCCCTGCAGTGACGGGCAGTCGGAGCGCACTATACAGACTCTAGAGGACATGCTTCGAGCATGTGTGATTGACTTCCAGAGAGGATGGTCGCAGCATCTACCTATGGCGGAGTTTGCTTATAAGAATAGTTATCAAGCAAGTATCAAGATGGCACCGTTCGAGGCATTGTATGGACGAAAGTGCAGATCGCCACTTCATTGGAGTGAAGTGGGCGAAAGATTGGCTTTAGGCCCCGAAGTGCTCCGAGCGAGAGGATAAAGTTCGAATCGCTCGGCTCATACGACACCCGAGTAGGCAGAGGAGCTATGCAGATAAACGCCGATGAGACTTGGAGTTTCAGATTGGAGATCATGTCTTCTTGAAAGTCTCGCCGTCAAAGGGAATTCGGAGATTTGGAATTCGAGGTAAGTTAAGTCCTCGGTTTATTGGACCATATGAGATCTTGGAACGTATAGGTCCGGTAGCGTATCGACTTGCTCTACCGCCGAACCTATCGGGCGTGCACAACGTCTTTCATGTATCGGTCCTTCGGAAGTATATCCATGATCGGCTCATGTATTGGAGGTCGTACCCATAGAGGCTGCGGGAGGATTTGAGCTTCGAGGAGCAACCCGTGAAGATCTTGGCTCGCGAGGTGAAGAAATTGCGGAATCGGGACATTCCGTACGTGAAGGTTCTTTGGAGCAACCACGAGGAGCGAGAGGCCACGTGGGAGCCTGAGAGCGCACGCAGAGCGCTATCCCCATCTCTTTCGATGGAATCTTGAGGTAGGAGTTCGCTTTTGAGTTTCGCGGACAAAACTCCTTTTTAGGAGGGGTGAATGTAACATACTGGACTTGCGCAAATTGCGGAGTTCGAGTATTTGACTTGCGTTGGAGCTTTTTCAGATTTTTCTGGAAGGTCGTTGACTGTGTTCCGACCTATGGCGCGTGTACCGAGGTTTGGGGATGAGTCCCAAGCCCTAAAGTCCAAAAAGTTGGATTTTAGGTGGCTCTCGTTGGAAATTCTGGCCTTATACCGGTACAAAACGTTGTCTATACCGGTACAAAATGATTGCTATACCGGTACAGACCAAGATTTATACCGGTATAAAGAGGGCAGACTTGGCAAACCCGAGGCTCGGGTTTGGCTGTTTTGCAGGGTTTATACCGGTACAAAATGGGTTTGTACCGGTACAAACTGGCAGAATGTGAGCAGACCGAACTGCAGGGGTGTTTTAGCATCTTGTTGCTTCTATTAGGTTCCCACACACCCCTAGGGCTTCATTTGAGCCCTCCCTCCCAGCAAGCAAGGTAGGAGACCTTCTCTCTCTAAACCCTTGTGCTCTTTTGGATTTTTGGTGGATTGTTAGGAGATTGATCCCTCTCTCCTTCTCCTTTGGCCACCTAGAGCCATTATCTTCTTGTTGGAGCTTGGAGCTTGCTTTTTGGAGCTTTGTGGAGGATCAAGCTTCAAGCCTAGGGCTTTTTGAGCTTGGATTAGAGCTTCTTAGAGGTATGTGAGTGATCTCTTTCCTCTAGTTTCGAATTTTGTGGGTTTTGTGAGATGAAACCCTAGAATGGGATTCTAGGGTTAGGATTTGGGGATTTTCGATTGAGGCCCTTTGGGACCTAATTGATGAGTTTAGAACTTTGATTTAGGTTGGATTAGAAGGACTCTAACTCCCATTTGGAGATCAAGAGCACTTTCTTCGCTTTCGGTGAGTATTCTTCACCCTTTAGTAGAGTTTCTTATTGTTTGAACTCAAGACTCATCTTTTGAGTTTGTAATTCCTATGGCATGCCTTGTAGGGTGCTAGGAGTAGGAATCGAAGCTTAGTTAGCGATTCGGATCGGCGATTTTCGCACTCGGTGGGTTTGGCTTCATGAGCATAGGAGCAAATGGCTCCTAAGTGCTTAGTTGGTTTGATTTAATTATTTTGAATGCATATTCATGCTAAATAGATTTATTATGAATTTTGAATCACTTAAAATGCATGCCTTATGTATGATAAAATTTCCACTCTATATAGTAGAGCTATTTGGGTTAAACTGCATGCATGTGGGGGTGGTTCTTGGGGGCGCCTGGGAGTGTGCCATTTATGGTGATTTTAGCTTTGCTAATGTTAATTGTGAACATTAAATACATGTTGGGACTTAGAAACCTTAAGTGTCATAAAGCGGCACTTAACATAGAAAACTATGAAACTGCAACATAGAGACTTGACATAGGCCACTTAACATATACTATATTCCATGTTAGAGACATGATGACATAGAGATAGGCCTTTTGGACAATTGTACATTCCATGTTAGAGACATGATGATTTGGGACTTGTGACGAGTTTTGTGACTTTTGCCATTGTGCTCATTCGCACATGCTTGTGAGGGTAGCTCCCTACAAGCCGGCACTCCGGAGTTGGCCAACGCGTTTCTTGTATTCGCCGTGCGGGATTGGGCGCCGAAGTGGATTGCCGTGGGACAGTCTCATTCCTAGGGTGGGAATGTTGACTACTACGGGGCCATTAGGCTCGGCATTTGGGCTAGGCAGTCTTCGGGTGGGCATCGGCCATATCGCCTTCGGTTGATCTTATTGTACTTAAACTAATGTAGTTTAAAGAAAATCGGGGACTTTGACTAGAATAGTAAACTTTAACACCTTACTATCACTTGTGGAATTATTGGGCTATGGTTAGAATAGTAAACTTTAACTCTTTACTATTGCTATGGATATTGGACTTGTTGGTTATACTTACTATTCATGCTTAGAATAGTCGTTTACTTATGCTTATTTATGCTAAGTAGAGATATCATGCTTTAGTAGGTTACTCGTTATTTATTTCGCTTACACTTACTTGCTTAGTTTTGGGCCTAGTGGAGCATGCAACTGAAGTCAGTAATTGCCCACTGGGAACTATTTTAATAGTTCTCACGCCCTCTTTTTCTAATGTGTTTCAGAGCCTTCGGCACCGGCGGAGGCACGGGATCGCGGCAAGGGAGTCGCCTAGATAGCTAGCTTCTTTGCCACTTTTGTTTAGGTGGTTCTTCCTCTCTTTTGTGTTGTGAGAGAGTGATCTTTTGTATCCACTGATAGAGACCACCATGTATTAAATTAGTTTTCGCTTTGGGATCTTTAGTTGTTGCTCGTGGAGGTTACTGTTGTATTTAATCTTTTATAGTTCTTAGTGGATTTGGTACTTTTATTTATCTACTTCTTTTATGCTTAATTCTTTAGAATTCTAGTTGTTATACTGCTCTGATACTTCTAAATTCTTTTTATTTTGTTGGTTAATTATCGTATTTTGTTAGACGCCTTGTATGTTGTAGATACAGATATTATGTGTAATCAAGACTGCACAAAGTGCTCACTTGGTCCCTGTGGGCGTGACAAAACTGGCTGTATTTGTTCATCTACTTGGATAGAAACTTAGGTTGTGAGTGTGGTGAAACCATGTATCATGTTGTTGTTCTTTTTTTCCTTGAGGTTTTCTTATCAAGGTATGAATAGTCTGTTTTGTTCTGTTTCAGTTTGTTGCATGCTTATACTTGTTTCTTCTCTTTATCTAAGGAAACTTTGTTTATTCTTTTTATTTATAAGTCATTGTGGGTTATATTTTAGTATTTGAAAGTAATACTAAGACAATTTTTTTAATTGTACAGGAATGCGCAAGACAAAGGCAAGGCAAATCGACTTTTGCAGGATTATGTTTCTTCGGGTCTATTTCTTTTTTGTTTAGATATTTCGAAATGAACATGACTATAAAAGTGTTTAGTTTAAAGATGCATATGACATCAATCTTTATGTTTTGAAAGTTATTAGTTGATGTGAATTTATTATGACGTATATTTGATCTTGTGATTGCTGGAGAAATGTTTTGTACAAACTGTTATATTTTGGATATGCACATACAATGCATCTTACATGTATGGTTTAAAATCTAGCTATTACAAGTTATGTTCTTTTTGTATTTTCTTGTTATTTATGTAATGCTCTTGTATAGAAAGTCTAATGTTTAATTCAATGTATCTTATAAAACATACTTTTTGTGAGGAATTTGAAAAAATGGCCACAAAAGATCGACATAATACATTGCCACAGTAATAACTTTTTTCTGACAAAATATAACATTTGGACACAAATATGCACCTTTTTGTGACGATTTTTTAAAGATTCCTCACAAAACGTCATTTAACTATTAAAAAATAATACAGTAGTTTTAATGTAGAATTATTGTGGACATAAATAATATGAAATACTATTGTGACGAAGTAAATGGCCACAAAAATATAAAATATTTTATATATGTAAAATAGTATCTGTGGCGAACATTTTCGTCACAAATATAATACAGTAGTTTTGTGGCGAAAGTTATTTCCTCACAATAATTACTCTTTTTTAAATATGTGAAATAGTATCTATGACGACAATTTTCGTCACAAATACTAAACTATTTTGTGGCGAAAGTATTTCCTCACAATAATTACTGTTTTTTTACAATATGTAAAATAGTATCTGTGACGAATATTTTCGCCACAAATAACAAATTATTTTGTGGCGAAAGTTTTTCCTCACAACAACTTTTAGCAGCGGGGTTATTATGGCGACGCTGTGGCCGAATGTATTTCGCCACAAAAACACTAGTTTTCTTGTAGTGAGGCTAGATCTCTTCCAAGGCAACCTAAACAAAGGTTCTAAACCCATCAATTAGGTTCTAAAAGCCTTAGATAAGAAATCCCCAAAATAAACCCTAATCTACCAAAACTAGGGTTTCATCTAAAAAGAGGTAACCAAACTCTAATCTAGAGGAGTAGAGATGTGACATACCTCTTAGGAGCTCTCAAACAAGGGCCAAATCCACCTAGGAGTGAAGATCTTCCACCAACAAAGCTCTCCCACCAAGCTCCAAGCTCTCCAATGGTGAGGAAGATGAAGTAGAAGAAGCTCCAAGGTCCACAAGCAAGCTCTAGATCTCCTCCTCTCCTCCTCCTTCTCCTTCTCCTTCTCCTTCTCCTTCTCTCTCTAGGTTGCAAGGTGGAAGGGAAATGAGTGTGAAGTGAGGGAATAAGAGAGGGGAAGAGCCATATAGGCTGAGTAAGGTAACAAAATCCAGTTTACCCCTCAACTTTGCAAGCTGTGCACCGCCTGCATCGCGCGGCTCTGTCCGGACCTCACCACGGTCCGGACCCGGCGGTCATCCTCGCAAAAACAGCGTACGGGATCCAGATCACACCAGCCAGATCCGGATCCTGAGGGTTCCCCCGCAGTCTGCGCGCTCGGGATCCGGACCACATCCGCCGGGTCCGGATGCCACGCTAACCCCTCCCCACTTCCAGTGGGGTCCGGTCTCCCTCCCCAGGTCCGGTCCCCCTCCCCAGGTCCGGTCCCAGAGAGCCGACCTTCCAGGACTAAGCCAAAACCTCCAGAATTTCGAACCACGGGTCGGGACTACCTCCAGGACCCTCTACAAAGAGTAGAAAAGTTCGAAACCCAGTCGAACACTCGAACCTTGCAATTTGCAAAGGTCCAGTGCGTCACAGCCACCGACCCCGTAGGCATAATAATAGAAAGGCAATAACTACTATGCCTGTAACAACAAGGTAAGAGTAAATGTTCTAGCCATGTAACCGCTAACATGCTAATATAACTCTATCCAGTATGTTTGCAATTCTATTCTGCTCAATATGTACTTTGTACCCAATCTCATAACTCCGTTGAGTTTATTACCCTATCCTTGGCTGGCCCATAGGCGCGCCCATGACTCACCAGTCAACCCGTCTATGAAGGGGGACTCGAACCACCCGATGGGTTGTCTGCGGGACCCCACATAGGCTATCCCTTAGGACCCAAAATAGGCGATCCCAATCGAATCACGTGCCAAGACCTCCGGAGACTCGCACTACTCGTGTGGAGCGACCACCACGAGCGCTGAACAGACTGTGTGAGTATGATCTCATCCTCCACTTTGGAGGGCATCCAACACAGGGGAATCATGCATAAGTGTTCTCTAACACTATGTCTCAATATCATTGTCATCAAGTTGTTTACTTGGATCACATGTCACTAGTGTCTCTACACTATGTCAGAATGTCAATCATCAAGTTCTATACTCGGTTCACCTATCTCTAGTGTTCTTTACACTAAGTTGTAATGCAATGACGTTCGTCAAGTTGTCTATTTGGTTCTTATGTCACTAGTGTCTCTATACACTATGTCATAATGTCAATCATCAAGTTCTATGCTTGGTTCACATATGTCTCTAGTTGTCAATCATGCAAGACTAAGTCATAGTTCACTTGTCTCTAGGTTCAATGTCATCATACTCATTCCCATGCCTCTTATATCCAAATGCCAAGCCTATAATGCCGCATAATAAAGAAGCATGCAAGAATAGTAAAGTAGCTACACAACCCTAACATGCATGAAAACTATACATATATAAGTTTATATGCAATATGACCAACAAAACTCTTAGACATAATAGGTAGCCCGACGGCTTCGGAATGACACCCCCCACCTTTTGGGATGTCCGGTCTTGAGCTGCGAAAAACCCTCAGGCCAGATTTCCAGCTTGCCGGATCCGGTCTTCAGGGAATGTCCGGTCTCTGGGATGTCCGGTCCCTATGGGATGTCCGGATCCCGTAAGCACATTTCGCGTAGATGGCCTCCAGGCCATTTTCCACCCTCATTGGGACCGGTCCTCAAGACCATGTCCGGTCTCGGGATGTCCGGTCTTCAACCAATGTCCGGATCCCGAGAGCACAACTCGCGCTGATGGTCTTCAGGCCATTTGCCACTTGCACTAGGACCGGACTTCACGGCCCATGTCCGGTCTCCCTTGGCCAAAACTGCAGAATGGTGCAGTTTGCACCATTCGCTTCCGACGTCCACTCTAATGCGCTTTTTGACTTAGAGTCAACTTCGAACTTTCCGACTTTCACCATTTCGACACTTAGTCGATTCTAAACGTGGTGCAACTCTCGATTTCGAGAATTCACATCCTTACAGTAGGAATTTGAGTTGGTTGAGTTTGTTGAGAGCGAAACCTACGGGTTAGCTAAGAGATTGGGTATTGGACTATGATTTTGCATTTAGCATGCGTTTTCTCTCGAGCATATTATCGTTTACGTTCAGGGCATATTAGCTGCATTTGCTAGTTGGTTACTATCTTACCTTTTCTTCTATTATGCCTGAATTAGACCTAGTGGGAAAGTCGGTTGGTTGCCGAACCCACTGGAAACTTCGTTGTAGTTCTCACCCCACTATCTCCACAGGGCCGGGACCGAGTGAGCCGGCCGAGGACCATGATAAGGGGCATCGCGCCCTAGGTAGAGACCGCCCGAGATGCTTTATTTTTATAGTCGCATTTCCTTTTTATATATCATCTTTTGTATTTGATGATTATAGTTGTTAACTTTCAATATTGTAAAAGTTTCATTTTGAGGTAAATGAAATGTAAGAAAGAAATGATGCAAAGAATGTAAAGACATTAAAGGTTTTAAAGAATTCAAAGTGTAAAGATATTTACATGTATGTGACTTTAATTAATCATAGTACTTATATGTTTCAGTTTAGTACTTTCACTTTGCCTATTGCTTGTCTTCGTGCAAGCCGTTCGTGTATGCTTCCGCATGTCTGAAATTTTTATACTCTATCTGTACTTGTTGAGCCTTGGGCAGGCAGGGGAGGCTCTGTCCGTTCGGCGTCTGTTTGACGCTCTCGAACCGACCAAATGGATCGGACTCGGGGAGTGACACAATGGGCACACGGCTCGATTTTAGTACGACATTTCACCGTCAAAGCGATGGTCAATCAGAGAGGACAATACAAATCCTTGAGAATATACTACGAGCGTGTGTACTTGACTACAAGGACGGATGGCATGATCATTTACTGATGGCAGAGTTTGCGTACAATAATAGTTATCAATAGAGTATCGCGATGGCGCCATTCGAGGCCCTTTATAGAAAGAAATATCGCTCTTCTATTCATTGGAGCGATGTGGGCGAGAGTGTTGCTCTTGGCCCGGATGTGGTGCGTGAGGCGGAGGAGAAAATTCGCCTTGCCCGCCAACGACTTGCGATGGCGCAATCTCGGCAAAAGAGTTATGCCGATAAGCGAAGAAATGATCTTGAATTCGCGGTTGGAGACAGTGTATTTTTTAAGGTGTGGCCTATGCGAGGAGTAAAATGGTTTGGAATCCGTAGAAAGCTAAGTTCCCAATATATAGGACCGTTTGAGATTTTAGAGCAGATCGGTACGGTAGCCTACAAGCTTGCATTACTACCGAGGCTTGCGGGAGTTCACAACGTGTTCCACGTATCAAATCTCTGCAAGTATATCCGCAATTCATCTCACGTCTTTGGAATATGAACCGGTGGAGTTGCGTGAAGACATGACCTATGAGGAGCACCGGTGTGCGTCCTCGATAGAGAAGAAAGGAAATTGCGAAATCGCACAATTCCATATGTTAAGGTCCAGTGGGGCAATCATGCAATGCGTGAGGCCACGTGGGAGATTGAGGAAACGATGCGAAAGACGTATCCTCATCTATTCGAGTCGACGAGCTAACATGTGTGTTAGTTTCGTAGACGAAACTAATTTTAAGGAGTGGAGAAAGTAATATACCGAAACTCGGTAAATAATTGGACTTTAGTCAAATTGACCAAAGTGCGCGAGGGAAAAGGATGAACAAAGTCTAATTAACATTCCAACCATGTTGGAAAGGTTAAAATTGAGTTCCAAGAGTGATTTGGAGGTTTTAGCATTGCTCGATGCGAAAAAGTGCTGATGCACTACTAAACAGCAAGTCTAGGCACTGCGTACCAGTACCAGGGTGGGTGGTACCGGTACCAGACCAGCAACCCTAGAGGAGCAGCTCTCGGGTTTGGCTGTTGCGCAACGGCGTAACGGTGCAGATGGGTGAAATAGGTACCAGATCGACAACTCGAGAGCGGCTCTTGAGTTGAATTTGTGACGGGTCGTGCCGTACGGGGTATCGAATGCAGGTACCGAGGTGGCCTTCGCAGCAGATGAGGTCTTCTTACGATGATGGGGGCCGTTTTGTAATTGTTACAACATATAAACACCACAACACCTCTCCTATCTCTCTCCCACGGTCATAACACGCTCCAACTCTTATTTCTCTCCTTTCTCTCTCTAGGAGCTCTCCACCAAGGCTAAAAAAGAAGGGTTTGGAGGAGATTCTTAGAGTTTTGGTGGATTTGGAAAGATCTAGAGCTCACCTTCAAGGAAGGATCGTGGAGAGCTTAGGGTTATGGTATGGTTTCTTGAGAGATTTAGTCTAGGGTTCGTTTTACACCCTAGGAAAACTAGGTTTTGATCTTCTAATAAGTATAGAAACCTTGTTGAGGTCATGAACACATGAAAATCCATGTTACCTTCATGAGCTCTCATGGTAGGTTTCTAGGGTTTGTATTATGCGCCTTAGAAATAGTTTAGATAGTTCTAGATGAGCTTCTATATGTCATATTAGGGCTCCAAATAGGGGCTCTTGTTAAAGGTTGGTTTAAAAGCAAATTAATCTCATAGAAACCTAATTAGGGGTATAACGAACGCATTGATACGCTCGGTTCAACTATCCGACGAGCGTACGCGAAGATGTAGTGACCTGGATTTTTCTGTAGAGGCTTGTCGACGGCTCAGGCGAGCGTCGGGACAAGTCCGGGGCGCGTTGGCGCCAACGGGACGCCAAACGGGCCTTGTGGGAACGCGAGAGCAGCTAGAATCCTGAAAATCTGCGAAATAGCAGATTTTCGATAAACTATCTTAGGTACAAATTTGGGCTGTCAGGTATGGGAGTGATGGCTATCTGGGTATAACCACCGGGACTATCTGGTATGGAGTCGCGATATGCTCTCGGGTTACCGGTTGTACCGGTACAAAGAGGATTTTGTCTTGGGTACAGTGTGGTAGGTGAGGGGCAGTTTCGACTTTGCTCACTTTGGATTCATCACCCACCCACCTCATGATGGCTTCACGTGAGGGAGAGAGGAGAGGAGTCTTCTTTGATGCTATTGCTGCATTCCTTCTCATCTTCTCCTTCCTCTAGCTCAACCTAAGTGAAGTGGAGCTTGGTGGAGTGAGCTTCAACGCCGACGTCGCGCAGCGGGACCATTCTAGCTGATTTCGACGTCGTGGTGCTGCGAGGGAGCCAATCGAGTCCAGGATTTCGTCGACCACGATACTACGACGGTTCTAGAGCATTTCCTGAGGTGAGTGATCCATCTAGAACACCTCCATTGCTTCAACTTCAACTATTTTCGAGCTAAGTTCGGACTGCTGCAGAAATCGACATCGACTCGCCGTATTTCGGGCCGTACGCGACGTAGGAGTGGCGGATTTCGCTGAGATATGACTCGTTGGAACCGGGACGACGAGAGGAATCCAGAGAGCATTTACTTGGAATTTTTGAAGGAGGTTTGCTTACTCGAAATCATGATTTACTCCCTTCTTTGTTTTCTTTAAATCGGATTTTCAGTGCTTTCTTCTGAGCGTCGACCGCAATTTTGACTAGTACTCGTAGGAGTGTCGAAACGCGACGAAATCTGGGGCGTTGGATCCGTGACTTCGAGACGAAGAATCTGAGACCAAGTTTGCAATTTTTGGAGCAGGTTAGCCCAGTCGAAAGTCTGTTTGTTAAGGATTTTATAAGTTGGCGTATTTCGTGAGGTGTTTGGAGTTTTGAAGGAGTCAGGAGCACACTTGGACTAAGAAGATGCAAATGGACGTTACAAGACTCTGCAGTAAAGCTCGGCACCTCAGGTATGATAATAAGATCATTTATGGTGGTTTTAATCTAATATATAGTGATTAGGAGACTTGAAATTATTATTCATATGATAAAATATAAAGCTGAAAAAATTGTTTGAGATCCGGATCAGAGTGGTGTGATTCGGATCCCGAAAGCCGATTTCCTGCGCAAGTTGTACTGAGATCCGGACCTGGGTGCTGATTCGGATCCCGTACCTTGGTGTCTCAAGTGGCGTAAGGGTGGACCGGACCAGAGAACCCTGATTCGGATCCCGAGGCTTAAGTTTTGATGTTGCGCACACTTGGACCGGATCTCTTGCTTAGGACCGGATCTCATGAAATTTGTTTTTCAATGACGAAAGAGAGATCCGGTTGAGGGGGTCAGATCCGGACCTTGGCTGCGGGAAATCTTTCCAGATTTGGTATTTTTAATCCTAATCTATCTCTAAGTCTCAAAAACACTATATAAGGACCATGGGGGTTCAGAATTCTATATACCTACAATCTTAATCTCTTTGAAAACCCTAGAAACTCTTTCTACCCTAATGCTTTTCTAAATAAGAGTTTTGGAGGTATTGTTCATCAATTTGATTCTAGTTCTCGATTATTTCTTTGGAATCAAGTTGATGATCAATTAAAAGAGATCCCCATCGGTCTATGGTTTTGAATTGATAAAATCACCTTAAATCATCGTTTTCTACTCCGGATGGAGATTGGCGCGGAGATCGCGTGAAGGACCGTGGATTCGGTGGACGCATCGTGGATTCGGAGCATTGTTGCGGCAAGGATTTGCAGCGTGATCGATTGAAGGATTTCAAGCGATCGAGGACTAGCGAAGGAGATCCACATTGGAGAATTGGTAAAGTTGAGTTAGGTTTTCGGTAAATCACCTTGTACTCAATTTGATTCTTAGTGGATATTCGTGTGATCGGTCCTGTGTGTTTTTCTCTCCGCTTTGGAGTTTTTCCCACGTTAAAAATCTCGTGTGTTCGTTTATTATCCGCATTTATTTTTAAAACGCATAGAGATTATTGGTTTTGCCATTATACACCTATTCACCCCCCTCTAGGTGTCGATTATCTTTTAGATCTTTGGGATCCATATCTTTCAAGTGGTATCAGAGCAAGGTTATAGGTTGTAGATAATGGCGAGGCGGTAATATTAATCGACCTCCTTTCTTCGATGGCACTAACTATGCTTCTTTGGAAAGTCCGCATAAGGGCGTTTTTAATTGCCATCGATGAAAGAGTTTGGCAATCGGTGGAATTTGGTTGGAAACACCCCACCGAAGTAGTTGATAATACTACCGTCCCCAAGCCTCGAACTAAGTGGACTAAGGACGAAAACGATCTTTCATCTTGCAACGGGAAGGGGATTAATGCCTTGTTTAACTCTTTAAATCAAACCGAATTTTCTCGGGTTTCGGCGTGTGAAACCGCCAAAGAAATTTGGGACACTCTTAAAACCACCCACGAGGGAACAAGTCTAGTCAAAGTTCAAAAATTACAAATGTTGACTAGTCGTTTTGATTCTATTCATATGGAAGAGAATGAAAATTTCACCGAGTACTACACTCGCCTTCAAGACATAGTCAACACTTGTTCCAATTTGGGTGAGAAGATCCCCGAAACCAAGATCATTCGTAAGATTTTAAGAACTCTTCCTGAGCGTTTCCGAGCAAAAGTCGCGGCAATTGAAACCGTGAAACACCCGGATGAGATGAAAGTAGATGAACTAGTTGGTGCTCTTCAAACTTATGAGATGACCTTTCCTTCTAATTCATCTTCTTCCAAGTTGTCTTCTAAGTCCTCAGGGATGGCGCTTAAATCTACTAAAGGAGGCAACGAGGACACCACTTCCTCCCACTCGAACGCGGACACGACATTGGAGGAGTTCGAGAAGCAACTTGCTCTCCTTACAAGGAAGTTTCGTCGGAATTTTAAGAAGAAATTCCCTTCAAAGTCTTTTTCTTCATCAAAATCAAAAGGGAGTTCTTCTTCTACATCTTCTAAGTCAAAACGTGACGACAAGTTATCTAAAGACTCTTCTAAGGGTAAGAAAAAAGAAGAAGGACAAATCCAATGCTATAAATGTCGTGGCTTCGGACATATAGCATCGGATTGTCCAAACAAAAAGGTTTTGAAAAAGAAAGCCATGCAAACCGTCACTTGGGACGACTCGACCTCGGATGAGTCCACCTCAAGTGATGAAGAAGTTAATGCTACGACTCTTTCATCAATTATGTGCTTAACTTCATCCGATTCACTTTCTAACTCTTCGTTGCATGAAACTTCCACTCCGGAGAACTCAATGGGTGAAGAATCGGATGGAGATGACATGGCCGCCGCATATCATCAATTGGTTGATGAGTCGAGGAAGATGGCTAAGCTCAACAAACGGTTGCGGCGGAGAATCATTGATCTAGAAGGAGAGAACTCAAACTTGGCAACATCTACCAAGAGCTTGGAACAAGAGAAGGATGGAGTGTCACGAGCCTACAATTCAATAGTGGAAAAGGTGGCAATTCTTGAGAAAGAGAAGGAGACATATGAAGAAAACTTAAAGTTTCTAAATAAGCAATTGACGGAATCAAAAGAGGCAAACTTGGAGTTCACGAAGACTATTATACATCTTAGATCGGACTTGAACAAGTTTTCCTCCGGTACGGCTAAATTGGATAGGATGCTTGGAATTGGACAAATCAACAAAATCGGACTCGGATATGAGAGGACTTACGTAGATCTTCTTAAGGAGCAATCCATGGTCAAGCCGGCTCCTAAGGGTCAAGGTAATTTTTCTCGTTCTAATAACCCTTTCGCTAATAAAGTTTGTCATTTTTGTGGAGTTCTAGGTCATGTGAAGAAACGGTGTACACAAAAGAAGAACTCCGGGGCAAACATGAACCGAGGGGCGCAAGGAAGGCCCAAGAGGGATGCTCCGAAATTGAAACCAAAAGCTTATGCTCCCAAAACCAAGCAAGCTTGGAAACCGAAATCGGTTGAGCCAAATAAAAAGAAAGCACAATTCGTCGACAAGCTACACAAGACGCATACAAGCCAACCGACGCACCCTAAAACTCACAAAGTTTGGGTGCGCAAAGGTGAACTCTTTCCTTGTTTAGTTGTCCATACTTCACTTCATGCTTACGACAATACCTCATGGTACCTTGATAGTGGTTGCTCCCGACACATGACCGGAGCCAAGAATTGGTTTACTTCCTTAAGCGATGTCTCCGGCGGTTGTGTTGTTTTTGGAGATGGTCGTTCATCGAAAATTGTTGGAAAAGGGACAATCACTATCTCGGACGGCCCCACGTTGAATGAGGTTTTCTATGTCGAGGGGCTCAAGTCCAATCTCGTAAGCATAAGTCAACTATGTGATGACGGGTATTCCGTGAAATTCAATTCTAAAGAATGCTTGGTAACTCTTGATGATAATTCTATATTCTTGAAAGGTCTTAGATCTGAAAACAATTGCTATGTAGTTCCTAGTGCTCAATCCGAAGTTTGTAACCTAGCAACTTTAGAGACCGAGACTCTATGGCATGAACGACTAGGTCACATTAATTTTAAGGAGCTATCTAAGATATCTAAGAAGGAAATTGTGTTAGGTGTTCCCAAAATTGACTTTAAGGAAAATGTTGTGTGCGGGGGTTGCCAATTGGGTAAACAAATTAGGTCGGCACATAAGAATTTGAAACATTTAGGGACATCTAGACCTTTGGAATTACTTCACATGGATTTAATGGGACCTTCTAGAATCCAAAGCTTGGGTGGAAAACGTTACATCTTTTTGATTGTGGATGATTTTTCTCGTTTTGTTTGGAGTGGTTTTCTTCGTGAAAAAGCCGATACTTTTGTTCTATTTTCTGAAATTTGCCTCCGTCTTATGAATGAACGAAACGATAAAATTATACGTATAAGAAGTGATCGAGGAGGAGAATTCATAAATTCAAAATTTGTTGATTTTTGTACTTCTAATGGTATTAAACATGAATTCTCCGCTCCTTACACTCCACAACAAAATGGAGTAGTTGAAAGAAAAAATCGAGTGGTGCAAGAGATGGCCCGTGTTTTGCTTCATAGTAAGAAAATTGCTTTACAGTTTTGGGCGGAAGCGGTTAACACGGCAGTCTATGTTATTAATCGAGTTTATGTACGCTCGGGTACTTTAAATACTCCATATGAGTTGTGGAAGGGTAGAAAACCTAATATAAAGTACTTTCGCGTCTTCGGGAGTAAATGTTTTATCCTTCGGGATCGAGAAAGTCTTGGAAAGTTTGACTCCCGGAGTGTCGAAGGAATATTTCTCGGTTATTCTACAACTAGTAGAGCTTATAGAGCGTATAATTTACAAACTAAGACGGTGGTAGAATCAATTAATATAAAAGTAGATGAGGCTTCTTCACCTTACATTGATACGTCACATGCTTTACATAACGATGATGATAATGATTCTCCTTTCATTTTTCCTTCACTTCATGATAATGCTTGTGCTGAAATTCCTGCTTCACCTAATGTTGTTGCATCACATGATTCGTCAGAACCATTTCGATTTTCTGAATTGACACCGTAAGGGATCACCCTTTGACGAATATTATTGGAGATCCTCTTACTGGTGTTAGAACTAGGAGACAACTCTTATGTGAATTTGCTTGTTATGTCTCTTTGATTGAGCCGAAAAATGTGGACGAAGTTCTTCAAGATGAATATTGGATAATTGCAATGCAAGAAGAGCTTGGTCAATTCACTAGAAACGATGTGTGGGAACTTGTTCCTCGTCCTGAGAATCAACATATCATTGGTACCAAATGGATTTTCAAGAATAAGAAAAATGAGGATGGTACCATTGTAAGGAATAAGGCGAGATTAGTGGCTCAGGGGTATTCTCAGGTTGAAGGCATCTATTTTGATGAGTCGTTTGCCCCGGTTGCCCGATTGGAGTCGATTCGAATTTTGTTTGCGATTGCTTGTCACTTTCAAATAAAACTTTTTCAAATGGATGTAAAGAGTGCATTTTTAAATGGTTTTTTAAAAGAAGAAGTATATGTTGAACAACCGAAAGGTTTCATAGATTCAAAATTTTCAAATCATGTTTTTCATCTCAAAAAGGCACTTTACGGTTTGAAACAAGCACCGCGAGCTTGGTATGAACGACTGACGAGATATCTTTTGGAGAAGGGATATAACCGGGGGGGAGCGGATCGGACTTTGTTTGTTAAGCACTCGGATGATGGTTTTATTGTCGCACAAATTTATGTGGATGACATAGTATTTGGAGCAACAAAAGATAAAGATTCCACGGAATTTGCTAAATTGATGACGGATGAATTTGAAATGTCAATGATGGGGGAACTCAATTACTTCCTTGGACTTCAAGTAAAACAAACAAAGGACGGGATTCATGTAAGCCAAACCAAGTATGCAAAGGAACTAGTTAAAAAGTTTGGGTTGGACAATGCAAAACACTTTGACACTCCGATGGGATCAACTAACAAAGGGCTTGGATCGAATATTGACGGAAACAGTGTTGATGAGAAGTCTTATCGAAGCATGATTGGAAGCCTTTTGTATTTGACGGCGAGTAGACCGGATATAGCTTTTAGTGTTGGTTATATGTGCTCGCTATCAAGCAAATCCAAAGGAGATTCATTTAAAAGTTGTAAAGAGAGTGATTAGATACGTCAAGGGAACGACTGATTATGGGATATGGTATCAGGTGGGAACATCTCTTGATATAATTGGTTACTCGGATGCTGACTGGGCCGGATCAGCGGATGATAGAAAGAGTACAAGTGGAGCGTGTTTTTATTTGGGTCACTGTTTTGTGGCTTGGCACGATAAACGAGCGCATAGCACTCTCTCTGCGAGGCCGAGTATATTTACGCGGGTAGTTGCGCTACTCGGTTACTATGGATGAGAAGTTCTTGAGTGACTACCGGATTCCTTCCGCCTCTCTTACTATTCTTTGTGATAACACAAGTGCAATAAATATTTCTAAAAACCCTGTTCTTCATTCTCGAACAAAACATATTGAATTAAGATATCATTTTTTAAGAGAATTGGTCGATTCGAATGTTCTTCAACTTGAATATGTTTCTACCGATGATCAACTTGCAGATATTTTAACTAAGCCTTTGGATCAAAAACGTTTTTTACATTTGAGAAAGGCTATCGGTATGAATCCTTCAATCTAGATATATTCAATGGGCCTTCATTAGTGATTATGTGAATTGTGCATCATTTTTTTTGAGTTTTTTCGAAGATGTGGAAAGAGTTACATCCCTTGCGGGAGTGTGAAAACTACCACCACATGTAGGAAAGAGCTACCACCCCGGTCGTCCGGTAAGTGTGTGAAGCTACCACATGAGTGTTTCATTGAACAATCGAAAGGGTTACGAAAAATATAAATATTTTACACTTTCGGTGATATACGGTGGATAGTGCGCAGACTAGTTGAAAATTGCTTCAAAAGATGCTTAAAGAGCCACTCCTGAGTTTTGATATGTGCATAACTCAATTGAACGATATTCTTGTGTTTGGTTCAGTTAATGTGATATATTTGATTCTTTATATTTACAAATTTGATGACTAAATTCGATACATCTCTTGTTAGAGCTTGTTTGATATGCTTAATTTCACAATATATATATTATTCATTCTTGGTTGATGTACGGTTCAACTTGCATAACATTTTTGAATTTTTATTGCATAGAATTGTGTTAATAAATCTCATACAATTTTGATCGAGGCAAAGTTTTCTTTCAAACAAAAATATTTTTTAAAACTTTTGTTGCCTTCGGGATCCGGATCCGGAACCCGGTTCGGATCGCACACACGCTTAGTCTTGTGACGTGTGTGGCATCCAGGACACAGCCACCGGGTCGGATCGGTGGGCGACAATATAACCCGCACGACAGCTGTTTTGGTTATTGTGTTTCAAAACGTTGTTTTCTTTTTGGGAGCTTCTCTCTCTAGACCCCTGAGATCCCCTAGACTTCTTTGCGCTCTTTTTCTTCAAATTAACGGTATGATTTTGGTCGTGATCTCGTTTTTACACTTTTGTGCCCTAATGTGCAGATTTTCGGATTGTGTGGTTTTTGATCTCCTTGTTCTTGTTTTGAACTGGTTTAGCAGCTTGTTTTCTACTTATACATGCTTAACATTGATTTCTACAAACTTTCTTTCGATGTTTTTCGTCAGATCTGAGAGCACATTGTCTACATTACTAGGTTTTTGACGTTTTTGCTGTTTTACTGTTCACAGCAGCATACCTTTCGAAAATTTGAGTTTTTATCTGTTTTTTCTTGCATGTTTACTATATTAAAGTTGTTCCTGATGGCCCTAGGATATTCTAGATGAATTTTAAAATTTTTGACCAATTATACTTAATTACTGATACTTTATGTTGGACAGTGACTTCTTTTTCAAAATGCATTCGTGGTTTTTGGTGCTTGTCTTCTTGATGGCGCGTGGAGGTCCAGGTGCAAAGCGCAAACTCCGTTCCACACATGAACAGGCCGATGAGGCAGGGAGTGAATACAACCCGGGAGATGATTCAGGAGCCGATTCTCAGGAGGAGGATTTTGAGGCAGTTGTTGCTGAGGCTCGCTCTAAGAAGAAGGAGAAAGAGAAAGGAAAAGGAAAGGCCAAGGAGAAAGCTCAGGACAGAGGAAAGGGCAAAGGGAAATCAACAGGAAAGGAAAAAGAAAAGGTTATTGAGACGCAAGGAACAGATTCACCCCAGACGCAACATATGTATGTGCGTGGTCACAGAGGATCTGGTGGTATTTCGATTCGTGAGCGTAATGAGGATCGTGCTCGTGATCCTCCTATTGATGATCGTCGCCGGGACATGTATGCTACAAAGACATGTATTGGAGAGCGGTTTGTTGGCGTCGGGAACCTTTTTGACAAAGTCCCGGGATTTCAAGCTCCTTTTGAGTTCGGTGACTTCCACGAAGTCTGCAACTTCGCCGAACAGACCGGGTATGGTCTTGAGCTTATCAGGGAATTTTACATGCGTGCGGGACATTTACAGGAGTCTGATGACGGTCCTCACGTTTTTACAACTAGGGTTCGGGGAGTTGAGATGTCTATCTCCCCGGGCACTATTGGGATAGTACTTGGAATGGAGGCGCGTACCAATGGTATTGACTATCTTCACGCCGGTTATGGTGCTATCGGGGACTGGACAAGGATGCTCAGATTTCTTTGTGTCCCAGGCGCCGAAAACAACGGTAATGCCATTCTGTCTAAGGATTTGAAATTGGAGTATCGGTTTCTCAATTTTGTCGCTTGCTACAATGTGATGCCTTTAGCAAACACGAAGATAATTAAATGGGATCGAGTTTTATATCTCTATCTACTTGGTAATCCCGAGATTGTTGCGGCGAAGAACATCAATTTGAACGTGCCGTTTCTTATCTGGAAGAGAATGGCTCGGGAGATTAAGACTTCAAGTAAGAAAGATCGACTTCCTTATCCGCTGTTGATCATGCGAATTCTCAAACTTTTTGAGGTAAACATTGATTGTCCATCTTATGAACAACCACTTGGACCGATTGGTGAAACGACAAGTGGTATCATAGCCAGAGGTCACGGGTTCGATTCCGCATCTGCAAATGTGTGCGAGTCTTTGGAGGGGATTGTTGGCTTAAATGGGCCGACATCACCTTGTGGTGGGAGGCCATGTGGGCCGAGTCATGTTCGAAATGGCGTGAGGCTGAGTTGGGCCCAGTCATGTTCGAAATGGCGTGAGGTCCGGTGGGCCGAGTCACAATCGAGACCCGTGGGCGCTGTTTCTATACGCTTTAAGTGAATTGGTTGCGTATTTCTAAAAAGCTCGAGCTTTTGGGATTAATGGTTAGCGCTCTCGTGCTCAGCTACATGTAGAGGATGAGCCTCCTGCTCCTGCAGCTGCACCTCGTGCACCGGCTGGTCCAGCTGGTGGTACTGCTTATTCCTTGGTATTGCGTGAACAGCAGCGGTTGTCGGGGGAGTTAGAGCGCCTGGGCTCTGTTCAAGCTGAGATGCGTCAAGATATTGCTACGATAAAACGACGTCAAGGGCGCTTCTCTCAGTATTTCAGGCTACTATGTTCAAAGATGGGTTGTACGAATGCTGAGATGCCTCCTCCCAACACTGACTCCGACTAGAGTGTTCGGGCCCTCGTTTTGTCTTTTTGGCTCTTTCGGACAAAAAGGGGGTGTAGTGATGATGATGTTTAGCTAGCTTAGGACTACCTAGTTTGCTTATGCATGTTTTTGCTCTGCTTGTTTATGCTAGGAGATGATGCTATGACTTGTAACTATGACTTTGCTTAATTTGCTTAATTTTAATGCTTAATGGAATCTTTGATGCTTGAATTTGTGTTGAGAAGTTTTTGCAGGAAATATTCAAGACTTCAAGACTCCAATGTCTAGGTCATAGGGTTTGAAACAAGAGTCTGTAATTTTGTTTTTATTGGATCGGTCATGCGAGAGTTACTGTTTGGTGATTGCAGTAATTCTTTTCTTTTTGGTGTTGAGGTATGTACAGACTTCTTTTTGAGTTTTGTCACGAAATCGCCAAAGGGGGAGATTGTTAAGGATTTTATAAGTTGGCGTATTTCGTGAGGTGTTTGGAGTTTTGAAGGAGTCAGGAGCACACTTGGACTAAGAAGATGCAAATGGACGTTACAAGACTCTGCAGTAAAGCTCGGCACCTCAGGTATGATAATAAGATCATTTATGGTGGTTTTAATCTAATATATAGTGATTAGGAGACTTGAAATTATTATTCATATGATAAAATATAAAGCTGAAAAAATTGTTTGAGATCCGGATCAGAGTGGTGTGATTCGGATCCCGTAAGCCGATTTCTGCGCAAGTTGGTGAGATCGGACACAGGTGCCGATTCGGATCCCGTACCTTGGTGTCTCAAGTGGCGTAAGGGTGGACCGGACCAGAGAACCCTGATTCGGATCCCGAGGCTTAAGTTTTGATGTTGCGCACACTTGGACCAGATCTCTTACTTAGGACCGGATCTCATGAAATTTGTTTTTCAATGACGAAAGAGAGATCCGGTTGAGGGGGTCAGATCCGGACCTTGGCTGCGGGAAATCTTTCCAGATTTGGTATTTTTAATCCTAATCTATCTCTAAGTCTCCAAAACACTATATAAGGACCATGGGGGTTCAGAATTTACAATCTTAATCTCTTTGAAAACCCTAGAAACTCTTTCTACCCTAATGCTTTTCTAAATAAGAGTTTTGGAGGTATTGTTCATCAATTTGATTCTAGTTCTCGATTATTTCTTTGGAATCAAGTTGATGATCAATTAAAAGAGATTCCCATCGGTCTATGGTTTTGAATTGATAAAATCACCTTAAATCATCGTTTTCTACTCCGGATGGAGATTGGCGCGGAGATCGCGTGAAGGACCGTGGATTCGGTGGACGCATCGTGGATTCGGAGCGTTGTTGCGGCAAGGATTTGCAGCGTGATCGATTGAAGGATTTCAAGCGATCGAGGACTAGCGAAGGAGATCCACATTGGAGAATTGGTAAAGTTGAGTTAGGTTTTCGGTAAATCACCTTGTACTCAATTTGATTCTTAGTGGATATTCGTGTGATCGGTCCCGTGGGTTTTTTCTCTCCGCTTTGGAGTTTTTCCCACGTTAAAAATCTCGTGTGTTCGTTTATTATCCGCATTTATTTTTAAAACGCATAGAGATTATTGGTTTTGCCATTATACACCTATTCACCCCCCTCTAGGTGTCGATTATCTTTTAGATCTTTGGGATCCGTATCTTTCACTGTTTTACTGAGCCGCTGTTACAGAGCTAACCTGCAATGCTGTTTCGCAGTTTCCCAGCGTCGATCGTCGGTGTTTTGACCCGTACTCTGCGTAGGAGAGGCAGAATTCGACGAAACTTGGGCCGTTGGATTCACGACTTCGAGACGAAGCTACAGAGCCCTTACTTGCTGAAATTGAAGAAGGTTAGCTTAGTCGGAATTAAGCTTTACTGAACCGCTGTTTTCAGGAAGAATTTGGGAATTGTGTGACGTTGGGTTTTCTTCTTCGCGGCAGGATTTCTCGGACCTTGGCGGACCAGCGGGGGAGATCGAGGAGGATCTGGGACACCCTTGCTGCCAAGGGATTGCTATCGAGGTGGGCATTCATCGGTTACTCCTAAGTAGAGTAGTCAACATGTATAGTTCATTTCATCGATATATCCTCGACTCGAATTCATGAATTTCAGCATGTTAAAATTTGAATTTTGGAGCATGACTATAAGTAGTAGTTTATACATGTTTGGACTTGGACTTGACTTAGGAGAAAACTACGATTGATCGTCATATGTTACACTACCAGATTTAGCTCTAGGAGCCGTGTTGTGTCGTATCGTCGCCGGGGGAGCGCGACGGATACTCAGAGTAGTGTGGTTTGTTTGACGCTCGCGTTGTGGATGCCGAGCTTAGTTACGTAGAGTTGTCGGGGGACCGTCGGGGCGACGGGGGCTCGGTTTCTTGTTCGGTTACGGTGTGTGTGCCGGGGGCACGTGGTGTGTTAGTGGTTAGACACGGTTACTTGACTATGCACTGTGAGAGCAGTTGAGCTCGACAGAGATACGCTTGCATACTCGGTTGGTTCGCGCCCACGAGTGCCGCTCCGGAGTCTGGCTTTGTGCTTTTGCGTTGGTGTCGCTGCGCCCTCGTGTGGGTTGCTCTCCACTAGCTACCTGGGGGTAGTGGTAGTGTTGCTTCGACAGGCGGGACGGGTGTTTCACAGTCCCTGGTGAGATTGGGTCAGTATGGGTATTGCTACAGGTAGTAAGTGTTAGTGCAGTTCAGAGTGGTAGTATTAGCTGTTGAGTGTTTCCAGCTTCTTTGCTCTCTTTCTTACCCTGTAGACTTAGTGGGTGGACCGGTGAGGTTTAGGGCGACACCCACTGAGGACTACTTGTTTTACTGTAGTTCTCACGCCCCTTTTCTTCCACCCTTGTTGCAGGACCTTCGGCGTCGGCTGCTGCTCCCTCTGAGGTGGACCATGGCAAGGGCGTCGCGAGTTAGAGCCCTTCCTGACTGGTGCTGAGTTAGCCGTCTTCTTCTACTGCAGGTAGTGACTTTTGGGTGGTTTTGGGGTTGACACTTGTGTACATACAGTACAACTCGCTGGAGCGAGTAGTGTTCTCTTGTATCTGCGATTGTATGTATATAAAGTTTGTTTTTCCTACTGCGTGTTTATAGTTTACTTCGACTCTATACTCTTGTTTGTAGCATTGTATGTTATACGAGTACGGCTACGCTTCGTATACGAGAGGAAGTTCTTTTGTATACGGCGGATTTGTCGCGTGCCGGTGAATGTGCAACCGGGCGTGATTAAGTTGGTATCAGAGCTTAGTATCAGGTCGTTGGGACCTAGGAACCCTAAGCTGGTAAACCATAGGAAGGCTTGACGCGAGAGGCGTGATTTAACGCGAAAGTCAACGATTGATTGTTCAAACTCATCCTAGAGTGGAGTGAGTGACTGAAGGAGTGTCTGTTTCGGTCCAGAAAAATGATGTTGGCTGCAGACGACATAATTTTAAGGAGAAACAGGGACCGCCTTCGAGACTTTCGATGATTGGGTCGAGTGTTTCTGTATCTGACCTCGTTTCTATGTGTGCAGCTATGCATCGCCGCAGAGGACGACCGCCGCTTAGGGGCCGCGCCCCACCATCGCCATCACCACCCCAGATGCCCGAGTGGGCGGGGCCGAGTACTCGACCCGAGGCGAGTGTACCCCCCTGTGGTGGAGCCGAGTACCCGACAGGAGGCAGTACGCGGCGGACTTGAGCGCACGATTAGTGTAAGTTACGGGAAGCCCCAAGGATCTATCTAGATTGTATTAATCCACACTTAGAGGGGGTGAATAGGTGTATCGGCCAAAAATCACAATTCTCGATGCTTTAAAAATAAATGCGGAAAGTAAAAAGCACCGAGATTTACGTGGGAAAACTCCAACTCGGAGTAAAAAACCCACGGGACCAACACGCGAATACCAATCCACTAAAAGAAAAGATTACAAGGTGATTACCGACTCCACGGACTTAACCTCTCTAACTCTCTTATGGATCTCCGCGCACTCCACCGAGTTGTCCACGATCACATCCGAATCCACGAACGCCCACGTTCCGAATCCACGAAACGCCTTGCTTCGAATCCACGAAGTCTTCAATACGCGAATCCACGACGCCACGCTCCGAATCCACGAAGTCTTCAATCACGCCGAATCCACGACGCCACCATGAATAGAATCATGAATATGGTGATCCTTCGTTGGAGTATCGATGAAAACCGAAGATGAAAACTCCAAACGAATCGTAGATCAAATCGACATATAGAGTAAGAATTACTATGTCTCGATTTGACCTAAAGAGGCTATTTAGTAGAAAATAGGTTTTGAAAAGAATTCCTAGCCTCTAGGGTTTCTCAAACAAGTATGTTCATGAAGTACACCGAGTTAGAGAACCCTAAGAACCTATTTATAGACTTTAGAATCAATTAGATTCGGATTAGAGAAAAATCAGATTTTTACACCTTGTCTGGGGTACAAAAACGGGGCCATTACCGGTAATGCAATGATGGAAGATTTTTTTACGCAAGGGCCATTACGGTAACGGATTGATGGCTATCTGGTATAGCAACTTTTTTGTGCGGTACAAAACCAATTTTATACGGTATAACTTTGTATTTTTCTTTGAAATTTCACTTTTCGAAAACTACAAAGTTCCGATACAATTTCTAATCCGTTATACAATGATTTTATGATTCTAATGCCTATAACTAAGTATGAATCACCATAACATGAATTAAACACTTACCTAGACGTCGTGATTCAACTTGTCTCTTTTCTTCGAAGTCTAGGATTCTTCGACCATCTTCGATCCGCTCCGATCCTTCAAGACTCCGACTCAATTCACGAAACTTGCCAACACAAAATCCTTAACAATCTCACCCTTTGGCAATTTCGTGACAAAACACAAAAACTAACCAAAATTACATTTTTAAAAGAACAATGAAGTTCAATGTCATCACCAAAACATTAAACTTCTCGCGTGTAATCCAAATACAATTTAAGATCCAAAAATACATCAAAAACTCCTAAAACAAACTCTATGACTTAGACACAACTATGAGTCTTGAAGTCTTGATTTCCTGCAAAACAATTTCAAACGAAAATAGAAAATCAAAACATTAGTCAATCAACAATCTCTTTGTTCTCATCTTCTCTTCTCCTCTTCTCTTTGTCCTTGTTCCATCAACTTTTCAAACTCTTTCCTTTGCTCAAAAATATTTCCTTCTTCCTCCTCTTAATCATTTCTCCCCTTTGTATATGCATCTCCCCCTACGTGTATGCACTATCAACTCCCCCTACACCTGTAGTCCATTCTCACCCTTTTTGTCAAAAATTGCCAAAAAGAAACAGAGATAGAAAGAAACACAAACTAAACAGAGAGTAGTCAAATCATAGTTACAAACCGAGATGCATAAGAAAAGATAAACATCAAGTACCGAGCGGTATTTTATACCGGTATAGGATGAATCTGTACCGGTATAAAAAAAATCAGAATTTCGAAAAATAGCCTTTTTCATGCAGAAATTCATAAAAATCAAATTAATTTCAGAAAAATTAATGATTTTACTTCAAAAATTATTATGAAGACAGTAAAATATTCTATGATTTCAAAAGACATCATATCAACAAAATTTGATATTAAGAACAATCAAAATTATTTAAAACATCAAGATGCGAATTGATAAATAATAATTTTCTAGAAATTTGTCCAAATTGACACCAATTTGTCGCAATTCGTTCAAAATAGAGATTTAACTAATATAGCACCGGGGGTGGCTCTTTGAGCATCTTTTTCAAAACTATCACCTTATATCACCGAAAAATTCTAAAATATTCATTTTTTTTTAACCTTTTTCGGTTTTTCTCATAATTTCTCACGTGGTAGCTTCACACACGTACCGGACGACCGGGGTGGTAGCTCTTTCCTACATGTGGTGGTAGTTTTCACACTCCTTTCTGATGTAACTTTTTCCAATTCTTTTCTACTAAGGAGTTTCCTTTTCTTTTTTTTTCTTTTTTTTTTAAATAAAACAAAACTCCCCCTCAATTAGACAATCTCACAATTGAAAATAATTTTGACGAATCTTAGTCAATTAGAAAATATCCATCAATCATATTCAACATTCACTACTAAGATGGATTAAATACAAAGTGATTAAAATTAATTTCAAAATTTTGATGAAGGTATGTAAGAAGAAATCACATAATAAATTATCGTCAAAATAATAAAAAGTGAAGTAAAATCGATAATTAATATGAATTTAATCTAATTCGAATTGACTTTTAAATACCGGTTAAGGCTCTTTGAAAAACCTTTAATCTCTCTACACTTAATGATTTTCAAACATCTCCTTTCTCAATAATTTTTCAATCAAATTAAAAACTCCCCAAATACCTTATCTCAAAAAGATTTTCAAACCAAAGTTTTAAATGACAAACCTCGTCTAAACATGTAATGCAATGAAAGATAAATATGCAATATGCACCAAACAAAGCATTATATAAAAGAAAAATAAACTAAGACGAGGAGCAAGGAAAGATATCACCTTTCCGGATCCAAACTTGTCGGATTGTTGGTTGTCTTGGCTTGTCGACGTTAGGCACGACTCGTTTTGATTTTGGATCAACCGTTGGTCGTTTCGTTGCTTGAAGCTTTGGTTGATGTTGTCGTTGAGGCTTAGAAACCCAATTTGCTTGTGGCTTTGGTTTAGAAATTCGGTTCGGTTGAGGGTTCGGTCGAACTTGCCGTTGCTCTTTAGAAAACCGGTTTGAATGAGGCACTCGACTCACTTGATTCGTTTTTTTATTCCGAGGGGGATGCCGAGTAGTAAAGGGTGCCACTTGATGTTTCGATGTTGCCGATTGAATTTTCTTATCCTTCTTCGGGCAACTCCTTTTGATGTGTCCTTTGATGCCACATCTATGACACACTTTTTCCTTCAAGGTAGTTGAGACTTTCGAAGTTGATGTAGAAGCCTTCTCAACATATGTCCTTTCGTATCCGAGGCCCAACTTGTTCGTTTGACCTAACCCAAGCATGTTATCCAACTTTTTGAAGCGAGGAAAATTGTTGAAGATCCGATTTGAGTTGATGAACTTGCTTGGTTAACACTTGATTGGATGTGTAGGTTTCCTTAAATTGTTGCTCCAAAAATCCAATCTTATCCAAATAAGATTTGATCGTTAAATTCGCTTCTTCTAGCTTCTTTTGGAGGACCGAATTGATATTCAAAGTTGATTCACGTTCCTCCTCAAGAGCTTCATTCATGATCCTCATATTGTTGTTATCTTCTTCAAACTCCAACAAACGACTTTCCAACTTCTTATTGAATTTCGCCATTTTTCACGATTCAACAAGAAGCTGATTGTATGCTTCCGCAATATCCTCGTCGTTTGCCTCCTCCTCGCTTTCCCCATTCTCGCTCGAAGATTCATGCGAAGAAAGAGAAACATTAGAATTAGAAACAATTGAAGATAAACAAGCAACTTTAGTCAAAGAGGAATTAGTAAATAGAGCCATATGATCCTTTTCATCATCACTTGGCGATGAATCACCCGAAGTTGAATCATCCCAAGTCTTTGCTTGCAATGCCTTTTGTTTATACGTCTTCTTCGAAGGACAATCCGTTGCGATATGGCCGTAGCCTCTACACTTGAAGCATTGGATTTTCCCTTCGAATTCATCTTTTTCATTCGAAGACTTTGCAAGTTTTTTATCTTTCAATTTAGAATTAGAAGAAGGTTTAGAAAAGGATTTTCGCTTCGAAGATGAAGCATCGTTCTTCTTTCGGAAATTCCGGCGAACTTCTTCGTGAGGAGCGCCAATTGTTGTTCAAAATCCGCAAGCGTAATATTTTCGTCGGAATCCGATTCGACGTCTTCTTCCTTTGTTGATTTGAGTGCAATCCCTGTGCTTTTAGAAAAAGACTTGGAAGAAGATTGGTTAGTAGGAAAAGTCATCTCGTACGTTTGTAATGCGCCTACTAACTCTTCGACTTTCATCTCGTCCGGATGCTTAACGGTTTCGATCGCGGCAACCTTTGCCCTAAACCGCTCTGGAAGAGTTCGAAGGATTTTTCTAACAACTTTTGACTCCGGGATTTTTTCTCCCAAGTTAGCGCATGTATTTACTACGTCTTGTAGACGCGTATAGTACTCGGTAAAGGTCTCATTTTCGTCCATAGAAATCGAATCAAATTTACTTGTAAGCATTTGTAATTTTTGGACCTTTACTAAGCTTGTTCCTTCATGCGTAACTTGTAGAGTATCCCAAATCTCTTTCGCGGTTTCACAAGCCGAAACGCGAGTAAACTCGTTTGAGACAAGGCATTAAATAAAGCGTTTATGCCACTGCGTTAAACGAAGATGACTCGTTTTCATCTTTCGTCCACTTGTCTCGTGGTTTAGGCTTCTTAACATTATCGACCTTTTCGGTTGGAGGTTTCCATCCGAACTCAATTGATTTCCACACCCGCTCTTCGATTGCAATTAGAAAAGCTCTCATGCGAACTTTCTAATAGCCATAATTCGTGCCATCGAAAAACGGAGGTCGATTAATGTTGCCGCCTTCGGCCATTAGATAACAATATATCTAGATCCCGCTCTGATACCAATTGTAAGTTACGGGGAAGCCCCAAGGATCTATCTAGATTGTATCAAACAACACCTAGAGGGGGGTGAATAGGTGTATCGGCCAAAAACCACAATTCTCGATGCTTTAAAAATAAATGCGGAAATTAAAAAGCACACCGAGATTTACGTGGGAAAACTCCAACTCGGAGTAAAAAACCCACGGGACCAACACGCGAATACCAATCCACTAAAAGAAAAGATTACAAGGTGATTACCGACTCCACGGACTTAACCTCTCTAACCCTCTTATGGATCTCCGCGCACTCCACCGAGTTGTCCACGATCACATCCGAATCCACGAACGCCCACGTTCCGAATCCACGAAACGCCTTGCTTCGAATCCGCGAAGTCTTCAATACGCCGAATCCACGACGCCACGCTTCGAATCCACGAAGTCTTCAATCACGCAGAATCCATGACGCCACCATGAATAGAATCATGAATATGGTGATCCTTCGTTGGAGTATCGATGAAAACCGAAGAAGAAAACTCCAAACGAATCGTAGATCAAATCGACATATAGAGTAAGAATTACTATATCTCGATTTGACCTAAAGAGGCTATTTAGTAGAAAATAGGTTTTGAAAAGAATTCCTAGCCTCTAGGGTTTCTCAAACAAGTATATTCATGAAGTACACCGAGTTAGAGAACCCTAAGAACCTATTTATAGACTTTAGAATCAATTAGATTCGGATTAGAGAAAAATCAGATTTTTACACCTTGTACCGGTACAAAAACAGGGCCATTACCGGTAATGCAATGACGGAAGATTTTTCTGCGAAGGGCCATTACCGGTAACGAATTGATGGCTATACCGGTATAGCAACTTTTTTGTACCGGTACAAAACCAATTTTATACCGGTATAACTTTGTATTTTTACTGAAATTTCACTTTTCGAAAACTACAAAGTTCCGATACAATTTCTAATCCGTTATACAATGATTTTATGATTCTAATGCCTATAACTAAGTATGAATCACCATAACATGAATTAAACACTTACCTAGACGTCGTGATTCAACTTGTCTCTTTTCTTCGAAGTCTAGGATTCTTTGACCATCTTCGATCCGCTCCGATCCTTCAAGACTCCGGCTCAATTCACGAAACTTGCCAACACAAAATCCTTAACAGTTAGCTGCCCTGACCGAGGTGACGAGGCAGCAGGGATTGTTACTGCAGCAGATGTGCGAGAGATTAGCCGCATCATCGAGCACAGCACCGGGAGCACCAGAGCAGTCTGTTCCACCTCCTGCTACCCCAGTTGCAGCACCAGCCACCGCCACAGTCCCACCAGTGGAGATTCCTTCGACACCGATGGCGCCTTTGGAGGACCCGCACCACCGACGAGCGGAGCGGCGATTGATTCACCGTTCTGACCCACCGACCTTCGATGGTAGTAGTTTTGAGCCTTGGGTGGTCGAGGGTTGGGTAAGTGCTTTAGAGAGACTGTTTGAGGATCTACGCATTCCTGAGATGGAGCAGGTGCAGCTAGGGGTCCATTGTTTGGTAGGGGATGCCCGAGATTGGTG
The DNA here is from genome assembly GCA_025177825.1 of Aechmea fasciata. Lineage (NCBI taxonomy): Eukaryota > Viridiplantae > Streptophyta > Magnoliopsida > Poales > Bromeliaceae > Aechmea > Aechmea fasciata. Next base: position 6,881,807 of record CM045939.1, read on the forward strand.
GAAGAGGGTGAGGAGTGATCAGGGACTGGTAGCATCGCAGATGCGTTGGGACGAGTTTCGTGGGGTGATTTTCGGCACGTATTTCCCTGTTAGTGTAAAGCAGAGGATTGAGGAAGATTTGAAGAGGATTCAGCAGGGCGATTGCACAGTGTAGGAGTATGTTCGGGAGTTTACACGACTCCTGAACTGTGTGCCTTTTGCAGCTAGAGACGAGGCACATCGAGTGTACCTTTTTGAGCAGGGGTTGAGGCCGGATCTCTACAGGTTTGTACGGGCGCGGAGGTCGAGGACTTTGGATGCGTCCATTGAGCAGGCACTATGGGAGGAGAGAAGTAAGGCGACGCTTCGAGAGCGAGCGCCGGGACCGAGTCAGGACAGGAAGCGCCCCGCTCTTGATGACGGTGGACAGTCGACCAGCAGGCGTCCGCCGAGGCCTCCACGGTCACGTTTTCAGGGTCGTGGATCCTCGGGGCGTCAGCGTGCCAGGGATACCCGTCAGCGGGGGACACGAGGACTCGGCGGTGCGTGATACGCGGAGGACCACACGCGGCCGAACGGTGCGAGCGGCGGGAGGGCCGTTGTTTTGGATGTGGACAGCCGGGACATATGAGGGCCGCCTGCCCACGAGCCGTGTCATCAGCACCATCATCAGCCTCAGCACCGCACGGATCTCCGCGAGTTATGGGGCATCGCCGAGCTATCGTCGGGAGGATCGAGCGTCGGCGCCAAGACGGGACGATCGGCACGGCGAGGCTCGAGCACGGCGAGTCTATGCAGCTCAGTTGGAGGACTCGTCAGCAGCCGACCGAGTGGTGGCTGGTATCACTTTACTTTCTGGTACTAGAGCACGTACTTTATTTGATACCGGTGCATCACAGTCTTTTATTAGTCGAGCATTTGCATTATTACATGGTCTAGAGATAGAGTTATTGCCCCAGGCCCGAGAGTTCCAAATTTCCGACCATGTACTACGGATTGTAGAGTGTTGTAGGTCTTGTCCTGTGCAGTTAGACTCGTGGATTATGCCCACAGATGTGTTAGTTCTAGGGCGACTGCAGGACTTCGACATTGTGCTCGGTATGTACTGGTTGACGCGATACTACGCTACTATCGACTGCGGAGCGAGGACCGTGACATTCCCGAGCCAGACCAGGAGGAGTTTACTTTCAGAGGCTACAGGAGCACCTTGTTCGCAGCGTGCATTTCTTCAGTGAGTTCTCGACAGCTGATGAGTAGAGGGTGCGTGGCTTTCTTGGCGACTGTTGTAGAGGTACCTACGGCGGCGCCGGGTCTCAAGGATATCCCCGTAGTCCGCGAGTTCCGGATGTGTTTCCCCGGAGTTGACGACGATGCCGCCAGAGAGGGAGGTTGAGTTTGTGATTGATGTAGTTCTCTGGAACTGCACCAATCTCAAATGTACCTTATCGGATGGCACCAGCGGAGCTGAGGGAATTAAAGGCGCAGCTTCAGGATCTGATGGATAAGGGATACGTGAGACCCAGCGTATCGCCTTGGGGAGCACCAGTGCTATTTGTGAAGAAGAAAGATGGTTCACTGAGGTTATGTGTGGATTACCGGGAACTGAATAAAGTGACCATCAAGAACAAGTATCCTTTGCCGCGCATTGATGATCTGTTTGATCAGTTGCAAGGATCTTGTGTTTTCTCGAAGATTGATCTCCAGTCAGGTTACCACCAGCTGAGGGTGAGGGCCGAGAATATTCCCAAGACGGCTTTTAGGACTCGGTATGGGCATTATGAGTTCACAGTGATGCCTTTTGGATTGACGAATGCCCCTGCCGCGTTCATGGACTTGATGAACCGGGTGTTTAAGCCGTACTTGGACAGATTTGTAGTAGTCTTCATCGACGATATCCTGATATACTCCCGTAGCGATGCCGAGCATGAGGAGCACTTGAGGATAGTGCTACAGCTTCTGCGAGAGAAGGAGTTGTATGCCAAGTTAAAGAAGTGCGAGTTCTGGTTGCGGGAGGTTGCTTTCTTGGGCCACGTGATTTCTGCAGAGGGAGTGGCAGTGGACCCGAAGAAGATTGATGCTATTCGGGACTGGCCCAGTGTCACGCCCCGCGACCGCTACCCATTTGGTCCGATCCGGGCACGTCAAACAGACGCCGAACGGACAGCACCTCCTCTATCCGCCCAAGGCTCGACAACAGGTCATGTACATGAATTTCCCAGGAAGAATTCAATATGCATACATGACAAGAAATGAAGCACCACTAGTGCTTACAAGTAAGAGCAAGATACAAGTATACTATACAAGTAAATAAAGAGAGAAACATCTAGCTATTACATCCACTTTCGACATTCACATAATCATTTACATCATTCTTTATTTCTTTTTCAACTCTCAATGAATACACTTTTCATCTCTCAAATGAATACACATATATCTTTTATAATACAAGTATAGCTCTCATGTACACGAAGGTACTCTAATGCATAAAGGAAGCTGCTAGCTACAAGGGCGCTGTGCCCCAACCTTGGTCCTCTGCCGGTATGCTCCGCTAGCCCCTGTAATAGTGGTGGGGTGAGAACTAACTTCCTTAGTTCCCAGTGGGCTCGGCCACCGACTCCACCGATCTCCCTACTAGGTCCATACGGCATAGGCATATAACAGATAGATATTTATACGGAAAGCAGTAAAGCATGCTATCAATATCTCTACTATGCTCAACAACATAAGTAAACATGCTAAGTATAGCATAAAAGAAACTATCACTTTACTATGTTTAACAGGAAACATATTCTTTTCTTTATCCAATCCACTAGGCTACCCCGCTTAAGATCTCAAATCTCATAGGTACTCACACTACAAATCTAGTAGGTGAAGAGGTGAAGAGCTACCCCGCCCTTCGCCTCGACTAATATCTCAAATCTCACAGGTGACGCGCTACCCCGCCCAAATCTCACAGGTGAAGAGCTACCCCGCCCTTCGCCCGACTCACTCAATCTCGGGTAAGAGTTACGGTCACTCGTCTACCGAGACCGTCTGGGACAGTACGTTAGTCCATGGGCAAGTACGTTAGCCCTCGTGTGACAACTCGAGTGCACGCTTGTGAGGAGCGACCTCTACAAGCTACGAGCAGACACGTGAGTATGATCCAATCCTCACTCGGGAGGATACCACCTGTGCAATCTCCCAAAGCTATCATTGCTAGCCCAATATGCACGGTGTACCACTGGTGCAATCTCTCAAAGCTATCATTTCAAGCCCAATATGCACGGTGTACATCTGGTGCAATCTCTCAAAGCTGTCAATGCTAGCCCAATATGCACAGTGTAGATCTACACACTAGTTCAACAGTTCTTGACAATGTTCATTGTTCTCAGTTTACTAGATGCCACTCGATCTAGGTTGTCATTCATCCCTAGATTGTCATTCATTTCTAGGTTATCATTCATCTCTAGATTGTCATTCATATCTAGATGCCACTCGATCTAGGTTGTCATTCAGCCCTAGATTGTCATTCATTTCTAGATTGTCATTCATCTCTAGATTGTCATTCTTATCTAGATGCCACTCGATCTATATTATCATTTGTTCTTAGTTCTGTCAAACTCATACAAGTTCTTTACACTAGAGTTTCAATGTCATCATTCACCTTTATTCATGTATTCTACCCTAGTGTCAAGCTCACCTCGCTACACTAGCTAGAATCACATGCAAATAAAGGAATGTCTTTCAGTTTTGCCAACTCATGTAGGTTTTCTACTTTAGGGTTTCTATGTCATCACTCGCCTTTATTCATGTATTCTACCCTAGTGTCAAGCATATCCAGCTACACTAGCTAGAACTACATGCAATAAAGGAGTATCTTACCATAACTTGTTCTCAACAATTTACATTAGATCGATACTATATACATATACACATACAGACATAGGGAGCGGCCAGTGCCGGGATGGACACCCCCACCTTCAAATACCGTGTCGACTCCACCGGTGCGCTTCGCCGACTTTCCTAAAGCTTCGCCGCACTCTACGGCAATTTGAGTCGAATTAGGCTCCCGGCTCGATTTCTCCGCGCTCACTTGGCGGATCAGCTAACTGAGGTTACCAGCGCACTCGTGAGCCTAAATCCACCACAATGATAGGGTTAATCGAGATCAAACCTCAACTTTTCGTAAAAACCCACTCGGAGCCCTAGTTCCCAACTACGGCAAAAACAGCCGTAACGAACTCTAGATTCATACTTCTAGCAACCAGCTAGAACTCTAGAGTTCTCTAAAATCCAATTCTAAGGCTAATTAACAAAACCCTAGAATATAATGCTTTAGAAAATCCAAAGCCTACCTCAAGGATTTCTCTACTCGATGGAGAAGAAGGCTAGGGAGGGAAAATCCTACTCCACCAAGCTTTTCTCTTCTACTTCTCCTTCTCTTTCTTCTTCTCCTTCTTTTCTCTCTATCACCCAAGAGAGAGAGAGAGAGAGAAGAGCCCATTTCCTTGCTTTGGCTGCAAGAAATGAGAGAAAGGGAAGAGGCCAAGTCCAAATAGCCTTCTTAACACTCTATTTACCAAAATACCCCTCCAATGCACAAATTAAGGTATTTTCGGGTGTCGAATGACATGAAACTTTAAATCTAGCCTCATAATAATAATCCCGACATATCCCCGAGTTTTCATAATTTTTCGACACCTTGTGCATTTTCTCGCTAATTTATACATCCCGTTTCTCATAAAATTCAAGTCTTCTGTTTTCGCTCCGATTTCAGTACAGGTCATTTCCAAAGCACTTTTAGCTTATTTAATGCCTTTAATCACTCTAAGGCATTCCTAACATGACTTTGATCAATTTGAATATAGTCCAGTTTCTCGTTTCGCAGTTTCGAGTCCTTACACCTAGACCGACGACGGTGACTGAGGTGCGGAGCTTCCTAGGACTTCCAGGATACTACCGTCGGTTTGTGGAAGGCTTTGCGAAGCTTTCCACACCCCTCACTCGATTGACTCGTAAAGGAATTAAGTTTATACTGGGTGAGAATTTGTCGGAAAAGCTTTGATGAGTTGAGACAGAGGTTGACGTCAACTCCTATCCTTGCCCTCCCAGTTATGGGGGAAGGATATGTGATCTACAGTGACGCATCACACAGTGGACTAGATTGTGTGTTGATGCAGCATGGTAGGGTAATTGCTTATGCTTCACGGCAATTAAAGGATTTCGAGAAGAATTACCCTACGCATGACTTGGAGCTTGTCGCGGTAGTCTTTGCTTTAAAGTTGTGGCGGCATTACTTGTACGGCGAGCATTGTGAGATCTTGACTGATCACAAGAGTCTCAAGTATCTGTTCACCCAAAGGGAGTTGAACTGAGCGGCGACACGGTGGTTGGAGTTCGAAGGACTATGATATTAGTATCCGATATCATCCGGCAAAGGCGAATGTGGTGGCGGATGCGTTGAGCGGGAAGGCGGTGCGAGCTCGTGTTTGATGATCACACGAGCCGTTACTTGAGGAGCTACGGCGTTTGAGACTAGAGGTTACGTCCCAGGTCTCTTGCAATACTTATGTCTATGGTTTTGCAGCCTACTCTGTTGGATAGGATCCGAGAGAAACAGAGTGGAGACCCACATCTTTTGAGGATTCGAGAGCAGTTAGAGAGGGGACAGACAGAGGGCTTTGCAGTGGATAGTTCGGGAGTACTACGGTACAGGGACCGGCTGTGTGTGCCTACGGATTCAGAGATTAGAGCAGACATTCTTAGAGAGGCTCATTGTTCTCCTTATACGGTTCACCCTGGTGGAACTAAAATGTATAAGGATTTGAAGGCACAGTTCTGGTGGAATGGAATGAAGAGAGACATTGGCAGATATGTGGCTCAGTGTTTAACTTGCCAACAGGTGAAGGCGAGCATCAAGTGCCTGTGGCAAGCCGAGTCTGCCGGTGCCGAGTGGAAATGGGAACAGATCACGATGGACTTTGTTGTCGGATTACCTAGAGCACAGGGTGGCTACGATGCTATTTGGGTGATAGTGGACAGACTGACCAAGTCTGCTCACTTCCTACCGGTTCAGACCACCTGGCCCAGAGAGAGACTTGCTTAGCTATACCTGGATGAGATTGTCAGGCTGCATGGCGTGCCAGCGTCGATTGTATCCGATAGGGACCCAAGGTTTGTATCACACTTCTGGAGGAGCTTGCAGACAGCCTTGGGTACACAGCTGCACTTCAGCACGGCGTTTCACCCACAGACGGATGGTCAGTCAGAGAGGACCATTCAGACGCTAGAGGACATGCTGAGAGCATGCGTCTTGGACTTTGGTGGAGGATGGCATCAGCATCTGAGACTGGTTGAGTTTGCGTACAACAACAGCTATCAAGCGAGCATTCAGATGGCTCCGTTTGAGGCGTTGTTTGGACGCAGACGCCGATCCCCTTTGTTTTGGAGCGATGTGGGTGAAAGGAGGACACTTGGGCCTGAGATTTTGCTAGAGGCTGAGGAAAATGTGAAGATGATTCGACGACACCTTTTGACAGCCCAGAGCCGCTAGAGGAGCTACGCCGATGCCAGGAGGCGAGACTTGGAATTTCAGGTTGGAGATCATGTATTCCTTAAAGTCTCGCCATCCAGAGGGATTCGCCGCTTTGGAGTGCGTGGGAAGCTCAGTCCACGCTACATTGGCCCTTTTGAGGTTTTGGAGCGAGTTGGGCCAGTTGCTTACAGAGTCGCTCTACCCCCACGGCTTGCAGGCGTCCACGACGTTTTCCACGTCTCGGCATTGAGGAAATATGTGTTCGACCCTTCTCACGTGATTGACTTCACTCCGCTTGAGATTAGCGAGGATCTTCGATACGAGGAGCGGCCGTTACGGATTCTTGCTCGCGAGGCGAAAGAATTGCGCAATCGGATCATCCCGTATGTGAAAGTACAGTGGAGTAATCACGAGGAACGGGAGGCAACTTGGGAGCCGGAGACGGTGATGAGAGAGTCTTACCCCTACCTGTTTGATGCCCAGAGTTGAGGTATGTTTCAGTTTCGAGGACGAAACTTTTTGTAGTGGGGGAGGGTGTAGTGACTGGATTTTTCTCAGAGGCTTGTCGACGGCTCAAAGGGCGAGCGGCGGGACAAGTCCGGGGCGCGTTGGCGACAGCGGGACGCCAAACGGGCCTTGTGGGAACGCGAGAGCAGCTAGAATCCTGAAAATCTGCGAAATAGCAGATTTTCAGTGAGCTGTACCGGTACAAATTTGGAGCTGTACCGGTGTGGGAGTGATGGCTATACCGGTATAACCACCAGGATTATACCGGTATGGAGTCGCGCAGTATGCTCTCGGGTTACCAGTTTGTACCGGTACAAAGAGGATTTTGTACTGCAGACAAAGGTGGTAGGTGAGGGCGCTTCAACTTTGCTCACTTTGGATTCATCACCCACCCACCTCATGATGGCTTCACGTGAGGGAGAGAGGAGAGGAGTCTTCTTTGATGCTATTGCTGCATTCCTTCTCATCTTCTCCTTCCTCTAGCTCAACCTAAGTGAAGTGGAGCTTGGTGGAGTGAGCTTCAACGCCGACGTCGCGCCGCGGGACCATTCTAGCTGATTTCGACGTCGTGGTGCTGCAAGGGAGCCAATCGAGTCCAGGATTTCGTCGACCTCGATACTACGACGGTTCTAGAGCATTTCCTGAGGTGAGTGATCCATCTAGAACACCTCCATTGCTTCAACTTCAACTATTTTCGAGCTAAGTTCGGACTGCTGCAGAAATCGACGTCGACTCGTCGTATTTCGAGCCGTACGCGACGTAGGAGTGGCGGATTTTGCTGAGACTTGACTCGTTGGAACCGGGACGACAAGAGGAATCCAGAGAGCATTTACTTGGAATTTTTAAAGGAGGTTTGCTTACTCGAAATCATGATTTACTCCTTGTTTTTCCTTAAACCAAATTTTCGAGCTGCTGCTGACTGCAGCGTCGACCCGCGGAATTTTGTCTAGTACTCTGTGTAGGAGTGTCGAAACACGACGAAATCTGGGGCGTTGGATCCGTGACTTTGAGACGATGAATCTGAGACCAAGTTTGCAATTTTTGGAGTAGGTTAGCCGAGTCGAAAGTCTGTTTTATCGAGCCGTCGTTCTGAGCTAACTCGCAATGTCGTTTCAGCTTTCCAGCGTCGATCGTCGGTGTTTTGACCCGTACTCTGCGTAGGAGAGGCAGAATTCGACGAAACTTGGGCCGTTGGATTCACGACTTCGAGACGAAGCTACAGAGCCCTTACTTGCTGAAATTGAAGAAGGTTAGCTTAGTCGAAATTAAGCTTTACTGAACCACTGTTTTCAGGCAGATTTTGGGAATTGTGTGACGTTGGGTTTTCTTCTTCGCAGCAGGATTTCTCGGACCTTGGCGGACCAGCGGGGGAGATCGAGGAGGATCTGGGACACCCTTGCTGCCAAGGGATTGCTATCAAGGTGGGCATTCATCGGTTACTCCTAAGTAGAGTAGTCAACATGTATAGTTCATTTCATCGATATATCCTCGACTCGAATTCATGAATTTCAGCATGTTAAAATCTGAATTTTGGAGCATGACTATGAGTAGTAGTTTATACATGTTTGGACTTGGACTTGACTTAGGAGAAAACTACGATTGATCGTCATATGTTACACTACCAGATTTAGCTCTAGGAGCCGTGTTGTGTCGTATCGTCGCCGGGGGAGTGCGACGGATACTCAGAGTAGTGTAGTCTGTTTGACACTCGCGCTGTGGATGCCGAACTTAGTTCTGTAGAGTTGTCGGGGACCGTCGGGGGCTAACGGGGTCTCGGTTTACTGTTCTGTTACAGTGTGTATGCCAGGGGCACGTGGTGTGTTAGTGGTTAGACACGCTTACTTGACTATGCCCGAGAGAGCCGATTGAGCTCGACAGAGATACGCTTGCATACTCGGTTGGTTCGCGCCACGAGTGCCACTCCGAGTCCGGCTTTGTGCTTTTGCGTTGGTGTCTGCGCCTCGTGTGGGTTGCTCTCCACTAGCTACCTGGGGGTAGTGGTAGTGTTGCTTCGACAGGCGGGACGGGTGTTTCACAGTCCCTGGTGAGATTGGGTCAGTGTGGGTATTGCTACAGGTAGTAAGTGTTAGTGCAGTTCAGAGTGGTAGTATTAGCTGTTGAGTGTTTCCAGCTTCTTTGCTCTCTTTCTTACCCTGTAGATTTAGTGGGTGGACCGGTGAGGTTTAGGGCGACACCCACTGAGGACTACTTGTTTTACTGTAGTTCTCACGCCCCTTTTTTTCCACCCTTGTTGCAGGACCTTCGGCGTCGGCTGCTGCTCCCTCTGAGGTGGACCGTGGCAAGGGCGTCGCGAGTTAGAGCCCTTCCCGACTGGTGCTGAGTTAGCCGTCTTCCTCTACTGCAGGTAGTGACTTTTGGGTGGTTTTTGGGTTGACACTTGTGTACATACAGTTCAACTCGCTGGAGCGAGTAGTGTTCTCTTGTATCTGCGATTGTATGTATATAAAGTTTGTTTTTCCTACCTGCGTGTTTATAGTTTACTTCAGCTCTATGCTACTGTTTGTAGCATTGTATGTTATACAGGTACAGCTACGTTTCGTATACAGAGGAAATTCTTTTGTATACGGCGGATTTGTCGGCGTGCCCGATGAATGTGCAACCCGGGGCGTGACAGAAGATATTTAGAAAACACCGTTTTTGGTACAGATAGCTGCAGCACGTGGTTTAGGCGTCCAAAAATTCTAAGAATTGAGCCGCAGCCCTTGCAAACATACGAGGTGGGTGGTGCCTTCTGAAGTTGTTGAAATTTCTTTTATATCTAATGTGTCAAATTTGAGCATATGTTTGTACATGATCATTATGCATTATAGGGTTGATTAAGTTATGTTATTTGCATACTTTGAGTATAAGATGCATTTGAATTGTTGTGAACTAGTGAGAACTTGCAAAACCCTATGTATGAATGTATGATGACAAGAATCTAGAAAAGGTAAAGGATATAGTTGAGGACAATAAAACTATGACATATGGATTGTGTGGCATTAGTAAACACCTAGTGTGATATCAATGAGTTTTGATTGCTAGTGTATATGTGTGGCATTAATGAATAGAGAATGAGACCACCTAAGTCGCTTTTACATTTTGCTAGTTGCATATCTTTACAGATCATCTTTTGTACTTCAATGATTATAGATGTTTAAATGAAAGAAGATGAATGAGGTAAAAGAATTTATATTCGAATGCAAAAGGTTTATATTTGAGATATCATGTGATGTAAAAGAGAAGAAATGATGCTAGAGATAAGAATGTAAATGTAAAAGTAGTATGCATGTATGTGATTAAAAGTTAATCATATTACTTGTATGTTGATTAAATAGTACTTTCGCTTTGCCTATCGCTTGACCTCGTGCAAGCCAAGTATATTATATTTCCGCATGTGCAAATTTTATACTTGCTCTGTACTCGTTGTTGAGCCTTGGGCGGACAGGGGAGACTCTATCCATTTAGCGTCTGTTCGACGTGCTCGAACCGCCAAAGAGACCGGACTCAAGAGACAAAGTGCAAGTGACAAAAGACTTGATAGTTGGTATCCGAAGTCACAAAGTTTGAATCCCAATTGATTCACATTTTCAGCTAAATTTATTTTTTAAAAAAATAAACGAAGCAATAACATGCTACCATTCTTGAATATATATATATATATATATATATATATATAGAGAGAGAGAGAGGGAGAGAGAGAGAGAGAGAGAGAGAGAGAGAGAGAGAGAGTCCGGCTACTATACTATTATGAGTATGATCGCCCACGTACTCATAATTAAGTTGTTTTCGATGATAGAGCTTCCAAATCAACGATCCACACCGTTAAACGTTATTTACGGCATTTAAAATTTCTAGAAATCAAATTTTATAATTTTTCGACATCATTTACCTTACGATTAAGAGGTAACAAATTTGACAATTTTTAACGGCCGGTATGAGATACTTGCTAGTTTAACGGTGTGAAAGAATCGAAATTTGTTGAATTTTTGATAGAAAATTCTACTCACTACCTAGATAAAGATCAATAACTCCGATCTTGAATTGAAGGATCCGATCATCCTTTTTTAGGACGTCGTCCGGATTTGACCGTTCATTTTATGCCCGCTTGATGAGGTTTATTATGATTTCGAAAATTTACGAAATTTATTTTCTAGAAGTTTCAAATACTCTAGATCATATTTAACAGAGTGGATCGTCGATTCAAAAGCTCCATCATCGAAAACAACTTATGAGTAGTAGGGCACCAATACTCATAATAGTATATTAGTGATTGCCTAGATATATATATATATACATATGTATATATGTATATATGTATATATGTATATATGTATATATGTATATATGTATATATGTATATATGTATATATGTATATATATACATATATACATATATACATATATACATATATATATATGTATATATATACATATATATATATAGGCTAGGGCTACTATCATATTAATAGGATAGGAGCACTTGTCCTATCAAGTTTTTAACCTTTGGATGAGAAATTGTAGGGTTAGGATGATATTAGTCGGTTAGAGTTGAATGGTTCCCCTAGGGTTGAGTGGTCCCCACTGGGTTATAGTATTTAATCCAATGGTTAGTGTTAGTCTCCGAAATTCTCCCAATCCCATAACCGTACTAGATCCTCCTCGGGATGCGCGTCGGGATAGAAAGCTGTTCAGATTAATGACCCTTGAGAAATGCGCCCTTCTGATCTTCAAACGATTCGATCGACGAGGGATCAAACCGATCGGGTTCGAATTCCTATTCTCACTCCGGTTCGGCCGAAAGAGCCGAATGGTCAGCACAAGTAATAGATTAAGCAAGGGAGGAGCCGAATAGCCAGAAGACTTAAATAATGGGCCTGAATCAGCCGAAATGTGATTATATTGATAAAAAACACGGGGAAATACAAAGGATTCGACCGTAACCCTATAGAGTGATGCTCAAATGAGCAGACAGACTCTAAGAATTACAAAACAGGACGGAGTGATGCCACAGAAGGCAGACAGACTCCAAAAGTTTAAATTAAAGGCTACTCCTAAGAAAAGGCAGTAAGTACGGGTAAGAAAATGCGAGAAAATAAGGTGGTCTTCCGTTCGTAGGGGATAAAGACCTCTTTTCCTCCCTCTTCGCGTCTATTTATTGAGTCTTCTTTTTGTTAGTTATTGTCCTCGCACGATCGGCCACTAACTCCACTCCCTGGGATCTCGGACCGCTCTATGCTACCTGGTAACCAATTTACAACCGCTTGCAGTTACTAAAACTTCTGCGGTCTATTCTTCTTTTGTGCTCTTGGCGTACGGCAAGAACCCTCGTGCCAATATAAACTTGGCGTACCATCTGGCCGCGCCAGATCGGCTCAACAATTGCCTCTCTAGCCTTCCGAAGTGTCGCTCGTAGGTGTTTTTCTTGGTGGTCATTCTATCTCTCACTTGTGTTACGGATTTTATGTTGGCATATTTCGTGAAGTGAGTCCGGAGTCTTGAAGGTTTAAAGAAGAAGAGATGAAGATCGAAGACTCGCATACTCAAAACATGAATCTACAATGCTCGGTAAGTTCAAATATTATTGATGATGATTTATAAATATTTAAAAGTATTTGGAAGATTTAGAATGTTTTTAAATTGAATATATGGACAAAATTGTGTTTTTCAAATCCTACTCTATCTCTATGTTTTCTAATTAATTTTAAATAGGTTTTCAAATCCTAGTTTATCTCTATGTTTTCTAATTGATTTTAAATAGGTTTTCAAATCCTAGTCTATCTCTAATTTTATTTCCAAAATTGGATTTTCACAATCCTAGTCTACTTCTAAGTCTTCTAAATCTATAAATAAGCGATGGGAGTTCCATTAATTCGTATGCTTAGAGTTTAGACCATTATGAAACCCTAGAAACTTGTTGGGTGCTCTATTTCTTTCTTCAGCAATAAGTTTCTATCGGATCAATTCTTGAAGCCCTAATTTCTCGTTCTTCATGGAGAATTGATCCGGGTATTGCTTAGAAACATCTTCTACGGTTCTTTAATGATTATCTAAGCAATAAATCTTCATTGATCAAAGTATTCTTGCTCCGGACGGAGTGCGCTCGTGGATTCGAGTGGGCGTCGTGGATTCGGCGTGATCGGAGGCTTCGTGGATTCGAAGTGGAGGCGTTCGTGGATTCGAACGTGGGGCGTGGACAACCCGGCGGCGTGCGCGAGATCCGAAGAAAATAAAGAGAGGTTTGAATCCGTAGATTCGGTAAATCACCTTGTAATCTTTTATTCTTAGTGGATTGTTATCGCGTGTTGGTCCCGTCGGTTTTTTACTCCGAGTTGGAGTTTTCCCACGTAAATCTCGGTGTGCTTTTTATTTTTCGCATTTACTTTTATCGCATCGATTTGTGGTTTTTGGCCGTTACACCCTATAGGTGTATTTTGATTCAATCTAGATAGATCATTGGGGCTACCCCTAAACTTACAATTGGTATCAGAGCGGGATCTAGATATATTGCTATCTAATGGCCGAAGAGTTAGTAGGTGTGTTGCAAACTTACGATATAACTTTTCCTACTAACCAATCTTCTTCCAAGTCTTTTTCTCAAAGTAGAGGGATTGCGTTGAAAACATCAAAGGAAGAAGACGTGGACTCGGATTCCGACGATGAGGAATCAAACGACGAGGATTTAGCGGAAGCGTATCATCAACTCCTCGTCGAATCTAAAAAGATGGCGAAGCATAACAAAAGGCTTAGGAAGCGTCCACTTGACATTGAAGAGGAGAACAAAAATTTGAAAACAATGACGAAAGCTTTCGAAGAGGAAAAGAAAGCAATATTGAAAGATAATTCGATCCTCCAAAAGAAGCTAGAAGAAGCGGATTCAACGATCAAATCACATCAAAACAAGATTGGATTTTTGGAGCAACAATTTAAGGAAACCTACACATCCAATCAAGAGCTAACCAAGCAAGTTCGTTGTCACGCCCCGGGGTCGACAGGACCTTCCCCAAAGCGTGTCCAGACCCGCCATATGCCATCACATACAAGGCGTCTAAATAAAAACAGCGGAATTAAAACAATAATAGGCTACAACTAGGAATATCAGAGCCACATACAGCTATCCCTATCAGCAAGTAGGATCAATAAACAGGTATGAAAGAAAGAGAGTACTAAAACTGCAATAAGCAAAAAGTAACAACAACAGAGTAAACCAGTAGTACTAGGTACAAAAGGGTAGCCTCTACAAAAGGTACAAAACTCTCATCCTCTCCAACTAAACAAAATGAGAGATGAACCACCTAGCGAGATTCCTCGTCGCTAGCCTGAAGCGACACCCTTGCCGCGATCCCTGGCCTCCCCCGCTGAAGGCACTGAAACACGTCAGAAAACAGAGGGCATGAGAACTATAAACATATAGTTCCCAGTGGGCAATTACTGACCTGCACAGAATGCTCCACTAGGCCCAAAAAAAGTAATAGCACAAGTACTGAAATAGAATAACTGTAAGTAAAGCATAACTGAAAAGGAACATAACTTTAATGCTAAAATAATTAACCCAAATAGACATGATACATGCTTGTCAAACCGTTATATCAACTTTCAATAAGCAAATTCTGTTATGTTCTCAAGTACACTGTAATGGCAATGTCATTAGAAAATCCCTCAAGTATACTATGTGTGTCCAACATAATAAAGTATCCAACTACTAAATTTTATCAAGTAGTGATGTCATTTTCTATTTCATATCAGATTATCTGTGTCACGCCCCGAGACCGCTACCAATTTGGTTCGGTTCGGGGACGCCGATCAGGTGCCGAACGGACAACACCTCCCCTGTCCGCCCAAGGCTCGACAATAAGTCATGTACAAAGAATTGCCCAGGAAAATGAATTCTATAACATACATGACGAGACGATGCACCTAAAGGTGCGAACAACAACAAGAGCAAGATACCAGTATAACATACAAGTAATATAAAGAGAGAAGAGTCTATCTATTACAACCATTCAACCATTTGTTTACATTGTTTAACTTCAAAATATGAATACATATTCATCTCCTATAGTGTAGATTACATCATTTTCTTTATACAATTATGTCTCCAAAATATACCACGGGTGGCTCTAATGCAAGTAGGTGGCTACTATCAACTAGGGCGCGATGCCCTTACCGCGATCCTCACCGCCCACCTGCGCGCTGGAACCTGTAATTGAGTGGGGTGAGAACTAACTTCCTTAGTTCCCAGTGGGCTCGGCCACCGACCCCACCGATCTCCCCACTAGGTCTAAGCAGGCAAAAGCAGATAGATAGATAGATAGATAATTTAAAGCTGTAACTGCTGTAGGTAAAGCATGATATAATTAATGCAACTACTACCATGCCTGAAACAACAAGATCATGATATAATTATGAAATATCTATCATGCTACTATGTCCCAATCAAGTATGTATGAAATACTTTTATGTTCTTATGTTATTACCCAATCCATGGCTAGCCCGTAGGCACGCCCACGACTCAACACATTCAACCCAATGGGTTGTCTGTGGGACCCCACATAGGCTATCCCTCGGGACCCCACATAGGCTATCCCTATCGAATCACGTGCCAAGACCTCCGGAGACTCGCACTACCCGTGTGGAGCGACCACCACGAGCGCTGAACAGACTGTGTGAGTATGATCTTCTCCTCCATTTGGAGGGCATCCACGCAGGGGAATCATACATAGGTGTTTTCTAACACTATGTTTCTATGTCAACTGTCATCAAGTTATTTACTTGGCTCACATGTCACTAGTGTCTCTACACTATGTCATAATGTCAATCATCAAGTTCTATACTTGGTTCACATAGCTCTAGTGTTCTTTACACTAAGTTACAATGCAATAATATTCATCAAGTCATCTACCTGGTTCTCATGTCATTAGTGTTCTATACACTATGTCACAATGTCAATCATCAAGTTCTATACTTGGTTCCCATAGTTCTAGTGTTCTTTACACTAAGTTATAATGCAATAATATTCATCAAGTTGTCTACTTAGTTCTCATGTCATTAGTGTTCTATACACTATGTCACAATGTCAATCATCAAGTTCTATACTTGATTCCCATAGTTCTAGTTGGCAATCATGCATAAATAAATCATAGTTCTTGGTCTCTAGGGTTCAATGTCATTATACTCATTCCTATGCTTCCTATGTCCAAATGCAAACATACGGTGCACGATAAAGGAGGATGCAAGCATGCTCCCTATGTCCTAATGCAACTCCCGTAGTTCCACACGATAAGGAAGCACACTAGAATAGCAATTTAACCATACCAACCCTACTATGCATGAAACTATATACATATGTACATATATATGCAATATGACCAATAATTTACTTAGACATAAAAGGTAGCCCAATGGCTTCGGAATGGCACCCCCCACCTTTTGGGATGTCTCACGTAGCAACAACGTCACTTTTGTTGTCTCGAACCTCAACTTCGACTCCTCGGTCAATTTCCGAAGCTAGAAGTCTTCGTTTGGCTCGGATCACCCAATCCGTCCGTCGGATCGACGAACCGTCGCCTCGCACGCGTTCGTGTACCTAACAATATGTTAGATATGAGGTCAAATTAGATCAAGATCCAACATTTCGAAAAATCCTAATTTTGAGCCTTAGATTTTATTCAAGGTAAAATCCATCAATATCTTCGCAACGGCTCGACGGATTGCCGAACCGACTTCGCCAACGTGTTTCGTTACCTATCAATTAGGTTTACGGTGGGTCAAATTAGATCAAACCCTACTATTAGCGAAAATTGCATTTCTAAGCCCTATAGATTTACTATTGCAAAAATCATTAAATTAACCTATGATTTAGGCAATAAAGCTCTAATTAGCATGCTAGGATTCCTCTAAATCCATTTTTAGAGCATATAAACCAAACCCTAAACACTTACCACCATTGTGAACGCCGGGTCGAAGGCACGCCGCACAAACGGGCGCACGAGAGCTCGATCCGTCGCCTCCAACGCGTTCGAGGATCGTTCTCCGCCAACACCACGAATTTAAGCGGATATTATAGAGAGATGTGAGAGATATTTAGAGAGAGAGAAAGAGAGGCTTTTCTTTCTCCTCTCCATGCGTGTGATGGCTTTGAGGGTGTCGCTGTGTTGAGGGAGAAGAAGCTAATAGCTTCTCTAATAAGCAACACTCCAAACACTATTCATACTATTCACTTCAACCTTCAGCTGAAGCTTTGATATTTTCGCCTGCCCTTCGGAATGTCCGTTTGAGCTCAAACTTGACCTATGTTCGTTTTTACATAATTTAACGTAAGAAATTTAAATCTCTCGCTTCGATCCCGTTTGGTCACTGCGAACTCTACCGAACTGTAATCGCTATCAAATAGCATTCGGATTTTATTTCTCATCTTCCGGGTGTCAGAACGGCACGAAACTTTAAATCTAGCCTCGTACAAATAATCCCGACATATCCCTCGCTTTCGTAATTTTCTCGACATCGTACATTTTCTCGTTAATTTATCCGCTCGTTCTCTCGCGTAAAATTCTAGATCTTCGTTTTCAGTCCGATTTCAAAGACAGTCAATCCAGTGCTTACATTCTACTTTTATAAACCCAATAAAAATAGTATCTCACACCATTTTTATTTATATTTATTTTTAATTTAAGAATCCGATATATTACCTTCTACCGCAACTTCATGATTTCTGAAGTTCGGTATCTTACATCCTCCCCTCCTTAAAAATAGTTTCGTCCTCGAAACGAACCCTTATATTTAACTTAAATTTACATTCATACCTTACTCCCCAAATAGATGAGGATGATGTGTTTTCATCTCGCTCTCGAGCTCCCAAGTGGCTTCACGATCGTCGTGATTGCTCCACCGAACTCGAACATAAGGAATCTCGCGATTCCGCAGTTTGCGCACCTCCCGAGCAATAATTGCCACCGAAAACTCTTCATAGCTCAAGTCCTCTTGAAGCTCCGGCGGTTCAAACATCATAGTGTGTTCGGGATTGTGAACATATTTCCGAAGGTTGGAAACATGAAACACATTGTGCACGTCTGCTAATTGTGGCGGCAATGCAATTCGATAAGCTACCACACCAATGCGTTCCAACACTTCATACGGTCCAATATATCGAGGACTCAACTTTCCTCGTACTCCAAACCGTCTCACGCCTCTCATAGGCGAGACCTTTAAGAACACGCGGTCTCCTACCGCGAATTCCAATTCTCTACGGTGCTTATTGGCATAACTTTGTTGCCTGGACTGCGCAGTGAGCATCCGCTGACGAGCGAGGCGAACTTTCTCTTCCGCCTCCCGCAACACGTCGGGACCTATCACCGCCCGTTCACCTACATCACCCCAATGCACAGGAGATCGGCAGTTCCGCCCCCAAAGGACTTCAAACGGTGCCATCTCCACACTGGCTTGGTAACTGTTGTTGTAGGCGGACTCGGCCATCAGCAAATACTTGGCCCAACATAACGGGGACTCAGCTTCCCCCGCACCCTGAATCGCTTCACGCTTCAACTCAGCTTATCCAGGAGTCTAGAATTTCAATGCACTTTCGCACTTCGGAGTGGCCTTTTACTCATCGGGATTGTCAAGAGGCCCACTACGGAAGATATAAGACCAGATTCACTCACATCAGTTAAGTAAAACTCTGAAAGTGCATTACCACTCCCGCGAGTCTCGGTGGTAGGGCAAGTCGATACTCGACGACTTTACCTACTCCAACCCCACTCACAAACGGCACACCAAGGCCGAACCGCTTCTTTTGAGACCGGGACTACCCGCCATCCTCGTGGTGTGGATCTAGCATGAATGCGCCAACTAGTCGAACGACCCGCCACCACTACACAATGCACACGAGTAGACCTTCTCGGATTAGTCAGGCGTCCACAAAGTGGCGCTTTACCCCTCTGGCTATCCATGAGTCTTATACAGCTCTTCCTTGCATTCACCCTCAATTCAGGGAACACACTCCGATTCGATCACCGTCATTGCTTAGAAGCAATATCGTAGGTGCATCGCTTAATCGCGAGTGTTCCAATCCCAACCGGATCCCTGTTCTATCGTGAGATGGCGCACTTCGGCACATCTTAAATATCAATCCACTGGAGAGCGCTATCCTTATGCTCCAACTCTCCTGAGAGCATCAACTCCAACTTTCTCGCGTGGCCTCCATTATTCAAGTGTCTCCCAGGGACCACTTGCTTCGAAATTCCAATGGCCACGGCCAATTCGGCCCCTTCTGTCGCACTCATCTCACAAGAACACTTCGTTCGTGATCCTAAGCCAAACTCATTAATAGAGTTACCGGTCACACCGATCTTCGGTCTCTACGGGTGGACCAATGGTCACTAGCCCTACGTCGGCCTACCGCCTAGACGTGTCTCAATGCTCGATGTCTCTTACTCGCAAGCATAGACCCAATCAGCACTGGGCGACATTCTCACTTGGAAATTCTCACACACTCCAACCAGGAGCTATCAAGATCGCAACCCACATCAAATTCTTGGGTTGGGTCACAACCGCACTCTCAGTGCATTCTCGATCCTGAGATCCAACACGTGGCATTTCCACGCTCCCGGGTACAAGCTCGGACTACCGTCCTGACCAAAACTCTGCCCTACCCGTAGGTATCGGCCGCCACTTGCAATGATCGCGCCGCCCAAAGGGCCTAGGCTCCACACCACAAACGGTCCAGTGCACGGGTCATCCCCCAAGCAACACCCGCCAACGTCGTCCTATACGACATGCTCTACGGAGCTACACACTTTACCGGCTCCTAAGCACCTAGTGCGAGCCACCAGCCTTACGAGTGATCTATGGCCCGCTTCACACTTAGCCATGCTAAAGTGCTACTGCCAACTCACTCTCCCGGCTGAGTCAATACCGCACACCACGAGTACCTATACTCGTGCGCTCTATACGCCTCTATAGCGTTCCAAACCAAATCCAGCACTAGGCAACCTTGCCTATGCACGCTGGTCGCACGAGCACTACTCACCTACCTCAATTTGAGGTATCATTATATGCCCGGACTCGACCACTAACGTCACGCTCTTAACAAATGGTTCTACTTTCATCGCTCGATTTATCGAAACTACGTTCAAACGCTCGGATTACTCGGTATCCTCAAGTATCACGGCTCAACTCTCGCAATCCACTGCTCACTGCCTTGAGAGTTGCCGCACCACTTTGTCCAAAAATCACTACTAGCCATTCGCTAGTATCACTTGGCTCTCTACCTGCTTCAACAGGTAACATGTTTCCACACGCAAGCATGCTCGAGTATCTACATTCACCCGTCCATTGGTCTCTACTATACTAATGCATAATTAATAGTAGGTGACCATATGACAAATGCATGCTATGCATCAACCCTACATCATGTAGGAGCACAAGCCTACTCCAACAACTCATGCCTACCATGACGCGGTCAGCAGTAGTAGGTTCCACAACCTGGGTCGCGTACCCATGGTCACTTAGTGCCCGCCGCGAACCCTCCGGTTGCCACATTCTCATCACTCGCTCTCCCGACCATGCCGTAGGTGGCGCACCCACAGACTGTCTTAGAGAGGAGGGGGGTCGTCGCCAATGCCAAGGTTTGGTTATCCCAAATCATTCTAGAGCCTAAATAGCAAAACCCTAGATGTATGCCATTGGCAAGTTCAAGAGTTTACCCCCAAAAGCTTCTCTCCACCTGAGGAAGAAGATGAAGACCTTAGTCCTCCACTAAGGCCACTTTACACTTTTTAGGTTTCCAACGCCTTCGGCCCTTCCGAAGCGTACCAAATCGACAATTAGTCAATTCCAGATGAAGTCCAATCCTCGGATTTCGAGAATTCACTTCCTTACATCCACAACCTCGACCGCGTTCAGCCGAAGTCTCCGCACCAACACATCGGCCACATCCTTGTCATCCCACGCTTCATTCGGGATGCACCTCACGATGCGAGAGGATCCCCACTCGTATTCCCCCACGGTGCAGCTTCCTCGCCGCAGCTTCCGAACCTCACCCGACTTTTCTCCTCACTGTCAGGGAATAAACGGAGATTATCAATCCCCGAAACACTTCCCAAGCCATAGGAGGGAGACTAGGCGATCGATTCCACTCGACGCCTATCCTCCACACCTTCGTCAACCGTTATGGACAATACTTGTCCCGCACCACGTTGTACCAATCCTCAAAGGAGTCTCCATGGAGTCGATCCACAACTCCACGATCAACGGATCCGCATCTTCTCTATCAAGGTAGACGGATCAAACTGCTTGAAGGTCATGAGGGCAGCCAAAGCTCACTCCCTCAACGCCTTCACCTCTGAACTGATAGAAGTCGGGTTGCCCGACCTCGACGGAAATACCTTCGTCGCGACTCCCAACCATATTCGACGAGCTGAAATTAGTGTGATCACCACTGATCCACCAACTCTTGGAGTCCCGCTTACACGATCCTCTAGTGTATGGCAGCCTCCTGCTGACATTGCACTAACTCGACTTGTGGCCTCACCACTATCACGAGTGGGGCCAATCGATAGCGAAGTTTCAATTCTCCGCTCGCACGTCGAAACGCTCAGGGACATCACTTGTCCCCTCCCGCGCCGACCTAATCAAAGATCGCCTACGCGGTGCCATCGTTCCTCGAACTGTGATGACACGATCGCCTCGACCCTCTAGGTCAAGCACGTAACAACAGACATCGATTTGACTCAAATCGGGCGAAAGTCATGCAAGAGCGTTTATTCCGATCCCTCGGGTTCATGTTGTCGATCGCCCAACATGAACACACTTGGTCAAGAATAAACCACATCTTGAGTCTACCTCTAATGTCCATCTTAGAGGTTTCAATACTTAACCCAATCGATTCAACTTCCGCCACCCGGCTTAGGTTCACGTCTCGCTCACGCACCTATAGCCTTAAGGCTCACCGTCCTAGGGTCTCCTAGGTCAATCCTAGACTCTCTCTTTACTTGCTCTTAGCTTGCTCTGATACCATCTTTTACCTGTCACGCCCCGAGACCGCTACCAATTTGGTTCGGTTCGGGGACGCCGATCAGGCGCCGAACGGACAGCACCTCCCCTGTCCGCCCAAGGCTCGACAATAAGTCATGTACAAAGAATTGCCCAGGAAAATGAATTCTATAACATACATGACGAGACGATGCACCTAAAGGTGCGAACAACAACAAGAGCAAGATACCAGTATAACATACAAGTAATATAAAGAGAGAAGAGTCTATCTATTACAACCATTCAACCATTTGTTTACATTGTTTAACTTCAAAATATGAATACATATTCATCTCCTATAGTGTAGATTACATCATTTTCTTTATACAATTATGTCTCCAAAATATACCACGGGTGGCTCTAATGCAAGTAGGTGGCTACTATCAACTAGGGCGCGATGCCCTTACCGCGATCCTCACCGCCCGCCTGCGCGCTGGAACCTGTAATTGAGTGGGGTGAGAACTAACTTCCTTAGTTCCCAGTGGGCTCGGCCACTGACCCCACCGATCTCCCCACTAGGTCTAAGCAGGCAAAAGCAGATAGATAGATAGATAGATAATTTAAAGCTGTAACTGCTGTAGGTAAAGCATGATATAATTAATGCAACTACTACCATGCCTGAAACAACAAGATCATGATATAATTATGAAATATCTATCATGCTACTATGTCCCAATCAAGTATGTATGAAATACTTTTATGTTCTTATGTTATTACCCAATCCATGGCTAGCCCGTAGGCACGCCCACGACTCAACACATTCAACCCAATGGGTTGTCTGTGGGACCCCACATAGGCTATCCCTCGGGACCCCACATAGGCTATCCCTATCGAATCACGTGCCAAGACCGCCGGAGACTCGCACTACCCGTGTGGAGCGACCACCACGAGCGCTGAACAGACTGTGTGAGTATGATCTTCTCCTCCATTTGGAGGGCATCCACGCAGGGGAATCATACATAGGTGTTTTCTAACACTATGTTTCTATGTCAACTGTCATCAAGTTATTTACTTGGCTCACATGTCACTAGTGTCTCTACACTATGTCATAATGTCAATCATCAAGTTCTATACTTGGTTCACATAGCTCTAGTGTTCTTTACACTAAGTTACAATGCAATAATATTCATCAAGTCATCTACCTGGTTCTCATGTCATTAGTGTTCTATACACTATGTCACAATGTCAATCATCAAGTTCTATACTTGGTTCCCATAGTTCTAGTGTTCTTTACACTAAGTTATAATGCAATAATATTCATCAAGTTGTCTACTTAGTTCTCATGTCATTAGTGTTCTATACACTATGTCACAATGTCAATCATCAAGTTCTATACTTGATTCCCATAGTTCTAGTTGGCAATCATGCATAAATAAATCATAGTTCTTGGTCTCTAGGGTTCAATGTCATTATACTCATTCCTATGCTTCCTATGTCCAAATGCAAACCTACGGTGCCGCACGATAAAGGAGGATGCAAGCATGCTCCCTATGTCCTAATGCAACTCCCGTAGTTCCACACGATAAGGAAGCACACTAGAATAGCAATTTAACCATACCAACCCTACTATGCATGAAACTATATACATATGTACATATATATGCAATATGACCAATAATTTACTTAGACATAAAAGGTAGCCCAATGGCTTCGGAATGGCACCCCCCACCTTTTGGGATGTCTCACGTAGCAACAACGTCACTTTTGTTGTCTCGAACCTCAACTTCGACTCCTCGGTCAATTTCCGAAGCTGGACGTCTTCGTTTGGCTCGGATCCCCCAATCCGTCCGTTGGATCGACGAACCGTCGCCTCGCACGCGTTCGTGTACCTAACAATATGTTAGATATGAGGTCAAATTAGATCAAGATCCAACATTTCGAAAAATCCTAATTTTGAGCCTTAGATTTTATTCAAGGTAAAATCCATCAATATCTTCGCAACGGCTCGACGGATTGCCGAACCGACTTCGCCAACGTGTTTCGTTACCTATCAATTAGGTTTACGGTGGGTCAAATTAGATCAAACCCTACTATTAGCGAAAATTGCATTTCTAAGCCCTATAGATTTACTATTGCAAAAATCATTAAATTAACCTATGATTTAGGCAATAAAGCTCTAATTAGCATGCTAGGATTCCTCTAAATCCATTTTTAGAGCATATAAACCAAACCCTAAACACTTACCACCATTGTGAACGCCGGTCGAAGGCACGCCGCACAAACGGCGCACGAGAGCTCGATCCGTCGCCTCCAACGCGTTCGCAGGATCGTTCTCCGCCAACACCACGAATTTAAGCGGATATTATAGAGAGATGTGAGAGATATTTAGAGAGAGAAAAGAGAGGCTTTTCTTTCTCCTCTCCATGCGTGTGATGGCTTTGAGGGTGCTGCCAGGTTGAGGGAGAAGAAGCTAATAGCTTCTCTAATAAGCAACACTCCAAACACTATTCATACTATTCACTTCAACCTTCACCAAGCTTTGATATTTTCGCCTCGCTTCTTCGAATGTCCGTTTGAGCTCAAACTTGACTATGTTCGTTTTTACATAATTTAACGAAGAAATTTAAATCTCTCAGTTTCGACCCCGTTTGGTAACTGCGAACTCTACCGAACTGTAATCGCTATCAGATAGCATTCGGATTTTATTTCTCATCTTCCGGGTGTCAGAACAGCACGAAACTTTAAATCTAGCCTCGTACAAATAATCCTGACATATCCCTCGCTTTCGTAATTTTCTCGACACCGTACATTTTCTGTTAATTTATCAGCCCGTTCTCTCACAGAAAATTCTAGATCTTCTGTTTCAGGTCCGATTTCAGCACAGGTCAATCCAGGCTTACATTCTACTTTTATAAACCCAATAAAAATAGTATCTCACACCATTTTTATTTATATTTATTTTTAATTTAAGAATCCGATATATTACCTTCTACCGCAACTTCATGATTTCTGAAGTTCGGTATCTTACAATCTGCTTGTAATTTAACTCATGAAGGACCCACCCGAAGGCTGTCCGGCCCGTAGGACCCACCCGAAGGCTGTCCGGCCTATAGGACCCACCCGAAGGCTGTCCGCTCTGTAGGACCCACCGGAAGGCTGTCCGCTCTGTAGGACCCACCCAAAGGCTGTCCACTCTGTAGTAGAACTATACCGTCTCGAGCCTCAAGTCTCAACCTCATAGTCCTCACATGTCAAATGTCACTAGTAACCCTAAGGTCTAGTACAATATCTGTCATGACGCTAGTGTTATTTCTATGTCAAAATTCCAATCCGAGCCTAACGCCGCTTGATGACATTAGCTCGCTAGTTCACAAACTGATGCCAAGTCTAATGCCGCTTAATGACACTAGCTTTTCTCCTATGTCATACATAGTTCTAAGTTCAAGTTCACTTGTTCTTATGTCTTTGTCTCTACATTCAACCTGCTCTCAAGCCACAAGTAGAATGCAACACTATGCCTAAGTCCACAAGCCACTCTCTACTACATAGAGGTCAATATTTTATTACACATAAGGCACATGTCTAAGCATTCTAAAAATTCAATCATGATGTAAATAACACGAAAATACATGATTTTCTATTTTACGGTACTCTAATATTTCCAATGAGAATTTTCATTGAATTTAGAGGTCAAACCCACCGACAATCCTCGCAAGCTCCGGGTCGCCTACCCTGACGCTTTTCCAACTCCTCGTACCCTAGTAAGGTCGCACAAGAAGTTTCAAAGTCAATCGGCGAGCCCACGACTCAAACTACGAGTAACAGACCTGAGATCGGTGAGAAATTCACCTATGAGTGAAATCTTTCCCGAAGCTTCAAGTGGAAGCTAGATCCCCTCTAAGGCAATCTAGGTAAAGATTCTAAACCATATAAATAGGTTCAAAAGCCTTAGAAAATGTGCAACTCCAAAAACACATAGAAAAGAGCAAAACTCACCTCTAAGGAGAAAATCTCTTCAAAGATCTCAAAAGCAAGCTAGGATCTCCTCAAACCAACCTAAAGGAAGGTTCTAAACTCATCAATTAGCCTCTAGAAGCATCAATTCAAAAAGCCCCAAAACTAAACCCTAACATCAACTTCTAGGGTTTCATCTAGTAGAAGGCTTCAAAACTTAAATTCAAAGGAGAAGAGTTGATGCTTACGTTCCTAGAGCTCCAAAACCAAGTCCACAATCCTCTAGAAGTGGTGGTCCACCTCCAAAAGAATTCCAAGAACAAGCTCCAAGTCTCTAGCAAGAAGACAAAGGCTCTAGGAGGCAAAAAGGAGAAAGGTAGAGAGAATAATTAATCTCCAAAAACCACCATAAAATCCAAGAGAGGTAGTGTGAGAAACTCCCTACCTCAAATCCCTGATGTGAAGAGCTCAAAAGGAGCCCTAGGGGGCTGGGGGACTCAAATAGAAGCAACAAAATGCCATCTAGTCCCTGCAGTTTCGGATTTTTTGAAATCGCCAATTTGTACCCAAGACAAATCCGCTTTGTACCTAAGATAAACCTCATAAACAAAGAAACCCGAGCCTCGGTTTGCTCACCGCCCATCTATACCTAAGATAAATCTCGCTTGTACCTGATAGCCATCATTTTGTACCTAAGATAGACACCATTTTGTACCGATACAAAGGTATAAAATTCCAACCCGAGAGCAATCTAAAATCCATTTTTGGACTTTAGTGCTTGAAAATCATCCACCAACCTCAGATTGTGCCATGGGTCTAACACGCTCCACGACCCTCCAGAAAAACTGGAAAAGCTCCGTTCTCACATTTAACACTCGAACCTTGCAATTTGCTAAAGTTCAGTGCGTCACATTCACCCCTCCTGAAAAGAGGTTTCGTCCGCGAAACTCGAAATTAAAGTCATACCTCATGACTCCATCTGAAAGAGATTTTGGTAGCGCTCTCGAAGCGCACTCTCTAGCTCCCACCTGGCCTCCCGCTTCTCCTGCTTGCTCCAAAGGACCTTCACATAAGAAAGCTCCTGCTCTCGCCTTCTTCACTTCGCGAGCCAATATCCGCACTGGTTGCTCCTCGAAGCTCAAATCCTCTCTCAGCTCCAATGGTGTAACATCTAAAACATGAGCTGGATCATGTGTATACTTCCGTAGTACCGATACATGGGAGACATTGTGTACACCCGATAAGTTCGGCGGTAGAGCAAGTCTATACGCCACCGGCCCACACGCTCAAGAATCTCATACGGTCCAATGAAACGGGGCTCAACTTACCCCGAATCCTAAATCCCCCGACTCCTCCGGTCGGCGAGACTTTCAAAAAGACATGGTCTCCAATAAACTCCAAGTCTCGCCGACGCCTGGCCGGCGTAGCTCCTCCGCCTACTCCGGGTCCGTCCAACAACCGCTCCCAAGCAATGCGAACCTTGTCCTCTGCTTCCTGGAGCACATCTGGGCCTAAAGCCAAACTCTCACCAACTTCACTCCAATAAAGTGGCGATCTACATTTTCGTCCATAAAGTGCCTCGAATGGCGCCATCTTGATGCTTGCTTGATAACTATTGTTATAAGCAAACTCTGCCATCGGTAGATGCTGCGACCATCCTCACTGGAAGTCGATCATACAGGCTCGGAGCATATCCTCGAGTGTCTGTATAGTACGCTCTGACTGCCCGTCACTGTGAGGGTGGAAAGCAAGCATAAAGTCCGCCGAGTACCCAAGGCGTCCCGTGCACTCCTCCAAAAGTGCGACACAAAACGTCCGTCTCGTCCGATACAATCGAGGTAGGTACTCCGTGAAGTCGCACAATCTCATCCAAGTAAACCCGTGCGAGTCTCTCTCCGGCCCAAGTAGTATGGATAGGTATGAAATGTGCCGATTTCGTCAAACCTATCCACGATCACCCATATAGCATCATGCCCGGCCTGAGAGCGGGGCAATCCCATCACAAAGTCCATGGTGATCTTCTCCCACTTCCACACTGGAATCGATAAACTTTGCAATTTTCCCGCGGGAACTCGGTGCTCAGCTTTCACTTGTTGGCAAGTTAAACATCTAGCCACAAACTCGCCAACGTCCTTTTTCATCCCGGGCCACCAATAATGTAACTTCAAATCCTTATACATTTTGGTGCCGCCCGGATGCATAGCATAAGGTGCGCGGTGTGCTTCTAGAAGAATCTCCTCTTTAAGCGCCGATTCCGCCGGTACACAAACCCGTCCACGTAACCTCATCAAATCACCACCGTCAACGGTAAAATCACCGGTGCAACCATCAACCATTTTCGCTCGAACCTTCTGCAACTCTACATCGTGAGCTTGCTTTTCGTTTATCCTTTTCAATAAAGTGGGTTGTACCACCAAGGACATCAATCTCATAGGTGTGTCAGGAGCCACCACCTCCAGCTCTAACCGCTTCATCTGCTCGATCAACGGCGGTTGAGTAACTATCATCATCGCTAAGTTTTCCGTCGATTTCCTACTTAGCGCATCCGCCACCACGCTAGCCTTGCCTGGGTGGTAAAGTATCGTCAAATCATAATCCCTGAGGAGCTCCAACCATCTGTGCTGCCTCAAGTTCAATTCCTTCTGAGTGAATAGATACTTTAAACTCTTGTGATCCGTATACACTTCACACCGCTCGCCATAAAGATAGTGGCGCCATAGCTTCAATGCGAACACTACAGCCGCCAACTCCAGATCGTGAGTAGGATAATTCCTTTCAGATTCCTTCAGCTGGCGTGAAGCGTACGCGATCACCTTTCCATCTGCATCGACGCAACCCAATCCATTAAAGGAAGCATCATCAGAAATC
Source organism: Aechmea fasciata (assembly GCA_025177825.1). Taxonomy (NCBI): domain Eukaryota; kingdom Viridiplantae; phylum Streptophyta; class Magnoliopsida; order Poales; family Bromeliaceae; genus Aechmea; species Aechmea fasciata. Next base: position 6,910,599 of record CM045939.1, read on the forward strand.
ACATACCCCGCTTCCAAAGAATCGGCAAGGTTAGGATTGGTGCGTAGTCGACTTCAACTCTTGAAAGCTTTTCTCACACGCATCATTCTAAATGAACTCGGTTCCCTTATGCGTGAGCCTCGTGAGGGGAGTAGATAACTTAGCAAATCCCTCAACAAACCTCCTGTAGTAGCCGGCCAAACCAATAAAACTCCGTATCTCAGTGACACTCGTCGGTCTTGGCCAATCTTTGACGGCTTCAATTTTCTTGGGATCCACGGCTATACCTGTTCCGAAAATCACATGGCCCAAAAACGCCACCTCTCTAAGCCAGAACTCGCACTTCTTCAACTTGGCAAAGAGTTTTTTTTCCCGAAGCACCTGAAGTACAAGCCTTAAATGTTCCTCGTGATCCGCATCACTCCGGGAATAAACTAAAATATCGTCGATGAACACCACGACGAATCTATCCATGTATGGCCTGAAGACACGGTTCATCAAATCCATAAAAGCTGCCGGGGCATTAGTAAGCCCAAACGGCATAACGGTGAACTCATAGTGTCCATACCGTGGCCTGAAAGCCGTCTTCGATACATCCTCAAGCTTGATCTTCAGCTGATGATATCCCGACGGCAAGTCGATCTTGGAATACACGCCGATCCTCGAAGCCGATCAAACAGATCATCGATCCTCGCAACGGATACTTATTTTTAATTGTGACTTTATTGAGTTCACGATAGTCCATACACAAACGAAGTGATCCGTCCTTCTTCTTCACAAAAAGAACCTAAGGCTTCCCAAGGTGACACGCTTGCCTCACATAGCCTCTATCCAAAAGATCCCGCAACCGTGCCTTCGCCTCTTTCAACTCGCTGTGCCATCCTATAGGGTGCCTTTGAGATTGGAGTAGTCCCGGGACGAGATCTACTACAAACTCAATCTCCCTATCCTGGCATCCCCGGTAGCTCACCCGGAAACACATCCCCGGAACTCCTCACCACAGAATATCCTCAATCCTAGGAGAGTCCTCAACATCTCGGAGTGCAATACTAGCCAAATAGGCTATGCACCCGCTGCTAATCAACTGCCTAGCTCGGGAGGAGCTAATAGTCATTGCAAACAGCGAACTCTGGCATCCCCGAAAGACAAACTCCTCGTGACCAGGCTCTCTAAAAGTAACAGTACGACTCACGCAATCGATCGTAGCAAACTACCGGGTCAACCAGTCCATGCCCAAAACTATATCAAACTCCCCGAGTTTGTGCACCACAAATAGGTCCACGGGCATGATCCAATCCCCAATCTGAACTGGGCAACCGAAACAACACTCTCGAACATCTATAGAATGTCCAGGTATAACAACTCATCCCGAATGTGACAAAGGTGTCCTAGGGATGTCATGCAACTCGGCAAACAGCCGATCAATAAAAGAACAAGATGCACCGGTATCAAAGAAAGCACGAACTCGAATGCTGGAAATCAAAATGATACCTGCAACGACATCCTCAACTGCTGCCGCCGCTCGGTTTGGGCGGCATACAAACGCCCACTGCCCCCGACGTGACCCTCGCTCTCGCTCGCGCAGAAGATCTCCCACTCGGTAGGATGCAGTGGTGTCCCCGGCCGGAACTCCGGTGAAGCCGGTGGCCGATGACGGTGCCTGCATCCCCTCGGCAACTGACCGAAAGTGGCCCTCCCGGCCACAAGAGAAGTATCGGCCCTACCCCTGCGAGCACTGTCGTGGGTAGTGGGGGCCGCTGCAGATCACACAGCGCGGTGCCTGTCGTCGATCTGGTCCTCGGCGCTGCTGTGGGGTACCTCATCCTCGAGACTGGCTCCTCGGGTACTTTGGCGGCTTCCTTGAGTGCGTCTGACTCGCACCCTCACCTGCGGGCCTTTTGCCTTTGCCCCGATCCAAGCCTTCTTGCCGTTCCTTCAAAACCATCGCGCCCCTCTCCACAACGAGCGCGATGTACCACCTCTCGATAGGTTTGCACCGCACAAACCTAAAGATAGATGGCCGAAGTCCACTCTAAAAATATCGGCCTTGTCCTCGTCGTCCCGCACGACGAAAGGTACACAATGTAGAAGCTCGGTGAACTCCCGCTCATACTCGCCACCGTCCGCTCTCTCGGCGCAAGCCGCGCAACTGCTCTCCAATCGCTGCGTCGAACACTATCGGGAAATAGTGCTCGAGTAGAAGTCCCTTGAACCTCGTCCAAGTCATCGCCGCTAAGTCGGTGCTCGGGTTCTCCCGAATGTCCCGCCACCACTGATAGGCCTCCCCGTCCAGATGGTGAGTGGCGAGCCACACTCTGTACCTCTCCTCAACGAAAGTGTCGCGAAAGAGCTTCTCCATGTGCATCAGCCACTTCTCGACTATCCAATGGTCCACGTTCTCGCCATCGAACACACGTTGATTGCACCTCCTGAACTCATTGAGGCGGCTCATCAGTCGGTCTCGCCGAGCCCCTCAACCAACGTCGGAACACCGCTCCTCCCGGAGGTATCCGAACCGGTGGTGCCGTCACCACTCTCGTCGTGCCACCGACGGCGCAGAATGTAAAGATCCGGCGCCGGAGTCGGCGCCTCTGCTACCACCTCGCCGGGCCGGTGGTGCCGGAGCCCGGGCCTCCCCAGCGCCCGCCGCCGCAGAAGGTCCTCTAGCCGCTTCATCCTCTCATCCCGCGCGCGCCGCCGCTCTCGTCGTCGGGCCGCCGCCGTCTCGCCGAGCCACGAGATCGGGCCGAGGACCGCCACCGGTCCTCGCCTCGCGGACTCGCCGGACTCGTAAGTAGCGAAGGTCTCGTCCCCCTCAAGATGTGCGATTTCTGCTGCTACTATGGACTAGGAGCGAGTGATAGGCATCAACACTGCAACAACATAAAAGCGCAAGTAAAAAAAAAAAACCCACGCTAACGCAATCCCCACTCAGAAATCCAAATCATGCGAAAGTAAAGAGGTGTGCTTCACAACAAACTCCCGATGTTAGGTTGTGGGCCGCAAACGTAACCCTCCGCGAAGTTAGAAGCTATACACCTCGATTAAACTCTAACTTTTTAGAGTTATAATAAAACCCAATCAAGTACTTTCGCTCACAAGTTAGATAGACCTCGTCTCTCACGAGCCTATTTCCTATAGTCCAACCAGCCTAAGGTTTGCTAGGTCCTCTAAGACGTTACCCTAGGCTCTGATACCAAATTAACTGTCACGCCTGGCCTGGCAGACCTTCCCCAAAGCGTGCCTGCACCCGCCATATGCCATCACATACAAGGCGTCTAAATAAAAACAATGAATTAAAACAATAATAGGCTACAACTAGGAATATCAGAGCCACATACAGCTATCCCTATCAGCAAGTAGGATCAATAAACAGGTATGAAAGAAAGAGAGTACTAAAACTGGAATAAGCATAAAGTAACTACAACGAGTAAACCGAGTACTAGGTACAAAAGGGTAGCCTCTACAAAAGGTACAAAACTCTCATCCTCTCCAACTAAACAAAAGGAGAGATGAACCACCTAGCGAGACTCCTCGTCGCTAGCCTGAAGCGACACCCTTGCCGCGATCCCTGGCCTCCCCCGCTGAAGGCACTGAAATACGTCAGAAAACAGAGGGCGTGAGAACTATAAACATATAGTTCCCAGTGGGCAATTACTGACCTGCACAGAATGCTCCACTAGGCCCAAAAAAAGTAATAGCACAAGTACTGAAATAGAATAACTGTAAGTAAAGCATAACTGAAAAGGAGCATAACTTTAATGCTAAAATAATTAACCCAAATAGACATGATACATGCTTGTCAAACCGTTATATCAACTTTCAATAAGCACATTCTGTTATGTTCTCAAGTACACTGTAATGGCAATGTCATTAGAAAATCCCTCAAGTATACTATGTGTGTCCAACATAATAAAGTATCCAACTACTAAATTTTATCAAGTAGTGATGTCATTTTCTATTTCATATCAGATTATCTGCTTGTAATTTAACTCATGAAGGACCCACCCGAAGGCTGTCCCGCCCGTAGGACCCACCCGAAGGTTGTCTGGTCTATAGGACCCACCCGAAGGCCGTCCACTCTGTAGTAGAACTATACCGTCTCGAGCCTCAAGTCTCAACCTCATAGTCCTCACATGTCAAATGTCACTAGTAACCCTAAGGTCTAGTACAATATCTGTCATGACGCTAGTGTTATTTCTATGTCAAAATTCCAATCCGAGCCTAACGCCGCTTGATGACATTAGCTCGCTAGTTCACAAACCGATGCCAAGGCTAATGCCGCTTAATGACACTAGCTTTTCTCCTATGTCATACATAGTTCTAAGTTCAAGTTCACTTGTTCTTATGTCATTGTCTCTAAATTCAACTTGCTCTCAAGCCACAAGTAGAATGTAACACTATGACTAAGTCCACAAGCCACTCTCTACTACATAGAGGTCAATATTTTATTACACATAAGGCACATGTTTAAGCATTCTAAAAATTCAATCATGATGTAAATAACACGAAAATACATGATTTTCTATTTTACGGTACTCAAATATTTCCAATGAGAATTTTCATGGAATTTAGAGGTCAAACCTACCGACAATCCTCGCAAGCTCCGGGTCGCCAACCCTGACGCTTTTCAGACTCCTCGTACCCTAGAAAGGTCGCACAAGAAGTTTCAAAGTCAACTGGCGAGCCCACGACTCAAATCGCGAATAACAGAATCGGAGATCAGGGAGAAATTCACCTATGAGTGAAATCTTTCCCGAAGCTTCAAGTGGATCTCCTCAACTCCAAAAACACATAGAAAAGAGCAAAACTCACCTCTAAGGTGAAAATCTCTTCAAAGATCTCAAAAGCAAGCTAGGATCTCCTCAAACCAACCTAAAGGAAGGTTCTAAACTCATCAATTAGCCTCTAGAAGCATCAATTCAAAAAGCCCCAAAACTAAACCCTAACATCAACTTCTAGGGTTTCATCTAGTAGAAGGCTTCAAAACTTAAATCCAAAGGAGAAGAGTTGATGCTTACCTTCCTAGAGCTCCAAAACAAAGTCCACAATCCTCTAGAAGTGGTGGTCCACCTCCAAAAGAGTTCCAAGAACAAGCTCCAAGTCTCTAGCAAGAAGACAAAGGCTCCAGGAGGCAAAAATGAGAAAGTTAGAGAGATTAATCTCCAAAAACCACCATAAAATTCAAGAGAGGTAGTGTGAGAAACTCCCTACCTCAAATCCCTGATGTGAAGAGCTCAAAAGGAGCCCTAGGGGGCTGGGGGGCTCAAATAGAAGCAACAAAATGCCATCTAGTCCCTGCAGTTTCGGATTTTTTGAAAATCGTTTTGTACCTAAGACAAATCCGCTTTGTACCAGATAAACCTCAAACAAAGAAACCCGAGCCTCGGTTTGCTCAAATGCCCATCTATACCAAGATAAATCTCGCTTGTACCCCAAGATAGCCATCATTTTGTACCTAGATAGACACCATTTTGTACCGGACAAAGGTATAAAATTCCAACCCGAGAGCAACCTAAAATCCAAACTTTTTGGACTTTAGTGCTTGGAAATCATCCACCAACCTCGATTGTACATAGGTCAACACTCCACGACCCTCCAGAAAAACTGGAAAAGCTTCGTTCTCAAATTTAACACTCGAACCTTACAATTTGCTAAAGTTCAGTGCGTCACATTCGTCAACTTAAGTCCGACATACAACAATTTTCTTCCGGATCGAAGAAATTGGATCATATGCTCGAATTGGGTCAATCGAACAAGTTGGGTCTCGGATATGAAAGAACGTATGTTGAGAAGGATCAAAAGACGGCATCAAAAGTCTCAACAACTTTGAAGGACAAGGTGTGTCATCGATGTGGCATCAAAGGACACATAAAAAAGAGTTGCCCGAACAAAAATTTCAAGTCTCAATCGGCAACTTCGAAACGACAATTGGTATTAACTAACACTCAACATCCCCCACGGAGTCAAAAGAAAATTCAAGTTAGTCGAGTACCTCGTGCAAACCGAATCTCAAAACCGAACCATCAAGGGAATCGGATGTCTAAGTCTCAACGACAACATCAACCGAAGCTTCAAGCAACGAATCGACCAACGGTGGATCAAAAGTCGATACAAAGTGTACCTAACGTCGACAAGCCAAGACAACCAAAGATCCGACAAGTTTGGTTCCGGAAAGGTGATATCTTTCCATGCCTTTCGTCTTAGTTTGTTTTTGTTTATGTAATGCTTTGTTAGGTGCTTTTTGCATATTTCTTTTTCATTACATTACATGTTTAGACGAGATTGAGTTTTAAAATTTGTTTACAAAATCGTTTTTGAGGAAAGGTTTTTGGGGAGTTTTTAATTTGATTGAAATTTTTTTTGAAAGGAGATGATTGAAAATCATTAAATTGGTGAAATTAAAGGTTTTTAAAAGTGCCTTAACCGGTATCTAAAGTCAATTCAAATTGAATTAAATTCATATTAATTATTAGTTTTACTTCACTTTTTATTATTTTGGCGATAATTTAATATGTGATTTCTTCTTACATACATTCATCAAAATTTTGAAATTAAATTTAAATATCTTGGTAATTAATTCATCTTGATAGTGAATGTTGAATATAATTGATGGATATTTGCTAATCGACTAAAGTTCGTCAAAATTATTTTCAAATGTGAGATTGTCTAATTTAGGGAGAGTTTGAATATTTTTTTTTAAAAAAAAGGAAGAAACTCCTTTGATTATAAAGATGTGGAAAGAGTTACATCCGAAAGGAGTGTGAAAACTACCACCACATGTAGGAAAGAGCTACCACCCCGGTCGTCCGGTACGTGTGTGAAGCTACCTCATGGGTAATTATATGAAAGACCAAAAAGGTTGAGAAAAAAATATATGTGAATATTTTAGAATTTTCGGCGTTATAAGGTGGTAGATTGAAAAAGATGCTCAAAGAGCCACCCCCGGTGCTTATTAGTTAAATCTCTATTTTGAACGAATTGCGACAAATTGGTGTCAATTTTGCCAAATTTTTAAAAATTATTTTTCATCAATTTGCGTCTTGATGTTTTGAAACATTAGATTATCTTTAATATCAAATTTTGATGTTTCAATGTGTTTTGAAATCCTATAATATTTTATTTTCATCATAATCATTTTTGGAGTACAATCTTTAATTTTTATGAAATTAACTTAATTTGGAGGAATTTTGAGAAACAAGGCAAAATTTTCGTATTCTCATCCGTGGACTATGTTTAATTTGTTTATTTTTGGTATCTAGATTTGTAACTATGACATAACTACTTTCTTTTTGTTAGTTTGCTTTTCTCTCTATTTGTGTTTCTTTTTGACAATTTTTGACAAAAAGGGGGAGAATGAAGAATAAGGTATAGAGGGAGAAGATATTTGGTATTTGATGCATACACGAAAGAGGAGACATGATGAGATTAAAGAGGGAGAAGGAGAGAATATTTTTGAACAACGAGAAGTTGGAGAAAAGAACAAAAAGGGAGAAGAGGTATAAAATATTTTTGAATATTTGTTGAAAATTTGTTTTGCAGGAAATCAATTCTTCAAGACTCCTAATTGCGTCTAAGTCATAGAGTTTGTTTAGGAGTTGCAAAATTATAATTTTGTATTTCTTTGGATCTTTCACGCGAGAAATTTATTATTTTGGTGATGGCAATGAATTTCATTTTTGGTGAGTTAAGCGTTGTGAGTATTTTTATGTAATTTTGAGTTTTGTCACGAAATTGTCAAAGGGAGATTGTTACGGATTTTATGTTGGCATATTTCGTTAAGTGAGGCCGGAGTCTTGAAGGTTTAAAGAAGAAGAGAAGAAAATCGAAGACTCGCATACTCAAAACATGAATCCACAATGCTCGGTAAGTTCAAATATTATTGATGATGATTTATAAATATTTAAAAGTATTTGGAAGATTTAGAATGTTTTTAAATTGAATATATGGACAAAATTGTGTTTTTCAAATCCTTCTCTATCTCTATGTTTTCTAATTAATTTTAAATAGGTTTTCAAATCCTAGTCTATCTCTATGTTTTCTAATTGATTTTAAATAGGTTTTCAAATCCTAGTCTATCTCTAATTTTATTTCCAAAATTGGATTTTCACAATCCTAGTCTACTTCTAAGTCTTCTAAATCTATAAATAAGCGATGGGGGTTCCATTAATTCGTATGCTTAGAGTTTAGACCATTATGAAACCCTAGAAACTTGTTGGGTGCTCTATTTCTTTCTTCAACAATAAGTTTCTATCGGATCAATTCTTGAAACCCTAATTTCTCGTTCTTCATGGAGAATTGATCCGGCTATTGCTTAGAAACATCTTCTACGGTTCTTTAATGATTATCTAAGCAATAAATCATCATCGATCAAAGTATTCTTGCTCCGGACGGAGTGCGCTCGTGGATTCGAGTGGGCGTCGTGGATTCGGCGTGATCGGAGGCTTCGTGGATTCGAAGTGGAGGCGTTCGTGGATTCGAACGTGGGGCATGGACAACCCGGCGTGCGCGAGATCCGAAGAAGATAAAGAGAGGTTTGAGTCCGTAGATTCGGTAAATCACCTTGTAATCTTTTATTCTTAGTGGATTGTTATCGCGTGTTGGTCCCGTGGGTTTTTTACTCCGAGTTGGAGTTTTCCCACGTAAATCTCGGTGTGCTTTTTATTTTTCGCATTTACTTTTATCGCATCGATTTGTGGTTTTTGGCCGTTACACCCTATAGGTGTATTTTGATACAATCTAGATAGATCCTTGGGGCTACCCCTAAACTTACAACTTGGATCTTTTCGATTTATATTCCTATCCCAACTTTATAAAAGTGAAATCCAAGGCATATGATCTAATCAACCTCAAATATTCTGCGTCAGCGAATTGCACTGGATTTAAAGCCCTAGAGTACGATTTCAATCTTGACCGTTCTTTCTCTTGTTGACGGTCCTGATTTACTTTAGGATTTTGTCTTATGTGCGGCATTGATTGCATCCTCTTAATTGCCGCCATCTATTCATCATTAAGGTGCATTTCGAAAACCGTATCGTTGTGACGAAACGACGGGACAGTTTCTTTTCCTTCTTACCTAAGTTTTTGCCCTCCTGACTTCGTCTTCTCCATACTTCCTTTCTTCGCCGATATTTTCCTTCCAATTTTCTTTCTCACTCCTCATCTTTATCCCCAACAATGGCGCTAGTTCCGCCTTTGCCAACTCGCCCCTTGTTGGACTACTCCATTTTCCGCAAATATCTTGTGACCGATAACACTAAGTTTATTCTAGGCCCTTCTTTCACTGGAGATGCACCCGTCGATGATTTCCCTTACTCTAGTAACGGACTTCCATTGACGGCCGATTCAATCGATCTTCATTCTTGGCTTCCTTCTACCTCCACTGGCAAGAGCCTTCGGACTTGGCCGACAATCTCAGATGTTTACTTGTCTTGGCTGGATCGGGTAGAAGCTGTATACGGTGACTTCGCGGGAAATAGGCATATACGAAGCTATTCACCTTTCTAGACAACCCCTTTTGCCGATAATCTCCGTTGGCCTCTCGCTCTCGTTTTTGGTCCCCTCGTTTCTAATGTTTTTCTTTTCCGAGGGGGCCCCGTGACTCCAACTCTTTTGGATGTTGCAACACATCGGTTTAAGGCCCCACGGTATCATTCTTTCCATGGCCTATAATCCCGATGGTATATCCGAATTTGAAGAACACCTTGTGTCACGCCCCGAGACCACTACCAATTTGGTTCGGTCGAGAACGCCGATCGTGCGCCGAACGGACAAAGACTCTCCCGTCCGCCCAAGGCTCGACAACAAGTCATGTACAAAGAATTGCCCAGGAAATGAAATTCTACATCATACATGACAAGAAGATGCACCTAAAGGTGCGAACAACAATAAGAGCAAGATACAAGTATTTCAAACAAGTAATATAAAGAGAGAAGAGTCTATCTATTACAATCATTCAACCATTTGTTTACATTGTTTAACTTCAATTACATTCCTTCCCCAAAATACATAAGTCTTTACATATCCAAAATGTACACTGTTCTTTCTCCAAGTTACATAAAACTATACCAAAATTTATCCGAGGAGGGCTCTAATGCAATTGGCGGCCTCTACCAACTAGGGCGCGATGCCCTTACCACGATCCTCACCAAGCAGCTTCGCGAACTAGGACCCGTAATAGAGTGGGGTGAGAACTAACTTCCTTAGTTCCTGGCTCCGCCACCGACCCCACCGATCTCCTCACTAGGTCTAAGCAGCAATAGCGTATAGATATTTATCTTAAAGTCAGAAATACGAGTAAAGCATAATAGAAGAAATGCAATAACTACTTTGCCCGTAACAACAAGATTAAAGTAAATGCTCTAGCCACGTAATTGCAATTCTATCATGCTCAATATGTACTGTTGTACCCAATCTCATTACTCTTGGAGTTTATTACCCAATCCATGGCTAGCCCGTAGGTTCGCCCACGACTCAACACATTCAACCTCATGGGTTGTCTGCGGGACCCCACATAGGCTATCCCTCGGGACCCCACATAGGCTATCCCTATCGAATCACGTGCCAAGACCTCCGGAGACTCGCACTACTCGTGTGGAGCGACCACGTCACGAGCGCTGAGCAGACTGTGTGAGTATGATCTTCTCCTCCAATTTGGAGGGCATCCAACACAGGGGAACTAGTAACCATCTCCTCCACTTTGGAGGGCATCCACACAGGGGAAATTAATAATCATCAAGTTCTATACTTGGTTCACATATCTCTAGTGTTCTTTACACTAAGTCATTATACATGTCATTCATCAAGTTCTATACTTGGTTCACATATCTCTAGTGTTCTTTACACTAAGTTACAATGTCACCATGTCATAATGTCATATTGCCAATCATCAAGCTCTATACTTGGTTCATATATCTCTAGTTGATAATCATGCATAATTAAATTGTCTCTAGGGTTCAATGTCATTTGCTCATTGCTATGCCTCCTATGTCCTAATGCAAACCTACGGTGCCGCACGATAAGGGAGGATGCAAGCATGCTCCCTATGTCCTAATGCAACCTCCGTAGATCCACACGATAAGGAAGCATGCTAGAGTAGCCATTTCACTAAACCAACCCTATTATGCATGAAACTATACATATGCACATATATACGCAATATGACCAACAATTTACTTAGACATAAAAGGGAGCCCAACGGCTTCGGTAAGACACCCCCCACCTTTTGGGATGTTCACTTGTAGCAACCACGTAGGTTTTGTTGCCTCGAACCTCTACTTCGACTCTTCGGCCAATTTCCGAAGCTGAAAGCCTTTGTTTGGCTCGTATCGCGTAAACCGTTCGCGAATCGACGAACCGTCGCCTCGCACGCGTTCGTGGACCTAACAATATGTTAGAAATGAGGTTAAAAGAGATCAAAACCTCATCCTAAGAAAAGCCCCAATTTGAACCCTAGATTTTGCCCCGAGCAAAATCTCGTGTTGGAGTTCAAATCGATTGTGCAAATCACTTCATAGAGAAGCTAGGGTTCCATAAAAATTATCCCCAAGAGATAAAACCCATCCTAGGAGAAGCTACCATGAAAGCTCTCAAGAGCTTACCTTGTTGGAGAGCTCCAATGGTGGAGAGGAAGAAGATGAAGCCAAGGATCCCCCTCTTAGCTTGCTTCTCCACCAAATCCTCCACTCCTTCTCCTCCTTCTCCTTCTTCTTCTTCATCTTCTTTCTAGAGAGAGAGAGGAAGAGAGAATGTTGTGTGAGGGTGTGTGTGTGTGTGTGTAACGTGAGGGAGAGGGAGAGGAAATACCCTCTATAGGCTCTATTGTAACAATATGCCAAAGAGCCCCTCCACTTTCTATTCTTCACACTGCCCCCGACTGGGCATTTTTCGCGCAGAGGGACCGGTCCCTCACCCCCAGGGACCGGTCCTTTTATCGCCTTATGCGACCACCCATAACATGCTCTCGGAACCTGGCTCTCGGGCGTGAGGGACCTGGTCCTTTTATCGCGAACCGTCCAACTCGCGTATCGGAACCGGTCTTCGAGGGACCGGTCCTTTTATCGCGAACCGTCCAACTCGCGTACGGAACCGGTCCCTCCTTTGTGGGGACCGGTCCCACTGTGCAAAAATCGCAGATTTGTGCATCGCACCATTAAGCCTTCGGACCGACTCTGACGCACTTCTTGCCTTCGGATCAACTTCGAACTTTCCGAAGTCCATCCACTCGACAATTAGTCGATTCTAAACGTGGTGCAACTCTCGGATTTCGAGAATTCACTTTCTTACACCTTGATCTTGCGGATTTGGCTTATTCTAAATTCCTCCGTCTGTCACTGTGAAGCATTCGTCTCGTTACTTAAAAGAACACACGGCGTTCTTACCGTATTGGTCGTGTCATAACCTCTTTTGTACTCGATCGCAAAAAATCAACCGAGATTTTGTTCCCATTGCTGTTGGTCTAGCCAACGGCGACAAATTAGCTCTTGGGTCCTATTTCCTTGCCTTTGTCTATAGAGAAATTCTTGATTCCATTAAACCGTCCTCCTCCGATGGCGGCATTGTTATTAGTTCGTTGTGGCGTCTTTTGGTTTTTCGGATGTTTTTGCAATTTTACTTTCCTGTTCTTTGTACCGCTCCTCTGAATACAAGCACGGCTGCCAATTTTGATTCTTACGGACTAGCCCTCGACCGTCCTGAGCCGCTCACTCCGAATCGACATTCTGATTTTCTTGCCTATTTCAAAATTTTCTATGAATGTCCACCTCACACCATTATTAACTGGGGTTCGTTTAATGACCGCGTTACCGGTCCTTCCTGGTTTTTGACTCGATATGAAGCTATTCAACATGAATTAGCTTCTTCTCGTGCCGGGGAGTTTGCTGACGTCTGGTACGCCTTTTTAGCCCCCCGGGATCTTCATATTGGGTTGAAGTCGCGCTCGAAGCTGCTGCCGAGTACTGAAGTTTATTCCCCTCAATTTGTGGCGCGTCAATTTGGGCTTGCTCAAGCGACTCCTGCTCCTGCCAAATTTTTCACTTCCAACACTGCCTCTAACCGACCCCCAAGTAAGGGAATAGCCGATATTGATGCTATTTCGGCCAAGGGAAATCGTCTTCGTCGATTTTTTAAATTGGTAAGCTTCAGGTCGAACACTACAGGAGTGGTAGCTTACCGCTATACCATAAATTGGGAAGACTTTGCCTAAAAAATTTTCAGACAATCTTCTATGCAAGCATATCGCCGAATTATTCTTCCTTGCGTATACTCGACTTACAAATCTTCTTCTCTTCTTATCGGTATTTCCCGCCTTTGTTAAATGAGTTGCTTTCCTTTCTTAAATTAACCAGTTGCGGTGGCGCTTCGAGATCCTGTTAGTCCTCCTGCTCCTGCTCCATCACTATCGGATGATTCATCAGAAGAAACCTCTAAACCATTGCCCTCTTCCCCTGTAATTTGCTTCCTTTACATTTTAATCTTCTATATTCTTCACGCACTTGACATTTTTTTATCTAAAACACTTCCTTTTGATAACCAGTCAATCCTGACTTCCTCATCGGCCCCAGCTTCGGAAAAACGGCCGATTGATCCGACTCAAAGTACATCTTTGCCGCCTCCAAAAAGGCGTAAATCTTTGGCAAAGAGACCTCGGCCAGATGTAGTCGAAAAGCAGTTGACAACGCCTTCTCCTCCAGTTGCTATCTCAGAAGATATTTCTTCGGCTGATAGGGACGAATCGGCTGATATTTTGGAGCCGATTCCTACTTCTGATAAGCCGATTGATCCTATCGAGGTTGAGGTATGTCTAACCAAATGCTCATTCACCCGGCTTTAAATCAGATTGATTTATAATGACTCGAACCATTTCTTTTCATGGCACAGATCGAAAACAGAACTCATCGTGAAATTCGTAGCAAAAGAAATCAAGAGGTCAAGAAACCATTACCTCCACCTTCATCAGAAGTGGACACAAATCCAAGTGCACCTCTGTTGGAAGACTTTCAGGATGTGCAACCGGACGTCTATCCTCCTCTCTCTTCATCTTTAGACGATTCTTTATCCACGACTCTTAATTTATTATTAGCCTCCAGTCCAGGCTCGAATAATGGAGATGATCCGGCGACTACGATGTCGTTAGAAACTCAACAAAATCTGGATGAATGTCTTCAATTATACTCTCTTGGTCTTCCTCATTTAGCCCAACATCAAGAACAATCTGATCGGTTAAGTGCTCTTTTAAATAGTTTAATCGACCAATCAGGTATCTCCTGTAGCATATCGAAAATTCGACAATAAGATCGGGCTTTAGCAAAATTGACTAAAGTGCGAAAATAAAATAGTTGGATATGTTCCAATTGCCATTCCAAACTTCTTGGAAAGGTTAAAAGATAGTCTAAAAGAGTTAAAAGGGTTTTGGCGTTGTTCGGCGCAAGTCGAGTCGAAACGGCGCGAAAAACACAAGTCTGGGCATTTTGTACCGGTACAGGCAAAGTTGCTGTACCGGTGTAGCAACTTTGACCAAGAGGGAGAGCTCTCGGGTTTGTGAGGTTTTTGGTGTTTATAATGTCGTTTTTATACCGGTATAAATGCTAAACCGAGAGGCAGCCTTTTGCCTCGGAGCATTTTATACAGATAAGACCGGCTTTGTACCGGTACAAGATCGGCTTTGTACCGGTACAAATGTCGAAACCGAGAGGCGACTCTCGCGTTTGTCTCGGAGCGTTTACCGGTACAAGACAGTGCCTTGTACCGCATACAAAATGGGATCGACAGTAGCTTGTGAATCGCGCGAAATAAAAGAAGTAGAGGGCTTTTTGGCTATTGTTACAACACAATTAGCTCTCCCACACCCCTCTCTCACAAAGACACACACTCACTCTATTTTCTCTCTGTTGTTCCCTTTCTCTCTCTAGAAAAACCCTAGGGTTGGGTGGAGAAGGAGAAGGAGAAGGAGAAGAAGGTGGGTTTGGAGCTCTTGGTGGGCTTGGAGCTCTCCAACAAGGAAGGATCTTGTTAGAGCTTGGTACAAGAGGTGAGTTTCTACAAGTTTAACTCTAGGGTTTAGGTTTTCTCCTAAGTTTTGGAGTTTTCTAGCTTGTTGCTAGTACTAGAGGACTTGCATGGCTATGAACACCATGAAACTCCATTTGAGCTCATGTGCTCTAATGGTGATTTCTTAGGGTTTGTTGTAAACCCCATTTGAGCTATGAACACCTGTTACTAATTGATTCGTTGATAGGTACTTCCACCATTCTCAAGTGCTTTTTCAATATCTCTCTTCTCTCCCAAGGTCTCGACCACGGCTGAATGCCGAGTTCATTTACCAATCTTCGACCGAGGAATTCAATATCACCTTCGGTCATTCCTTCAAACTCAGGTTCCGATCTCGGTCCGGCTTGGTATTGCCATTGTGGCCGGTACCCAGGAAATCGTTGCTTAGAGCCGAACGGTCTCTCTTGATGATTCCATCGACTCTGTCGTTCATCACGTCGGCTGTAATAATTACGCAGAATATTTTGCATCATCATGCCTTGTTTACTTTGAACCGGATCTCCTTCTGGCTCTGTGTCATTAGAGGCTTCTTCTGAACCTTCGTTTTCCTGATCTTCTCCATCTGGAATATCATCCCATTCCTGATGAAAAGCCAATAGCTCTTTCCATTCATTGCTCTTTTTCTTGTCATTAACTATGACTTCCCAATCTCTGTTCGTCATCTCGGCCTTGCATTTTATGCAGAGCAGAAGGCTTCTTTTCGCGTGAGCGATATCCTCTGCGGCTGTTCTAGCCGCGATCGCTTTACCTCGTATGTCCATCACTTTGCCCTGCAAATGAAACATATCTCTGTAAGATTTTGCGTTCTGATCTTGTTGGTCGGCAAAAATGAGCCGACCCTCTTCTATTTCTTCTTGAATTCGCCTATTGATGGTAGCTTTTCCTTTCATATCCACCACGTTGACCTGTGGTAGAAAAGGGTTTTTATCAATCTCCATATTTTTATTTTCTTGATCGGCAAATATGAGCCGACCTTCATTGATTTCTTTTTGCACCGCTCTTAAAAGCAAAGGTAATCGCTTGTTTTATGGCTCCATGAATGATGCCACTTACAATATCTTCGTCGTTTTAATTCTTCTACGAGGAATCGTTTGCCCTTCCTGTAATTTAATTCGGCCATCTTTCAATAGCCGATCAAAAATCAAATCGGTTTTTGAAATATCAAATGAGTAGTTGAAAGCTGATACATGTGCTTTGGCCTCGCTTGATTTAGCAGGTTTCAGTAAAGCACATTTATACGGCTGATTATTTCTAACCATCTCAGCCGCACAAATCTCGGCTTCATTAGCCGAGTCATCCATTTCTTCAGATGAATTCTGCTCTTCATGAACCAAAGACTCTTCAAGAAAAGAAACATTTTTCTCTTTTCCTTTATTCTAATCTTTATTTCGGCTCCATCTAGGCCGATCCTCATTAATACCTTTCCGAAATTGCTCATATTGAGCGACTCGAATTCCCAAATCGAAAAGATTTGGAAAAAACTTGTCTTCAAAATGATCTTTGATTTTAAAATGCATGCCGTTGAATGCCATTTTCGCGAATTCAGATTCCGGCATTCTTATAAAACAACGGCTTCGAGCCGTTTTAAATCGGTTCAGATACTCATCAACCGACTCTCCCATTCTTTGTCTAAACTGGGTTAGGTCTACGATTGATAATTCCGGCAAAGTCCTATAAAATTGTTCATGAAACTTTCCTTCTACTTCATCCCAATCTCGGCCGGAATTTTCCGCCAAGCTTGTATACCAAGTGAAAGCCGATTTAGTTAATGAAGTATTAAATAACCTCATCTTTATAAATGGATCGACTGCGGCTTCCCTACACTGAGCTGTGAACCGAGCAACATGTTCGACTGTGTTTTCGGTCTCGTCGCCTGAAAATTTGTCAAATTTTGGCATTTTCCAATTTGCCGGATAAGGATGTTCTACATCTATAGCTGCAAGGTATGGTGATCTAAATACAGGCCGCATTGCCGGCCTTGCCCCAACTCCGAATGTATTTCGGATGGCCTCTTCTATTTGAGTATAAATTTCATTATTTACTCCTTGTACTGGAGCTGGCGCTTGGACTCCAATTGGTCTGTTTGCCAGACCAATATTTGGTGCTATGGGATTGACTCCTTGTATATTAGGAGCTTTTCCCCCAGGCCCTACATTTTGAGGCTAATGTGCTGGCAATGGAGGAGGAGGTGGTAACACCCATGCTACCTCTGGCTGTTGGCCAACATTATTCGCTGGCCTATATACCGCCTGATATGGTGCCCCCTGGTATTGAGGTAACACACCTACCGGTGTTGCTGGATTTTGCAACACTGGCATCATTGCAGGTACTTGTAAACCTGTCGTTGGCTGTTCATTCCGAGTTAGAAATTGCCCAATTCGGGCAATATTCTCATTTGAAGCCGTGAGTGCGGCTAATACTGCGTCCAGTCGTGCGGTACTAGCATGACTGTTCTGATCTAGCGTATGCAAGACTCGAGTCATTTGCCCAAGTGTTTGGGCAAGATTCGGCTCTTGCTGGCTAGATTGTCCGCCGCTAGTTTCACCTTCTGCAGGTAAAACTACTCTTTGATCTACAACGTTATCTGAATTATCAGGATGCTCATTCCCAGAATTTCTGGGAACGGCTCTATTACGGAGATTCATGGCATTATCATCAGCCATTTTATATAACTAATAAAATGTTACCTCAAATATTGTGTCCCACCGGGCGTGCCAAAATTGTTAGTCTCCGAAATTCTCCCAATCCCAGAACCGGTGCTAGATCCTTCTCGGGATGCGCGTCGGATAGAAAGTCGTTCGCATTAATAACCCTCGAGAAATGCGCCTTCTGATCTTCAAACGATTCGATCGACGAGGGATCAAACCGATCGGGTTCGAATTCCTATTCTCACTCTGGTTCGGCCAAAAGAGCCGAATGGTCAGCACAAGTAATAGATTAAGCAAGGGAGGAGCCGAATAGCCAGAAGACTTAAATAATCTGCCTGAATCAGCCGAAATGTGATTATATTGATAAGAAACACGGGGAAATATAAAGGATTGGACCGTAACCCTATAGAGTGATGCTCAAATGAGCAGACAGACTCTAAGAATTACAAAACAGGACGGAGTGATGCCACAGAAGGCAGACAGACTTCAAAAGTTTAAATTAAAGGCAACTCCTAAGAAAAGGCAGTAAGTACGGATAAGAAAATGCGAGGAAATAAGGTGGTCTTCCGTTCGCAGGATAAAGACCTCTTTTCCTCCCTCTTCGTCTATTTATTGAGTCTTCTTTTATTAGTTATTGTCCTCGCACGATCGGCCACTAACTCCACTCCCTGGGATCTCGGACCGCTCTATGCTACCTGGTAACCAATTGACAACCGCTTGCAGTTACTAAAACTTCTGCGGTCCATTCTTCTTTTGTGCTCTTGGCATACGGCAAGAACCCTCGTGCCAATATAAACCTGGTGTACCATCTGGCCGCGCCAGATCGGCTCAACAGTTAGAAATGATGAAAATGATTGATCCAAAGGCTAAAAAACTGATAGGACAAGTCCTCCTCTCCTATTAAAAGGATAGTAACCGGACTATATATATATATATATATATATATATATATATATATATATATATATATATATATATATATATATATATATATATATATATATATATAGAGCTAAACTCTCAAAAGTATCAAGAGGTTGGTGCTTTTGAGTTTTTAACTCTTGGATGGAGAGATGTAAGGTTGGGATGATGGTGGTAGGTGGTGATAGATGGAATAGTGTTTGATCCAAGGGTTATTAATAATCAAGAAGTAGATCCAAGGGCTAGAAATCTAAAAGCACCATGGGGGTGATACTTCTAAAATTATTCTAGCTCAATTATATATATATATATATATATATATATATATATATATATATATATATATATATATATATATATATATATATATATATATATATATATATATATAATAGCTAGGAATTGAACTATAATACTTTTAGAAGCATCAACCCCTTGGTGCATTTAAATTTTTAGCTCTTATATCTACTCCTTGATTACTAATAGCCCTTGTATCAAGCATTATTCCACCTACCACCACCTAACACCATCATCCCAACCCTATATCTCTCCATTCATAGACTAAAAACTTAAAAACATCACTCCCATAATGCTTTTAGGAATATTCTAGCTCAACTCTAGCTGAATTCTTATTATATATATTGCATAATGAACAACTCTCGCCCGTGAGAGAGAGAGAGAGAGAGAGAGCGAGAGAGAGAGAGAGAGAGAGAGAGAGAGCGCATGCAAAGAGATAGAAAAGAAAAGAAAAGCCAAAAGCCATGCATGCATTTGTCCTGATCCACTTCTTCAATTGCTCACCAATTTGCAGGGGAGCCACTTTCACATCCTGCCGCAGCACTCTTTTGTCCCATACTTGTCATTAATTAATTAATTTGATATTTAACTAAATAATAATTAATAAATTTAGTACTTCAACCAGAAGCGTAGACTGGTACGTGGATTCATGGTTTCCATCACACAGTCACCACCTGCATTTCTTTCCTAATCATTATTTTATTCATTTGTTTATCTAATTTCATTAATTCACTTGTTTAGTGGCATTTGGTCCAAATATAGAAAATACTTAGCAAGTATCACAAAAAGATGATGTTCCTAATATCACTCTCTGTGCATATATGTTTGTTTGTGTGTTAAATAATTGTATATAATAATAATACTTTCTCTACATATTTACATATTAACCATGCATCGATCCTTTGTACATATATATCAACATATATGTTACAGAATATATGGATACCTGCCATTCTCCCAAATACATAGAGGTGGAGGAATTAAGATACATCTATAAGTCCATACAGAAAATTAAACACATGCAAAGACATATATGACTATAATTAATTTGGAGCTTGTTTGATATCCATGACCATCTAACGTTATCAAGTAAAATAAATTTAAGTAAAAATATATAAATTTTATTTGGTAATTAAAATTGTAAAAAATATATCATAATCTCCTGTAATCGAAAGCAGAGCCATGTTTGAGAATATGAATATCTTATTCGGTATTCCTTCTTAATTAATTCACTTAAGAAATTTATATATTTGGACGATAAAAGTGTGATCTAAATTAAAATAGAATAATTTATCAGCATTCTAGTCATTTTTTTTTATATTAAGATAAATCATCTCGTTGATGAAATATATTATTCTACTAATTAAATCACGATTATTAAACTTTTTCAAAAATATACAATAATATACTAAAAAAAATTTATATCGAATAAACTATATATGCTTAAATAACTTATTCTAATATCTAAACAAGATCGAAGGCACAAAATGATATTTTATTTTAAATATTTAATTATACTTCTCATGATCTATATATATAGAGAGAGAGAGAGAGAGAGAGAGAGAGAGAGAGAGTCGAGCTAGAATACTCCTAAAAGCACCAAGTAGATAATACTTGTTAGTTTTTAACTATTGGATGAAGAGATATAGGATTGAGATGATGGTGGTAGGTGATGGTAGGTGGAATAGTGTTTGATCCAATGGGTATTAGTAATTAAGGAGTGGATCCAAGGATTAGAAACTTGGATTATTGTGCTTCCAAAAATATTCTAGCTCCACTATATATATATATATATATATATATATATAGAGAGAGAGAGAGAGAGAGAGAGAGAGAGAGATAGAGCGGGGGGGGCTGGTGTGCTCCTGGACGTACGGAGCTCTTCGTGCTTTCAAGTTGTTTTCGATGTTCAGACTTTCGAATTGACGATCGGCTCTGTTAGAGTTGATCTATAGTATTTGAAGTACCTAAAAAATAAATTTTGTAATTTTTCGATATCATTTGCCTAGTTATCGAAGAAGCTTAAAATCAATACTTTTAATGACCGTGGTGAGCAGTTTGCAAGTTTAAAGGTGGAGAAATATTCAAATCACATAAAAATTTTGATAGAAAATTATTTATACCATATAAAACAAGATCAATAATTTTGATCTAAAATTTTAATTTCATATCATCATATTTTGTAAGATTTTTATTTTCAATTTGTTGATTTTGAGCCCTTCAATCACTAGGCAAATGATATCGAAAAATCGCGAAATTTATTTTCTAGACTAGATACTTCAAATACTCTAGATCAAGTCTAACGAAGCCGATCGTCGATTCGAAAGTCCCAACATCGAAAATAATTTGGAAGCACGGAGTGCTCTGCTTCCAAAAGCATCACGACGCATTATATATATATATTAAATAAAAAAAATATCTAATAAAATATTTATACATCGAAATAGAATTTTAATGATCAACACTTGTACGTACTAGCAGTTTAGATCCATCTATATATATAGTACTTGTATAGCCTTGCTGCTCGAATTCAAATCGAAACATGCACGCTCTATTTACAAAAGTTTATGCGCGGAATTGTTCCGCCGATAATAGACCCACCGTCACTCGATGCTTAGGAATACCGTGCAATATAGGTAATAGGGTTGTAAAAGCACTGCCTATTTCGTAGGGAGGAGTTTTCTGGGATGAGAACTGAGGAGTTTTTATATATGGTACGAAAACTGTCAGTTGGAATGGGCAAAACAAATTAATATATATATAGAGAGAGAGAGAGAGAGAGAGAGAGAGAGTCGTTTGGGGTGCTTATGGAAGACGGAGGCCTCGTCTTCCACTTTGTTTTTAATGTTCGGACTTTCGAATCGATGATCTCGTTAGACTTGATCTAGAGTATTTGAAGTATCTAGAAAATAAATTTCGCGATTTTTCGATATCATTTGCCTAGTGATCGAAGTGGCTCAAAATCAACGGCTGAAAATAAAAATCTTACAAAATATGATGATACGACATTAAAATTTTAGATCAAAGTTATTGATCTTGTTTTATATGGTATAAAGAATTTTCTATCAAAATTTCATGTGATTTGGATATTTCTACACCGTTAAACTTGCGTGATTTTGAGCCTCTTCGATCACTAGGCAAATGACATCGAAAAATTACTAGATGTACTTTCTAGGTACTTCAAATACTCTAGATCAAGTCTAACGGAGCCGATCGTCGTTTTGAATGCATGTCCGAACATCGAAAACAAAGTGGAAGCACTAAGCCTCCGTTCTTCCACAAGCATACAAGCACAACTCTATATATATATATATAGAGAGAGAGAGAGAGAGAGAGAGAGAGAGAGAGAGTTGTGCTGGTATGCTTTTATAAGCACGGAGGCTTAGTGCTTCCACTTTGTTTCGATGTTCACACTTTCGAAACAACGATCGGCTCAGATTAGAGTTCAACGATCGGCTCAGTTAGAGTTGATCTAGAGTATTTGAACTACCTAGAAAATAAATTTTGCGATTTTTCATATCATTTGCCTAGTGACCGAAGAGGCTCAAAATCACTAATTTTAACGGCCGTGGTAGCGGTTGCAAGTTTAACGGTGTAGAAATATCCAAATCACATGAAATTTTGATAGAAAATTCTTTATACCATATAAAACAAGATCAATAACTTTGATCTAAAATTTTAATGTCATATCATCATAGTTTGTAAGATTTTTATTTTCAGCCGTTGATTTTGAGCCACTTCGATCACCAGGCAAATGATATCGAAAAATCGCGAAATTTATTTTCTAGATACTTCAAATACTCTAGATCAAGTCTAACAGAGCCGATCGTCGAATCGAAAGTCCAAACATCAAAAATAAAGTGGCAGCACGGAGGCCTTCATGCTTCCATAACCACCTCAGCACTCTATATATATATATATATATATATATATAGAGAGAGAGAGAGAGAGAGAGAGAGAGAGAGAGAGAGAGAGAGTTAGACTCCTATGCTTTCGAAAGTACGGGAGCCTCCGTGCTTGTAAGTTGTTTTCGATGATGGGACATCTGATTCGGCGATCGGTTCCGTTAAACTTGATCTACGCTATTGAAACTATCTAAAAACCAAATTTCATAATTTTTTGACTTTGTTTGTCTAGTGAACGAGTAGCCTCAAAATGAACGGCCGAAAATAAAAATCTCATAAAAAGCAGTGATAAAGGACTCAAATTTCAAATCGGAATTATTGATCTTGCTATTGCTATTGATGTTTAGTAAAATTTTAATTCTATTAAACTTTCATATAATTTGGATACTTCTACATCGTTGAACTTAAAAATGTGCCACATCGACCGTTAAAATAGTCATTTCTGAGACCTTTTGATCGCTTGGTAAATGATGTCAAAAAATTATGAAATTTGGTTTCTACATAGTTTCAATAGGGTAGATTATTCCTAACGGAGCCGATCGTCGAATCGGATGTCCAATCATCGAAAACAACTTACACGCACGAAAGCCTTCGTACTTTCGAAAGTACGGGAGACGTACTCTATAGAATTGAGCTCCTATGCTTTTAAAAGTACCAAGTCATTGGTGCTTGTAAGTTTTTAGCCCTTGGATTTATAGATGTGAGGTTAGGATGATGTGGGCCCCTTGGGTTAAGTGGGTGGTTGGTTGAATAGTATAATCTAACGGATGAAAATGATCAAAGTCGTAGATCTAACGGTAAAAAATTCACAAACACCAAGTACTTGGTGCTTTTACAAGCACCATAGCCGGACTATATATATATATATGAGTGCGGCTAGGATGCTTCCAAAAGCACGGAGGCCTCCGTGCTTCCACTTTGTTTTCGATGTTCGGACTTTCGAATCAACGATCGGCTCCGTTAGACTTGATCTGGAGTATTTGAAGTATCTAGAAAATAAATTTTGCGATTTTTCGATATCATTTGACTAGTGATCGAAGTGGCTCAAAATCAACGGTTGAAAATAAAAATCTTACAAAATATGATGATATGACATTAAAATTTTAGATCAAAGTTATTGATCTTGTCTTATATGGTATAAAGAATTTTCTATCAAAATTTCACGTGATTTAGATATTTCTACACCATTAAACTTGCAACAGCTCACTACAGCCGTTAAAATTATTGATTTTGAGCCCCTTCGATCACTAGACAAATGATATCGAAAAATCACAAAATTTATTTTCTAGGTACTTCAAATACACTAGATCAACTCTAACGGAGTCGATTGTCTATTCGAAAGTCCGAACATCGAAAACAAAGTGAAAGCACGGAGGCCTCTCGTGCTTCCATAAGCATACCAGCCCACTTATATATATATATATATATATATATATATATATATATATATATATATATATATATATATATATATATATATATATATATATATATAGTGGGCTGGTATGCTTATGGAAGACGGAGGCCTCCGTGCTTTCACTTTGTTTTCGATGTTCGGACTTTCGAATCGACAATCGACTCGTTAGAGTTGATCTAGTGTATTTGAAGTACCTAGAAAATAAATTTCGCGATTTTTCGATATCATTTGCCTTGTGATCGAAGTGGCTCAAAATCAACGGTGAAAATAAAAATCTTACAAAATATGATGATATGACATTAAAATTTTAGATCAAAGTTATTGATCTTGTTTTATATGGTATAAAGAATTTTCTATCAAAATTTCATGTGATTTGGATATTTCTACACCGTTAAACTTGCAACCTAGCTCACTACGGCCGTTAAAATTAGTGATTTTGAGCCTCTTCGATCACTAGGCAAATGATATCGAAAAATCGCAAAATTTATTTTCTAGGTACTTCAAATACTCTAGATCAACTCTAACGGAGCCGATCGTCGTTTGAAAGTCCGAACATCGAAAACAAAGTGGAAGCACGGAAGTCTCCGTGCTTATAAAAGCATACCACAACTCTATATATATATATATATATATATATATAGAGAGAGAGAGAGAGAGAGAGAGAGAGAGAGAGAGAGAGAGAGACTATTTTATCATCCATATAGTAGATAAAAATGTCTTAGGCTATATTTATTAGATGAACATGATCAACGCTTTACAGCTGGTAGGGGTGGCAATCCATTCATTGTTCGTGAGCCAGCTCGTGTTTGGCTCGAAATGAGCTCGAGATCGGCTCGTTCGTTTAGTAAACGAGACGAGCACGTCTTTGAATTTTTCAAATTTCGTTTAATAAATGAGCCGAACACGAGTGGGGTCGGGTTGCTCGTGTTCGGCTCTCGATAACAAAATTTTACATATATTTTATATTTATATAATTTATTTAATTTATATTTTTATATATAAATAATTAATTATATATAATATATATTTTTATTATTTAATTTTTAATAAAATAAAAATATAATACGAACTTAATTATAAAAATACTCATTTGTATATAAAATTTTAACTATTAGAACAAACTCCAATGAATAAGATTTTATAAATTTATTTTTTTTAATATATTTAATCTATTTTTTTTTATTTATTGTTCGCTAGCTAGCTCGTGAGCCCGCTCGTGTTCGGCTCGTTTAGCCGAACACGAGCCGACTCCAACTTGCTCGTGTTCGGCTCGTTTACACCCCCTGTCAGCTGGGAATCATAACTTCGTAACTCCTTTGCCAACCCCAGTTTCTTAGCCCCCGTTTGGTTGGGGGTTAAGGGGTGGAATAACCCCTTAACCCTCATTTTATCTCCAAACACCACCAAAAAGAGGTGGGGTTAGCAAATCCCACCTCAAAAAGTTATCCCGACTTAGCTAATCCCACCAAACCCCAACCAAACACTATTTTTCTATTTGTAATAACCTACTATCCTTCTTATCCAACCTACTTCAACCAAACACTATTTTTCACTATTCTCGACTAACTCCAACTCCCAATTAAACACAAAAATACTTTAACCCCACCTTAACTCCAAACTTAACACTATCTCTGGAATAACTAGTTTTTTCTTAATCCCGAACCAAACGGGGGACTAATTACAAACATTAACTAAAGAAAAAAAAAACACGAAAGAAAATAAATTGCGGGAAAAGAAAAGAAGAACATCTATGTTGTCTCCTACAAAAAGAATCTCTATAAAAAACCAAAGATCTCTGCGCTGTATAAACACACGCAATGTATACCTAGACTTGTACGTATAACACCTCCATTAATGTAATTACAACCTAGCTACGTATACGCACCCTCACTGTATACGCGCCCATATACCCTCACTCGGAATCCCTTCGTTCACCACAAACACCATGTAATACCCCGGCGGCGCCAAGTTCCCGGACTTCGGCGCCACCACCGACACCTCATAGTACTCTCCGTCTCCGACCGCCGCAGTCGCATTCTTGGTCTCCAAAACTAGCAGTCTTTGGTTCATCGAGAACGAGTGCGTCGCGAACCCCGGCGCCACCATTGTCACCCTCACCCCGCCATTGTCGCCTCTGCCGCCGCCTTTGATCGCCGCAGTGGCGAATCGGAGTGTGAATTGTTCTCCGTACGCCAACGCAAGCGGCGCAGGCGTCGCAATAATTCTCGACCGGAAATTGGAATTTTCCGCCGAGAGGTAGGCCGGTGAGAAAGCGTCGAGGCTGAGCTCCGTCGGGTAGTCGACTCCGGAGAAGTTGTAGTAGACGTGCGGGTTGCTGCCGCCGACGAGCACGCGGCCGTCGCGGAGCAGCACTGCCGACGAGTGGTACATTCTCGCGACACCCGCCGGGCTCTGCACCGCGAACCGTCTGCCGGCGGGAGAGGCCGGCCGGTACACCACCGGCGCGTACACCGGGTTCCGCCCGAGCTCCCACCCGGCCGTGCCCGCCCCCGCGCCGTTGATTATCAGAACCTCCCCGCTCGGCAGCAGCACCATGTCGCCCATCACTCGAGCCACCGGCATCGTCTCCATTGCCCACGACGGCGACTCGTCCGTAATTCTAATCCTGCCGCACGTCGGCAGCGCGCCGACGAAGCGGCCTCCGTTCTTGGCCAGCAGGTAGGACCCCACCGGCGCGCCGCCGCAGACGAGCACCTCAGCTTCCGTGCCCGGCGGCTTGATCGGCAGCAGGACGGACGAGCCGGAGCTCGGGTAATTCCGCGGGTCGCCGCCGGGGATTTCCGAGTAATTGCGTACCACCACGTTCTTCTTGTAGTCCAGCAGAATGGCGCGGTTGTTGGCGAATATGAAAAGGTTGCCGTCCACGTTCAGGTGGACGAACGGATAGAGGTTGTTCTCCTCGGACTGATCCCACGTTTTTTAAGGAATTCGAGGGGATAGGTGGTGTGGTCCGACGGATTCGCCTTGGGGTAGAACTCGTAATTGAACTGCAGCCGGCCGCCGACTAGGATCGCGCGGCCGTCTGGGAGGATTTGATTGCTGGCGTACCAGCGGCGGACTGCGAGGCCATCGGCGGCCTCGG
This sequence comes from Aechmea fasciata, assembly GCA_025177825.1. Lineage (NCBI taxonomy): Eukaryota > Viridiplantae > Streptophyta > Magnoliopsida > Poales > Bromeliaceae > Aechmea > Aechmea fasciata. Next base: position 6,937,917 of record CM045939.1, read on the forward strand.
ACCAGTCGCACTGAGAGTCACCGCACGGCGCGAAGGTGCGGACGACGCGCTCGCCATCATTGAAGCCGCCGGTCTGGACGAGGGTGCCGTCGGGGGCAACGGAGCCAGAGGAGCACCAGGTGTCGGTGAGGACGGTGAGCGGGCGGAAGGAAACACCGCTGCTTCTGTTGGCCCCCGGGGCGGCGGAGAGCTCGACGGAGTGCGCGGTGCAGTCGGTGGTGAGGGCGCGGTCGTTGGGGTCGTGCCGGCAGCGGCCATCGGGGAGGGAGAGGTTGGAGGGGCCGAAGTCAGTGCGATCAAATATCACCACACGGTCGTTGTGCAGCAGCTGCATGTGCATGGCCGACACGCCGATACTCTTCTGCAGCACCTCCCACCGCCCTCCTCCACCGCCGCCGACAATGGAGATCGCATTAATGGTGAATTTCGGGAGGAGGCAGAAGATGATAAGCCCGAAGAGGATGTTAGATGTTAGCTTCAGGGCAAACATTTTTACCAGCACAATGCAGTGTGCGTGGACGGTAGAATTTGGAATAATTTTTTCTTTTCTTTTCTTTTCTTTTATTTTCTTTTCTTCTTCTTGTGTTTGCAACGTTGAGAGCTAGAGTGCATCGCCAACGATTTATACGATGGGCGGCGGAGATGCGATCTTTTAGGGGCACGTGCAGCGCACGTCGGGGTGTGGATGAGGTGACCTACAGCTACGCATCACAGGAGGAGAAGAGGATTAGGACGAGCGGGAGCGTGGGAGCGCGGGTTTGGATGGGTTCGGAGGCATTTGGCGTCGCTTCTGGCACGTGCGAGCAGTTGCGATGAGATCAAATCAAAAGAGCGATGGAGAGAAACGGACCGTTTGATCGTGATCAGACGGCAGTTCAGGGAAGGGGAGTGTGTGTGTGCAGAGAAGTTTTGTGGGGACATGTCGAAACACAACAGCATGAACCGCCCATCCCCATTACATCTTATTAGCCTTTCAATTTTCACCTCTCTTAAAGAAAAGAAAAAAACGAAAAATAGTATTTGTATTTTGACCATTCTTCAACACTGCGTTTACGTGGCTCAAATTCTAAATTTTTCCAATTTTTTTTTTTATTTTTTTAAATTTACTGTTTTAAATTATTAATTAATAAATTTTAATTCATTTGAATGAATTTAATAGGCATTTATTACATAAATAATTCTTATCCAATTTTTGTTGTTTGAGACTGGATATGGTCAAAATTTATTCATCCTCGCTTATTTTCATCAATAATTCAAAAAATATTTGTTTAAAATATAGTTATATTATCGTCTATCGTATCATATAAATAACAATAGATTTGAAAATATGCAAGGTAGTAAAATAAAATCTCTATCGTTTACCAAACAATAAAGTGCAATGAAATTTAATTGAACTTACAATTATTTCAAATAAAAAATTTTATTTCTAGATGAATTCAAGTGAACTCTTGTCATTTGTATTATACTAAATGCCCTTTAGATCTGGTGCCAAATAAAATATATATTGACTGAGTGGACGGATCGAAAGTAGAGATGAATAAATATAGATGAAAGTAGAGATGAATAAATATAGATGAGACAACATAATCTACCAGTAATTAATAATTGTACCAAAAAGAAAAGTCGAAGTAAACATTACAAAGGCTAAGTAGGCGTCTATCGTCTCGCAAGCGAGCATCACCAAACAAGCAAAAGAAATTGAGAAAACTAGGCCGCGACGGATGGCGGGGCCGTCCTAGAGGCCATTGCTCCTCCCCTCCTTCCGGCCGCGACTTCTCTCCTTCCGGCCGCGACGATTGGCGACACCGCCGCTGCTCCTCCCCTCCCTCCAGCCGCGACGGATGGCGGGGTCGTCCTAGAGGCCGAGCCCGAGGTGAAGCAGGCCCTCGATAGCTTCGGGTCGGTCTCACAAGACGATCCACACAGACACTTCCCATTGGAGCCAACCTCTATCTGTATTGCACCTAGCCTACGGTCGAACTTTCATGCTTGCCCACTGGGGACCCTCGCCAACTTTCATGCTTGCCTACTGGGGACCCTCGCCAACTGTTATTCTGCAAGTTTTGGCAAAGTCGAAAACTCGTTCGGGGCTGACATGCTACCGGGTTTAAAGGTCGGAAGCGCCTATCCCTTCTGTTTGACGTTCGAGCCTGGCGATGGGGATAATACAATCCCTCCTACTGCCTCTCTGTCCGGTGAGCTCGATCCTGGCGATGGGGATAATACGACCCCTCTTATTGTTCCCCTGTTCGGTAAGGCCGCGACTTTGCCGCCCGGAGAGGAGGATGCATCTCTGTGTGATGCGACGGGGTCGATCAGATCCAGCGCAAGGGGCGAGTTCGCGGAAGGTTCCGGTGCTCGAGCGGGCGAAACTTAGGAAAGCGTTCATTCTCGAAGGGCAAACCTCAGGAGCGACATCTTTAGCTTGCCAATGGACCACCAAAAAAGTCTTGAAGAAAAGTGTGCTCTGTGGAGTGAAGCTCACGGGGGTTGAAGCGAGGAGCTTCACAAGTTTTTGCTGCGAGGGTGACCTGCGGTGTGTCCCTCGCATAATCTGGACCGCCTTTTGTGTGTGTGTTGTTTCCTTAATGTTTAATATTATTACCTGGAATGCCACGGTCTAAACGATGTAAGCGTCGTTGTGTCAGGTCTACTGTCGCTAAGTACTTTTGCTTGGCATTCTGTATCCAAAAATCTAAAGTTGATTCTGTGTCTCGATTGTTTCTTCGCTCCTGTTGTGGTTCAAATTTTGACAGATGCCACTTCATTCCGGCAATCGGGGCCTCAAGGGGGCTAATTACATGTTGGAATTCTAATTTCTTCGTGTGTACGGAGGTGTTGGCACGAGCTCACTCGCTCACCCTCAACTTGAAACACGCTACCACCGGTACGAGTTTTTATCTGTCAAACGTGTATGGATCACCAACTTGGGAAGGAAAAGAAGAGTTTTGTTCGGAACTCCTCTCTCTCCGTGCGGTTTGTGACAACAAAAACTGGGTTATTTGTGGAGACTTCAATTTCACTAGGAACCAAGCCGAACGCACCGGCAACCCGTGGAGCAATAGAGCGATGTCTATGTTCTCTGATCTCATCTCTAACCTCGAAGTTATCGACTTGCCTATTTCCAACCAAAACTTCACCTGGTCAAACATGCAATGTTACGCCCCGAGCCCGCCTATTTGGTCGGTTTTGGGCACGCCAACAGCCGCCGAACGGACAGAGTTTTTCCTGTACGTCCAAGGCATCGCAATCAAAACAATCACAAGGGTTCCAAATAGGAACTGATATCATCATCAGATTGCATAAGGAAATATCATAAACATAAATGCAGCTACTTGCTATTACAAACATTCGTCTCAGATTTTAATTTTACATTCACATTAAAACTTCCTAATACAATCTAGTTATTACAGATTATTACAAGTTTTCTCTTTCTCTTCTCCCGCTACCCCTAGGCTATGCCGACTCGGGTCTTGCTATCTTTGGTCTCTGGTAGGGTGCTATCTCTTGAGCTACGCCCTTGCCTGCCGCTGTTCGCACATGTGTACCTAGGAAATACCCCAAAACAACGTGGGGTGAGAACTATTGTTCATAGTTCCCAGTGGGTATGGCCACCCAAGGGAAGAGCTCGACCAATAGGTCTAAGGAGGTACTGCAAATATGTTAGTCCAACAATATCTACAGATAGATAATATGCAACTAACATAAAAACATGCCTCATAATATGCAATATGCAAATTATGCAATAATTCTTAGCCTTTGCTTTTCATTTTGGCGCTTAGCCATTTTATGTCATTACCCATTGATCTTTATTCTTTAGCTATTCTTTACATTAGCCCTTTTATTCAATCATTAGCTATTTACAAAGTTTAGCTTTTCTCATTCTTTATTCTTTATTCCTTACACTTGGGCACTTTATGCTTTTTAGTAATCACTTCTAAGGTCACCTCTACCTCAGCTCACTATGCCACCCGACTCGGTCTTGAGTCAATCAATCTGCGGATAATCCGCCCACTATCTAGCTCAAGGTGAAGGACGTCTCACAACCACCTCACCTGTCGACAGGCCACCGCGCTCAATGACAAACCACCCGGCGGCGAAATCGTCGCACACGCCACGTACAGTGGTTCAAGTCAACCTGCGGTCTGATCCTCAACCCGACTCAACCGGTATGGAACTCAACTCAGCTCACCCAATCGGCGGCGAAATTGTCGCACACACACCACGATGGTGGTATAGCTCTGGATGGAGAAATCATCGCACACGCCCAACACCCACTCAGGTGTCCATATCTCGGGATTCCGGAATCCGTTCCACAATGCTTGCAGGGTTGGCTTTAACCCCCAAGAGTCGACCCACTTAGGTCTTTATTCTTTTCATCCTAGGTCCTCTTGACTCTAGGGCCACTTTTCTTGTCACACAACCTAGGTTACTTTACTCTAGGTTTAATGTCATTCTAACTCGACCTATATTTACTAACACTAGGTCCATTATCATCTTTGTCCAACCTATGTCCTTGACGCTAGGTTCAATGCCACTCGCCTAGATTCATATGACTCTAGGTTTACTATAACCTATGTTCATTAATACTAGGTTAGATGCCACTCGATCTATGTGTATGTTTATGTCCATGACTCACATTCTCTACTTGGCTCTCATATGTCCCGAGTCCTTTTACATGCATGTTTTCATTATACTAAGCATGTATTCTCGCAACATTTCATTTGCTAGCATTGTATGTGACATGCTATTATCATGCATCTACTTAGCACTTAATACTAGGTTCTATAACATGCATTTCTACACATGCATCATATGTCTTTCATATGCATCAATATGAACTATGTCATTCTTAGAAATAGAGGCGACCTAGTCGCTTCGATAAACACAACCCACCTGTTTCGCTTTCCGATAGCTCATTGACACTTGCAATCGCCTGCCCGCGGCACCCGTGATCCGGTTCGGCTCGAACTCTCGCGCGATCACCCGAACGGTCACCGATCCTCGATCCGAGACTTTGTGGCGTTACCCCACGCCTTCACGATGCCCCGGTTCCGATTTCACAAATTTAGGGCCTCTATCTCGCGTCTTTGTGACATCCGGTAAGAATATATTATTTTATTAATATCTTTGCACTCGCTCGTCGGATCACCGAACTGAGCGCGCCAACGCGTTCGTTAGACCATCAGTTAGGTTTACATGGGGTCAAATGAGATCAATCTCATCTATATACCAAAACCCCATTTTGGATGCCCTAGATGCTATTTTAGCCAAATCCACCAAATCGATTTATGAAATGGGGAAATCCATCTTGCTAGCATGCTATCATATCTAGAGTATTTAAACCTAACCCTAGAAATCCACCATGAAAGAGAGAGAGAGAGAGCACAAGCTTACCTCTCAAGAGCTTGCTCCAAGCTCAAGGAAGAAAAATTGGATGATGGTGGTGATCTTCTCCATCTTCTTCTCTTTCTTTTCCTTTCTTTCTTCCTTTTCTTTCTTTCTTCTCTTTTCCTTCTTTCCCTTCTTCTTTCTTTCAGTCGACAGAAAGGGCGAGAAAGAGAGGGTTCTGAGTGAGGAAGAGAGAGAGAGAGAAGAGGGTTTATTACCTCTCTTTACACATAAACCCTTGCACAATTGCTATAAAGCCCCTCAGCTTTACACCTTTCACACTGCCGAGACTGGGCAGTTTTCGGATGCGGAGACCGGTCTCCATATGTGAAGACCGATCCCCGAGAACAGTGTCTCGCAGGACAGCCTTCAGCCTGCATTTTACGCGTACGGGAACTGGTCTCCACCCTGAAGACCGGTCCCCCGGAGACCGGTCCCCGAGAACCTTCTCTCGTAGGATAGCTACGGGATCCGATCTCCCTCTGTGGAGACCGGTCCCCACAAGGGACCTCCAGCCACTCCAGGACTTAGCCATTTTTCAGCTTTTCGTCCGTTTGTTCTCCGTTTCAACTCACTTTTGGCTCCGTGGGTCTCCGATTCACTTGAAATTTCACCGAGACTCCCCACGCATGATTTAGATCATGTCCACATCCCCACTTTATCCGCGCTAATGCCGGATTTAGCTCACGGCCCAACATAGCCTCTCGGGTCCCGTTTTCGCACCTCGTGTACTGAAAACGCCCGAAAGCCTCCGGACTTCACCGGAATCATTCCAAGGCCTTCTAAGCCAACATATAACACTACAAAAAAAAGTTAATATAAAGACGCTTTTTAGACGACGCTTAGGGGAAGCGTCTCCAAGCGTTTTTATAATATAGAAAATACCGACGCTTCAAAAAGCGTCGTTATATGATATCAAATAAGTTATTAAATGATGATAAATTTTACTATTATTTTTAATTTTTCGACGCTTTAAAGCGTCGGGATTTAAAAATCCGGACACTTTAAAGCGTATATCCGACGCTTTAAAGCGTCAGAATGTATTTTACCGACGCTTGGTATAAGCGTCAATATATACGTGGCGACTCTTCATTTGCCGACGCTTTGACCGACGCTTCCAAAAGTGACATTGGATTAAATTGAGACGCTTTTAAGCATATTTAAATATATAAAAAAAACGTCCTTAAATGTAACATTTTTTGTAGTGATACCTCGCAACTTCAAGACTTTAGAAGTTCGATATGTGACATGCAACATCTACCAACCCTGGCCAAGCTAGACAGATTTCTCGTCACGACAGTGGGACCAAGCTTTCCCGGCCTTTGCGGGTTTCCCGCGTTACCTATAATTACATCCGACCACTCACTGTTATGTCTCGTTTCAGGAAGCAATCCTAGGCCGGGGATATTCTGGTTCGAGAGAGTTTGGCTTTCTCGGGAGGCTTTCTCTAATAACGTATCGATACGGTGGAACAAAGTAACTAGCGAGATGTCCGCAATCCCGACTTTAACGGCTAAGGCGAGGCCTTTGCGAAGAGGATGAAAGAATGGTGTAAGACGAAATTTCATAGGATATCCAATGCAATAAGGAGTATACAGGAGGAAATTCGCAACATCGACCAATTAGAGGAACGGAGTGCGCTGCCACATGATGTACGGAATAAACGGCTAGAGCTTAAAGCGCAGCTCCAGCTCATCCTTAAGGAGGAAGAAATCCTGTGGAAGACGAGAGCGAAACAGCACTGGCTTAAGGAGGGTGATAGTAATACGAAGTTTTTTCATGCAGTGGCCAACGGTCGGAAACGTAGCAACGAGATACAGCATATTATAGATGATACGGGTAGACGAATCAACAATGAAGATCAAAAGAAATCGTATTTTTCTCACTCCTTCAAACTACTGTTTGGGAACGTGGAAGAACGAGCCTTCTTCTTTCAATGACATCTTTATCGAGCAAACTATCTTGCGGACCGGAATCCCTCACGAGCCCCTTTACCACCGAAGTGAAAAATGCCACCTTCCAGCTTGGTAGTGACAAGGCACCTGGACCCGACGGCTTCCCACTCATCTTTTTCCAATATTTTTGGGAGACGGTCAAGGAAAACATTCTTAAATTTTTCTCAGACTTCCAGGAGAACACCCTCTGCCCGGCCCTTACAGATTACTCTTATGTCTGCCTAATTCGAAAAAAGGAATGAGCATGTCAGGTCAATGAGTTCCGACCAATATGCCTAATAAACGGAATCCAAAAGATCATCTCTAAAGTGCTCGCGAATAGGCTCGCAGGCACATTACCCAGTATCATTTCGCCATCGCAATCGGCTTTCCTGAGAGATCGAATGCTAGCTGACTCCTTCGTCACTGCAAGCGAAATTCTCAACTGGCGCACAAAATCCGATAAGGAGTGCGTCAGTATTAAGGTGGATTTTGAGAAAGCTTACGACAAAGTTAGCTGGAGTTTCCTGCACATTGTTCTACGGTGGCTTGGCTTAACTGAAAAATGGTGGAATTGGATCGAACAATGCATCTGCAATGCTAAAATCGCCATTTTAGTTAATGGTTCGCCGACATCGTGGATGAAAACAAGGAAGGGGCTACGACAAGGGGACCCGCTTTCCCCATACCTTTTCTTATTGGTCGCTGATTGTTTGGCTAGAATTACGGAAGCGGCTAGGGGAAATAACTTTCTTCAGGGAATTGGACCAAGCGCCGAGTGTCAAACTGCAATCCTCCAATACGCAGACGATACACTATTCTTTTCTCAGCCCAAAAAGTCAGCTATGCGTAATCTACTGTTCCTATGGAAAATGTTCGAATGGGCTTCTGGCCGCCTTAAGGTAAATACGAACAAGACGGAACTATACTACTTGGGAAACAACGCAAGAAGAGCCAAGAGACTAGGCGATATTGCGGGGTGTAGATGTCTGCGGTACACTTTGGTAGGTGAGAGGGTAAATCAGTAAATCTCCACCTCGTTTGTGTCACCACCTCATCCCCAGCCTACTTGACGTGGCGGGGAGTGGAGTGAGGGTCCTTACAGTGGGTTTCCCTCCTTTCTCGCTCTCTCTAGCTTGGACATTATGGAGGAGCTCTCGGTTGGAGTAGGATCGTCAACGTCGCATCGCGGAGCCGAGCGAGCGTGCATTTGACGTCGTGGTGCTGCGAGGAAGCCGGGCGAGCATGGCATTTCGCCGTCTTCAAAGCTGTGACGATTCTAGAGTATTTCCAGAGGTGAGTAGTCCATCATAATCCCTTCGATCACTACTAGCTACTTCATTTTCGAGCTCGGGTACTACTGCTGCAGATTTCCAGCGTCGATCGTCCGTATTTTGACTCGTTTGCAGCGTAGGAGCGACGGATTTCAGCGAGGCTTGATTTCTTTGGATTCGAGACTTCGAGAGGAAGCTACGAGCCCAAGATTTTTGGATTTGGAGAAGGTTAGGTGGGTCGTTGCATTTCTCCTCATTCTTTATTATTTCTAGACATAATTGAGAATTTTTTAGTTTTCCTGATACTATCTCTGGAAGCTGGGGAATTTGGGACCTGAGAATCATCCTCCTGTATACTCCCTTGGGTTCGGCACTGTCCTCACTAGATTGGGAGACCTCTAGGTGAGTTTTGACATTGGAATTGAGCTAATTCGAACTTAAGTACTGGAAATAGAACTAATTCAGGGAAATTTCATGTATAGAGCTTTGAGGAGTGCTTGCTAGTTCTTTGGACATTCCAGCAGGGGTGCTTGAGTTCCGAGACCACCTTCGCTGCCAGGAGTTAGCATTTGAGATGGGTTTTCATCGGTTTTGTTCCTAAGTGCGCATTTAGTCGGCATGTATAGTTCGGTTATTGAATATTTAATTGTAGCTCAAATTCATTGATTATAGCAGGGATAAAATCTGAATTGGGAGCATGATTAGTAATTAGTAGATATATAGGTTGGACTTGGACTTGACTTAGGAGAAAACCACGATTTGACCGACACATGCATACACTACTGGATTTAGCTCTAGGAGCCGTGTTGTTATTGTATCGTCGCAGGGTATGTGCGATGCATACCCATGATAGTGTAGCTTGTATTTACGCTCGTGCTGGGGTGCCGTGATTATCTTTACAACAGTGTCTAGACTGTTTCAGATTGTCGGGGACCGTCGGGGTAGACGGTGGGGCCATATCATTGTTTCAGTCTCAGATTGTGCCGAGGGCACGTAAAGTCGGTTGTTAGACTTGTTTAGACTCTAGTTATGAGATTTTGGCCGATTGGAGCCTGTTTGAGCTCGACAGAGATACACTGCATACTCGGTTGGGTAGCTCCCCCAAGTGCCACTCCAGAGCTGGGCGCTGTGCTTTCGCATTAGTGTCGGGTGTGCAGGTTGGACTTGCTCTCCACTGAGGGTTAGAGTGGTGGTAGCTGTACAGTCACAGCCGGGCACGGGACGGGTGTGTTCACAGTCCCAGGGACGGGTATGATTACAGTCCCCATTCAGATTGGATCTATTATGGCATTGGTCTATAGGTGTTGGTTCTAGAGCATGATGGCATAGTGACATATAGCTGTAGAGTGTTTCCAGCTTTCCCTCTACTTTTGCTTACCCTTGTTGACTTAGTGGGTGGACCGATGATGTTGAGAGCGGCACCCACTGAGGACTACTTATTTTTACAGTAGTTCTCACGTCCCTTTTCTTCCTTTGTTATTGCGGGGCCTTTGGTTTCTCTTTGCTCATGCGAGATAGATCGAGGCAAGGGCGTTGCGAGCTAGAGCTCTACCCGTCGAGTGCTGAGTTAGAGGATCCCATACTGCAGGTAGTAGTACTCGTGTTTTGGGAGCTATGTACATATTTGTTAACTCGCTAGAGCGAGTACTTTTGTATCGAGATTTCTGTATGTATATAGACTCGTTCCTATTCTACCTATGCAGTTTTATTTCAGCTCTATGCTACTGTTCGTAGTATTGTATGTTATACAGGTACAGCTACGCTTCGTATACAAGGAAAATTCTTTTGTATACGGCGGATTTGTCGGCGTGCCCGGGAAACGTGTAATCCGGGGCGTGACTTAATCTTTGCCGTATCTGCAGGTACAAATGGGTCAACCGAGAGCATCTCTACGCAATGCTATACCGGTACACTCCTAGTGGTTATACCGGTATAGCAATCGAGCTGGTACCGTACAATCCAATATTTGTACCAGTACACAATACAGAAAACCTGCTATTTCGCAGATTTTCAAGATACCAGCTGCTCTCGCGTTCCCACTGAGTCCGTTTGGCGTCCATTTCGCGCCAACGCAACTCGTACTTGTCCCAACACTCACCAGAACTGTCGACAAGCCTCAGCTGCAATTTCGCGCCAACGCAACTCGGACTTGTCCCGACACTCACCAGAGCTGTCGACAAGCCTCAGCTGCCAAACTCCAGGTCACTACATCCTCCCCCACTACACAAATTTTCGTCCTCGAAACTTAATGTCACGCCCTGCGACCGCTACCAATTTGGTCGGATCCGGGCACGTCGAACAGACGCCGAACGGATAGAGCCTCCCATGTCCGCCCAAGGCTAAACCACATCAATCATGTACAAGAGTTTGCCCAGGATAAACTCAATCAACATACATGATTTAACGGAGCACCACAAGTGCTAACAAGTAAGAGCAAGATACAAGTATACAATACAAGTAAATAAAGAGAGAAAACATCTAGCTATTACATCCACTTTCGACATTCACATAATGATTTACATTTTTCTTTCTTTTTTTCATCTTTCAAATAAATACATTTTTCATCTCTCAAATGAATATACATATACTTCTCATAATACAAATATGGCTCTCCAACTGGCCTCCTCACCAAGAACTCTCATGTACACGAGGGTACACTAATGCATAATGAAAGCTGCTAGCTACAAGGGCGCTGTGCCCCTACCTCGGTCCTCTGCCGGTACGCTCTCGCTAGCCCCTGCAACAGTGGTGGGGTGAGAACTATGAATAGTTCCCAGTGGGTTCGGCCGCCGACTCCACCGATCTCGCCACTAGGTCTATACCGGGCATAAGCAGATATACAGATAGATAGATATGAAAAGCAGTAACTTATGCTATTTCAAATACTCTACTATGCCCAAACAATCCAGGTATGCATGCTCGATATAGTATAAAATAACTATCATGCTACTATGTCCAATAAGAAACCACTTTCTTTTCCTTGTTCAATCCTTGGTCTTACCCTCAAGGTTCGCCCCTCTACTCACAAGGGTCTCAAGGGTGCCGAGGTACGGGGCACTCGCGAACCCGAGACGGTCTGCGGGGCATCCACTCGCCCCAAGACATCAACTCTGTCCCGTGTGCTAATCTCCGGAGTGCACGCTTGTGAGGAGCGACCTCCACAAGCTCAACAAACAGACTGTGAGTAAGATCCAATCCTCTCACCTCGAGGATACCCTACCAACTAGGGCTAACAACACTCAGGAACTATCTATGATTCAATCCTCTCACCTCGAGGATACCCTACCAACTAGGGTTACAAATCTCAAGAACTAACACCTCTAGTTCAACATGCAATAGAGTTCACCTACACTCTAGTTTCATCATGCCATTGTTCAATGTTCTTATTTAACTAGTGAAAGTTATGGGGTTGCCCCAAGGATCTATCTAGATTGTATCTGACACCTTAAACAACACCTAGAGGGGGGTGAATAGGTGTCTCGGCCAAAAACCACAATTCTCGATGCTTTAAAAATAATAAATGCGAAAATTAAAAAACACACCGAGATTTACGTGGGAAAACTCCAACTCGGAGTAAAAAACCCACGGGCCAACACGCGAATAACAATCCACTAAAAGAAAAGATTACAAGGTGATTACCGACTCCACGGACTTAACCTCTCTAACTCTCTTATGGATCTCCGCGCACTCCACCGAGTTGTCCACGATCACGTCCGAATCCACGAACGCCTTGCTTCGAATCCACGAAGTCTTCAATACGCCGAATCCACGACGCCACGCTCCGAATCCACGAAGTCTTCAATCACGCCGAATCCACGACGCCACCATGAATAGAATCATGAATATGGTGATCCTTCGTTGGAGTATGAATCACCATAACATGAATTAAACACTTACCTAGACGTCGTGATTCAACTTGTCTCTTTTCTTCGAAGTCTAGGATTCTTCGACCATCTTCGATCCGCTCCGATCCTTCAAGACTCCGACTCAATTCACGAAACTTGCCAACACAAAATCCTTAACAATCTCCCCCTTTGGCAATTTCGTGACAAAACACAAAAACTAACCAAAATTACATTTTAAAAGAACAACGAAGTTCAATGTCATCACCAAAACATTAAACTTCTCGCGTGTAATCCAAATACAATTAAGATCCAAAAATACATCAAAAACTCCTAACACAAACTCTATGACTTAGACACAACTAGAAGTCTTGAAGTCTTGATTTGCTGCAAAACAATTTCAAACGAAAATAAAAAATTAAAACATTAGTCAATCAACAATCTCTTTGTTCTCATCTTCTCTTCTCCTCTTCTCTCCCTTTTTGTCCTTGTTCCATCAACTTTTCAAACTCTTTTCTTTGCTCAAAAATATTTCCTTCTCCCTCCTTAATCATTTCTCTTCCAATGTATATGCATCTCCCCCTACGTGTATGCACTATCAACTCCTCCTGTACCTGTAGTCCATTCTCCCCCTTTTTGTCAAAAATTGCCAAAAAGAAACAGAGATAGAAAGAAACACAAACTAAACAGAGTAGTCAAATCATAGTTACAAACCGAAATGCATAAGAAAGATAAACATCAAGTACGAGCGGAAGAAAACTAGACATAATCCTAGTAAAAGCAAAAAAACGAGGTAGAAATCACTCAGTCGCCTCGTCGTCGTCATCGTCTCCTCCAGCAAGAGATCCAGAACCGCCAGCCTCTGGACCGACACCAGGTAGGAACGACTAGCGAGACACGGAGCGCTGATAGGATGAGGTCGATGGAAAGATATCATCATGCGTGCAGCCCATCTTCTCCAAGATCCTCTTCACTCCTTTCTCGAGACTTTTGAAACTTTTCTTCAGAAAGCCCACATCCTTCTTCAGCTCACTCACGTCACGATGAAGCGAGTCCAAGGTGACTACTCCTCCTGATCTAGAGGATCCTGCAGGCTCTGCATGCTCTGCTCGTCGTGGGGGAGAAGGTACAGCAGTACTCGATGCAGTATGCGGTGGAGCTCCCTTTGTCTGCTGAAAGGTCTTCAAAGTGCTCACTGACTTTGCCCAAGTCACCGCATCAATCGAGCCCAGCCCAAAATCATATTTAGCGCACTCAATATCTACTTCGTTTGCTCACAAAATCCGAGTAATCAGTAGTGGATACGGAAGTAGATCTCGCCGTGTAGAGGACTGAATCACGTGCACCATTCACTGCCAAATCAGGAACGGAATGTTCAAGTTCAACCCATGAGCCTGCTCAGGATGTCCCAAAAGATAAAGCAACACAAAGCGTTCCCAGCGAAGCCTCTTTGTCCCGATAGTAGGCTGAACATTGTAGCACATGATCAAAGATAGGAGATGATACTCAGGGCACAGATCCTTAGATTCCAATAATGCACGATCCGTTCGAACGCCCGGCTTGCAGATGGCTGCAACAACGGTCTCCCAGTATGTCGAAGACTGAAATGGTCCCGCTGTATTATGAAGCCCCGTAGTATCAACTTCCATCCCCAACAACTCACCAATATCATAAGGAGTGACCGTCAGCTTCTTTCCTCGCACCGAAGTCTCAAAAACATACGTTCCTGTCTCTTCATCCTCAGCTAGAACTAAGCCCCGCAGATAGAATTCCCGAATAAGCTCCACGCGAGAAGGTGAGCGAGCGGAACACGACCAACCGGCTCAATGGGGACGCTAAGCAATAAGCGACCAAAATCAGGAACCTGCTTTGTGAGCTCCATGAAGTTGACGTGCCGCTCTGCAATACATGAACGAGTAGAGAAAGCTCGAGCTCTCGCAGGAGGAACCTCAGCATTCCTCTTGGCTCGACGCTCCCTGGTAGCACCACCTCCTCGTGATGACTCACCAGCAATGCCTTTTTCCTTGTCGGGATGGGAAACAGGCTCTACAGCTTCTTCCTCTTCTTCTTCAGCCTCCTCGGCCTGATAGTCGGGGTCCGATCCCTCCGACTCCTCAGCAGCACGTGTCCTTTTAGAGACACTCCGTCGCCCTCTACTACCACGGCGACCACCTCCTGTGGCCATGAGCACCAAAAGCACTAAAACTAGCGAAAACGCCATTTTCCTACATATAGAAAGTAGCCGAAAATGAACAAATCCTGAAAAATGTTCTAAAAATTCTAAAAAATTCACCAATAATCTCAGAATAAATAATAATGCAATATCAAACTTAATTCATGCAGAAAATTTCATCAAAGTTGGCACAGTTCCAAAATCCCGAAATTCCACCAATGTTGAACCCTAGAACTTAAAACTGTAAACAATAACGGATTTTAAAGTGTTCTAAATGTTCTAGATGCAAGATATTGTGTCCAAATACAAATTTCCAGCGAAGAACTGCAGCAAAAAGGAACAAAAATAGAGATCAAACAATTTTTTCCGAAATTCCAATATTTTAGAACCCTAGAGCATAGATCTGTCAAAAATAACGCAAACTAATGTGTTCTAGGTGTTCTAGATGCAAGATAATCAGTTCAGACAGTGAATTATAGCAAGAAATTGCATCAAAAACGAGTAAAAACAGAGATCAAACTCTTGTCGCGGAATAAACTGAAAAATAAACCAAATTCGGGTTTTACCTTTGATCTGAGCTAAAGACAAGTTTATCTTGAGGGAAATCTTGTAGATCAGCAAGAGAAGTGCTCAGGGGATTTTTAGAGAGAGAGAAAACTCGTTTTGAGTGAGTGTAGAGAGAGGAAAATGTCTCGTATCCGGTATTATATCGTATTTGCTACGGTATTTTGTCTAGGTATAGAATGAATCTGTACCGGTAAAAAAACAAAGAATTTCGAAAAATAGCTTTTTTCATGCAGAAATTCATAAAAATCAAATTAATTTCAGAAAAATTAATGATTTTACTTTAAAAATTATTATGATGACGGTAAACTATTCTATGATTTCAAAAGACAACATATCATCAAAATCTGATATTAAGAAAAATCAAAATTATTTAAATCATCAAGATGCGAATTGATAAATAATAATTTTTTAGAAATTTGTCCAAATTGACACCAATTTGTAAGTAACGTTCAAAATAGAGATTTAACTAATAAACACCGGGGGTGGCTCTTTGAGCATCTTTTTCAAACTATCACCTTATATCACCGAAAATTCTACAATGTATATATTTTTTTTTTCAACCTTTTCGGTTTTTAAAATAAATTTTCATGTGGTAGCTTCACACACGTACCGGACGACCAGGGTGGTAGCTCTTTCCTACATGTGGTGGTAGTTTTCACACTCCTTTCGGATGTAACTCTTTCCACATTTTTTAAACATAGGAGTTTCTCCCTTTTTTTTTTAAATAAAATAAACTCCCCCTCAATTAGACCATCTCACAATTGAAAATAATTTTGACGAATCTTAGTCAATTAGCAAATATCCATCAATTATATTCAACATTCACTACCAAGATGAATTAAATACAAAGTGATTAAAATTAATTTCAAAATTTTGATGAAGGTATGTAAGAAGAAATCACATAATAAATTATCGTCAAAATAATGAAAAGTGAAGTAAAATCGAGAATTAATATGAATTTAATTCAATTTGAATTGACTTTAAATGCGGTTAATTTTCTTTGAAAAACCTTTAATCTCTCCAATTTAAAGTTCTCAACTCTCTCTTTTCTAAAACAAATTTTCAATCAAATTAAAAACTCCCCAATACTTTTCCTCATCAAGATTTTGAAAACAATTTTTTAAAAACCAATCCTCGTCTTAATATGTAATGCAATGATAAATAAAAATATGCAACATGCACCAATCAAAGCATTATAAAAATAAAAAATAAACTAAGACGAAAAATAAGGAAAGATATGTAACGAACCGAACTTTAGCCAAATCGGTTGAAGCACGCGAAAGAAGTAATTGGACAAGTTCCAATTACCTTTCCAAGCGTTTTGGAAGGGTTAAAAGAGGGTTTAAAAGAGTTATAAAGGATTCGGCGTTGTTCGGCACGAAGTAGAGTCGAAACGACGCGAAAAACTCAAGTCTGGGCAACCTGTACCGGTACAAGCAAAGTTGCTGTACCGGTATAGCAACTTTTACCGAGAGGGTAGCAGCTCTCGGGTTTGAGATTTTGGTGTACGTACCGGTACAAAGTGGATTTATACCGGTATAGCCACCTTTGCAGGAGAGGAGAAGAGCTCTCGGGTTTGAAAATTTTATGGCCCATACCGGTACAAGCCCGATCCCATACCGGTACAAGTGCCGCGAAAAATCTGAGGCAGCTCTCGGGTTTGCCTCTGGAGTGTCCCATACCGGTACAAGCCCGATTCCATACCGGTACAGATTGGGCCCGACAGCAGTTTGGACTGCTTCGCAAATAAAGTGTTTTGTGGGCCTAAATGTAATTGTTACAACACTATAGGCTCACACACACACCTCTCTTCACAGCCACTTTATCAAACACACTCTCTCACACATTTCCCTCTTTCTCTCTCTAGAAACTCATCTCTAGGGCTTGGAGGAGAAGAAGGAGAAGGTGGGTTTGGAGGTTTGGAGCTTGGAGGAAGACATAGGGCTCTCCTACAAGGTGGACTTTGGAGAGCTTGGGGCTAAGGTGAGGTTTATGGAAAAACCTAAGCTAGGGTTTGAGTTTTATTCCTAGAAAGCTAGGTTTTGGAGCTTCTCTTTGACATAGAGACTTGGTAGAGGCTTGAGCTCCATGAAAATTCATGGAAGCTCAAGGTCCTCTAATGGTGAACTTCTAGGGTTTCAAATAGAGGCCTTAGAATGGGTCCGAATGGTTCTAGAAGAGTTCCTAGAATATCAACAAGCTCTCTTTTGCTTGTTTAGGAGATCAAAACCTAGGGTTTCAAGTAGGGCTTGGTAGAGCACCCAAATTTGGGGCTTTTGACTATAGAGGTCCTAAGGTCAAATTGACCTTGTAGAAACCTAATTGGGAGTGTCCCCGACGCGTGGGGCAACTGCGTTTAATTTAACGAAAAGCTGATATAGGAGCCACTATGTAAAATAACCTGATTAGGCTCATTTTTAACGTAACAGGTTGTCAAATAGGCTTCGGTTGATCGTGAAACTTGTTGGGCGATCCCACAAAAATATTTGGAGGTGGGTGGTGCATTCCAAGGACACCGGAATTCCTTCTATGTCTAAGTGTCATTTTTGGGCATTCTATATATGTTGAGCATAATGCATAGTAGGGTTAAACATGAATTATTATTGCTTTTGTGAGTTCAATTTGCATGAAGTATAATTGCATGAGATTGTGTGGCAAAGAACAAGAACCCTATGTATGCATGCTAAAGAACAAGAATCTAGTGAACTTAGTAAACTAGTATGACATTAGACATGTGTTTAGAGAACAAATGTGGTATTGACAAGTCTAGAATATTTAGACAACATGTGTGGCATCAAAGAACAAGAACAAGTATAGTATTTGACTATATTAGAGAACTTGACATTGTGGCTATGTAACTTAGAGTTATGAGTCATATGAACCTAAGTCTCCTTGAAGTCAAGGAATGGATTGTGAATTGGAATCCTTATAGTTAAGGATTGATCGTACTCGCCATATAGTCCTTGCTCGAGGCGCGGTAGCTCCCCCTCGGGCGATGTGCTCCGGAGTTGTCATCGCTGGGTTGTAGTGTTTCCCCAGAGGACGGTCCCGTCGGGTTGTAGTGTTTCCTCGACAATAGGGATTTGGGTTGGTTGAGTCTTGTTGAGGGCAAACCTACGGGTTAGCCAAGAGATTGGGTATTGAACTATGATCCTTAAGTCATCATGAGTGTTAATTTGAGCATCTTACTGTTTACTTTCAAGCGTATTAGCTGCATTTGATAGTTGGTTAATAACTTACCTTTCTTTCTACTACGCTTGAATTAGACCTAGTGGGAAAGTCGGCGTGGTTGGTTGCCGAACCCACTGGGAACTTTGTTGTAGTTCTCACACCCATTTTTCCACAGAGCCGGGACCGAGTGAGCGGCCGATGACCTTGATAAGGGCATCGCCCTAGATAGAGACCGCCCGAGTATTTCTTGTGGTAGTTGCACTCCTTTTTATATATATCATCTTTTGTATTTGATGAGCATAGTTGTTTAACTTTAATGTAATCAACTTTCATTTTGGGGAAAATGTGATGTAAGAAAGAGATGATGCTTAGTATGTAAAGACTTTAAAGAATTCAAAGTTGCAAGAATTATGCATGTATGTGATTGCAATTAATCATAGTACTTGTATGTTTTACATTAGTTACTTTCATTTTGGCTATGTTGCTTACCCTCGTGTAAGCCTTTTGTGTATGCTTCCGCATGTGTAAAACTTATACTCTATCTGTACTTGTTGAGCCTTGGGCGGATAGGGGAAGCTCTGTCCGTTCGGCGTCTGTTGGCGCGCTCGAACCGGCCAAATGGATCGGTCTCGGGACGTGACAAGATATCACCTTTCCGGATCCAAACTTGTCGGATCTTCGGTTGCTTTGACTTGTCGACGTGAGGCTTGACTTGTTTTGATTTCGGATCAACCGTTGATCGTTTCGATGCTTGGAGCTTCGGTTGATATTGTCGTTGAGGCTTAGCAACCCAATTTGCTTGTGGCTTTGGTTTAGAAATTCGGTTCGGTTGAGGGTTCGGTCGAACTTGCCGTTGCTCTTTAGAAAACCGGTTTGAATGAGGCACTCGACCCAATTGATTTCCAATTTGATTCCGTGGGGGACGTCGAGTAGTAGAGAGTGCAACTTGAGGTTTTAATGTTGCCAATTGATTTCTCTTTTCCTTCTTCGGGCAATTTCTTTTAATGTGTCCTTTGATGCCACATCTATGACACACTTTTTCCTTCAAGGTCGTTGAGACTTTGGATGTCGACTTTAACTCCTTCTCAACGTATGTCCGTTCATATCCAAGTCCTAATTTGCTCGTTTGACCCAATCCAAGCATATGATCCAATTTCTTCGATCCCGAAGAAAATTGTTGAACGTCGGATTTGAGTTGATGGACTTGATTGGTCAAGGCTTTGTTGGATTTGTATGTTTCCTCAAATTGTTGCTCCAAAAATTCAACTTTATCCTTATAAGATTTGATCGTTAAATCCGCTTCTTCTAGCTTCTTTTGGAGGACCGAATTGTTGTTTAGGATAGATTCCCGTTCCTCCTCAAGAGCTTTATTCATGGTCTTCAAATTATTATTCTCCTCTTCAAAATCAAATAATTGTCTTCTCAACTTCTTATTAAACTTCGCCATCTTTTTCGATTCGATAAGAAGTTGATTGTATGCCTCCTTCAAATCATCGTCGTTTGATTCCTCCTCGCTTTCGCCGTTGTCACTCGAAGATCCATGCAAAGAAGGAGAAACATTCGAATTAGTAATAATAGAGGATAAACAAGTAATATTAGAGGAAGGCAAAAAAGACTTAGAAATTAAAGCAATATGATCCTTTTCTTCACCACTTGAAGATGAATCACCCGAAGTAGAATCATCCAAAGTTTTTGCTTGCAAAGCCTTTTGTTTATAAGTCTTCTTTGAAGGACAATCCGTTGCTATATGGCCGTAGCCTTTGCACTTGAAGCATTGGATCTCCCCTTCAAATTCATCTTTCTCTTTTAAAGATTTTGCAAATTTTTTATCTTTAGATTTTGAGGATGAAGAAGTTTTAGATAAAGATTTTCGTTTCGAAGATGAAGGATCGTTCTTCTTTCGGAAGTTCCGTCGGAATTTCCTCGTGAGGAGCGCCAATTGTTGTTCAAAATCCGCAAGTGAAATATCTCCGTCGGAATCCGTGTCGTCGTCTTCTTCCTTTGTTGATTTGAGTGCAATCCCTGTGCTTTTAGAAAAAGACTTGGAAGAAGATTCATTAGTAGGAAAAGTCATCTCATACGTTTGTAATGCGCCTACTAACTCTTCGACTTTCATCTCATCCGGATGTTTAACGGTTTCGATCGCGGCAACCTTTGCCCTAAACCGCTCCGGAAGAGTTCGAAGGATTTTTCTAATTACTTTCGACTCTGGGATTTTCTCTCCCAAATTAGCACATGTATTGATAATGTCTTGAAGTCTAGTATAATAATCGGTAAACGATTCATGCTCCTCCATTCGAATAGAATCAAATTGACTATTCAACATCTAGAGCTTTTGAATTTTTACTAGACTTGTACCCTCATGTGTAATTTGTAGAGTATCCCAAATTTCCTTTGCGGTGTTACAAGCGAAACGCGAGTAAACTCCGTTTGCGACAAGGCATTAAATAAAGCGTTTATGCCCTTGCCGTTAAACGAAGATGACTCGTTTTCATCTTTCGTCCACTTGTTTCGTGGTTTCGGCGTTTCAACATTATCGACCTTTTCGGTTGGATGTTTCCACCCGAACTCAATCGCTTGCCACACCCGCTCATCGATCGCTATTAGAAAAGCTCTCATGCGAACTTTCCATACGGCATAATTCGTGCCGTCGAAGAGCGGTGGTCAATTAATGTTTCCGCCTTCGGCCATTAGATACCAATAGATCTAGATCCCTCTCTGATACCAATTGAAAGTTATGGGGTTGCCCCAAGGATCTATCTAGATTGTATCTAACACCTTAAACAACAACTAGAGGGGGGTGAATAGGTGTATCGGCCAAAAACCACAATTCTCGATGCTTTAAAAATAATAAATACGGAAATTAAAAAACACACCGAGATTTACGTGGGAAAACTCCAAATCGGAGTAAAAAACCCACGGGACCAACACGCGAATAACAATCCATTAAAAGAAAAGATTACAAGGTGATTACCGACTCCACGGACTTAACCTCTCTAACTCTCTTATGGATCTCCGCGCACTCCACCGAGTTGTCCACGATCACGTCCGAATCCACGAACGCCCACGTTCCGAATCCACGAAACCCCTTGCTTCGAATCCACGAAGTCTTCAATACGCCGAATCCACGACGCCATGCTCCGAGTCCACGAAGTCTTCAATCACGTCGAATCCACGACGCCGTCATGATAGAATCATGAATATGGTGATCCTTCGTTGGAGTATCGATGAAAACCGAAGAAGAAAACTCCAAACGAATCGTAGATCAAATCAACATATAGAGTAAGAATTACTATGTCTCGATTTGACCTAAAAGAGGCTATTTAGAAGAAAATAGGTTTTGAAGGAATTCCTAGCCTCTAGGGTTTCTCTAACATGTATAATCATGAAGTGCACGAAGTTAGAGAACCCTAAGAACCTATTTATGGACTCTAGAATCAATTAGATTCGGATTAGAGAAAAATCAGATTTTTACACCTTGTACCGGTACAAAAACAGGGCCATTACCGGTAATGCAATGACGGAAGATTTTTCTGCGAAGGGCCATTACCGGTAATGGATTGATGGCTGTACCGGTATAGCAACTTTTTTGTACCGGTACAAAACCAATTTTATACCGGTATAACTTTGTATTTTTCTTTGAAATTTCACTTTTCGAAAACTACAAAGTTCCGATACAATTTCTAATCCGTTATACAATGATTTTATGATTCTAATGCCTATAACTAAGTATGAATCACCATAACATGAATTAAACACTTACCTAGACGTCGTGATTCAACTTGTCTCTTTTCTTCGAAGTCTGGAATTCTTCGACCATCTTCGATCCGCTCCGATCCTTCAAGACTCCGACTCAATTCACGAAACTTGCCAACACAAAATCCTTAACAACTAGATGCCACTCAATCTAGATTATCATCTCACTAGATACCACTCGATCTAGGTTATCATTCTTCTAGATGCCACTCGATCTATATTGTCATTTGTTCTTGTCATTCTTTGCTCTAGGGTTTCAATGTCATCATTCACCTTTATTCATGTCTTCTACCCTAGTGTCAGGCTCACCTCGCTACACTAGCTAGAATCACATGCAAATAAAAGAATGTCTCTCTACCCTATCATGAACTCGGTAATATGCAACAGATCGACAATATACATATATATAGATATAGACATAGGGAGTAGCCCAGCTGCTTTGGGATGGTCACCACCCACCTTCTAATGTCGTGTCGACTCGACCGACGCGTTTCACCGAATTTCCGAAAACTTCGCCGCACTCTATGGCAATTTGGGCCAAACTAGGCTCCCGGCTCGATTTCTCCGCAGTCGCTGGGCGGAAACGCTAACTGACTTCGCGGGCGTACTCGTGAGCCTAAAACCATCACACAAATAGGGTTAAACGAGATCAAACCCTAACCGTTTGTAAAATCCCACTCGGAGCCCTAGCTCGCGACTACGGCAAAAACAGCTGCAACAAACCCTAGATTCATGCCTCTAGCAACTAGCTAGAACTCTAGAGTTCACCAAAACCCCTTTCTAGAGTCAAATACCAAAACCCCAGAAACATAGCTTTAGAAAACCTAAAGCTTATCTCAAAAGAGATTCTCCACTTAACGAAGAAGATGATCAAAGGGAGAGAAATCTCACTCTCCAAGCTTTTCTTCAACTTCTCCTTCTTCTCCTTCTTCTGCTTCTATCACCCAAGAGAGAGAAAGAGAACCCTTTTCTTTTACTTAGGCTGCAAGAAATGAGGGGAAAGAGAGAGAGTTCAAACTCAAATAGCTCTCTTGGTGCTTTATTTACTAAAATACCCCTCAACTTACCCTCCAATGCACAGCCCATTCTTAGGCAATTTCGGGTGTCAGAATGGCACGAAACCTTAAATCTAGCCTCATAATAATAATCCTGACATACCCTCCAGTTTTTATAATTTTCCGACCTTGTGCATTTTCTAATAATTTATACGTTTCTCATAGAAAATTTTAAATCTTATGTTTCCGCTCCGATCTCAGCACAGGTCATTTCCAACCTATACCTTATACTCTTAAGTCCAATAAAAATAGTATCTCACACTATTTTTATTTATACTTAATTTTTATATTAAATTTCGGCATATTACATCCTACCGTAACTTCATAACTTTAGAAGTCCGGTACCTTACACTTAAGCTTACCTCAGCTCGTCGCATCAAACAAATAGGGGTAGGACTTCCTCATCACCGTCTCTGGCTCCCAAGTCGCCTCCCGCTCCTCGTGATTACTCCACTGCACCTTCACATACGGTATGTCTCGGTTGCGCAATTCTTTCGCCTCGCGAGCAAAAATCCGCAACGATCGCTCCTCGTATCTCAGATCCTCGCCAATCTCCAGTGGAGTGAAGTCAATCACGTGCGAAGGATCGAAGACATATCTCCTCAATGCGAGACGTGGAATACATCATGGATGCCGCAAGTCGTGGGGGTAGAGCAATCCTGTGAGCAAGCGACCCAACTCGCTCCAATACCTCGAAAGGGCCAATATAGCGTGGACTGAGCTTTCCACGCACTCCGAATCTGCGAATCCATCTAGATGGCGAGACTTTAAGGAAAACATGATCTCCAACCTAAAACTCTAAGTCTCGCCTCCTGGTATCGGCGTAGCTCCTCTGGCGACTCTGGGCTGTCAAAAGGTGTCATCGAACCACTCTCACCTTTTCTTGACCTCAAGCAAAATCTCGAGCCCAAGTGTCTTCCTTTCATCCGCGACGCTCCAACATAGGGGGGATCAATATCTGCGTCCATACAACGCCTCAAACGGAGCCATCTGGATGCTCGCTTGATAGCTGTTGTTGTACGCAAACTCAACCAGTCTCAAATGTCGATGCCACCCTCCTCCAAAGTCCAGGACGCATGCCCTCAGCATGTCCTCTAGAGTCTGAATGGTCCGCTCTGACTGACCATCGGTCTGTGGGTGAAATGCTGTGCTGAACTGTAACTATGTACCCAAGGCTGTCTGTAAACTCCTCCAAATGTGTGATACAAATCTTAGGTCCCTGTTTGATACAATCGACACTGACACACCATGCATCCTGACAATCTCATCCAGATATAGTTGCGCGAGTCTCTCTCTCGGCCAGGTGGTCTGAACTGGTAGAAAGTGAGCAGACTTAGTCAGTCTATCCACTATCACCCAGATAGCGTCGAAGCCACCCTGTGCTCTATGTAATCCCACGACAAAGTCAATCGTGATCTGCTCCCATTTCCATTCGGGCACTGGCAGACTCTGAAGCTTGCCAGCAGATACTTGATGCTCTGCCTTCACCTGTTCGCAAGTCAAACACTGAGCCACATATCTGCCAATGTCTCTTTTCATACCATTCCACCAAAACTGTGCTTTTAAGTCCTTATACATCTTAGTTCCACCAGGATGAACCGTATAAGGAGAACAATGAGCCTCTCTCAAGATATCTGCTCGGATCTCTGAATCCATAGGCACACATAGTCGGTCCCTGTACCGCAGTACTCCCAAACTGTCCACTACAAAGCCTTCTGCCTGTCCCGTCTCAATCTGCTCTCGAATCCTCGACAAATAAGGGTCTCCACTCTGTTTCTCTCGGATCCTATCCAATAGAGTGGGCTGCAAAACCATAGACATCAGTCTTGCAGTAGATCCAGGGTACACGACCTCAAGTCTCAACAGCTGTAGCTCCTCAAGTAACGGCCTCTGCTGCGTGATCATCAAGCTCGAGCTCTGCACTGCCTTCCAGCTCAACGCATCTGTCACCACATTCGCCTTGCCAGGATGATACTGAATACTAATATCATAGTCCTTCAGTAACTCCAACCACCGGCATTGCCTCAGATTCAACTCTCTTTGGGTGAATAGATACTTGAGACTTTTATGATCAGTAAAAATCTCACAGTGCTCACCATACAGGTAATGCCGCCACAACTTTAAAGCAAAGACCACCGCGGCAAGTTCCAAATCATGCATAGAATAATTCTTCTCGTAATCCTTTAACTCCCGTGAAGCATAAGCAATTACCCTACCATGCCGCATCAGCACACAGCCCAGCCCATTGTGTGATGCATCACTGTAGATCACAAATTCTTCCCCCATAACTAGAAGGGCAAGGATAGGAGGTGATGTCAACTTCTGTCTCAACTCATCAAAGCTCCTCTGACACTCCTCACTCCAAATAAACTTGATTCCTTTACAAGTCAATCGAGTGAGGGGTGTGGAAAGCTTCGCAAAGCCTTCCACAAACCGACGGTAATATCCTGCCAATCCTAGGAAGCTTCGCACCTCAGTCACCATCGTCGATCTGGGCCAATCCCAAATAGCATCAATCTTCTTCGGGTCCACTGCCACTCCAGCTGCAGAAATCACGTGGCCCAAGAAAGCAACCTCCCGTAACCAAAACTCGCACTTCTTCAACTTAGCATACAGCTCCTTCTCTCGCAGGAGCTATAGCACAATCCTTAAGTGCTCCTCGTGCTCGGCGTCGCTACGGGAATATATCAGGATATCATTGATAAAGACTACTACAAATCTATCCAAGAACGACTTGAACACTCTGTTCATCAAATCCATGAATGCGGCAGGGGCATTCGTCAGTCCAAAAGGCATTACTGTAAACTCATAATGCCCGTACCGAGTGCTGAGAGCCGTCTTGGGAACATCCTCGGCCCTCACCCTCAGCTGGTGGTAACCGGACTAGAGATCAATCTTCGAAAAGACAGAAGATCCTTGCAACTGATCAAACAGATCATCAATGCGCGGCAAAGGATACTTGTTCTTGATGGTCACCTTATTCAGCTCTCGGTAATCAACACATAACCTGAGCGAACCATCCTTTTTCTTCACGAATAACACCGGCGCTCCCCAAGGCTAAACATTGGGCCTCACATACCCTTTATTCATCAAATCCTGAAGCTGCGCCTTTAACTCCCTCAGCTCTGCCGGTGCCATTCGGTAGGGTACCTTTGAGATTGGTGCAGTTCTAGGAACTACATCAATCACAAACTCAATCTCCCTCCCCGGCGACATAGTCGTCAACTCCGGGGGAAACACATCCGGGAACTCGCGGACCACAGGGATATCCTCTAGTCCCGGCGCCGCCGTAGGTACTTCTGCAACCGTCGCTAGAAATGCGACGCATCCTCTACTCATCAGCTGTCGAGCTATCGCCGAAGAAATCCACGTGGCAAACAACGTGCTCCTGCAGCCTTTGAAAGTAAACTCCTCCACGGCTCGGCTCGCGAACGTCACCATCCTCCCTCCACGGTTGATAGTCGCATAGTACCGCGCCAATCCATGCCAAGTACAATGTCGAAGTCTGCGACTACCCTAAAACCAACAGGTATGTGGACATGATCCACGAGTCTAACTGCACTGGACATGACCTACAACACTCTACAACCTGTAATACATGGTCGGGGATCTGGATCTCCCGGGCCTGAGGCAGTAACCATAACTCTAGACCATGTAACAATGCAAATGCTCGACTAATGAAAGAATGAGATGCACCGGTATCAAATAAAACACGAGCTCTAATGCCAGAAATCCGAATGATACCTGCTATCACTCGATCGGCTGCTGTAGAGTCCTCTACCTGAGCAGCGGCGTAGACCACCGCCGCTCGAGCTGTCGCCGCTCACCCTGACGGGACACAGACGCCCTGTCCTCCTGGTGGTAACTCGACGGTGCCCCGTACGACTACTAAGATCCTGTCTGAGCTGACGCTGACGATGGTGTCGATGATGCTGCTCGCGGGCAAGCTGCCCTAATGTGTCCTGGCTGACCGCTTCCAAAACACCGGTCCTCTCGAAGCGCCGCTCACCTCTCTCCTCCCATAGAGCCTGCTCGATAGACGCATCCAAAGTCCTCGACCTCCGCGCCAGAACAAACCTTAAAAGGTCAGGTCTCAAACTGTCACGCCCCGGGACCGATCCTTTTGGCGGCCGGGCAGTCAACAGAGCCGGACGGACGGACAGAGTTTCCCCCGCCAGCCCAAGGCTCAACACAGGTACAATTCAAGAGAATATGAAATGCACAAGCGAAAGCATACACAAACGGCTTACGCGAGGGTAAGCAGCAGCCAAGTCAAAGAAAATACTAAACTACACAAGTAAGAAGATTTACTTCGACTATACACATATTTTCATGTTTACATTTACATGTTCTTTCTTTCCAAAACATCATTTCTTCTCTTAGATTCATTTACACTTAACCTCCAAAAGTATATATACAAGTGGTATGAAACTAGTGAAAAGTAACCTCCGAGGGTAGTCGCTAGCTATGGCGCGAGACCCTTACCACGGTCGTCAGCTGGCTCGTTGGAGCCCGACCTTGTAGAAATGATGGGGTGAGAACTACAATGAAGTTCCCAGTGGGCTCGGCCCCCAATCACACCGACTTTTCCACTAGATCTATCTCAGGCATAATTTGAAAGAATAAGCAGATAGTAACCAAACTAAAATGCATACAACTAAGATGCACGTAATAAACATGCTTATGCTCAACATAATAAATATGACGAATGCAAGATCTCAATCTCGATACCCAATCTCATGGCTAGCCCATAGGTTTCGCCGCTCAAGAACTCACCAACTAAAATCCCAATATCGGGGAGACTACTACGGCCCGACGGGACCGTCCTCTGGGACGCTCATCCCAGTGGTGACCTACTCCGGAGCGCATCGCTCGAGGGGGAGCTACCGCCCCCGAGCAAGGACTTATAGGCGAGTATGATCCAATCCTTGCTCCAAGGAAGTAATCCAAATCCGTTCCTTAACTTTAAGGAAGTCTTACACAATGACCCTTAACTATAAGGCTTTTGTCATTTGTTCACATTTTTTATTCTTATTCTTTGCATTCATGTTCTTATTCTTTGAGATCATGACCATGTCTTAACACTAACTCTAGTGTTCTTTATTCTCAAGCATTCTTATTTTTATTCTTGTTCTTATTCTTTTTAGCACACTAACTTTAGTGTTCCTTGTTCTTGTTCTTGTCATGTCATTCCACTAACTCTAGTGTTCTTGCATCTCTCTAATGCCACTCGATCTATATGTCATAACGTTTTTGTTCTTTAACCACTAGGTTCCTTATTTCACTCATGCATATATAGGGTTAACCACTAGGTTCTTTATTTCACTCATGCATATATATAGGGTTAACCACTAGGTTCTTTGTCCATGACCACTTTTATTGCACCTTAACTCTAAGCATGCAAATTTACATTCTTTTACCCTATTATGCACAAAAGTACTACAACATATATGCTCAACAATTGACATATAGACATAAAAAGAAATTCCACATTAGTGGAAGCACCCCCCACCTTGTGAGTTCACTAGTATGCTCAAGTTCCGTTCTCGCAATCCTCGACCGCCAACTTCTCGATCTGCGGCAAAATAAAGCCGAATTAGGCTTTATGCACATAACTTTTTGTAAACTTTTCGTTTCGACGAACCGTTCGCTCGAGCAAGTCGAAAACGTCCCCAATTAGATTTCTATAGGGTCAATTTACTTAGAAAGCCCTCACAAGCAATAACCCCAATTTGGTGCCCTAGCTCGTCAACATGCATCAAAACCTTAGTTTTGATCTCGACGAAACACAAAAGAGAATTCCTTATCATCAAGATAGTCCATACAAACCATCCTTAGGTTATTCTAATCCCTACTTAGGGTTTAACCACAAAGGAGAGAAAAGCTTACCTCAAAGCTTTCCTTGTCTTTGAGCTAAAGGTGAAGGAGATGGAGTTGCTTCACTCCTTCTACTTCTTTTCCACCTTCCTTTCCTTCTTCTCCTTCTTCTCTGAGAGAGAGAGAATCCTAGAGAGAGATAGGGAGAGCTCCTTGGCTGCTTGGGCAAAAAGAAATGAGCATAAGAGCTCATACCCCTTCACATATATCACATATATTGTATATATGCCAATAAGCCCCTCAACTCTAATCTAATTAATAAGCCCAAACTGGGCATTTTTCGGGCTCGGGGTCCGGTCTCCATGTCTCGGGTCCGGACTCCATGTCTCGGGTCCGGACTCCAAGAGTCTTTGCCGGAGTCCACCCGCGCGTGAGGTCCGGTCTCCACCAATGGAATCGGATCCATGACGAACTTTCCAGGATTTAGCCAAATTTTCGATCATCTTCTCCTTTCGCGCACTGAGTCCGGTCTCCATTTTGATGTCCGGCCTCCTGGGTCCGGTCTTCGCCACCAAGTCCGGATCCCGTACGCTGGTATTTCGGGACTTAGCCGAATTTTCACCCTCCAAATTTCCTGTGTGCACAGAGACCGGTCTCCCCCACAGGGTCCGGTCTCAGAGGGCTGAATTCTGCAACTTTGCAGAATTTCTCGATTTCCATCATTTTTAGCTCTCTAAGATCACCTACAATGCACTTTTTGCATTGTAGACGCCTTCGGCCTTCCCGAAGAATTTCATCATCGAACTTTGATCATTTTGACTGAAGTTCGACGGTCATTTACCGAAGTGTCGGTGTATCACACAAACCTTGCTTGAAGAGGTAGACTCGATGTGTCTCATCCCTCGCCGCAAAAGGCACACAGTTCAGGAGCCGCGTAAACTCCCGAACGTACTCCTGCACTATGCGATCACCCTGCTGTATCCTCTTCAAATCTTCCTCGATTTTTTGCTTTATGCTGTCGGGGAAATACATGCCGTACAGCATCCGACAAAACTCGTCC
Source organism: Aechmea fasciata (assembly GCA_025177825.1). NCBI lineage: Eukaryota > Viridiplantae > Streptophyta > Magnoliopsida > Poales > Bromeliaceae > Aechmea > Aechmea fasciata. Next base: position 6,967,957 of record CM045939.1, read on the forward strand.
CAGCTCGTCTGCAAGGATACCACTCCGTGGTCGCGCCTCATCCTCCTCCACCAATCACGGGCATCCCCTACTAACCAATGAACCCCTAGATGCATCTGCTCCCTCTCCGGAACGTACAGATCCTCGAATAGTCTCTCCATCGCGCTGACCCAGCCCTCAACTACCCAGGGCTCAGAGCAATAACCATCAAAAGTTGGTGGGTCGAAATGGCGAAAACGAGCCAGTCGCTCAGTCATCCGCTCCTGCTCGGCCTCGTTCAACTGGACTGGTCCTCTGGCAGGCGCAACTGACACTGCCTCCGCTGGTGGAGGTGTGGTGGCGGCTGGTGCTGTAGCTGGGGTAGTGGGAGGTGGAACAGGCTGCTCTGGTGCTCCCGGTACTGTACTCAGTGACGGGGCTAATCTCTCGCACATCTGCTGTAGTAACAACCCCTGCTGCCTCGTCACCTCGGTCAGGGTAGCCAACTGCGCGCTCAAATCCACTGGGGTACTCGTCTCCGCTCGAGTACTCGGCTCCACCACAGGGGGTGAACCCGTCTAGGGTCGGGTACCCGGCTCGGCCTGCTCGGGCATATGGGGTGGTGGTGCGCGAGCCCTAGTCGATGGTCGTCCCCTGCGTCGATACATAGCTGCACAAAAGGGAAACAATGGTCAAATAAACACAAACACTCTCGACACAATCAACGAAAGTCTCAAAGGCAGTCCCTGTTTCTCCACAAAATTATGCTGTCTGCAGCCAACATAATTTTCCTGCACCGAAACAGACACTCCTCCAGTCACTCACTCCACTCTAGGATGAGTTAGAACAATCAATCATTGACTTTCGCGTTAAATCACGACTATTGCGTCTTGTCTTCCTAAAGTTTGCCAGCTTAGGTTTCTTAGGTCCCAACGACCTAATACTAAGCTCTGATACCAACTTAATCTGTCACGCCCCGTATTACACGTTCCCCGGGCACGCCGACAAATCCGCCGTATACAAAAGAATTTCCCTTGTATACGAAGCGTAGCTGTACCTATATAACATACAATACTACGAACAGTAGCAAAGAGCTGAAATAAAACTGCATAGGTAGAACAGGAACGAGTCTATATACATACAGAAATTTCGATACAAAAGTACTCGCTCTAGCGAATTAACAAATATGTACATAGCTCCCAAAACACGAGTACTACTACTGCGATGCGGGATCCTCTAACTCTGCACTCGACGGGTAAGGTTCTAGCTCGCGACACCCTTGCCTCGATCCGTCTCAGAAGGAGCAGCAGCTGAAACCAAAGGCCCTGCAACAACAGTGGAAGAAAAGGGGCGTGAGAACTACTGTAAAAACAAGTAGTCCTCAGTGGGTGCCGCCCTCAACATCATCGGTCCACCCATTAAGTCTACAGGGTAAGCAAAAGTAGAAGGAAAGCTGGAAACACTCTACAGCTATACGTCACTATGCCATCATGCTCTAGAACCAACACCTATAGACCAATGCCATGATAGATCCAATCTGAAAGGGGACTGTAATCATACCCGTCCCTGGGACTGTGAACACACCCGTCCCGTGCCCAGTTGTGACTGTACAGCTACCCCCACTCTAACCCTCAGTGGAGAGCAAGTCCAACCTGCACACCCTACACCAATGCGAAAGCACAGCGCCCAACTCCGGAGTGGCACTTGGGGGAGCTACCCAACCGAGTATGCAGCGTATCTCTGTCGAGCTCAAACAGGCTACAATCGGCCAAAATCTCATAACTAGAATCTAAACAAGTCTAACAACCGACTCTATGTGCCCTCGGCACAATCTGAGACCGAAATAATGATCTGGCCCCACCGTCTACCCCGACGGCCCTCGACAATCTGAAACAGTCTAGACACTGCTGTAAAGATAAGCTCGGCACCCCAGCACGAGAGTAAATGCAAGCTACACTATCCTGGGTATCCATCGCACTAACCCTACGACGATACAATAACAACACGGCTTCTAGAGCTAAATCCAGTAGTGTATGCATGTATCGGTCAAATCGTGGTTTTCTCCTAAGTCAAGTCCAAGTCCAGCATATATATCTACTAATTACTAATCATGCTCCCAATTCAGATTTTATCTAGCTATAATCAATGAATCTGAGTTACAATTAAATATTCAATAACCGAACTATACATGTCGACTACATGCGCACTTAGGAACAAAACCGATGAAAACCCACCTCAAATGCTAACTCCTGGCAGCGAAGGTGGTCTTGGAACTCAAGCACCCCTGCTGGAATGTCCACAGAACCAGCAAGCACTCCTCAAAGCTCTATACATGAAATTTTCTAGAATTAGTTTTATTTCCAGCACTTAAGTTCGAATTAGCTCAATTCCAATGTCAAAACTCACCTAGAGGTCTCCCAATCTGGTGAGGACAGTGTCGAACCCAAGGGAGTATACAGGAGGATGATTCTCAGGTCCCAAATTTCCCTGCTTCCAGAGATAGTATCAGGAAAACTCAAAAATTCTCAATTCTGTCTAGAAATAACAGCAGTAGAGGAGAAATGCAGTTAAACCAAGCTAACCTTCTCCAAATGCAACAATCTTGGGCTCTGTAGTTTCCTCTCAAAGTCCCGAATCCAGCAAACCAAGCCTGGCTGAAATCCGTCGCTCCTACGTTGCGAACGAGTCAAAATACGGACGATCGACGCTGGAAATCTGCAGCAGTAGTACCCTAGCTCGAAAATGAAGTAGCTAGTAGTGATCAAAGGGATTATGGTGGAGTACTCACCTCTGGAAATACTCTAGAATCGTCACAGCGTCGAAGACGGTGAAATGCCACGCTCGCCCGGCTTCCTTGCAGCACCACGACGTCAAATGCACGCTCACTTGGCTCCGCGGCGCGACGTCGACGATCCTACTCCAACCGAGAGCTCATCCACAATGTCCCAGCTAGAGAGAGAGAGTAAGGAGGAAAAACCACTGTAAGGACCCTCACTCCACTCCCCTCCACATCAAGTAGGCTGGGGATGAGGTGGTGACACAAACGAGGTAGAGATTTACTGATTTGCCCTCTCACCTACCAAAGTGTACCGGTACACGGGCAAATGTACCGGTACAAATGGGTCAGCCCGAGAGCATCTCTACGCAGGGCTATACCGGTATACCCCTGGTGGTTATACCGGTATAGCAATCGAGCTGGTACCGGTACAATCCAATATTTGTACCGGTACACAATACAGAAAACCTGCTATTTCGCAGATTTTCAAGATACCAGCTGCTCTCGCGTTTCCATTGAGTCCGTTTGGCGTCCATTTCGTGCCAACGCAACTCGGACTTGTCCCGACACTCACCAGAGCTGTCGACAAGCCTCAGCTGCTAAACTCTAGGTCACTACAGTAGAGTAGGTAAACTACCATTTCGCTATTTGGGCTTGCCACTTCATATCAAACCCGTCCGAAAGGAAGATTGGGCTCCGGTCATTAACCAGATTGAGACGCGCATTGAAGGATGGAAGGCGAAGCTACTGTCACAGGGCAGCAGATTCATTCTAGTCAACTCGGTACTTTCGAATCTCCCGTTATTCTACTTTCCAATTTTCAAAGTGCCAAAATGGGTCTTGAATCGAATTGAAGCACTTAAAAGATCCTTGTTTTGGAAAGAGTGCCCCAAAATTTTAGGAGGTTCATGCCTCGTGGGGTGGAAAACAATTTGTATCAGCAAAAAACAAGGAGGTCTGGTGATTAAAGATATGGAAGCGATGAACACGGCACTCCTAACCAAATGGTGGTGGCGTTTTTTCAACGAGAGGCAGGTGTTATGGGGGAGATTGATTAAAGCAATTTATTACACTAGAAGAAAGCCGTTACACGAAGGAAGATCATTCAAACCATACTCCCAGTGGTGGAAAAGTGTGTTGAGTTGCCAGGACATATTCAAGTGTGGAGTCTCGTATGTGCTTGGCGATGGGAAAAACATCAGATGGTGGTCGGATATTTGGATCGACCAAATCCCTCTTTGTACCCGTGTTCCTACAATATTCAGCAACAGCGCGAATTAGGAAGCCACTGTCTCACAATGTTGGAACGAAAGGAGGTGGAGATGGTGTTACATAACCAGAGGCCTCACAATCAATACCGCCTTTCAGAACCGTCAACATATCACACTACTCAAAAGCCTGCTGTCTCAGTATAGTCCAACGGGTACTATCGATAAGCTCCAGTGGCGTTGGACCACCAATCAAATTTTTACCGTCAAATCTCTCTATGATTTCATCACCAACGCAGGTCAGATTGACCTTATGTACGAACACCTGTGGAGGCTTAAAAGCCCGCTCAAGCAAAAAATTTTCATTTGGATCCTACTGCGTAAGAGATTGCTCCTTATGGACCAGCATTGTATGTTTTGTGCGATATTTCCTGAAACCTGCGATCACCTGTTCCGCGAATGTACCTTTGTGAGATACCTTCGTATCGAAGTCAGAGGTTTAGCTGTTGCTGAATCGAACGCGGGGGATGTTCGACAGCTGTGGACACATCTCTCCAACAATCCTAATGTCGTCTTCAGAGCGAAAAGCCTAACTAATTTGGTCGCAATCTGGTGGACTGTCTGGACGGAGCGAAACAATATCATCTTCCGCGACGAGTCTCCTAGTGCCTTCCGGGCTCTCACACATGTCGAGACTCTGACCAAAGCCTGGAACGACGTCCTTTGAATCTGCTAGTTTATCTTCACATGTTTACCTGCTTTCCCTCTGTCTTCTTTTCTTACTTTTCCCGTATGACGAATTTGTTTCTTTCAGTTTTATGCTTTTCTTAGGGTTGTTGTCACGCCCCGGGGTCGGCAGGACCTTCCCCAAAGCGTGCCCAGACCCGCCATATGTCAACAACATACAAGGCGTCTAACTAAAAACAGCGAAAATAAAATGATAAAGAATTGTAACTAGAATATCAGAGCCACAACAACTAGTGCTAAACAGTAAGTAGAGAGAAAGAAAGAAACTACACCGAGTATAAAAGAAACATAGATAATACAAGGCTAAAAAGTATCTCCCACAAAATGCACAAAAGTGGTGGTCTCTATACAAGGTACAACTCTCCACCTCTCACAAAATAAAACCAGAGAAGCGGTAGACCACCTAGCACGTATCCTCGCTCAAAGGTCGCTATCCCGAAGCGATACCCTTGCCACGGTCCCGAGCCTCCCCCGATGCAGAAGGCACTGAAAGGAAACAGAAACAGAGGGCGTGAGAACTATAAATTTATAGTTCCCAGTGGGCAATTACTGACCTGCACCATTGCTCCACTAGGCCCAAGGAAAAGAGGGTAAGTAAGCGAAATAATAAAACTTGTAAATAAAGCATAAGGAAAATGCTACATTACTCATGTTCCAAATCTGTTACCATAAGTCCATGTTCTAACATATAAGCATGATATGTTTTACATTAACCAACAAGTATGCTAAAATATAATTAAAGCATTATCAAGTATACTATACACTCGAGCAAAGTCCACACAATCCAACTACTAAGCCCTATCAAGTAGTGATTGTCATTTAGTATTGTTGAATGTCCAAGTTCAATTCTCTTTCACTAGGATATACCCACAGTAATCCAACTTGTGCCACCTAAGTAACGTGGTAGCCCCAACATCCCCCGTAAGGAATGAGTCTGTCCCAACGGTCCCGTAGGTTTCTCAACACCGCACGCGCGAACGAATCGCAAAGGCCAACTCCGGAGTGCCGGCTTGTAGGGAGCGACCCTCACAAGCATGTGCGAAAGAGCACAAATGGCAACAAGTATAGTCAAGTCCCAAGTCCAAACTTCATGTCTCAACATGGCAATAGTAACTAGCAACCCTACGGTCTAGTTCAATTGTTCTCATGACACTAGATTATCTATGTCAAGTTCATTCACGAGCCTAATGCCGCTTAATGACATTAGCTCACTATTCTACACTTTTGATGCCAAGCCAATGCCGCTTAATGACAAGGGCTTTTCTCCTATGTCATGCATAGCTCTATGTTCTCAAACACATGCCAAATTCCTCTTAAACACATAGTTTCAAGTTTCCAAATAGAATGCTACAAAGCTTCAGCTCTCACATGCATACGTCTCTACTATATAGAGTAAAATTGCGTTACACATAACATATGTATCTTAAACATTCTAAAATTCACAAATAAATCAAATAGCATGAAAATGAACTAATTTCCATTTAACCATAAGCAAATAAGCACCAATGCGAATTTCTCATTGTGCTAGGTGAGGCCAAACCCACCGTCGCTCCAAGCGTCGCTCTGAATCGCTAACGAAGCTTCGATTCCTACTCCTAGTACCCTACAAAGTAGATCCTAGGAGTTACAACCTCAAGGGATAAGTCTTGAGTTCAAACTTTAAGCTTCTATAGAGAGTAAGGAGAAATTCACCTTAGAGTAAAAATCCTTCTCCAATCCTCAAATGGAGGTTAGATCTCTTCCAAGGCAACCTAAATCAAGGTTCTAAACCAATTAATTGGACTCTAAAAGCCCTAGGTTGCAAATCCCCAAAATAAACCCTAATCTACTAAAACTAGGGTTTCAACAAGTAGAAAGCTTCAAAATCCCAAACTAGAGGACATAGAGGTGATGCCTACCTTCAAGAAGCTCACAAACAAGTTCCAAGTCCACCAAACTTGAAGATCTTTCCTTCAACTTGCTCCCAAACCAAGCTCCAAGCTTCATCCATGGTGGAGAATGCACCAAGAAGCAAAAAGGAGAAAAAGAGAGAAGGATCAATCCTCCAAAAAAGCACCCAAGACACAAGAAATCAAAGGAGAAAAGGGGAGAGCTCCCTACCTCTATTTCCTGCAGTGAAGGGCTCAAAATGAGCCCTAGGGGTGAAGGGGCATATGTATAAAGCAACAACATGCCAAAACGGTACTGCGGTTTGATTTTCAAAAGCGCCGGCTTATGCGGTACAAACCAAGTTTGTCTGGTATAAACTCTAACGAAAACGACAAACAGCCTCGGGTTTGCCCAGTACTCATCTATACCGGTATAAATCTCGGCTTGTACCGGTATAGCCACCATTTTGTACCGGTACAAAGGCATAAAATTCCAACCCGAGAGCAACCTAAAATCCAGCTTTTTGGACTTTAGTGCTTGAAAATCATCCACTAACCTCGGTACTCGTGCCAAGGGTCAGAACACAGTCAACGACCCTCCAGAAAATCTGGAAAAGCTCAGATCTCACATCTAACACTCGAACCTTGCAATTTGCAAAAGTTCAGTGCGTCACATTCACCCCTCCTAAAAAGGGGTTTCGTCCGCGAAACTCGAAATTAAAGTCATAGCTCATGCCTCCATCTGAAAGAGATGGGGGTAGCGCTCTCGAAGCGCACTCTCTAGCTCCCACGTGGCCTCTCGCTCCTCGTGGTTGCTCCAAAGGACCTTCACATAAGAAAGCTCCCGGTTCCTCAACTTCTTCACCTCGCGAGCCAAAATCTTCACGGGTTGCTCCTCGAAGCTTAAATCGTCCCTCAGCTCCAATGGTGTAGCATCCAAAACATGAGCTGGATCATGTATATACTTCCGAAGGACCGATACATGGAACACGTTGTGTACACCCGATAGGTTCGGCGGTAGAGCAAGTCTATACGCTACCGGGCCCACACGCTCAAGAATCTCATACGGTCCAATGAATTGGGGGCTCAACTTACCCCGAATCCCAAATCTCCTGACTCCTCTGGTCGGCGAGACTTTCAAGAAGACATGATCACCAGTCTGGAACTCCAAGTCTCGTCGACGCCTGTCGGCGTAGCTCCTCTGTCTACTCTGGGCCGTCAACAACCGCTCCCTAGCAATGCGAACCTTGTCCTCTGCTTCCTGGAGCACATCTGGGCCTAAAGCCAAACTCTCACCAACTTCACTCCAATGAAGTGGTGATCTACATTTCCGTCCATAGAGTGCCTCAAATGGCGCCATCTTGATGCTTGCTTGATAACTGTTGATGTAAGCAAACTCTGCCATCGGTAGATGCTGCGACCATCCCCCCTGGAAGTCGATCACGCAGGCTCGATGCATATCCTCGAGTGTCTGTATAGTACGCTCTGACTGCCCGTCACTCTGAGGGTGGAAAGCAGTGCTGAAGTCCAGTTGAGTACCCAAGGCGTCCTGCATGTGAGTTACGGGGAAGCCCCAAGGATCTATCTAGATTGTATCAAACAACACCTAGAGGGGGGTGAATAGGTGTACCGGCCAAAAATCACAAATAATCGATGCGTTAAAAGTAAATGCGGAAAATAAAAACACACCGAGATTTACGTGGGAAAACTCCAAACTCGGAGTAAAAAACCCACGGGACCAACACGCGAATAACAATCCACTAAGAGAAAAGATTACAAGGTGATTACCGACTCCACGGACTTAACCTCTCTTAACCTCCTATGAATCTCCGCGCAATCCTCCGGGTTGTCCACGCCCCCACGTCCGAGTCCACGAACGCCACGTCCCGAATCCACGAAACGCCACCACTTCGAATCCACGAAGCTTCTATCACGCCGAATCCACGACGCCACTCGAATCCACGAGCCAACGATCCAAATCCACGAATCGCCTTCAAACGCGCCGAATCCACGACGCCTCACGCCGAATCCACGACGCCGTTCATGAGAAGCATCATGAGTATGGTGATCCTTCGCTTAGGAGTATCGTAGAAAACCGAAGAAGAAAACTCCAAGCGAAGCGTAGATCAAATCGACATATAGATAAGAAATTACAATATCTCGATTTGACCTAAAAGAGGCTATTTTGTAGAAAATAGGTTTTAGATGAATTTCTAGCCTCTAGGGTTTCTCAAACAAGTATTTTCATGAAGCACACCGAGTTAGAGAACCCTAAGAACCTATTTATAGACTTTAGAATCAATTAGATTCGGATTAGAGATTTTTAGATTTTTACCATCTTGTACCTACAAAATTGAGCAAGTTACCGGTTCCACAAGGACGGAAGATTATTTTTCGAAGCCTCATTACCGTAATGGGTTGATGGTGGGCATCTTGTATAGCAACCATGCTTGTCTAGGTACGGGTTGCGACAGTCCGGTACACTTTGTAAGCGTACCCGTACACTTTCAAAAGCTGTACCCGTACACTTTCAAAAGCGTGCCCGTACGGGTTTGTTTATTAGAGTAATGGGATGGGTTGTGCCGTACGAGCTCGGGTACACTTTGTAAATTTTCCAATTTTTGAAAATTACAAAGTTCCAATATAATTTCTAATCCGTTAAACAATGATTTATGATTCTAATGCCTATAACTAAGTATGAATCACCATATTTATGAATTAAAACTTACCAGACGTCGTTATTCAACTTGTCTCTTATCTTCGAAGTCTAGGATTCTTCAACCATCTTCGATCCACTCCGATCCTTCAAGACTCCGACACAATTCACGAAACTTGCCAACACAAAATCCTTAACAATCTCCCCCTTTGGCAATTTCGTGACAAAACACAAAAATTAACTAAAATTACATCATAAAAGAAAAACGAAGTTCAATGTCATCACCAAAACATCAAACTTCTCGCATGTAGTCCAAATGCAATTTGAAACACAAAAATACATCAAAACTCCTAAAACAAACTCTATGACTTAGACGCAACTAGGAGTCTTGAAGTCTTGATTTCCTGCAAAACAAATTTTTAACAAATTTTCAAAGTTAATTTTATACCTCTTCTCTCCCTTTGTTCTTTTCTCCAATTACTTTTCAAAAATATTATCTCTCCTTCTCTCTCAATCTCATCACGTCTCCCCCTTCGTATGTCTCCCCCTTCGTGTATGCATCAAATACCAAATATTCTCTCATTTTGTACTTGTTCTCCATTCTCCCCCTTTTTGTCAAAAATTGCCAAAAGAAAACACAAATAGAGAGAAAAACTAACTAAACAGAGTAAGTATTTCATAGTTTCATACCTAGATGCATAAAGAAAACATAGCCCTAGGAGTGAAAAGATAAAACATATATAATGAAGCTCAAAAAGGTAAAATCACTCCGTGTCCTCCTCATCAAAAATTTTACCTTGTTTTCTAAAAAATCCTTCAAAATTAGATTAATTTCGTAAAAATTAAAAGTTGTACTCCAAAAATCATTATGATGAAGATAAAATATTAAGTGATTTCAAAAGACATCAAAACATTAAAATTTGATATTAAAAATAATCTAATGTTTTAAAATCATCAAGATGCAAATTGATGAAAAATAATTTTTAGAAATTTAGCAAAATTGACACCAATTTGTCGCAACCCGTTCAAAATAGAGATTTTGCTAATAAACACCGTGGGTGGCTCTTTGGGCATCTTTTCATTCTGCCACCTTATAACGCCGAAAATTCTAAAATATTCACATATATATTTTTGTTCAACCTTTTCGGTTTTTCATATAAGTACCCATGTGGTAGCTTCACACACGTCTTGGGACGGCCAGGGGTGGTAGCTCTTTCCTACATGTGGTGGTAGTTTTCACACTCCTTTCGGATGTAACTCTTTCCACATCTTTTATACTTAGGAGTTTCTCCTTTTTTTTTAAACATAATTCAAACTCCCCCTAAATTAGATAATCTCACAATTGAAAATAATTTTGACGAATTTTAGTCGATTAGCAAATATCCATCAATTATATTCAACATTCACTACCAAGATGAATTAATTACTAAAAGATTAAAGTTAATTTCAAAATTTTGATAAATGTATGTAAGAAGAAATCACATATTAAGTTATCGTCAAAATAATAAAAGGTGGAGTAAAATCGATAATTAATATGAATTTAATCTAATTTGAATTGACTTTAAATACCGGTTAAGGCTCTTTCAAAAACCTTTAATTTCCCAATTTGATCATCTCCTTTCTCAAAAAAAAATTTCAATCAAATTAAAAATTTCCCTTTACCTTTCCTCAACAAGATTTTCAAAACAAAATTTTAAACAATTCAAACCCCGTCTAAACATGTAATGCAATGAAAGAAAAATATGCAATAAGCACCAATCAAAGCATTATAAAAATAAAAATAAACTAAGACGAGGAGCAAGGAAAGATATCACCTTTCCGGATCCAAACTTGTCGGATTGTTGGTTGTCTTGGCTTGTCGACGATTTTTGTGGTTCGTTTAAACGTTTGATCCACCATAGGTCCTTTCGAAGCAAGTTTCTTCGATTGATGTTGTTGTTGAGGCTTAGAAACCCAACCCGCTTGTGGCTTCGACTTAGAAATCCGGTTCGGTTGTGGGTTCGGTTGATATTGACGTTGAGGCTTAGATGTCCGATTCGCTTGTGGCTTTGATTTCCGGTTCACATATGAGTCACGGTTTGCTTGATGCACTCGACTCAATTGATTCTTCTTTTGATTCCGTGGGGGAAGCCAAGTTGTAGATGATACCAATTGTCGTTTCGAAGTTGCCGATTGAGACTTGAAATTTTTGTTCGGGCAACTCTTTTTGATGTGTCCTTCAATGCCACATCTATGACACACCTTTTTCTTCGAATTTGTTGAGACATTAGATGTTGACGTTCGATCCTTCTTAACATAGGTTCGTTCGTATCCGAGGCCCAACTTGTTCGTTTGACCTAACCCAAGCATATGATCCAATTTCTTCGATCCGGAAGAAAACTTTTGAATGTCGGACTTGAGTTGATGAACTTGCTCGGTCAATTCTTTGTTGGATTTGTATGTTTCCTCAAATTGATGCTCCAAAAATCCAACTTTATCCGTAGTAGATTTGATCATTAAATCCGATTCTTCTAGCTTCCTTTGGAGGACCGAATTATTATTCAAGATTGATTCCGTTCCTCCTCAAGAGCATTATTTGTGGTCTTCAAATTCTTGTTCTCTTCTTCAAGATCGAATAAACGACGCCTCAACTTTTTATTGAGTTTCGCCATCTTCCGCGACTCAACAAGAAGTTGATTGTATGCTTCCGCTAATTCCTCGTCGTTTGATTCCTCATCGCCGGAATCCGATTTCACGTCTTCTTCCTTTGATGTTTTCAACGCAATCCCTCTACTTTGAGAAAAAGACTTGGAAGAAGATTGGTTAGTAGGAAAAGTCATATTGTAAGTTTGCAACACACCTACTAACTCTTCGGCCATTAGATAGCAATATATCTAGATCCCGCTCTGATACCAATTGTGAGGTACGGGGAAGCCCCAAGGATCTATCTAGATTGTATCAAACAACACCTAGAGGGGGGTGAATAGGTGTACCGGCCAAAAATCACAAATAATCGATGCGTTAAAAGTAAATGCGGAAATTAAAAACACAGATTTACGTGGGAAAACTCCAAACTCGGAGTAAAACCCACGGGACCAACACGCGAATAACAATCCACTAAGAGAAAAGATTACAAGGTGATTACCGACTCCACGGACTTAACCTCTCTTAACCTCCTATGAATCTCCGCAATCCTCCGGGTTGTCCACGCCTGCACGTCCGGGTCCACGAACGCCACGTCCCGAATCCACGAAACGCCACCACTTCGAATCCACGAAGCTTCTATCACGCCGAATCCACGACGCCACTCGAATCCACGAGCCAACGATCCAAATCCACGAATCGCCTTCAAACGCGCCGAATCCACGACGCCTCACGCCGAATCCACGACGCCGTTCATGAGAAGCATCATGAGTATGGTGATCCTTCGCTTAGGAGTATCGTAGAAAACCGAAGAAGAAAACTCCAAGCGAAGTGTAGATCAAATCGACATATAGATAAGAAATTACAATATCTCGATTTGACCTAAAAGAGGCTATTTTGTAGAAAATAGGTTTTAGATGAATTTCTAGCCTCTAGGGTTTCTCAAACAAGTATTTTCATGAAGCACACCGAGTTAGAGAACCCTAAGAACCTATTTATAGACTTTAGAATCAATTAGATTCGGATTAGAGATTTTTTAGATTTTTACCATCTTGTCTGGGTACAAAATTGAGCTGGCACCGGTTCCACAAGGACGGAAGATTATTTTTCGAAGCCTCATTACCGGTAATGGGTTGATGGTCATACCGGTATAGCAACCATGCTTGTGCAGTACGGGTTGCGTGCTGATCCAGTACACTTTGTAAGCGTACCCGTACACTTTCAAAAGCTGTGCCGTACACTTTCAAAAAGCCGTACGGGTCATGGGATCATGGGATGGATGGGGATGGCGTACACTGTAAATTTTCCAATTTTTGAAAATTACAAAGTTCCGATATAATTTCTAATCCGTTAAATAATGATTTATGATTCTAATGCCTATAACTAAGTATGAATCACCATATTTATGAATTAAAAACTTACTTGGACGTCGTGATTCAACTTGTCTCTTTTCTTCGAAGTCTAGGATTCTTCAACCATCTTCGATCCACTCCGATCCTTCAAGACTCCGACACAATTCACGAAACTTGCCAACACAAAATCCTTAACACTGCAGACTCCCCCAAAAGTGTGACACAAAACGGGTGTCCATGTCCGATACGATCGATGTAGGTACTCCGTGTAATCGCACAATCTCATCAAGGTCCACCTGTGCGAGTCTCTCACCAGTCCAAGTAGTATGGATAGGTATGAAATGTGCCGATTTCGTCAACCTATCCACGATCACCCATATAGCATCATGCCCGGCCTGAGAGCGGGGCAATCCCATCACAAAGTCCATGGTGATCTTCTCCCACTTCCACACTGGAATCGGTAAGCTCTGCAACTTTTCCGCGGGAACTCTATGCTCAGCTTTCACTTGTTGGTAAGTTAGACAACGAGCTACAAACTCGCCAACATCCTTTTCATCCCGGCCACCAATAATGTAACTTCAAATCCTTATACATTTTGGTGCCTCCTGATGTATAGCATAAGGTGCACGGTGTGCTTCTAGAAGAATCTCCTCTTTAAGAGCCGATTCCGCCGGTACACAAACCCGTCCACGGAAACGCATCAAGTCACCACCGTCCACGGTAAAATCACCGGTGCAACCATCCACCATTTTCGCTCGTATCTTTTGCAACTCCACGTCAAGAGCTTGCTTCTCCTTTATTCTTTCCAATAAAGTGGGTTGCACCACCAAGGTCATCAATCTCATAGGTGTGTCAGGAGCCACCACCTCCAGCTCTAACCGCTTCATCTGCTCGATCAACGGCGGTTGAGTGGCAATCATCATCGCTAAGTTTTCCGTCGATTTCCTACTTAGCGCATCAGCCACCACGTTAGCCTTGCCCGGGTGGTAAAGTATTGTCAGATCATAATCCTTGAGGAGCTCTAACCATCTGCGCTGCCTCAAGTTCAACTCCTTCTGAGTAAACAGATACTTTAAACTCTTGTGATCCGTGTATACTTCACACCGCTCGCCATAAAGATAGTGGCGCCATAGCTTCAAAGCAAAGACTACAGCCGCCAATTCCAAATCGTGGGTAGGATAATTCCTCTCATAATCCTTTAGCTGGCGGGAATCATACGCGATCACCTTTCCATCCTGCATCAACACGCAGCCCAATCCATTTAAGGAGGCATCACTATAGATCACATACCCTGCTCCAGCAATTGGCAGGGTTAGGATTAGCGCGGTAGTCAGTCGTAGCTTCAACTCTTGAAAGCTTCTCTGACACGCATCATTCCAAATGACCTTGGTCCCTTTATGCGTGAGCCTCGTGAGGGGAGTAGATAACTTGGCAAACCCCTCAACAAACCTCCTGTAGTAGCCGGCCAAACCGATAAAACTTCGAATCTCGGTCACACTCGTCGGTCTTGGCCAATCCTTGATGGCTTCAATCTTCTTGGGATCCACGGCTATACCCGATCCAGAAATCAAATGGCCCAAAAACGCCACCTCTACGAGCCAAAACTCGCATTTCTTCAACTTGGCATAGAGTCTCTTGTCCCGAAGCACTTGAAGTACAAGTCTCAAGTGTTCCTCGTGATCCGCATCACTTCGGGAATAAACCAAAATGTCGTCGATGAATACCACGACGAATCTGTCCAAGTATGGCTTGAAGACACGGTTCATCAAATCCATAAAAGCTGCCGGGGCATTAGTAAGCCCAAACGGCATAACGGTGAACTCATAGTGTCCATACCGTATCCTGAAAGCCGTCTTTGATACATCCTCAGGCTTGATCTTCAGCTGATGGTAACCCGACTGCAAGTCGATCTTAGAGTACGTACACGCTCGATCCCTGAAGCTGATCAAATAGATCGTCTATCCTCGGCAACTGATACTTATTCTTAATCGTGACTTTATTGAGTTCACGATAGTCCATACACAAGCGAAGGGATCCGTCCTTCTTCTTCACAAAAAGGACCGGCGCTCCCCAGGGTGACACGCTCGGTCTCACATAACCTTTATCCAAAAGGTCCTGCAACTGTGCCTTCAGCTCTTTCAACTCGGCCGGTGCCATCCTATAGGGTGCCTTTGAGATTGGAGTAGTCCCATGGATGAGATCTACTACAAACTCAATCTCCCTATCAGGCGGCATTCCCGGTAGCTCACCGGAAACACATCCCGGAACTCCTCACCACAGAATATCCTCAATCCTAGGAGAGTCCTCAACATCTCGGAGTGCAATACTAGCCAAATAGGCTATGCACCCGCTGCTAATCAACTGCCTAGCTCGGGAGGAGCTAATAGTCATTGCAAACAGCGAACTCTGGCATCCCCGAAAGACAATCTCCTCGTGACCAGGCTCTCTAAAAGTCACAGTACGACTCACACAATCGATCGTAGCAAAGTACCGGGTCAACCAATCCATGCCCAAAACTATATCAAACTCTCCGAGTTTGTGCATCACAAATAGGTCGACGGGCATGATCCAATCCCCAATCTGAACCTGGCAACTAATACAACACTCTCGAACATCAATAGAATGTCCAGGTATAACCACTCGTCCCGAATGTGACAAAGGTGTCCTAGGGATGTCATACAACTCGGCAAACAGCCGATCAATAAAAGAACAGGATGCACCGGTATCGAATAAAGCACGTACTCGAATGCTGGAAATCAAAATGATACCTGGAACGACATCCTCAGCTGCTGCCACTGCCTCAGTCTGAGCGGCGTACAAACGCCCACTCGGGCCACTGTCGAGACCCTCGCTCGGCCTCTGCGAGAAGTCCTCCCGGCTGGTAGGATGCGGTAGGTGTCCCCGGGTGGAACACGGCGATCTTGGTCGATGCGTCGATGGCGCCTGGGATCCCCTCGGGCGATCCAGTGAAAGTGGCCCTCACGGCCACAAGAGAAGCATCGGCCCCGACCCTGCGGGCACTGTCGGGGGTGATGGGGGCCGCTACAAATCACACAGCGCTGTGCCTGTCGTCGATCTGGTCCTCGGCGTTGCTGTGGGGTACCTCGTCCTCGAGACTGGCTCCTGGGGTACTTCGGCGGCTTCTTTGAGTGCGTCTGGCTCGCACCCTCGCCTGCGGGCCTTTTGCCTTTGCCCCGATCAAAGCCTTCTTGCCGTTCCTTCATAACTATCGCGCCCCGCTCCACAATAAGAGCGCGATTTACCACCTCACGGTATGTGCGCAGGTTAGCGGACTGCACAAGCTTATAGATTGAAGGCCTCAGTCCACTCTCGAAAATTCTGGCCTTGTCCTCGTCGTCCCGCACGACGAAAGGTACACAGTGTAGCAGTCTGGTAAACTCCCGCTCGTACTCAGCCACTGTCCGCTTCCCGTGACGCAAGCTGCGCAAATCAGTCTCCATCTGGCGTCGAACACTATCGGGAAAATAGTGCTCAAGTAGAAGTCCCTTGAACCTCGTCCAAGTCATC
The DNA here is from genome assembly GCA_025177825.1 of Aechmea fasciata. Classification (NCBI taxonomy): domain Eukaryota; kingdom Viridiplantae; phylum Streptophyta; class Magnoliopsida; order Poales; family Bromeliaceae; genus Aechmea; species Aechmea fasciata. The sequence continues at coordinate 6,984,672 of CM045939.1, forward strand.
GCCGCTAGGTCGGTGCTCGGGTTCTCCTGAATGTCCCGCCACCACTGATAGGCCTCGCCGTCCAAATGGTGTGTGGCGAGCCATACTCTGTCCCTCTCCTCGACGAAGGTGTCTCGAAACAGCTTTTCCATATGCATGAGCCATTTCTCCACTATCCAGTGATCCACGTTCTCGCCATCAAACACACGTGGATTGCACCTCCTGAACTCGTTGAGACGGCTCATCAGTCGGTCTCGCTCTAGCCCCTCAACCATCGTCGGGAAAACCGCTCCTCCTGGAGGTATCTGAACTGGTGGTGCCGTCGCCACCCTCTCCTGCCGTGCCACCGACGGCGCAGAATGTAAAGATCCGGGCGCTGGAGTCGGCGCCCTCGGTGCTACCACCTCGGCTGGTGCTGGTGGTGCTGGAGCCTGGGCCTCCCTGGCAGCCGCCTGCTGCAGAAGAAGGTCCTCCAAGCGTGCCCAGGGGTCGGGGTCGGCAGGACCTTCCCCAAAGCGTGCCCAGACCCGCCATATGTCAACAACATACAAGGCGTCTAACTAAAAACAGCGGAAATAAAACGATAAAGAACTGTAACTAGAATATCAGAGCCACAACAACTAGTGCTAAACAGTAAGTAGAGAGAAAGAAAGAAACTACACCGAGTATAAAAAGAAACATAGATAATACAAGGCTAAAAAGTATCTCCCACAAAATGCACAAAAGTGGTGGTCTCTATACAAGGTACAACTCTCCACCTCTCACAAAATAAAACCAGAGAAGCGGTAGACCACCTAGCACGTATCCTCGCTCAAAGGTCGCTATCCCGAGCGATACCCTTGCCACGGTCCCGAGCCTCCCCCGATGCAGAAGGCACTGAAAGGAAACAGAAACAGAGGGCGTGAGAACTATAAATTTATAGTTCCCAGTGGGCAATTACTGACCTGCACCATTGCTCCACTAGGCCCAAGGAAAAGAGGGTAAGTAAGCGAAATAATAAAACTTGTAAATAAAGCATAAGGAAAATGCTACATTACTCATGTTCCAAATCTGTTACCATAAGTTCATGTTCTAACATATAAGCATGATATGTTTTACATTAACCAACAAGTATGCTAAAATATAATTAAAGCATTATCAAGTATACTATACACTCGAGCAAAATCCACACAATCCAACTACTAAGCCCTATCAAGTAGTGATTGTCATTTAGTATTGTTGAATGTCCAAGTTCAATTCTCTTTCACTAGGATATACCCACAGTAATCCAACTTGTGCCACCTAAGTAACGTGGTAGCCCTAACATCCCCCGTAAGGAATGAGTCTGTCCCAACGGTCCCGTAGGTTTCCCAACACCGCACGCGCGAACGAATCGCAAAGGCCAACTCCGGAGTGCCGGCTTGTAGGGAGCGACCCTCACAAGCATGTGCGAAAGAGCACAAATGGCAACAAGTATAGTCAAGTCCCAAGTCCAAACTTCATGTCTCAACATGGCAATAGTAACTAGCAACCCTACGGTCTAGTTCAATTGTTCTCATGACACTAGATTATCTATGTCAAGTTCATTCACGAGCCTAATGCCGCTTAATGACATTAGCTCACTATTCTACACTTTTGATGCCAAGCCAATGCCGCTTAATGACAAGGGCTTTTCTCCTATGTTATGCATAGTTCTATGTTCTCAAACACATGCCAAATTCCTCTTAAACACATAGTTTCAAGTTTCCAAATAGAATGCTACAAAGCTTCAGCTCTCACATGCATACGTCTCTACTATATAGAGTAAAATTGCGTTACACATAACATATGTATCTTAAGCATTCTAAAATTCACAAATAAATCAAATAGCATGAAAATGAACTAATTTCCATTTAACCATAAGCAAATAAGCACCAATGAGAATTTCTCATTGTGCTAGGTGAGGCCAAACCCACCGTCGCTCCAAGCGTCGTTCTGAACCGCTAACGAAGCTTCGATTCCTACTCCTAGTACCCTACAAAGTAGATCCTAGGAGTTACAACCTCAAGGGATAAGTCTTGAGTTCAAACTTTAAGCTTCTATAGAGAGAGTAAGGAGAAATTCACCTTAGTGTAAAAATCCTTCTCCAATCCTCAAATGGAGGTTAGATCTCTTCCAAGGCAACCTAAATCAAGGTTCTAAACCAATTAATTGGACTCTAAAAGCCTTAGGTTGCAAATCCCCAAAATAAACCATCATCTACTAAAACTAGGGTTTCAACAAGTAGAAAGCTTCAAAATCCCAAACTAGAGGAAATAGAGGTGATGCCGACCTTCAAGAAGCTCACAAACAAGTTCCAAGTCCACCAAACTTGAAGATCTTTCCTTCAACTTGCTGTCACGCCCCGGGACCCAGCGGAAGCCCGCCCGGCGCGTGCCCAGACCCGCCGTATGTCTACAACATACAAGGCGTCTAACAAAAAAAAACGATAATTAACCAACAAAATAAAAAGAATCTAGAAGTATCAGAGCAGTATAACGACTAGAATTCTAAACAATTAAGCATAAAAGAAGTGACTAAAAATAAAGTACCAAATCCACTAAGAACTATAAAAGAGTAATACAACAGTAACCTCCACGAGCAACAACTAAAGATCCCAAAGCGAAAACTAATATAATACATGGTGGTCTCTATCACTGGATACACAAGATCACTCTCTCACAACACAAAAAGAGAGGAAGAACCACCTAAACAAAAGTGGCAAAGAAGCTAGCTATCTAGGCGACTCCCTTGCCGCGATCCCGTGGCTCCGCCGGTGCCGAAGGCTCTAAAACACATTAGAAAAAGAGGGCGTGAGAACTATTAAAAATAGTTCCCAGTGGGCAATTACTGACTTCAGTTGCATGCTCCACTAGGCCCAAAACTAAGCAAGTAAGTGTAAGCGAAATAAATAACGAGTAAGCTACTAAAGCATGATATCTCTACTTAGCATAAATAAGCATAAGTAAACGACTATTCTAAGCATGAATAGTAAGTATAACCAACAAGTCCAATATCCATAGCAATAGTAAAGAGTTAAAGTTTACTATTCTAACCATAGCCCAATAATTCCACAAGTGATAGTAAGGTGTTAAAGTTTACTATTCTAGTAAAAGTCCCGCTTTTCTTTAAACTACATTAGTTTAAGTACAATAAGATCAGCCCGAAGGCGATATGGCCGATACCCACCCGAAGGCTGCCTAGCCCAAATGCCGAGCCTAATGGCCCCGTAGTAGTCAACATTCCCACCCTAGGAATGAGGCGTCCCACGGCAATCCACTTCGGCGCCCAATCCCGCACGGCGAATACAAGAAACGCGTTGGCCAACTCCGGAGTGCCGGCTTGTAGGGAGCTACCCTCACAAGCATGTGCGAATGAGCACAATGGCAAAAGTCACAAAACTCGTCACAAGTCCCAAATCATCATGTCTCTAACATGGAATGTACAATTGTCCACAAGGCCTATCTCTATGTCATCATGTCTCTAACATGGAATATAGTATATGTTAAGTGGCCTATGTCAAGTCTCTATGTTGCAGTTTCATAGTTTCTATGTTAAGTGCCGCTTTATGACACTTAAGGTTTCTAAGTCCCAACATGTATTTAATGTTCACAATTAACATTAGCAAAGCTAAAATCACCATAAATGGCACACTCCCCGGCGCCCCCAAGAACCACCCCCGCATGCATGCAGTTTAACCCCAATAGCTCTACTATATAGAGTGGAAATTTTATCATACATAAGGCATGCATTTTAAGTGATTCAAAATTCATAATAAATCTATTTAGCATGAATATGCATTCAAAATAATTAAATCAAACCAACTAAGCACTTAGGAGCCATTTGCTCCTATGCTCATGAAGCCAAACCCACCGAGTGCGAAAATCGCCGATCCGAATCGCTAACTAAGCTTCGATTCCTACTCCTAGCACCCTACAAGGCATGCCATAGGAATTACAAACTCAAAAGATGAGTCTTGAGTTCAAACAATAAGAAACTCTACTAAAGGGTGAAGAATACTCACCGAAAGCGAAGAAAGTGCTCTTGATCTCCAAATGGGAGTTAGAGTCCTTCTAATCCAACCTAAATCAAAGTTCTAAACTCATCAATTAGGTCCCAAAGGCCCTCAATCGAAAATCCCCAAATCCTAACCCTAGAATCCCATTCTAGGGTTTCATCTCACAAAACCCACAAAATTCGAAACTAGAGGAAAGAGATCACTCACATACCTCTAAGAAGCTCTAATCCAAGCTCAAAAGCCCTAGGCTTGAAGCTTGATCCTCCACAAAGCTCCAAAAAGCAAGCTCCAAGCTCCAACAAGAAGATAATGGCTCTAGGTGGCCAAAGGAGAAGGAGAGAGAGATCAATCTCCTAACAATCCACCAAAAAATCCAAAAGAGCACAAGGGTTTAGAGAGAGAAGGTCTCCTACCTTGATTGCTGTGATGGAGGGCTCAAATGAAGCCCTAGGGGTGTGTGGGAACCTAATAGAAGCAACAAGATGCTAAAACACCCCTGATTCGGTGCTCACATTACGCGGTTGTAGGTACAAACCCATTTTGTACCTAAGTATAAACCTCATAAACAACAACCCGAGCCTCGGGTTTGCCAAGTCTGCCCTCTTTATACCGGTATAAATCTTGGTCTGTACCGGTATAGCAATCATTTTGTACCGGTATAGACACCGTTTTGTACCGTATAAGGCACAATTTCCAACCCGAGAGCCACCTAAAATCCAACTTTTTGGACTTTAGGGCTTGGGACTCATCCCCAAACCTCGGTACACGCGCCATAGGTCGGAACACAGTCAACGACCTTCCAGAAAATCTGGAAAAGCTCCAACACAAGTCAAATACTCGAACTCCGCAATTTGCGCAAGTCCAGTATGTTACATTCACCCCTCCTAAAAAGGAGTTTCGTCCGCGAAACTCAAAAGCGAACTCATACCTCAAGATTCCATCTGAAAGAGATGGGGATAGCGCTCCTGCAGTGCGCTCTCAGGCTCCCACGTGGCCTCTCGCTCCTCGTGGTTGCTCCAAAGAACCTTCACGTACGGAATGTCCCGATTCCGCAATTTCTTCACCTCGCGAGCCAAGATCTTCACGGGTTGCTCCTCGAAGCTCAAATCCTCCCGCAGCTCTATGGGTACAGCCTCCAATACATGAGCCGGATCATGGATATACTTCCGAAGGACCGATACATGAAAGACGTTGTGCACGCCCGATAGGTTCGGCGGTAGAGCAAGTCGATACGCTACCGGACCTATACGTTCCAAGATCTCATATGGTCCAATAAACCGAGGACTTAACTTACCTCGAATTCCAAATCTCCGAATTCCCTTTGACGGCGAGACTTTCAAGAAGACATGATCTCCAATCTGAAACTCCAAGTCTCGTCGGCGTTTATCTGCATAGCTCCTCCGCCTACTGCGGGTCGTAGTCGCTCCCGAGCAATTCGAACCTTATCCTCTCGCTTCCCGGAGTACTTCGGGCCTAAAGCCAATCTTTCGCCCACTTCACTCCAATGAAGTGGCGATCCGCACTTTCGTCCATACAATGCCTCGAACGGTGCCATCTTGATACTTGCTTGATAACTATTGTTATAAGCAAACTCCGCCATAGGTAGATCGCGACCATCCTCCCCGGAAGTCAATCACGCATGCTCGAAGCATGTCCTCAAGAGTCCGTATAGTGCGCTCCGACCGTCACGTCACTCGGGGTGGAAAGCAATCGAAATCCAATCTAGTACCCAAGGCGTCCCGTAGACTCCTCCAAGTGTGACACAAAGCGTGTGTCCCTGTCAGATACGATCGATGTAGGTACTCCATGAAGTCGCACAATCTCATCAAGGTACACTTGTGCGAGCTTCTCTCCAGCCCAAGTAGTATGGATAGGTATAAAGTGTGCCGACTTCGTCAACCTATCCACGATCACCCAAATAGCATCATGCCCCGCTTGAGAGCGAGGCAATCCAGTCACGAAGTCCATGGTGATCTTCTCCCACTTCCACACGGGAATAGGCAAACTCTGAAGTTTTCCCGCTGGAACTCGATGCTCAGCTTTCACTTGTTGGCAAGTTAAACATCTAGCAACAAACTCGCCAACATCCTTCTTCATCCCAGGCCACCAATAGAGTAACCTCAAGTCCTTGTACATTTTGGTGCCTCCTGGATGAATAGCATAAGGTGCCACCGTGTGCCTCCTGAAGGATGTCCTCTCTAAGTCCCAAATCCGCCGGCACACAAATCCGTCCACCAAAGCGCATCACTCCCTGATCATCCACAAGGAAGTCACCGGTGCAACCATCAACCATTTTGTCTCGAATCCTTTGCAACTCTAAGTCAAGAGCTTGCTTCTCTTTAATTCTATCCATAAGAGTAGGTTGCACCACCATAGTCATCAGTCGCATAGGCGTATCGGGAGTCACTACCTCCAACTCCAACCGCTTCATCTCGCTCGATCAAGCTGCGGTTGAGTAACAACATGCATCGCTAAGTTTTTTCGATTTCCGACTTAGCGCATCCGCCACCACGTTAGCCTTGCCCGGGTGGTAAAGGATAGTCAAATCATAATCCTTGAGCAGCTCCAACCATCTACGCTGTCTCAAGTTCAACTCCTTCTGAGTGAAAAGATACTTCAAGCTCTTGTGATCCGTATAGACCTCGCACCGCTCGCCATACAAATAGTGGCGCCATAGCTTCAATGCAAAGACTACGGCCGCCAACTCCAAGTCGTGTGTAGGATAGTTCTTCTCATATTCCTTTAATTGGCGAGATGCATACGCGATCACCTTGTCACCCCCAAAACACAACCCAATCCGTTAAGAGATGCATCACTATAAACCACATACCACCGCTCCAAAGAATAGGTAATGTGAGGATTGGAGCGGTCGTCAATCTCAGCTTCAACTCTTGAAAGCTCTTTTCACACGCATCATTCCAAATGAATTTAGCTCCTTTGTGCGTGAGCCTCGTGAGGGAAGTAGATAACTTCGCAAAGCCCTCCACGAATCTGCGGTAGTAGCCGGCCAAACCAAGGAAACTCCTGATCTCGGTGACGCTCGTCGGTCTTGGCCAATCCTGAATGGCTTCTATCTTCCTAGGATCCACGGCTATGCCTGATCCTGAAATCACATGGCCCAGAAAAGCCACTTCTCGAAGCCAAAATTCGCACTTCTTCGGCTGTGCAAATAACTTCCTTTCCCGAAGCACTTGTAGTACCAATCTCAAGTGTTCCTCGTGCTCCACATCACTTCGGGAATAAACCAAGATGTCGTCGATGAAGACCACGACGAACTTTGTCTAGGTAAGGCTTGAAAACACGGTTCATTAGCTCCATAAAAGCTGCCGTGGCAGTAGTAAGCCCAAACCGCATAATAGTGAACTCATAATGTCGATACCGTGATCTAAAAGCCGTCTTCGCCACATCCCCAGGCGCAATCTTCAACTGATGGTATCCCGACTTCAAGTCTATCTTGGAATACACATTCGATCCTTGAAGTTGATCAAAAAGATCATCAATCCTCGGCAACAGATACTTATTCTTGATCGTGACTTTATTAAGTTCACGATAATCCACGCAAAGACGAAGTGATCCGTTCTTCTTCTTCACAAAAAGAACCGGTGCTCCCCAAGGTGACACACTCGGTCGAATGAAGCCCTTGTCCAACATATCCTGTAACTCTGCCCTCAGCTCCTTTAACTCTGCCATCCTATAGGGTGCCTTCGAGACTGGGGTAGTCCAGGGAACGAGATCTACCACAAACTCGATCTCCCTATCAGGTGGCATGCCTGGTAGCTCCGCTGGAAACACGTCCTGAAACTCCCGTACCACCGGGATATCCTCGATCCTAGGGGTATCATCCTCACCCCTCAAAGCGATACTAGCCAAATAGGCTACGCATCCCCGGTTGATCAGTTGCCTAGCTCGAGACGAACTGATCGACATCGCAAAAAGCGAACTCTGACATCCTCTAAACACCACCTGACTCTCACCCGGTTCTCTAAAAGTAACCGTTCGATTAACACAATCGATAGTGGCGTAGTATCTAGTCAACCAATCCATACCCAAAATCACGTCAAAATCCCCCAACTTGCGCACTACTCGCAAATCCGGGCATGGTCCAAACTCCTACCCGAATAGGGCAACCGGGGCAATACTCTCGCACGTCCACAATGTGGGTACAACAATACGTCCAAGGTGTAGTAAGGGAACAAACTGGATGTCATACAACTCGGCAAACAGCCGATCTATAAATGAATGTGATGCACCGGTATCAAATAATGCACGTACTCTAATGCCATCAAGTAAAATGATACCTGCCACCACATCTCATTTGCCGCGCCTCGTCTGCGCGGCGTACATGCGCCCACTCGGCGCCCGACGTGACCCTCGCTCTGCGGCTGACGGTCGCCGCCCGATGCGTACCGTGTCGACGGGGTCCCGTGGCGGCGGCCGGTAGAGCCGTGCGATGCAGGACGGTGCGGTGCAGAACCTCTCGGGCACTCGGACGAATGTGGCCCTCCCCGGCCACACCGGAAGCACTGCCGTCGGACCGCGGCGGGTGGTGAGGACCACCGCGAGATCACACACCGGGAGGTCGGCGTCGGTCGGGTCCTCCTCGGCCGAGTCGGTGCGCCTCGGCTGCCGCTGGTATCTCGGATGCTTCGGTGGCCTCCTAGAGTGCGTCTGGCTCGCACCCTCGGTCGCGGGCCTCTTGCCCTTCCCCTTGTCCAAACCCTCGCGTCTCTCCTGCACCAAGGCCGCGCCGCTCTCTACAGTGAGCGCGCGGTTCACCACCTGTCGGTAAGTCTGAAGCTCAGAGGACTGCACGAACCGGAAAATCGACGGTCGCAGTCCACTCTCGAAAATGCGGGCCTTATCCTCGTCGTCCCGCACGACGAAGGGCACGCAATGCGTAGCGAGAAAACTCTCTCTCGTACTCGGCTACGGATCTCGTCCCCGTGTCGTGCGCAAACTCGCTCCATCCGCTCTTGACGCCGTCGGGAAGTAGTGTGCCAACGGTAGCTCCTTGAACCTCGTCCAAGTAATAGAAGCTAAGTCTGTGCTGGGGTTCTCCTGGAGATCCATCCACCAGCTGTAGGCCTCGCCGTCCAAGTGGTGGGTGGCGAGCCACACTCTGTCCCGCTCCTCCACGAACGTGTCACGAACGGTTCTCCATGTGCATCAACCACTTTTCCACGATCCGGTGGTCGACCTTCTCTCCGTCAAAGGTCCTCGGCCGCACCTCCCGAACTCCTTGAGGCGAGCCATGAGTCGATCCTCTCGGCTCCCCGAGCCATAATCGGAAATGCCGCCGCCACCGGTGATGCTCGAATCGGCGGGTGTCCCGGTCCTCCTCCCGCGCTCAACCGCGTGTCGTCTCGTGTGAGCGGCCGCGGGGATCGCGCCCGCGGTAAGTCAACCTCGGCCGGTGCCGGCGGTGAAGGGGTCCGAGCCTCCCTCGCAGCCCGCCCGCCGCGAGAAGATCCTCCATGCGCTTCATGCGCGCTTCTGTCGGCCGGGCCGCGGTCGCTGGCTGCGTCACCAAAGCCGTGAGGGCCGCCAACTGGCCCCTCAACTCACGGACCTCGCCGGATCCTGAGGTAGCGGAGGCCTCGATCTCCTCAAAAGTTGCCGCATTGTCCGCTCTAACAGATTTCGAGCGAGTTATCGGCATCACCACTACAACATCATAAAAGCGCAAGTTAGTAAGCTCACGCAATCGCATCCCCGCACAAGCTATATATACCCAAATCATGCGAAAGTAAAGAAGTGTTGTCTACTACTAACTCCCGATGTTACGTTGTCGGCCGCCAACGTAACCCTCCGCGAAGTTAGGAGTTATACACTTCGGTCCAACTCTACTTACTAGAGTTATTCAAGATACCCAATCTTAATACTTTCGCTCACAAGTTAAATAGACCTCGTCACTCACGAGCCTATATCCTATAGTCCAACCGGCCTAAGGTTTGCTAGGTCCACAAGAAGACTCAACCCTAGGCTCTGATACCAATTTAATCTGTCACGCCCCGGGACCCGAAGCCCGCCGTGCCGGACCGCCGTATGTCTACAACATACAAGGCGTCTAACAAAAAAACGATAATTAACCAACAAAATAAAAAGAATCTAGAAGTATCAGAGCAGTATAACGACTAGAATTCTAAACAATTAAGCATAAAAGAAGTGACTAAAAATAAAGTACCAAATCCACTAAGAACTATAAAAGAGTAATACAACAGTAACCTCCACGAGCAACAACTAAAGATCCCAAAGCGAAAACTAATATAATACATGGTGGTCTCTATCACTGGACACACAAGATCACTCTCTCACAACACAAAAGAGAGGAAGAACCACCCAAACAAAAGTGCCAAAGAAGCTAGCTATCTAGGCGACTCCCTTGCCCCGATCCCGTGCCTCCGCCGGTGGCGAAGGCTCTAAAACACATTAGAAAAAGAGGGCGTGAGAAGTATTAAAAATATTTCCCAGTGGACAATTACGGACTTCAGTTGCATGCTCCACTAGGCCTAAAACTAAGCAAGTAAGTGTAAGCGAAATAAATAACGAGTAAGCTACTAAAGCATGATATCTCTACTTAGCATAAATAAGCATAAGTAAACGACTATTCTAAGCATGAATAGTAAGTATAACCAACAAGTCCAATATCCATAGCAATAGTAAAGAGTTAAAGTTTACTATTCTAACCATAGCCCAATAATTCCACAAGTGATAGTAAGGTGTTAAAGTTTACTATTCTAGTCAAAGTCCCCAGTTTTCTTTAAACTACATTAGTTTAAGTACAATAAGATCAGCCCGAAGGCGATATGGCCGATGCCCACCCGAAGGCTGCCTAGCCCAAATGCCGAGCCTAATGGCCCCGTAGTAGTCAACATTCCCACCCTAGGAATGAGACTGTCCCACGGCAATCCACTTCGGCGCCCAATCCCGCACAGCGAATGCAAGAAACGCGTTGGCCAACTCCAGAGTGCCGGCTTGTAGGGAGCGACCCTCACAAGCATGTGCGAATGAGCACAATGGCAAAAGTCACAAAACTCGTCACAAGTCCCAAATCATCATGTCTCTAACATGGAATGTACAATTGTCCACAAGGCCTATCTCTATGTCATCATGTCTCTAACATGGAATATAGTATATGTTAAGTGGCCTATGTCAAGTCTCTATGTTGCAGTTTCATAGTTTCTATGTTAAGTGCCGCTTTATGACACTTAAGGTTTCTAAGTCCCAACATGTATTTAATGTTCACAATTAACATTAGCAAAGCTAAAATCACCATAAATGGCACACTCCCAGGCGCCCCCAAGAACCACCCCCACATGCATGCAGTTTAACCCAAATAGCTCTACTATATAGAGTGGAAATTTTATCATACATAAGGCATGCATTTTAAGTGATTCAAAATTCATAATAAATCTATTTAGCATGAATATGCATTCAAAATAATTAAATCAAACCAACTAAGCACTTAGGAGCCATTTGCTCCTATGCTCATGAAGCCAAACCCACCGAGTGCGAAAATCGCCGATCCGAATCGCTAACTAAGCTTCGATTCCTACTCCTAGCACCCTACAAGGCATGCCATAGGAATTACAAACTCAAAAGATGAGTCTTGAGTTCAAACAATAAGAAACTCTACTAAAGGGTGAAGAATACTCACCGAAAGCGAAGAAAGTGCTCTTGATCTCCAAATGGGAGTTAGAGTCCTTCTAATCCAACCTAAATCAAAGTTCTAAACTCATCAATTAGGTCCCAAAGGCCCTCAATCGAAAATCCCCAAATCCTAACCCTAGAATCCCATTCTAGGGTTTCATCTCACAAAAACCCACAAAATTCGAAACTAGAGGAAAGAGATCACTCACATACCTCTAAGAAGCTCTAATCCAAGCTCAAAAGCCCTAGGCTTGAAGCTTGATCCTCCACAAAGCTCCAAAAAGTAAGCTCCAAGCTCCAACAAGAAGATAATGGCTCTAGGTGGCCAAAGGAGAAGGAGAGAGAGATCAATCTCCTAACAATCCACCAAAAAATTCAAAAGAGCACAAGGGTTTAGAGAGAGAAGGTCTCCTACCTTGCTTGCTGTGATGGAGGGCTCAAATGAAGCCCTAGGGGTGTGTGGGAACCTAATAGAAGCAACAAGATGCTAAAACACCCCTGCAGTTCGGTCTGCTCACATTCTGCCAGTTTGTACCGGTATAAACCCTGCGAAACAGCCAAACCCGAGCCTCGGGTTTGCCAAGTCTGCCCTCTTTATACCGGTATAAATCTTGGTATGTACCGGTATAGCAATCATTTTGTACCGGTATAGACACCGTTTTGTACCGGTATAAGGCACAGAATTTCCAACCCGAGAGCCACCTAAAATTCAACTTTTTGGACTTTAGGGCTTGGGACTCATCCCCAAACCTCGGTACACGCGCCATAGGTCGGAACACAGTCAACGACCTTCCAGAAAATCTGGAAAAGCTCCAACACAAGTCAAATACTCGAACTCCGCAATTTGCGCAAGTCCAGTATGTTACACTTGCTCCCAAACCAAGCTCCAAGCTTCGTCCATGGTGGAGAATGCACCAAGAAGCAAAAAGGAGAAAAAGAGAGAAGGATCAATCCTCCAAAAAAGCACCCAAGACACAAGAAATCAAAGGAGGAAAGGGGAGAGCTCCCTACCTCTATTTCCTGTAGTGAAGGACTCAAAATGAGCCCTAGGGGTGAAGGGGCATATGTATAAAGCAACAAAATGCCAAACAGTCCCTGCAGTTTCGAATTTTCGAAAACTGCCAGTCTGTACCGGTACAAACCCGTTTTGTACCGGTATAAACCCTGCGAGACAGCAAACCCGAGCCTCGGGTTTGCCCAGCCGCTCATCTATACCGGTATAAATCTCGGCTTGTACCGGTATAGCCACCATTTTGTACCGGTATAGCCACCATTTTGTACCGGTACAAAGGCATAAAATTTCAACCCGAGAGCAACCTAAAATCCAGCTTTTTGGACTTTAGTGCTTGGAAATCATCCACTAACCTCGGTACTCGTGCCATGGGTCGGAACACAGTCAACGACCCTCCAGAAAATCTGAAAAAGCTCAGATCTCACATCTAACACTCGAACCTTGCAATTTGCAAAAGTTCAGTGCGTCACAGTTGTCTATGATTTTTGGTTTTTTCCTTTTTCGCTTTTTCTTTGGTTTTGTGGTTCTTTGGTTTTTCCTGTTTCTCTTGGCTCGGTTAGGAGGCCCATGCTTCCATCTTGTACGCCGAATTCATTCTACTTAATGAATGAAGCAGGTAGCTAGCTACCTATTTCTCAAAAAAAAAAAAAGAGAAAACTAGGTAAATCGGAAATACTTATCCATTTTTACTGATAATTCCGCCAAGTGGTGGATAGAAATGGGTAAACAAAATGTAAGGTGAGATAGCCCACGGACGACGCGGTGGACCATGTCCATGGAGTTATATATATATATATATATATATATATATATATATATATATATATATATATATATATATATATATATATATATATATATATATATATATATATATATAAAATTGAGCTAGAATACTTTTAGAAGCACCAACTTTTGGTGCTTCTAAGTTTTTAGCCATTGGATCTACTTTTTTAATTACTAATAGCCTTTGGATCTAACACTATTTCACCTATCACCACATATCCCATCAACCACCACCTACCACCATCATCTCAACCCTACATCTCTCCATCCAATGGCTAAAAAGTCAAAAGCACCACCCTATTTGTGCTTTTGAGAGTATTCTAACTCAACTATATATATATATATATATATATATATATATATATATATATATATATATATATATATATATATATATATATATATATATATATAGTCTGATTACTATACTTTTATGAGTACGATTGTCCTCGTACTTATAAGTTATTTTTGATGATAGAGTTTCTGAATGGACAATCCACACCGTTAAACGTTATCTAGAGTATTTAAAGTATGTAGAAATCAAATTTTATAATTTTTCGACATTATTTACTTTATGATCAAAATGTCACAAAATTGATAATTTTTAACGGCCGGTATGCGATATTTGCTAGCTTAACGGTGTAAAAGAATCGAAATCAGTTGAATTTTTCATGAAAAATTCTATTCACTACATAGATAAAGATCAATAATTTCAATCTTAAATTGAAAGATCCGATTATCCATTTTTAAGACGTCGTTCGATTTTGATCGTTCATTTTATATCCGCTTGATAAACTTTCTTACGCTTTAAGGCTATGTTTGGTCGGGGGATAAACATGGAATAAAGAAGTTTATCCCCCTTATTCTACCAAACACTATAAGGAGGTGTGAGTTTATTTAATCCTCCTCTTAACGGGTTATTCTGAGGATTTTGTCACGCCCCGGGCCCAGCGGAAGCCCGCCGGTGCGTGCACAGACCCGCCGTGTACACCAAACATACACATGCACACAAGGCGTCTATGCAAATAAGGAAGAAAAAGAGAGAAATCCTAACAAGGCTATCAGAGCAAGTAATATAAAACCACTAAGTTCTAACATAAAGATCCACAAAGATACATAAACAGAGTACTAAATCCAGAATCTGATACAAACTCTAAACAGATACATAATACATCTTTTCTACAAGTACAAAAAGAAAAGATGGCAACGGGTCACTATAGAAACTCCGTATGGCTCTAGCTAGCCGCGAACCCCTCGCCTCGATCCCTAGCCACTCCCGATGCGGATGGCTCTGAAAAATAACAACAAACAGAGGGCGTGAGAACTATTAAAAATAGTTCCCAGTGGGCAATTACTGAGCTCAGCGAAATGCTCCACTAGGCTAAAAATAAGCATGCTATAAAGAAGTAAGAAGCGATAAATAAGAAACGAGTATATAACTGAAATTAAACATATTCGTGCTTCTACTACGAGTCCAACTATCATAATCATGATATTCTACCTTTAATGGCACAAACATATGTCCAAATTAATTAACTTGCATAATTAACGTAAGCTCATACTTAATTACATGCACAACGATAATAATCACATTACTACATAAAGTAAGTTATACTATCAATGGTTCTCTATCAAGCATGTATACTAGTCCATAAGAATGAAAGCTCTCTACCAAGCATACATATTATACATGTCGTGATTCTATACCAAGCATACATATTATACATGTCATGATTCTATACCAAGCATACATATTATACATGTCATGATTCTATACCAAGCATACATCGTGGTCCAAAAATATAAGTCCACTACCACTAGTGATGACAACAACACTTTGTTCCAAAGTTTCCAACTACTATAAACGCATCAAGTAGTGATCTAAGGTAACAACCATGTGTGGATATCTACTAAGTATGCATTCAATCATAACTATATACTAAGTCAAGAGAAGTCTCAAACCCAATCCATAAGGAATGTACCCAAGGTAACATCCCGGCTCGTGCCATGCCTAGGTGGCCCCGTGGTGGTCAATCGACTTTCCCCGCAGAAAAGGAGACCCAAGAACACGGCAATCCACTTTCGGCGCCCAATCCCGCACGGCGAACGTATCGCAAGGCTAACTCCGGAGTGCCGCTTGTAGGTAGCGAGCCTCACAAGCATGTGCGAATGAGCACAAGGGCAAGCAAGCGTAATCATAGCATAGGGTCCCTATTTGGGATACTCAATCATCAAGTCTACAACTTGGAATCTCACTCATCGACTCGACGGTCGGGAAGTAGCTCAACACGTCACAACTCATTTACAACTACTTGGGTGGTAAGTCTCTACCAAAACACAAGACGTGTAAAACATATACAACTCAAATGATACTATCCTACTTGGGAAGTTCATTATATAAATAAGATTTCCAAGGAGTTATAACATGCAATATCCAACAATTATCGAATAGATATCTATCAATACCATATGTAAGAGAGCTATGCATTACTCACAAGCATCATAGTATTAGAATATACATGTCCTTGCCACTATAAAGCATACAGATATCACCATGCAAAGAGTTTAAACCACTTATAGTATATGCCATTAACTCATATAAAATGCCCCAAGGGCTTTACTTTACCTTTCCTCATGTCTAAAACATGGAATAGAAATCGTCGGTCCCTAGATCGAGTGCAATATCACAAAGGCCAAAGCTAGATATAATACTAGAATAGATGCACCAAAGGAATATTACAAAGATCTTGTCATGTCTTATGTTATATTAACATTACTCTCTTGTCTACAACAAGTATAAGGCGGAAACATACCAAGGCTCCTACATGCATGTGTCTCAATCATATAGATATATCATTCACTTTAAGGTCAACACCTTTTATTTACCAAGTCACAAAGCCATGTATTTTATCTACCAAGCATTAAGGAAGAACACTAGGTTCTATTTACTTGTCTCTAACAAGCATCATAATGTAAACATGAGTGATACTTTAAAAGCAATCCAAACATTAAGCACCCTCAAAGGTTCATCTTATTAATCATACTCTAGCATGCTTCTTATGGTGGCACAAACAAATAGTCTCTATTTTAGTCAACTATGCCCAAACCACATATAAGTCTCTACTACATAGAGCACGTAATTCCCACTATACATAACATAGTCATTTTATGTTCTCATAAATTCAAGCATGTCTTAAAGAGCACAAGTCAACATATAAACATGTCTTAAAACCCAAAGGAAGGTATAGGAAGGGTTCACCCATTTCGGTGAGATCAAACCCACCGGATACGCTTCGAATTCTTTTCGTTTCGCCGAACGAAGTCGCCCCCCAAGCTCCTAGTACCCTAAGATAATTTCTAAGAGGGATACGAGCATCGAATGAGCATCCAACAAAATTCACCAAAATTCACATAGAAAAGAGGTGAAAATTACCTAGGATCAAGAAGATCTTGCCCAAAGCTCAAATCGACCCTATCGATCTTCAAATCCAACCTAAAGAAGAGTTCTACAACCATCAATTAGGTTCGAAAGGCTCCAAAACGAAAATCCCCAAATCTAAACCCTAATCTCAAAATCTAGGGTTTCTACCAAAAGAGAGCTCCAAATCTCAAACTAGAGGAAGATGATGAGTTGCTTACCTTCTAGAAGCACCAAACCAAGATCAAAATCCCCTAGGCTTGAAGATTTCTCCTCCAACAAGCTCTACTCCAAGCTTCAAGTCTTCTCCAATGGAGGGAAAAGCAACCCACAAGCAAAAGAGAGCAAAGAGATGAGTTCAAGCTCTAAAATCCCAACCAAACCCACACCAATCCAAAGAGGAATGAGGAAAGGCTCCCTACCTCTTCTCTCCTTGGTTCTCAGCACAAAAGAACCCTCAAAGGGTGTGGGGTGCTCTAATAGAAGAGCACAAACGCACAAAAGCCCCTGCAGTTTTCAAATTTCGAAAAGCGCAGTCATGCCGTACAAGCGGGTCCATACCTGACTGCGAACGACCAAACCCGAGGCTCGGGTTGGTGTCCAACGACCTTCCCATACCGGTACGAATCCTCCCCGTACCGGTATAGCAACAATTCTGCAGACGACAACAATTTCTGTACGGACACCAGTGCAAACCGAGAGCAACCTAAAATCCAACTTTTTGGACTTTAGTGCTTGGGATTCATCCACTAACCTCGGTACCCGTGCCATAGGTCGGAACACAGTCAACGACCCTCCAGAAAAATCTGGAAAAGCTCAGATCTCACCTCCGACACTCGAACCTTGCTATTTGCGAAAGTTCAGTGCGTCACATTCTCCCCCCCTAAAGAGGAGTTTCGTCCGCGAAACTGTGACTCAACAACAACACCAACCCATATAAAGGGAATGGCAGGTGCACTCTAACAGTGCACAAACTAGACAGTAAGGTCTCCAGACTGGTGAATTGCTCCAAAGCACAAACATTGTAGAATTCCGCGGCTCCAAGGTACGGCGAAGAGTAAGCATCTTCTATAGCGATTTCTCGGATTTCGCTTTTCATAGATAAGCCCCGTCACAATCGTAACTGACCAAACTAGTTCCTCAGCTGGTCCTCAAGAGTCCGAAAGCTAAGTTCCAGTTCTCACATTCTTCAACCCAGTCGATGGCGAAAATCAAGGTCTCCTTTAACTTGCCTTCCTACAAGGAACTCTATCATAAATTATCCCACGGAGGATATACTAGTACTATTCATGAAAGATTCCGGAAATTATACCCGTCCAGTAATCCATCGAATCTCCACCGAAGTGTTCACTGGTCATCAATCGATTCTTGACTATGTTCTTCCACACAAAGTCAAACCTCATCCGAGTTTGCATAAAAGTGCAATTCCACTCCACGAGACAAGGATCAAATAAATCATCCCAAAAGCTCATCAAAGATAATCCTTGGATTTCATCCTATGCCTTGACATCACAATTCTTCCCCTCGATCATGATTCCATTAGGGAGGTAATAGTCTCAGATCCACGCTATATTCACTATAGTGGACCAACACTTAAGAGTTTTCTCGACTTCCAATAGAATTCTCATGATCCAATACCCTTGGCCTTAGCCACTCAGTAGCTCGTGAATCATCACTCAAAATCCTCGTCCTCAATGCTTTCCTTAGCATTGGATTTTCCAGTTGTCCACAACTTATAGATTCCAACTCAAATGATAGAGAGTAGTTCACTCAAACCTCATTAAAAGTTCTCTATCAATCCATCTTGTACACAGATTATGAATAGGGCTAACCCGATCTTCTCGTCCGACCACCACAGTAACATCAATTCCATAACCTTTTCTCGCTGCTCCAAACAGCGTACTCAAATCCTTATGCAAAAACCGACAAGGAAAGTAGGCACTCGGTAAGTTCCTCCCGCGATTCGAATCGCTCAACCCATTAATGGGAGTCCCATATCTCGGTCTCGTCCAACAGTCGACGCAGTCAGTCTTCACTTGTTCTCGACAAGATACTCACGGTCAAAAGCCTCCGATTCCACAGATCCATCCAGAAGGGCTGGGAATAGCATTCCACATATCCCCAACGTTGGTGGCGCACAACCAGTTTAGGTAACATCACAATAATTCTTGTGGTGTCTTCACCCAACAACAACGTCCGTTTGAGGTACAACCTCAAACTCCAGCACAAAGCGGTGACACTCAGATTGCAAACCATCATTCAGAGTACATCAACTCGCAAGGTTGATTGAACAATCAACGAGCCTCAACTCGGTTCCAAAATCTCGATCGTGGTTCAATTTAGATCACGATTGTCGACGTACAGTCAACACGACCCCAACCGGTCTCACATCAAGTGAGAGCGCCTCTCGGCGAAACCGACTCTAGGTACAACTTCCCCGCCGACTGAACTCACGATTTGTGACTCAGTCGGGAAACGTCAACTACCACTCAAGCGACATCCTTCCTTCTGAGGATTCTCGCACATCCAACGGTCATCGGCCAATTAGGCCCCAAAATCTACTCCAAAACTACCTGAATTTAGGTAGGGAGGAAAATCATCGCAACCAGCGGAAAACACAACCATAAGGTGCACTAAAAGTGCTCAAGTCCCCAAGGCGAGTCAATTTAGCTCGCGCAGCAAGGGGCACCAAGTACCCACAAATATCCCACACAACTAAGCCAATCCATTCGTTGACACACAAAACTCTCTCGAGGTAGGGTGGTAAAACGACACACCCAACCATCCAAACAACCCTCAAGCATCGCGAAGAGTCAAAGCAAACAACTCGGCGAATAGCCGATCGAAGGTGCAAAAGGTGCAATCATTACAATCAGTAGGAATTCCATAAAGCACCGTAAGACATGCTACCTGCAGTAGCTCTCTCAGTCGTCACATCCAGCTCCCGTGGGTCAGCGGGTACGCCTCCACTGGCTGTCCCTCCTGTCGACGTCGGCGGCGATGTTCCGATGATCTGCCGCTCCTTGGGCATTCCCGTCGAAGGTGGCCCGCACCGGCCACACAAGTAGCACTGCCTTCTGCGCGAGCACTGCGGTGGATAGTGACGACCACCGCAGATCACGCAACTAAGAACTCGACGGCGATCTGGCCCTCTCTGTGGTGCAGATGAGCCTCGTCCTTGCGACTGGCTCTTGCTCCTAGGATATCTCGGCGGATTTCTCCCGTAGAACGAACCGCGTCCTTGACCTCGGTTCTTCTTTATCTTCTTCGATGACTTGCCGACATGTAGCTCCTTGCTCTTGGTGGTCTCCTCTGCCACTCTGGTGTCCACACCTTTTTCCGTGGATATCGCTCGGCCCAGGCCCTCCTGGGGCCTCCTGAGGTCAGTCGTCTGCTGGTTCAGCAGATTCTCCAGTCGTCCGATTCCCTCGTCCTGGCGGCGTAGAGCTTCAGCCTGAAGTAGCACGACGCTCGCCTGTCGCTCCACCACGCCGACCAAGGTGGTCAACTGCTCCTTCAACTCCCGAATCTCGCTGGATCGGGGGGATGCAGGCTTCCCGGTTTCAGTCGCCTCGGCCGCCATCGCGGATGTCGTGGATGCCTCAAGCTGCAACAAACATAACAAGCACAGGTTAAACAACCTATGCCCACGCAGCCTACTCATAAACACAATATTCCAATCATGCGAAAGTAATGAAGTGACTTTCAACCATTCCTTGATATCACGTTGTCTGGCGCCAACGTGATCGCGCAAGGACATAGATGTCGTCCACTTCGATCCAACTCCAACACTTATGGAGTTATAATTAAGACCCAATCACAATACTTTCGCTCACAACGGTCCCAAAGACCCCGTCTCTCTCGTTCCTATCCATTAGCGTCCAACCGGCCTAAGGTTTGCTAGGTCCCCTAAGACTCAACCCTAGGCTCTGATACCAAATTAATCTGTCACGCCCCGGGCCCAGCGGAAGCCCGCCGGTGCGTGCACAGACCCGCCGTGTACACCAAACATACACATGCACACAAGGCGTCTATGCAAATAAGGAAGAAAAAGAGAGAAATCCTAACAAGGCTATCAGAGCAAGTAATATAAAACCACTAAGTTCTAACATAAAGATCCACAAAGATACATAAACAGAGTACTAAATCCGAGAATCGATACAAACTCTAAACGAGATACATAATACATCTTTTCTACAAGTACAAAAAGAAAAGATGGCAACGGTCACTATAGAAACTCCGTATGGCTCTAGCCGCGAACCCCTCGCCTCGATCCCTAGCCACTCCCGATGCGGATGGCTCGAAAAATAACAACAAACGAGAGGCGTGAGAACTATGAAAAATAGTTACCAGTGGGCAATTACTGAGCTCAGCGAAATGCTCCACTAGGCTAAAAATAAGCATGCTATAAAGAAGTATGAAGCGATAAATAAGAAACGAGTATATAATCGAAATTAAACATATTCGTGCTTCTACTACGAGTCCAACTATCATAATCATGATATTCTACCTTTAATGGCACAAACATATGTCCAAATTAATTAACTTGCATAATTAACGTAAGCTCATACTTAATTACATGCACAACGATAATAATCACATTACTACATAAAGTAAGTTATACTATCAATGGTTCTCTATCAAGCATGTATACTAGTCCATAAGAATGAAAGCTCTCTACCAAGCATACATATTATACATGTCGTGATTCTATACCAAGCATACATATTATACATGTCATGATTCTATACCAAGCATACATATTATACATGTCATGATTCTATACCAAGCATACATCGTGGTCCAAAAATATAAGTCCACTACCACTAGTGATGACAACAACACTTTGTTCCAAAGTTTCCAACTACTATAAACGCATCAAGTAGTGATCTAAGGTAACAACCATGTGTGGATATCTACTAAGTATGCATTCAATCATAACTATATACTAAGTCAAGAGAAGTCTCAAACCCAATCCATAAGGAATGTACCCAAGGTAACATCCCGGCTCGTGCCATGCCTAGGTGGCCCCGTGGTGGTCAATCGCCTTTCCCGCGAAAAGGAGACCCAAGAACACGGCAATCCACTTTCGGCGCCCAATCCCGCACGGCGAACGTATCGCAAGGCTAACTCGGAGTCTTGTAGGTAGCGAGCCTCACAAGCATGTGCGAATGAGCACAAGGGCAAGCAAGCGTAATCATAGCATAGGGTCCCTATTTGGGATACTCAATCATCAAGTCTACAACTTGGAATCTCACTCATCGACTCGACGGTCGGGAAGTAGCTCAACACGTCACAACTCATTTACAACTACTTGGGTGGTAAGTCTCTACCAAAACACAAGACGTGTAAAACATATACAACTCAAATGATACTATCCTACTTGGGAAGTTCATTATATAAATAAGATTTCCAAGGAGTTATAACATGCAATATCCAACAATTATCGAATAGATATCTATCAATACCATATGTAAGAGAGCTATGCATTACTCACAAGCATCATAGTATTAGAATATACATGTCCTTGCCACTATAAAGCATACAGATATCACCATGCAAAGAGTTTAAACCACTTATAGTATATGCCATTAACTCATATAAAATGCCCCAAGGGCTTTACTTTACCTTTCCTCATGTCTAAAACATGGAATAGAAATCGTCGGTCCCTAGATCGAGTGCAATATCACAAAGGCCAAAGCTAGATATAATACTAGAATAGATGCACCAAAGGAATATTACAAAGATCTTGTCATGTCTTATGTTATATTAACATTACTCTCTTGTCTACAACAAGTATAAGGCGGAAACATACCAAGGCTCCTACATGCATGTGTCTCAATCATATAGATATATCATTCACTTTAAGGTCAACACCTTTTATTTACCAAGTCACAAAGCCATGTATTTTATCTACCAAGCATTAAGGAAGAACACTAGGTTCTATTTACTTGTCTCTAACAAGCATCATAATGTAAACATGAGTGATACTTTAAAAGCAATCCAAACATTAAGCACCCTCAAAGGTTCATCTTATTAATCATACTCTAGCATGCTTCTTATGGTGGCACAAACAAATAGTCTCTATTTTAGTCAACTATGCCCAAACCACATATAAGTCTCTACTACATAGAGCACGTAATTCCCACTATACATAACATAGTCATTTTATGTTCTCATAAATTCAAGCATGTCTTAAAGAGCACAAGTCAACATATAAACATGTCTTAAAACCCAAAGGAAGGTATAGGAAGGGTTCACCCATTTCGGTGAGATCAAACCCACCGGATACGCTTCGAATTCTTTTCGTTTCGCCGAACGAAGTCGCCCCCCAAGCTCCTAGTACCCTAAGATAATTTCTAAGAGGGATACGAGCATCGAATGAGCATCCAACAAAATTCACCAAAATTCACATAGAAAAGAGGTGAAAATTACCTAGGATCAAGAAGATCTTGCCCAAAGCTCAAATCGACCCTATCGATCTTCAAATCCAACCTAAAGAAGAGTTCTACAACCATCAATTAGGTTCGAAAGGCTCCAAAACGAAAATCCCCAAATCTAAACCCTAATCTCAAAATCTAGGGTTTCTACCAAAAGAGAGCTCCACATCTCAAACTAGAGGAAGATGATGAGTTGCTTACCATCTAGACGCACCAAACCAAGATCAAGATCCCCTAGGCGTGAAGGTTGCTCCTCCAACAAGCTCTACTCCAAGCTTCAAGTCTTCTCCAATGGAGGGAAAAGCAACCCACAAGCAAAAGAGAGCAAAGAGATGAGTTCAAGCTCTAAAATCCCAACCAAACCCACACCAATCCAAAGAGGAATGAGGAAAGGCTCCCTACCTCTTCTCTCCTTGGTTCTCAGCACAAAAGAACCCTCAAAGGGTGTGGGGTGCTCTAATAGAAGAGCACAAACGCACAAAAGCCCTGGATTTTCAAATTTGCTGCAAGTATCTCTGCATAAACAATGAAGGTCCCATACGATGGAGTGGCTTACTGCAAGTAAATAAACCGAGGCTCGGGTTGGTGTCAACGGCTCTTCCACGTACCGTCGCAGTCTCCCTGTACTGCACATCACTGCAAATAGTAAAGAACAATTTAATGTAGATACAGAGAACCCGTATTAGAAAACCGAGATTACTAAAATCCAACTTTTTGGACTTTAGTGCTTGGGATTCATCCACTAACCTCGGTACCCGTGCCATAGGTCGGAACACAGTCAACGACCCTCCAGAAAAATCTGGAAAAGCTCAGATCTCACCTCCGACACTCGAACCTTGCTATTTGCGAAAGTTCAGTGCGTCACAGATTTGTTCTTCCACCTTTTTGGTGGAATAACAAATTTTTCTCTTTATACTTCTACTAGTTTAATAATAAATATTATTAATTAATATTTTATCTATATTATTTTATTAACTAATTAGCTAAATTAAAAATAACTAATTTAATAATAAAATATTATCTAAATTAATAATTATTTATTAGTGTGTTTATGCAATAACTAATATCTTTATTGATTAATAAATTAATATTTTTACCGACATAACTAATTAATTAATTAATTAATTAATTAATTTAATAATATATTAATATATTAACCTAATTTGTTAACTTATTAAATTATTTATAGTTAGATAATTTATTAATTAAAGCACTCATGGTTAATTGATTAATGATTAATTAATCTGGTAATTAATTATTAATTAATATTTATGATTATCTAATAATATTCATGATAAATTAATTTTTTAAAATTATAAATTTGAGATTTTAAAATTTATAAAAGTTTATATTTTAAATTTTAAAATATAAAAATTCTAATTATAATATAAGGAAAAGAATAATATTATTATTTTTTTATTTATAACTACCTATTTTAATTCTTATTCCATCTTAACTAACCAAACACTATTTTTCTTATTTCCAGGAATAACTCAATTTTCATCCAAACGCAAAATTAATCTAATCCCCACTTATACCTCAATTTATACCTATCCCCGGAATATCCACTTTTTGCTTATTCTCGAACCAAACGATACCTAAAAAAATTACGAAATTTATTTTCTAAAAGTTTCAAATGCTTTAGATCATATTTGACGGAGTGGATCGTCGATTTGGAAGCTATATTATTGAAAACAACTTATAAGTACAAAGTACTCTACTCTTATGAGTATAGTAGCCTTAGCTATATATATATATATATATATATATATATAGAGAGAGAGAGAGAGAGAGAGAGAGAGAGTAAGGCTACTATGTACAGAAGCACGGAGGCTCCGTGCTTCCACGTCGTTTTCGAAGTTGTGGCTTCCGAATCGTCGATCGGCTCCGTTAAACTTGATCTAGAGTATTTGAAGTACCTAGAAAATAAATTTTGCGATTTTTCGATATTATTTGCCTAGCGAACGAAAGGGCTAAAAATCAACTGAAAATAAAAATCTTACAAACGCGATAATATAGCATTAAAAATTTCGATCAAAGATATTGATCTTGTTTTATATAGTATAAAGAATTTTCTATCAAAATTTCATATAATTTGTATATTTCTACACCGTTAAACTTTCAAACGGCTCATTATGACCATTAAAATTATTTGATTTTGTGCACCTTCGATCACTAGGCAAATGATATCGAAAAATTATAAAATTTATTTTCTAGATACTTCAAATACTCTAGATCAAGTTTAATAGAAAGATCGATTCGAAAGCCGCATCATCGAAAACGACGAAAGTATATATATATATATATATATATATATATATATATATATATATATATATATATTAAGTGGGTCAGGGTGTGGTTGGTTTGGACTAGGTAATGTGCGGTGTCTCGGTAGTTTGGGAAATTAAGAGGGACGGTGGAGATTTATTTATGGAGGAGTATCTACCCTTTTCTGTTCTTATGGGGTTAGTAAATGTGTAGGGCTAAAAAGCAGTGATTGCGTCAACGATTTACATGCCACTTTTAGATCCCATGGATCACTTTTGATCGTTTGCTTCTTTTGGCATTGTTATCATGAGAGTTCAACAACATAACCCACCAAAAAAAAAGTAAAGGAAAATGAAAAATTAACTTTAGCTCTATTGCAGGCAAAAGTGTCCGTGTATCTCAGATCGGATTTGAATAGTTAATATATTATACTCGTACTTTAAAAAAAAATAATAGATAAAAAAAAATATATATCCTACTTATTTAATTTCGGATGGGGTTTGATTGTGAATATTTAAGTTAAAAATATATCCATCGGGCCTATTTGAGTGGAGTTAAGTAATGATTATCCGTATACTATCCGTTGAAGATCGGGTATGAATTGGATACAGATCGATAGGGTTTAGATCGAATGCGGATATTTATGTGCATATATTTTTTATAGATTTTATTAAAAAGCTTATGAACAAACCATAAACCTCTTATTATAAAAAAAAAACTCACGTTCTAATTAGTTGCGCTTAGTCTAATAAAATTCGTTTAAAAGAAAGATTCAAGCAATAAACAATTAGAATTATAAAAAAATGGGAGTAAAATAAAAAAAATAAAAAAAGGAGTAAAGAGCACGATTAGAGTTTTCCCTGGGATGAAAATATATAAAGACCCTTCATCTATAAGTCTTATTGAAATTGATCTCTCCATTTTAAATTTCTTTTATTAATTGCTATCAGGTATTTCACCGGGTGGCTTCGGGTCCTGGGAGCGGTTACGAGTTCGGATTTGGAAACTCTTCTAGACCCTACTCATTAAAAGGTCGAGGTTCGGGTCGGGTCCAAATCGGGTATGGATATAAAGTATTCGAACCCATATCCAAAACTTTAATGGATAATATTTTTTACCCGTATACAATTTATTTTTCGAGTCCAGTTTAGGTCTTGATAGGGTCCGGACGGAAACGGATCGGCTATGGAATATCACATATTTTGGACGACTTTAATTATAGGTTTACCATTTCAAATTTTATAAACTTAACAAAAATAAAATAAAAATATATAAAATTTTATGAGAACTATGAACATTTTTACTTAACTTCTCGACCTTTCAAAAATTTTATTTTACTATTCAACATTTTATTTTATTTGTTTGATTCGATCAACTACACTTTAACCTCAAAATTTAAGCTAATTGCTTATTTTACTTAAATTTATAATTACGAAAATTACATAAAGTATAATAATTAAATATATAAAGATAAATGACGTATTGTAACGACCAACATGATAATAACTCGTTAGGCCAACCACAAAATGCTTGGCGATTATTATTACTAGTGTCTAAGTCTCTTATAAACCCAATGACAACACCATTCCCGTCCGATGTGGGGACTATTGGGGTGTCGTCACAAACTCCCCAGATTAAGGCCACGACGTCCTCGTCGATCACACACACACCCAAGAACACGGACGATGTGAGACTCGTCTCGCTAGCCGTCATCGGACCACTGGCTCGAGACTCACATGTTTCATTAAGCTCGATAAAATGTAATGACCCGTAACCAAATAACTCGTTGGGCGGCACAATAAAAATGTTTAATGTTTATTATTATTACTAATGTTGAGTATTATTATATGTGTCCCCAAATGTAGTTATTTATTGGGGTGTTACACGTATTCAAATTTTTAAATTTAAAGTGTCGTTGACTGAATCAAAACAAACAAGTTAAATGTTTGGATAGCAAAAAATTAAAACTTTGAAAGGTCGGATGACTCAAAATGGTTCATAATTTAGATAAGTTTTGTAAGTTTTTATCAAAAAAACAAATTGTCTTTTTTAAATTGGAACAATTTTCAAAATTATCACTCTAAAGTTTTTAAATTTTATAGACAATCCTTCAAAATCTAAAATTTTAACTTACTATAAATATACAGAGAGTAAAAATAAAAGTTTTTTTGAATCTAATCTATCAAATTTCTATTAATTTTTACTAGTACAAGAGCATTAGCAGTATTTTGAAAAGGGACAATAATGAAATTATAGCCACTCAAAAAGTTACTCAGAAAATTATCTCTTTCTCATTAATCATTATAACAACAATCACATGCCAGGAGTAGTTCCTGAATGCCTATGGTTCGGCATAAAACAAACTAAAAAAATTATTTTCGTTGAGAAAAATATTTTTTGCTTATTTGCTTCGACCTAAAATTTATTTTTCATAAAAGCATTTTTACCGATTTGAAAAAAAATTAAAACTTTCGGTTTTGGCTAGTTTTCGGTAAAAAAAATGAAAACTCAAGCTATGTAAAATTTTTTTCATTCATTTTTTTTTACCAATTCAATTAATGTGAATTTTTTTTTTTTGCATTTTTACCAAACAAATATTGACGGAAAACTTTTTTTCCCTACATACATACATACCAAATACTACAAAAAGTAAAACCATTTTCTACCAAAATTTTTATTTCATGAAAAATTATTTTTACGGTTTTACGTTAAACCAAACCGATCACCCTTAATGAAAAATTGGAAGTTTATTTTTTAATAATTTCTTAATTCATACTTTAAATTTCGGTAGTGATCTCCACTTGCGGTGAAGTTCCATTAACAACATTAAGCATATATATCAGAATCTTGTGATCATGCAGTTCAAATGACGCGGCTCTAAATAGGAGAATAAGATTAAGCAATTTTAATGAACCGTGAACCGTGCAACAGAAGCAGCAGGATTATAAAATGTAACAACAAGGATTGGTTCACAGATTTTTCTTTTTTCAATTTTTCGACATTAAAACAGAAGGCGATTCCTTAATAACTTCTTTCAGAGTAATTAAGGACCCCAAAGAAAAAAAAAAAAAAAAAACAGAGGCGGTTGATGAATGATGGATAAATTAATCAAGCTCCACTGAATAACCTTATCGATCTTTATTTTTTGACAATGCAAACAAGCTAGGCAAAGGGCCCAGACATTTTGATTCTCAAGATTCCTACCTACTGGTGAAAATAGTATATATGTCATGTGCGTTCAATATATAGTTAGGGATAATACGAAACAAAACAAAAGTAGGGATGGAACAAAACAAGGTGCACCGACCATGGAAATCACCGAATCAAATGAGGGTACGTATCTCTGACTATATATATAGTAGGCAATGCTACCTGTTAAGTGTGACTTAATTAAAATCCCTACTATATTGGATTTTATTGGGTTATTGGATGTTTTGTGATTTAAAACTTGTTAAGATTTTATTTTTCGGTTTTATCTTTATCCTTATCTTTATCTTTATCTTAATCCTAATCTTTATCCGAGTAACCTTAGACTTATCTTGTTCTACTTGCGATAGAACAAGATTCTCACTTGATTATAAATATGGGCGAGATTGCACGAGTTTAAGTAGAATAATAATAATCCGAGCATACCAAAAAGCCTCTCGTCTTTTTCTACTTTCTTCCTACTAATTTTCTCCGAGTTTCCGATTTTCTCCGTGTGTTTTTTTCGGCACGGTGGAACGTGGTCGTTGTATCGCTAGGAGTAATTGCCGGGAAGCCTCGCACGTGGAGGGGCAATTTCGCTTCTAGGACAGTGCTCTGCATGTCTCGATCACAGGCCTTACCTAAACCTTTTCTTTATAATATTTTTGTTTAATTTTGTTTCGGGATTTTTCTAAACTTGAATTTAATTTCCGATTTAGTTTTTAAAAAATATTATAATAAAAGATCTGAAAGATTTTCCAACAATTTAGAAGCGATATTATTAATTTTATCTTTCTATTTCTTTTATTATAGTTATTAAAATATGTTATATGCAATATTTTCTCTTAAAGTATTGGACAAGTGGATGGATATAATTTGGGCGTTTCAATTGATGCGAGTTTAATATCCTCTTTTTATTTGACCCCTAAGCAAGATTAGGGAAATACAAATTGATGTTTTAAGTTTTGATGTACATAATACTATGATAGCCATGAGGTGCTTTCACATTTGATATGTTTGTCGATCGGTGGCTTTGAATGTGGGTGGATGTTGGTGTGCGCATGATTCGTGCGTCTGCACACATGCATGTTCACAAAAACACATGCATACGTATTTTTGGAAAAAAAACAGTTATATATCCAAGAAAAACAAATCGCAAAAATTACATAGATTTTACATACCTCTAATTGATGCGGAATTAATATTGCGATTACCAGGATCCGATCTCGTCTTGTTTTACGAACTCGTTAATGCGCCAACGACACCAATTTGTTGCACGTTGTTCTTACTCGTCGCAATCCGGCTACTAGAGTCGATCGGCACACACCGCCCAAATGCCTAGGGTTTTAGATGATGCCCTAGAGCGAACCCAAGAGAGAGAATATTTGTGGAGAGATGATTCTAACTTTTCGTTCCTTTTGTTCGTCTATTGTATATGGTCAATACCTCATGTATTTATAGACCATAATGGGAGACATTAATCCTAATCGTATTCTAACTAAATCTCACATAGATAGAGATTTAAACAAATTAGGATTTATCTTAGATTTATTCTTATCCCATGTGGACTAGGAATCTAACAAATAATTATTTCTCATCCCATATGGATTAGAAATATTTTAGATAAGTCCCAATGTGGACGAATCCTAACATCTCCCACTCGTACACACTTGGTACTTATTCATACATTCTCATCTCAAATATACTCTCATCTCGTTCTGCTCTTCATACGGGAAATGGTTGGTGCGATCATTAACGAGAAGAATCATAAGTGAGGAATGTTATATTAAGCCACCATCAGAACTAACATAACACTACAACTCCAAATCTCGTCTATACCCCAAATCATTGAACTACACCAGATCATAGCATCTCCGATCCCATAGAGCAAACTAGATCTCCCTCATTAATGCATTTGTTCTCATGATTATATTGACAACAAATATCAACATAATCGCCCGGGCTATGAGACACAAATCATAGGTGTATTATCAAATGATTTTTCCTTAGATGCCTCATGCCAATTCATTTCAACTTGATCGCTTTCCTAGACATGTTCCGCTAGACCGAATCAATCATGGCCCTTGGATATCATGCTAAAGTAGCATCATCAAGTATCCATTTCATAACATGGTTCTAAGTTCTAAAGGGTACGCGAATCTCACACAGTGACGAAACGGGAATCAATTTCGTCACTCTCTAAAACATAGTGATCGATCTTGCACATACGGTATGAACGTATGCTATGGTGGAACTACCTCTTAGGACAGGTCACTCTCAAAACACCATACGAATGTCAAGACAGTCACCCACATGGTGTCTTCTTTACATTCGGCTTCATACAGGCCAAGTAGAGTCGTGGACCATCTCCACTGTCGACTTCACACAGTCTCATCTTAGCTCATTTAAGGCGACATTCAAAATTTAAACACTTGCCAGCTCTCATAGCGCAAAGTGGATCACCTGCATTACTAACTGTATTTATGTGATCTTATTTGTCTCATCCTGCTCGCTCTCCTAGCGACAGGGCGATCACACGTGTGAGTGGGCTGATCAAAGGCCTCGTGACATTCATTCTTATAAGGATATTGTGCACTAATTTAAAATTCAAAAAAAATGTATATGTATTAAAATTAATCATGCCAACAACGAAAACATATGTCCGGCCGAGTACATATCATTGCATACATTAAACTGCCGACTGCACTCGCATATGGGACTTTTTCCATCTGCTTTCTCTCTTCTTCTGTTTTAGGGCATTATTCAAGGCTAAGATAATGATCCTTTTCCATTGGAGTATCAATAGACTTCGAATTATGCATTCAGAATCGCTCCAAAATTCTTTTAATGTAAGTCTCTTGAGACAAACTTAAGAATTTTCGAGATCGATCCCTATGGATCTTGACTCCCAATACATAATCCGCTTGTCCCATACCCTTCATCTCAATAGTAGAGGACAACCACTTCTGTGTGGTGATTATTAACTCCATATTGTTTCCGGCAAAAAAGATATCGTCTACATATAGAGAAAGGATAAGAAAACCTTTTTCTTCCCATACACGCAATGGTCTTCTTCGATCATCACAAAGCTTATTGCTCTATGAAAACGTTGATACCATTGCCTAGACAATTGTTTCAAGCCGTAAATAGAACGTTTTAAGCGGCACACTTTGCGCTCTTGTCCTTCGGCTATAAAACCAGGAGGTTGGTTCATATAAATCTCCTCGTCTAGTTCTCCATTGAGAAATGCAGTCTTCACATCCATTTGGAACAATTCCAAATCCAAATGTGCGACGATAGCCAGAATCAGGCGAATTGAGACAAACCTCACCACCGGGGAGAATGTCTCTTCATAGTCTACTCCCTTCTTTTGGGTGTATCCTTTCGCCACTAGTCGGGCTTTACATTTGTCAATTGATCCATCCGCTTTCCGTTTTATTTTAAAAATCTATTTATTTCCAATAGTTTTACGTCCGGACGGAAGATCAACTAACTCCCACACATTGTTCTTAGCCATAGAACTCATCTCATCCTCCATGTGACTAGCCCTTTATCACAAGGGTGAATTCACGGCTTGACATAAGAAAGCGGCTCGTCAACATGCGTAGAAGCACAAATGAATGATTCCCCTTCAATCTCAAATCGACGACGGGGAACTCCTCCACGTTTACTTCTTCGTATTGAATGGACTTTGTGAGCCATGGTCAATCGGCACACTCCCACTGACCATAGGATCACTCCCACTGTTTTGGGCTATTTCATCATGTGGCCTCAATGCCTCGTTCTCGCCTAACAATGGGCCATTTCCATTAGGTTCTTGCAACTCGTATAGTGCAAGATCCTTTTTAATCTCACCAATGTCTGGAAAATCATTCTCAAGAAAATCCACATCGCGTGACTCTATCTCGGTCATTCCTCCATCAGGATGCTTGTCATACATCACATAGCCTTTCGAGCAATCGGAATATCTTATAAAAATGTGTTTATTTGCTCTAGGGCCTAATTTTTCATATTTATGAGAAGTATTATGCACATATCCTGCCGATCCCCATGGTTGTAAGCCTTCCAAATTTGGCTTTATACCATGCCATAGCTCATAGGGAGTTGAAGGAACTGACTTAGAGGGCACTCGGTTAAGTATATAGGCAGCAGTCAACAACGCATCACCCCAAAAACTAATTGGGAGGTTGGCTTGCGCCATCATAGACCTAACCATTTCTAGTAGTGTCCTATTTCTCCGCTCTGCAACACCATTTTGTTGCGGAGTACCGGGAATAGTTAACTGTCTGCATATTCCACTTTCCTCACATAGTTCCTTGAACTGGTCTGATAAATACTCTCGTCCTCTATCAGTACGTAGAACTTTTAGAGTTCTCTCTGTTTGATTCTCAACCTCCACAAAAAAACGTTTAAAATAATTCAAAGCTTCTGAAAGGTGAGACAACAGATATACCGAACTATAACGGGAGTAGTCATCATTGAAAGTGAGGAAATAGTACGCACCATGACGTGCTCTCACATTCATAGGTCCGCATATGTCTGAATGAACTAGCTCTAATCGATGAGTTGCTCTACTTGCCTTACCAAAAGGCTTTCTGCAGGCCTTTCCTGCTAAGCATGGTTCACAAAGAGGTAGGCTAGGCTTAGCGAGTGACCCCAACAGACCTTCTCTAGCTAGTCGAGCCATTCTTTCTTGTCCAATGTGACCCAATCTCGCATGCCATTTGATAGAATCAGACACAATATCAGAAGAAACTAATAAAGCAGAATTATTATTATTAATAATAAAATTCAAGTCCAAATCTAAGACAAAGAATTCATTCTTTAAACAACCATTACCATAAAAGTCCTTGCCCAAATAAATAGCTAACTGAGTATCCGTAAATTGAAAAGAAAAAACTTAATCTAAGTAACGCTAAAACTGACAATAGATTACATCGGATGTTCGGTGCATACAACACATCATGTAATATCAAATAACGACCATTGCGCAGTTTAAGTTGGTACGCGCCAATTCCAAGGACTTCTTCCTTAGTGCCGTTTCCCATCATGACATAATGGCTGCCAGCAGACACCCGACGATAATCCACATATCCTGCTCGATCCCTTGTTACATGCTTTGTTGCTCCTGTGTCTACTATCCAATCAGAGAGAGCGTGAGCAACAAAAACATGCGTACATACATAAATAAGAGAGTCAAGATTGGAATTTACCTTCTTCGGCTCAGTGCAATCACGAGCGAAGTGCCCCATTTTTCCACAGTTATAGCATT
This sequence comes from Aechmea fasciata, assembly GCA_025177825.1. Classification (NCBI taxonomy): domain Eukaryota; kingdom Viridiplantae; phylum Streptophyta; class Magnoliopsida; order Poales; family Bromeliaceae; genus Aechmea; species Aechmea fasciata. The sequence goes on from CM045939.1 coordinate 7,018,701, forward strand.
TCACTTTATTTAAGTTTTTCCTTCCGCGCCTGCCTTTGCAGCGCTTCTCAATTCCACCCTCATTTGGTGCGCGATTCCCAGTTTTTGCATATTTATTTTCTCCATTTCGGCGCATGTGCTTAGGCCACTGGCCTTTGCGTTGTCTACCGTGAGCAACGAATGCATTGGCACGGTTCGCCTCTCTGCGCTCCGCTTCCAACTCAAGATGTCGAGCTATATCGTTGAAGGTCTTAATGTAACAACCCACTTCCCCGTAAAGCGTGTCGAGTTCCGTCAAAATGAGCGGGACCCTGAGTGGATGCGAGTAGGTGTGGGTTCTATGTGCTTTGGAGCATGCGCACAGCGAAGTGGGGTCGTGGAAAAGCTAAACTGCAAGTCTGGTGGAATTCCCAGGACTTGGAGCGGCCGAGACCAGGACATCCGGGGGATGTCCAGGATGCCTAAGTGCCCCGGCGATGAGGAAATTGGCTAAGTCTGGAAAACCGACGTGCGAGGCCAGGACAACCGGCCAAGGCCAGGACAATCAGAGGACATCCGGCCAAGGCCAGGACATTGGGTGCGTAACATGCAAAAAAATGGCTAAGTCCCGAAAGGAGGGCTTGCGAGGCAGGACAACCGGCCGAGACGGGACATTGGGCCAGCGCCGATTACGCGGGATGTAATATTTAGAGTTGGGAGGGTCTAAATGCAATTGTGGCAACATAATATATGCTTAGGCCCTTCTCTATTCACAGCACCCTCATTTCCTCTCCACTCTCACTCTCTTTTCTCCCTTTCTCTCTCTAGAAAAGCTCTAGGAGATCAAGGAGAACTTGGAGAAGAAGAAGGAGAAGGTTTTGGAGCTTTTGGTGGGCATTGGAGCTCTCCTACAACAAAGCTTTGGTTGAACTTGGTACAAGAGGTAGACTTTTGCAAGTTAACCTTAGGGTTTGAGTTTTCTCCTAAGTTTTTGAGGTTTCTAGCTTTTTGCTAGTGTTAGAAGCTTGCTAGAGCAAGAACACCATGAAACCTCCATGAGAGCTCATGTGCTCTCATGGTAGCTTAGTAGGGTTTGTAGTAGATGCCTTATAGATGGTTCTAAAGGCTTTAGAATGGTTCTAGAGAGCTTCTCATGGGTTCATAAGCTTTCTTTTGTTTACGGATGAGATCAATCCCATGGGAATGCCTAAATGGCATTATTAGGGTTTGGAAATTGGGGCTTTTGCCCTAGGGTGTTTCCAAGATAAATTGACCTTGTGGAAACCTAATTGGGAGTATCCCGACGCGTGGGACAACTCCGTTTGTTTAACGAAAAGCCAAATTATGAGTTGCTATGTAAACTAGCACAGATTTAGGCTCATTTAACGCAGGGGGTAAACTAGAGATCGGTTGGGCACGAAACTCGACTCGCAACCCATCCATAATATTTAGAGGTGGGTGGTGCATTCCAAAGACATCGAACTTCTCTCTATGTCTAAGTGTCACATTTTGAGCATATTTATTTATTGAGCATGTTGCATTGTAGGATTTAATATGCATTTCTTATTGCCTTTGTGAGTTCAAATGCATGAGGTAGATTTGTATGAGATTGTATAGTAAAAGATCAAGAACCCTATGTATGCATGTTAAAGAACAAGAACTTAGTGTAATTGCCAAGTGAATGTGACGTTGGACATGAACTTAGAGATTGTGACAAGTGTGGGTCTAGAATACTTAGACAACTTGTAGGACATCGAGAACAAGAACAAGTAGTGTACATAACACTAGTAGAGTTTTGAAATTGACATTATGACAACAACCTTAGAGTTAAGGGTCATATGAACATAGTCCCCTTGAAGTCAAGGAATGAATTGAAATTGAAATCCTTAGAGTTAAGGATTGATCGTACTCACCATATAGTCCTTGCTCGAGGGCGGTAGCTCCCCCTCGGGCGATGTGCTCCGGAGTTGTCAAGTGTTTCCCCAGATGACGGTCCCGTCGGGTTGTAGTGTTTCCTCGACAATAGGGATTTGAGTTGGTTGAGTCTTGTTGAGGCGAAACCTACGGGTTAGCCAAGAGATTGGGTATTGAACTATGATCCTTCAATCATTATGAGTTATTATTCGATCATCTTATTGTTTACTTTCAAGCGTACTAGCTGCATTTGTTAGTTGGTTATTATCTTACCTTTCTTTCTATTACGCTTGAATTAGACCTAGTGGGAAAGTCGGCGTGGTTGGTTGCCGAACCCACTGGGAACTTCGTTGTAGTTCTCACCCCACTATCTCCACAGGGCCGGGACCGAGCGAGCCGGCCGAGGATCGCGGTAAGGGCATCGCGCCCTAGATAGAGACCGCCAAGTTATTACTTTTTGGTAGTTGCATTCCCTTCATATCATCTTTTGTATTTGATGATCATAGTTGCTTAACTGTTAATGTAATCAAGTTATATTTTGAGGTAAAGTGATGTAAGAAAGAAATGATGCAATTGAATGTAAGGACTTTAAAGAACTCAAAGTTGTAAAGATATTTACATGTATGTGATTGAAATTAATCATGTTACTTGTATGTTTACATTAGTACTTTCACTCTGGCTATGTTGCTTACCCTCGTGTAAGGTTTTTATGTATGCTTCCGCATGTGTGAAATTTATACTCTAGTTTGTACTTGTTGAGCCTTGGGCGGACGGGGAAGCCCTGTCGTTCGGCGTACGTGTGACGCGCTCTCGGTCTCGAGGCGTGACAGATAAAATGGTATCAGAGCGGGTGTAAAGCCAAAAAGTGAAAGCTTAGGATGGACCTAGGGGCCATAGGATTGGAAAGAACATAAGGACCTAAGGAAACGTGAGTGACGTGAACAAGTATAACGAAAGCATGTGATTGGGTTCATGTCTTATGTCTCTAAGATGATTAGAGACTAACTTTAAGTTGCTATTTGTTTTCTATTCCTTGTGTTGTGATCGGCGGCCGACGACATGATACTATGGAATGTTAATGAATGCGCTTATTTGCTTTCGCCGGATTGGGTATATCCGAGTACGTGTTTAAGTATTAACGTGAGTTGCTTCATTTCAGGAAGCAATGGCACCTCGTGGTCGACCCCGAACAAGGTCGATGCCTGAGGAACCGAGTGCGGCTCCTGTGCAACCCGCAGCCGGCAGCGGCGGGGGGCTTGAGGAGCAAATGGCCGCGCTTATTGGCGCAGTGCGGCAACAAGCTGATTCCGTGAGGGCTCAAGGCGAGCAGATCCGACGGCTCTAGGAGACGGCGGAGCGACGGCGACAAGCGGCAACGCGAGCGGGGGCCGAGCACCCTACACCTCACGCTGGGATGCCGACCGTAGCCGAGGGTGGGGCGGCGGCGGATCCGATTGCGGCCGTGCCGATTACGGCGGTCGGGCGGATCGGGGACTTGGACCCCGTGTGCGGCGAGTGACGAGGAGCGAGAGCGCGGGTTGGCGGCGCTCATCAAGTTTATGAAGTTTAAACCACCTATCTTCGAGGGTGGAGTGGTGGAGCCGGAGGTGGTGGAGTCGTGGGTCGACTCCTTAGAAACAATCTTCGAGGATTTCAACACCCCGGAGAAGGACAAGGTGAATTTCGCCTCGCACTGCCTCGACAAGGCGGCGAAGGCATGGTGGAAACGGATCAAGCGGGATAGGTCACCCGACCTACCACCTATGATGTGGGAGAAGTTCAAGAGAGCGGTGTACACGAACTATTTCCCCAACTCGGTGAAGCGGAAGATGCAGGAGAGATTTCGCAAGCTGAGGCAGGGAGACCGCTCTGTAGCGGATTATGAGCAGGAGTTCTCCCACATCATTGCCTGCCTCCCGGACGTTGTACGGGATGATCGAACCAAGGCCGATTGGTTCTTGCGGGGACTCGTGAGAATCTACGAGGCGGTACAACTTTTCCACCTCGAGACCTTTGTGGAGGTCTTTGATCGCGCGTTAAGTGCGGAGCACGGCAGCGCTTACGCGCGAGAGGAGCGCGAGGCCATGGCGGAGTCCAAGGAGAAAGGCAAGAAACGGGCGGCGGGTGGTGCCGGGGGCCGGCCTAATGCAAAGAAACCCCCTCGGTATCCCGACAGCAGGCGAAGGGCGGGAAGCCCTCCCGTTGCGTCATTTGTGGCGGGGATCATCGACCGAACTTATGCCGCGGCGAGAAGGAAAGTGTTTCAAGTGTGGCCAACCGGGGCACATGATAAGAGAGTGCCCTAGTTGGGGGTCGTCGCTCGAACGGCGGCGTCATCCCTTCTACAAAGGCGGTGATGGGGTTGCCACCCCCTATGGCGGCTGGACGCTCATCATCATCGCGTCAGCCGGAGGCATCGAGGGCACCGAGTGGGCGGGTTTTTGCCACTCAGGTGGAGGAGCAGACTCCAGCGCCCGACGACATTGTGGCAGGTATTATCTCTATCAATGGCGCTAGAGCTCAAGCTATTTTCGATACGGGTGCATCGTATTCATTTATAAGTGCATCGTTCGCTAGAACTCATGACTTAGAGATTATACATGATGAGGAAGGTTGGGATATTAAATCCCCCGGGCATGCCTATAGCGTCTATGACGAGTGTCCGGCGTGTCCAGTTCAGATAGGTGATTGGATCATGCCGATCGATATGCTGATGCTAAACCAGATGTGGTCGTTCGATGTAATCTTGGGGCTTGACTGGCTTACCAAGTATTATGCGGTCATCGACTGCGAGAGAAGGGTAATCACTTTTCGGGAGCCAAATCAAGAGGTAATGGTGTATCGGGCGTGTAAGGGTGCACGCTTTGCTGCGACCATATCCACGGTTAGGGCAAGAAAAATGATAAAGGGTGGTTGCAAAGCTTACTTGGCGACCATCGTGGACAGCCGCAGAGAACACCCAGACCTTGAGGGTATTCGGGTGGTGTGTGAGTACCCGGATGTATTTCGGCGGAGTTCGGGATTGCCCCCGGCAGGAAGTTGAATTCGTTATCGACTTGATTCCGGGCGGCGCCGGTTTCGAAGGCTCCGTATAGGATGGCAGGTGGAGCTAAAGGAGCTTAAAGCAATTTGGAAGACTTGCTTGATAAAGGCTTTGTGAGGCCGAGCGTGTCTCCGTGGGGAGCTCCTGTGCTTTTCGTCAAGAAGAAAGATGGCACACTTCGACTCTGCGTGGATTATCGCGAATTGAACAAGGTCACGGTGAAGAACAAGTATCCATTGCCGAGGATCGATGACTTGTTCGATCAGTTGAAAGGGTCAAAGGTGTATTCAAAGATAGACCTACAGTCGGGGTATCATCAATTGAAGATACGGGCCAAGGATGTGCACAAAGCTGCGTGCCGTACGCGGTATGGCCATTATGAGTTCACGGTAATGCCATTTGGGCTTACTAATGCCCCGCGGCATTCATAGACTTAATGAATCGTGTTTTCCGTCCGCTATTGGACCGATGCGTCGTGGTCTTCATTGACGACGTATTGGTATATTCTCGGATCGAGGAAGAACACGAGAAGCACTTGAAGCTCGTTTTGGAAGTAGTCCAAAAGGAGAAGTTATATGCCAAGTTGACGAAATGTGAATCTTGGCTTTCGGATGTCACTTTCCTAGAACATGTGATATCGGGCGAGGATCTCGGTAGATCCAAAGAAAGTTGAGGCGATTAAAGATTGGCCCCGCCCGACGAGTGCGACGGAAATCCGCAGTTTTCTTGGACTTGCGGGTTACTATCGGTGGTTTGTGGAGGGGTTCTCTAAAATAACCACTCCGCTAACGCGCCTCACACATAAGGGGGCCAAGTATGTTTGGAGCGAAGATTGCGATCGGAGCTTCAAGGAGTTAAAGGAGTGGTTGACGACAACCCCGGTACTTGCTCTACCGACGCCGGGGGAGACATATGTCGTGTACAGTGATGCTTCCTACATCGGGCTAGGGTGTGTGTTGATGCAAAATGGGCGAGTCATAGCATATGCGTCGCGCCAATTGAAGCCCTATGAAAAGAACTACCCGTCCACGACTTGGAATTAGCCGCGGTGATTTTCGCGCTAAAATCATGGAGGCATTACTTATATGGGGAACATTGTGAGATCTACACGGACCACAAAAGTTTTAAGTACTTGTTCACCCTGAAGGAGCTTAATATGCGACAACGGCGGAGGGTAGAATTCGAAGGACTATGATGTCACGATCTTATACCACCCCAGGAAAGGCTAACGTCGTGGCCAGACGCGCTAAGTAGAAAATGCGGAGAAGACTTAGCATCGACAATTACTCCTCAACCGTTGTTGCAAAAGGAGATGCAACGGTTTGGATTGGAAGTAGTGGCACCGGGAGTGCTGGCTACACTTGCCACCTTAGTGGTGCAACCGACCTTATTGGAGAGGATCAAGGAATTGCAGACTTCCGATGAGTATCTCCGAGAAGGTGCGCGCGAGTCGAAAGCGGTAGTGCCGATGACTTTGGCATTGGGACCGACGGCACACTACGATTTCGAAATCGTTGGTGTGTACCCAAGAATAAGGATCTCCGTAAAGCGCTTATGCAAGAGGCGCATCAATCTCCTTATAGTATCCACCCGGGCAGCACCAAAATGTATCGGGACCTAAAGTTGCAATATTGGTGGCCGGGCATGAAGAAAGACATTGGAGAATTTGTTGCGCAATGTCTTACTTGCCAACAAGTAAAGGCGGAGCGGCGGTTTTCGGCGGGAAAGTTACAAAGCTTACCTATACCCGTTTGGATATGGGAAAATATAGCTATGGACTTTGTGACCAGATTGCCTCGATCTCAAGGGGGACACGATGCAATTTGGGTGGTCGTGGACCGGTTAACGAAGTCAGCCCATTTCCTTCCGATTCATATCACTTGGTCGGGGGACAAATTGGCTCAAGTCTATATTGACGAGATTGTGAGACTCCACGGGGTTCCGGCGTCTATCGTATCGGATCGGGACCCGAGGTTCACCTCTCACTTTTGGAGGAGCCTACAGGAGGCGGGAGGCACGCTGCTCTATTTTAGTACGGCATTTCATCCTCAAAGTGATGGTCAATCGGAGAGAACGATACAAATACTTGAGGATATGCTCCGAGAGTGTGTACTTGATTATAAAGGCAATTGGCATGACCATCTACCAATGGCGGAATTCGCGTACAATAATAGTTACCAGGAAAGTATCGCGATGGCGTCATTTGAGGCCCTGTACGGAAGAAAGTGTCGCTCTCCAATTCATTGGAGCGACGTGGGCGAGAAAGCTGTTCTTGGCCCCGATGTAGTGCGGGAGGCGGAGGAGAAAGTTCGCCTTGCCCGCCAACGACTTGCGACGGCGCAATCTCGGCATAAAAGCTACGCCGACAAGCGGAGGAAAGATATTGAGTTCGTGGTCGGCGACCATGTGTTCTTAAAGGTATCGCCAACGCGAGGAGTCAAGCGGTTTGGAATTCGGGGAAAGCTAAGTCCCCGATACCTTGGACCGTTTGAGGTTTTGGAGCGAGTTGGAGCGGTGGCCTACCGAGTAGCATTACCACCGAGGCTTGCAGGAGTTCATGATGTATTCCATGTATCAAATCTCCGCAAGTATGTCCATGATCCCGACCATGTTCTTGCGTTTGAACCATCAGAGATTCAAGAGGATATGAGCTACGACGAGTTCCCGGCGTACATTATCGATCGGGAAGAAAGAAAACTACGGAGCCGAAGAATTCCGTATGTTAAAGTCCGTTGGAGCAACCACAACGACCGGGAGGCTACGTGGGAGCTTGAAAGCGTGATGCGGGAGCGTTACCCCCATCTATTTGACAATCTGGATTGAGGTATGAATCTAGATTATAAGTTTCGCGGACGAAACTAAATTTAAGGGGTGGAGAATGTAACAACCCACTTCCCCGTAAAGCGTGTCGAGTTCCGTCAAAATGAGCGGGACCCGGAGTGGATGCGAGTAGGTGTGGGTTCTATGTGCTTTGGAGCATGCGCACAGCGAAGTGGGGTCGTGGAAAAGCTAAACTGCAAGTCTGGTGGAATTCCCAGACTTGGAGCAGCCGAGACCGGACATCCAGGGGATGTCCGGATGCCACCAAGTGCCCCAGCTGCGCCGTGAGGAAATTGGCTAAGTCTGGAAAACCAGTGCGAGGCAGGACAACCGGCCAAGGACAGGACATTGGGTAAAAAAAATGGCTAAGTCCCGAAAGGAGGGCTTGCGAGACCAGGACAACCGAGACCAGGACATTGGGCCAGCGCCGATTACGGCGGGATGTAATATTTAGAGTTGGGAGGGTCTAAATGCAATTGTGGCAACATGATATATGCTTAGGCCCTTCTCTATTCACAGCACCCTCATTTCCTCTCCACTCTCACTCTCTTTTCTCCCTTTCTCTCTCTAGAAAAGCTCTAGGAGATCAAGGAGAACTTGGAGAAGAAGAAGAAGGAGAAGGTTTTGGAGCTTTTGGTGGGCATTGGAGCTCTCCTACAACAAAGCTTTGGTTGAACTTGCTACAAGAGGTAGGCTTTTGCAAGTTAACCTTAGGGTTTGAGTTTTCTCCTAAGTTTTTGAGGTTTCTAGCTTTTTGCTAGTGTTAGAAGCTTGCTAGAGCAAGAACACCATGAAACCTCCATGAGAGCTCATGTGCTCTCATGGTGGCTTAGTAGGGTTTGTAGTAGATGCCTTATAGATGGTTCTAAAGGCTTTAGAATGGTTCTAGAGAGCTTCTCATTGGTTCATAAGCTTTCTTTTGCTTACGGATGAGATCAATCCCATGGGAATGCCTAAATGGCATTATTAGGGTTTGGAAATTGGGGCTTTTGCCCTAGGGTGTTTCCAAGGTAAATTGACCTTGTGGAAACCTAATTGGGAGTATCCCCGACGCGTGGGACAACTCCGTTTGTTTAAACGAAAAGCCAAATTATGAGTTGCTATGTAAACTAGCCTGATTTAGGCTCTGTTTAACGCGCAGGTGGTAAACTAGGGATCGGTATGGCACGAAACTCGACCCGCAACCCATCCATAATATTTAGAGGTGGGTGGTGCATTCCAAAGACATCGAACTTCTCTCTATGTCTAAGTGTCACATTTTGAGCATATTTATATATTGAGCATGTTGCATTGTAGGGTTTAATATGCATTTCTTATTGCCTTTGTGAGTTCAAATGCATGAGGTAGATTTGTATGAGATTGTATAGTAAAAGATCAAGAACCCTATGTATGCATGTTAAAGAACAAGAACTTAGTGTAATTGCCAAGTGAATGTGACATTGGACATGAACTTAGAGATTGTGACAAGTGTGGGTCTAGAATACTTAGACAACTTGTAGGACATCGAGAACAAGAACAAGTAGTGTACATAACACTAGTAGAGTTTTGAAATTGACATTATGACAACAACCTTAGAGTTAAGGGTCATATGAACATAGTCCCCTTGAAGTCAAGGAATGAATTGAAATTGAAATCCTTAGAGTTAAGGATTGATCGTACTCACCATATAGTCCTTGCTCGAGGGCGGTAGCTCCCCCTCGGGCGATGTGCTCCGGAGTTGTCATCACCTGGGTTCTAGTGTTTCCCCAAAGGACGGTCCCGTCGGGTTGTAGTGTTTCCTCGACAATAGGGATTTGAGTTGGTTGAGACTTGTTGAGGGCGAAGCCTACGGGTTAGCCAAGAGATTGGGTATTGAACTATGATCCTACAATCATTGTGAGTTATTATTCGATCATCTTATTGTTTACTTTCAAGCGTACTAGCTGCATTTGTTAGTTGGTTATTATCTTACCTTTCTTTCTATTACGCTTGAATTAGACCTAGTGGGAAAGTCGGCGTGGTTGGTTGCCGAACCCACTGGGAACTTCGTTGTAGTTCTCACCCCACTATCTCCACAGGGCCGGGACCGAGCGAGCCGGCCGAGGATCGCGGTAAGGGCATCGCGCCCTAGATAGAGACCGCCAAGTTATTACTTTTTGGTAGTTGCATTCCCTTCATATCATCTTTTGTATTTGATGATCATAGTTGCTTAACTGTTAATGTAATCAAGTTATATTTTGAGGTAAAGTGATGTAAGAAAGAAATGATGCAATTGAATGTAAGGACTTTAAAGAACTCAAAGTTGTAAATATATTTACATGTATGTGATTGAAATTAATCATGTTACTTGTATGTTTACATTAGTACTTTCACTCTGGCTATGTCGCTTACCCCGTGTAAGCTTTTTATGTATGCTTCCGCATGTGTGAAATTTATACTCTAGTGTACTTGTTGAGCCTTGGGCGGACGGAAGCCCTATCCAGATCGGCGTACGGTGACGCGCTCGAAGCCGGCCAAATGCATCGGTCTCGGGGCGTGACACTTAATACCCTCATTATGAGTCAGTACAACCTTGATTTGATCCCAAGATGAATCTGGTAAGGTCCTTATAACTGATTGAACCTGTTGTTCGTCAGTGAGCACGCAACCGGCTGCTTTAAGTTCTCTTATCATAGCAGACATCACCCTTAAGTGCTGTGCCATAGAATGCTTCGGGTCCATCATGTATTGATTAAATTTGAGATTCAAGGCACGAAGTCTTGTAGTCGACGTGCCCCCATATGTCACTTTGAGCTGCTCCCACATATTTTTAGCTGTCTCATAATTCTCAAATTCTTTGATCAAATCATCGTGCATGCAGCTCAACATAGTATATCGTGCACTACGATCTTTCTCAAGCCACTTGTTATAGGCTTGTAAATCGCGACGGTGCGGAGCTGTAGTGCCTTCTTCAGGCTGAACCATACTGTTGGTTAAATGGCTAAGTATCCCTTTCTCATTAAGAAGATATTGTATTTTTCTATGCCACATGTCATAGTTCGTTCCATCAAGCCTATCTTGATTTAACAAATCCGCGCGATTGAAAGATTTTTGGAAGCCATATATCACTATAATAATGCACATAATTTTAAATTAGGCACAGATATCCACTATATTATTCTCAACCTAATTTGATAATAAAATATCTCACATCATCTTCAAATCGAAAATTTCGTCTTTGAAAAAAACTAATAATCATCTCATCCAATGCAGATAAAAATAATATATCAAATTAATTAAGAATAAATCCACGTTACAAAATAAATGATGAACATTATGCAATTTAATCAAAATAACACTTTGCAAAAAAAATCATCACATGTATCATAGCAAGAAACAATATACAATAATAACGATCGCATATCATAATATTATATATAAAAGAAAGACATGCATGATTTTTTTTATAAAAAATTTGATAGCTAGGATGGATAAAAGCTTGTGGCCTAAAGCTCAAGTTTTGGGTTCAAAACCTACAGCTACAATAAATTATACTTATATATTTTATTCTCTTTTATATAAGAGTAATGCTACCGGTCTTACAACTTTGTATCCAACGGCTGCTATTCTACATCCAAAATTGTGATATCCTCACTCCCATCATATTGTTTATACCCTTTCCCCCTTTTCATCATCTCTCTCCTCTCATCTCCTTTCCCCCATTTTTCATCTCTCTCCTCTCATCTCCTTCCCCCTTTTCATCTCTCTCCTCCTCCTTGGTCCTATTTTGGCCAGAGAGAGCTCGAGTCCCTCAAAGCCCTAGCCCTCGGCACCGACGTGAGCCGCGTCGCCTCCGGCGAGGTCCTCTTCGACGCCATACTCGACCTCCGCGACTCCCTCGGCCTCTCCCAACACCCTCTTGCTCACGCCGCCGCCGATGGATTCGCCCTCTTCTTCGACGAGATGAAAACCCTCTTGTCTTTCACCCCCCGTCACCTCTCTTCTTCGGCGCCGGATTGTGGTTGTTAGGGTTTCTCGAATCCCTAGTTGTAATGAAAATTTTGTAATGAAAATTTTATATTTTTAAAATTAACATAGTGTATTTAAATTTTAAATGTGCACGATTTTAATGGCCATTGCTATAGAGTAGGGCTACGGCTTTTTGCATTTGTAGTCGATATGGAATATTTATACCACTCCACGGTACGACTATAAATTAAAAGGAACACCTATATAGCCTCAAATGAATGGCCATTGCTATATAGGGCTACGGCTTTTGCGGTGTGCACGATATGGAACGAGTTATACCACTCACAGATGCAATTTGTAATGTTAAAAGGAACATCTATATAGCTGCCTCAAATGAATGGCCATTGCTATATAGGGCTACAGCTTTCGCAGCTGTAGCCTGATATGGAACAGTTATACAACTCCACGGTACAGCTGTAATCTTAAAAGGAACACCTATATAGCTGCCTCAAATGAATGGCCATTGCTAATAGGGCTACAGTTTTTGCAGCTGTAGCCTGATATGGAACAGTTATACCACTCCACGGTACAGCTGTAATGTTAAAAGGAACACCTATATAGCTGTCTCAAATTAATGGCCATTGCTATATAGGGCTACAGCTATCGCAGTTGTAGTCTGATATGGAACAGTTATACCACTCCACGGTACAGCTGTAATATTAAAAGGAACACCTATATAGCTTCGGGTGCGAGAAGGCTTCGGGTGCGAGAAGGGTGCGAGAAACAGAGAGAGAAAGAGAGAGAGAGAGAGAGAGAGAGAGAGAGAGAGACAGAGAGAGAGAGAGAGAAAAGGTGACCGGTAGGTCAAAAATTAAAAGAGGGTGAAAAGGTGGCCAGGTCAAAAAATTAAAAGAGGTGAAATTAAAGGCTACTATTCGGCTAATTTAATCAAGACCGTGCACCGGTTGGGTTGTAGGATGTACAATCCAACCGGGTTGTGCACTTAGCATTTTCCTTTATATAATCCTGCAAGCCCACGGGTTGGGCGGCCTCTTCTCCAAGCCCGCAAGCCCAGCAAAGGTGGGCCACCTAGTAAGCCCAGCATGGAGGGCTTTGCTTGGCCGTAGGCCCTTAGCAAGGCCGCCGGCCGCGGGCTGTGGGCCACTTAGCAAGGCCGCGACATGCGGCCCCGCAGCCCTACAAGCCTATTGCGGCGGCGGCTCATAGGCTGCGAGCTCCGTGCGTGCGGGCCCCGCAGGCCGGCACGCAGCGGGCCTTCCATGCCCGTTCACAAACGAGAAACATAAAGAAAAATTTTTATTTGCGATTCAAAACTTCACCGGATAATATTTTTATTTTTAACAAATCAAAAATGTATATCCAATGTAAAATAAATGAATCATCGAGCGAAAACAAGCACTATTAGGCTCTGATACCACTATTGGAAAAAAATAGTTATATATCCAAAAAAAAACAAATCGCAAAAATCACATAGATTTTACATACCTCTAATTGATGCGGAATTAATATTGCGAATACCAGGATCCGATCTCGTCTTGTTTTACGAACTCGTTAATGCGCCAACGACACCAATTTGTTGCACGTTGTTCTTACTCGTCGCAATCCGGCTACTAGAGTCGATTGCCACACCGCCCAAATCCTTAGGGTTTTAGATGATGCCCTAGAGCGAACCCAAGAGAGAGAATATTTGTGGAGAGATGATTCTAACTTTTCGTTCCTTTTGTTCGTCTATTGTATATGGTCAATACCTCATGTATTTATAGACCATAATGGGAGACATTAATCCTAATCGTATTCTAACTAAATCTCACATAGATAGAGATTTAAACAAATTAGGATTTATCTGTTAGATTTATTCTTATCCCATGTGGACTAGGAATCTAACAAATAATTATTTCTCATCCCATATGGATTAGAAATATTTTAGATAAGTCCCAATGTGGACGAATCCTAACACGTATTTTTATGAATTCATTGCTTTTCGTCTACAAAAGTGGAACATACAAATACTAGCATTATTCGAGATGTCTAAATGCAAAAGGTATGAGAGAACTTGCTGGTTATATGTTTCTGTCACCTTAAAAATTATTGATACATTGGCTGCTGGCATGGAGCGGGATATTATTATTGTCTACTTTGGTGATAAATTGCTATTTCTTTTTATTATTATTTTATTTTATAAATGGATTCTTGTTGTTCTTGGACGGTCGTAGCATGTTGTTTATTTTTGTAAACTTGTGAGTTATTTTATTTTATTTTGATCCTAAATTTTGGTAAGCATTTAATTTGCTTTTTATTTTATATATCTAGAAAATCTATAAATTGGTATTAGAGTAAGGTTAATAAATTAAATATTGTATGTATTATGTAATGGATCAAATTATGATAAATTATTAGTCTTCATAAAAAAAGGTTTGACGGTTTTTGATCCAAATTAAGTTGACATAATAGTATAATTTGTGTACGTAAGGATTTATGTAGTGATTTTATCTTTGAAATTTTATATAACTTTACACATTACGTGATCTTAATTTGTGGGCCAATTAAGTTTGAATAGCCTTCTTGATCACATGAGGCATGCTCGACTGCAGCGGTTACATGATACCGTGATTATTAATCATTCTGAAATTTGGTTAATATTAGGGCGCGGCATATGTTGACCGCGCGGCTTCGTACATGTATAGTGGTCAAGATTTATTAATTAATTGGTTCTATTTATATGCATTATTTAAATGTTGTATTAAAATTAGAGCCTGTTCTTGTTTTTGAACCTGTCTTTGGTAGTCTCATCGACAAGGTGAAATTATTTTGGAGATGGTCGAGTACGACCAATTCTAACTTTTCTTTAGTTCTGCATGGGACCTCTAGCCTTATTAATTAATTACTAGACTCTCTTTGCATATTGTGACTTATTAAGGGTCTGGTTTAAATATATGTTAATTTAATCTTTATTCATCTGGATTTGTACTCATCAAAATTTGATCCTCGTACTTATTAAAGTATTGTGAGCATATAAAATCCGTTCACATACGGATTTAATTTTGCATACAATATTAATTTATTAAAAATTTATTTATGTTATATTTTGTGAATCATGTATTAGGAGAGATTCATGTGTGTTTCGAGCGTGTAGCAAATTCGGGCATGTTACAGTCCGAAAGCTAATTAATTAGCATTGCGTTTGTAGTAACCGACATTTTTATCATATTGAATAAACTCTTTTGTTGACGATGTTATTGTGTGTAATTTAATTATAAAAGCACTCGTCAAATTTCAGGTAAAAATGAGCTAAAACGGAAAAGTTATGCGACCTGGACTCCTGACTTAAAGTGAATAGTAACTCCGGCTTTTCGGCGAGCCAGGGAGTAGAGATGGGTCCTGGTGCGTACCGAACTCCGATAATAGGACTTCAATAGCTCGTTTCGAACGGCTCGACTATTCTGGAACTAATGGCAGTGGAATTAGATTCGATGCACGGTTGTCGAGAAAAAGGGGTTTGAACGGGTATAAAAATAAAAATATATAAATGAATTTAAGGAAGAATAAAGAGGGACTGTTTCATCGAAGATCGAAGACGAAATCGAACGAAAAAATGCTAGATTCGATGCCCCGTCGTCGAACGCGCTAGTGCGATCCGATCGAAAATCCGACAAACGGATCTTCGGGAATTGCAAGATGTTCGCGGAGGGGTCAAAGTGGCAATTCGGAAAGATTGCGAAAGGGCTAATATTTTATGCGCCGAAACACGAGATTTCGAATGTGGAGGGACTTATGCGCATGTTTCATCCACTGGCAGGGACTGGAAATTAAATTGTGGCCATTGGAGGGCTAAAATGCAAAATGGCTATGGTGTATAAATATGTGTATTAGGGTTTCTCAAAGAAACCCTAACCTTAGTCCAGCTCTCCACCTTCCCAGTCACCCTAACCGCCTCAGCCCTTCCTCTGCCATCTCGTGCTCGCGCCCTCGACCACCGGCGGCCCGGCCACGGAAACGCCGCGGCCTTCCTCTTCCTCCCTCACCCGCACCCTCCACCATCTTGACCGGGAACCACATGGAAGGGCTCTAAACCCGTCGTCCCCGAGCGCCGTCGCCGCCGTTGCTCTCTCGACGGCCGGATCACCACGGGCCGATCCTGGGTGATCTCGGTTTCGAGTGCGGCGCCGCCTTCCCGCGGTCGCGCCGCCCTCCTCTGCGTCGGGACACCTCCGGCGTGCCTCCCCGGCGTCCCCACACGCCGCCGGCCACCGCTCCTCCTCGCGGCCGCGAACCGGCGCGCAGGACCGAGGCCCGCCTCTCGGCTTCGGGTGTCGCCGCCGCTTCGAGGAGCATCACCTTCTCCTCGGCCTCTGGTGCCGGGTCGTCGCCGCCCCGACGTCCCCGGCCGTCGCCGTGCCGTCGGCGCCATCGAACCCGAGAGGAAGAAGGAGGCTTCGATCTCCTCCGCCGCGCCTCCGGCCGCCTCCGCCGCCGACGGCGGGTGCCACTGGACCCCAGACCGACCGCACCCTCCCCTGACTGGAGCGCCTGCCGCCCGACCGCCGGCGGCCAAGCCCTAGCTCCCCTATGCTCGGGTAAGCTGTTTTTGTATTACAGCACTAGTTTTCGGGTTCGGGTCACTATTCAGGTGATCCGATAAGCCTCCGACATCCCGGGAGGTGAGCACGGTCATCGTTTTTTCGTGCTGAACACGATGCTCACCTCCGTTTGGATTTTTGATGCCCCGATTAGCGGGATGGTCGTACTTTTCACACTGTGCGCGCCATTTCACAGATTTCTTGTCGCTCGTGCGAGTGCTATAGAGGCCGAAAGTGCTCCGAAAGGTGAGTACGGTCTCCGGCACGTCGAAACCTTCCAGCAACTGTGCTGGTCCGATTTATTGAGCACCGGTTTGCGTGCACGGTCCATAAAAGCCCTAAAATCACATGAAATAGTGTGATTTCATGATTCAATAGAGGCTTTTATGCAATTTTAATTTACGTAGCTGCTGTGGGCAGTGTGTACATGCTGTGGGTATCCCCTGGACTGATCGTCCAAGGTCCCAAGCCTTTAAGGAAATCGAGCGATTTCGGAGCGTTCGACAAAATCCGGCGCGAAACGCATTTACGGTTCGGATTTCTTGACGACTCTTAGTAGTTATTTACGATGTCGCTGAGCCTTGTTGGCTGGTCACCCGCGTCGTTTCGAGGGTTCGGAAATGACGGGTGAGCGACGGTGGGGTTCCGGTACAGTTTTCGGGACTTCCGGGTACTTCGGCAATCGATTTTGGGAAACTGATTCCCGTGGGTTCATTAGTGGGGCTTTGTGAGTAGTGATACTTGTGTTGAGGGGTTGGATTCTAACCCGAGGGACCTTTCGTAGGTTCAGGTGCTTCGCAGTCAGCAGATCTACTTCCACATATATATATACAGGTGGGTATCACAGGTTGCCGTCGGTACAGTAGTGCAAGCTTGGTGACATTCCTTCCACCTTTACTGTTTATATTGCTTACCATTTACATATTGAGCCTTGCACCCGTGTTTACTCTTTACTCTACTCAGTTATTTCCGTACTAGTATCATGTGTAGGAGTAGAGTAGATTTATCAGTATATCCTATTTCGGTGACCTGGTTGGTCGAGTTGCATATTCTACTTCGGTGACCTGGTTGGTCGAGTTGCATATCCTATACTTGTGACCTGGTTGGTCGATTTGCACATCCTATACTTGTGACTTGGTTGATTGAGTTCCTATCTTCTACCCGGGACCTGGTTGGTCGGGTAGCGTACTGGACGACCTATGTGGTCGATGGGCTGTGGAGGGCAGGATTGTCGGCTAGTTGCCGATGGATGATCTTTGAGCATGTCTACATTGATCGCCCGATACGTACTCGTCGCATTTCACGAACACCAGCGGTCTGATCCACCGCAAGAGGGTGTTCTTTTTCGAAAAAGTGGTTGCAGAGGTTCGACCCGTGAGCCCAAGAGGGGTTATATGCACTGAAGAGTAGTAGGGGCATTGGCTTGAGGTCTGCAGAGCTGACCAAGAGAGCATTGTTTCAGATTGGGTACTCTTGAGCTTATCGTCCTATTGATGCATACTTACAGTAGCGCTTGGTTTATACTTATGCATATCTCTTTACTCAGTTATAGTTGCTACTGTACTTGTCACGCCCCGAGACCCGCTACCAATTTGGTCCGGTTCGGGCACGTCGAACAGACGCCAGACGGATAGGACCTCCCCTGCCCGCCTAAGGCTAACAACAAGATTATGTACAACAAATGCCCAGAACAAACTTGATACAACATACACAATCTATCACAAGAGGGCACAACTAGTGCCAAACACACGAGAGCAAGCGTCACAAGTAATTAACAAGTGGAAAAGAGAGATAACTTATCTATTACATTCATTCATTTGTCTCAAAGTCTTTCTTTACATTAAATCCTCATAATTATACAAGTGATATACATCATCACAAAACCTCACCACCTATACAAGATCTACTCTCAAAAGGGTAAAAGCAAGGTACTCTAATGCAGTAGGAAGGTAAACTAGTAATACCACTAGGGCGCCAAGCCCTTGCCACGATCCTCACCCGGCGTCGACGTACTAGGACCTGAAATAGAGTGGGGTGAGAACTATCTTCCATAGTTCCCAGTGGGTTTGGCCTCCGACTCCGCCAGTCTCCCCACTAGGTCCAAGGAGGCAAAGAGTAGACGATGTATAGATATGAAAATATCTGAAAGCGGTAAAGGTACTATAGAGTAAATGCATAAGTCTACCATGCCTCAAATCTAGAGATATATGCATGCAACTCATAGTAAAGGATAGCTATTGCACTACTATGCTCAACAATTTCACACTTTCCTTGAATACCCAATCCACTTGGCGTGCCCCATGGGCTTGCCACACTCTCGCGTCCCTTGCCTCGACGACGAGGAGTCTAAACTGCTCAACTCGTCCGAGGCCGTCTGTGGATAGCAAGCTGCTGCCGGTCAAGCCGCTACTACCATAGCCTGTGCCTAGTACTCCGGAGTGCACGTCTCGTGTGGAGCGACCACCACGAGGAGAAAACAGACAACGCGAGCTCCAGTCCAATCCTTGCCCACGGAGGATACCCTAGCTAATAGGGATGTCATCACACTTGTTTTGACTCTGTAGTGTTTACACTAATTAATGCCACTCGTTCATGTTTACTAGGTGCCACTCGTTCATGGTTTAAACAACTCAGCTATATCACATGCTAGTAGCTCTCATCTCACCTTACACCTGGTTCTCATGCACACTAAGTTTAAAAGCATAAAGTAAGCTAGGTTAATTATCATGTAAGGTAAAGACTCCAACTAGCAGTCTACACACACCTCATGCACAATATGCAAGGTAAATCGCTATTCTATGCTTAGACATAAAAGGTAGCCCGGCGACTTCAGGTTGGACACCACCCACCTTTTTGATGTCACGGCGCGGTGGAAGGTCTTGTTCTCACGTTCGCTTGTCGCCGCTTAGCACTCGAGCGGAGACGAAGTAGCGACGCACCCTACTTGGCGATATCTTCGCCCATACTCGACGGGTCGCCAAACAGTCGCCGCCAACGCGTTCAGACACCTATTAATTAGGTTTACCAATGATCAAAAGAGATCAAAACCCTATATCTAGCAAAACCCCATTTTTGATGCTCTAGGGTTTCACACATGGAATCTATGTGTTAGAAGCCCTAGAAACATGCCATTAGTGATATTTAGCACCCATAGATTCCATCTAAACACTCCCAAAAGCTCAAAACCCAAAACCCTAAAACTCACCATTAGAGGGTTCTTGAGGTTTACCTTGAGTTGCTCCAAAGGAGAGAAGACAGAGATGGAGAGGAGGATGGAGCTCTTCTCCTTTGTCTCCTCCTTCTTCTTTCTCTACTGCTGCTTCTCCTTCTCCGTGTCTTCAACCGAGAGGGAGAGAGAGAACGAGCTAGAGAGAGAGAGGGATATGAGTTGGGTGGTAAACATAAGGGGAGTGAGAGCAAATGGGTTCAACTGAGCCCATATAGCCTAATTTAGGCTACAATTGCGAATAAGTCCCTCAACTCTCGACATTTCAAAACAGCCCTGCCTGGGCATTCTTCGCGCCTGGGGACCGGTCCTCGTGTCTGGAGACCGGTCTCCAAGTATCTCCTCCTCGGGTTTGCGCACAGGGAGACCGGTCCTCGCCCCAGGGAGACCGGTCCTTTAATGCGACCACCCAAAACTCGCTTACGGGAACCGGTCTCCACAAAGGAGGGACCGGTCCTTTATTGCGACCAGCCATCACCTGCTTACGGGAACCGGTCTCTACCTTGTGGGGACCGGTCCCACCAGGCAAAACCTGCAGATTTTGTGCAGATTGCACAGTTTGCTCTCGGGACCAACTCCAATGCACTTTTCGTCTTCGGATCAACTTCAAACTTTTCGAAGCTCATCCCATCGACAAGTAGTCGATTCTAAACGACGTGAAACTCTCGGATTTCGAGAATTCGCATTCCTTACAGTACTACTATCAGCTCTACTTTGTTTATCTCCGTGACTAGTGAGTACCCCTTGCCCACGTCAGTTTGGGGTACCCACTGGGAGGGGAGACATGTTTACATGTTCTCACCCCCTGCCTTCCTTTTCAGGTGAGATTGCAGATCCTAGTGGGACAGTTGGTGAGGAGCGTGTCTAGCGTGCGATATAGCTCCGTTCCTTTGTCGGTTATTCCTTTACCATTTCCTTGCATGATTTAGACGTTATATGGTTCAGTTTTATATTAGTACTTCTGGATATTTGAATAGTACTACTTTGAATGTAATAAAGTAATTTGGATTTTTAGAAAAAGAAAAATGGTTTTCTACTACTCGTAGTAGCGTTTTTAAAAGAAAAGGTTTCAGTGGGAAACACCTTTCAAAAGGTTTTCTTATGATTCTATTAGCTCTTGTATATCTTAACTATGAATCTGTGGTGAATGATTGAATGAATAGATATAACTATTGAATGTTGTATATTCATCTCGTTGTGGTTGTCTCCTGGATGTATTGTTTATTACACTCTGTACTTGTGCGATGCCGTGCAAATACAGGGGAGACTCTGTCCGTGTGTACAGTGGACTCCCTGTATTTGTGACGAATCTGACATGCCTTGGGGTCAGGTTTTTAAAAAAAAAAATTTCGCTGTATTTTACACTATAAAAACAACCCCGGGCGTGATTTACGCGCGTAGGGTTTGTGCAAGTTGTAGCCTGAAACTAATTAATTAGTGTCGACGATTTCGAGAAGGTTATAGTCTCGAAAGCTATTTAGATCGTGCTCTCAATTCAATTCTATGTTGAAATTCACTTTTAAATTTATTTTTAATTTCTGGAGACCAAACCTTGTAGCTCATATTGACTTATTATAATTGTGCCTAATGCATAAAGATATGTCTATGTTCTTCACATGTTGAATCCTCTCAACAGTAAGCAAATACTACTCAAGGAAACACAAGAACCGACCACTCAAGTCAACTAGAATTTATGCATAACGAACAAACGAATAGATCACCGGAGTGTATCAACAGAATCCAGAACTACCGTCGGCCACTAGCCGACAATCCAACCCCTCACACTCCATTTGGATTGGTTACAAGAGGGAGGATAAGGGGGTTATCCCCCCTTTTGTACCCAAACAAAAAAATTGAGAGGTGGGAACACTTGTTCCCACCTTAACGGGTTGTACCAGGTACAACCCGTTAAGGATGGGAACAACTGTTCCCACCCGGGGCTAGAACAAGCTTGTTCCAGCCAACTTGAGTAGAGAGAGAGAGAGAGAGAGAGAGAGAGAGAGAGATTAATTTTAAATTAGTATTTAAATTTTAAAAATATTTAATTTATAATTTAGGAATTAAAATTTATTATTTAAAATTCTAAATTTTAACTTTAAATTTTAAATTTTTAAATTCTAAATTTGCTATTTTATATTTAAAATTTTAAAAGCTGGTCTTAAATTTAAATTTTAGAATTTTAAAATTTAAATTTTTACAATTGTAAGTTTTAAATTTTTAATTTTAATTTTAAAATTTTAAAATTAGAAATTTTAATTAAATATTATAAATATAACATTTAGAAATTAGAATATAAAACTAATATTTGATGTTAATTAATTAGATAATATAATTTTAATTTCAAATTATAATTCTTACTCTCTTGTTCCAATCTAACCATCCAAACACAATTTTTCTAGTTCCAGCTTATACCCACATTTTCATCCAAACAAAAAAATATCCTTGTTCCTACGAAAATCCATATTTGTACCTATCCCCGGTATAACTAGTTCTTCCTTATACCTGAACCAAACGAAGCCTCAGGGTACACCGACCTCAAAGGTCATCAACGACAGAAGTCAAGGAAACGACCGAATAGGTAACAGATACAAGATACCAGAACTGACCAACCAGGTCACTGAATAGATGCAATGCACGGACCGACTAGGTCACAATCTCATAGATAATCACGAAACCGCTCTACTATAATCATGACACAAGATACGTAGAAAGGCAAGTAGAGCAACAAGGAAACATGGTATCACACATACGGATAATCTACTCTACTCCTACACATGATACTAAACATGAAAATATATGAGTAGAGAATAACGGAATAATATCGGTGCAAGACTCAATATATATATGCAATAAAAACCACGAGAGAGTAACGGTAAGAAACCATCACCGAGCGTGCACCACACTGCACCGACGTCGGATCGAAGTACCCACCTGTAAGGAAGTCGCGTCTGTCACTTGACTGCAAAAGAATGTCAACCAGACCTAAGAAAGGTCCACTGGGTTAGTGTCGAACCCACCACTAATAATCACATACTCCACATCCCACAAACTAATCCCACGGAGATTGGATTTCCAAAACCAATTACCGTAACTCGCCGGAAGTCTCGAAAATCGTACCGGTACTCCGCCGGGACCCACGAACTGTCGCGGAACGCACCGACTCGAACCACAAGTCACCCGCTGCTACTAAACATGAATAATCATGCATCATGGCAGCAAACACAACTCCTCTCGTCGAAACAATTATCGTCGAATAATCGTTTCAATCCGGATTTCCGGAAGTGTCCAATTCGACACCGGAACCCACCGTCGCTCACCCGTCATTTACGAAGTCTCAAAATGACGCGAGTGACCAGACCAATAAGGCTCGGTGACTACACAATAGCTCACGAAGCACCGTCGGAAGAATTAGAACTAAGCGCGTTAATCGGCGATTTCGCCGAAAAACGCGTCGGAAATCGCTTTTCGATTTTCGCAAAGGCTTGGGGCCTTGGACGATCAGTCCAGATGTAACCCACAGCACATACATGCTGCCCACAGCAGCCACGACCAACCTAATTGCATAAAGGCCCTTCTTGTTACATAAAATCGCATCATTTTATGCGATTTTAGGGCTTTTATGGACCGTGCACGCAAACCATGGGTCAACTAATCGGAAACGCCGCTCTCGGCGATAGGTTTCGGCGTTCCGGAGGCCATGCTCACCTTTCGGAGCACTGTCGGACACTGTGTCATGCGTACGAGCGACACGAAATTTCGTAAACAGCGCGCACAGCGCTTAGATTGCGACGAATACACGAACGAGGGCATCTCTGTCCCGTAGGAGGTGAGCACGATGTTCAGCACGAACTCTAGATCATCGTGCTCACATCTCGGGGTGTCGGAGAGTCATCGGATCACCAGAAAGGTGACCTGAACCCTAGATGGTGTGCTGGAACTTCAAATACTGCTTACCGGACCCGAGGAGAGCTAGGGCTGGCCGCCGGTGGTCGGGCGGCGGGCGGGTGTTCCGGCCGGGGACGGGTGCGGCCGGTCGGGGAGCTCGGGCGAGCTCTAGCCGGCGGTGGGCGGCGGCGGAGCGCGGCGGAGAGATCACAACCCACCCTTGCTCTCGGGTTCGGGGTTTCCGGCGACGCGGCGGCCGGAGGAGGTTGGGCGGCGGCGTCGTGCAGAAGGCGAGGGGAGGTCGTGCTCCCTCGATGGACCGTGACGTCGCGTGGAAGCCGCGGGGAGGTTCCGGCGGCGGGGAGTGGCCGGACGGTGAGTAGGAGGTCACCCAGGTACGAGGAGGCGGCGCGCGACCGATCGTCGGCGCGACGGCGCACGATGGCCGAGATCACCGAGCTCGGCGGTGGCGCTACTAGCCGCGAGGGAGCGAGGCGGCGATCGGCGGCGCTCGGCGACGGTGGGGCCGGCCGGGGAAGCACGCCGGCGACGGCTCTCAGCCAGGGGAAGATTTCCAGAGGGCTTAGGAACTCCCCCGATGGCTCTCTGTCAAGGTGGTGGAGATGCTGGCCGAGGGAGGAGAAGAAGGTGGCTCATGCAGGGGGTTTCTCCGGCGGCCGGAGTTTCTTGCCGAAGGTCGGGGCACGCGCACGGAGTGGGCAGAGGGATGCTGAGGTGGTTAGGGTTTGCTGAGGGAGGTGAGGAGGCTTTAGGGTTAGGGTTTCATTGGTGAACCCGATGGCCCTATATTTATATAACATGTAAAATTGCGTGGAAGTCCTCCCCTGTTAACTATTCAAGCCCAACCCCCCTGCCAATAGGTGTATAATGTGTACAAGTCCCTAAACATTCGAAGTCGCGCAAAACGGCACATAAAATACTGAATGTTTTCGCAATTTATCCGTTTTGCAATTTGACCCCTCACCGAACATCTCACACTTACCGAAGATCCGTCAATCGGATTTCCGAATGGATTGCGCCAACGCGATCAGCACGATTGGGGCATTGAATCCAGCATTTTGTTTCATCCGATTTGGTCTCCGATTTGCGACAAAACAAACCCTCTTTATTTCCTCCATAAATCCATTTATATATTTATATATGTTAAACCGTTCAAACCCCTTTTTCTCGACAACCGTGCATCAGAACACAATTCCGTCAGTGCCATTGGGTCCAGAATAGTTGAGCCATTCGAAATGAGCTATTGGAGTCATATGATCGGAGTCCAATACGCACCGGGACGCCTCTATACTCCCCGGCTCACCGAAAGCCGGAGTTACTATTCACTTTAAGTAAAAACTAAAACCCACGTATCTTCTCCATTTTAGCTCGTTTTCTCCTAAAACTTGACGAGTGCTTATGTAATTAAATTATACACGGGAACATCGTCAACAAAGAGTTTAGTTACCTCAAAATCTCGGTCTTTATATTATTGGTGCTAAGTTAAATTAATTTATTATTTCGATTTGTTAGGTGCAAGTCAAAGCGGCCCTAATTAAAAGAAATAATAACTTAATTTAGTTTAAAGTAGCGCTTCCGGATAATTTTCATGTTAATCATGCAACACTATGTCATAGTTATATATTGCTTCAACTGTTCGGGTGCATGTCAAAGCAGCCCCGACCGGAAGAAAAGATTGATTCATCTTAATTTGATTCCTAAATCTGATTTACCTGATTATAAATATGAAATATGTGTGCAAGCTAAAGAGGCTAGAAAACTTTTAAATCCGTGGATAGAGATTGCGATCTTTTAATATTGATACACAGTGATGTTTGTGATGGAAGTAGATCTAGTAGAAGTGAAAATAAATATTTTGTGATATGTATGGATGATCATCCAAAATATTGTTATGTTTATTTGATCAAATCTAAAAATGAAGTTTTAAGTTGATTCAAAATTTATGAAGCTGGAATTGAAATCAAGATTTTGATGTCTAATCGAGGTAGTGAATATACTTCATATGAGATGAGCTTTGTCTAAAATTTTATAATTGTGCATCAAGTGTCCTCCTTTTACACCTTAATCTAATAGAGTTGATGAACATTAGAATAGAATTTTGATGGATATGATGAATTCGATGATTATTAGTTAAGGCGCACCTAAGAACTTGTGGGGGAAAGTTTTGATTTCTGCATGTGTGATTTTGAATAGAATTCTAATGTATCTTCTTATGAACTTTGGAAAGATAGGAAGTCTAATTTGAATTATTTTGAAGTGTGGGGGTGCCTAGCTAAAATTTAATACTTGAGAATAAGAAGAGAAAGATTGGACCTAAGACTGTGGATATAGTTTTTGTGGGTTATGCACAAGATAGCAATGCAAATAGATTGCTGGTGGTGAATTATGAATTTAGCGAGATTTCTTACAACACTATTATTGAATCTGAAGATGCAATTTGTTCTACAGAATTGACTGATTTACCTTTAGTATGTTAGCCTATAGGTTGCAGATAGATTTTTAAAAAGAAGTTGAGACCCGTTAGATCTGTAGATAAATATAAAGCAAGATTAGTGGCACAAGAATTTGCACAGAAGTTTGGGTAGATTATTTTGATGTTTATGCTCCTGTTGTTAGGAATACTTCTATCAGGGTGTTGATTGTCTTGACCTTTATCCATAATTTGATTGTTCATCAAATGAATGTTTAGACAGCATTTCTGAATGGTGATTTAGATGAAGAGATTTATATGAATCAATCTGTAGGTTTTATAGTTTCTGAGCATGAGAATAAAGTGTGCAAGTTGAATCGATCTTTATATGGACTTAAGTAAGTTCCTAAGTTGTGGCATTTGAAACTTGACTCTTTGAACATGTCTGATGAATGTTTGTATTCGAAAGAGTATGATGATCAGATAGTGATTTTACACTTATATGTTGATGGTATCTTGATTTTTGGTGCTAATTAATATGAGTGTGATATATGATGTGAATATATTATTAAATAAAAATAATATTGACAGGTGAAATGTTAGACTTTTATTTATATGAGCCTGCATTTAGCACCTATATATATTCATTGTGATTGCAGATCTGCAATAGATAAATGTGGCCAAGAGAATATGGAGACGAAGATGAATAGATTCATGAAAGTGAGACATAAGTTCATTCCAGAGAATTTGAAGAAAAATGTGATTGGATTGGAATCTGTGAAATCTACAATGAATCGTGATCACCATTTAAAGGATTATCTAGGATAGTGATCCTAGAATCGTCGAGGGGATGGGGCTTAACCCACAATAAAAGTTACCGGCGACGGCAACCCAACCTGTTGCAGGTTCAATGGGTAGAAACAAGTCGAACAGGTAGCTGTGAGGAGCACTGCTTTTATATCCTCATCCCTATGGCGACAGTGCTTATATCTGCAAGTGGATAGGAAGGGCTTTGGCCCTGAATGGCTTCGAGACCTATAAGGCAGGGTCTGACCTTGCAGATACCCTTTGAGGACCTACTATATGTGTGGAGTCGTGAGGCCGCGACTATGGGAAGAGGGCGATTCCCTAAAACACATAAAAAGCGATATTTGCGCAGGGCCATAAAAGCGCTCACCCGCTAAGAACCTAAACACCATGTGTGTTGTTCGTGGAAATCCGATTCACCGGCCTTGGTTCAAGGCATACTCTACCATTGTGCCCTCGGATGTACATTGACAAGCGCTAAGTGAAGGTTCAAACCCGAAAGGTACCTTTGCCGAATACTTGATATAAGAGATCCAGCAATTTTTTTTTTTTAATTTCGGTTTGTTTTGTTTCGTTATTTCAAGTTTTAAATCATGTGGGGGAATATTGGATTTTATTGGGTTATTGGATGTTTTGTGATTTAAAACTTGTTAACATTTTATTTTTCGGTTTTATCTTTATCCTTATCTTTATCTTTATCCTAATCCTAATCTTTATCCGAGTAACCTTAGACTTATCTTGTTCGACTCGCGATAGAACAAGATTCTCGCCTTGATTATAAATATGGGGCGAGATTGCATGAGTTTAAGTAGAATAATAATAATCTGAGTATACCAAAAAGCCTCTCGTCTTTTTCTACTTTCTTGCTACTAATTTTCCCCGAGTTTTCGATTTTCTCCGAGTTTTCTTTTGCTAGATCTGAAGCTGGTTTGGGTTCATCTAGCGCCAGCTTGAAACCGTGCCAACGGGGTGGAACGTGGTCGTTGTATCGCTAGGAGTAATTGCCGGGAAGCCTCGCACGTGAAGGGGCAATTTCGCTTCTAGGACAGTGCTCTGCACGTCTCGATCACAGGCCTTATCTAAACCTTTTCTTTACAATATTTTTGTTTAATTTTGTTTCGGGATTTTTCTAAACTTGAATTTAATTTTCGATTTAGTTTTTAAAGAATATTATAATAAAAGATCTGAAAGATTTTCCAACAATATACTATAAAAATTAATGACCAAGTATACTTACTTTCATCATTAAGAGAAAGAGCAAAGACCGACCGTCCCTAGAGCAAGTGGCAAAGGGCTTGTTGGTTGGTACTCAAGACCCAAGTTCGAATCTTAGTTATTCACATTTCTAGCTAAGTTTATTTCGAAATGAAATAAACGAAGCGGGTAGCGTTGTCACGCCCCGAGACCGCTACCAATTTGGTCCGGTTCGGGCACGCCGACCAGGCGCCGAACGGACAGCACCTCCTGTCACGCCCCGAGCCCGCCAATTCGGTCGGATTCGGGCGCGGCTGACAGAACCGCCGAACGGACGAGTTTCCCCGTACGTTCAAGGCGTCGCAATCAATACAATTACAAGAAGTTCCAAACAGGAACAGATATTACAATCAGATTGCATAAGGAAGTATCATAAACATAAAACAGCTACTTGCTATTACAACCATTCGTCTCAATTTAGAATTTTACATTTAACTTGAAGACTTTAAACTTCCTATTACAATCTAGATATTACAAATTTGATTACAATTTATTATAACTTATTCTCCCCTGTTATACCCCTAAGCTCTGTCAACTGAGGTACTTCTATCTCTGGCCTCCTGGTAGGGCGCTATCTACTGAGCTACGCCCTTGCCTCGCGCTGCGCCGCTCACGTGTATACCTGTACCCCCAAAACCACAACACGGGGGTGAGAACTATTGTCCATAGTTCTCGTGGGTACGGTCACCCAAGAGAACAGCTCGACCAATAGGTCCAAGGAGGCACTGCAAATATGTTAGTCCAAAAACATATATAGATATATAATTTGCAACTAACATAAAAACCTGCCTCGCAATATGCAATATGCAAATCATTACTTAGCTCTTAGCTTTTCTTTACTTTATTGCTATTCTTTACTTTAGCTTTTCCATTCTTACTTAGCTATTTATATTCTTACTCTTTACTCTTGGCACATATGCTATTTAGCAATTTATTGCTAAGGTCACTCTACCTCAGCTCACTAAGCCACCCGACTCGGTCTTGAGTCAATCCTGTGAGTTACGGGGAAGCCCCAAGGATCTATCTAGATTGTATCAAACAACACCTAGAGGGGGGTGAATAGGTGTAAAGGCCAAAAACCACAAATCTCGATGCTTTAAAAAGTAAATGCGGAAAATAAAAAGCACACCGAGATTTACGTGGGAAAACTCCAAACCCGGAGTAAAAAACCCACGGGACCAACACGCGAATAAACAATCAATAAGAGAAAAGATTACAAGGTGATACCGAACTCCACGGACTCGACCTCTCTAACTCTCCTATGGATCTCCGCGCAATCCTCCTTCGGGTTGTCCACGTCCGAGTCCACGAACGCCACGTCCCGAATCCACGAAACGCCTCCACTTCAAATCCACGAAGCCTTGATCACGCCGAATCCACGACGCCCACTCGAATCCACGAGCCAACGATCCGAATCCACGAATCGCCTTCAATCGCGTCGAATCCACGACGCCTCACGCCGAATCCACGACGCCGTTCATGAGAAGCATCATGAGTATGGTGATCCTTCGCTTAGGAGTATCGTAGAAAACCGAAGAAGAAAACTCCAAGCGAAGCGTAGATCAAATCGACATATAGATAAGAAATTACAATATCTCGATTTGACCTAGAAGAGGCTATGAAGTAGAAAATAGGTTTTAGATCAATTCCTAGCCTCTAGGGTTTCTCAAACATGTATTTTCATGAAGCATACCGAGTTAGAGAACCCTAACATCTTATTTATAGACTTTAGAATCAATTAGATTCGGATTAGAGATTTTTCAGATTTTTACCCATCTGTACCGGTACAAACTTGAACTGGTTACCGGTTCCACAAGGACGGAAGATTTTTCTGCGAAGGGCCATTACCGGTAATGGATTGATGGTCAGATCTGGTATAGCAACCATGCTTGTACCCAGACAGTTCAGTCACACGGTAATGGGTATGATGGCTGCATTCGCATGTTCAGCGCACGGTAATGGGTATGATTCTGTACCCGTACACATTTCAGGCTGTTACCGGTAATGGGTATGATTCTGTACCCGTACAGGTTCAGGTATAGGTCAGGTACACTTTGTAAATTTTCCAATTTCCGAAAATTACAAAGTTCCAATATAATTTCTAATCCGTTAAACATTAATTTATGATTCTAATGCCTATAACTAAGTATGAATCACCATATTATGAATTAAAAACTTACCTAGACATCGTGATTCACATCGTGAGCCAATTCCCTTTTCTTCGAAGTCTTTGATTCTTCGTCGTTCTTCGATTCATTCCGATCCTTCAAGACTCGACTCAATTCACGAAACTTGCCAATACAAAATCCTTAACAATCTCCCCTTTGGCAATTTCGTGACAAAACACAAAAATTAACTAAAATTACATTATAAAAGAAAAACGAAGTTCAATGTCATCACCAAAACATCAAACTTCTCGCATGTAGTCCAAATACAATTTGAAACACAAAAATACATCAAAACTCCTAAAACAAACTCTATGACTTAGACGCAACTAGGAGTCTTGAAGTCTTGATTTCCTGCAAAACAAATTTTCAACAAATTCTCAAAGTTAATTTTATACCTCTTCTCTCCCTTTGTTCTTTTCTCCAATTCCTTTTAAAAATGTTATCTCTCCTTCTCCCTCAATCTCATCACGTCTCCCCTTCGTATGTCTCCCCCTTTGTGTATGCATCAAATACCAAATATCCTCTCCTTTTGTACTTGTTCTCCATTCTTCCCCTTTTTGTCAAAAATTGCCAAAAGAAAACACAAATAGAGAGAAAAACTAACTAAACAGAGAGTAAGTATTTCATAGTTTCATACCTAGATGCATAAAGAAAACATAGCCCTAGGAGTGAAAAGATAAAACATATATAATGAAGCTCAAAAAGGTAAAATCACTCCGTGTCCTCCTCATCAAAAATTTTACCTTGTTTTCTAAAAAATCCTTCAAAATTAGATTAATTCCATAAAAATTAAAAGTTGTACTCCAAAAATCATTATGATGAAGATAAAATATTAAGTGATTTCAAAAGACATCAAAACATTAAAATTTGATATTAAAAATAATCTAATGTTTTAAAATCATCAAGATGCAAATTGATGAAAAATAATTTTTAGAAATTTAGCAAAATTGACACCAATTTGTCGCAACCCGTTCAAAATAGAGATTTTGCTAATAAACACCGGGGGTGGCTCTTTGAGCATCTTTTCATTCTACCACCTTATAACGCCGAAAATTCTAAAATATTCACATATATATTTTTGTTCAACCTTTTCGGTTTTTCATATAAGTACCCATGTGGTAGCTTCACACACGTACCGGACGACCGGGGTGGTAGCCCTTTCCTACATGTGGTGGTAGTTTTCACACTCCTTTCGGATGTAACTCTTTCCACATCTTTTATACTTAGGAGTTTCTCCTTTTTTTTTTAAACATAATTCAAACTCCCCCTAAATTAGATAATCTCACAATTGAAAATAATTTTGACGAATTTTAGTCGATTAGCAAATATCCATCAATTATATTCAACATTCACTACCAAGATGAATTAATTACTAAAAGATTAAAGTTAATTTCAAAAATTTTGATGAAGGTATGTAAGAAGAAATCACATAATAAATTATCGTCAAAATAATGAAAAGTGAAGTAAAATCGATAATTAATATGAATTTAATTCAATTTGAATTGACTTTAAAAATCGGTTAATTCTCTTTGAAAAACCATTAATCTCTCTAGATTAAAGATTTTCAATCATTGCCACTCTCAAAAATTTTAAAAACTCCCTTTTACCTTTCCTCAAAGACGATTTTCAAACACAAGAAACTCAAGCATCAAAGATATTCACTAAGTACCAAAAATCGCCTAAGCATGTAATGCAATGAATAAAAGTAGGAAATATACACCTATCAAAGCATTACATAACCGAAAAACAAGCTAAGAAGAATAACAAGGAAAGATATCACCTTTCCGAATCCAAACTTGTCGAATTTTTCCTTGCTTTGACTTGTCGACGTGAGGCTTGACTTCTTTCAACCTTTGTTCAACCGATGATTGTCTCGATGCTTGGTTCTTCGGTTGATATTTACGTTGAGGCTTAGTCTCCCGGTTTGCACGAGGTACTCGACCCAATTGATTTCCTATTTGATTCCGTGGGAGATACCGAATAGAAGAAGGTGCCGATTGAGATTTCGTTGTCTTGTTCGGGCAACTCTTTTTGATATGTCCCTTGACTCCGCATCGGTGACATACCTTTGCTTTTAAATTTGTTGAGACTTTCGATGTCGTCTTTTGATCCTTCTCAACATATGTCCTTTCGTATCCGAGGCCCAACTTGTTCGTTTGACCTAACCCGAGCATGTTATCCAACTTTTTCGAACCCGAGGAAAATTGTTGAAGATCCGATTTGAGTTGATGAACTTGCTTGGTTAACACTTGATTGGATGTGTAGGTTTCCTTAAATTGTTGCTCCAAAAATCCAATCTTATCTCTATAAGATTTCATTGTTAATTCCGCTTCTTCTAGCTTCTTTTGGAGGACCGAATTGATATTCAAAGTTGATTCCCGTTCCTCCTCAAGAGCTTCATTCATGATCCTCATATTGTTGTTATCTTCTTCAATCTCCAACAAACGACTTTCCAACTTCTTATTGAATTTAGCCATCTTTTTCGATTCGATAAGAAGTTGGTTGTATGCTTCGCTATATCCTCGTCATTCGATTCTTCCTCACTTTCGCCATTCTCGCTCGAAGACCCATGCGAAGAGAGGAAGATTTGAGTTAGAAACAATAGATGATAAACAAGCAACATTATAAGACGGAGGAAAAGATGTAGAATTAGCGATTAAAGCCGTATGATCCTTTTCTTCATCACTTGATGATGATCCGTTTGAAGAAGAGTCATCCCAAGTTTTCGTTTTAGCTTGCAAAGCCTTCGGTTTATACGTCTTCTTCGAAGGACAATCCGTTGCGATATGGCCGTAGCCTCTACACTTGAAGCATTGGATTTCCCCTCGAATTCATCTTTTTCATTCGAAGACTTTGCAAGTTTTTTATCTTTCAATTTAGAATTAGAAGAAGGTTTAGAAAAGGATTTTCGCTCCGAAGATGAAGCATCGTTCTTCTTTCGGAAATTCCGGCGAAACTTCTTCGTGAGGAGCGCCAATTGTTGTTCAAAATCCGCAAGCGTAATATTTTCGGCGGAATCCGTGTCGTGGTCTTCTTCCTTTGTTGATTTGAGTGCCATCCCTGTGCTTTTAGAAAAAGACTTGGAAGAAGATTGATTAGTAGGAAAAGTCATCTCATACGTTTGTAAAGCGCCTACTAATTCTTCGACTTTCATCTCGTCCGGATGCTTAACCGTTTCGATCGCGGCAACCTTTGCCCGAAAACGTTCCGGAAGAGTTCGAAGAATTTTTCTAATATCTTTTGACTCCGTGAGTTTCTCTCCCAAGTTAGCGCATGTATTTACTACGTCTTGTAGACGTGTATAGTACTCGGTAAAGGTCTCGTTTTCATCCATGAAAATCGAATCAAATTTGCTTGTAAGCATTTGTAATTTTTGGACCTTTACTAAGCTTGTTCCTTCATGCGTAACTTGTAGAGTATCCCAAATCTCTTTCGCGGTTTCACAAGCCGACACGCGAGTAAACTCCGTTTGCGACAAGGCATTAAATAAAGCGTTTATGCCCTTGCCGTTAAACGAAGATGCCTCGTTTTCATCTTTCGTCCACTTGTCTCGTGGTTTAGGCTTCTCAACATTATCGACCTTTTCGGTTGGAGGTTTCCATCCGAACTCAATTGATTTCCACACCCGCTCTTCGATTGCAATTAGAAAAGCTCTCATGCGAACTTTCCAATAGGCATAATTCGTGCCGTCGAAAAGCGAGGTCGATTAATGTTACCGCTTTCGGCCATTAGATATCAATATATCTAGATCCCGCTCGATACCAATTGTGAGTTACGGGGAAGCCCCAAGGATCTATCTAGATTGTATCAAACAACACCTAGAGGGGGGTGAATAGGTGTAAAGGCCAAAAACCACAAATCTCGATGCTTTAAAAAGTAAATGCGGAAAATAAAAAGCACACCGAGATTTACGTGGGAAAACTCCAAACCCGGAGTAAAAAACCCACGGGACCAACACGCGAATAAACAATCAATAAGAGAAAAGATTACAAGGTGATACCGAACTCCACGGACTCGACCTCTCTAACTCTCCTATGGATCTCCGCGCAATCCTCCTTCGGGTTGTCCACGTCCGAGTCCACGAACGCCACGTCCCGAATCCACGAAACGCCTCCACTTCAAATCCACGAAGCCTTGATCACGCCGAATCCACGACGCCCACTCGAATCCACGAGCCAACGATCCGAATCCACGAATCGCCTTCAATCGCGTCGAATCCACGACGCCTCACGCCGAATCCACGACGCCGTTCATGAGAAGCATCATGAGTATGGTGATCCTTCGCTTAGGAGTATCGTAGAAAACCGAAGAAGAAAACTCCAAGCGTAGATCAAATCGACATATAGATAAGAAATTACAATATCTCGATTTGACCTAGAAGAGGCTATGAAGTAGAAAATAGGTTTTAGATCAATTCCTAGCCTCTAGGGTTTCTCAAACATGTATTTTCATGAAGCATACCGAGTTAGAGAACCCTAACATCTTATTTATAGACTTTAGAATCAATTAGATTCGGATTAGAGATTTTTCAGATTTTTACCCATCTGTACCGGTACAAACTTGAACTGGTTACCGGTTCCACAAGGACGGAAGATTTTTCTGCGAAGGGCCATTACCGGTAATGGATTGATGGCTGTACCGGTATAGCAACCATGCTTGTACCCAGACAGTTCAGTCGCACGAATGGGTATGATGGCTGCATTCTGCACAGTTCAGTCATACGGTAATGGGTATGATTCGTACCCGTACACATTTCAGTCGTTACGGTAATGGGTATGATTCTGCATACTGCATGTTCGTATAGGTCAGGTACACTTTGTAAATTTTCCAATTTCCGAAAATTACAAAGTTCCAATATAATTTCTAATCCGTTAAACATTAATTTATGATTCTAATGCCTATAACTAAGTATGAATCACCATATTATGAATTAAAAACTTACCTAGACATCGTGATTCACATCGTGAGCCAATTCCCTTTTCTTCGAAGTCTTTGATTCTTCGTCGTTCTTCGATTCATTCCGATCCTTCAAGACTCCGACTCAATTCACGAAACTTGCCAATACAAAATCCTTAACAAATCCCTTGCGGATAATCCGCCCGCTGTCTAGCCCGAGGTGTTGGACGTCTCGCAACTACCCCAGCTGTCAACAGCCTGTCGCCCTCTGTGACTCAGCCTCATCGCGGCGAAATCGTCGCACACGCGAACCCAAATTGTCACTTGACATAACCATTACGGTGGCGATCGCGGCGGACTTACCCGGCGAGGACCCAAGTCATGACTTAACCATCCGCGGCGAACTAATCGCACCTCACCCAACAATGGTTTGAGTCACTCCTTCGCCTCCCGGGTGCACTCGTATCGTACTTACCCAAAGAATGGTGCCCCAAACACAGGGTGTCAACACATGGCGATCTGATCCTCACCCGGCTTAACCGGTATCGAACACATTTCGGCTCACCCACCCGGCGGCGAAATCGTCGCACAACGCCACGACGGTGGTATAGCCCTCGACGGCGAAATCGTCGCACACGCCCGACACCAACTTAGGTGTCCCAAATCTCGGGATTCCATGAATCCGTTCCACTTAACTTGAGGGTTAGCTAGGCCCTCAAGAGACGACCCTCTAGGTCCATTGTCTTTATCTCCTAGGTCTACTTGACACTAGGGTTTATTCTTTGTCACATAACCTAGGTTATCTAACTCTAGGTTCAATGTCATTTCAGCTCGACCTATGTTTACTAACATTAGGTCCATTAACATCCTTGTCCAACCTATGTCCTTGACACTAGGTACAACGTCATTCACCTAGATCCATATGACTCTAGGTTTACTATAACCTATGTTCATTACACTAGGTTAATCCCCACACTCCTAGGTCCATTGACTCTAGGTTTACCATAACCTATGTTTATTAACACTAGGTTAGATGCCACACTCCTAGGTCCATTGACTCTAGGTTTACCATAACCTATGTTTATTAACACTAGGTTAGATGCCACACTCCTAGGTCCATTGACTCTAGGTTTACTATAACTTATGTTCTTTACACTAAAGTTGGATGCCACTCGATCTATATGTGTATTAGTCCATGACTCACACTTTTCATTTAGCATTCTTATACTTTGCTCTCTTATGTCTATCAGTTCATTTACATGCGTGTTTCTATTATGCTAAGCCTATGTTCTCGCAACATTCTTTACTTAGCATTCTTTGCCTCATTATTTACCTCATGCTTATTCATTTCCTAGCATTTCTATATCATGCTCATTCTTAGCATTTCACACTAGGTTCTTTAGCATGCATCTCTACTTATGCATTTTACACTATGTTCTTTAACATGCAATTTCTATACATGGATCACATGCATCAAGTTGAAACCTTTACTCTTTGACATATTTAGGCGACCTAGTCGCTTAAACACAACCCACCTTATCATGCTCTCCTATTGCTCGTCGACACTCGCAATCGGCCGCCCGTGGCACTCTTGACCCGGTTTGGCTCGAACTCTTGCACGACCACCCGAACGATCTCCGAATCCCAATCTGAGACCTTGTGCCGTTGCCCCACGCCTTCAAGTTGCCCGGATCCGTTTTCATGAATTTTGGGCTCCTATCTTGCGTGCTGCGGACATCTGGTTTAAATATATTAAATAATTAATATCTTTGTACTCGCTCGTCAGATCACCGAACCGAGCGCGCCAACGCGTTCGTTGTACCCCCAATTAGGTTTACATGGGTTCAAATGAGATCAATCCCATCTATTTCTAAAAACCCCATTTTGGAGCCCTAGGTTTGCATTTATGCAATCCCATCGATTTGATCCCTAGAACAAGCAATAGAGAGCTTGTCTAACCTCTAGGAACTCATCTAAGAGCACTAGAGCCATCCATAGGGTGTTTAAAACAAACCCTAGAAATCCACCATTAGAGCACCTTGAAGAACACATGACTTTCATGAGTTTCCAAGCCTCTACAAGGTTCTAAAGCTTGCAAGAAGATCAAAACTCTATATCTAGGGTTTAGAAACCCATTATCTAAGGATCTACCATGAGAGGGAGAGAGAGCTTACCTCTCAAAAGCTTGCTCTTGCACAAAGGAGAAGAAGAGGATGGCCATCATCATCATCTTCTTCTTCATCTTCTTCTTTTTCTTCTTCTTCTTTTCTCCTTTCCCTTTCTTTCTTTCTTTCTTCTTCCCCTCCTTCTTCTCCTTGCTGTCGAACAGAGAGAGAGAGGGACACGAGAGAGGGAGAGAGAGGGAGGTTGCTGTGAAGGGGGAAGGGTTTTGGGTTATATTTTGTTGCAACAATAGCAACTAAGCCCCTCCAAACCTTTTATTTCGAAGCAGTCCAAAGCCGTCACATTTTGTATCGGTACAAGACCCCTTTGTACCGGGTATAAATCCGCTTCAGAGGCAAACCCGAGAGTCGCCTCTCGGTTTCGTAGCATTTGTACCCGGTATAAATCCACTTTGTACCGGTACGGACACCAAAAATCTCAAACCCGAGAGCTGCTGCCCTCTTGGTAAAAGTTGCTATACCGGTACAGCAACTTTGCTTGTACCGGTACAAGTTGCCCAGACTTGTGCTTTTCACGTCGTTTCGACTCTAATTCGCGCCGAACAACGCCAAAACCTTTCTAACTCTTTTAGATCCTCTCTTAACCCTTCCAAGCACCTTGGAATGGTTATTGGAACTTGTCCAATTACTCGCTCGCGCACTTTAGCCAGTTTGGTTAAAGTTCGGGTTGCTACACCTCCTCTGTCCGCCCAAGGCTCGACAACCAAGTCATGTACAAAGAATTGCCCAGAAAATTATATGCTATGACATACATGACAGGACGATGCACCAGAAAGGTGCGATAGCAATAAGAGCAAGATACAAGTATTTCATACAAGTAATATAAAGAGAGAAGAGTCTATATTTTACAACCATTCACCATTGTTTACATTCAATTACATTCTTTGTCTCAAAATGAATATACATGTGGTTTTCCCAAAATACACAAGTCTTTTCATTCCCAAAATGTACATTGTCTTCTTTGAACATAAAACTGTACCAAAATGATATCGGGAAGGCGCTAACGCAAGTAGGTGGTTACTATCAACTAGGGCGCGATGCCCTTGCCACGATCCTCACCGACCGTCCGCGAGCTAGCACCTGTAATAGAGTGGGGTGAGAACTAACTTCCTTAGTTCCCAGTGGGCTCGGCCACCGACCCCACCGATCTCCCCACTAGGTCTAAGCAGGCATAAGCAGATAGATAGATACTTATCTTAAAACTGTAAATGCTGTAAGTAAAGCATAATAATAGAAATGCAATAACTACTATGCCTGTAACAAAAAGATAAGAGTAAATGTTCTAGCCATGTAACCGCTAACATGCTAATATAACTCTATCCAGTATGTTTGCAATTCTATTATGCTCAATATGTACCTTTGTACACAATCTCATAGCTCCTTTGAGTTTATTACCCAATCCTTGGCTGGCCCGTAGGCGCGCCCACAACTCACCACTCAACCCGTCTATGAAGGGGGACTCGAACCACCCGAGGGGTTGTCTGCGGGACCCCACATAGGCTATCCCTTGGGACCCAAAATAAGCGATCCCAATCGAATCATGTGCCAAGACCTCCGGAGATTCGCACTACTCGTGTGGAGCGACCACCACGAGCGCTGAACAGACTGTGTGAGTATGATCTCATCCTCCACTTTGGAGGGCATCCAACACAGGGGAATCATGCATAAGTGTTCTCTAACACTATGTCTCAATATCATTGTCATCAAGTTGTTCACTTGGATCACCTGTCACTAGTGTCTCTACACAATGTCATAATGTCAATCATCAAGTTCTATACTTGGTTCACATATCTCTAATGTTCTTTACACTAAGTTGTAATGCAATGACGTTCGTCAAGTTGTCTATTTGGTTCTCATGTCACTAGTGTCTCTATACACTATGTCATAATGTCAATAATCAAGTTCTATACTTGGTTCACATATGTCTCTAGTTGTCAATCATGCACGACTACGTCACACTTCACTTGTCCCTAGGGTGCAATGTCATCATACTCATTCCCATGCGTCTTATATCCAAATGCCAAGCCTATAATGCCGCACAATAAAGAAGCATGCAAGAATAGTAAAGTAGCTACACGACCCTAACATGCATGAAAACTATACATATATAAGTTTATATGCAATATGACCAACAAAACTCTTAGACATAAAAGGTAGCCCGACGGCTTCGGAATGACACCCCCCACCTTTTGGGATGTTCCTCGAAGCAACAACGCCGCTTTCGTTGCCTCAAATCTCTACTTTGACTCCCCGAGCCAATTTCGAAGCTGTAAGCCTATGTTTGGCTCGGATCACTTAAACCGTTCGTCGGATCGACGAACCGTCGCTTCCCACGCGTTCGTGTACCTAACAATATGTTAAATATGAGGTCAAAAGAGATCAAAACCCCATATTTCGAAAAACCCTAATTTGAGCCCTGGGATTTTGCTCCAAGCAAAATCCACCTCTAGAGCCCCGCTTGGTCGTGCTAAACATCTCTTAGGGATGCTAGGGTTCCACAAAAATTATTCCTAGAAGATTTAGATCACCCTAGGAAAAGCTACCATGAAAGCTCTTAAAACTTACCTCAAGGGTAAGCTCCAAGGGAGGAAAGGAAATTAAGAAGATGATGCTAGGCTTACTCCTAGCTTGATCCTCCTCCAAATCCTCCACCCTCTTCTTCTTCTTCTCCTTCTCCTTCTTCTTCTTCTCCTTTCTAGAGAGAGAGAGGGAGAGCTTGTGAGTGTGTGTGTGAGGGAAATAACGGTGAGAGAGGAGGAAATGCCTCTATAGCCCCTCTATTGTAACAAGATGCCAATAGGCCCCTCAACATTCCAATCCATACACTGCCCCTCTCTGGGCAGTTCTCATCAGCCAAGACCGGTCCACACTTTGGATGTCCGGCCTTGAGCTGCGAAAAACCCTCGCGTATTTCCACCATGGATCCGGTGCCTTCATGGAATGTCCGGTCTCTGGGATATCCGGTCCCTATGGGATGTCCGGATCCCGTAAGCACATTTTGCGTAGATGGCCTCCAGGCCATTTTCCACTCTCACTGGGACCGGTCCTCAGGACCATGTCCGGCCTCGTGGATGTCCTGGTCTTCACCAATGTCCGATCCCGAGAGCACAACTCGCGCTGATGGTCTTCAGGCCATTTGCCACTTGCACTGAGACCAGACCTCACGGCCCATGTCCGGTCTCCCCTGGCCAAAACTGCAGAATGGTGCAATTTGCACCATTTGCTTCCGAGGTCCACTCTAATGCGCTTTTTGACTTAGAGTCAACTTCAAACTTTCCGACTTTCACCATTTCGATACTTAGTCGATTCTAAACGTGGTGCAACTCTCGGATTCCGAGAATTCACATCCTTACATCCTCCCCGCCTTAAAAAGAGTTTCGTCCTCGAAACGAACCCTTATATCAAACTTAAACTTAAATTCATACCTCACTCCTCGAATAGATGAGGATGATGCGTTTTCATCTTGCTCTCGAGCTCCCAAGTGGCTTCACGATCGTCGTGATTACTCCACCGGACTCTAACATAAGGAATCTCGCGATTCCTCAACTTGCGCACCTCCCGAGCAATAATTGCCAAAACTCTTCGTAGCTCAAGTCCTCTTAAAGCTTCGGCGGTTCAAACGTCATAGCGTGTTCGGGATTGTGGACATACTTCCGAAGGTTGGAAATGTGAAACACGTTGTGAACGTCCGCTAACTGCGGCGGCAATGCAATCCGATATGCTACCGCTCCAATACGTTCCAACACTTTAAACGGCCCAATATATCGAGGACTTAACTTTCCTCGAACTCCAAATCGCCTCACGCCTCTCATAGGCGAAACTTTCAAGAACACACGGTCTCCTATCGTGAATTCCAATTCTCTTCGGCGCTAATTCGCATAGCTCTGTTGCCTCGATTGCGCCATAAGCATCCGTTGGCGAGCAAGGCGAACTTTCTCTTCTGCTTTCCGCAACACTTCGGGACCAACCACAGCCCGTTCACCTACATCGCCCCAGTGTACAGGAGATCGGCACTTCCGCCCGTAGAGGACCTCAAACGGTGCCATCTCTACACTAGCTTGGTAACTATTATTGTAGGCGAACTCGGCCATTGGTAAATTCTTGGCCCAACCTCCTTTATAGTCAATGACACACGCCCGCAGCATATCCTCCAGAATCTGAATAGTCCGCTCTGACTGACCATCTGTCTGAGGGTGAAATGCGGTACTAAACTCGAGTCGTGTGCCAAGGGTTTCCTGTAGGTTCTTCCAGAAATATGAGGTGAATCGGGGATCTCGATCTGATACAATCGACTTCGGCACCCCAAGCAATCTGACCACCTCATCTAGATATACCTGCGCCAACTTCTCGCCCGACCAAGTAGTATGGATCGGTAAGAAGTGCGCAGACTTCGACATACGGTCCACAATTACCCAAATCGCGTCGTGGCCGCCCGTCGAACGAGGTAATCCAACCACGAAATCCATCGCGATGTCTTCCCACTTCCAAACTGGGATAGGTAGGCTTTGAAGCTTTCCCGCCGGTATCGGCGCTTCCGCCTTTACTTGCTGACATACCAAACATTGTGCCACATAGCGCCCAATGTCGCTTTTCATCCCCGCCACCGTATTGGACTTTCAAGTCCTTATACATTTTGGTGCCACCCGGTGAATACTATAAGGAGCCCGATGAGCTTCCTCCAAAATCGGACTTCTTCATTCTCGGGTTCACACCAGGTTGCGGAACCGGATTGCACCCTCGGCATCTATGGTGAAGTCGCCACCACGTTCGCTCTCAATGTCGTGCCACACCTTTTGGAGATTAGGGTCCGCAGATTGAAGACTCTTGATCCGCTCGAACAAGGTCGGTCTAACAATAAGAGCCGATAACATACCCGGGACTTCTGGAGCTACTATCTCAAGATTTAGCCGTTTCATTTCCAAGCATAAAGGATCCTGAGCCGTAACTTTAAGCGCAAGATTCTCTATCGACTTTCTGCTAAGAGCATCGGCGACCACATTCGCCTTCCCGGGGTGGTAAAGGATCGAGACATCATAATTCTTTAATAACTCCAACCACCGCCGTTGGCGCATGTTCAGCTCCTTTTGCGTGAACCAATACTTCAGACTGTTGTGGTCCGTGTATATTTCGCAACGCGCGCCATACAAATAGTGCCTCCACAACTTAAGAGCAAATATCACCGCGGCTAACTCTAAGTCATGGATAGGGTAGTTCTTCTCATAGCTTTTCAACTGACGGGACGCATATGCGATCACCTTCCCGTTTTGCATCAGAACACACCCCAAGCCTAAATAAGACGCGTCGCTATAAACCACGAAGTCTTCACCTTGCACCGGCAACGCGAGCACCGGAGTCGAAGTCAATCTATTCTTCAACTCTTGGAAACTCTGGTCGCACTCGTCGCTCCAAATGAACTTGGTGCCTTTCTGGGTTAGACGGGTAAGTGGAATTACAATTTTCGAGAAACCTTCCACAAACCGCCTATAATAGCCGGCTAAGGGTATGTTTGTTTCGACGTAGTAGACTTGGGGTGGAAGTGGACTTTGGGTTGAAGTGGAGTTGGGGTGAAAATTAAATCACTTCCGGTGTTTGTTTCTAATTTTGGAAGTGCAGTTCTGCGAGTTCTGTTGTTTGTTTGGTAGGAAGTAGATGGCGTAAAAAGTATAACTTAGTGAATAATAAATTATAATAAATAAAAATTAATATAATTATATATGTATATAATTATATATATGTATGATTATAAAATAAAATTTTAAAAAATTATATTATTTGTTTGCATATATAAATTATAATAATACAACAAATAAAATTCTAAAATTAAAAAATTATTAAAATTTAATAAATTTATTTTTCATCATTTTCTAAATATACAAATTAAACAAAAAATATATTAAAACTTACCTAACCAAATTTGATCACATTACCTAACCAAATTTAACAAATCCCTTTGCCTCTTTGCACTTCACCGGAATTGACTTCGCCCCGTGGGAGAAGGAAGTCAATTACTCTATTTTGGATGAACTCGAGTTTCGGCCGTGTCACGCCCCGAGGTCGGCAGGACCTTCCCCAAAGCGTGCCCAGACCCGCCATATGCCAACACATACAAGGCGTCTAAATAAAAACAGCGGAATTAAACCAAATATAAGGCTACACTAGGAATATCAGAGCCACATACAGCTATCCCTAT
This sequence comes from Aechmea fasciata, assembly GCA_025177825.1. NCBI lineage: Eukaryota > Viridiplantae > Streptophyta > Magnoliopsida > Poales > Bromeliaceae > Aechmea > Aechmea fasciata. The sequence continues at coordinate 7,062,001 of CM045939.1, forward strand.
CAACAAGTAGGAACAATAAACAGGTAGGAAGGAAAGACAGCACTAAAACTGCTACAAGTAAAGAGTAAATACAACAGTGTAGCTCTAGGTACAAAAGGTTAGCCTCTACCAAAATACAGGTACACACACTCATCCTCTCCAGCCAAAACAAAAGAAGAGATGAACCACCTAGTGAGACTCCCCGCCGCTAGCCGAAGCGACACCCTTGCCGCGATCCCTGGCCTCCCCGCTGAAGGCGCTGAAACACGTCAGAAAACAGAGGGCGTGAGAACTATAAAAATATAGTTCCCAGTGGGCAATTACTGACCTGCACAGGTTGCACCACTAGGCCCAAACGAAGTAGTAGTACAAGAACTGAAGTAAATAACTGTAAATAAAGCATAACTGTAAATGCTAAATAATTAACCCAAAATAAATATGGTACATGCTTTATTCAACCCGAAATGTCAACTTTAAACAAGTACTTTCTATTAATCTCTTGAGTATACTATAATGGAAATGTTGACCTATCAAGTATACTACATGTGTCCAATACTATGCCACAATATATCCGAGTATCCAACTACTAAGTCCTATCTAGTAGTGATGTCAATTTTCTATTATATGCCACTGTTCAATTCTCTTTCTAGGATTTACACAAGTGTAATCCAGCTTGTGCCGCCTAAGTATCGCAGTAGCCCCAACATCCCCCGCAAGGAATGAGTCTGTCCCAAACGGTCCCGTAGGCTTCTCAACACCGCACGCGCGAACGAATCGCGAAGGCCAACTCCGGAGTGCCGGCTTGTAGGGAGCGACCCTCACAAGCATGTGCGAAGAGCACAAATGGCAACAAGCACTGTCCAAGTCTCAAGTGTCCAAAACCTCATGTCACTCTCATGGCAAATGTCACTAGTAATCCTAAGGTCTAGTACAATAGTTCACATGACACTAGAATTTCTATGTCAAAGTTCGAATCGGAGCCTAATGCCGCTTGATGACATTAGCTCACTAGTTCACAAACCGATGCCAAGTCTAATGCCGCTTAATGACATTAGCTTTTCTCCTATGTTATACATAGTCTAAGTTCAAGTTCACTTGTTCTCATGTCATTTCCACTATATCCAACATGCTCTCAAGCCACAAGTAGAATGCAACACTATGCCTAAGTCCACAAGCCACTCTCTACTATATAGAGGTCAAAAATTTCATTACACATAAGGCATATGTTTTAAGCATTCTAAAATTCAACAACGATGCAACTAACATGAAAACACATAATTTTCTACTTTACGGTGCTCAAATAATTCCAATGAGAATTTTCATTGAATTTGGAGGTCAAACCCACCGATGATCCTCGCAAGCTCCGGGTCGCCAACCCCGACACTTTTCAGACTCCTTGTACCCTAGAAAGGTCACACAAGAAGTTTCAAAGTCAATCGGCAAGCCCACGACTCAAACTCGTGAAGATCAAAACTAGTGAACAGGGAAAAATTCACCTATGAGTGAAATCCCTCTCGAAGCTTCAAATAGAAGCTAGATCCCATCTAAGGCAACCTAAGTAAAGATTCTAAACCACATAATTAGGTTCAAAAGCCTTAGGAATTACCCAACTCCAAAACCACATAGAAAAGGTAAAACTCACCTCTAAGATAGCAATCCCTCTAGAGATCCCAAAAGCAAGCTAGAGTCTCCTCAAACCAACCTAAAGGAAGGTTCTAACATCATCAATTAAGCCCTAGATGCACCAAATCAAAAAGCCCCAAAAACAAACCCTAATATCAACATCTAGGGTTTCATCTACTAGGGAGCAATAGAAGCTTAATCTAGAGGATTAGAAGTAATCCATAACTCTTAGGAGCCTCCTCTCAAGGTTCAAAACCATCTAGAAGCAAAGATCTTCCTCCAAGAAAGCTCCCAAGCCAAGCTCAAGCTCTCCAATGGTGAGGAAGATGAAGTAGCAAGCACCAAAGCCACAAGCAAGCCTCCTCCCTAGATCTCCTCCTCTTCTTCTTCTCCTTCTCCTCCTCTTTCTCTCTCTCTAAGTGTGGGAGAGTATAAAAAAGAGAGGGGTGAGACGGGAGCATATAGGTCGTTAAGAGGTAACAAAATGCCGAAAGCTCCTCAGCTTCGGATTTTCGAAATCGCTGTGCTATACCCAAGACAAGCCAATTTTGTACCAGACAAACCCCACGAAACAAAGAAAACCCGAGGCTCCTGCTAGCTCTGGTCGCACTTATATACCGGTATAAATCTCGCTTGTACCAGATAGCCATCATGGCTGTACCGGTACAGACACCATTTTGTACCGGTACAAGAGCTCAGAAACTCAACCCGAGAGCAACCTAAAATCCAACTTTTTGGACTTAAGGGCTTGGAATTCATCCACTAACCTCAGTACTCGTGCCATAGGTCGGAACACAGTCAACGACCCTCCAGAAAAACTGAAAAGCTCGGGCTTCTCACGTCCAAAGACTCGAACCTTGCTATTTGCGAATGTTCACAGGCCACAGCCGTAACAAAATTACGGCAAAACAAACAACGGAAGTGACGTAAACAACTCCCCCCCTCTCCACTCCACCCTCACTTTCACCCAAACAAACACACCCTAAGCCCACAAAGCTTCGGACTTCCGTGACATTCGTTGGGCGAGGCCAATCCTTGATTGCCTCTACCTTCCTTGGGTCAACAGAAATTCCGCCCTCGGAAATGACATGCTCCAGAAATGCAACTTCCTTAGCTGTAAGCAGCCGTAAGTCGCACTTCTTCAATTTGGCATACAACTTCTCCTCCCGAAGAATTTGAAGTACCAAGCGCAAATGCTCCGCTTGTTCCTCATCACTGCGGGAATAGACCAGGATGTCATCTATGAAGACCACCACAAACTGGTCTAAGTATCTTCTGAAGACACGGTTCATTAAGTCCATGTACGCTGCCGAGGCATTTGTGAGTCCAAACGGCATCACCGTGAATTCATAGTGTATATATCGCGTACGAAATACGGTTTTCTGAACATCCTCCGGCTTAATCCTCAATTGATGGTAGCCCGATTGGATGTCTATTTTTGAGTAAACGCTCGACCCCTATAGCTGATCGAACAAGTCATCGATTCGGGGTAGCGGATACTTGTTCTTGATCGTGACCTTGTTTAACTCGCGATAATCTACGTAGAGTCGAAACGTTCCATCCTTCTTCCCCACAAATAATACCGGGGCTCTCCACAGCGATACACTCGGCCGGATAAATTCCTTATCAAGGAGATCCAATAACTGAGCCCTCAACTCCTTTAGTTCCGCCGGCGCCATTCGGTATAGAGCCTTCGAAATCAACGCGGTCCCGGAAACCAAGTCAATCACAAACTCGATTTCCCGTTCTGGCGGTATTCCCAGAACCCTACAGAAATACGTCAGGAAATTCCCGGACTACCGATAGCTCCTCAAGTGTCGGGGTTACTCGCTCAACCTCTACAACGGTTGCCAGGTAGATTGCGCAACCGCTGCCGACTAGTTTCCTTGCTCTCGTCGCCGACACTGTTGCGGCGAAGCATGAACTCTTACACGCCTTGTAAATAAGTTCCTCTTGTCCTGGCTCACGAAACGTGATCACTTTCTCCTTGCAGTCGATCGACGCATAATATTTCGAGAGCCAGTCCATGCCCAATATAACGTCGAATTCTTTCAACTTTTTTAGCACCAAGGTGCAGATTGGCATAATCCAGCCACCTATCTGCACTTGACATGCTGGGCACTCCGTGTAAATATGGATTGCCGGACCAGGGTCTTCCACTCACCACATGTTTTCACACGCTTGTATGTTTATGTCGTGAGTTCATGCAAATGACCTACTTATGAATGAATTAGTGGCACCCGTGTCAAACATAGCTCTGGAGCGTACTCCGTTAATTAAAACCATACCTGCCACAATCTCAGGCTGCTCCGCTTCGGCCGGTTCCTCAACTTGGGCTCCGAGCGGCGACACCGTCCGCTCGGCGTTGGTCGTGTCAACTCGGACTAACGTGGAGCCATCGCGTCCGGCCCGACATAGCACAGTGGAGCTCCTCCATAATAAGCTGTCGCCGGAGTCGATGCCACCGACGGGGTAGGCGGGGCCCTCGCTGGACAGTCGCGACTTATGTGCCCTTCCTGCCCACAGTTAAAGCACTTGCCTTGCCGTCGCCTGCACTGCTGCGCCCGGTGGTTTCCGCCACCGCATATAGTGCATCGCTGCGGCCCGCGACTCCACGACTGCGTTCGCAGGTTCTTCGGGGGTTTCTTGGAGCTCGATTGTCCCCCCGAAGGACCGCCCGATCGCTTTTTCCCCTTGTCCTTGGACGCTGCCATAAGCTCACGCTCCTCGCGCACATGAGCGTCACCATGCTTCGCCCACAGTGCACGATCAAATATCTCTGCATAAGTGGTGAGCTTAAGTATTTGTACCGCCCGATATATGCTCGGTCTGAGTCCTCGTAAGAACTAGTCTGCTCTGTCCCGGTCATCTCGTACAACCTCTGGAACACAATCTATAATGTGGGAGAATTCTTGCTCGAACTCCGCCACAGAGCGGTCTCCCTGCCTCAAAGTCCTGAACTTCTCCTGCAGCTTTCGCTTCACTGTGTCAGGGAAGTAATTGGTGTACATCGCCCTCTTGAATTCCTCCCAAGTCATAGGTGGAAGATCAGAAGGTCGGTCTCGCTTCAACCGTTTCCACCACACTTTCACCGTCTTCTCGAGACAATGCGTGGCGAAGTAAACTTTGTCTCTCTCCGAGGTATGGAAGTCCTCGAACATTATTTCCATTGAGTCAACCCATGACTCCACTATCTCCGCTCCACTTGTCCGCCTTCGAAGATCGGTGGGTGGAACTTTATGAACTTAATAAGGGCCGTCAACAGCCGCCCTTGCTCCGTTTCCTCGGCCGATGTATCGGGGGTTGCCGAACCGACGCGCCGGAAATGCACTCGCCGGTGAAGGACATGCCGTCACCGAAACTACCGCTACACCCTCGCCTCGGCCGCCTCGGGCACATGCGGGGGTGCGGGTGGATTACGATCCTCGGCGACCACGCGGCGTCGGCTGCGTCTGCCGCTCCATCAGCTCCTGGAGCCGATCAAAACAACTGGTCAACGCAGTCATCTGCGTCCGTAACTCCTGCACCTCGCTAGGACCGGATGACTCTGGCATCATAGGAGGTTCAGGTAGATCTGGGTCTCCCGACGACGATGCCGGACCCGCCTTACGCGTATAGCGTCTCGGAGACATTAATTCCTGAAATGCAACAACCGGGTTAGTTATCTTAACCCATCAACTTACTCGTGATCAACAGTCTACGAGACTCAATATTTAATATTAGGCGGAAGCACACAAGTGTACTTATTCTAGACTCTCGGTGTCAAGTTGTCGGCCGCCGAACACAAGCACTTTAAGTCAAGAACTAATACCCTTGAATCTGTCTCTATTCACAACTAGAGACATCTCAACTACCACTTCGACCCAATCGAATTAACTTCCGCCGCTCGGCATAGGTCCACGTTCGCTCACGCACTTATAGCCCTAGGGTTTACCGTCCTAGGGTTTCCTAGGTCCATCCTAGACTCTCTCTTTACTTGCTCTTAACTTGCTCGATACCAACTTAAACCTTTGTCACGCCCGAGATCGCTACCAATTTGGTCCGGTTCGAACGCAGACAAGGCGCCGAACGGACAAGACACCTCCGTCCGCCAAGGCTCGACAACCAAGTCATGTACAAAGAATTGCCCAGGAAATTAAATTCTATAACATACATGACAGGACGATGCACCAGAAGGTGCGATAGCAATAAGAGCAAGATACAAGTATTTCATACAAGTAATATAAAGAGAGAATAGTCTATCTTTTACAACCATTCACCATTGTTTAAATTCAATTACATTCTTAGTCTCAAAATGAATATACATGTGGTTTTCCCAAATACATAAGTCTTTTCATTCCCAAAATGTACATTGTCTTCTTTGAACATAAAACTATACCAAAATGATATCGGGAAGGCGCTAACGCAAGTAGGTGGCTACTATCAACTAGGGCGCGATGCCCTTGCCACGATCCTCACCGGCCGTCCGCGAGCTAGCACCTGTAATAGAGTGGGGTGAGAACTAACTTCCTTAGTTCCCAGCGGGCTCGGCCACCGACCACACCGATCTCCCGACTAGGTCTAAGCGGCATAAGCAGATAGTTAGATATTTATCTTAAAACAGTAAATGCTGTAAGTAAAGCATAATAATAGAAATGCAATAACTACTATGCCTGTAACAACAAGGTAAGAGTAAATGTTCTAGCCATGTAACCGCTAACATGCTAATATAACTCTATCCAGTATGTTTGCAATTCTATTATGCTCAATATGTACCTTTGTACACAATCTCATTGCTCCTTTGAGTTTATTACCCAATCCTTGGCTGGCCCGTATGCGCGCCCACAACTCACCACTCAACCCGTCTATGAAGGGGGACTCGAACCACCCGAGGGGTTGTCTGCAGGACCCCACATAGGCTATCCCTTGGGACCGAAAATAGGCGATCCCAATCGAATCACGTGCCAAGACCTCCGGAGACTCGCACTACTCGTGTGGAGCGACCACCACGAGCGCTGAACAGACTGTGTGAGTATGATATCATCCTCCACTTTGGAGGGCATCCAACACAGGAGAATCATGCATATGTGTTCTCTAACATTATGTCTGAATATCATTGTCATCATGTTATTCACTTGGATCACCTGTCACTAGTGTCTCTATACTATGTCATAATGTCAATCATCAAGTTCTATACTTGGTTCACATATCTCTAGTGTTCTTTACACTAAGTTGTAATGCAATGACGTTCGTCAAGTTGTCTATTTGGTTCTCATGTCACTAGTGTAGCATATGGCTTTCCCGTAAAGCTAGCCGAGTTCTGTCGGAATGAGCGGGACCCGGAGTGTAGTAAGTTTATGTGGGTTCTAAGTGCTTCGGAACCCGTGCGTAGCGAAAATGCGGTCTTGGAAAAGCTAAACTGCAAGTCTGGAGAAATTCCCAGACTTGGAGCAGCTAAGACCGGACATCCATGGGATCTCCGGATGCCACGGGGTGCCCCGTTGCGTGGTGAGGAAATTCCTCTCGGGATCCGGACATTGGCTCGAGACCGGACAACCCAAGACCGGACAATGGGGTCAGGACCGGTCTTAGCCTGCGAAAAATCTGAACATCGGCTAAGTCTTGGAGGATTAGCATACGGGATCCAGACAATGGTCCGGGACAGGACAATCCAAGACCGGACACAGCGGTCAAGACCGGACATTGGCTGCGCAATATGCAGAAAATTGGCTAAGTCCCCAAAGGATGGCTCACTGGGACCGGACAATCATCCGAGACCGGACATTGGACCCAAAATCTGCCCAGTCTGGCAGATTGCAAATAGATGGATTTGGAGGGCCTAGTTGTAAATGTTACAACATGATATAGGTGTGGCCTCCTCTATTCACAGCACACAGTTCACTCTCACTCTCTTTTCTCTCACCTTCTCTCTCTAGAAAAGCCCTAGAGCTTGGAGAACTTGGAGAAGAAGAAGAAGGAGAAGGCTTTGGAGCTTTTGGAAGGCTTTTTGGAGGTCTTGGAGCTCTACTACAAGGTGTAGTTGGAAGAGCTTGCTATAAGAGGTAGGTTTTTGCGAGCTTAACTCTAGGGTTTTTGTTTTAACCTAAGTTTTTGAGGTTTCTAGCTTTTTGCTAGTGTTAGAAGCTTGCTAGAGCAAGAACACCATGAAACCTCCATGAGAGCTCATGTGCACTCATGGTGGCTTAGTAGGGTTTGTAGTAGATGCCTTATAGATGGTTCTAGAGGCTTAAGAAGGGTACTAGAGAGCTTCTCAGGGGTTCACAACCTTTCTTTTGCTTGTGTATGAGATCAATCCCATGGGAATGCCAAAATGGCATTATTAGGGTTTGAAAATTAGGGCTTTTGCCCTAGGGTGTTCCCAAGGTAAATTGACCTTGTGAAAACCTAATTGGGGGTACTCCCGACGCGTGGGACAACTCCGTTCATTTAAACAAAAAGCCGATGTAGGGGCTACTATGTAAATCGGCCTGATTTAGGCTCTGTTAATTGCGCAGGTCGCAAACTAGGGATCGAAGAGCCGTGAAATTCGAACCACAACTCCATAATTTTTAGAGATGGGGGGTGCATTCCGGAATCATCGAATTTCCTTCTATATCTATTTCACCTTTTTGAGCATTATATGTGTATAGTAAATTCATGCATTATAGGGTAGTTGGAATATATGCAAGATGGTTGAACCTCAATTTATGTTCTAGCGAGTAATGAACTTAGAGATTGAAATGGAACCATAGAGGCATGAGAACTAGAACCCTACTTGTATGATATGGAAATGGACTTGATCTTAGTCAACAAAGGTGATATTGAACATAGAGACGAGATTGGCATTGAGATAACCATAGTTAAACATTGTTTAACCTTAGTGGCATTATGGCAAGAATGAGATAAATGATATGGTAGTAACCTCTCCATGAAATTGGCATTGAGAACAGTGGCTAGGAATCCTCAATGTGAGGATTAGATCGACACTCTTGACAAGTCTTGGCTTGAGGGATGTAGCTCCTCCCCAAGCGGTGAGTTCAATCACCTAGGGGATCGTGGCCCCGACGGACGGTCCCTCGGGTCTTGCAGGCTTAGAGCCTCCCCGTTCAGAGAGGGATTTTGGGTCTTGAGTTTGTTGGGGTTAACTATGTTAACCGGCAAGATTGGGTAAAGAGCCAAAGAGAAATAAAGCACAGTAGAGTAAAGGCATGCATGCATAGTTAATTTTAGATTACTTGATTGTCCATCACTGACTCTTTCTTGCAGGCATAGTATTAGCATATATATATATATAGTTTGGTTACTACTTTATTTCCGTTGAAATACTTATGCCTGATTTAGACCTAGTGGGTAAGTCGGCGGGGTCAGTTGCCGAGCCCACTAGGAACTTCGTTGTAGTTCTCACACCACTAACCCTACAGGTCCTAGCGCGAGTGGGGCGGCAGAGGACCGGAGCAAGGGGTTAGCGCCATAGCTAGTGGCCACCGGAGTACTTCATAGGCATTCCATTTTGGGTATACTTGTATCAACTATATTTTGTTGGTCTTAGTTGTCAAGTTGTAATCAATCATATATTTTGGTGGAATGGCAAATGTAAAAAGAAAATGATATCGAATGAAAATAATGTAATAGTTGGTTATGTGTATTTGGTTAAAATGTAATCAAATAGCATGTGTATTGTATCTTATAGCTTAGAGCTTTTACTTCCGCTGTGCTTGTGGCTTGCCCTCGTGCAAGTCTCGTATAATTGCAATTCTCTTTTGACTGTTTAATTATACTTGTTGCTAGAGCCTTGGGCGGGCAGGGGAGGCCCTGTCCGTTCGGCGTCTGTTGACGTGGCCCGAACCCGACCAAATAGGCGGGTAGCGGGGCGTGACAGATAAGATGGTATCAGAGCGTGAACGGAAGAAAGCAAGGGTCTAGGATGGACTTAGGGACTTTTGGATTGGAGACCTTAGGGACCTAGGAAACGTTACGTGAACTTGGTGATTGCGAAAGCTGATAGATTGGGTTGGACTCAATACTTCTCTAGAGGGAATTAGAGATGAATTCAAGTATTATTTGTTTCTGCTCAAGGGAATTGTGTGGGCGGCCGACCACATGACCCCAGAGTTGAAATTCATTTTTACTTGTTGCTTTCGCTTAATTGGGTAGTTAAAGATGGAACGTGTAAGTGTCACGCGTATCGAGTATTAATGCGTGTGTGCTACGTTTCAGGACGTGATGGCACCACGAAGACGCCCTATGACGCGATCCGCGGCGGCACCATCTCCTGAGGTGCCCGAGCAGTAGGGATCGAGCGACGTACGCACGCTGCAAGCCCAAGTAGAGACGTTGGCCGGGGCTATGAATGTCACGCCCCGGAACCGATCCCTTTGGCCGGCCCGGGCCCGTCAAACAGACGCCGAACGGACAGAGTTTCCCCTGCCCGCCCAAGGCTCAACACAAGTACAATTCAATAAAATATGAAAAGCACAGGCGAAAGCATAAACATAGGCTTACACGAAGGTAAGCAACAGCCAAGTGAAAGAAAATACTAAGCTACACATAATTCCACATTTTTCATTCATTGTTCGAAACATCATTTACATTTACATGTTCTTTCTTTCCCAAAACATCATTTCTTCTCTTTACATTCATTGGCATTTAACTTCCATAAATAAATATACACTTGTTCATGATCAACATTCCAAAAGACATATACATGAGTGGTAAGTAGCTACAAAAACACACTCCGTGGCAGTCGCTAGCTAAGGCGCGAGACCCTTACCACGATCGCCAGCTGGCTCGCTGGAGCTCGGCCCTGTAGAAATAGTGGGGTGAGAACTACAACGAAGTTCCCAGTGGGATCGGCCCCCAATCACACCGACGTTCCCACTAGGTCTATTTCAGGCATAATTTGAAAGAAATAGCAGATAGTAACCAAGCTACATGCAAACTACTAATATGCCTGAACTACAATTAACATGCTTATGTTCATATAATAAATATGGCGAATGCAATTTTCGGATCTCGTTACCCAATCTCGATACCCAATCTCTCATGGCTAGCTCGTAGCCGCTCAAGAACTCACCAACTCAAATCCCAGTATCGGGGAGACTACTACGACCCGACGGGACGGTCCTCTGAGACGCTCATCTCTGGTCACCTACTCCGGAGCGAACCGCTCGAGGGGGAGCTACCCGCCCCGAGCAAGGACTTATAGGCGAGTATGATCAAATCCTTGCTCCAAGGATTGAATCCAAATTCATTCCTTAACTTTAAGGAAGACTTTGCACAATGACCCTTAACTTTAAAGCTTTATGTCACGTGTTCTTATTCTCGAGGTCATGACCGTATCATCACACTAACTTTAGTGTCCTTTAGCATTCTTATTCTTTAATCTTTAACATTCTTTACTCTCTAGCATTCTTTAACCACTAGGTTCTTTAAACACTAGATTCTTTAACCGCTAGGTCCTTTATCCTTTAACAATCTTAATCATTTCATTACACTAACTCTAGTGTTCGTTAACAACTTTCACATGCCACTCGATCTATATGTCCTTTTTGTTAACATTCTTTAACCACTAGGTTCTTTGTCTCATCTCGTGCATACATAGGGTTAACCACTAGGCTCTTTGTTCTTAACACATGCATATATATACAGCTAACCACTAGGTTCTCTACACATGCAATTCATATTCCTTTACCCTATCATGCACAATAGCACTATCACATATATGCTCAAGAATTGACATATAGACATAAGAGGAATTTCAGAGTTAGTGGAAGCACCCCCCACCTTGTGAGTTCAGTAGGATGCTCTAGTTCAGTTACTGCGATCCTCGATCGCCAATTTCTTGACCTGCGGCAAAAACAAGCCGAATTAGGCTTTTTGCACATAACTTTCTATAGACTTTTCGTTTAAACGAACCGTTCGCTCGAGCGAGTCAGTAACGTTCCCAATTGCATTTCTGTAGGGTCAATTCACTTAGAAAGCCCTCACGAGCAAGAACCCCAATTTGGTGCCCTAGCTCGGCAAAACTATCAAAACCTTGGTTTCGATCTCGACGAAACACTCTAGAGAACTCCCTAGCATCAAGAGAGTCCATAAAAACCACTCTCAAACCGTTCTAATCCCTACTTAGGGTCTAAGCACAAAAGAGGAGAAGCCTACCTCAAAGCTCTCCTCCTTTCTTGCTCGGAGGTGAAGGAGAGCTACTTCACTTCCTCTACTTCCTTTCTCCTTTCTTTTCCTTCTTCTCCTTCTTCTTTGTGAGAGAGAAGATGCTAGAGAGAGAGAGAGCTCTTCACAAGGTTGCTTGGGCTTGAAGAAATGAGCAAACAAGCTCATACCCCTTCACACTTAGCACATATATTGCAGAAATGCAATTAAGCCCCTCAACTTTCATCTAATTAAATTAGCCTGAACTGGGCAAATTTCGGGTGCTGAGACCGGTCTCAACCTTGTTGTCCGGTCTCACAGTGTCTTCACCCGGGTTCAACCTCGCGTGGCAACCGGTCTCAACCTTGCTGTCCGGTCTCCAGATGTCCGGTCTCAAACCACTGTCCGGATCCAGTACGCAGGGTTTTCAGGACTTAGCCAAATTTTCGACCCTCAAAATCCCCCGCGCGCACTGAGACCGGTCTCTACCACATTGTCCGGTCTCAGCAAGCAGAATTCTACAGAATTGCAGATTTCTGCGATTTACTTTCCGTTTAGCTCTCGAAGGTCACCTACAATGCACTTTTTGCATTGTAGAGGCCTTCGGCCTTTACAAAGCCTTTCATCATCGAACTTTGATCATTTTGACTAAAGTTCGACAGTTACTCTTCGTGGTTTCGGTATATTACAGTATCCACCCCTTAAAATAGTTTCGTCCGCGAAACTATACATACCTTAGCTTGTAGACTCAAACAGATACGGATATTTCTTCCGCATTACGTCCTCATGTTCCCAAGTGGATTCCCGCATCGCATGGTTGCTCCACTGGACTTTCACAAATGGGATCACGCGATTCCGCAATTTCCGCTCCTCTCTACCAAGGATACACACTGGATGCTCCTCGTAGGTCATATCCTCGTGTAAATCCACGGGTTCATACTCTAGTACATGCGCCGAATGATGGAGATACTTCCTGAGATTCGACACATGAAACACGTTGTGAACCCCCGCCAACCTTGGCGGCAATGCAGCTCTATATGCCACCGCACCAATGCGTTCTAGCACCTCAAATGGTCCAATATACCGGGACTCAACTTTCCGCGGACCCCAAATCGCCTGACACCTCGCATCGGCGACACCTTCACGAACACGCGGTCTCCAACCGCGAATTCTAAATCCTTTCGGCGCTTGTCGGCGTAACTTTTCTATCTCGATTGCGCCGTCGCAAGTCGGCCGACGGCAAGGCGAACCTTTTCCTCCGCCTCCCGCAACACGTCGGGGCCGAGAGTGACACTCTCGCCCACCTCGCTCCATTGAATCGGGAACGACACTTCTTTCCATACAAAGCCTCAAATGGCGCCATCGCGATACTCTCTTGAAAACTGTTATTATACGCGAACTCCGCCATCGGCAAGTAATTGTGCCATCCACCCCTATAGTCCAACACACAGGCTCGCAACATGTCCTCGAGTATCCGTATGGTCCTCTCAGACTGTCCATCACTCTGAGGATGAAACGACGTGCTAAAATCGAGCCGTGTGCCCAGAGCATCCTGCAAGCTCTTCCAGAAATGAGACGTGAACCTAGGGACTCGATCCCACACTATGGATACCGGGACCCCATATAACCTTACAATCTCGTTAAGATACACGAGCCAACTTACCTCCCGACCACGTCGTGTGAATCGGCAAGAAATGGGCCGATTTCGTCAATCGATCCACAACGACCCATATCGCGTCATGTCCACCTTGCGATCGAGGCAAACCCACAACAAAGTCCATCGCAATGTCCTCCCACTTCCACACAGGTATCGGTAAACTTTGCAGTTTCCCCGCCGGAAATCGCTGTTCCGCTTTCACCTGTTGGCACGTAAGACATTGCGCCACAAACTCTCCAATTTCCCTTTTCATACCCGGCCACCAGTAATGCACCTTTAAATCTCTGTACATCTTAGTGCCACCGGGGTGAATACTATAAGGGGACTGATGTGCCTCTTGCATAATCATCCTTCGAATCTCCTCGTTCTTGGGCACGCACCAACGGTTTCTAAACCGAAGCGCGCCGTCGGTCCCAATGCTGAAATCTTCGGCATTACCGCTCTCAACATCCTTTCGCACTTTCTGGAGATGTTCATCAGAAGCTTGCAGCTCTTTGACTTTCTCCAACAAGGTCGGTTGTACTACCAACGCCGCAAGTGTTGCCGGCACTCCCGGCGCCACCACCTCCAAACCTAACCGTTGCATCTCCTTTTGCAACAACGGCTGCGGTGTAATCGCCGTCGCCAAGTTTTCCACAGACTTTCTACTTAGCGCATCGGCCACGACATTGGTTTTCCCCGGGTGGTACAGGATAGTGACATCATAGGCCTGTATCAGCTCCAACCACCGCCGCTGTCGCATGTTCAACTCTTTCTGGGTGAACAAGTACTTCAAACTTTTATGGTCGGTGTAAATTTCACAGTGCTCACCATACAAGTAATGCCTCCATAGCTTTAGTGCAAATATCACCGCAGCTAACTCCAAGTCATGTATCGGGTAGTTCTTCTCGTAAGTCTTCAGCTGGCGAGAAGCATAAGCTATCACTCGGCCATTCTGCATCAACACACACCCAAGACCACTATAAGAGGCATCACTATATACTACAAAGCTCTCCCCCGGAGTGGGCAAAGCTAAAACCGGGGTCGACGTCAACCTGTTCTTCAACTCCTTGAAGCTCCGATCACAATCGTCGCTCCAAACATACTTCACTCCCTTATGCGTAAGGCGTGTTAGTGGAGTGGTGATCCTCGCAAACCCTTCCACAAACCGCCGATAATAGCCCGCCGACCCAAGAAAATCGCGGACCTCCGCAACACTCGTCGGGCGAGGCCAATCCTTAACTGCCTCCACCTTCTTTGGATCCACCGAGACTCCGCTCCCGGATATCACGTGGCCTAGGAAGGTAACCTCCGACAGCCAGAACTCACACTTCTTGAGTCTAGCGTAAAGCTTCTCCTCGCGAAGTATTTGCAGCACGGTCCTCAAATGTTCCTCATGCTCTTCCTCGTTCTTCGAATAAACCAACACGTCGTCTATGAACACCACGACGCACCGGTCTAACAACGGCTTGAAGACTCGATTCATCAAGTCCATAAATGCTGCCGGGGCATTAGTAAGCCCAAACGGTATCACCGTAAACTCATAGTGGCCATACCGCGTACGGTACGCCGTCTTGTGCACATCGCCGGCCGAATCTTCAATTGGTGATAGCCCGACTGAAGATCAATCTTCGAATACACCCGCGACCCTTGCAACTGATCAAACAAGTCGTCGATTCTAGGCAACGGGTACTTATTCTTTATGGTCACCTTGTTCAACTCGCGATAATCCACGCAGAGTCGAAGTGAACCATCCCTCTTCTTCACAAACAGCACCGGAGCACCCCACGGCGACACACTCGGCCTCACAAAGCCCTTGTCAAGCATGTCCTGTAGCTGTGCTTTCAACTCTACCAACTCTGCCGGTGCCATTCTGTAAGGAGCCTTTGAAACCGGCGTCGCCCCGGAGACTAAGTCTATAGCGAACTCGATCTCCCGGTCCGGTGGTAGTCCCGGTAACTCCGCCGGAAAAACATCCGGGTACTCGCATACTACCCGTATCTCACCAAGCTCCGGGTACTTCCTTTGGGTGTCCACAATAGTTGCCAAATAGGCTTCACATCCACCCTTGACCATCTTCCTCGCCCTCGCCGCCGACACAGTCGCCGCGAAGCGCGAGCTTTTACACGCCTGATACACAAACTCCTTCTGATCCGGTTCACGAAATGTGATTCTCTTATTCTCACAATCGATCACCGCATAGTACTTGGAGAGCCAGTCGATCCCCAAGATTACATCGAAGTCCCACATCTTCTTCAACACTAACAGGTCTACCGGCATAATCCAATCTCCTACCTGAATTGGACAATCCGGGTACCAATCCTGCACACTAAACTCATGTTCTGGGGCATTAACCCACCAACGATCGGGGCTACACTCTACATCAAGGTCATGAGTCCTCGCAAACAACGCGCCAATGAATGAATGCGATGCTCCCGTATCAAATAGTGCTCTAGCCCTCGTGCCTTTAATAGAAATCATACCTGCCACGACAGTCAGGTGCGACAAAGAAAGTTGCTCTTCCACCGAGCGGCGAAACCCGTCCGCCGGTGCACGCGATCCTTCCGCCGGGGCGAGGATGACGCGCGCCCGGCCGACATCGCCGGCGGTAACCCCGCAAGTCGTCTCGGGTTGACGGTGACGACGCCGCACAACGACCACTTCTGCACTCCCGAACCATATGTCCCGCCCGTCCACACTTAAAGCACCTCCCCTCACCCCCGTGGGCAAGCTCCTCGATGCTCACCACCACGTATAACACATCGGGAAGGCCTCCGCCTTCTTGTCGTCCGGATACCGAGGGGGTTTCTTAGCATTCGGCCTGCCCCCGGCACCGCCCGCTGTCCGCTTCTTCCCCTTGTCGCGCGTCTCCGCCATGGACTCGCGCTCCTCACGGGCGTAAGCACTGCCATGCTCCGCCCACAAAGCCCTATCAAAGACCTCCGCATAGGTCGCCAACTTGAGAATCTGCACCGCTTCGTAGATCCTCGGCCGGAGTCCTCTCAAGAACCAATCGGCCCGGTCCCGGTCATCACGCACAACATCCGGACGCAGCCTATGATGCGCGAGAACTCGCTCGTAGTCCGCTACCGAGCGATCTCCTGTCTCGCCATGAACTTCTCTTGCAACTTCCGCTTTACCGTATCCGGGAAGTAGTTGGCGAACACCGCCCTCTTGAACTCCTCCCGCAACATTGGCGAAAGGTCAGGAGACCTATCACGCTTCATCCGCCGCCGCGACACTTTCGCCGCCTTACCAAGGCATCGAGTGGCGACGTAAACCTTATCCTTCTCCGAGGTACCAAGGTCTCCGAACAGCGTCTCCATGGAGTCGACCCACGACTCCACCACATCGGGCTCCGTCAACTCTCCTTCGAGTAACGGGGGGTTGAACTTCTGAAACTGGATGAGAGCCGCCAAAGCACGCTCCCGCTCCGCCTCTATCGCCGCACTGTCGGGATCCGAGGTCCCCACCCGGCCGGTACAACCGTAACTGGCACGGCCGCCACGGGCACTCCCTCGGTCGCGCCTGGCACCACAACAGTGTAAGATATGGATCCCAAGGATCTAAAAGGTAATCGACACCTAGAGGGGGGTGAATAGGTGTACAATGGCAAAATAATCAACCTCAATGCGTTTTAAAATAAATGCGGAAAATAAAACGAACACACGAGATTTTAACGTGGGAAAACTCCAAAACGGAGAGAAAAACCCACGGGACCGATCACACGAAAATCCCCTAAGAATCAAATTGAGTACAAGGTGATTTACCGACAACCCAACCCAACTTTACCAATTCTCCAATGTGGATCGCTTTCGCTAGTCCTCGATCGCTTGAAATCCTTCAACCGATCACGCCGCAATTCCTTGCCGCAACAACGCCCCGAATCCTCGATGCGTCCACCGAATCCACGGTCCTTCACGCGATCTCCGTGCCAATCTCCATCCGGAGTAGAAGACAATGATTTATGGTGATTTTAACAATTAAAAACCATAACCGATGGGGGATCTCTTCTTAATTGATCATCAACTTGATTGCGAAAGAATAATCAAAAACTAGAATCAATTTGATGAACAATCCCTCCGAAACTCTAATTTAGACAAGCATTAGGTTAAAAGAGTTTCTAGGGTTTTTCCCAAGAGATTGAGATTGTAAGTAAGTGAATTATAAACCCCCATGGTCTTTATATAGTATTTAGAAGACTTAGAGATAGATTAGGATTGTAACAACCAAATCTGGAAAAGAATTCCCGCAGCCAAGATCCGGACTCTGCCCCCTCAACCGGTTCTGACTTTCGTCATTGAAAAATATTTTTCACAGGGTCCGGACCTAAGCCATGAGATTCGGTCCATAAATGCGCAACATCAAATATTATGCTTCGGGATCCGAATCTCATTCAAAGTCCGATCACAATTAAAAGTGCGCAGAGAACCAGCTTACGGGATCCGAATCTCACCTCCTAGATTCGGATCTGAATAAATTTTTCTCAGCTTTGATTTTTATCAAATAAAAATTAGTTTAAGTCCTCTAACTACTATATCTTGAGTTTAAAATCACCATAAATGATATTTCGAATATTACCTGAGATGCCGAGCTTCTTTGCAGAGTTTTGTAACGTCCGTTAGCATTTCTTTGTCCAAGTGGGCTCCTGACTCCTTCAAGACTCCAAACACTTCACGAAATACGCCAACTTATAAAGTCCTTAACAATCTCCCCTTTGGCGATTTCGTGACAAAACTCTATAAGAAGCCCGTACAAAACTCAAAAACTAAAAGATGAGGATTATTGCAATCACCAAACAATAACCCCCGCATGACCGATCCAATAAAAATAAAAATACAGACTCTAACCCTGTTACCAACTCTATGACCTAGACATTGGAGTCTTGAAGTCTTGAATATTCCTGCAAAAACTCTCAACACAGATTCAAGCATCAAAGATTCCATTTAATCATAAAAGCAATTAGTCATAGTTACAGTCCAGAGTCAAAAACCAAAAAGTCCAGAGTCATCTAATATCATCTCCTTCAAAAGCAAATAATATCATCAGATCATCATCATAATATCATCAGATCATCATCATCATCATCATCATCATCATCATCATCATCATCAGATCATCATCATATCATCTCCCCCTTTTTGTCACAAAAAGCCAAAACGACAAGAGGAGGGCCCGAGCACCCTAGTCGGAGTCGGTGTCAGGCGGAGGCATCTCAGAACCCGTACAGCCCATCTTCTCACAAAGTAGGCGCAAATACTGAGAGAAACGCCCTTGGCGCCGCTTGAGCTTGACAATATCTTGACGGATGACGTCCTGAACCGATCCCTGCCGCTCTAACTCGCCGGAAAGACGCTGCTGCTCACTAAAAATCGAGGACATGGATGCAACATCATCTGGAGCAGCCTGAGGTGGAGAAGGTGGAGCTGGTGGATGAACAGGAGGCGGACCGCCTGGATGTAGCTTAGCGCGAGACTTAACCATCGTCGACTCGCTAATTGGTCCAAGTGGAAAACTCATATGAGGAACATCAATGTTTACCTCATGAAGTCGTAGCATCCTCATGATCAAAAGTGGATGAGGGTGGCGAGCCTTGTTGCTTGAGGTCTTTATCTCACGCGCCATTCTCTTCCAAATCAGAAGAGGTACATTCAAGTTCAGGTTCCGCTGTCGAACAAGCTCGGGATGACCAAGGAGATAGAGCTACAATATACGATCCCCCCTTCTTACCTTTGAGTTTGCTAATTGCATTAGATTGTAGCAAACTACATAATTAAGGAACCTGTATTCCACCCTTAACTCCTCAGACAAAATCGCGTTTCCGTTGTTCTCCGCGCCGGGAACACAAAGAAATCGAAGCATCCGCGTCCAATCCCCAATGGCACCAAGACCCGACTGAAGATAGTCAATACCATCTGTTCGTGCCTCCATACCAAGAACCGTCCCAATGGTGGCCGGGGTAATAGACATCTCAACTCCCCGAACTGAAGTCGTGAAAACAGGAGGTCCGTCATCTGATTCCAGCGGATGTCCCGCTCTCATATAGAATTCCCTAATAAGTTCGAGACCATAACCCGTCTGCTCGGCGAAGTTACAAACTTCGTGTAAGTCACCGTGCTCAAAAAGAGCTTGAAACCCCGGGATCTTCTCAAAAAAATGTGCCACGCCGACAAACCGTTCTCCAATGCATGTCTTGGTCGAATACATGTCTCGCCGGCGATCATCAACAGGAAGATCACGAGCACGGTCAGCATCACGCTCATGAAGAGATATACCGCCTGAGCCTCGATGACCACGAACATAGGTAGTAGGTGTCTGAGGCGATCCTATGTACCCCGTCTCAATAACCTTCTCTTTTCCTTTTCCTTTAGCTTTTCCTTTGCCCCTTCCTTTCTCTTGACCTTTTCCTTTTCCTCTCCCTTGCTCTTTCTTCTTTGAGCGAATCTCAGTGGCAATGGCTTCCCAATCCTCCCCCTGAGATTCTTCCCCCGAATCATCTCCCGGGTTATACTCACTACCCGCGTCGTTGGCCGGCTCTTGTGCCGAGGGACGTCTGCGCTTTGCTCCCGGACCTCCACGCGCCATCAAGAACACAAGCACCAAAAACG
This sequence comes from Aechmea fasciata, assembly GCA_025177825.1. Lineage (NCBI taxonomy): Eukaryota > Viridiplantae > Streptophyta > Magnoliopsida > Poales > Bromeliaceae > Aechmea > Aechmea fasciata. The sequence continues at coordinate 7,081,972 of CM045939.1, forward strand.
ACGAATGCACTTCAAAAATGAAGTCACTGTCCACATAAAGTATCATGAAATAAGGAAAATTGGTCAAAATTTTTAAAAGATCATCTAGAGTATCCTAGGGCCATGAGGAACAAGTTTAATATAATGAATATGCATGAAAAACAAACTAGAAATCTCAAATTTTCGAAAATACCCCGTCGTGGAACAAAGAAAACAAAGAAAAAGCAGAAACCCTAGTGATTTTATCAATGCAATCACAGATCTGAGGAAAACCAACGAAGTAAAGGTTGTAGAATTGGTTGCTAGGCAATAAGAAGTACAAAACAAGCTACAAACCAAGTTCAAACCAAAAGAAAAAGACATCAACCAGCCGAAATCTCGAAATCTTACAAATTAGGGCACACATGGCAAAATGTAGATTATGAGCAAGATCTTACCAAAAATCTGAAGTAACAAAGTGCAAAAACCACCAAAGAGTGTCAGAGGGTTTTAGAGAGAGAAGCTCCAGAGAAAAAACAACTTTTGAACACCAAAAAACAAAAACCCCTGTCGAGCGGTTTATACGCCCGCCGCTCCAGCTCGGTCCGAATCTGGCTGGGCAGGTCCGGATGCCACGCCACGAAACGCACAGACTGTGCGTGCGGTCCGGACCTGACTGCCGGATCCGGATCCCGAAGGCAGCAAAACCAAAAAATTGTATATTAAAATTAATAAAGCTGCTCCTCAGATGACGTTAAATAAATTTGTATGAAATCCATTAACAAAATTTTATTCGAAAAAATTCAAAAATGTCATACCAATTGAACCGTACATCAACAAAGAATTAAGAGGATATACCATGAAATTAAGCACATCTATCGAGATCTAAACAATAGTTGCACCGAATTTAATCATCAAATTTGTAAATATAAAGATTCAATTAGATCACATTAACTGAAATAAACACAAGAATATCGTCCAATTGAGTTATGCACACATCGAAAATAAGGAGTGGCTCTTTGAGCATCTTTTGAAGCATTGATCAACGAATCTTCGCACTAACCACCGTATATCACCAAAAATTGGAAATATTTATATTTTTCTCAACCTTTTCGGTTGCTCAATAATTTGCTCACGTGGTAGCTTCACACACTTACCGGACGGCCGGGGTGGTAGCTCTTTCCTACATGTGGTGGTAGTTTTCACACTCCCGCTGTCACGCCCCGAGCCCGCCAATTCGCCGGATTCGCGCACAGACCGCCGAACTGACAGAGTTTCCCGTACGTCCAAGGCGTCGCAATCGATATAATTACAAGAAGGTTCCAACTCGGGAACTGTATTCAACATACAACGATTGCATAAGGAAGCTAGGTATCAAACAACATAAACACATCTTATGTTATTACATTCATTCCACATTCATTTTACATCACCGATTAATTTACATTAGACTTCCAAATACAATCTACTCATTATTACATCCTTTCACCAGTTAGTTACATTTTGCTCACTACTCTCTAGTCCCCGCTATTAAAACGGCCTCAGGGTACTGCTACCTCTGGTCTCTTGGTAGGGCGCTATCTACAGATCTACGCCCTTGCCTCGCGCCGTCGCCGCGCCGCTCACGTTTATACCTGTACCCCCAAAACCACAACACGGGGGTGAGAACTATTGTCCATAGTTCTCGTGGGTACGGTCACCCAAGAGAACAGCTCGACCAATAGGTCCAAGGAGGCACTGCAAATATGTTAGTCCAAAAACATATATAGGTATATAACTTGCGACTAACATAAAAACATGCCTCACAAGTGCAACATGCAAATTATTACTTTAGCTCTTAGCTTTTCTTTACCTTTTCGCTATTCTGTACTTTAGCTATTTCATTCTTACTTAGCTATTCATAACTCATACCCGTTGTAACTCTAAGATTTCTACTTACCTTAGCTCATGTCATTAACTTCCAAGGTTTTTATAACCCTAGGTTTCCATCTCAAGTCCAACTTGCTTCTAAGGTGTCTATTACCTTAGGTTCACCATACATATCACTAGCTCTCAAGGTTCTCTCTACCTGATTCCAGATAGCCACCCGACTCGGCCACGAGTCAATCAATAGCGGATAATCCGCACTTTGCCCTGGCTCGAGGTGAAGGACCGTCACATACACCTCACTCGCAAGCCAAGAACCACATCGCCCAACAGTCCGCCCGAAGGTCCGTGCAGCGTGGTCAGGGATCCGCTACTGGGAGAGGAACATGCCGCATACACCCATAGCCAAGATTCCCTGATAGGGAGAGGAACATGCCGCATACACCCTAGCGCTCACTTTGTTCTTGCTTAGTCACAATCCTCGAAGTTCTTCCGGTGGGAGAGGAACATGCCGCATACACCCGCGGAACCGTAACTATCGAGCTCACACCGGGATTCCGAATCCATTCCACGTTGCTTGAGGGTTGGCCTTAACCCTCAAGAGTCGACCCAATAGGTCCATTGTTCTTTACATCCTAGGTCCACTTGACTCTAGGGTTCACTCATTGTCACATAACCTAGGTTGTCTTAACACTAGGTTCGCTCAACCTATGTTCGTCACACTAGGTTAGGTTGCCACACTCCTAGGTCCATTGACTCTAGGTTTACTATAACCTATGTTCTTTAACACTAGATTAGATGCCACTCGATCTACATGTGTATTTAGTCCATGACTCACATTCTTTACTTGGCATTCTTTACTTGGCTCCCTTATGTCTATCAATCTACTCATATGCATGTTTCTTTTATGCTAGGCTTATGTTCTTGCAACATTCTTTACACTATGTCATTGCACATATCATTCATCAAGTTATCTACTTGGTACTCATACATAATTAAGTCATCTCTAGGGTTCAAAGGTCGCAATATTCATCCTGATGCTTCCTATGTCCAAATGCAAGCCTATGGTGCCGCACGATAAGGGAAGTGTGCAAGCAGACACCCTATGTCCTAATGCGACGCCCATAGCTCCGCACGATAAGAAAGCATACAAGGAAAGTCATCTGGCCATGCCAACCCTATCATGCATTTCACTCATTCATTCTCATGCATTTACTTGGCGTTTATTATATATATCACTAGCATGCATTTCTTCTTATGCGTTATTGAACATGCATCAACAGGAGTTAAGTAACTCTCAGACATATAGGCGACCTAGTCGCTTCGGTAAACGCACCCACCTGTTTTGCTCTCCGATTGCTCGTCGACACTTGCAATCGGCCGCCCGCGGCACCCGTGACCCGATTCGGCTCAACTCGTGCGCGACCAACCGAACGATCTCCGAATCTCGATCTGAGACTTCGTGCCGTTGCCCCACGTCTTCAAGTTGCCCCAGTTCCGTTTTCGTGAATTTAGGGCTCCTATCTTGCGTGGTGCGGTCATCTGGTATGTATATATTAAAGTGTTAAGATCTTTGCAACCGCACGTCGGATCACCGAACCGAGCGCGCCAACGCGTTCGTTGCACCCCCAATTAGGTTCCTATGGGGTCAAATGAGATCAATCTCATCTATTTCTAAAATCCCCATTTGGATGCCCTAGATGCTACTATAGCCAAATTCACCAAATCGATCTACGAAATGAGGAATACTCATCTTGCTAGCATGCTAGGGTTCCATAAATCCCAACTCTAGGGTTTAAGACCCACTACAAGGGGATCTACCATGAGAGAGAGAGAGGGAGAGCTCAAGCTTACCTCTCAAGAGCTTGCCCACTTGAGGGAGAAGGAAGAGATGGTCATCATCATCATCACCATCATCTTCTTCTCCATCTCCTTCTTTCTTTTCTTCTTCTTCTTCTTCTTCTTCTTCTTTCCTTCTTCTCTTCTTCTTGCTGTCGAACGGAGAAGAGAGAGAGAGAGAGGGTGCGACCAACGTGAGGGAGGGAGAGATAGAGAAGAGGTTTTATCCTCTCTTTACAACTAACCCCCGCACAATTGCTATAAGGCCCTCAACTTTACAATACAGCCAAACAAATCGGGCATTTTCGGGCTCGGGGACCGGTCTCCCTAACCCAGACCGGTCCCGCAGAGCCTTGCTCCACTCTCACGCACCGGAGACCTGCCTCCCCTTAAGAGACCGGTCCTGCAGAGCCTTGCTCCACTCGCGCACCGAGACCGGTCTCCCCCTTAAGAGACCGGTCCCAGAGAGCCTGCTCTCGCGGGACAGCCTTCCGGGACCGGTCTCCCTTTTCAGGGACCGGTCCCCCCAGGGACCATCAGCCTAGTCCAAGGACTTAGCCAAATTTTCAGCTTTTTTCCGTTTCTTCTCCGTTCCAACTCACTTTTGGCTCGTTTGACCTCCGATTCTTTTCAAATCGAACCGAGCCTCTCCACACATGATTTAAATCATGTCCACATCATTATCTCATCCGCGCAAGCGCCGGATTTGGCTCACGGCCCAAAGTAGCCTTTCGGCTCCGCGCACCTAGTGCACCGAAAACACCCGAAAGCTTCCGACTTCACCTAACCACTCTTATGGCCTTCTAAGCCAACATACCTCGTAACTTCAAGACTTTAGAAGTTCGATATGTCACATTCTCCCCTCCTTAAAAGAGTTTCGTCCGCGAAACTTACTCATTTCCATCAACTCACAATCCAATTTAATTTATCGAGTAATTTTGGAGATTCCAATGCACTTTTTGTCTTCGGAGCGGCCCTTCACTAATTAGGATCATTCACAAGCCCATAACGAAGAATGTGAGACTAGTTTCACTCACATTTGCTAAGCACAACTTCAAAAGTGCATTACAACTCCGATAAACATTAGTGGAAGCGCAAGTCGACATTCAACGACCTCTCACGCTCCAACATCACTTGCAACCGCTCACAAGGAACTTCACCTTGCGTTTACTTGTCTAGTCTCAGAGCGCACTCGGATCCAATCACCCACATTGCCTAAAGCAACATCTTAGGAGCATCGCCTAATGGTGAGTGCCTCAATATCAAATGAATCTTGCTCTATCGTGAGATGGCACACTTTGGCGCATCTCGCCTCCATTCCGTAAAAGAGCATTATCCTCAATTGTCATGTGGCTTCTTCTATCGAAGTGTCTCCTAGAGACCACTTGCTTCAATTTCAATTGCCACGACTTATTCGGCTCCTTAGCTGCGATCACTTACACGAACACTTCGCTCGCGAATCCCGGTCAACTCTTCGTTAGAGTCATCAACTCACCGCTTACCTCGGTCTCTACGGTGGACCAATGGTCACCAACCCTACGTCGCCTATCGCTTAGACGTGTCTCAACTACGCTTAGCGTTCTCTCGTTAATGGCGTAGACCCAATCAGCACTTTCGGCGAAATTCTCACTTGGGAATTTGCACACACTCCAATCAGGAGCAATCAAGACCCCAATCCACACTCAACTCTCGGATTGGGTCACAACCGCACCCTCGGCGCATTATCGATCTTAAGATCCAACACGTGGCATTTTCACTTTCTCGGGTCCAAGCTCGGACTACCCTCCTAACCAAAACTCTCGCCCCACCAACAGGTACCGGGCCGCTGCCACTAGCATGATCGCGCCGCCTAACGGGCCCAGTTCCGTCCTCAAATGGTCCAGGCACGGGTCGTCCCAAGCACTACCCGCTAACGTCGTCCCACACGACACGCTCTATAGAGCTACATAACCCGTCGACTCCTAGGCACCTAGTGCAAGCCACCCCCTACGAGTGATCCATGGCCCGCTTCACACTTAGCAATGTCGAAGTGCTACCGCCAATCCACTCTCTCTACGAATCGGAACCGCACTCTACGAGTACTGCACTCGGCGCTCCACGCCTCGTAGCGTTCTACGCTAGGTCTCGCCTTTGGGGCAGGATCGCGCCCACGCACTGCCTACTAAGCAACTCTTGCAACCCCACATGGAGGTATCGCTAGGGCCACAGGCCAAATTCGGCGCTAACCAACTATTTCCTCAATAGTGCTTCTAACTATGCCAGGCATCTGGCCGCTCGGCCTATGCACTCCAACTACACGAGCACCACTCGCCCACCTCAATTCGAGGTATCACTTGGCCTCACACGCGCGTACTCGGCAACTAGTCGATCATGCTCTCAATAGCGGTTCTACTTACACCGTCGGTCTATCGGTCCTACATCCGAAACATTCGGATTACTCGGGTATCCTCAAGTATCACGGCTTAACTCTCGCAATCTACTACTCGTTGCCTCGAGAGTCGCCGCACCACTTCGTCTCTACCACGAGTCTTATCTCTCGCCGCCCACGAATCACAACTAGCCATTTGCTAGTGCCACTTGGCTTCCTACCTGCCGGCTGTGCGCCACACTCTCACACCGCAAGCAGGCCCGGTATCTCCTCTCACCCGTCTCTAGGTCCCTACTATAATGATGTATCAATAGTAGCAACTGACCACTCAATGAATGCATGCAATGCATTAACTCAAAATCATGCAGAAGTTCTCGCTTGATTAAATTAACTCATACCTGCCCGAAATCGTCGCCAGACTCCGCAACCCGGTCGTAGGTCCGTGACCGCTGACGCCGCCGCGAACCCTCCGGTTGCTTGATCACCACACCCCGCTCTGCACCGTGCCAAAGGCCGCACGTCCACAAAGTTGTCCGAGAGGAGAACATCGTCGCCATCATCGTATGACTCTCGCCTTGCGGCACTCATCCCGCATATGGCTCCGGCCGCCCACAACGGATACACCTTCTTCCGTCACGCAAGCGCACACCGCCGCGCCCGGTGGGAGCCACCACGCATCACGCATCCGAGAGGAGGATCGGGTAGAGGACGACCTTGAGTGGTGTCTAGAACTTGACCGACCACCCAAATTGCTCAACGATGGCCTCGCCCTCCTCGCTCATGCTTACGAGATTCGCGCTCCTCACGCACGAAAGCCTCGCCATGTTCGGCCCACAATGCCCGGTCCAACACCTCCGCAAAAGTTGTGAGCTTAAGGATTTGCACCTTCTTGTAAATCCCCGGTCGGAGTCCATGCAGGGACCATTCGGCCCTTTCCTTGTCGTCCCGCACCACATCCGGGACACAATTCACGATACGAGAAAACTCTCGCTCGTATTCTCTCACAGAGCGGTCTCCTTGTTGCGCCTTCCCCGAACTTGTCCCGAAGCTTTCCTTTCGTGTGGGGAAGTACGTAGAAAACACCATCCCCCGAAACTCATTCCATGCCATAGGAGGGAGGCTAGGCGATCGATTTCGTCGAATGCCTTTCCACCACGCCTTCGCTGACTGCTTCAAGCAATGCACAGCTAAAGGTACCTTGTCCCGCTCCAAGGTGCTCAGCTCCTCGAAAAGCGTTTCCATAGAGTCAATCCACATCTCCACGATCCATGGATCGACATTCTCTCCATCAAAGACAGGCGGATCAAACTCTTTGAAGGCCATAAGGGCCGCCAAAGCCCGGTCTTTCTCTGCCTCCATTTCCACGTAACCAGTGAGTCCGCCGCTTCGACTGTCGCCATTCCCGTCAAGACACGGCGCGCGCACGGCGCCCGCCGCATGTCGTGCCAACACTCATGGAGCCCTTGATCCGCTCCTCCCGTCGCAAAGACTACGCCCATAAGCGTACTCATCTGCTCGCGGAGCACCGGGTCTCCACTCGCCTCGAATTGCTCAGGAACATCACTTGTTCCCTCCCGCGCCGATCTGGATGAAGATCGCCTACGCGGTGCCATCGTTTCCTGAAACGCGACAACTCGATTAGTTCTCGACCAACTCGGGTCGAATACGAGACCACTAATACGCTCAAGAGCCAATCGTGCGAAAGTCACACGAGGGCGTCCATTCTCATCACCCGGTTTCATGTTGTGTCGACCCAACATGAACTCCTTCGGTTGAGAATAACCACACCTCAAGTCCACCTCTAATATCCGTCTTAGAGGATTATACAATACGACCAAATCCATAATCGCTTTCGCCACGAACCACAAGTCCTCGTCTCTCACGAGCCTTAACCTTTAAGGTTTCACTATCCTAGGGTCTCCTAGGTTCACCTAAACCATTGTCCCATTCACTACTTTACGCTCTGATACCAACTAATCACGCCCGAGCCCGCCAATTCGGATTCGGCGCACACAGACCGCCGAACTGACAGTTTCCCCGTACGTCCAAGGCGTCGCAATCGATATAATTACAAGAAGGTTCCAACTCGGGAACAAGATTCAACATACAACGATTGCATAAGGAAGCTAGGTATCAAACAACATAAACACATCTTATGTTATTACATTCATTCCACATTCATTTTACATCACCGATTAATTTACATTAGACTTCCAAATACAATCTACTCATTATTACATCCTTTCACCAGTTAGTTACATTTTGCTCACTACTCTCTAGTCCCCGCTATTAAAACGGCCTCAGGGTACTGCTACCTCTGGTCTCTTGGTAGGTCGCTATCTACGTATCTACGCCTTGCCTCGCGCCGCCGCCGCGCCGCTCACGTGTATACCCGTACTCCCCAAAACCACAACACGGGGGTGAGAACTATTGTCCATAGTTCTCGTGGGTACGGTCACCCAAGAGAACAAATTTCCGACTAATAGGTCCAAGGAGGCACTGCAAATATGTTAGTCCAAAAACATATATAGGTATATAACTTGCGACTAACATAAAAACATGCCTCACAAGTGCAACATGCAAATTATTACTTTAGCTCTTAGCTTTTCTTTACCTTTTTGCTATTCTGTACTTTAGCTATTTCATTCTTACTTAGCTATTCATAACTCATACCCGTTGTAACTCTAAGATTTCTACTTACCTTAGCTCATGTCATTAACTTCCAAGGTTTTTATAACCCTAGGTTTCCATCTCAAGTCCAACTTGCTTCTAAGGTGTCTATTACCTTAGGTTCACCATACATATCACTAGCTCTCAATTTTCTCTCTACCTGATTCCAAACTTAGCCACCCGACTCGCCACGAGTCAATCAATAGCGGATAATCCGCACTTTGCTCGGCTCGAGGTGAAGGACCCCGTCACATACACCTCACCGCAAGCCAAGAACCACATCGCCCAACGGTCCGCCCGAAGGTCCGTGCACCGTGGTCGTGGATCCGCCAGGGGAGAGGAACATGCCGCATACACCCATAGCCAAGATTCCCTGATAGGGAGAGGAACATGCCGCATACACCCTAGCGCTCACTTTGTTCTTGCTTAGTCACAATCCTCGAAGTTCTTCCGGTGGGAGAGGAACATGCCGCATACACCCGCGGAACCAGAACTATCGAGCTCACAATTACTGGGATTCCGGAATCCATTCCACGTTGCTTGAGGGTTGGCCTTAACCCTCAAGAGTCGACCCAATAGGTCCATTGTTCTTTACATCCTAGGTCCACTTGACTCTAGGGTTCACTCATTGTCACATAACCTAGGTTGTCTTAACTCTAGGTTCAGTTCTCAACCTATGTTCTGTCACACTAGGTTAGGTTGCCACACTCCTAGGTCCATTGACTCTAGGTTTACTATAACCTATGTTCTTTAACACTAGATTAGATGCCACTCGATCTACATGTGTATTTAGTCCATGACTCACATTCTTTACTTGGCATTCTTTACTTGGCTCCCTTATGTCTATCAATCTACTCATATGCATGTTTCTTTTATGCTAGGCTTATGTTCTTGCAACATTCTTTACACTATGTCATTGCACATATCATTCATCAAGTTATCTACTTGGTACTCATACATAATTAAGTCATCTCTAGGGTTCAGTCGCAATATTCATCCCGATGCTTCCTATGTCCAAATGCAAGCCTATGGTGCCGCACGATAAGGGAAGTGTGCAGACACCCTATGTCCTAATGCGACGCCCATAGCTCCGCACGATAAGAAAGCATACAAGGAAAGTCATCTGGCCATGCCAACCCTATCATGCATTTCACTCATTCATTCTCATGCATTTACTTGGCGTTTATTATATATATCACTAGCATGCATTTCTTCTTATGCGTTATTGAACATGCATCAACAGGAGTTAAGTAACTCTCGTACATATAGGCGACCTAGTCGCTTCAGAACGCACCCACCTGTTTTGCTCTCCGATTGCTCGTCGACACTTGCAATCGGCCGCCCGCGGCACCCGTGACCCGATTCGGCTCAACTCGTGCGCGACCAACCGAACGATCTCCGAATCTCGATCTGAGACTTCGTGCCGTTGCCCCACGTCTTCAAGTTGCCCCGGGCTCCGTTTTCGTGAATTTAGGGCTCCTATCTTGCGTGCTGCGGACATCTGGTATGAATATATTAAAATATTAATATCTTTGCAACCGCTCGTCGGATCACCGAACCGAGCGCGCCAACGCGTTCGTTGCACCCCCAATTAGGTTCCTATGGGGTCAAATGAGATCAATCTCATCTATTTCTAAAATCCCCATTTGGATGCCCTAGATGCTACTATAGCCAAATTCACCAAATCGATCTACGAAATGGGGAATACTCATCTTGCTAGCATGCTAGGGTTCCATAAATCCCAACTCTAGGGTTTAAGACCCACTACAAGGGGATCTACAATGAGAGAGAGAGAGGGAGAGCTCAAGCTTACCTCTCAAGAGCTTGCCCACTTGAGGGAGAAGGAGGAGATGGTCATCATCATCATCACCATCATCTTCTTCTCCATCTCCTTCTTCCTTTTCTGCTTCTTCTTCTTCTTCTTCTTCTTTCCGTCTTCTCTTCTTCTTGCTGTCGAACAGAGAAGAAAGAGAGAGAGAGAGGGAGGGAGCGAACAGAGTGAGGGAGAGAGAGAGAGAGAAGAGGTTTTATCCCTCTCTTTACAACTAACCCCCTGCACAATTGCTATAAGGCCCCTCAACTTTACAATATTTGAAACAGCCCAAACTGGGCATTTTCGGGCTCAGGGACCGGTCTCCCTAACCCAGGACCGGTCCCAGAGAGCCTTGCTCCACTCTGCGCAGCTGGAGACCGGTCTCCCCCTTAAGAGACCGGTCCCAGAGAGCCTGCTCTCGCGGGACAGCCTTCCGGGACCGGTCTCCCTTTTCAGGGACCGGTCCCCCCCAGGGACCATCAGCCTAGTCCAAGGACTTAGCCAAATTTTCAGCTTTTTCCGTTTCTTCTCCGTTCCAACTCACTTTTGGCTCGTTTGACCTCCGATTCTTTTCAAATCGAACCGAGCCTCTCCACACATGATTTAAATCATGTCCACATCATTATCTCATCCGCGCAAGCGCCGGATTTGGCTCACGGCCCAAAGTAGCCTTTCGGGCTCCGTTTTCGCACCTAGTGCACCGAAAACACCCGAAAGCTTCCAGACTTCACCGGAACCACTCTTATGGCCTTCTAAGCCAACATACCTCGTAACTTCAAGACTTTAGAAGTTCGATATGTCACACCCGCAAGGGATGTAACTCTTTCCACATCTTTCGTAGGTGGTAGTTTTCACACGCCCGTGAAGGGATGTAACTCTTTCCACATCTTTTATATTGAAGATTACTCCCCCTCAAATAGTGCAACCCTCAATGGGAAAATATTATTGAGATTTCAGAAAATAGTGAGATAATTCATCTCATAGCTCAAATTATCAAACAAATTCAAGTACTCCTTTGATAGTCCAAGAGGGAGATACCAATTTAACAAGTATATAAAAATATTTCATATATGATGTTGAGGTTCAAATAAAATGACATAGAAAAATTTAAAAGAATAGAGCAATGTTAAGAGAAATCATACAAATAATGTAAGTCATAGCTTTCATAGACAAATCATGTCAAAAATAAGACCTCGAAAGAAGCTCATGCATAGAAACGAATGATGCACAAATACAGTTTATTAAGTATGGCCCATAGAATAGATCTGGATTGAAAGATTCATACCGATAGCCTTTCTCAAATGTAAAAATCGTTTTTGATCTAAAGGCTTAGTTAAAATGTCCGCAAGTTGATCATCGGTAGAAACATATTCAAGATGAAGAACATTTGAATCGACCAATTCTCTTAAAAAGTGATATCTTAGTTCAATATGTTTTGTTCGAGAGTGAAGAACAGGATTTTTAGAAATATTTATGGCACTCGTATTATCACAAAGAATAGTAAGAGAGGTGGAAGGAATCCTGTAGTCACTCAGTAAGCTTTTCATCCATAATAGCTGAGTGGCGCAACTACCCGCAGAAATATACTCAGCCTCAGCAGTAGAGAGTGCTATACAATTTTGTTTCTTACTATGCCAAGCCACTAGGCAGTGTCCCAAATAAAAACACGCTCCACTAGTACTCTTTCTATCATCCGCTGATCCGGCCCAGTCGGCATCCGAGTAACCGATAATGTCAAGAGATGTGCCCATCGGATACCAAATCCCATAATCTGACGTTCCCTTGACGTATCTAATCACTCTCTTCACAACCTTTAGATGAATCTCCTTTGGATTTGCTTGATAGCGAGCACAAATTCCAACACTAAAAGCTATATCCGGTCTACTCTCTGTTAAATACAAAAGACTTCCAATCATGCTCCGATAAGTCTTTTCATCAACACTATTTCCTTCAATATTCGTTCCTAGTCCTTTGTTAGTTGTACCCATCGGAGTATCAAAGTGTTTTGCGTTGTCCAATCCAAACTTTTTAACAAGTTCCTTTGCGTACTTGGATTGGCTTACATGAATCCCGTCCTTTGTTTGTTTTACTTGAAGTCCAAGGAAGTATGTAAGCTCACCCATCATAGACATCTCAAACTCCTCCGTCATCAATGTGGCAAACTCTGTAGAATCTTTATCTTTCGTTGCTCCAAATACAATGTCATCCACATAAATTTGTGCTACAATAAAACCATCATTCGAGTGCTTAACAAACAAAGTCCGATCCGCTCCGCCTCGGTTATATCCCTTCTCCAAAAGATATTTCGTGAGTCGCTCATACCATGCCCGCGGTGCTTGTTTCAAACCGTAAAGTGCCTTTTTGAGATGAAAAACATGATTTGAAAATTTTGAGTCTATAAAACCTTTCGGTTGTTCAACATACACTTCTTCTTTTAAAAATCCATTTAAGAATGCACTCTTTACGTCCATTTGAAAAAGTTTTATTTTAAAATGACAAGCAATCGCGAACAAAATTCGAATCGACTCTAACCGGGCGACCGGGGCGAATGATTCACCAAAATCGATGCCTTCAACCTGAGAATACCCCTGAGCAACCAACCTTGCCTTGTTCCGTACAATGGTACCATCCTCATTTTTCTTATTCTTGAAAATCCATTTGGTACCAATGATATGTTGATTCTCAGGACGAGGTACAAGTTCCCACACATCGTTTCTAATAAATTGACCAAGCTCTTCTTGCATGGCATTTATCCAATATTCATCTTGAAGAGCTTCGTCTACATTTTTCGGCTCTATCAAAGAAACATAACAAGCAAATTCGCACAAGAGTTGCCTCCTAGTTCTTACACCAGTAAGTGGGTCTCCAATAATATTCGACAAAGGATGATCTCTTACGGGTGTCAAATCAGGAATATTAGTAGATGATTCAGATGATTCATGTGATGCTACAACATTAGGTGAAGCAGGAATTTCAGCACAAGCAACATCATCAATTGAAGGAAAGATGAAAGGAGAATCATTATTATCATCATCACGCAAAGAACTAGATGTATCAAGCACAGGAGAATGTGAAGAAGCTTCATCTACTTTAATATTAATTGATTCTACCACCGTCTTAGATCTTAAATTGTACGCTCTATATGCTCGACTAGAGGTAGAATAACCGAGAAAAATACTTTCGTCGAGAGTCAAATTTTCCAAGATTTTCACGATCCCGAAGGATAAAACATCTACTTCCGAAGATACGAAAATATTTGACATTAGGTTTTCTACCCATCCACAATTCATATGGAGTGTTTAATGTACCAGGACGTACATAAATTCGGTTGATGACATAGACGGCCGTGTTTACCGCTTCGGCCCAAAAATGTAGAGCAATCTTTTTACTATGAAGCATAACACGAGCCATCTCTTGTACCACCCGATTTTTACGTTCAACGACTCCATTTTGTTGTGGTGTGTAAGGAGCGGAGAATTCATGTTTTATTCCATTAGAGGCACAAAAATCAGCAAATTTAAAATTTATGAACTCTCCTCCTTGATCACTTCTAATTCGTACAATTTTATCATTACGTTCATTCATAAGACGGAGGCAAATTTTAGAAAATAAGGCAAAAGTATCCGCTTTTTCACATAAAAATCCACTCCAAGTATGACGAGAAAAATCATCAACAATCAAAAGAATATACCGTTTTCCACCCAAACTTTGAATTCTAGATGGTCCCATTAAGTCCATGTGAAGTAACTCTAAAGGTCGAGATGTCCCTAAAAAATTCAAGTTTTTATGTGCGGATCTAGTTTGCTTACCCATTTGACAACCCCCGCACAAAACGTTCTTTTCGAAATCAATCTTGGGTACTCCTAACACAATCTCCCTTATTGTGATCTTGGATAGCTCCTTAAAGTTTATGTGACCTAGTCGTTCATGCCATAAAGTCTCGATTTCTAATGACACTAGGTTACATGTTTCGTTTTGACTACAAGGAACTATATAACAATTGTTTTGGGATCTCACACCCTTTAAGAAAAGAGAGTCATCATCTAGAGTTACCAAACACTCTTTTGAAGAAAATTTCACACAATATCCATCATCACATAATTGGCTTATGCTTACGAGATTTGATTTAAGCCCCTCAACATAAAAAACATCATTCAATGTGGGGCCATCCGAGATAGTGATTGTTCCCTTTCCAATGATCTTAGAAGATCGACCATCTCCAAATACAACACATCCACCGTTGATTTCTTGAAAAGAGGTAAACCAATTTTTATTTCCGGTCATGTGTCGAGAACATCCACTATCAAGGTACCATGAATTATTATCGTAAGCATGAAGCGAAGTATGAATAACTAAGCAAGGGTAGAATTCACCTTTGCGCACCCAAACCTTACGTGTTTTGGGGTGCGATGGCCGTCTCGAATGCGTCTTGTGAAGCTTGTCGACGAATTGATTTTTATTTCCTTTTGAAACGTCCAACTTAGGCCTCCATGATTGTTTAGTCTTCACATACGGAACTTGCTTTGAAGACTTTGTCGGCTTCCATTGGTTCATTGATTTTGTAGAGTTCTTCTTTCGTGTGCAAAATCTCTTTACATGACCTAGAACTCCACAAGCATGACAGATTTTGTTAGTTAATACTTTGGTAAGAGAAACGAGTTTACCTTGAACCTTTGGAGTAGGCTTAGTCGAGGTTTGCTTGGAGACTTGGTCCACGTAGGTTCTCTCGTATCCTAGTCCCAACTTGGAAGTTTGACCAATTCCAAGCATCCGATCTAGTTTAGTCGTTCCGGAGGAGAACTTGCTCAAGTCTGATCTAAGTTGTATAATTGTCTTCGTGAACTCCAAGTTTGCCTCCTTTGATTCCGAAAGTTGCTTGTTGAGATACATTGAATTTTCTTCGTACAATTCCTTTTCATTCTCAAGTATAGCAACCTTTTCTACTAGAGTATTGTAGGCCCTCGACAATCCATCCTTCTCTTGCTCCAAACTACTTGTCAAAGTGCTCAATTTGGTGTTCTCTTCTTCAAGATCGATGATTCGTCGTCGAAGTTTCTTGTTGTGTTTAGCCATCCTTTTTGACTCAACTACCAATTGATGATATGCGGCGACCATATCATCTCCATCCGATTCTTCATCCGTTGAATTCTCCGTCGTAGAATGTTCATGCAAAGACGAAATAGAAGGTGAATCGGATGAAGCTAAACACATGATAGAAGATTCACATGCAAGTAATGCCGTAGCATTAACGTCCTCATCACTTGCGGTAGACTCATCCGAAGAGGAAGAGTCGTCCCAAGTGATGGCTTGCATAGCCTTCTTCTTCAAAGACTTTTTATTCGGACAATCCGATGCTATATGTCCAAACCCCCGACATTTATAGCATTGAATTTGTCCGTCCCCACTTTTCTTATCCTTTGAAGAATCTTTAGAAAAATTTTCAGAACGTTTAGATTTAGAGGATGAAGAAGAAGTACTCCCTTTCGATTTGTTCACTTTCGAAGAGGACTTTGCAGGAAATCTCTTCTTAAAATTTCGCCGGAACTTCTTCGTTAGAAGTGCGAGCTGTTTTCCAAAATCCTCCAACGTTGTGTCCGAATCCGTCTCGGAAGTAGATGATTCCGCATTGCCTCCTTTGGTGGATTTGAGCGCCATCCCTGTGGACTTAGAAGATAACTTGGAAGAAGATGAGTTAGAGGGAAAAGTCATCTCATATGTTTGAAGAGCACCTACTAATTCATCTACTTTCATCTCATCCGGGTGTTTTACCGTTTCAATAGCCGCGACCTTCGGACGAAAACGTTCGGGAAGAGTTCTTAGAATCTTACGAATGATCTTGGTTTCGGGAATTTTCTCACCCAAGTTAGAACAAGTGTTGACTATGTCTTGAAGTCGTGTATAATAGTCAGTAAAATTTTCATTTTCTTCCATATGAATTGAGTCAAAACGACTAGTCAACATTTGTAACTTTTGTACTTTTACGAGGCTTGTTCCCTCATGGGTGGTTTTAAGTGTATCCCAAATCTCTTTGGCGGTCTCACACGCCAAAACCCTAGAAAATTCGGTTTGATTTAAAGCATTAAATAGGGCATTAATACCCTTCCCGTTAAAAGAAGAAAGCTCATTTTCGTCTTTAGTCCACTTAGTTCTCTGTTTTGGAACGATAACAGTTTCGACTACTTCGGTGGGGTGTTTCCAACCAAATTCCACCGCTTGCCAAACCCTCTCATCGATGGCAATAAGGAACGCCCTCATCCGGACTTTCCAATAGGCAAAATTGGTGCCATCCAAAAGAGGAGGTCGATTAACGTGACCGCCCTCTGCCATTGTCTACAACCTATACCCGCTCTGATACCACTTGTAAGATATGGATCCCAAGGATCTAAAAGGTAATCGACACCTAGAGGGGGGTGAATAGGTGTACAATGGCAAAATAATCAACCTCAATGCGTTTTAAAATAAATGCGGAAAATAAAACGAACACACGAGATTTTAACGTGGGAAAACTCCAAAACGGAGAGAAAAACCCACGGGACCGATCACACGAAAATCCACTAAGAATCAAATTGAGTACAAGGTGATTTACCGACAACCCAACCCAACTTTACCAATTCTCCAATGTGGATCGCTTTAGTCCTCGATCGCTTGAAATCCTTCAACCGATCACGCCGCAATTCCTTGCCGCAACAACGCCCCGAATCCTCGATGCGTCCACCGAATCCACGGTCCTTCACGCGATCTCCGCGCCAATCTCCATCCGGAGTAGAAGACAATGATTTATGGTGATTTTAACAATTAAAAACCATAACCGATGGGGATCTCTTCTTAATTGATCATCAACTTGATTGCGAAAGAATAATCAAAAACTAGAATCAATTTGATGAACAATCCCTCCGAAACTCTAATTTAGACAAGCATTAGGTTAAAAGAGTTTCTAGGGTTTTTCCCAAGAGATTGAGATTGTAAGTAAGTGAATTATAAACCCCCATGGTCTTTATATAGTATTTAGAAGACTTAGAGATAGATTAGGATTGTAACAACCAAATCTGGAAAAGAATTCCAGCCCAAGATCCCACTCGCCCTCAACCTGGTTTCCGACTTTCGTCATTGAAAAATATTTTTCACGTGGTCCGGACCTAAGCCATGAGATTCGGTCCATAAATGCGCAACATCAAATATTATGCGTCGGGATCCGAATCTCATTCAAAGTCCGGATCACAATTAAAAGTGCGCAGAGAACCAGCTTACGGGATCCGAATCTCACCTCCTAGATTCGGATCTGAATAAATTTTTCTCAGCTTTGATTTTTATCAAATAAAAATTAGTTTAAGTCCTCTAACTACTATATCTTGAGTTTAAAATCACCATAAATGATATTTCGAATATTACCTGAGATGCCGAGCTTCTTTGCAGAGTTTTGTAACGTCCGTTAGCATTTCTTTGTCCAAGTGTGCTCCTGACTCCTTCAAGACTCCAAACACTTCACGAAATACGCCAACTTATAAAATCCTTAACAAACAGGGGGCACAGAAGGCCCTCCACTAGCCTGAGCCGTCGCCGCCTGTTGCCGCTCCACCGTCTCGTGAAGCTGCCGGATCTGCTCACCCTGAGCACGCACCGATTCCGCCTGCTGTCGCACTACTCCGATTAGTGCAGACAATTGCTCCTGAAGCCCCCCATCGCCACCTGCTCTGGGTTGCTCAGGAGCCACACTCGGCTCCTCCGGCATCGACCGCGTTCGGGGTCGACCACGAGGCATCGTACCTGAAAGGTAGCGTATTCATCAGCTACACAGACAACTTTACTCAAACACACCCAATTAGGCGAAAGCAACACTTATATTTGTTCTCGTACCAAGCGTAATGTTGTTGGCCACCCAACATTACTCAAGGCATAAAGAACCGATTCCATCCTAACCTAGCCTCTAATTACATTAGAGACGACACACCTTAACCCAATCAAGTGCCTTCGCTAACTTAGATTCCGCGTCACTCACGTTTCCTAGATCCTTATGGCTTATCCATCCTAGGGTTCTCTAGGTCCGTTCCTAGTTTTCTTTCACTTTAGGCTCTGATACCAAAACATCTGTCACGCCCCGGAACCGATCCCTCTGGCCGCCCGTCACAACGTACGCCGAACTACGTAGTTTCCCCTGCCCGCCCAAGGCTCAACACAAGTACAATTCAATAAAATATGAAAAGCACAGGCGAAAGCATAAACATAGGCTTACACGAAGGTAAGCAACAGCCAAGTGAAAGAAAATACTAAGCTACACATAATTCCACATTTTTCATTCATTGTTCGAAACATCATTTACATTTACATGTTCTTTCTTTCCCAAAACATCATTTCTTCTCTTTACATTCATTGGCATTTAACTTCCATAAATAAATATACACTTGTTCATGTTCAACTTTCCAAAAGACATATACATGAGTGGTAAGTAGCTACAAAAACACACTCGTCGTGGCAGTCGCTAGCTAAGGCGCGAGACCCTTACCACGATCGCCAGCTGGCTCGCTGGAGCTCGGCCCTGTAGAAATAGTGGGGTGAGAACTACAACGAAGTTCCCAGTGGGCTCGGCCCCCAATCACACCGACGTTCCCACTAGGTCTATTTCAGGCATAATTTGAAAGAAATAGCAGATAGTAACCAAGCTACATGCAAACTACTAATATGCCTGAACTACAATTAACATGCTTATGTTCATATAATAAATATGGCGAATGCAATTTCCGGATCTCGTTACCCAATATCGATAACCAATATCTCATGGCTAGCCCGTATCCGCTCAAGCACTCACCAACTCAAATCCCGATCGGGGAGACTACTACGACCCGACGGACCGTCCTCCGAGACGCTCATCTCGGGTGACCTACTCCGGAGCGCACCGCTCGAGGGGGAGCTACCCGCCCCGAGCAAGGACTTATAGGCGAGTATTATCAAATCCTTGCTCCAAGGATTGAATCCAAATCCATTCCTTAACTTTAAGGAAAACTTTGCACAATGACCCTTAACTTTAAGGCTTTATGTCACGTGTTCTTATTCTCGAGGTCATGACCGTATCATCACACTAACTTTAGTGTCCTTTAGCATTCTTATTCTTTAATCTTTAACATTCTTTACTCTCTAGCATTCTTTAACCACTAGGTTCTTTAAACACTAGATTCTTTAACCGCTAGGTCCTTTATCCTTTAGCATTCTTAATCATGTCATTACACTAACTCTAGTGTTCGTTAACAACTTTCACATGCCACTCGATCTATATGTCCTTTTTGTTCACATTCTTTAACCACTAGGTTCTTTGTCTCATCTCGTGCATACATAGGGTTAACCACTAGGCTCTTTGTTCTTAACACATGCATATTTATACCGCTAACCACTAGCTTCTCTACACATGCAATTCATCTCCTTTTACCCTACCATGCACAATAGCACTATCACATATATGCTCAAGAATTGACATATAGACATAAGAGGAATTTTACAGTTAGTGGAAGCACCACCCACCTTGTGAGTTCTAGGATGCTCTAGTTCGCCATCGCGATCCTCGATCGCCAATTTCTTGACTGCGGCAAAAACAAGCCGAATTAGGCTTTTGCACATAACTTTCTATAGACTTTTCGTTTAAACGAACCGTTCGCTCGAGCGAGTCAGTAACGTTCCCAATTGCATTTCTGTAGGGTCAATTCACTTAGAAAGCCCTCACGAGCAAGAACCCCAATTTGGTGCCCTAGCTCGGCAAAACCATCAAAACCTTGGTTTCGATCTCGACGAAACACTCTAGAGAATTCCCTAGCATCAAGAGAGTCCATAAAAACCACTCTCAAACCGTTCTAATCCCTACTTAGGGTCTAAGCACAAAAGAGGGAGAAGCCTACCTCAAAGCTTTCCTCCTTTCTTGCTCTGGAGGTGAAGGAGAGGGAGCTACTTCACTTCCTCTACTTCCTTTCTCCTTTCTTTTCCTTCTTCTCCTTCTTCTTTGTGAGAGAGAAGATCCTAGAGAGAGAGAGAGCTCTTCACAAGGTTGCTTGGGCTTGAAGAAATGAGCAAACAAGCTCATACCCCTTCACACTTAACACATATATTGCAGAAATGCAATTAAGCCCCTCAACTTTCATCTAATTAAATTAGCCTGAACTGGGCAAATTTCGGGTGCTGAGACCGGTCTCAACCTTGTTGTCCGGTCTCACAGTGTCTTCACCCGGCTTCAACCTCGCGTGGCAACCGGTCTCAACCTTGTTGTCCGGCCTCCGATGTCCTGCCTCAAACCACTGTCCGATCCAAGACGCAGTGGTTTCCAGGACTTAGCCAAATTTTCGACCCTCAAAATCCCTCACGCGCACCGAGACCTGCCTCTACCACATTCTCCTGCTCAAGCAGTGCACTCGTGCACTGCGTATTTCGCGATTTCCTTTCCGTTTAGCTCTCGAAGGTCACCTACAATGCACTTTTTGCATTGTAGAGGCCTTGGCCTTTACAAAGCCTTTCATCATCGAACTTTGATCATTTTGACTAAAGTTCGACGTTACTCTTCGTGGTTTCGGATATTACAAGATTCCACCCTTAAAATAGTTTCGTCCGCGAAACTATACATACCTTAGCTTGTAGACTCAAACAGATACGGATATTTCTTCCGCATTACGTCCTCATGTTCCCAAGTGGATTCCCGCATCGCATGGTTGCTCCACTGGACTTTCACAAATGGGATCACGCGATTCCGCAATTTCCGCTCCTCTCTACCAAGGATACACACTGGATGCTCCTCGTAGGTCATATCCTCGTGTAAATCCACGGGTTCATACTCTAGTACATGCGCCGAATGATGGAGATACTTCCTGAGATTCGACACATGAAACACGTTGTGAACCCCCGCCAACCTTGGCGGCAATGCAGCTCTATATGCCACCGCACCAATGCGTTCTAGCACCTCAAATGGTCCAATATACCGGGGACTCAACTTTCCGCGGACCCCAAATCGCCTGACACCTCGCATCGGCGACACCTTCACGAACACGCGGTCTCCAACCGCGAATTCTAAATCCTTTCGCGCTTGTCGGCGTAACTTTTCTATCTCGATTGCGCCGTCGCAAGTCGCTGACGGGCAAGGCGAACCTTTTCCTCCGCCTCCCGCAACACGTCGGGGCCGAGAGTGACACTCTCGCCCACCTCGCTCCAATGAATCGGGGAACGACACTTCGTTCCATACAAAGCCTCAAATGGCGCCATCGCGATACTCTCTTGAAAACTGTTATTATACGCGAACTCCGCCATCGGCAAGTAATTGTGCCATCCACCCCTATAGTCCAACACATGTGCTCGCAATATGTCCTCGAGTATCCGTATGGTCCTCTCGCACCGTCCATCACTCTGAGGATGAAACGACGTGCTAAAATCGAGCCGTGTGCCCAGAGCATCCTACAAGCTCTTCCAGAAATGAGACGTGAACCTAGGGTCTCGATCCGACACTATGGATACCGGAACCCCATGTAACTTCACAATCTCGTTAAGATACACCTGAGCCAACTTATCTCCCGACCACGTCGTGTGAATCGGCAAGAAATGGGCCGATTTCGTCAATCGATCCACAACGACCCATATCGCGTCATGTCCACCTTGCGATCGAGGCAAACCCACAACAAAGTCCATCGCAATGTCCTCCCACTTCCACACAGGTATCGGTAAACTTTGCAGTTTCCCCGCCGGAAATCGCTGTTCCGCTTTCACCTGTTGGCACGTAAGACATTGCGCCACAAACTCTCCAATCTCCCTTTTCATACCCGGCCACCAGTAATGCACTTTTAGATCTCTGTACATCTTAGTGCCACCGGGGTGAATACTATAAGGGGACTGATGTGCCTCTTGCATAATCATCCTTCGAATCTCCTCGTTCTTGGGCACGCACCAACGGTTTCTAAACCGAAGCGCGCTGTCGGTCCCAATGCTGAAATCTTCGGCATTACCGCTCTCAACATCCTTTCGCACTTTCTGGGAGATGTTCATCAGAAGCTTGCAGCTCTTTGACTTTCTCCAACAAGGTCGGTTGTACTACCAACGCCGCAAGTGTTGCCGGCACTCCCGGCGCCACCACCTCCAAACCTAACCGTTGCATCTCCTTTTACAACAACGGCTGCGGTGTAATCGCCGTCGCCAACTTTTCCACAGACTTTCTACACAGCGCATCGGCCACGACATTGGCATTCCCCGGGTGGTACAGGATAGTGACATCATAGTCCTTTATCAGCTCCAACCACCGCCGCTGTCGCATGTTCAACTCTTTCTGGGTGAACAAGTACTTCAAACTTTTATGGTCGGTGTAAATTTCACAGTGCTCACCATACAAGTAATGCCTCCATAGCTTTAGTGCAAATATCACCGCAGCTAACTCCAAGTCATGTTTCGGGTAGTTCTTCTCGTAAGTCTTCAGCAAGCGAGAAGCATAAGCTATCCCTCGGCCAATCTGCATCAACACACACCCGAGACCACTATAAGAGGCATCACTATACACCACAAAGCTCTCCCCCGGGGTCGGCAAAGCTAAAACCGGGGTCGACGTCAACCTATTCTTCAACTCCTTGAAGCTCCGATCACAATCGTCGCTCCAAACATACTTCACTCCCTTATGCGTAAGGCGTGTTAGTGGAGTGGTGATCCTCGCAAACCCTTCCACAAACCGCCGATAATAGCCCGCCAGTCCAAGAAAACTGCGGACCTCCGCAACACTCGTCGGGCGAGGCCAATCCTTAACTGCCTCCACCTTCTTTGGATCCACCGAGACTCCGCTCCCGGATATCACGTGGCCTAGGAAGGTAACCTCCGACAGCCAGAACTCACACTTCTTGAGTCTAGCGTAAAGCTTCTCCTCGCGAAGTATTTGCAGCACGGTCCTCAAATGTTCCTCATGCTCTTCCTCGTTCTTCGAATAAACCAACACGTCGTCTATGAACACCACGACGCACCGGTCTAACAACGGCTTGAAGACTCGATTCATCAAGTCCATAAATACTGCCGGGCATTAGTAAGCCCAAACGGCATCACAGTAAACTCATAGTGGCCATACAGCGTACGGTACGCCGTCTTGTGCACATCCTTCGGCCGGATCTTCAATCGTGATAGCCCGACTGAAGATCAATCTTCGAATACACCCGCGACCCTTGCAACTGATCAAACAAGTCGTCGATTCTAGGCAACGGGTACTTATTCTTTATGGTCACCTTGTTCAACTCGCGATAATCCACGCAGAGTCGAAGTGAACCATCCCTCTTCTTCACAAACAGCACCGGAGCACCCCACGGCGACACACTCGGCCTCACAAAGCCCTTGTCAAGCATGTCCTGTAGCCGTGCTTTCAACTCTACCACCTCTGCCAGCGCCATTCTGTAAGGAGCCTTTGAAACCGGCGCCGCCCCGGAGACTAAGTCTATAGCGAACTCGATCTCCCGTCCTGGTAGTCCCGAACTCCGCCTCGAAAAACATCCGGGTACGCGCATACTACCCTTATCTCACCAAGCTCCGGGTACTTCCTTTGGGTGTCCACAATAGTTGTCAAATAGGCTTCACATCCACCCTTGACCATCTTCCTCGCCCTCGCGACCGACGGGGCGAAGCGAGCTTACACGCCCGATACACAAACTCCTTCGATCCGGTTCACGAAATGTGATTCTCTTATTCTCACAATCGATCACCGCATAGTACTTGGAGAGCCGATCCCCAAGATTACATCGAAGTCCCACATTTTCTGCAACACTAGCAGGTCTACCGGCATAATCCAATCTCCTACCTGAATTGGACAATCCGGGTACCAATCCTGCACACTAAACTCATGTTCTGGGGCATTAACCCACCAACGATCGGGGCTACACTCTACATCAAGGTCATGAGTCCTCGCAAACAACGCGCCAATGAATGAATGCGATGCTCCCGTATCAAATAGTGCTCTAGCCCTCGTGCCTTTAATAGAAATCATACCTGCCACGACGTCCGGCAAAGAGTTGCTCTTCCACCAGAGCGGCGAAAACCCGTCCGCTCGGTGCACGCGATCCTTCCGGCTGGGGCGAGGATGACGCGCGCCCAGCCGACATCGCCGGCGGTAACCCCGCAAGTCGTCTCGGGTTGACGGTGACGACGCCGCCGTCACGCAGACGACGACCACTTCGGCACTCCCGAACCATATGTCCCGCCCGTCCACACTTAAAGCACCTCCCTCACCCCGTGGGCAAGCCCTACCGATGCTCACCACCACGTATAACACATCGGGAAGGCCTCCGCCTTCTTGTCCGCCGTCCGGATACCGAGGGGGTTTCTTAGCATTCGCCCGTCCCCCGCACCGCCCGCTGTCCGCTTCTTCCCCTTGTCGCGCGTCTCCGCCATGGACTCGCGCTCCTCACGGGCGTAAGCACTGCCATGCTCCGCCCACAAAGCCCTATCAAAGACCTCCGCATAGGTCGCCAACTTGAGAATCTGTACCGCCTCGTAGATCCTCGGCCGGAGTCCTCTCAAGAACCAATCGGCCCGGTCCCGGTCATCACGAACAACATCCGGGACGCAGTCTATGATGCGCGAGAACTCCTGCTCGTAGTCCGCTACCGAGCGATCTCCCTGTCTCAGTTTGCGGAACTTCTCTTGCAACTTCCGCTTTACCGTATCCGGGAAGTAGTCCGCTCCAACAGATTTCGAGCGAGTTATCGGCATCGCCACTACAACATCATAAAAGCGCAAGTTAGTAAGCTCACGCAATCGCATCCCCGCTCATGCTATAAATACCCAAATCATGCGAAAGTAATGAAGTGTCATTTACTACTAACTCCCGATGTTACGTTGTCGGCCGCCAACGTAACCCTCCGCGGTTAGAAGTTATACACTTCGATTCAACTCTACTTACTAGAGTTATTCAAGATACCCAATCTTAATACTTTCGCTCACAAGTTAAATAGACCTCGTCTCTCACGAGCCTATATCCTATAGTCCAACCTGCCTAAGGTTTGCTAGGTCCACAAGAAGACTCAACCCTAGGCTCTGATACCAATTTAATCCACGCCCGGACCCACGGAAGCCCGCCCGGCGTGCCAGACTCCGCCGTATGTCTACAACATACAAGGCGTCTAACAAAAAAAAACGATAATTAACCAACAAAATAAAAAGAATCTAGGAGTATCAGAGCAGTATAACAACTAGAATTCTAGACAATTAAGCATAAAAGAAGTGACTAAAAATAAAGTACCAAATCCACTAAGAACTATAAAAGAGTAATACAACAGTAACCTCCACGAGCAACAACTAAAGATCCCAAAGCGAAAACTAATATAATACATGGTGGTCTCTATCACTGGATACAAAAGATCACTCTCTCACAACACAAAAAGAGAGGAAGAACCACCTAAACAAAAGTGGCAAAGAAGCTAGCTATCTAGGCGACTCCCTTGCCGCGATCCCGTGCCTCCGCCGTGCCGAAGGCTCAAACACATTAGAAAAAGAGGGCGTGAGAACTATTAAAAATAGTTCCCAGTGGGCAATTACTGACTTCAGTTGCATGCTCCACTAGGCCCCAAAACTAAGCAAGTAAGTGTAAGCGAAATAAATAACGAGTAAGCTACTAAAGCATGATATCTCTACTTAGCATAAATAAGCATAAGTAAACGACTATTCTAAGCATGATTAGTAAGTATAACCAACAGTCCAATATCCATAGCAATAGTAAAGAGTTAAAGTTTACTATTCTAACCATAGCCCAATAATTCCACAAGTGATAGTAAGGTGTTAAAGTTTACTATTCTAGTCAAAGTCCACGCTTTTCATTAAACTACATTAAGTTTAAGCACAATAAGTTCAACCCGAAGGCGATATGGCCGATGCCCACCCGAAGGTCGCCTAGCCCAAATGCCGAGCCTAATGGCCCCGTAGTAGTCAACATTCCCACCCTAGGAATGAGACTGCCCCACGCAATCCACTTCGGCGCCCACCCCGCACGGCGAATACAAGAAACGCGTGGGCCAACTCCGGAGTGCCGGCGTGTAGGGAGCTACCCTCACAAGCATGTGCGAATGAGCACAAAGGCAAAAGTCACAAAACTCGTCACAAGTCCCAAATCATCATGTCTCTAACATGGAATGTACAATTGTCCACAAGGCCTATCTCTATGTCATCATGTCTCTAACATGGAATATAGTATATGTTAAGTGGCCTATGTCAAGTCTCTATGTTGCAGTTTCATAGTTTTTATGTTAAGTGCCGCTTTATGACACTTAAGGTTTCTAAGTCCCAACATGTAGTTAATGTTCACAATTAACATTAGCAAAGCTAAAATCACCATAAATGGCACACTCCCAGGCGCCCCCAAGAACCACCCCCACCTGCATGCAGTTTAACCCAAATAGCTCTACTATATAGAGTGGAAATTTTATCATATATAAGGCATGCATTTTAAGTGATTCAAAATTCATAATAAATCTATTTAGCATGAATATGCATTCAAAATAATTAAATCAAACCAACTAAGCACTTAGGAGCCATTTGCTCCTATGCTCATGAAGCCAAACCCACCGAGTGCAAAAATCGCCGATCCGAATCGCTAACTAAGCTTCGATTCCTACTCCTAGCACCCTACAAGGCATGCCATAGGAATTACAAACTCAAAAGATGAGTCTTGAGTTCAAACAATAAGAAACTCTACTAAAGGGTGAAGAATACTCACCGAATGCGAAGAAAGTGCTCTTGATCTCCAAATGGGAGTTAGAGTCCCTCTAATCCAACCTAAATCAAAGTTCTAAACTCATCAATTAGGTCCCAAAGGCCCTCAATCGAAAGTCCCCAAATCCTAACCCTAGAATCCCATTCTAGGGTTTCATCTCACAAAAACCCAAAAAATTCGAAACTAGAGGAAAGAGATCACTCACATACCTCTAAGAAGCTCTAATCCAAGCTCAAAAAGCACTAGACTTGAAGCTTGATCCTCCACAAAGCTCCAAAAGCAAGCTCCAGGCACCAACAAGAAGATAAGCGCTCTAGGTGGCCAAAGGAGAAGGAGAGAGATCAATCTCCTAACAATCCACCAAAAAATCCAAAAGAGCACAAGGGTTTAGAGAGAGAAGGTCTCCTACCTTGCTTGCTGTGATGGAGGGCTCAAATGAAGCCCTAGGGGTGTGTGGGAACCTAATAGAAGCAACAAGATGCTAAAACACCCCTGCAGTTCGGTCTGTTCACATTCTCCGCTAGCTTTGTACCGGTACAAACCCATTTTGTACCTAAGATAAACCCCCGCGAAATGCCAAACCCGAGCCTCGGTTTGCCAAGTCCGCTCTCTTATACCGGTATAAATCTTGGTCCGTACCGGTATAGCAATCATTTTGTACCCAGATAGACACCGTTTTGTACCGGTATAAGGCACAGTAATTTCCAACCCGAGAGCCACCTAAAATCCAACTTTTTGGACTTTAGGGCTTGGGACTCATCCCCAAACCTCGACACGCGCCATAGGTCGGAACACAACCAACGACCTTCCGTAAAACTGGAAAAGCTCCAACACAAGTCAAATACTCGAACTCCGCAATTTGCGCAAGTCCAAGATATATTACATTCACCCTCCTAAAAAGGAGTTTCGTCCGCGAAACTCAAAAGCGAACTCATACCTCAAGATTCCATCTCGAAAGAGATGGGGATAGCGCTCCCGCAAAGGCGCTCTCGTGCTCCCACGTGGCCTCTCGCTCCTCGTGGTTGCTCCAAAGAACCTTCACGTACGAATGTCCCGATTCCGCAATTTCTTCACCTCGCGAGCCAAGATCTTCACGGTTGCTCCTCGAAGCTCAAATCCTCCCGCAGCTCTATGGGTACAGCCTCCAATACATGAGCCGGATCATGGATATACTTCCGAAGGACCGATACATGAAAGACGTTGTGCACGCCCGATAGGTTCGGCGGTAGAGCAAGTCGATACGCCACCGGACCTATACGTTCCAAGATCTCATATGGTCCAATAAATCGAGGACTTAACTTACCTCGAATTCCAAATCTCCGAATTCCCTTTGACGGCGAGACTTTCAAGAAGACATGATCTCCAATCTGAAACTCCAAGTCTCGTCTGGCGTTTATCCGCATAGCTCCTCCGCCTACTCGGGTCGCGTAGTCGCTCCCGAGCAATTCGAACCTTATCCTCTGCTTCCTGGAGTACTTCAGGGCCTAAAGCCAATCTTTCGCCCACTTCACTCCAATGAAGTGGCGATTTGCACTTTCGTCCAAACAATGCCTCGAACGGTGCCATCTTGATACTTGCTTGATAACTATTGTTATAAGCAAACTCCGCCATAGGTAGATGCTGCGACCATCCTCCCTGGAAGTCAATCACGCATGCTCGAAGCATGTCCTCAAGAGTCTGTATAGTGCGCTCCGACTGCCCGTCACTCTGGGGGTGGAAAGCAGTGCTGAAATCCAATCTAGTACCCAAGGCGTCCTGTAGACTCCTCCAGAAGTGTGACACAAAGCGTGTGTCCCTGTCAGATACGATCGATGTAGGTACTCCATGAAGTCGCACAATCTCATCAAGGTACACTTGTGCGAGCTTCTCTCCAGCCCAAGTAGTATGGATAGGTATAAAGTGCGCCGACTTCGTCAACCTATCCACGATCACCCAAATAGCATCATGCCCCGCTTGAGAGCGAGGCAATTCAGGCACGAAGTCCATGGTGATCTTCTCCCACTTCCACACGGAATAGGCAAACTAAGTTTTCCCGCCGGAACTCGATGCTCGGCTTTCACTTGTTGGCAAGTTAAACATCTAGCAACAAACTCGCCAACATCCTTCTTCATCCTGTGCCACCAATAGAGTAACCTCAAGTCCTTGTACATTTTGGTGCCTCCTGGATGAATAGCATAAGGTGCCCTGTGTGCCTCCTGAAGGATGTCCTCTCTAAGTCCCAAATCCGCCGCCACACAAATCCGTCCACCAAAGCGCATCACTCCCTGATCATCCACAAGGAAGTCACCGGTGAAACCATCAACCATTTTGTCTCGAATCCTTTGCAACTCTAAGTCAAGAGCTTGCTTCTCTTTAATTCTATCCATAAGAGTAGGTTGCACAACCATAGTCATCAGCCGCAAAGGTGTATTGGGAGTCACTACCTCCAACTCCAACCGCTTCATCTGCTCGATCAACTGCGGTTGAGTAACAACATGCATCGCTAAGTTTTCGCCGATTTCCGACTTAGCGCATCCGCCACCACGTTAGCCTTGCCCGGTGGTAGAGAATAGTCAAATCATAATCCTTGAGTAGCTCCAACCATCTGCCTCAAGTTCAACTCCTTCTGAGTGAAAAGATACTTCAAGCTCTTGTGATCCGTATAGACCTCGCACCGCTCACCATACAAATAGTAGCGCCATAGCTTCAATGCAAAGACCACGGCCGCCAACTCCAAGTCGTGTGTAGGATAGTTCTTCTCATATTCCTTTAATTGGCGAGATGCATACGCGATCACCTTGTCACCCTGCATCAAAACACAACCCAATCCGTTAAGAGATGCATCAC
This sequence comes from Aechmea fasciata, assembly GCA_025177825.1. NCBI lineage: Eukaryota > Viridiplantae > Streptophyta > Magnoliopsida > Poales > Bromeliaceae > Aechmea > Aechmea fasciata. The sequence continues at coordinate 7,111,999 of CM045939.1, forward strand.
TATAAACCACATACCCTGCCCAAGCCATAGGTAATGTGAGGATTGGAGCGGTCGTCAATCTCAGCTTCAACTCTTGAAAGCTCTTTTCACACGCATCATTCCAAATGAATTTAGCTCCTTTGTGCGTGAGCCTCGTGAGGGAAGTAGATAACTTCGCAAAGCCCTCCACGAATCTGCGGTAGTAGCCGGCCAAACCAAGGAAACTCCCGATCTCGGTGACGCTCGTCTGGTCTTGGCCAATCCCGAATGGCTTCTATCTTTCTAGGATCCACCTGCTATACCCGATCCCGAAATCACATGTCCCGTAAAAGCCACTTCTCGAAGCCAAAATTCGCACTTCTTCTACCGTGCAAATAACTTCTTTTCCCGAAGCACTTGAAGTACCAATCTCAAGTGTTCCTCGTGTTCCACATCACTTCGGGAATAAACCAAGATGTCGTCGATGAAGACCACGACGAACCTGTCTAGATAAGGCTTGAAAACACGGTTCATTAGATCCATAAAAGCTGCCGGGGCATTAGTAAGCCCAAACGGCATAACAATGAACTCATAATGTCCATACCGTGATCTCAAAGAAGTCTTCGCCACATCCCCAGGCGCAATCTTCAATCGATGGTATCCCGACTTCAAGTCTATCTTGGTATACACATTCGATCCTTGAAGTTGATCAAAAAGATCATCAATCCTCGGCAACCGATATTTATTCTTGATCGTGACTTTATTAAGTTCACGATAGTCCACGCAAAGACGAAGTGATCCGTTCTTCTTCTTCACAAAAAGAACCGGTGCTCCCCAAGGTGACACACGCGGTCGAATGAAGCCCTTGTCCAGCATGTCCTGTAATTGAGCCCTCGGCTCCTTTAACTCGCCGTGCCATCCTATAGGGTGCCTTCGAGACTCGGGGTAGTCCCGGAACGAGATCTACCACAAACTCGATCTCCCTATCGTGGCATGCCCGGTAGCTCCGCCGAAACACGTCCCGAAACTCCCGTACCACCGGATATCCTCGATCCTAGGGGTATCATCCTCACCCCACAATGCGAGACTAGCCACATAGGCTACGCATCCCCGGTGGATCAGTTGTCTAGCTAGAGACGAGCTGATCGACATCGCAAAAAGCGAACTCTGACATCCTCTAAACACCACCTCACCCTGACCCGATTCTCTAAAAGTAACCGTTCGATTAACACAATCGATAGTGGCGTAGTATCTAGTCAACCAATCCATACCCAAAACCACGTCAAAATTCCCCAACTTGCGCACTACTCGTAAATCCGCGGGCATGGTCCAATCTCCTACCCGAATAGGGCAACTGGGGCAATACTCCCGCACGTCCACAATGTGGTCTGCACAACAATACGTCCAGGGTGTAGTAAAGGAACAAATCGGATGTCATGCAACTCGGCAAGCAGTAGATCTATAAATGAATGTGATGCACCGGTATCAAATAATGCACGTACTCTAATGCCATCAAGTAAAATGATACCGCCACATTGCCGCACTGCCGCCTCGGCGCGGCGTACATGCGCCCACTCGGTGCCCGACGTGACCCCTCGCTCGCGGCCGGACGGTCGGCCGCCGGGTGCATCGTGTCGACGGGGTCCCCTGGCGCGGCCGGTAGAGCCGGTGCCGATGCGAAGACGGTGCGGTGCGTAACCTCTCGGGCACTCGAGACGGATGTGGCCCTCCGGCCACACCGGAAGCACCGCCGCCCGCCGTGGACACCGCGGCGGGTGGTGAGGACCACCGCAGATCACACACCGGGAGGTCGGCGTCGGTCGTGTCCTCTCGCCGAGTCGGTGCGCCTCGACTGCGCTGCTGGTGCCTCGGATGCTTCGGTGGCCTCCTAGAGTGCGTCTGGCTCGCACCCTCGGTCGCGGGCCTCTTGCCCTTCCCCTTGTCCAAACCCTCGCGTCTCTCCTGCACCATGGCCGCGCCGCTCTCTGCTGAGCGCGCGGTTCACCACCCGTCTGCAAGTCCGAAGCTCGAGGACCGCACGAACCGGAAGATCGACGGCCGCAGTCCACGCTCGAAAATGCGGGCCTTATCCTCGTCGTCCCGCACGACGAAGGGCACGCAATGCGCGAGAAAACTCTCTCTCGTACTCGGCTACGTATCCGTCCCCGTGTCGAGCCGCGCAAACTCGCTCCATCCGCCTTGACGCCGCTGGGAAGTAGTGTGCCAACGTAGCTCCTTGAACCTCGTCCAAGTAATAGAAGCTAAGTCCGTGGCCGAGGTTCTCTCGGAGATCCATCCACCACCGTAGGCCTCGCCGTCCAAGTGGTGGGTGGCGAGCCACACTCGTCCCTCTCCTCCACGAACGTGTCACGAACGCTTTCTCCATGTGCATCAACCACTTTTCCACGATCCGTGGTCGACCTTCTCTCCGTCAAAGGTCCCTGCCGCACATCCCGAACTCCTTGAGGCGAGCCATGAGTCGATCCCTCTCGGCTCCCCGAGCCATAACCGGAAATGCCGCCGCCACCGGCGATGCTCTCACCGGCGGCGGGGTGTCCCGGTCCTCCTCCCGCTCAATCGCCGGAGTCGTCTGGTGCGAGCCGGCCGCGGGGATCGCGCCGCGGTAAGTCAACCTCGCCGGTGGCCGGGCGGTGAAGGGGCTCGAGCCTCCCTCGCAGCCCGCCCGCCGCAAAGAGGGAGATCCTCCATGCGCTTCATGCGCGCTTCTCGTCGGCCGGCCGGTCGCCGTCGCTGCGTCACCAAAGCCGTGAGGGCCGCCAATCGGCCCTCAACTCACGGACCTCGCCGGATCCGGAAGTAGCGGAGGCCTCGACCTGCTCAAAAGTTGCCGCATTATCCGCTCCAACAGATTTCGAGCGAGTTATCAGCATCGCCACTACAACATCATAAAAGCGCAAGTTAGTAAGCTCACGCAATCGCATCCCCGCTCATGCTATAAATACCCAAATCAAGCGAAAGTAATGAAGTGTCATTTACTACTAACTCCCGATGTTACGTTGTCGCCGCCAACGTAACCCTCCGCGAAGTTATACACTTCGATTCAACTCTACTTACTAGAGTTATTCAAGATACCCAATCTCAATACTTTCGCTCACAAGTTAAATAGACCTCGTCTCTCACAAGCCTATATCCTATAGTCCAACTAGACTAAGGTTAGCTAGGTCCACAAGAAGACTCAACCCTAGGCTCGATACCAATTTAACTGTCACGCCCGGGACCCGGCGGAAGCCCGCCGGCGTGCCCAGACTCCGCCGTATGTCTACAACATACAAGGCGTCCAACAAAAAAAACGATAATTAACCAACAAAATAAAAAGAATCTAGGAGTATCAGAGCAGTAGAACAACAAGAATTCTAGACAATTAAGCATAAAAGAAGTGACTAAAAATAAAGTACCAAATCCACTAAGAACTATAAGAGAGTAATACAACAGTAACCTCCACGAGCAACAACTAAAGATCCCAAAGCGAAAACTAATATAATACATGGTGGTCTCTATCACTGGATACAAAAGATCACTCTCTCACAACACAAAAAGAGAGGAAGAACCACCTAAACAAAAGTGGCAAAGAAGCTAGCTATCTAGGCGACTCCCTTGTCGCGATCCCGTGCCTCCGCCGGTGCCGAAGGCTCTGAAACACATTAGAAAAAGAGGGCGTGAGAACTATTAAAAATAGTTCCCAGTGGGCAATTACTGACTTCAGTTGCATGCTCCACTAGGCCCCAAAACTAAGCAAGTAAGTGTAAGCGAAATAAATAACGAGTAAGCTACTAAAGCATGATATCTCTACTTAGCATAAATAAGCATAAGTAAACGACTATTCTAAGCATGATTAGTAAGTATAACCAACAAGTCCAATATCCATAGCAATAGTAAAGAGTTAAAGTTTACTATTCTAACCATAGCCCAATAATTCCACAAGTGATAGTAAGGTGTTAAAGTTTACTATTCTAGTCAAAGTCCACAGTTTTCCTTAAACTACATTAAGTTTAAGCACAATAAGTTCAACCCGAAGGCGATATGGCCGATGCCCACCCGAAGGTCGCCTAGCCCAAATGCCGAGCCTAAGGGCCCCGTAGTAGTCAACATCCCCACCCTAGGAATGAGACTGCCCCACGGCAATCCACTTCGGCGCCCAATCCCGCACGGCGAATACAAGAAACGCGTTGGCCAACTCCGGAGTGCCGGCTTGTAGGGAGCTACCCTCACAAGCATGTGCGAATGAGCACAAAGGCAAAAGTCACAAAACTCGTCACAAGTCCCAAATCATCATGTCTCTAACATGGAATGTACAATTGTCCACAAGGCCTATCTCTATGTCATCATGTCTCTAACATGGAATATAGTATATGTTAAGTGGCCTATGTCAAGTCTCTATGTAGCAGTTTCATAGTTTTCTATGGTAAGTGCCGCTTTATGACACTTAAAGTTTCTAAGTTCCAACATGTAGTTAATGTTCACAATTAACATTAGCAAAGCTAAAATCACCATAAATGGCACACTCCTGTGCGCCCCAAGAACCACCCCCACTCGCATGCGCTTTAACCCAAATAGCTCTACTATATAGAGTGGAAATTTTATCATACATAAGGCATGCATTTTAAGTGATTCAAAATTCATAATAAATCTATTTAGCATGAATATGCATTCAAAATAATTAAATCAAACCAACTAAGCACTTAGGAGCCATTTGCTCCTATACTCATGAAGCCAAACCCACCGAGTGCGAAAATCGCCGATCCGAATCGCTAACTAAGCTTCGATTCCTACTCCTAGCACCCTACAAGGCATGCCATAGGAATTACAAACTCAAAAGATGAGTCTTGAGTTCAAACAATAAGAAACTCTACTAAAGGGTGAAGAATACTCACCGAATGCGAAGAAAGTGCTCTTGATCTCCAAATGGGAGTTAGAGTCCCTCTAATCCAACCTAAATCAAAATTCTAAACTCATCAATTAGGTCCCAAAGGCCCTCAATCGAAAATCCCCAAATCCTAACCCTAGAATCCCATTCTAGGGTTTCATCTCACAAAAACCCACAAAATTCGAAACTAGAGGAAAGAGATCACTCACATACCTCTAAGAAGCTCTAATCCAAGCTCAAAAAGCCCTAGACTTGAAGCTTGATCCTCCACAAAGCTCCAAAAAGTAAGCTCCAAGCTCCAACAAGAAGATAATGGCTCTAGGTGGCCAAAGGAGAAGGAGAGAGAGATCAATCTCCTAACAATCCACCAAAAATCCAAAAGAGCACAAGGGTTTAGAGAGAGAAGGTCTCCTACCTTGCTTGCTGTGATGGAGGGCTCAAATGAAGCCCTAGGGGTGTGTGGGAACCTAATAGAAGCAACAAGATGCTAAAACATCCCCAGCTCTGGCCGCTCACATTCTCGCGCTTTGTACCAGACAAACCCATTTTGTACCTAAGATAAACCTCATGAATGTACCCAAACCCGAGCCTCGGGTTTGCCAAGTCCGCTCTCTTATAACGGTATAAATCTTGGTCTCAGTACGGTGTCACGCCCGAGCCCGCCAATTCGGTCGATTCGCGCGCGAGACCGCCGAACGGACAGAGTCTCCCCTGTACGTCCAAGGCGTCGCAATCGATACAATTACAAGAAGGTTCCAACTAGGAACAGTATTCAACATACAACGATTGCATAAGGAAGCTAGGTATCAAACAACATAAACACATCCTATGTTATTACATTCATTCCACATTCATTTTACATCACCGATTAATTTACATTAGACTTCCAAATACAATCTACTTATGATTACATCATTTCACAAGTTAGTTACATTTTTGCTCACTACCCTCTAGTCCCCGCTATTAAGACGGCCTCAGGGTCCTGCTACCTCTGGTCTCCTGGTAGGGCGCTATCTACGGATCTACGCCCTTGCCTCGCGCCGCTGCGCCGCTCACGTGTATACTGTACCCCCAAAACCACAACACGGGGGTGAGAACTATTGTCCATAGTTCTCGTGGGTACGGTCACCCAAGAGAACAAATTTCGACCAATAGGTCCAAGGAGGCAAATATGTTAGCACAAAAACATATATAGGTATATAACTTGCAACTAACATAAAAACATGCCTCACAAATGCAACATGCAAATTATTACTTTAGCTCTTAGCTTTTCTTTACCTTTTCGCTATTCTGTACTTTAGCTATTTCATTCTTACTTAGCTATTCATAACTCATACCCGTTGTAACTCTAAGATTTCTACTTACCTTAGCTCATGTCATTAACTTCCAAGGTTTTTATAACCCTAGGTTTCCATCTCAAGTCCAACTTGCTTCTAAGGTGTCTATTACCTTAGGTTCACCATACATATCACTAGCTCTCAAGGTTCTCTCTACCTGATTCCAGCTAGCCACCCGACTCGGCCACGAGTCAATCAATAGCGGATAATCCGCACTTTGCCTGGCTCGAGGTGAAGGACCCGTCACATACACCTCGGCTGCAAGCCAAGAACCACATCGCCCAACGGTCCGCCCGAAGGTCCGTGCACCGTGGTCGTGGATCCGCCAGTGGGAGAGGAACATGCCACATACACCCATAGCCAAGATTCCCTGATAGGGAGAGGAACATGCCGCATACACCCTAGCGCTCATTTTGTTCTTGCTTAGTCAAAATCCTCGAAGTTCTTCCGGTGGGAGAGGAACATGCGCATACACCGCGGAACCAGAACTATCGAGCTCACAATTACTGGGATTCCGGAATCCATTCCACGTTGCTTGAGGGTTGGCCTTAACCCTCAAGAGTCGACCCAATAGGTCCATTGTTCTTTACATCCTAGGTCCACTTGACTCTAGGGTTCACTCATTGTCACATAACCTAGGTTGTCTTAACTCTAGGTTCGATTCTCAACCTATGTTCTCACACTAGGTTAGGTTGCCACACTCCTAGGTCCATTGACTCTAGGTTTACTATAACCTATGTTCTTTAACACTAGATTAGATGCCACTCGATCTACATGTGTATTTAGTCCATGACTCACATTCTTTACTTGGCATTCTTTACTTGGCTCCCTTATGTCTATCAATCTACTCATATGCATGTTTCTTTTATGCTAGGCTTATGTTCTTGCAACATTCTTTACACTATGTCATTGCACATATCATTCATCAAGTTATCTACTTGGTACTCATACATAATTAAGTCATCTCTAGGGTTCGTGTCGCAATATTCATCCCGATGCTTCCTATGTCCAAATGCAAGCCTATGGTGCCGCACGATAAGGAAGTGTGCAAGCGGACACCCTATGTCCTAATGCGACGCCCATAGCTCCGCACGATAAGAAAGCATACAAGGAAAGTCATCGCCATGCCAACCCTATCATGCATTTCACTCATTCATTCTCATGCATTTACTTGGCGTTTATTATATATATCACTAGCATGCATTTCTTCTTATGCGTTATTGAACATGCATCAACGGGAGTTAAGTAACTCTTAGACATATAGGCGACCTAGTCGCTTCGGTAAACGCACCCACCTGTTTTGCTCTCCGATTGCTCGTCGACACTTGCAATCGGCCGCCCGCGGCACCCGTGACCCGATTCGGCTCGACTCGTGCGCGACCAACCGAACGATCTCCGAATCTCGATCTGAGACTTCGTGCCGTTGCCCCACGTCTTCAAGTTGCCCCGATTCCGTTTCGTGAATTTAGGGCTCCTATCTTGCGTGCTGCGGACATCTGGTATGAATATATTAAAATATTAATATCTTTGCAACCGCTAGTCGGATCACCGAACCGAGCGCGCCAACGCGTTCGTTGCACCCCCAATTAGGTTTCTATGGGGTCAAATGAGATTAATCTCATCTATTTCTAAAAACCCCCAAATCGAACCCTAGGTTTGCATCTATGCAAAACCTACCGTAAATCCCTAGATTTACGCCTTGATCTTCTATTGAGCCTCAAGGGGTTCTAATCCAACCATTTCTAGGGTTTAAAAAGCCCTCTACGAAAATCCACCATGAGAGGGAGCTTAGAAGCTTACCTCTACAAGCTTGCTTCGAGCTCGAGGAAGAGGGAGAGGATAGCCATGGAGGTCTCCACCTTGATCTCCATCATCTTCCTCATCTTCTTCCTTCTTCTTCTCTCTTCCTTTCCTTCTCTTTTTCTTTCTTTCTTCCCTTGTTTCGGTCGACAGAGAAGAGAGGGAGAGAGGGTTCTGAGGGAGTGAGAGGGAGAGAAAGGGTTTTATTACCCTCTATTCACTTAACCCCCTGCATAATTGCAAACAAACCCCTCAACTTTGCAATATTTGAAACAGCCCAAACTGGGCATTTTCGGGCTCAGGGACCGGTCTCCCTAACCCAGGACCGGTCCCAGAGAGCCTTGCTCCACTCTGCGCAGCTGGAGACCGGTCTCCCCCTTAAGAGACCGGTCCCAGAGAGCCTGCTCTCGCGGGACAGCCTTCCGGGACCGGTCTCCCTTTTCAGGGACCGGTCCCCCCCCAGGGACCATCAGCCTACTCCAAGGACTTAGCCAAATTTTCAGCTTTTTCCGTTTCTTCTCCGTTCCAACTCACTTTTGGCTCGTTTGACCTCCGATTCTTTTCAAATCGAACCGAGCCTCTCCACACATGATTTAAATCATGTCCACATCATTATCTCATCCGCGCAAGCGCCGGATTTGGCTCACGGCCCAAAGTAGCCTTTCGGGCTTCGTTCTCGCACCTAGTGCACCGAAAACACCCGAAAGCTTCCAGACTTCACCGGAACCACTCTTATGGCCTTCTAAGCCAACATACCTCGTAACTTCAAGACTTTAGAAGTTCGATATGTCACATTCTCCCCTCCTTAAAAGAGTTTCGTCCGCGAAACTTACTCATTTCCATCAACTCACAATCCAATTTAATTTATCGAGTAATTTTGGAGATTCCAATGCACTTTTTGTCTTCGGAGCGGCCTTTCACTAATTAGAATCATTCACAGGCCCATAACGAAGAATGTGAGACTAGTTTCACTCACATTTGCTAAGCACAACTTCAAAAGTGCATTACAACTCCGATAAACATTAGTGGAAGCGCCAGTCGACATTCAACGACCTCTCACGCTCCAACATCACTTGCAACCAGTTCACAAGGAACTTCACCTTGCGTTTACTCGTCTCGTCTCTGAGCGCACTCGGATCCAATCACCCACATTGCCTAAAGCAACATCTTAGGAGCATCGCCTAATGGTGAGTGCCTCATTATCAAGAATCTTGCTCTATCGTGAGATGGCACACTTTGGCGCATCTCGCCTCCATTCCGTAAAAGAGCATTATCCTCAATTGTCATGTGGCTTCTTCTATCGAAGTGTCTCCTAGAGACCACTTGCTTCAATTTCAATTGCCACGACTTATTCGGCTCCTTAGCTGCGATCACTTACACGAACACTTCGCTCGCGAATCCTGGTCAACTCTTCGTTAGAGTTATCAACTCACCGCTTACCTCGGTCTCTACGGTGGACCAATGGTCACCAACCCTACGTCAGCCTATCGCTTAGACGTGTCTCAACTACGCTTAGCGTTCTCTCGTTAATGGCGTAGACCCAATCAGCACTTTCGGCGAAATTCTCACTTGGGAATTCGCACACACTCCAATCAGGAGCAATCAAGACCCCAATCCACACTCAACTCTCGGATTGGGTCACAACCGCACCCTCGGCGCATTATCGATCTTAAGATCCAACACGTGGCATTTTCACGTTCTCGGGTCAAGCTCGGACTACCGTCCTAACCAAAACTCTCGCCCCACCAACAGTGCGGGCCGCGCCACTAGCGGCCGGCGCGCCGCCCAATGGGCCCAGCTCCGCGATCCTCAAATGGTCCGAGCACGGGTCGTCCCAAGCACTACCCGCTAACGTCGTCCCTACACGACACGCTCTATAGAGCTACATAACTGTCGACTCCTAGGCACCTAGTGCAAGCCACCGACCCTACGAGTGATCCATGGCCCGCTTCACACTTAGCAATGTCGAAGTGCTACGCAATCCACTCTCTCGGGCCGAATCGGAACCGCACTCTACGAGTACTGCTCGGGCGCTCCACGCCTGCGTAGCGTTCTACGCTAGGTCTCGGCTTTGGGGCGGATCGCGCCCACGCACCGCCTACTAAGCAACTTTTCTAACCCCACATGGAGGTATCGCTAGGCCCGCCAAATTCGGCGCTAACCAACTATTTCCTCAATAGTGGTTCTAACTATGCCGGAGCATCCGGCCGCTCGGCCTATGCACTCCAACTACACGAGCACCACTCGCCCACCTCAATTCGAGGTATCACTTGGCCTCACACGCGTACTCGGCAACTAGTCGATCATGCTCTCAATGGCGGTTCTACTTCCACCGTCGGTCTATCGGTACTACATCCGAAACATTCGGATTACTCGGGTATCCTCAAGTATCACGGCTTAACTCTCGCAATCTACTACTCGTTGCCTCGAGAGTCGCCGCACCACTTCGTCTCTACCACGAGTCTTATCTCTCGCCGCCCACGAATCACAACTAGCCATTTGCTAGTGCCACTTGGCTTCCTACGCCGGCTGTGCGCCACACTCTCACACCGCAAGCATGCCCGTGTATCTCCTCTCACCCGTCTCTAGGTCCCTACTATAATGATGTATCAATAGTAGCAACTGACCACTCAATGAATGCATGCAATGCATTAACTCAAAATCATGCAGAAGTTCTCGCTTGATTAAATTAACTCATACCTGCCCCGAAATCGTCAGCAGCAGACTCCGCAACCCGGGTCGTAGGTCCGTGACCGCTTGACGCTCGCCGCGAACCCTCCGGTTGCTTGATCACCACACTCCGCTCTCCAGACCGTGCCAAAGGCTGCACGTCCACAGGTTGTCCGGGAGAGGAGAACATCGTCGCCATCATCAGGGTATGACTCTCGCCTTGCGGGCACTCATCCCGCATCTGGCCCGGGCGCCACAACGGATACACCTTCCGTCACGCAGGCGCACCGCCGCCGCGCCGGTGGGAGCCACCACGATCACGCATCCGGAGGAGGATCGGGTAGAGGACGACCTTGAGTGGTGTCTAGAACTTGATGACCACCCAAATTGCTCAACGATGGCCTCGCCCTCCTCGCTCATGCTTACGAGATTCGCGCTCCTCACGCACGAAAGCCTCGCCATGTTCGGCCCACAATGCCCGGTCCAACACCTCCGCAAAGTTGTGAGCTTAAGGATTTGCACCTTCTTGTAAATCCCGGTCGAGTCCATGCGGGAACCATTCGGCCCTTTCCTTGTCGTCCCGCACCACATCCGGGACACAATTCACGATACGAGAAAACTCTCGCTCGTATTCTCTCACAGAGCGGTCTCCTTGTTGCAGCTTCCTGAACTTGTCCTGAAGCTTTCTCCTTTCAGTGTCGGGGAAGTACGTAGAAAACACCAACCCCCGAAACTCATTCCATGCCATAGGAGGGAGGCTAGGCGATCGATTTCGTCGAATGCCTTTCCACCACGCCTTCGCTGACTGCTTCAAGCAATGCACAGCTAAAGGTACCTTGTCCCGCTCCAAGGTGCTCAGCTCCTCGAAAAGCGTTTCCATAGAGTCAATCCACATCTCCACGATCCATGGATCGACATTCTCTCCATCAAAGACAGGCGGATCAAACTCTTTGAAGGCCATAAGGGCCGCCAAAGCCCGTTCTTTCTCTGCCTCCATTTCCACGAGAACCGGAGGCTGCTTGCGCCCCGACTCGTCGCCATTCCCGTCGGCACACGGCGCGGCGCTACGGCGCGGCCGCCGCGGCTGTCGTGCCAACAGCTCATGGAGCCCCTTGATCTGCTCCTCCTGTCGCAGCACTACGCCCATAAGCGCACTCATCTGCTCGCGGAGCACCGGGTCTCCACTCGCCTCGAATTGCTCAGGAACATCACTTGTTCCCTCCCGCGCCGATCTGGATGAAGATCGCCTACGCGGTGCCATCGTTTCCTGAAACGCGACAACTCGATTAGTTCTCGACCAACTCGGGTCGAATACGAGACCACTAATACCGGCTCAAGAGCCAATCAGGCGAAAGTCACACGAGGGCGTCCATTCTCATCACCTGGTTTCATGTTGTGTCGACCCAACATGAACTCCTTCGATTGAGAATAACCACACCTCAAGTCCACCTCTAATTTCCGTCTTAGAGGATTATACAATACGACCAAATCCATAATCGCTTTCGCCACGAACCACAAGTCCTCGTCTCTCACGAGCCTTAACATTTAAGGTTTCACTATCCTAGGGTCTCCTAGGTTCACCTAAACCATTGTCCCATTCACTACTTTATGCTCTGATACCAGCTAATCTGTCACGCCCCGAGCCCGCCAATTCGGTCGGATTCGCGCGCCGTGACCGCCGAAACAGACGAGTCTCCACATACGTCCAAGGCGTCGCAATCGATACAATTACAAGAAGGTTCCAACTAGGAACGATTCGACATACAACGATTGCATAAGGAAGCTAGGTATCAAACAACATAAACACATCCTATGTTATTACATTCATTCCACATTCATTTTACATCACCGATTAATTTACATTAGACTTCCAAATACAATCTACTTATGATTACATCATTTTACAAGTTAGTTACATTTTTGCTCACTACCCTCTAGTCCCCGCTATTAAGACGGCCTCAGGGTACTGCTACCTCTGGTCTCCTGGTAGGGCGCTATCTACAGATCTACGCCCTTGCCTCGCGCTGCTGCTGCGCCGCTCACGTGTATACCTGTACCCCCAAAACCACAACACGGGGGTGAGAACTATTGTCCATAGTTCTCGTGGGTACGGTCACCCAAGAGAACAGCTCGACCAATAGGTCCAAGGAGGTGCTGCAAATATGTTAGCCCAAAAACATATATAGGTATATAACTTGCAACTAACATAAAAACATGCCTCACAAATGCAACATGCAAATTATTACTTTAGCTCTTAGCTTTTCTTTACCTTTTTGCTATTCTGTACTTTAGCTATTTCATTCTTACTTAGCTATTCATAACTCATACCCGTTGTAACTCTAAGATTTCTACTTACCTTAGCTCATGTCATTAACTTCCAAGGTTTTTATAACCCTAGGTTTCCATCTCAAGTCCAACTTGCTTCTAAGGTGTCTATTACCTTAGGTTCACCATACATATCACTAGCTCTCAAGGTTCTCTCTACGATTCCGGCTAGCCACCCGACTCGGCCACGAGTCAATCAATAGCGGATAATCCGCACTTTGCCTGGCTCGAGGTGAAGGACCCTGTCACATACACCGCAGCCTGCAAGCCAAGAACCACATCGCCCAACGGTCCGCCCGAAGGTCCGTGCACCGTGGTCAGGGATCCGCCAGTGGGAGAGGAACATGCCGCATACACCCATAGCCAAGATTCCCTGATAGGGAGAGGAACATGCCGCATACACCCTAGCGCTCACTTTGTTCTTGCTTAGTCACAATCCTCGAAGTTCTTCCGGTGGGAGAGGAACATGCCGCATACACCCGCGGAACCAGAACTATCGAGCACACAATCTTGGGATTAGGAATCCATTCCACGTTGCTTGAGGGTTGGCCTTAACCCTCAAGAGTCGACCCAATAGGTCCATTGTTCTTTACATCCTAGGTCCACTTGACTCTAGGGTTCACTCATTGTCACATAACCTAGGTTGTCTTAACTCTAGGTTCAGTTCTCAACCTATGTTCAGTCACACTAGGTTAGGTTGCCACACTCCTAGGTCCATTGACTCTAGGTTTACTATAACCTATGTTCTTTAACACTAGATTAGATGCCACTCGATCTACATGTGTATTTAGTCCATGACTCACATTCTTTACTTGGCATTCTTTACTTGGCTCCCTTATGTCTATCAATCTACTCATATGCATGTTTCTTTTATGCTAGGCTTATGTTCTTGCAACATTCTTTACACTATGTCATTGCACATATCATTCATCAAGTTATCTACTTGGTACTCATACATAATTAAGTCATCTCTAGGGTTCAGTGTCGCAATATTCATCCTGATGCTTCCTATGTCCAAATGCAAGCCTATGGTGCCGCACGATAAGGGAAGTGTGCAAGCAGACACCCTATGTCCTAATGCGACGCCCATAGCTCCGCACGATAAGAAAGCATACAAGGAAAGTCATCTGGCCATGCCAACCCTATCATGCATTTCACTCATTCATTCTCATGCATTTACTTGGCGTTTATTATATATATCACTAGCATGCATTTCTTCTTATGCGTTATTGAACATGCATCAACAGGAGTTAAGTAACTCTCAGACATATAGGCGACCTAGTCGCTTCGGTAAACGCACCCACTGTTTTGCTCTCCGATTGCTCGTCGACACTTGCAATCGGCCGCCCGCGGCACCGTGACCCGATTCGGCTCGACTCGTGCGCGACCAACCGAACGATCTCCGAATCTCGATCCGAGACTTCGTGCCGTTGCCCCACGTCTTCAAGTTGCCCCGATTCCGTTTCGTGAATTTAGGGCTCCTATCTTGCGTCTTTGCGGACATACGGTATGAATATATTAAAATATTAATATCTTTGCAACCGCTCGTCGGATCACCGAACCGAGCGCGCCAACGCGTTCGTTGCACCCCCAATTAGGTTTCTATGGGGTCAAATGAGATTAATCTCATCTATTTCTAAAAACCCCCAAATCGAACCCTAGGTTTGCATCTATGCAAAACCTACCGTAAATCCCTAGATTTACGCCTTGATCTTCTATTGAGCCTCAAGGGGTTCTAATCCAACCATTTCTAGGGTTTAAAAAGCCCTCTACGAAAATCCACCATGAGAGGGAGCTTAGAAGCTTACCTCTACAAGCTTGCTTCGAGCTCGAGGAAGAGGGAGAGGATAGCCATGGAGGTCTCCACCTTGATCTCCATCATCTTCCTCATCTTCTTCCTTCTTCTTCTCTCTTCCTTTCCTTCTCTTTTTCTTTCTTTCTTCCCTTGTTTCGGTCGACGAGAGAGAGAGGAGAGAGGGTTACGAGGAGTGAGAGGGAGAGAAAGGGTTTTATTACCCTCTATTCACTTAACCCCCTGCATAATTGCAAACAAACCCCTCAACTTTGCAATATTTGAAACATTGGCCCAGGCATTTTCGGGCTCGGGGGCCAGGTCTCCTAACCCGGGACCGGTCCCGAGAGAGCCTTGCTCCACTCTGCGCGGTGGAGACCGGTCTCCCCCAGAGACCGGTCCCGGAGAGCTTGCTCTCGCGGAGACGACCTTCGGGACCGGTCTCCTTTTCAGAGACCGGTCCCCCCAGGGACCATCAGCCTAGTCCAAGGACTTAGCCAAATTTTCAGCTTTTTCCGTTTCTTCTCCGTTCCAACTCACTTTTGGCTCGTTTGACCTCCGATTCTTTTCAAATCGAACCGAGCCTCTCCACACATGATTTAAATCATGTCCACATCATTATCTCATCCGCGCAAGCGCCGGATTTGGCTCACGGCCCAAAGTAGCCTTTCGGGCTCCGTTTTCGCACCTAGTGCACCGAAAACACCCGAAAGCTTCCAGACTTCACCGGAACCACTCTTATGGCCTTCTAAGCCAACATACCTCGTAACTTCAAGACTTTAGAAGTTCGATATGTCACAACCGGTATAGCAATCATTTTGTACCGGTATAGACACCGTTTTGTACCGGTATAAGGCACAGAATTTCCAACCCGAGAGCTACCTAAAATCTAACTTTTTGGACTTTAGGGCTTGGGACTCATCCCCAAACCTCGGTACACGCGCCATAGGTCGGAACACAGTCAACGACCTTCCAGAAAATCTGGAAAAGCTCCAAAACAAGTCAAATACTCGAACTCCGCAATTTGCGCAAGTCCAGTATATTACATCAGCGCAGACGACGACCACTTCGGGCACTCCCGAACCATATGTCCCGCCTGTCCACACTTAAAGCACCTCCCCTCACCCTGTGGGCAAGCCCTCGGCTGATGCTCACCACCACAGATAACACATCGGGAAGGCCTCCAGCTTCTTGTCTGCCGTCGGGGATACCGAGGGTGTTTCTTAGCATTCGGCCTGTCCCCGGCACCGCCCGCTGTCCGCTTCTTCTCCTTGTCGCGCGTCTCCGCCATGGACTCGCGCTCCTCACGGGCGTAAGCACTGCCATGCTCCGCCCACAAAGCCCTATCAAAGACCTCCGCATAGGTCGCCAACTTGAGAATGCATGCGCCTCGTAGATCCTCGGCGGAGTCCTCTCAAGAACCAATCGGCCCGGTCCCGGTCATCACGAACAACATCTGGGACGCAGTCTATGATGCGCGAGAACTCCTGCTTGTAATCCGCTACCGAGCGATCTCCCTGTCTCAGTTTGCGGAACTTCTCTTGCAACTTCCGCTTTACCGTATCCGGGAAGTAGTTGGCGAACACCGCCCTCTTGAACTCCTCCCGCAACATTGGCGAAAGGTCAGGAGACCTATCACGCTTCATCCGCCGCCGCCACACTTTCGCCGCCTTACCAAGGCATCGAGTGGCGACGTAAACCTTATCCTTCTCCGAGGTACCAAGGTCTCCGAACAGCGTCTCCATGGAGTCGACCCACGACTCCACCACATCGGGCTCCGTCAACTCTCCTTCGAGTAACGGGGGGTTGAACTTCTGAAACTGGATGAGAGCCGCCAAAGCACGCTCCCGCTCCGCCTCTACCGCCGCCTTTGTCGGGATCAGGGTCCCCGACCCGGCCGGTACAACCGTAGCGGCACGGCCGCCACGGGCACTCCCTCGGTCGCGCTGGCACCACAACGAGGGGCACGGAAGGCCCTCCACTGCTTTGAGCCGTCGCCGCTTTGTTGCCGCTCCACCGTCTCGTGAAGGCTGGGATCTGCTCACCACGAGCACGCAGGTCCGCTGTGTCCGCTTTCCGATTAGTGCAGACAATTGCTCTGAAGCCCCCCATCGCCACCTGCTCTGGGTTGCTCAGGAGCCACACACGGCTCCTCCGGCATCGACCGCGTTCGGGGTCGACCACGAGGCATCGTACCTGAAAGGTAGCGCATTCATCAGCTACACAGACAACTTTACTCAAACACACCCAATTAGGCGAAAGCAACACTTATATTTGTTCTCGTACCAAGCGTAATGTTGTTGGCCACCCAACATTACTCAAGGCATAAAGAACCGATTCCATCCTAACCTAGCCTCTAATTACATTAGAGACGACACACCTTAACCCAATCAAGTGCCTTCGCTAACTTAGATTCCGCGTCACTCACGTTTCCTAGATCCTTATGGCTTATCCATCCTAGGGTTCTCTAGGTCCGTTCCTAGTTTTCTTTCACTTTAGGCTCTGATACCAAAACATCTGTCACGCCCCGGAACCGATCCCTTTGGCCGGCCCGGGCCCGTCAAACAGACGCCGAACGGACAGAGTTTCCCCTGCCCGCCCAAGGCTCAACACAAGTACAATTCAATAAAATATGAAAAGCACAGGCGAAAGCATAAACATAGGCTTACACGAAGGTAAGCAACAGCCAAGTGAAAGAAAATACTAAGCTACACATAATTCCACATTTTTCATTCATTGTTCGAAACATCATTTACATTTACATGTTCTTTCTTTCCCAAAACATCATTTCTTCTCTTTACATTCATTGGCATTTAACTTCCATAAATAAATATACACTTGTTCATGTTCAACTTTCCAAAAGACATATACATGAGTGGTAAGTAGCTACAAAAACACACTCTGCTGTGGCAGTCGCTAGCTAAGGCGCGAGACCCTTACCACGATCGCCAGCTGGCTCGCTGGAGCTCGGCCCTGTAGAAATAGTGGGGTGAGAACTACAACGAAGTTCCCAGTGGGCTCGGCCCCCAATCACACGTTCCCACTAGGTCTATTTCAGGCATAATTTGAAAGAAATAGCAGATAGTAACCAAGCTACATGCAAACTACTAATATGCCTGAACTACAATTAACATGCTTATGTTCATATAATAAATATGGCGAATGCAATTTTCGGATCTCGTTACCCAATCTCGATACCCAATCTCTCATGGCTAGCTCGTAGCCGCTCAAGAACTCACCAACTCAAATCCCAGTATCGGGGAGACTACTACGACCCGACGGGACCGTCCTACGAGACGCTCGTCTCGGTGGTGACCTACTCGGAGCGCACCGCTCGAGGGGAGCTACCCAGAGCAAGGACTTATAGGCGAGTATTATCAAATCCTTGCTCCAAGGATTGAATCCAAATCCATTCCTTAACTTTAAGGAAAACTTTGCACAATGACCCTTAACTTTAAGGCTTTATGTCACGTGTTCTTATTCTCGAGGTCATGACCGTATCATCACACTAACTTTAGTGTCCTTTAGCATTCTTACTCTTTAATCTTTAACATTCTTTACTCTCTAGCATTCTTTAACCACTAGGTTCTTTAAACACTAGATTCTTTAACCGCTAGGTCCTTTATCCTTTAGCATTCTTAATCATGTCATTACACTAACTCTAGTGTTCGTTAACAACTTTCACATGCCACTCGATCTATATGTCCTTTTTGTTCACATTCTTTAACCACTAGGTTCTTTGTCTCATCTCGTGCATACATAGGGTTAACCACTAGGCTCTTTGTTCTTAACACATGCATATATATACAGCTAACCACTAGGTTCTCTACACATGCAATTCATATTCCTTTACCCTATCATGCACAATAGCACTATCACATATATGCTCAAGAATTGACATATAGACATAAGAGGAATTTCAGAGTTAGTGGAAGCACCCCCCACCTCGTGAGTTCGGTAGGATGCTCTAGTTCGATTCTTTGCGATCCTCGATCGCCAATTTCTTGACCTGCGGCAAAAACAAGCCGAATTAGGCTTTTTGCACATAACTTTCTATAGACTTTTCGTTTAAACGAATCGTTCGCTCGAGCGAGTCAGTAACGTTCCCAATTGCATTTCTGTAGGGTCAATTCACTTAGAAAGCCCTCACGAGCAAGAACCCCAATTTGGTGCCCTAGCTCGGCAAAACCATCAAAACCTTGGTTTCGATCTCGACGAAACACTCTAGAGAACTCCCTAGCATCAAGAGAGTCCATAAAAACCACTCTCAAACCGTTCTAATCCCTACTTAGGGTCTAAGCACAAAAGAGGGAGAAGCTTACCTCAAAGCTTTCCTCCTTTCTTGCTCTGGAGGTGAAGGAGAGGAGCTACTTCACTTCCTCTACTTCCTTTCTCCTTTCTTTTCCTTCTTCTCCTTCTTCTTTGTTAGCGAGAGAAGATCCTAGAGAGAGAGAGAGCTCTTCACAAGGTTGCTTGGGCTTGAAGAAATGAGCAAACAAGCTCATACCCCTTCACACTTAACACATATATTGCAGAAATGCAATTAAGCCCCTCAACTTTCATCTAATTAAATTAGCCTGAACTGGGCAAATTTCGGGTACTGAGACCGGTCTCAACCTTGTTGTCCGGTCTCACAGTGTCTTCACCCAGGTTCAACCTCGCGTGGCAACCGGTCTCAACCTTGTTGTCCGGTCTCCAGATGTCCGGTCTCAAACCACTGTCCGGATCCAGTACGCAGGGTTTCCAGGACTTAGCCAAATTTTCGACCCTCAAAATCCCCCGCGCGCACTGAGACCGGTCTCTACCACATTGTCCGGTCTCAGCAAGCAGAATTCTGCAGAATTGCAGATTTCTGCGATTTCCTTTCCGTTTAGCTCTCGAAGGTCACCTACAATGCACTTTTTGCATTGTAGAGGCCTTCGGCCTTTACAAAGCCTTTCATCATCGAACTTTGATCATTTTGACTAAAGTTCGACAGTTACTCTTCGTGGTTTCGGTATATTACAATGAAGCAGCAGGCGAAGCAACTTAGTAAGCTCCACGACTTGGTGGCCCAGCAGGCGGCGGCGCCTGTACCTCAGGACCCGACGCCACCTGTCGAGCCTGCGGCACCACCTCCAGTGACGGCGGCGGTACCTGTGACGGTTGTGCCTCCGCCGGTTTCGGGTTCGTCGGCTTCTGATCACGACACCCCCGAGGCGGAGCGAGAACGGGCGGTAGCTGTGTTGCCGGCCTTTAAGCGGCTTCAACCACCGACCTTCAACGGGGACGACAAGGACCCGTGGATGTGCGAGACGTGGTTGATCGCCATGCAGTCCCTATTCGAGGACTTCTATACCCTCGAGCGATAAAGTGCATTTGGCGGCTCATTGTTTCGAAGGATCGACGCGCCTTTGGTGGAGACAAGTGAAAAAGGATCGTTCTTTTGACGACGCTACCATGGCGTGGGAGACATTCCGGGAGATGCTATTAATGGAGTATTTCCCCGAGAGCGAGGAATGGAAGATCGAGTAGGACTTTCGCAAGCTAAGGCAAGGGAGTCGCACAGTGCGCGAGTACGAGAGGGAGTTCACGCACATGATCAATTGCGTGCCGAGCTTGGTCCACGGCGATAGGGACCGGGCGAAAATATTCGGACGTGGATTGAGGCCGGACATTTTCAAGACGGTTGATGCCTTCCGGCTGAAGACCTACGAGGAGGTTTTGCACCGTGCGCTTTGGGTGGAGCGCAGCAATGCTATTGCGCGGGAGGAGCGCGAGGCTTTTGAGAGGGACAAGGACCGAGAGAAGTCCAAGAAGCGGGCATCGGGTGGGCCCGCGGGGCAGTCGAATTCTAAGCGGCCCCCTCGACCTCAGCGATCACAGTGGCGCGGCAGTCGGAGTCAGACCCAGAGTCAGACTGCCTACCCGTGTGTTATCTGCGGCGGAAACCACCGAGTTATTACCTGCCCTCAGCGAGAAGGGCGATGCTTTCGGTGTGGCCAGGCGGGCCACATTGGTCGCGAGTGTCCGGGCAGTACATCACCGGCACCCTCAGCAGCTTCAGTACAGTACACTCCGCGACAGTTGGCGGGAGCCACCCGCTATGTCTGGCTGGACGATCGTCGAGCGCCTCGTCGGCGGGGAGGCACCTCGAGCACCTAGTGGGCGGGTTTTTGCCACTCAGGTGGAGGAACAGTCGACTCCAGCTCCAGTTCCAGACGATGTGGTGGCAGGTATTATTCTGATCCAAGGCACTAGAGCCAGAGCATTATTTGATACAGGTGCATCTCATTCATTCATTAATGCATCATTCGCTAAGGCTCATGGACTAGAGATTGTGTGTCACGATGACTAGTGGTGGGTCAACTCTATCGAACATTCTTTTGTTGTGGACGAGGAGTGCAAGAACTGTCTAGTACAGATTGGAAGTTGGATTATGCCAATCGATCTTCTAGTAGTAGACCGATTGTCAGGATTCGACTTAGTCTTGGGAATCAATTGGCTCTCCAAGTACTACGCAGTTATCGATTGTGATAAAAAGGTTATCACCTTTCGTGAGCCCAACCAGGAGGAGATGATCTATCAAGCGTGTAAGGGTGCGCGCTTTGCGGCAACCATATCGTCGATGGCGAAGAGAATGATTAGGGGTGGTTGCAAAGCCTATTTAGCGACCATTGTAGATACCCAAAGGAGCACCGGAATTGGGTAGCATTCGGGTGGTATGCGAGTACCCGGATGTGTTTCCGCCGGAGTTACAGGGATTGCCACCGAACCGGGAAGTTGAGTTCGTCATTGACTTAATTCCCGGGGCGGCGCCAATCTCGAAGTCCCCGTATAGAATGGCACTAGTAGAGCTGAAGGAACTTAAAGCCTAGTTGTAAGACTTGCTCGATAAAGGCTTCGTGCGGCCGAGCGTGTCTTCGTGGGGAGCTCCGGTGCTATTTGTAAAGAAGAAGGACGGCACACTTCGACTCTGCGTTGATTATTGCGAGTTGAATAAGGTCACAATTAAGAACAAGTACCGATTGCCGAGAATTGACGATTTATTCGATCAGTTGCAAGGGTCAAGGGTATACTCAAAGATCGGTATACTCAAAGATCGACCTTCAGTCGGGGTATCATCAATTGAAGATACGGCCCAAGGATGTGTATAAAACGGCGTACCGTACGCGGTATGGCCATTATGAGTTCACGGTTATGCCATTCGGGCTTACCAATGCCCCGGCAGCCTTTATGTACTTGATGAATAGAGTCTTCCGTCCGCTATTGGACCGGTGCGTCGTGGTCTTTATTGACGACGTATTGGTATATTCTCGGACCGAGGAAGAACACAAGGAGCACTTGAGAATCGTGCTTGAAACACTCCGAAGAGAAAAGCTTTATGCCAAACTGAAGAAATGTGAGTTTTGGCTCTCGAAGGTTACTTTCTTGGGTCACGTTATATCCGGAGATGGCATCTCGGTGGACCCGAAGAAAGTTGAGGCTATTGAGGATTGGCCTCGCCCGACAAATGTGACGGAGATCCAAAGCTTTTTGGGGCTTGCGGGTTATTATCGGCGGTTCGTGGAGGGGTTTGCCAAGATAACTACTCCACTGACGCGCCTTACACACAAAGGAGTAAAGTTTGATTGGAGCCCCGAATGTGAACGGAGCTTCGGGGAGCTTAAGAAGAGATTGACATCGACTCCGGTGCTTGCCTTGCCGACACCGGGGGAGAAGTATGTTGTGTACAGTGATGTGTTGGACTCGGATGTGTATTGATGCAAAATGGCCGAGTTATAGCTTATGCTTCGCACCAGTTGAAGACCTATGAGAAGAACTACCCGATCCATGATCTTGAGCTAGCGGCGGTTGTTTTCGCGCTAAAGTTATGGAGGCATTACTTGTACGGTGAGCATTGCGAGATTTATACGGACCACAAGAGTCTCAAATACTTGTTCACCCAGAAGGAGTTGAATATGCGACAGCGGCGGTGGTTAGAGTTGCTTAAAGACTATGATGTCACTATTCTATACCACCCCGGTAAAGCAAATGTCGTGGCCGATGCTCTAAGTAGAAAGTCGGCGGAAAACTTGGCGATGGCGATTACGCCTCAACCGGCATTGCACAAGGAAATGCAGCGGTTAGGACTTGAAGTCGTGGCGCCGGGAATACCGGCCACACTCGCTATGTTGATCGTGCAACCCACCTTGTTGGAGAAGATAAAAGAGTTGCAAGCTTCTGATTCGTACCTCCAAAAGGTGCGGAGAGAAGTGGAGAACAGTAGTGCCGAAGATTTTGGCATTGGGACCGACGGTGCACTGCGGTATAGAAACTGTTGGTGTGTGCCCAAGGATGATGACCTTCGGAGGGCGATTATGCAGGAAGCGCACCAATCACCCTATAGTATTCACCCGGGCGGCACCAAAATGTACCAGGATCTAAAGCTTCATTATTGGTGGCCGGGCATGAAAAGGGATATAGGAGAATTTGTGGCACAATGCCTCACGTGCCAACAAGTAAAGGCAGAGCGCCGTTTTCCGGCGGGAAGGTTGCAAAGTCTACCAATACCCGTGTGGAAGTGGGAAGACATCACTATGGATTTTGTGATGGGTTTGCCTAGATCTCAGGGCGGACACGACGCGATTTGGGTAGTTGTGGACCGGTTGACGAAATCGGCTCACTTTTTGCCGATCCACACTACTTGGTCAGGAGACAAGCTGGCTCAAGTTTATCTCGTCGAGGTTATGAGACTGCACGGGGTTCCGGTGTCAATTGTATCAGATCGAGACCCCCGGTTCACATCTCGTTTCTGGAAGAGCTTGCAAGATGCATTGGGTACACAGCTCGACTTTAGTACGGCATTCCATCCTTGGAGTGACGGTCAATCTGAGAGGACCATTCAGATACTTGAGGACATGCTTCGGGCGTGTGTACTGGATTATAAGGGTGGATGGCATGATTTTCTGCCGATGGCGGAATTCGCGTACAATAATAGCTACCAAGAAAGCATTGCGATGGCGCCATTCGAGGCCCTCTATGGAAAGAAGTGTCGCTCTCCAGTCCATTGGAGCGACGTGGGCGAAGAATTGCTCTTGGCCCCGATGTGGTGCGGGAGGCGGAGGAGAAAGTTCGCCTGGCGACACTCACGACGGCTCAATCTCGGCAAAAGAGTTATGCCGACAAGCGAAGAAGAGACTTAGAGTTCGAGGTTGGAGACCGCGTATTTTTGAAAGTATCGCCGATGCGCGGGGTGAAAAGGTTTGGTGTTCGCGGGAGGCTAAGTCCCCGTTATATCGGACCTTTTGAGATCTTGGAGCGGATCGGTGCGGTAGCGTATAAGTTGGCGTTACCACCGAGACTTGCGGGAGTGCACAATGTCTTTCATGTGTCGAATCTCCGCATGTATGTCCGCAATTCGTCGCACGTATTAGAGTATGAACCGGTGGAATTGAACGAGGACATGACTTATGAAGAGTACCCGGTTTGTATTCTGGAAAGAGTAGAGAAGAAGCTTAGGAATCGTAAGCTTTCCAATGTTAAGGTCCAGTGGAGTAATCATGCAATGCGTGAAGCCACTTGGAACTTAAGGACACAATGAGGAAGGAGTATCCTCACTTGTTCGAGTCGACAAGCTAAGGTATGCGTTAACTTTCGCGGACGAAACTAATTTTAAGGAGTGGGGAATATAGCATATGGCTTCCCCGTAAAGCGAGCCGAGTTCCGTCGGAATGAGCGGGCCCCGGAGTGTAGTAAGTTTATGTGGGTTCTAAGTGCTTCGGAACCCGTGCGTAGCGAAAATGGGGTCTTGGAAAATCTAAACTGCAAGTCTGGAGAAATTCCCAGACTTGGAGCAGCCAAGATCGGACATCCAGGGGATGTCCGGATGCCACGGGGTGCCCCGCTGCGTGGTGAGGAAATTCCTCTCGGGATCCGGACATTGGCTCGAGACCGGACAACCCAAGACCGGAAAATGGGGTCAGGACCGGTCTCAGCCTGCGAAAAATCTGAACATCGGCTAAGTCTTGGAGGATTAGCGTACGGGATCCGGACAATGGTCCGAGACCGGACAATCCAAGACCGGACACAGCGGTCAAGACCGGACATTGGCTGCGCAATATGCGGAAAATTGGCTATGTCCCGAAAGGAGGGCTCACTGGGACCGGACAATCATCGAGATCGGACATTGGACCCGAAATACGCGATCACGGTAGATTGCAAATAGATGGATTTGGAGGGCCTAGTTGTAAATGTTACAACATGATATAGGTGTGGCCTCCTCTATTCACAGCACACACTTCACTCTCACTCTCTTTTCTCTCACTTTCTCTCTCTAGAAAAGCCCTAGAGCTTGGGGAACTTGGAGAAGAAGAAGAAGGAGAAGGCTTTGGAGCTTTTGGAAGGCTTCTTGGAGGTCGTGGAGCTCTACTACAAGGTGTAGTTGGAAGAGCTTGCTACAAGAGGTAGGTTTTTGCAAGCTTAACTCTAGGGTTTTGGTTTTAACCTAAGTTTTTGAGGTTTCTAGCTTTTTGCTAGTGTTAGAAGCTTGCTAGAGCAAGAACACCATGAAACCTCCATGAGAGCTCATGTGCACTCATGGTGGCTTAGTAGGGTTTGTAGTAGATGCCTTATAGATGGTTCTAGAGGCTTAAGAAGGGTACTAGAGAGCTTCTCAGAGGTTCACAAGCTTTCTTTTGCTTGTGTATGCAATCAATCCCATGGGAATGCCAAAATGGCATTGTTAGGGTTTGGAAATTGGGGCTTTTGCCCTAGGGTATTCCCAAGGTAAATTGACCTTGTGAAAACCTAATTGGGGGTACTCCCGACGCGTGGGACAACTCCGTTCGTTTAAACGAAAAGCCGATGTAGGGGCTACTATGTAAATCGGCCTGATTTAGGCTCTGTTAATTGCGCAGGTCGCAAACTAGGGATCGGAGAGCCGTGAAATTCGAACCACAACTCCACCATAATTTTTAGAGGTGGGGGTGCATTCCGGAATCATCGAATTCCCTTCTATGTCTATTTCACCTTTTTGAGCATTATATGTGTATAGTAAATTCATGCATGGTAGGGTAGTTGGAATATATGCAAGATGGTTGAACCTCAATTCATGTTCTAGCGAGTAATGAACTTAGAGATTGAAATGGAACCATAGAGGCATGAGAACTAGAACCCTACTTGTATGAATATGGAAATGGACTTGATCTTAGTCAATAAAGGTGATATTGAACATAGAGACGAGATTGGCATTGAGATAACCATAGTTAAACATTGTTTAACCTTAGTGGCATTATTGCAAGAATGAGATAAATGATATGGTAGTAACCTATCCATGAAATTGGCATTGAGAACAGTGGCTATGAATCCTCAATGTGAGGATTAGATCGACACTCTTGACAAGTCTTGGCTTGAGGGAGGTAGCTTCTCCCCAAGCGGTGAGTTCGAACGATCACCTAGAGGATCGTGGTCCCGACGGACGGTCCCTCGGGTCTTGCAGGCTTAGAGCCTCCCCGTTCAGAGAGGGATTTTGGGTCTTGAGTTTGTTGGGGTTAACTATGTTAACCGACAAGATTGGGTAAAGAGCCAAAGAGAAATAAAGCAAAGTAGAGTAGAGGCATGCATGCATAGTTAATTTTAGATTACTTGATTATCCATCACTGACTCTTTCTTGCAGGCATAGTATTAGCAGATATATATATATATATATATATATATATATATATATATATATATATATATATATATATATATATATATATATATATAGTTTGGTTACTACTTCATTTTCGTTGAAATACTTATGCCTGATTTAGACCTAGTGGGTAAGTCGGCGGGGTCGGTTGCCGAGCCCACTGGAAACTTCGTTGCAATTCTCACACCACTAACCCTACAGGTCCTAGCGCGAGTGGGGCGGCAGAGGACCGGGGCAAGGGGTTAGCGCCATAGCTAGTGGCCACCGGAGTAATTCATAGGCATTCCATTTTGGGTATACTTGTATCAACTATATTTTGTTGGTCTTAGTTGTCAAGTTGTAATCAATCATATATTTTGGTGGAATGGCAAATGTAAAAAGGAAATGATATCGAATGAAAATGATGTAATAGTTGGTTATGTGTATTTGGTTAAAATGTAATCAAATAGCATGTGTATTGTATCTTATAGCTTAGAGCTTTTACTTCCGCTGTGCTTGTGGCTTGCCCTCGTGCAAGTCTCGTATAATTGAAATTCTCTTTTGACTGTTTAATTATACTTGTTGCTAGAGCCTTGGGCGGGCAGGGGAGGCCCTGTCCGTTCGGCGTCTGTTGACGTGGCCCGCACACGACCAAATAGGCGGGTAGCGGGGCATGACAACTAGTGTCTCTATACACTATGTCATAATGTCAATCATCAAGTTCTATACTTGGTTCACATATGTCTCTAGTTGTCAATCATGCAAGACTAAGTCACAGTTCACTTGTCTCTAGGGTTCAATGTCATCATACTCATTCCCATGCCTCTTATATCCAAATGCCAAGCCTATAATGCCGCACAATAAAGAAGCATGCAAGAATAGTAAAGTAGCTACACGACCCTAACATGCATGAAAACTATACATATATAAGTGTATATACAATATGACCAACAAAACTCTTAGACATAAAGGTAGCCCGACGGCTTCTGAATGACACCCCCCACCTTTTGGGATGTTCCTCGAAGCAACAACGCCGCTTTCGTTGCCTCAAATCTCTACTTTGACTCCCCGGGCCAATTTCGAAGCTATAAGCCTATGTTTGGCTCGGATCACTTAAACCGGCCGTGATCGACGAACCGTCGCTTACGCGTCCGTGTACCTAACAATATGTTAGATATGAGGTTAAAGGAGATCAAAACCCCATATTTTGAAAAACCCTAATTTGAGCCCTAGGATTTTGCTCCAAGCAAAATCCACCTCTAGAGCCCCAATTGGTCGTGCTAAACATCTCTTAGGGATGCTAGGGTTCCACAAAAATTGTTCCTAGAAGATTTAGATCACCCTAGGAAAAGCTACCATGAAAGCTCTTAAAGCTTACCTCAAGGGGAAGGTCCAAGGGAGGAGAGGAAATGAAGAAGATGATGCTAGGCTTGCTCCTAGCTTGATCCTCCTCCAAATCCTTCACCCCTTCTCCTTCTTCTTCTTCTTTCTAGAGAGAGAGAGAGAGGGAGCGTGTGTTTGTGTGAGTGAGGGAAATAACAGTGAGAGAGGGAGGAAATCCCTCTATAGCCCCTCTATTGTAACAAGATGCCAATAGGCCCCTCAACATTCCAATCCATACACTGCCCCTCTCTGGGCAGTTCTCATCAGCCAAGACCGGTCCCCACTTTGGATGTCCGGTCTTGAGCTGCGAAAAACCCTCAGGCCAGATTTCCAGCTTGCGGGATCCGGTCTTCAGGGAATGTCCGGTCTCTGGGATGTCCGGTCCTTATGGGATGTCAGGATCCCGTAAGCACATTTCGCGTAGATGGCCTCCATGTCATTTTCCTCCCTCACTGGGACCGGTCCTCAGGACCATGTCCGGTCTCGGGATGTCCGGTCTTCAGCCAATGTCCGGATCCCGAGAGCACAACTCGCGCTGATGGTCTTCAGGCCATTTGCCACTTGCACTGAGACCGGACCTAACGGCCCATGTCCGGTCTCCCCTAGCCAAAACTGCAGAATGGTGCAGTTTGCACCATTTGCTTCCGAGGTCCACTCTAATGCGCTTTTTGACTTAGAGTCAACTTCGAACTTTCCGACTTTCACCATTTCGACACTTAGTCGATTCTAAACGTGGTGCAACTCTCGGATTTCGAGAATTCACATCCTTACAAGCGTGCTACCTATCTCTCAAAAAAAGAAAGAGCAAAGAATTCGCGGCAAATTTAATGTCGATCACCAAATGGAAAGATGGAGATTTTGTTGAACGTCGTCAGCAACTAATTAGTAACTTTGTTGTTAAAACTTAATTGCTAATAGCTTGGTGGGTGTTAGGGCCAATAATAAATTGCCATGTTGCATATCGGTGCACGGTTCAACCTGAATCTTTAGAAGCTAGGATTAAAGGAGTTTTTGGTGTGTACCGGAAATAATAAAGAAATAATAGTATAACTGTAAGGCGTAACTGCAAGCGATTATGATAATTTTGGATGGACTCGTAATGGCCCACAAAAATAGCGAAGTGGCCGATCGTGGGCAATAACTAAACAGTAATAGCGGACGATAAATAGACAAATAACGCCTAAAGTAGAGGTATTTTTCCTGAGATCAAAAGATCACTTTAATTTATTTCTCTTCATTTTCTTTGCGTTTCTAGGAGTAGTCTACTTGTAATTTTTTTCCTTTCCCGCATCTACTGTTTTTTGTAGGAGTAATTCTAAGTTAGATTTCCGGAGTTTGTATTCCCCAAAGACACACTCTATTTTGTGTCACGCCCCGGGGTCCCTTTGGTACATAAAACACAGCGGAATTTTTTTTTTTTTTTTTGACGACCCCCGGTGTGCCGGATGCGCACAAATACGGGGAGGCCACTGTACACACGAATGATGCATGTTGTGTTACGGCATCGCACGTGTTCTGACATGCTACAAGTACGAGTTTATACAATCATCCGGGAACACAACCACAACGGATGAACAATAAGTAATAATCGGATACACGAGTTCATTCACCATTCACCACATTCACCACTTTTACTTATTCAAAAACCACCGAGAAAACCTTTTTAAAACCATTTCCTTTGAGAAGCTACCACGAGGAGTAGAAAACCCTTTTTTTGCGGACCTTTCATTTTGAAATGCTACCACGAAGGGTAGGAGACAGCTTATTTCACAAAATATAAGTCCTTTATCACATTCCCAAAAACATCATAAGTTTCAAACCACCACAGTAAGTATTTCCAAAGTATAATCAGAACTGAACCAGAATATACTCTAAGTAAATAAAGCAGGTAAAGTAGAGAAGTAACCGATACGGGTAGGAGCTACACGCGCACTAGACTCGCCCCTCACTTTCTTTGTCCCACTATGACTGTAACGTCACGAAAAAGAAGAAGGCGAGGGGGTGAGAACATGTGAACATGTCTCCCCCTCCCAGTGGGTATCCCACGAAGATAGACACAAGTGGAGGTGATAGTAGTAGTACAGTAGCTATGATAAACAAGTAAACGGGAGAGATATACAGATATGAAACAACGACTCGTAAGTATACGTCGAAAGGATGATAAAGTAAAGAAAGTGGTAAGTAGATACGGTAGCTAAGTAAAGAGAAAAGAGATATAAGTAATATAACTAACGACTACGTATGTATGCATCGAAAAGCTGAGAAAAGTAAAGTACCCAATCCATAACCGCCAATATTGGTCCGCAGACCTCAGGCAATGCCCCCTGTCTCTAAGCCTGCATTCTACCCATATCAACCTATGGTTGCCTATGGGCTCACGGGTTGGGCAAAGTCCCGTAGACAGTCCCAAACCACTTTTTCGGAAAAGAACACCCAATGCCGGTGGATCAGACCGCTGGTGTTCGTGAACTGCGCTCGAGTCCTGGGCGATCGATGCTATTATGCTCAAGGGCCAAACGTCAGCAACTAGCTGACAATCCCGTCCCTAAAGGGACATCGACCCCGTTTTGGGTGATCAAGTAAACTCGCCGACCACGTAGGTCACAGAAGCACTGAAACAAGCCGACCGAACAGGTCATTGAAACTGAAGCAAACCGACCGAACAGTCATCGTAACAAGGCGACCGCGTAGGTCACTGAAGAGCTGCAACAAGCCGACCAGATAGGTCACTGAAAAACTGTAACAAGCCGACCAGATAGGTCACTGAAAAACTGTAACAAGCCGACCAGATAGGTCTATGAAGAACTGTAACAAGCTGACCGAGTAGGTCACTGGAGAACTGTAAAGGATCGACCAAATAGGTCGCTGGTATCAATGCAAACCAAACCACTCTACTCCTATCAGGTATACTAAGCATGCATATACTGAGTAGAGGAAAGAAACGACAGTAAGGTGCAAGTAAGAAAAGCAAGTACAGTAAAGTAAAGCAGAGGTGCAGGAGTGTCACCAAGCGTGTACCACTGAACCGACGGCAACCCGGATACCCACCTGAGTATCGAAAGGAGTGATCTGCCGACAACTGGAAAGAAACGACCGAACCTACGAGGGTTCACCGGGTCAAAAACTAACCCACTGAATACTAGAACAGTAACTCACAACCCCACGACGTAACTGTCTCGGAACGACTAAGAATAGAACGCCCGTTTCGATCTGGGTTCCCGAAAGCGTCGACTTTGACACCGGAACCCACCGTCGCTCACCCGTCATTTCCGGACTCTCGAAACGACGCGGGTGACCAGCCAATAAGGCTTTGCGACAAAGGAAATAATCTCAGGAGAGCGTCGGAAGAAATCCGAACCAACGTCGCGTTCCGTCGTCGAATTTCGTCGACGAACGCTCCGGAATCACTCTTACAGTTTTCCGAAAAGCTCGGGACCTTGGACGATCAGTCCAGAGGTTACCCGCAGCATGTACACGCTGCCCAAGGTAGTCCAGGGGGCTACAATTGCATATAAGTCCCTAAAGGATCATAAATTACACTATTTCATGTGTTTTTAGGGCTTTTACGGGTCGTGCACGGAAATCAGTGCATCGTAAATTCCGAAATCGCACACGCTGTAAGTCTTTGACATGCCGAAGACCGTGCTCGCCCTTCGGAGCGCTAACGGGCATCGTAGTGCGTGTACAAGCAACCTCAATTTCTGTAAACAGCGCGCACAGCGCGTAAAATATGACCGTCCCGCTAAACGGGGCATCGTGGCTCAGCACGGAGGTGAGCATCGGATTCGGCACGAAATTTCGATGATCGTGCTCACCATCTAAGGTCAAAAGACCTAACGAGCCTCGGGAATCATGCCAAAACCTTAGACTTAGGTCGTCGCAAAGCACTCACCGGAGCCGAGGGAGCTAGGGCTCGGTCGCCGGCAAGGGGCGTGCGCGCGCCGGCGGAGGAGGAAGCTTCGGGTCCGGGAAGTCCAAGGAGTCGTCGGCGGCGGCGGAGGTCGGCCGGTGGCACGACGGCGGCGCTCCACCCGAGCAATGCTCTCGGGTTGGGGGTTCCGCGGCACGGCGGCGGTCGGACGAGCTCGCGACGGCGGGGATCCGGCCGAGGAGGTCGAGGGGAGGTGAGGCTCACCTCCGGAGGGCGGCGATGGCCGGAAGGCGAGGGGCTCGGCCACGCCCGCCACGGCCCTCGGGCGGCCGCAGAGAGGTTGAGCGGCGGCCGACGGCGGGCGGCGATGGCGGGGAGGCGCGCCCCGGGTCGCCGGGGTCGCCGGGGGCCGAGGGGAAGGCGGCGAGGGCCCGAGGTGGCGGCGGCCGTGCGCTAGACCCGAGCCCTAGCCCGCTCGGGACGGGGTGGCCGCGAGCGGCTTCGACGGCTCGGGCGGCGCCGGCGTTGCTCGGGGGTCGCCGGGGAGGCCCGCCGATGTTGTCCGGTGTCGGAGGAGGTCGGGGCACCCG
The DNA here is from genome assembly GCA_025177825.1 of Aechmea fasciata. Lineage (NCBI taxonomy): Eukaryota > Viridiplantae > Streptophyta > Magnoliopsida > Poales > Bromeliaceae > Aechmea > Aechmea fasciata. The sequence goes on from CM045939.1 coordinate 7,144,242, forward strand.
TCGAGAAACGGCGGCCGCGCGCGGAGTCGCGAGCGATACGGCTCGGCACGGGTGGCCGAGGGCGGCCCGCGGGGACAAGGCGGCTCCGGCGGCGGCTCCGGCGGCGGCGGCGCGATCGGCGGTCGCGCCGGCGGGCGGGTCTCGGCCCGAGGATGGTGGTGCTCGGCTCAGAGACCAACCCCGCACCTTCAATAGGTCGGGTGAAGGAGAGAGTGGTCTGAGGGAGATGGTGGAGGTGGCCGAGGGGACTTTCCGGCGGCCGGGGAGCCTTGCCGGCGGCCGGGGGTGTGAGCTCGGGAGGGCAGAGGAAGGGCAGGAGGCGGGTGAGGGTTTGGGAGGTGAAGGGGTCACTTAGGGTTAGGGTTTAGTGGGAATGAGCCCTAGAATCACTTATGTACACATAGGCCATTTTTGCGTTTTAGCCCACCAAAAGCCACCAATTCAATTTTTGGCCCCTGCCAGCACGTGTATTTTGTGCGAAGGACCCTCCACGTTCAAATTCTCGTATTTCAGCGCATAAAATGTAACGACTTTTCGCATTCCATCGATTTGCGACTTTTGCCTCTTCGCGTTCTTTTCGCGATTCCGGAATCCGTCCGTCGGATTCACGATCGGATCGCGCCGGCGCGTTCGGCGCGTCGAGAACATCGAATCTAGCATTTCACTTCATTCGATTTGGTCTCGGATTCGCGAATATCGATCTCTCTCTCTTTCTCCATAAATCTTCAATTACTTAAGTGTTTATGTAAAACCGTTCAAACTCCTTTTTCTCGATAACCGTGCACCAAAATTCGATTCCGTAAGTGCCAACGGTTCCAGTATAATTGAGTCGTTCGAAACGAGCTATTGGAAGCCTATGTTCGGAGTCCGGTACGCTCCTGGACCCTTCTTTACTCCGCGATTTCTCGAAAATCCGGAGTTACTATTCACTTTAGTCGAATCTTACGGGTCGCGTAACTCTTCCGTTTAGCTCGGTTTACTTTGAAATTTGACGTGTACTCTTATAATACAATTACGCACACATTCACTGTCTCCAAATATTTTATTTCTTGTTCTGAAAAAATGTCAGTTATTACATTTTGTCAAGTTTTTAGATTTAAATTCAATGTATAAAGACATTCGGCTCTTCAGCCAACCCAAACTACTGTGCATTTCATTCATTCGACTCATTCAGCCGAACCCGTTCTACAGTAAAGTTTTTCGAACTCAGCTGATCTGATTCTTCATCAGCCGAATTACTTGATCCGTCAAAGGGTGCAAATTTCGAGAGCTGGATTTAATTCCTGTGCATTTCCCAAGAAAGACCTTTGACCAGGTTAAAGGTTGAGAAATTCGGCTCATAGCAATTTTGGCAAACCCGGTGGGACACATTTAGGTAAATTTCTTTTCTTGCAAGAATCATGGCTGACGATAATGCGATGAACTTATGTAACAGAGTCGTTCATCGAAATTCCAGAAACGACCAACCAGTAATTTTGATAATGTAGGTGAGCGCCAAGCAATCTTGCCAATCGAAGGCGAGGCTAGCAATCAATCGGACCAGTAAGAGCCAAGTTTGTCTCAAGCGCTCGGACAAATGACGCAAGTCCTACAAGTATTGGATCAAAATAGCCACAGAAGTATTGCTCGTTTAGATGCAGTGCTGGCTGCAATTACGGCCTCTAATGAGAATATTGCCCGAATAGGGCAATTATTGACACAGAATGAGCAGCCTATAACAGGTTTATAAGGACCTGTAGCTACACTGGTATTACAAAATTCTGTAACACCGGTGAATTGTAACATACTGGACTTGCGCAATTTGCGGAGTTCGAGTATTTGACCTGTGTTGGAGCTTTTCCAGATTTTCTGGAGGGTCGTTGACTGTGTTCCGACCTATGGCGCGTGTACCGAGGTTTGGGGATGAGTCCCAAGCCCTAAAGTCCAAAAAGTTGGATTTTAGGTGGCTCTCGGGTTGGAAATTCTGTGCCTTGTACCGGTACAAAATGGTGTCTATACCGGTACAAAATGATGGCTATACCGGTACAGACCAAGATTTATACCGGTATAAAATGGGCAGGCTTGGCAAACCCGAGGGTCGGGTTTGGCTGCTTCGCAGGGTTTATACCGGTACAAAATGGATTTGTACCGGTACAAACTGGCAGTTTCGAGCAGTTTGAACTGCAGGGGGTTTTTAGCTATTGTAACATTCCTATTAGTGTTCCATACACCCCTAGGGCTTCATTTGAGCCCTCCCCCAGCAGCAAACAAGGTAGGGGAGTTTCTCTCTCTAATCCCTTGTGCTCTTTTGGTTTTTTGGTAGATTGTTAAGAGATTGATCTCTCTTTTCTTCTCCTTTGGCCACCTAGAGCCATTGTCTTCTTGTTGGAGCTTGGAGCTTGCCTTTTGGAGCTTTGTGGTGGATCAAGCTTCAAGCGTAGGGCTTTTTGAGCTTGGTGTTGAGCTTCTTAGAGGTATGTTAATGATCTATTTCCTCTAGTTTCGAATTTTGTGAGTTTTTGTGAGATGAAACCCTAGATTGGGATTCTAGGGTTAGGATTTGGGGATTTTCGATTTAGGGCCTTTGGGACCTAATTGATGGGTTTAGAACTTTGATTTAGGTTGGATTGGAAGTACTCTAGCTCCCATTTGGAGATCGAGAGAGTTTCCTTCGCACTCTGTGAGTTTTCTTCAACCTTTTGTTGAAATTCTTAAAGTGTGAACTCATGGTTTATCTCCTTAGCTTGTAACTCCTAGGGTGTGCTTCTTAGGACTCTAGGAGTGATTATCGATGCTTCGTTAGCGGTTCGGAGCAACGCTTTTCGCACTTGGTAGGTTTGGCTTCATGAGCATAGGAGCAAATGGCTCCTAAGTGCTTATTCGGTTTGATTTAATTATTTTGAATGCATATTCATGCTAAATAGATTTATTATGAATTTTGAACCACTTAAAATGCATGCCTTATGTATGATAAAATTTTCACTCTATATAGTAGAGCTTTCTGGGTTAAACAGCATGCATGTGAGGGTGGGCTTTGTGGGCACCTGGGAGTGTGCCATTCATGTTTATATAGCTTAGATAATGTAATTGTGAACATCGAACTCTTGTTGGAACTTAGAAGAGCTTAAGTGTCATCAAGCGACACTTAACTTAGAAAACTATGAAACTGCAACATAGAGACTTGACATAGGCCTTTGGACATCTATTATTTCCATGTTAGAGACATGATGACATAGAGATAGGCCTTTTGGACACTTGTACATTCCATGTTAGAGACATGACGATTTGGGACTTGTGATGAGTTTGTGACTATATGCCATTGTGCTCATTCGCACATGCTTGTGAGGGTCGCTCCCTACAAGCCGGCACTCCGGAGTCGGCCAACGCGTTTCATGTATTCGCCGTGCGGATTGGGCGCGAAATGGATTGCCGTGGGGACGTCTCATTCCTAGGGTGGGAATGTTGACTACTACGGGGCCATTAGGCTCGGCATTTGGGCTAGGCAGCCTTCGGTTGGGCATCGGCCATATCGCCTTCGGGTCGATCTTTTTGTACTTAAACTTAATGTAGTTTAAAGAAAACTGTGGACTTTGACTAGAGTAGTAAACTTTAACGCTTTACTATCACTTGTGGACGTTATGGACCGTGACTAGAATAGTAAACTTAAATCTTTTACTATCAAGTTGGGAACTTCGTTTTACTTATAGTGCTTTCTATTCATGCTTAGAAGAGCGTACTTACTTATGTGGGATATCATGCTTTAGTAGCTTACTCTTTAATTATTTTCGCTTACTCTTACCTGCTTAGTTTTGGGCCTAGTGGAGCATGCAACTGAAGTCAGTAATTGCCCACTGGGAACTATTAATTAATAGTTCTCACGCTATCTTTTTCTAATGTGTTTCCGAGCCTTCGGCAGGCGGAGGCACGGGATCGCGGCAAGGAGTCGCCTAGTTAGCTAGCTTCTTTGCCACTTCTGTTAGGTGGTTTTTCCTCTCCTTTTGTGTTTAGTGAGAGAGTGATTTTTGTATCCATTTATAGAGACCACCTTGTATTATGTTAGTTTTCGCTTTGGGATCTTTAGTTGTTGCTCGTGGAGGTTATTGTTGTATTTACTCTTTTATAGTTCTTAGTAGATTTTGGTTCTTTCTTTTATCTACTTCTTGTATGCTTATTAGTTTAGAACTCTAGTTGTTATACTGCTCTGATGCTTCTAGATTCTTCTTATTTTTGTGGTTATTTATCGTTTTTGCTAGACGCCTTGTATGTTGTAGACATACGGCGGGTCTGGGCACGCGCCGGGCGGGCTTCCGCTGGGTTCCGGGGCATGACATGAATGGTCAGCGTCAGCACCAGAGGGCACATTTTTCAAGCGGCTTATATACCGACTGTTTTAAATGCCGACCAACAACTGGAGATAGCCTGGGGGTTACCTCCTCCACCGGCACTGGCGACATATCAGCCCCAATTAAAATGTAGTAGTTAGAGCTGGGGGGCAAGCCCCAAATGCTGCTATGTAGGGAGTTAACCTTGCAGCGCAAAATTTTGAATTACCACCAGGACCGAATCCTATTCAAGTACAGCCTCTTGTTCCCATACAAGGGAATAATAATAAAATTTATGCTCAAATTGAGGAAGCCATCTGAAATATCTTCAGAGTCAAGGCAAGGCCGACAATGTGGCCTATATTTAGATTCCATTACCCTGCAAATATAGATGTAGAATATTATTATCCGGCAAACTGAAAAATACCGAAATTCAACAAATTTTCATGAGACAAGACCGAAACACGGTCGAACATGTCGCACAGTTTACCGCTCAATGTCGAGAAGCCGCTGCTGATCCTTTCATGAAACTTAGGTTATTTAATACCTCGTTAACTAGGACTGTATTTACTTGGTATAAGAGTTTGCTGGCCAATTCTATCAGAGATTGGGACGAATTGAAAAAAAAATTTCATGAGCAGTTTTATAGATCATAGTCAGAACTTTCGGTCGCTGATCTGGCTCAGTTTAGACAAAGAACAGGAAAATCGATTGAAAAATATTTGAACCGATTCAAAACGGCAAAAAAATATTATTTTTGTGAGGATGCCAGAATCAGAATTTGCTAAAATGGCGTTCAATGGACTTCATTTCAAAATCAAAAATGATTTTGAAGTCAAGTATTTTCCAAATCTTTTCAATTTGGAGGTTTGGATTGCTCAATATGAGCAATTTAGAAAAGAGAATAATGAAGATCGGCCTAGATAGAGCGGAAATAAAGATTGAAGGGGAAATAAGAAAACATTTCTTTTCTTGAAGAGTCTTCGGCTCAAGATGAGCCGAACATGTCTGAAAAAATAGAGGATTCGGCTGATGAAGCCGAAATATATGTTGTTGAAATGATAAAAAATCGCCAGCCATATAAGTATGCTTTGCTAAAACCTGCTAAATCTAGCGAATTAAAAGCATGAGTAGCAGCATATACTTATTCTTTCGACGTGTCAAAGATCGATCTGATTTTTTATCAGTTGCTAAAGGATGTACGAATTCAACTCCAAGAGGGCCAAACGATACCCTCTGGAGAAGAACTGAAAATGAGAAGATATTGTAAATAGCACCATTATTGGAGCCATAAAACAAACAATTGCACTGCCTTTAAAAGGCAAATTCAAAAGTAAATAAATGAAGGTAGGCTCATATTTGCCGACCCGGAAAACAAAAATATAGAAATTGACAAAAGTCCTTTTCTCTCGCAGGCAAATATGGTGGATATTAAAGGGAAGGCTCCTGCAGACAGGAATGCTGATGATGGCATTGCTTATATCAAGAGGACGTTACGTTTATACATAAGACATAAGGCCGAAATGAGTAGAAAAGATTGGAAAGTGATTATTCATGAAAAGAAGTTTTATGGAGAATGAAGAGAGTTCATAACATTCTCGGAAAAATAGGAAGATATTCCTGAAGTAGAGAACAAATCGGAGAAAGGTTCGGAATAAGCATCTAACGAATCCGAACAAGAAGTTGATTCTGTGAAAGACAAGAGAGACCTATTAATGTAAAGGGTCTTAAATGACTATTACAACATTCGAAAGGCAGAGCGCAATAAATGATGGAGTTATCCTGAAAAACCATTTGGCTCTCGACAGAGATTTTCAGGATATCGGCCAAATTGGCAACACCAACTCAGACCAAGAACTGAACCTGAATTCAAAGGGATGACCGAGGGGGACATAGAGTTCCTCGGTCGGAGGTTAGTTAATGAACTCGACCTTCAGCCTTGGCCGAGACCCTGGGAGAGAAAGGAAATCCTGAGAGCTAGATCATCTCAGGTGTCACGCCCCGCGACCGCTACCAATTTGGTCCGGTCCGGGCACGTCAAACAGACGCCGAACGGACAGCACCTCCTCTGCCCGCCCAAGACTCGACAACAAGTCATGTACATGAATTTCCCAGGAAGTAATTCAATATGCATACATGACAACAAACGAAGCACCACTAGTGCTTACAAGTAAGAGCAAGATACAAGTATACTATACAAGTAAATAAAGCGAGAAACATCTAGCTATTACATCCACTTTCGACATTCACAATAACATTTACATTTTTCTTTCTTTCTTTCAACTCTCAATGAATACACTTTTCATATCTCAATTAACACATTCTCATCTCCCAAATGAATACACATATATCTCTTATAATGCAAGTATGGCTCTCATGTACACGAGGGTACTCTGATGCATAAGGAAGCTGCTAGCTACTAGGGCGCTGTGCCCCAACCTCGGTCCTCTCCCGGTCCACTCTCGCTAGCCCCTGTAATAGTGGTGGGGTGAGAACTAACTTCCTTAGTTCCCAGTGGGCTCGGCCACCGACTCCACCGATCTCCCCACTAGGTCCATACGGGCATTGGTATGCACAGATAGATATTTATACGGAAAGCAGTAAAGCATGCTATCAATATCTCTACTATGCTCAACAACATAAGTAAACATGCTAAGTATAGCATAAAAGAAACTATCACTTTACTATGTTTAACAGGAAACATATTCTTTTCTTTATCCAATCCACTAGGCTACCCCGCCTAAGATCTCAAATCTCATAGGTACTCACACTACAAATCTAGTAGGTGAAGAGGTGAAGAGCTACCCCGCCCTTCGCCTCGACTGATATCTCAAATCTCACAGGTGATGAGCTACCCCGCTCAAATCTCACAGGTGAAGAGCTACCCCGCCCTTCGCCCGACTCACTCAATCTCCGGGTAAGAGGTACTGGTCACTCGTCTACCCGAGACCGTCTGCTGGACAGGTACGTTAGTCCATGGGCAAGTACGTTAGCCCCTCGTGTGACAACTCCGGAGTGCACGCTTGTGAGGAGCGACCTCCACAAGCTCTGAACAGACACGTGAGTATGATCCAATCCTCACTCAGGAGGATACCCTGTCAACTACAAGTGCAATCTCTCAAAGTTATCATTGCTAGCCCAATATGCACGGTGTACCACTGGTGCAATCTCTCAAAGCTATCATTTCAAGCCCAATATGCACAGTGTACCTCCGGTGCAATCTCTTAAAGCTGTCAATGCTAGCCCTGTAAGAAAGTGAATTCTCGAAATCCGAGAGTTGCACCACGTTTAGAATCGACTAATTGTCGAGTGGATGGACTTCGGAAAGTTCGAAGTTGATCCGAAGGCAAGAAGTGCGTCGGAGTCGGTCCCGAAGGCTTAATGGTGCAGTCTGCACAAATCTGCAGATTTTTGCCTGGTGGGACCGATCCCCACAAAAGGGGGACCGGTTCCCGTACGCAGGTTGGACGGTTCGCGATAAAAGGACCGGTCCCTCCTGTCTAGAGACCGGTTCCAGTACGCAGGTTGGACGGTTCACGATAAAAGGACCGGTCCCTCCTGCCCAGAGACCGGTTCCCGAGAGCATGTTATGGGTGGTCGCATAAAAGGACCGGTCCCTGGGGGTGAGGGACCGGTCCCTCTGCGCGAAAAATGCCCAGTCTGGGGCAGTGTGAAGAATAGAAAGTGGAGGGGCTCTTTGGCATATTGTTACAATAGAGCCTATAGAGGGTATTTCCTCTCCCTCTCCCTCACGTTACACACACACACACACACACCCTCACACAACATTCTCTCTTCCTCTCTCTCTCTAGAAAGAAGAAGAAGAAGAAGAAGGAGAAGGAGGAGAAAGAGTGGAGGATTTGGTGGAGAAGCAAGCTAAGAGGGAGATCCTTGGCTTCATCTTCTTCCTCTCCACCATTGGAGCTCTCCAACAAGGTAAGCTCTTGAGAGCTTTCATAGTAGCTTCTCCTAGGATGGGTTTTATCTCTTGGGAATAATTTTTATGGAACACTAGCTTCTCTATGAAGTGATTTGCACAATCGATTTGAACTCCAACGCGAGATTTTGCTCGGGCAAAATCTAGGGTTCAAATTGGGGCTTTTCTTAGGATGAGGTTTTGATCTCTTTTAACCTCATTTCTAACATATTGTTAGGTCCACGAACGCGTGCGAGGTGACGGTTCGTCGATTCGGCAAACGGTTTAAGCGATCTGAGCCAAACAAAGGCTTTCAGCTTTGGAAATTGGCCGAAGAGTCGAAGTAGAGGTTCGAGGCAACGAAACCTACGTGGTTGCTACAAGTGAACATCCCAAAAGGTGGGGGGTGTCTTACCGAAGCCGTTGGGCTCCCTTTTATGTCTAAGTAAATTGTTGGTCATATTGCGTATACATGTGCATATGTATAGTTTCATGCATAATAGGGTTGGTTTAGTGAAATGGCTACTCTAGCATGCTTCCTTATCGTGTGGATCTGAGGTTGCATTAGGACATAGGGAGCATGCTTGCATCCTCCCTTATCGTGCGGCACCGTAGGTTTGCATTAGGACATAGGAGGCATAGCAATGAGCAAATGACATTGAACCCTAGAGACAATTTATTTATGCATGATTATCAACTAGAGATATATGAACCAAGTAAAGAACATGATGAATGATATATGACATAGTGTAATGACACTACTTGCTTGAGAACCAAGTAGACAACTTGATGAATATTGTTGCAGTATAACTTAGTGTAAAGAACACTAGAGATATGTGAACCAAGTATAGAACTTGATGAATGACATGTATAATGACATAGTGTAAAGAACACTAGAGATATGTGAACCAAGTATAGAACTTGATGATTATTAATTCCCCTGTGTGGATGCCCTCCAAAGTGGAGGAGATGGTTACTAATTCCCCTGTGTTGGATGCCCTCCAAATTGGAGGAGAAGATCAGCTCGCCGTCGTGACGTGGTCGCTCCACACGAGTAGTGCGAGTTCCTGAGGTCTTGGCACGTGATTCGATAGGGATAGCCTATGTGGGGTCCCGAGGGATAGCCTATGTGGGGTCCCGCACAACCCATGGGGTTGAATGTGTTGAGTCGTGGGCGAACCTACGGGCTAGCCATGGATTGGGTAATAAACTCCAAGAGTAATGAGATTGGGTACAACAGTACATATTGAGCATGATAGAATTGCAATTACGTGGCTAGAGCATTTACTTTAATCTTGTTGTTACAGGCAAAGTAGTTATTGCATTTCTTCTATTATGCTTTACTTACCGTATTTACAGCTTTAAGATAAATATCTATCTGCTATTGCCTGCTTAGACCTAGTGGGGAGATCGGTGGGGTCGGTGGCCGAGCCCACTGGGAACTAAGGAAGTTAGTTCTCACCCCACTCTATTACAGGTCCTAGTTTGCGGGCTGCTGGTGAGGATCGCGGTAAGGGCATCGCGCCCTAGTTGGTAGAGGCCGCCATTTGCATTAGAGCCTTCCTCGGATAAATTTTGGTATAGTTTTATGTAACTTGGAGAAAGAACAGTGTACATTTTGGATATGTAAAGACTTATGTATTTTGGGGAAGGAATGTAATTGAAGTTAAACAATGTAAACAAATGGTTGAATGATTGTAATAGATAGACTCTTCTCTCTTTATATTACTTGTATGAAATACTTGTATCTTGCTCTTATTGTTGTTCGCACCTTTAGGTGCATCTTCTTGTCATGTATGATATAGAATTTCATTTCCAGGGCAATTCTTTGTACATGACTTGTTGTCGAGCCTTGGGCGGACAGGGAGGTGTCGTTCCTGGCGCTCGATCGGCGTTCTCGAACCGAACCAAATTGGTAGCGGTCTCGGGCGTGATGTATTTCTTTTGGTATCAGAGCAATTAAGAGCAAGTAAAGAGAGAGTCTAGGATGGACCTAGGAAACCCTAGGACGGTAAACCCTAAGGCTATAGGTACATGAGCGAAACGTGAACCTATGTCAAGTGCGGAAGTTAATTCGATTGGGTCGAAGTGACGGTTGAGATGTCTCTAGTGTTGTATAGAGACGGATTCAAGGGTATTAGTTCTTGGCTTAAAGTGCTTGTGTTGGGCGGCCGACAACATGACACCGAGAGTCTTGAATAAGTACACTTGTGTGCTTCCGCCTAATTTCAAATGTTGAGTCTCGTAGACTGTTAATCGAGAGTGATTCGATGGGTTAAGATAACTAACCCAGTTGTTGCGTTTCAGGAACTAATGCCTCCGAGACGCTACACGCTTAGGTCGGGTCCGACATCATCGTCGGGAGACCCGGACCTACCTGGACCTCCTTTGGCACCAGACGTCGGGCCCTAGCGAGGTGCGCAGAGTTACGACGCAGATGACCGCGTTGACGGGTCGTTTTGATCGGCTCCGGAGCTAATGGAGCAACAGATAGCGGCGACACCGCGGCGGCCGAGAATCGTACTCCACCCGCGCCCCCAGTACACGCGTACCTGAGGCGGCTGAAGGCGAGGGTGTGGCAGCAGTTCCGGTGGCGGCATGTCCCCCGCCGGCAAGTGCACTTCCGGCGGCGTCGGGTTCGGCAGCTCCCGATGCATCGGCCGAGGAAGCGGATCAGGGGCGCCTGACGGCCCTTATTCGATTCATGAAGTTCCACCCACCAATCTTTGAAGGCGGACAAGTGGAGCCGGAGATAGTGGAGTCATGGATTGACTCAATGGAAACAATGTTCGAGGACTTTCGCACCTCGGATAGAGACAAGGTTTACTTCGCCACTCATTGTCTCGAGAAGACGACGAAGGTGTGGTGGAAGCGGTTGAAGTGAGATCGACCTTCTGATCTCCCACCTATCACCTGGGAGGAGTTCAAAAGGGAGATGTACGCCAACTACTTCCCGGACACGGTGAAGCGAAAGTTGCAGGAGAAGTTCAGAATTTTGAGGCAGGGAGATCGCTCTGTAGCAGAGTTCGAGCAGGAATTCTCTCACATTATAGACTGTGTTCCGGAAGTTGTACGTGATGACCGAGACCGAGCGGACTGGTTCTTGCGAGGACTAAGACCGAGTATATATCGGGCGGTGCAGATCCTTAAGCTCACTACATATGCGGAGGTGTTTGATCGTGCACTCTGGGCGGAGCACGGTGACGCTCATGTGCGCGAGGAGCGTGAGCTTACGGCAACGTCCAAGGATAAAGGAAAGAAGCGATCGGGCGGTCCTTCGGGGGGACAATCGAGTTCTAAGAAACCCCCGAAGAACCCGCGGACGCAGTCGTGGAGCCGTGGGCCGCAGCGGTGCACTATTTGTGGCGGCGGGAATCATCGGGCACATCAGTGCAGACAGCGGCTGGGCAAGTGCTATAATTGCGGGCAAGAAGGGCACATAAGTCGCGACTGTCCATCGCGAGCCCCGCCTACCCCGTCAGTCGCATCGACTCCAGCGACTCCGGCTTACTATGGAGGAGCTCCACCGCCGCTATATCGGCCGGACGCGCGATGGCTCCGTCGCCCGAGTTGACACGCCAACGCCGAGCGGACGGTATTCGCCGCTCCGGCCCAAGTGGAGGAACTCGCCGAAGCGAGCGTGAAGTTGTGGTGTATGGTTTTAGTTAATGGAGTACGCTCCAGAGCTTTGTTTGACACGGGTGCCACTAATTCAATCATAAGTAAATCATTTGCACGAGCTCATGATATAGATATAAAGGCTTGTGAAAAGGTGTGGCGAATGGATAGCCCCGGTCAGGTAATTTATGTTTATAAAGAATGCCCTGCATGTCCAGTGCAGATAGGTGACTGGATAATGCCAATCCGAACCTTAGTGCTAAAAGGGTTGAAGGATTTTGACATGATATTGGGCATGGACTGGCTTTCGAAATACTATGCGTCGATTGACTGTAAAGAGAAAGTGATCACGTTTCGTGAGCCAGGACAAGAGGAACTTGTTTACAAGGCGTGTAAGAGTTCTTGCTTCGCCGCGACAGTGTCGGCGACGAGAGCGAGGAAGCTTGTTAGCAGCGGTTGCGCCGCCTATATGGCGACCGTTGTAGAAGTTGAGCGAGTGACCCCGACACTCGAGGAACTATCAGTGGTTCGGGAGTTCCCCGACGTATTTCCTATCGAATTACCGGGAATACCGCCGGAGCGGAAAATCGAGTTTGTAATCGACTTGGTTCCCGGAACCGCGCCGATTTCGAAGGCTCCGTATCGGATGGCGCCGGCGGAATTAAAAGAGTTGAGGGCTCAATTGTTGGATCTCCTTGATAAGGAGTTTATCCGGCCGAGTGTATCACCGTGGGGAGCCCCGGTATTATTTGTGCGGAAGAAGGATGGAACGTCTCGACGCTGCGTTGATTATCGCGAGTTGAACAAGGTCACGATCAAGAACAAGTATCCATTACCCCGAATCGATGACTTGTTCGATCAATTGCAGGGGTCGAGTGTTTACTCAAAGATTGACCTCCAATCAGGCTATCATCAGTTGAGGATTAAGCCGGAGGATGTTCAGAAAACCGCATTCCGTACGCGGTACGGACATTATGAATTCACGGTGATGCCGTTTGGGCTCACGAATGCCCCGGCAGCGTTCATGGACTTAATGAACCGTGTCTTCAGGAAGTATTTAGATCAGTTTGTGGTAGTCTTCATAGATGACATACTGGTCTATTCCCGCAGTGACGAGGAACATGCGGAGCATTTACGCTTAGTACTTCAAATCCTTCGGGAGGAGAAGTTATATGCCAAACTGAAGAAGTGCGACTTTTGGCTAAGGGAAGTTGCATTTCTGGGGCATGTTATTTCCGAGGGCGGAATTTCTGTTGACCCGAGGAAAATAGAGGCAATCAAGGATTGGCCGCGCCCAACGAATGTCACGGAAGTCCGAAGCTTTGTGGGCTTAGCGGGCTATTATAGGCGGTTCGTGGAAGGTTTCTCTAAGATTGTAATTCCACTTACCCGTCTAACGAAGAAAGGCACCAAGTTCGTTTGGAGCGACGAGTGCGACCGGAGTTTCCAAGAGTTGAAGGATAGATTGACTTCGACTCCGGTGCTCGCGTTGCCGGTGCAAGGCGAAGACTTCGTGGTTTATAGCAACGCGTCCTATTCAGGCTTGGGGTGTGTTCTGATGCAGGGCAGAAAGGTAATCGCATATGCGTCCCGTCAGCTGAAAACCTACGAGAAGAACTACCCTATCCATGACTTAGAGCTAGCCGCAGTGGTATTTGCTCTTAAGTTGTGGAGGCATTATCTTTATGGCGCGCGTTGCGAAATATACACGGACCACAAAAGTCTGAAATATTTGTTCACGCAGAAGAGTCGAACATGCGCCAACGGTGGTTAGAGTCGTTAAAGGATTACGATGTTACGATCCTCTACCACCCTGGGAAGGCGAATGTGGTCGCCGATGCTCTTAGCAGAAAGTCGGTAGAGAACCTTGCGTTAAAAGTTACGGCTCAGGATCAATTATGCTTGGAGATGAAACGGCTAGATCTTGAGGTAGTAGCTCCCGAGGTACCGGCTATGTTAGCGGCCCTTATTGTTAGACCGACCTTATTGGAGCGGATCAAGAGTCTCCAACCTGCGGACCCTAATCTCCAAAAGGTGCGGCGCGACATTGAGAGCGGATACGGTGGTGACTTCACCATTGATGCCGACGGTGCACTCCGGTTTCGCAATCGGTGGTGTGTACCCGAGAATGAAGAGGTCCGAACGCTGATTTTGGAGGAAGCTCATCGGGCTCCTTACAGTATTCACCCGGGCGGCACCAAGATGTACAAGGACTTGAAAATGCAGTACTGGTGGCCGGGGATGAAAGCGGACATTGGGCGCTTTGTGGCGCAATGTTTAGTATGTCAGCAAGTAAAGGCAGAGCGCCGATACCCAGCAGAAAGCTTCAAAGCCTACCTATCCCGGTTGGAAGTGGGAGGATATCGCGATGGATTTCGTGGTCGGACTACCTCGTTCGACGGCTGTGCGCCACGACGCGATTTGGGTAATTGTGGACCGTATGTCAAAGTCGGCACACTTTCTACCGATCCACACTACCTGGTCGGGCGAGAAACTGGCGCAGGTATATCTAGATGAGGTGGTCAGATTGCACGGGGTACCGAAGTCGATAGTATCCGATCGAGATCCCCGATTCACCTCACATTTCTGGAAGAGCCTACAAGAGGCGCTTGGCACACGACTCGAGTTTAGCACCGCATTTCATCCTCAAACAGATGGACAGTCAGAGAGGACTATTCAGATTCTGGAGGATATGCTGCGGGCGTGTGTCATTGATTACAAGAGAAGTTGGGCCAAGTATTTGCCGATGGCTGAGTTCGCCTACAACAACAGTTACCAAGCTAGTGTGGAGATGGCACCATTTGAGGTCCTCTACGGGCGGAAGTGCCGATCTCCTGTACACTGGGGTGATGTGGGTGAACGGGCTGTGGTTGGTCCCGAAGTATTGCGAGAGGTCAAGAGAAAGTTCGCCTTGCTCGCCAAAGGATGCTCACCGCACGCCGAGACAAATGGGTTATGCGAATAAGCTCCGAAGAGACTTGGAATTCGCGGTAGGAGACCGCGTGTTCTTGAAAGTTTCACCTATGAGAGGCGTGAGACGATTTGGAGTTCGAGGAAAATTGAGTCCTCGATATATTGGACCGTTCGAAGTGTTGGAACGTATTGGAGCGGTAGCATATCGGATTGCACTGCCGCCGCACTTAGCGGACGTTCACAACGTGATTCACATTTCCAACCTTCGGAAGTATGTTCACAATCCCGAACATGCCATGATGTTTGAACCGCCGGAGCTTCAAGAGGACTTGAGCTACGAAGAGTTTCCGATGGCAATTATTGCTCGGGAGGTGCGTCGGTTGCGGAATCGCGAGATTCCCTATGTTAAAGTCCGGTGGAGTAATCACGACGATCGTGAAGCCACTTGGGAGCTCGAGAGCGAGATGAAGATGCATCATCCTCATCTATTCGAAGAATAAGGTATGGGTTTAAGTTTGTGTTAAGTTTAATATAAGGGTTCGTTTCGAGGACGAAACTCTTTTTAAGGCGGGGAGGATGTAAGAAAGTGAATTCTCGAAATCCGAGAGTTGCACCACGTTTAGAATCGACTAATTGTCGAGTGGATGGACTTCGAAAAGTTCGGTTGATCCGAAGGCAAGAAGTGCGTCGGAGTCGGTCCCGAAGGCTTAATGGTGCAGTCTGCACAAATTTGCAGATTTTTGCCTGGTGGGACCGGTCCCCACAAAGGGGGGACCAGTTCCCGTACGCAGGTTGGACGGTTCGCGATAAAAGGACCGGTCCCTCCCGCCGCAGACCTGGTTCCAAGACGCAGTTGGACGGTTCGCGATAAAAGGACCGGTCCCTCCCGCCCGCAGACGGCTCCCGAGAGCATGTTATGGGTGGTCGCATAAAAGGACCGGTCCCCCGGGGGTGAGGGACCGGTCCTTCTGCGCGAAAAATGCCCAGTCTGGGGCAGTGTGAAGTATAGAAAGTGGAGGGGCTCTTTGGCATATTGTTACAATAGAGCCTATAGAGGGTATTTCCTCTCCCTCTCCCTCACGTTACACACACACACACACACACCCTCACACAACATTCTCTCTTCCTCTCTCTCTCTAGAAAGAAGAAGAAGAAGAAGAAGGAGAAGGAGGAGAAGGAGTGGAGGATTTGGTGGAGAAGCAAGCTAAGAGGGAGATCCTTGGCTTCATCTTCTTCCTCTCCACCATTGGAGCTCTCCAACAAGGTAAGCTCTTGAGAGCTTTCATGGTAGCTTCTCCTAGGATGGGTTTTATCTCTTGGGGATAATTTTTATGGAACCCTAGCTTCTCTATGAAGTGATTTGCACAATCGATTTGAACTCCAACGCGAGATTTTGCTCGGGGCAAAATCTAGGGTTCAAATTGGGGCTTTTCTTAGGATGAGGTTTTGATCTCTTTTAACCTCATTTCTAACATATTGTTAGGTCCACGAACGTGTGCGAGGCGACGGTTCGTCGATTCGGCGAACGGTTTAAGAGATCCGAGCCAAACGAAGCCTTTCAGCTTCGAAAAATGTCTGAAGAGACGAAGTAGAGGTTCGAGGCAACGAAACCTACGTGGTTGCTACAAGTGAACATCCCAAAAGGTGGGGGGTGTCTTACCGAAGCCGTTGGGCTCCCTTTTATGTCTAAGTAAATTGTTGGTCATATTGCGTATGTATGTGCATATGTATAGTTTCATGCATAATAGGGTTGGTTTAGTGAAATGGCTACTCTAGCATGCTTCCTTATCGTGTGGATCTACGGAGGTTGCATTAGGACATAGGGAGCATGCTTGCATCCTCCGTTATCGTGCGGCACCGTAGGTTTGCATTAGGACATAGGAGGCATAGCAATGAGCAAATGACATTGAACCCTAGAGACAATTTATTTATGCATGATTATCAACTAGAGATATATGAACCAAGTAAAGAACTTGATGAATGACATATGACATAGTGTAATGACACTACTTGCTTGAGAACCAAGTAGACAACTTGATGAATATTGTTGCATTATAACTTAGTGTAAAGAACACTAGAGATATGTGAACCAAGTATAGAACTTGATGAATGACATGTATAATGACATAGTGTAAAGAACACTAGAGATATGTGAACCAAGTATAGAACTTGATGATTATTAATTCCCCTGTGTGGATGCCCTCCAAAGTGGAGGGGATGGTTACTAATTCCCCTGTGGTGGATGCCCTCCAAATTGGAGGAGAAGATCATTCTCACACAGTCTGCTCAGCGCTAGTGACGTGGTCGCTCCACACGAGTAGTGCGAGTCTCCGGAGGTCTTGGCACGTGATTCGATAGGGATAGCCTATGTGGGGTCCCGAGGGATAGCCTATGTGGGGTCCCGCAGACAACCCATGAGGTTGAATGTGTTGAGTCGTGGGCGAACCTACGGGCTAGCCATGGATTGGGTAATAAACTCCAAGAGTAATGAGATTGGGTACAACAGTACAAATTGAGCATGATAGAATTGCAATTACGTGGCTAGAGCATTTACTTTAATCTTATTGTTACAGGCAAAGTAGTTATTGCATTTCTTCTATTATGCTTTACTTACCGTATTTACAGCTTTAAGATAAATATCTATCTGCTATTGCCTGCTTAGACCTAGTGGGGAGATCGGTGGAGTCGGTGGCCGAGCCCACTGTGAACTAAGGAAGTTAGTTCTCACCCCACTCTATTACAGGTCCTAGTTCGCGGGCTGCTGGTGAGGATCGCGGTAAGGGCATCGTGCCCTAGTTGGTAGAGGCCGCCATTTGCATTAGAGCCTTCCTCGGATAAATTTTGGTATAGTTTTATGTAACTTGTAGAAAGAACAGTGTACATTTTGGATATGTAAAGACTTATGTATTTTGGGGAAGGAATGTAATTGAAGTTAAACAATGTAAACAAATGGTTGAAAGATTGTAATAGATAGACTCTTCTCTCTTTATATTACTTGTATGAAATACTTGTATCTTGCTCTTATTGTTGTTCGCACCTTTAGGTGCATCTTCTTGTCATGTATGATATAGAATTTCATTTCCTGGGCAATTCTTTGTACATGACTTGTTGTCGAGCCTTGGGCGGACAGGGGAGGTGCTGTCCGTTCGGCGCCTGATCGGCGTTCTCGAACCGAACCAAATTGGTAGCGGTCTCGGGGCGTGACAAGCCCAATATGCACGGTGTACATCTACAAACTAGTTCGACAGATTCTTGTCAATGTTCTTGTTTACTAGATGCCACTCGATCTAGGTTCCCATTTGTCTAGATGTCATTCAATCTAGATTCTCATTCCTCGAGAAATCACTCGACCTAGATTATCATCCTACTAGATGCCACTCGATCTAGGTTCTCATTCATCTAGATGTCACTCAATCTAGGTTATCATTTTCCTAGATGTCATTCAACCTAGGTTATCATTTCTCCTAGATGCCACTCGATCTATATTGTCAATGTCCTTTGTTCTTGTCACTCATACAAGTTCTTTACATTAGGGTTTCTACATTATCATTCACCTTTATTCCTGTATTCTCTCCTAGTGTCCAGCTCAATTTGCTACACTAGCTAGAATACATGCAAATAAAGAGAATATCTCAACCCTATCATATACTTGACAATTACACTAGATCGATACTATATACATATACACATACAGACATAGGGAGCAGCCCAGCTGCTTCGGGATGGACACCCCCCACCTTCTAATACCGTGTCGACTCCACCGGCGCGCTTCACCGACTTTCCGAAAGCTTCGCCGCACTCTACGGCAATTTGAGCCGAATTAGGCTCCCGGCTCGATTTCTCTGCGCTCACTTGGCGGAACCGCTAACTGATTTCGCGGGGGTTCGTGAGCCTAAAACCATCACAAAGATAGGGTTAAACGAGTTCAAACCCTAACCATTTGCAAAAACTCCATTCGGAGCCCTAGCTCGCAACTTCGGCAAAAATAGCCGCAACGATCTCTAGATTCATACTTCTAGCAACCAGCTAGAACTCTAGAGTTCTCTAAATCCAATTCTAAGGCTAAACAACACCATGGAATATAGCTTTAGAAAAACCTAAAGCCTACCTCAAGAAACCCTTCTCTTGATAAAGAGGATGACCCAAGAGAGAGAAATCTCACTCTTCTAACCTTTATCCTCAACTTCTCCTTCTTCCTCTTCCTTTTCTTCTTCTCTTTCTCCTTCTCCTTCTATCAGCCAAGAGAGAGAAAGAGGGGCCTATTTCCTTGCTTTGGCTGCAAGAAATGAGAGAAAGGGGAAGAGGCCAAGTTCAAATAGCCTTCTTAACACTCTATTTACCAAAATACCCCTCCAATGCACAGCCCAATTCTGGGCATTTTCGGGTGTCAGAATGGCATGAAACTTTAAATCTAGCTTCATAATAATAATCCTTACATATCCCCCAGTTTTCATAATTTTCTGACACTGTGCATTTTCTGCTAATTTATCTGTCCGTTTCTCGCGTAAAATTCAAGTCTTCTGTTTCTGCTCCGATTTCAGTACAGGTTATTTCCAACGCACTTTTAGCTTACTTAATGCCTTTAATCACTCTAAGGCATTCCTAACATGACTTTGATCAATTTGAATATAGTCCAGTTTCCCGTTTCGCAGTTTCGAGTCCTTACATCCTCCCCTCCTTAAAAGGAGTTTCGTCCCCGAAACTAACTCACTTCAACCCAATTCATACACTAACTCGATTGATCGAGCAATCGGGGATCCCAATGCACTTTTCCATCTCGGAGTGGCCTTTTACTCATGGGAATTGTCCAAAGGCCCACTACGAATGATGTGAGACCAGATTCACTCTCACCAGTGAAGCAAAACACCGAAAGTGCATTACCATTCCCGCGAGTCTCGGTGGTAGGGCAAGTCGATACTCGACGACTCTACATGCCCAACACCACTCGCCAACAGGCATACCAAGGCCGAACCGCTTCCTTCGAGACGGAACTACCCCCTATCCTCGTGGTGTGGATCTAGCAAGAATGCGTCAACTAGTCGACGACCCACCACCGCTACACAATGCACACGGGTAGAACTTCCGAATTCACTCAGCGTCCACAGAGTGGCGCTTTACCACTCTGGTTATCCAAGAGTCTGATACAACTCTTCCTAGCATTCACCCTCCGTCCAGGGAATACACTCCGATTCGATCACCGGCATTGCCTAGAAGCAATATCACTGGTGCATCGACCCATCGCGAGTGCTACCATCACAATCGGATCTTTGCTCTACTACGAGATGGCGCACTCCGGCACATCTCATATCTCAATTCCCTTAAGAGCACTATCCTCAAGCTCCAACTCACTTGAGAGCATCAACTCTAACTCTCTCACGTGGCTTTCATTGTCCAAGTGTCTCCTAGAGACCACTTTACTTTCTCTTTCGGTTGCCACGACCAACACCCAATTGCTCTCACAACGAGCACACATGAACGCTCCGTTCATAATCCAAGCCAAACTCATTAATAGAGTTACCGACCGATCCTCGGTTTCCATAGGTGAGCCAAAGGCCACCAATTCTACGTTGGCCTACCGCTTAAACTGGTCTCAACGACGCCTAGCGTCCCTCGCTCACCGGCGTAGACCCAATCATCATTTCCTGGCGAAATTCTCATTTAGGAATTCGCACACACTCCAACCAGGAGTGAACAAACAAGACCCCAAACCACTATAGATCCTCGGGTTACACACTTGGTGTATCCGCGATCTCACGATCCAACACGTGGCATTCCACGTTCCCGGGTCTAAGCTCAGACTACCGTCCTGACCAAAACTCTGCCCTACCCCGGGCCGCTGTGACTCACAATTGACTGCGCCTGTCCACGTGGGCCTGTGCTCCACACCACGAGTGGTCCAGCACCTGATCGTCCTCGCGCACCCGTAACCGTCGTCTCACACGGCATGCTCACCCGAGCAACACACAACACTATCGGCTCCTAGGCACCCAGTGCGAGCCATCAGCCCAACGAGTTATCCCAGCCACGCTTCACACCTAGCAATGCTACGGTGCTACTGCCTACAAACTCCCCCGGCTGAATCAACACCGCACTCCATGAGTACCTCCACTCGAGCGCTACACACGCTGTACACTAAGTCCGGCATTAGGCAACCCTGCCTATGCACACCGGCCACAAGCACGACTCGCCAACCTCACCTCGAGGTACTACTAGGCACACGTGCTTGCACTTGGCCACCAACCAACCGCTTTCTCAACAGCGATCCCACTTTCGCTGCTCGTTCTACCGGAACCACGTCCGAAATTTCCCGGACTCTCTAGAGATCCTCAAATACCATGGCCCGACTCTCGCAATCTTCCACTCATTGCCTTGAGAGACGTCCGCCAATTCCATCTCTATCACGAGTCCCATTTTATCCATAGGTCATCATCACCAGCAATTTGCTAGTGCCATCTAGCTCTCTACCTGCTCCAGCAGGTGCTACATTCTAAATGCAAGCATGCCCGGGTGTCTCCACTTACTCGTCACTAGGTTCCTACTATAATGATGTATCAGTAGTAGCATTTGACCCTTTAATGAATGCATGCAATGCATCGACTTATAATTATGCAAAAGCATACGCTTGCCCTAGCAAAACCATACTTGCTTGGTCCTTGCTAGTAACCGCAGGTTCTTCAACCTGGGTCGCATATCCAAAGCCACCTGGCGCTTGCTACAAACCCTTCGGTTGCTGGATCATCTCATCTCGCTCCAGACCATGCCAAAGGCTGCACGCCCACAAGTTGTCCCGGAGAGGAGAAGGTTGTCGCCAACACCAAGGTCTGGTTATCCCAAACCATTATAGAGCCTAAATTGCAAAACTCTAGATGTACGCCATTTGCAAGCTCAAGAGCTTAACTCCAAAAGCTTCTTTCCACTCGAGGAAGAAGGTGAAGACCTTAGTCCTCCAATTCTCTCCTGAAGCTTTCCTTCTACACTATCGGGGAATTGGGTAGAGAATATCAATCCCCGAAACTCATCCCAAGTCAAAGGAGGGATACGAGGCGATCAAATCCGCTTGACGCCTTTCCACCACACCCTCGCCGATCGTTTCAAACAACGTACGGCTAGGTGTACCTTGTCCCGCTACACCGCGCATAGACCCTCAAAGAGAGCCTCCATGGAGTCAATCCAACACTCCACGATACACGGATCCGCATCCTCTTGGTGCATGATGCCTCTTGCCGTCCGTTGCACCAACACGGCCCGTTGCCTCGCCACTCCCACAAGAATGGCCAACTGCTCGCGAAGTTCCAAGTCTCCGCTCGCTCGTCAAAACGCTCAGGGGCATCACTTGTCCCCTCCCGCGCCGATCTAAACAAAGATCGCCTACGCGGTAACATTGTCCCTCGAACCGCGACAACACAACCAGTCTCGACCCTCTAGGTCAAGCACATAACAACCGACACCGACTAGACTCAAATCGGGCGAAAGTCACACAAGAGCGTCTATTCTTGTCCCACGGTTTCATGTTGTCGTACGCCCAACATGAACACACTTGGTCGAGAATAAACCACATCTTGAATCTACCTCTAACATCCAT
This sequence comes from Aechmea fasciata, assembly GCA_025177825.1. Lineage (NCBI taxonomy): Eukaryota > Viridiplantae > Streptophyta > Magnoliopsida > Poales > Bromeliaceae > Aechmea > Aechmea fasciata. The sequence continues at coordinate 7,166,572 of CM045939.1, forward strand.
TTTAGAGGTTTCAATACTTAACCCAATCGATTCAACTTCCGCCGCCGTGATAGGTTCACGTTCCACTCACGCACCTATTAGCCTTAAGGTTTACCATCCTAGGGTCTCCTAGGTCAATCCTAGACTCTCTCTTTACTTGCTCTTAGCTTGCTCTGATACCATTTAACCTGTCACGCCCCGCGACCGCTACCAATTTGGTCCGGTCCGGGCACGTCAAATGTACGCCGAATCTGACAAAGACTCTCCTCTGCCCGCCCAAGGCTCGACAACAAGTCATGTACATGAATTTCCCAGGAAGTAATTCAATATGCAAACATGACAACAAACGAAGCACCACTAGTGCTTACAAGTAAGAGCAAGATACAAGTATACTATACAAGTAAATAAAGCGAGAAACATCTAGCTATTACATCCACTTTCGACAATCACAATAACATTTACATTTTTCTTTCTTTCTTTCAACTCTCAATGAATACACTTTTCATATCTCAATTAACACATTCTCATCTCCCAAATGAATACACATATATCTCTTATAATGCAAGTATGGCTCTCATGTACACGAGGGTACTCTGATGCATAAGGAAGCTGCTAGCTACTAGGGCGCTGTGCCCCAACCTCGGTCCTCTCCCGGTCCACTCTCGCTAGCCCCTGTAATAGTGGTGGGGTGAGAACTAACTTCCTTAGTTCCCAGTGGGCTCGGCCACCGACTCCACCGATCTCCCCACTAGGTCCATACGGGCATAGGTATGCACAGATAGATATTTATACGGAAAGCAGTAAAGCATGCTATCAATATCTCTACTAAGCTCAACAACATAAGTAAACATGCTAAGTATAGCATAAAAGAAACTATCACTTTACTATGTTTAACAGGAAACATATTCTTTTCTTTATCCAATCCACTAGGCCCGCCTAAGATCCCAAATCTCATAGGTACTCACACTACAAATCTAGTAGGTGAAGAGGTGAAGAGCTACCCCGCCCTTCGCCTCGACTGATATATCAAATCTCACAGGTGATGAGCTACCCCGCTCAAATCTCACAGGTGAAGAGCTACCCCACCCTTCGCCCAACTCACTCAATCTCCGGGTAAGAGGTACTGGTCACTCGTCTACCCGAGACCGTCTGCTGGACAGGTACGTTAGTCCATGGGCAAGTGCGTTAGCCCTCGTGTGACAACTCGGAGTGCACGCTTGTGAGGAGCGACCTCCACAAGCTACGAGCAGAGACACGTGAGTATGATCCAATCCTCACTCGGAGGATACCCCGTCAACTACAAGTGCAATCTCTCAAAGCTATCATTACTAGCCCAATATGCACAGTGTACCACTGGTGCAATCTCTCAAAGCTATCATTTCAAGCCCAATATGCACGGTGTACCTCCGGTGCAATCTCTTAAAGCTGTCAATGCTAGCCCAATATGCACGGTGTACATTTACAAACTAGTTCGACAGATTCTTGTCAATGTTCTTGTTTACTAGATGACACTCGATCTAGGTTCTCATTTGTCTAGATGTCATTCAATCTAGGTTCTCATTCCTCGAGAAGTCACTCGACCTAGATTATCATCCTACTAGATGCCACTCGATCTAGGTTCTCATTCATCTAGATGTCACTCAATCTAGGTTATCATTTTCCTAGATGTCATTCAACCTAGGTTATCATTTCTCCTAGATGCCACTCGATCTATATTGTCAATGTCCTTTGTTCTTGTCACTCATACAAGTTCTTTACATTAGGGTTTCTACATTATCATTCACCTTTATTCCTGTATTCTCTCCTAGTGTCCAGCTCAATTTGCTACACTAGCTAGAATACATGCAAAAAAAGAGAATATCTCAACCCTATCATATACTTGACAATTACACTAGATCGATACTATATACATATACACATACAGACATAGGGAGCAGCCCAGCTGCTTCGGGATGGACACCCCCCACCTTCTAATACCGTGTCGACTCCACCGGCGCGCTTCACCGACTTTCCGAAAGCTTCGCCGCACTCTACGACAATTTGAGCCGAATTAGGCTCCCGGCTCGATTTCTCCGCGCTCACTTGGCGATTTCTCCGCGCTCACTTGGCGGAATCGCTAACTGATTTCGCGGGGGTTCGTGAGCCTAAAACCATCACAAAGATAGGGTTAAACGAGTTCAAACCCTAACCATTTGCAAAAACTCCATTCGGAGCCCTAGCTCGCAACTTCGGCAAAAATAGCCGCAACGATCTCTAGATTCACACTTCTAGCAACCAGCTAGAACTCTAGAGTTCTCTAAATCCAATTCTAAGGCTAAACAACACCATGGAATATAGCTTTAGAAAAACCTAAAGCCTACCTCAAGAAACCCTTCTCTTGATGAAGAGGATGACCCAAGAGAGAGAAATCTCACTCTTCTAACCTTTATCCTCAACTTCTCCTTCTTCCTCTTCCTTTTCTTCTTCTCTTTCTCCTTCTCCTTCTATCAGCCAAGAGAGAGAAAGAGGGGCCTATTTCCTTGCTTTGGCTGCAAGAAATGAGAGAAAGGGGAAGAGGCCAAGTTCAAATAGCCTTCTTAACACTCTATTTACCAAAATACCCCTCCAATGCACAGCCCAATTCTGGGCAATTTCGGGTGTCAGAATGGCATGAAACTTTAAATCTAGCCTCATAATAATAATCCTTACATATACCCCAGTTTTCATAATTTTTCGACCTTTGTGCATTTTTACGCTAATTTATACTGTCCCGTTTCTCCACGAAAATTCAAGTCTTGTTTCGCTCCGATTTGATCTGAGTTATTTCCAACGCACTTTTAGCTTACTTAATGCCTTTAATCACTCTAAGGCATTCCTAACATGACTTTGATCAATTTGAATATAGTCCAGTTTCCCGTTTCGCAGTTTCGAGTCCTTACATCAGGACAGTAAAAGTACCATCAAATATGCCAGTCGATCAATGGCACAAGGAAAAAGTATCGGCCAAATGGCATGGGCCAATATTGACAAAAACTTAGAAGCGTCAGCTGTAAGTTATGGGGTCTTAGGATCTAATAGGAATCAACACCTAGAGGGGGGTGAATAGGTGTTCAACGGCCAATTAAAAATCTAGATGTGATTTTAAAGTAATTGCGGAAAAATAAAATCAAACACACCAAGATTTACGTGGGAAAACTCCAAACCGGAGTGAAAAACCCACGGGATCGATCACACGAAAATTCACTAAGAAACAACCGAGTACAAGGCGATTCACCCACGACTTTACCCGATTAACCGAGTCTTCTATGTGAATATCCTTCGCTGGTCCACGATCGATTGAAGTCCTCCAACCGACCACGCCGCAACTCCTTGCCGCGCCAACGCCTCGAATCCACAAAGCGTCCACCGAGTCCTCGGCTCCCCCTACACGCGATCCCGCGCAACACACCTCCGTCCGGAGAAGAAGAACGAAGATTTATGGTGATCTCCAAGTTAAAGCACCGTAGACGATGAGAGGAATTCGTCTAATTGATCATCAAATTGATTCGCAAGGGTAGAATCAAAGGGAAGAACCTTGAATCAACTTAACGTTCAAATCTCCATCAAATCTCTCTAAGAACTAAATCAAAAAGCTTAGGAGAGAGATTCTAGGGTTTTAGGATTGAAGTATCTTTAGGTATATTATTGTATGCTCGTCCTTGAACCTCCCATGGTCTATTTATAGAGTTAGAAGACTTTGAAGTCGAGTAGAATTGAAATCAGCCTTTTTAGGAATTCTGTTTTCGAGTCCACTATCCGGTCAAACCATCTCTGTCCGGTCTCGGTGTGTCGTCAAATTTTTCGCGAGCACGCGGCCAGAGTCGGACCGGGTTTGTCCGGTCCTAGGCTCTAGCACTCAGAAAGTTCAGCTTCACTGTGTCCGGACAGAATCCACGATCCGGTCAAAGGCCTGCGAAACTTTCTGCTATCAACCTCACTGTGTCCGGTCAAAGAGATTGGTCCGGACAGAGTGTTGCGAAAAGCCAGATGATAGACTCACTGTGTCCGGTCAAAGAGGCGATCCGGACAGGGGTTTATCTGAGAAAATATTTTTCATAAAAATCAATATTGTAAACCCTTTTTTAGTCTTCTAACTACTATGTTATTAATGTTAATCACCATAAATGATCTTAAATGCATACCTGAGGTGTCGAGCTTCTCTGACGAGTCCTGGAGCGTCCGATCTTCTTGTAATCTCTTGATCTCTTCAAGACTCCGACAAACTCACGAAATCCGCCAACTTACAAAATCCTTAACAATCTCCCCCTTTGGCGATTTCGTGACAAAACTACTTATAGCTCATACAACCTCAAAATCAAAAAGACAAGAGAATATCGTAATCACCAAACGATAACTCTTTGCATGATCGATCCAACAAAAAAATTAAAAAAAAATTACAAGTTCATTCAATCCTAAAATGACCTAGACCTTGGAGTCTTGAAGTCTTGAACGTTTCCTGCAAAAAGATCTCAAACACATTCAAGCATCAAGAATCATATAGTCACAATCCTAAGTCAGAATCCTAGTCATAGATACAAGCATCCTTATCATTATCAAGTTATCTTCATCCAACTTTCAACTCCATCTCCCCCTATCCAGTCATATCTCAGTCATCTCCACATATCATATCAAGTCCCCCATCTCCCACATCTCCCCCTTTTTGTCCGAAAGCGCCAAAACGATAAAAGGAGGGTCTCGATCACACCTAATCTGAGTCAGTATCAGGTGGGGGCAACTCCGAGTTTCCACAACCCATCTTGACCTCCTCCAGCCATAACAACAAGTACCAAAAATTCATGAATACATGATGTGGAGGTTAAAATCCGCTGTTCACATATAGGGTTAAACACATTGAACACAAACATATCAATAATTAAGAAAACCCCCTTTCTTTTTAAAAAAAATGATCTCTAGAACTTCTTAGGGCCATGCACATTAAGTTTAATACTGACAATCACGCATATAAGTGTAGCAAAATATAGCTAATTTCGAAAAACAACAAAATTTTTAGCCAAGACCGGACACAGCTTCCAATGTCCGAATGCCACAATGTCCTGTGCAGTGTGCTTGTGTGAGAGTCGGACATGACGGTGAAAGGCAGGTCTCACGAAGGAAATTTCGCAAAGATATGAAATGTTTTTTTTTGGAGAATTTTGTTTCCAACGGAAGTTTGATATGAAATATATTAACAAACTCCTAGTCAATAGAATTCAAAGATGTCATACATGTTGAATCGTACATCAACCAGAATTTAATAATATATATCGTTAAATAAGCACATCAATCAAGATCTAATCATTAATTGCACCGATTTTACTTGACAAGTATGCATCAATTAAGATCAAAGAAAATCATACTAAATGAAATAAACACAAGAATATTGTCTAATTGAGTTATGCACACATCTAAATTAAGGAGTGGCTCTTTGAGCATCTTTATCATAACTTCCACCTTATGTCAGTCAATAATAAAACATGCACCTAACACCTAAAAAAAAACTTGATTTCTTTTCTTTTCTTAGAGATGTACACTTATATTCATGTGGTAGCTTCATACACTTATCGGACGACCGGAGTGGTAGCTCTTTCCTACATGTGGTGGTAGTTTTCACACTCCCTCGAAGGGATGTAACTCTTTCCACATCTTGTATAGGTGGTAGTTTTCACACTCCCAAAAGGATGTAACTCTTTCCACATCTTTCAACTTTAAGATTACTCCCCCTCAAATAGTGCAACCCTCAATGAGAAAATAGTATTGTGATTTCATAAAATAATGACATTATTTTTCTAATAATGCAAACACTCAAATAATCTCAATACACTTTAGAAAGTTCAAGAGTGATGTACTAATATAGCAAGTATATAGAAGCAATTTCTAGATGATGTTGAGGTTCAAAATACAATGACATAGAAGAATTCAAATGAATTGAAGAATGTTAAAATAAATCATGCAAAAATTTAGATCAAGTCAAAACATCCATGCAAAATAATGAGTGATGCAAAATTGACAGTATGTACATAATGGCCCATAGAATATATCTAGATCGAAGGATTCATACCGATAGCCTTTCTTAAATGTAGAAAACGTTTTTGATCTAAAGGCTTAGTCAAAATATCTGCTAATTGATTATCGGTTGAAATATATTCAAGTTTAAGAATGTTTGATTCGACCAATTCTCTTAAGAAGTGATATCTTAGTTCAATGTGTTTTGTGCGAGAATGTAGAACAGGATTTTTAGAAATGTTTATGGCACTAGTGTTGTCGCAAAGAACTGTGAGATTAGAGGAAGGGATCCGATAGTCCCTAAGTAAACTCCTCATCCATACTAAGCTGGTGGCACAACTACCAACGAAATATACTCGGCCTCATTGTAGGCAATGCAATTCTGTTTCTTACTATGCCAAGCCACTAAACAATGACCCAGATAGAAACAAGCTCCACTAGTGCTCTTCCTGTCGTCAGCAGATCCAGCCCAGTCGGCATCCGAATATCCAATAAGATCAAGTGAAGTTCCCATCGGATACCATATTCCAAAATCCGTTGTTCCTTTCACATATCTAATCACTCTTTTCACAGCCTTGAAGTGTATCTCTTTTGGATTAGCTTGATAGCGTGCACACATCCCAACGCTGAATGAAATATCCGGTCTACTTGCTGTCAAGTACAATAAGCTTCCAATCATACTCCGATACAACTTTTCATCTACACTGTTTCCTTCAATGTTTACTCCAAGTCCTTTGTTGCTTGTTCCCATTGGAGTATCAAAATGTTTCGCACCATCCAACCCAAATTTCTTGACCAGTTCCTTGGCATATTTAGTTTGGGATAAATAAATTCCCTCCTTCGTTTGTTTAATTTGAAGACCCAGGAAATAGTTGAGTTCTCCCATCATAGACATTTCGAATTCATTGGTCATTAACGGGGCAAATTCCGTAGCATCCTTATCCTTTGTCGCTCCAAAGACAATATCATCCACGTAAATTTGTGCAACTATAAAATCATCCTTTGTGTGCTTGACAAACAACGTTCTATCCGCTCCCCCTCGGTTGTATCCCTTTTCCAAAAGATACTTAGTGAGTCGTTCATACCATGCGCGTGGTGCTTGCTTTAAACCATAAAGAGCCTTTTTAAGATAATAAACATGGTTTGAAAATTTAGAGTCTACAAAGCCTTTTGGTTGTTCAACATAGACCTCTTCTTTTAGAAAACCATTCAAAAATGCGCTCTTTACGTCCATTTGAAAGAGAGTTATTTTAAAATGACACGCGATAGCAAAAAGTATTCGAATCGACTCAAGTCTTGCAACGGGGGCGAAAGTTTCCTCAAAATCAATACCTTCAACTTGAGAGTAACCTTGTGCAACCAATCTTGCCTTGTTTCGAACTATGGTACCATCCTCACTTTTCTTATTCTTAAAGATCCATTTGGTACCAATGATGTGTTGATTTGCTGGGCGTGGCACGAGTTCCCACACATCATTCCTCACAAATTGTGCGAGCTCTTCTTGCATTGCGTTAATCCAATATTCATCTAGAAGAGCTTCGTCCACAGTTTTGGGTTCCATCAAGGAAACATAACATGAAAATTCACATTGCAATTGACTCCTTGTTTTCACTCCAACTTGTGGATTTCCTATCACATTTGTCAATGGATGATCCTTCGTGACTCTCATAGGGGTACTCTCAAAAGATGTAATTGGAGAGATAGAAGTATCAATTTGTGACTCGGATGAGTCATTTGACACATTTACGTTAGATGAAGTGGAAATATCGGAAGTAGTATTCTCATCATTCAAAGGCAATATAAACGATGAATCATTATCATCATCAGTAAGATAAACATTTGAAGTGTCAATCACAGAAGGTGTAGGTAAAGAAGCCTCATCTACTTTTATATTGATTGATTCTACCACCGTCTTTGTTTTTAAATTGTACGCTCTATAAGCTCTACTTGAGGTAGAATAACCAAGAAAAATCCCTTCGTCACTTCAGGAGTCAAATTTTCCAAGATTTTCACGATCCCGAAGGATAAAGCATCTACTCCCAAAGATACGAAAATATTTAATGTTTGGTTTTCTACCTACCCACAACTCATATGGAGTGTTCAAAGTACCGGTCTAACATAGATTCGGTTGATAACATAGACGTGTTAACCGCTTCAGCCCAAAAATGTAAAGAAACCTTTTTACTGTGAAGCATAACACGTGCCATTTCTTGTACCACCCGATTCTTGCGTTCTACAACTCCATTTTGTTGAGGTGTGTAAGGAGCGGAGAATTCATGTTTAATACCATTCAAAACACAAAAATCAACAAATTTAGAATTTATGAATTCTCCTCCTCGATCACTTCTTACACGTACAATTTTATCATTACGCTCATTCATAAGACGGAGGCAAATTTCAGAAAATAAATCAAAAGTATCGACTTTTTCACGTAAAAAAGCACTCCAAACATAACGAGAAAAATCATCAACAATCAACAAGATATAACGTTTTCCACCCAAGCTTTGAATTCTAGAAGGTCCCTTTAAGTCCATATGAAGTAATTCTAGAGGTCGAGAAGTACCTAAATGATTCAAATTCTTATGAGCGGATCTAGTTTGCGTTCCCAACTGACAACCACCGCACACAACGTTTTCTTTGAAATCAATCTGAGGAACACCTATCACAATCTCTTTCTTGGTGATCTTAGACAGCTCTTTAAAATTTATGTGACCTAGCCGTTCATGCCAAATAGTTTCGGTTTCTAAAGTTGCTAGATTACAAGATTCGGACTGAGAACTAGGGACTATGTAGCAATTGTTTTGGGATCTAACACCTTTTAGAAAAAGAGTGTCATCATCTAGAGTAACCAAACATTCTTTGGAAGAAAACTTCACATCGTAACCATCATCACATAATTGGCTAATGCTAACGAGATTTGATTTAAGCCCCTCGACATAAAAGACATCATTCAATGTGGGGCCTTCCGAGATAGTGATTGTTCCCTTTCCCATGATCTTTGAAGACCGACCATCTCCAAACATTACACTTCCACCGAAAGTTCATGAAAGGAAGTGAACCAGTGTTTGTCTCCGGTCATGTGTCGGGAACAACCACTATCAAGGTACCAAGATGTATTATCGTAAGCATGTAGGGATGTATGAATAACAAGACAAGGGTAGATTTCACCTTTGCGCACCCAAACCTTACGAGTTTTGGATTGCGTTGGCCGACTTGATTGCGTCTTGAAAAACTTGTCGACGATTTTGATTTGCTTGTTCTTAAGATCTTCCACCTTGGGTCTCCAAGTTTGTTTGGTCTTTGCGTTATGTGCTAGCTTGGTAGATTTCAATGAGCTCCTTGGATTGGTGAACGTTGTGTAGTTCTTCTTGAGGTTGCAAAATTTCTTCACATGACCGAGGACACCACAAACATGACAAACCTTGTTAGTAAAGAAAGATTTTGTAGAACGATTGAATTTACCTTGGACCTTGGGTAATGATTTGGTCAAGTTTGCGTTCCCTTGCTTAGTGACTTGATCAACATACGTCCGTTCATATCCTAACCCAAGTTTGGATGTTTGACCTAGTCCTAGCATCTTATCGAGTTTAGTCGATCCGGAGGAGAACTTGTTCAAGTCTGACTTCAGTTGAATAATCGTCTTTGAGAACTCCAAGTTAGCCTCCTTTGCTTCCACGAGTTGCTCGTTGATATCCTTTAAGTTTTCTTCACTCGTCTCTCTTTCGTTCTCAAGTATTGCAACCTTCTCAACTAAGAAATTATAGGCCTTTGACAATCCATCCTTTTCTTGCTCCAAAGAATTCAATAAAGCAGTCAATTTGGTGTTTTCTTCTCCTACGTCAAATACCCTTCTTCTCAGTCTCTTGTTATGCTTTGCCATCTTTTTCGATTCGACGACCAATTGGTGGTACGGAGGCCATCTCATCTACATCCGTTTCTCCCTCCGAGGAATATTCCGATTCGGATTGTTCATTCAAAAAACCGTCCTTGGCCATTAATAACAACCTATACCCGCTCTGATACCAACTGTAAGTTATGGGGTCTTAGGATCTAATAGGAATCAACACCTAGAGGGGGGTGAATAGGTGTTCAACGGCCAATTAAAAATCTAGATGCGATTTTAAAGTAATTGCGGAAAAATAAAATCAAACACACCAAGATTTACGTGGGAAAACTCCAAACCGGAGTGAAAAACCCACGGTACCGATCACACGAAAATTCACTAAGAAACAACCGAGTACAAGGCGATTCACCCACGGCTTTACCCGATTAACCGAATCTTCTATGTGAATATCCTTCGCTGGTCCACGATCGATTGAAGTCCTCCAACCGACCACGCCGCAACTCCTTGCCGCGCCAACGCCTCGAATCCACAAAGCGTCCACCGAGTCCTCGGCTCCCCCTACACGCGATCCCCGCGCAACACACCTCCGTCCGGAGAAGAAGAACAAAGATTTATGGTGATCTCCAAGTTAAAGCACCGTAGACAATGGGAGGAATTCGTCTAATTGATCATCAAATTGATTCGCAAGGGTAGAATCAAAGGGAAGAACCTTGAATCAACTTAACGATCAAATCTCTATCAAATCTCTCTAAGAACTAGATCAAAAAGCTTAGGAGAGAGATTCTAGGGTTTTAGGATTGAAGTATCTTTAGGTATATTATTGTATGCTCGTCCTTGAACCTCCCATGGTCTATTTATAGAGTTAGAAGACTTTGAAGTCGAGTAGAATTGAAATCAGCCTTTTTAGGAATTCTGTTTTCGAGTCCACTGTCCGGTCAAACCATCTCTGTCCGGTCTCAGTGTGTCGTCAAATTTTTCGCAGCGAGCACTGACCGGTCAGACCAGGGGTTTGTCCGGTCCTAGGCTCTAGCACTCAGAAAGTTCAGCTTCACTGTGTCCGGACAGAATCCACGATCCGGTCAAAGGCCTGCGAAACTTTCTGCTATCAACCTCACTGTGTCCGGTCAAAGAAGTTGGTCCGGACAGAGTGTTGCGAAAAGCCAGATGACAGACTCACTGTGTCCGGTCAAAAGGGCTGATCCGGACAGGGTTTATACAGAAAATATTTTTCATAAAAATCAATATTTTAAACCCTTTTTTTTTAAGTCTTCTAACTACTATGTTATTAATGTTAATCACCATAAATGATCTTAAATGCATACCTGAGGTGTCGAGCTTCTCTGACGAGTCCTGGAGCGTCCGATCTTCTTGTAATCTCTTGATCTCTTCAAGACTCCGACAAACTCACGAAATCCGCCAACTTACAAAATCTTTAACATCGGCAGTAGAGGTTGCAAGTCGAAGCGAGACAGCACTATAAGGAGGCTAAAGGGATGTGATTCAATGTATGCAAACGACCTCATGAGCAACAACTTCCCTATAAGCCAATGAAGAATGCCCATGAGGCAGGTGGTTCGGCACCTGTTCCCTGGTTAAAATCTAAAATAGAACGGCCACTCCCGGCCGAGCCGGAAAAGAAAGCAACTTGAAAGGAGTTGGAAAGAAAAATAGCCTCTTTGTAGGCCATAATCAAGCGAGATAGATGGCCTCCTAAGAAAAGAGAGGCACACATGGAAAGTGATTCCTAAGTCGAGAAGGCAAAGGAATCAGAAGAAAAGAAACAAAAGATACAAGAAAAATTGGCTGATGAAGGTCTAGCCGATGTGAACATGGTATATGAAGAAACAACATATGATGGAAATGAGCTCACGGTGGCTCAACTTTACTTAGAGGATGCTAAGTCAGCTGATTCGGTGGTTTTTGAAAAAACATCGATTATACAGACGAGATTCGTAAGGCCTTTGTTTATAAGGGCATTGATAGAATGTCGGCCGGTAGGCCAAGTAATGGTGGATAGAGGAGCGATGGTCAATGTCATACGCACTTCTTTCTTTAAAAAGTTGGGCAAAAGTGAAGATGAATTGAAGCCTATCAACACGATCATGACCGACTTCACTGGTAACGGTTAATAGGCCAAGGGAGTGCTTACAACCAAACTCACGGTAGGATCTAAAACCTTGTGAACAACTTTTTTTGTAGTGGATGCATATAGCCACTACAACTTGTTGCTTGGGCGTGACTAGATTCACGTAAACGACTGTGTACTTTCGACACTCCACAAAAAATTATTTCAATAGATAGGAAATAGAGTGGAAGAAATTAGGGCCGAGGGGTGGCCTCAAATGGTGGACATTAACTAAGAGAGAATCGGCTATATCAACTGGGCCGATACTGATCCAGATCAAATATCCGTTGTACGAGTGACTAAAGGAGTTCAATTAATACTCATGAAAGACGAGAAAGCAATGGTGACGCCCGAAGAGCCACCAAGCTTGTTGAAATGGAACACCAAGATTCAGGAACCGAAGCTTTAGAAAAGCTTCGGCAGAATAAGCCGACCAAGGAAGTCGGCTATTGTAGCAAATCGGCCGACCAAGATGATAAAATCACAGGCAAGCGGGCCGAATATAATTTTCTCACAAAATCGGCTATGGGGGCCGACAAGGAAATGTCTAATAAATTAACAAGTATAACAGCCGAGCTAGGTAAAAACAATATGACTCGGCTCATAGCAGTCGAGCCTAATGACGAAAATGGCTCAAAAATTCATAAAATTATGAAAGAACCTATGGAGGAGTCACCTATCAAGGTCGACGACAAGAAGCTGGAGACCCAAAACCCATTGATAGAAGTAAATTTAGGGTTCGACGAAGATAAGCGGCCGACTTACATCGCAAACTTTTGGCTTAACAGCAAGAGAAGCTAAAGGAGTTGCTGATGGAAAATAAAGACTGCTTCGCCTGGAATTATAAGGAGATTGTCACGCCACGGGGCCAATTTGAAAATCAGAGCTGCGGAAAACGTGCCGTTTTTTTTTTTTATTAAACCTGGCCCACGTGACGTACAGACCCGCCACAAATATAAAGTTCCTCTGTTCACTCAAACAGAGTCTCCTTTGTATTTGCACGGCGTACCAACGTTACAACAGGATCTCAACCACAAACTACATTCACCAATCAACAACCAAATTATGCCATGCATTTCCATACAGCTAGCAATCCTTAGAAATGATGCATGCTTCAAAACACTCCTTAGGCGCTGGATGATGCAATGCACAATACAACAAACAACCTATTTAAAAGTGCTCCCCACCCGGAAGCTTTATTTTTAAACTCTATTATTCATTCATGAAAACCATTCAAAAACCTTTTTAAAACTGTTTCCTACACGGAAACATTCATTTTGAAAATCGACTACCTCGAGGGGTAGAAAACCACAATGTGTAAATCTATAAATACAAATCCGAGTGCCACAAATTAAGTACACATATCACAAACCGAAGTTCCAATAACTAAATCCATAAACTCGCCGCATGCAATGAAAAACTAAACATCCAGCTCACAATATTCAAACAATCATAAGGATTATCCAACTGAACCATTTATTTAATAAAAACTACTAAATGCCGGAATTAAAATGTAACCAGGGTGACGTCGCTATGGCAAGCTAGCTAGATCGTCCACTCGTTGCGTCCAACACTAACTCCTTGCCCGAATCACCTGGGAAAAACGGGGTTGAGAAACCGCAACCATGGTTTCCCGGTGGGTGACTGAGCCATGAAGGCAAGTCGTAATCACCTAAAACCAAAAGAGATAGATAAACGAATATACAAGCTGTGATATGAAAAGAACTACAGTAGCTACAACAGATAATAAGGAGCAATAAATAAACCTGCTACTGTATAGATAACAATGCTAAGAATGCCTCAAAGTAATGGACCAGAAACTGTACCCAATCTATGCCTGCTATATTGGTCCACAGACCTCAAGCGCTGCCTGTCACTAACCTGCACCGACCTGATCCATCCGCCCCAAAGGACGACCCATCCGGATAAGTACACCTCCGATCGGTGGCCAAACCGATCCGGTGTCATGAATACCCCCAAGTGCTGTGACTAAGTCATGCTGATATGCTCAAACAAAAACCCGGTTAAAGCCGGTGCCTAGGCCGAAGCCAAAAACAAGGGCGTACATCGCCGAACTGTGATAGATGCTAGGGCGTACAACGCCGATCCTCGATCAACCAGATCGAAACACATGACGAGAGAGTCAATGTGTTGCCTGGACCCAAAGTCCACAGAGATACTGAAATACAAATGCCAACCTGCTCTACATGTCTATCAACAATTAATAGTATGCAATCAACGGGATACGATAACCAAACGATAAACAAGCAATGACATGTAGAGACTAAAATGCTGGAATAGAAAATAGGAGAAGGAGGTGAAACGCTCCGACTACCACCAAGCACCCACCCGTACAACTGCAGAACTGATCTGATGACTGTGAAGATGAAACGACCGATCCTACGAAAAGTCCACCGGGTTAAAATCTAACCCACTAACACATGAATCACTACTCACAAAGCCCCACAAACGAACCTACGGGAATCGGTTTCCCAAAACCGATTGCCGAATACCCCGAAAATTACCTTCTCGATTTTCGTAAGGCTTGGGGCCTTGGACGATCAGTTCAGAGGTTGCCCACAGCACGTACACACTGTCCACAGCAGCCACGAATAATGAAATTGCATAAAAGCCCTTCTCGATACATGAAATCGCATCATTTAATGCGATTTCGGAGCTTTTATGGCCTATTAATACCAACCAGAGATCAAACAGCCCCACCAAGGCACCCGCTGATAGGTTTTGGCGTGCCGGAGGCCGTGCTCACCTTTCGGAGCATGGCCGGCCACTGTGGTACGCGTAAGAGCGACACGAAAATCAAGAAACATCGCGCACAACTCATAAAGTTCAATTATCCCGCTAAACGAGGCACCAAAAACCAAAACAAAGGTGAGCATCGTGTTCAGCATGGAAAGAAGATAACCGTGCTCCCTTCCGATCTCATCGGGGTACCATCTAATTGCCGAAAAGGCAATCGGAACCCCAGAAAACAATGTTGTAATATGAACTAGCTTACCGGAGCCACATGGTGTCACGCCCCGGGACCGCCAAGTTGGTCGGTTCGGGCACGCCAACAGACGCCGAACGGACAGAATCTCCCCTGTCCGCCCAAGGCTCAACAACAACGAATACATGTATAAAGAAATGAACAATTTCCAGGACAACATTTCAATATACATGGATTGCACGAGGGCAAGCAACATAAACAAAAGTGAAAGTAACTATCTAAACCATTCACATATTGTATCTTGATTACTTTAACCCAAATACAAAGCTTGTACATTTTCTTTACATTCATTCATCCAATATACATTTTTATCTCTCAAATGAACTTAATACACTTTCATCTCTCACATGATTTTATTACATTTCCAAACATCAATATATAGATGAATTATACAAATGGTGTCTCTATACACAATGCACGGTAGAACTCTATCTAGAGCACGAAAATCATGCCTCGAGCTCCGGTCACCCCGCTCGCGCTAGAACCTGCATGGTTAGTGGGATGAGAACTACAACGAAGTTCCCAGTGGGTTCGGCCCCCAATCGCACCGACTTTCCCTGTAAGGTGTCGGACTTCCAAAACTGTGAAGTTACCGTGGAAGTAGTATACCGAAATTTAATATAAAAATTAAATGTAAATAAAAATAGTGTGAGATACTATTTTTATTAGACTTAAGGGTGTAAGGTATAGGCTGGAATGGCTTGTGCCGAAATCGGAGCGAAAACAGAAGATCTAGAATTTTCTGTGAGAGACGAGGTATATAAATTAGCAGAAAATGCACAGTGTCAGAAAATTATGAAAACTGAGGGGTATGGCAGGATTGTTATTACGAGGCTAGATTTAAAGTTTCGTGTCGTTCTGACACCCAGAAGATAAGAAATAAATTCCGAATATTATCTGATAACGATTACAGTTCGGTACAGTTTACAGTGACCAAACGGGGTCGAAACTGGAAGCTGGAGATTGTTTTAAGCTCGTTAGGTAAAAACGAACATACCTGTGAAATTTGAGCGCGAACGGACTTTCAGAAAGACCTAAGCTGCTGGTGGAGAATTTGGTGAGTGAATAGTGCAAAGTTGAGGGGCTAAGTTGTAAAGTGGGATTTAATCCCTCTTCTTCTCCAATCGTCTTGCCTCCCCAAACCGCACGCACACACACACATACACCTCACACACACACACATGAGGGGAGAGGGAAATCTCCCTTTCTCTCTCTAGATCATTCCCAAAATGGATGGATTTGATGGAGATCGAAGCTTCGAAGTGAATCGTCGTCGTCTTCTTCATCTTTTCCTTGGATTTGGAGCAACCTTGAGGTGAGGTTCTTGAACCCTTTAATGGCAAATTCTTAGGGTTTGATTTATATCCTTTAATAGTGGATTTAGAGGAATCCTAGCATGCTAATTAAAGGATTAATGCATGAATAAGGTTCCAATTTGGAGTATTCTTGCAATAGTGAAAGCCTAGGGTTAGAAATGCAATTTTTGCTATTAGATGGGTTTGATCTAAATTGAACCTACGTAAACATAATTGCTAGGTAACGAAACGCGTTGGCGAAGTCAGTTCGGCAATCCGACGAGCCGTTGCGAAGATATGGAGGTTTGAAGTCGTTGACGTAAAAATAGTCGCAGCCTGCGGCGAAAGCTTCCAAAAATCGTGGAAATGGAATCGTGGGCTCGTGGCAACAAACCGAAGACCTATAATTTACGGGGCTGCGAAGCGGAGCACGGTTGAGGCGCAGTTGCAGTATCGAGCCGAACCGGATACCGAGTGCCGTGGAGGCCGATTGCGAGTGACGACGAGCAATCGGAACGCGATAAAAGGTGGGGGGTGTCGTCCGAAGCCATTGAGCTTCCTTCTATGTCTTAGTGCTTTATTGATTTACATATAGCATGATATATATGTATAGTGCTTTATGGTTTTGCATTATAGGGTGATGATACATGCATTCCTACTCCTAATATGATGTCTATGATTGATATAGTATTATGATATAAATACTTGATGTGATGAACATAGGATTAGGAGATGACATTGGAAACCTATGATGCTAAATGAAAGAAGAACTTAACATGTATGAGATTGGGGACATAGTGTCATGAAACCCTATAATGACATGATTAATGTAGATTAAACTCCAATTGAATGACAACCTAGTGAGTATGTGCAAGTAGTGTGTTGAGAACATTAAACCATAACGAGTGACATTTAGTTAATGTTAATCTATGGACAAGTGTCATGTTGCATGAGAACCTAGTGTAGTTAATACTACGGCATTGAATATAGGGATAGGTGCATTTCTCTAATTGTGGTGGATTGACATTAACCTAGTGTTGTTAAACATAGGTCGAGCATTAACCTAGTGTCGTGAACATAGGTTGAACAGATATGAACCTAGTGTTATTGAACCTAGGATAGACCGAGTGGCATTAACCTAGTATTATTTAACATAGGTCAGATATGAACCTAGTGTTGTGGAACATGGATTGACATCAAACCTAGTGTTGTTAAACATAGGTCGAGCATTGACCTAGTGTCATGAACCTAGGATGAATAAGAATGGCAAGGAACCTAGTGTTATGGAACATAGGTCGACAGTGAACCTAGAGTCAGTTCGATCTAGGTGAGTGGCATAAGAACTTACTACAGTTGAAACACTAGGAGGTTGAGTATAAAGATATGATGAACTCCCTAGCTGGTAGGGTATCCTTCGTGGGCGAGGATTGGACTGGAGCTCGCGTTGTCTGTTTTCTCCTCGTGGTGGTCGCTCCACACGAGACGTGCACTCCGGAGTACTAGGCACAGGCTATGGTAGTAGCGGCTTGACCGGCAGCCTAGCTATCCACGTACGCATCGGGCCGGTCGAGCGAGCTTAGACTCCGCCGTCGAGACAATAGACGCGAGAGTGAGGCAAGCCCTCGGGCAAGCCAAGAGATTGGGTTCACAAAGAAATGGCAAACCTTTGAGCATAGTAGTATGGTAGTTAGCCCTTACTATGAGTTACATTGTCGTTGAGCATAGTTGCCTAATAGATGGCCTAATGGATCTAGCCTCAGACCCTGAGTGGACATACTATTCCTTCACCTTTGAGATATGAGTTGAGATAGGCTGACTGAGATTGTGTCGGGTAAAGAGCGGGGTAGCTCTTTACCTAAGACTTGTGAGATTATCTGTTGGGATTAGTAGAGCAAGATGACCACAGGATGTGAAATCTTAGGCGGGGTAGCCTAAGGGATTGAGTCATAGGACTTGAGGTCTTAGGTGGGGTAGCCTAACGGATTGGGTCATGAATTGGGTCATAACATGAATAGCATAAGAGGATCTGCCTTTATACTGTTTTTAGACGTAGTAGACAGTATAGCTAGATTGCAATTGAATTCATTATATCGCTGAAATACACTAGCATGATAGTGAGCTGTTGCAAAATGATATTGAACATAGTGGTATAGTAGCTAGTCTTCACTATGAGTTATGCATGCATTACATTGACCTGAGGCATAGCAAGATATTGCATCCTGATTTACAGTATAGCTGCTGATTTCCATTATATCTATCTATCTATCTGTCTTTCTGTGCCTCCTTGGACCTAGTGGGAAGATCGGTGGGGTCGGCGGCCGAGCCCACTGGGAACTATATTTATATAGTTCTCACCCCGTGTGGTTGGGGTACTATTACAGGTACAGGTACGAGTCCGCCAGCTGAGGATCGTGGTAGGGGCTTAGCGCCCTAGTGCTAGTGAGTAGATGCTTCCTATCTGCACTAGAGTTTCAATATGTACATATTGGAGAGTAGATGATGTATAGGTGGTGAGGCATTTTGAGTAATTGTACATCTTATCTTATGTTCTTGAGGATGTAAGCTTTATGTTCATATTTGGAAGTTGTATGGCAATCAATTTGTATTAAGCAGTTGTATGGATGTAATAGATTAGTATCTCTCTTTTATTCACTTGTATGTTACTCGTGATGCTTGCTCTTGTATGTTTAGCACTGGTTGTGCTCTCGTCGCTGTTGTTTGATCTTGTACGTATTCAAGTTGTTTCCTGGGAACTTGTTGTACTTGATCTCGTCGCTTTAGCCTTGGGCGGACAGGGGAGGTGCTGTCCGTTCGGCGTCTGTTTGACGTGCCCGGGCCGGACCAAATTGGTAGCGGGCTCGGTGTAACACCCCGATCTTCTAGCGTCTTGGAGTTACGAGGTGTGTTGGCTTAGAGGGCCATAAGAATGGTTCCGGTGAAGTCTGGGAGCTTTCGGGTGCTTTTGGTGCACTAGGTGCGAGAACGAAGCCCGAAAGGCTACTTTGGGCTGTGAGCCAAATCCGTCACTTGCGCGGGTGAGATGATGATGTGGACATGGTCTAAAACATGTTTGGAGAGTCTCGGTTCGATTTGAAACGAATCGGAGGTCAAACGGGCCAAAAGTGAGTTGGAACGGAGAAGAAACGAAAAAAGCTGAAAATTTGGCTAAGTCCTTGAGTGGGCTGGAGGATACTGTGAGGTCGGGACATTGATCCAATGTCCGGACATCCAATGTCCGGACAATGGTGGATGTCCGGACCCAGTAAGCTGGAAAATGGGCAAAAGGGCTCTGCGCAGGCCAGGACCGGACATTGTGTGAATGTCCGGACCGCACGCGCGATTGGACCCTGGTGAAGATACTTGGAGTCCGGTCCCCATACATGGAGACCGGTCTCAGCAGCCCGAAAATGCCCAGTTTGGGCTGTTTCAAATATTGTAGAGTTGAGGGGCTAGAATGCAATTTGGCGGGGGGTTAAGTGAATAGAGGGTGATAAAACCCTTTCTCTCCCTCTCACTCCCTCAGATCACTCTCTCCCTCTCTCTCTGTTCGACCGAAGCAAGAAGAAGGGGAAGAAAGAAAGAAAGAGAAGAAAGAAAAGAGAGAACTCATAGTAGTTATATATTAAATATAATCCTAATCCAACCCCAACCTAATCCAACCTCAACCTAACCCAACCCAACTCCTCTCAAACCGCGCCCGCGCCCGCGCCCTCTCTCAACCCGCGCCCTCTCCCCCTCCCCCTCGCTACTCCTCTCTCGATCCGAGCTCCTCCTCCCCCTCCTCCTCCCCCTCCCCCTCCTCTCTCGATCCAAGCTGTGTCGCCCTTATTGCGAGCAGCGGTGGCGGCGTCGTCGTCTCCGGCGGAGGAGCTCTCGGCTGCGGCGGCGTTGGCGTTGTCGTCTCCGGCGGAGGAGTAGCTGAGGAATTAAGCTCTCGGCGTCGGCATCTAGGGTTCCGGCGGAGCCACGACGATTATCTGTAAATTAGCTCAAAGAAACTTCCTCTTAGGTCTAGGTAAATAACATATTATGTGATCTAAACTCCTTGGGTACTAATCAAGAAGTTCACCACTTTGATCCGAGTCTTAGTTGGAGTTTGTAGTTTGAATCTCGATACAATTCGTTATCTGTAAATTGTGCTTTGTGTTCGTTTTTGAATTAAATTTGATTTGTTTGATCGCCTTGTTCTTAATGTTTTTTCTTTGTTTCTCTTTGTTTTTTTTTTTTAACTCTGCATCTTTCATAATGTTTAGGAATGTTTGAGTGTCCTACACTGCTTGTTTGAGTCGAGTGAGCTCAAGCCCTAAACGTAAATATCGTAGTCTCTGCTTTATCTTTCTTTCTTAATGTGATTTTGGAAAATTTTGAATGGGCCGACTGGGACAGTATAGAGAATCTTGATTACTTGAATAATCCCGGACGGATGATTTCGATTTTAGTAGCATTTATATTCATGTTTTAGTTAATAGTCTTTGAAGAGTACATCCTTAGTTGTATTCTCTGTTAAGAATAGTTTGGATTGATTTGTGTTCTGTTGTTGTTGCTTTTATTACTTTGTATTGTGATGGATTGTGCATCTTGGATCGACATGATAGCCATTTGATTTTCCAGCAATTGTATGCATGGTGAATGAGGGAAAAACTTCCATTTTTCCCAATGTTGGGAGAGCATGATGAATTATGTATTGATGTCTTGCTGGTTTGTGTAGATCCACAAGACTCAAGGTTGAGGACAGTTGAGAATTCATTTTTACTGGGGCCACTTCTGATATGTTCTAGGTATACCTTACTCATTTTTGGGTCAAAAAATGATCATCTTAGTTTCATGAATGTTTGGGATATCAACCATCTCTTGATTCTTGGGAAGATGTTATGTATTTTGATCCTTTTATGGGCAAATATAAACAGAAAAAATGGTAGTAGAGGAATGCACAATAATATGTTTTCACCATCGTTTGCTCTTCTTATTGACATTGTTGAGTGTAATTGACAGCACTGGTCCTGATCAACGTGCACATGAATTGTCACACATCTTGCCAAAAGGAATTTGGTTAACTTTTGATTTTGGTCATTCACATCTTGTAAGTTAATTCACATATACTACAAGGTCTTACTCCTTTACTGTTGATTTTGTTGTTTTAATATTTCTTAAAATATTTCTCAGGACTTGCCAACTTTGTTTCTACAAGGGGGGTCAATACTTCCCATAGGGCCTCCAATTCAACACGTTGGTGAAGCAAAAGCAGAGACAGATGACAGTGGTCTAAAGTGACTGTCTTCTTTAGTTTGCTGTATAAAATGACTCCACTGCTGTGTAGTTGTCTTTGGAATAAATAAGTAATAGCATGTTTCTTTTCAACATCATTTTGTGCTGATGTGCATTGATGGTTTAGTCTTAAAGGATGCATATTTGTTGGTAAAATTTGGGTTACTAGAATTCGGGTGCATTTTGTTAGAGAGGTCTTTGCTATCCGTCAAATTTTGCATTTCTCATCTCATTTTACTAGGAATGATATGGTTTGTTAGTTTTTTCTATTTTAAAAGGCTGCAAATTAACTATATAAGAAAAAGATCGGATGCTAAGATTCCATTTTCTTTATAAATTGGTAAAGGCAGAGCTTTGGATAAATAAAAAAATACGAATGATTGGCTAGTTGGATCAGATTAAAGTAGGTCCACTTCAACTTGATAGTGGCAAAAGAATTAACTTAAACCGACTTAATCTGCGATCTACCCTCTTACAACCGAATTGTTTCTTATCTATTCATCTAATATACCATTTGTTTTTATTTTAAATGCTATGGTTCGGTCACCAATTGCTGATCCAAAATCCAAAGGAATGATCTGCAGTTTGACACTTGATACAAGTGAGAAGTACCTAGCACTTCTATAACATGCAACAATTCAGGGCATTGCATATGGCACTCGTCAGATTGTAGAGCATTGCAATTCTCTTGGGCACAAGGTACTCTTCTGTTGTTACTGGTTATTTCATTTTCTGATGTTATTTCCACACTTTCATTTTTTATTTCATTATAATCTTTGAAGGGCTAATTTGAATTTGTTTTAGAGGAAAAAAAAAAGCGAATTACAAATTCAATGCCTGAGTTTGACCCATATTCCAATTTCCTCCTTGAGCCTCAATTGTATGGATTAATCCCTGAGCTTTGATCTAATTTTAATTATAATTAGTTCAAAAAGTTTCTTTTTTAACAATTTAGTCCCTGAGATTTGACAGCAATTGCAATTTCGTGAAACTATGAGAATGAAATTGAAATGAGGATCAATCTTCAGGGACTAGATTTGTAATTGGCCCATCTTTGAGGAATAGTATTGCAAATATCGACCTAAAGAAGTTTCCTAAAAGCCCTCTAACTAGAGGTGAACAAATGAAATCTCTCTCTCCACCCTGAAGCTCTCTCCACCCTGAAGCCATCAACAGAAGAGGGGTTGTTGTGGAGTGAAAGTTCGTATTTTTCTTCAACCACATAAATTTATTAGCCTATCTTAAGGTGCAAATAAACTGTAAGCCATAAGCTGATATTATAAGAGATAAGCACATACTATATGTAAGTGAACAATAAACTCGTGGTGGTAGTTCTGCAACTTATGAATTGAAAAGATCTAATCTGCTTCCCCTTCAGATTGATACACTTCTTGCATGTGGTGGGCTTGTGAAGAACTCGCTTTATATTCAAGAACACGCAGATATTGTTGGCAAGTCTCTCTCTCTCTCTCTCTCTCTCTCTCTCTCTCTCAATGAAAAGAATAACTTGACATGTGATATGCAGGATGTCCAATCATTCTACCAAGAGAAAACGAATCTGTGCTCTTAGGCGCTGCAATTTTGGGTGCTGTTGTTGCGAAGAAGTATTCAGGCCTTCAAGACGCCATGAAAGCACTGAATGCAGCAGGGCAGGTATGTAATCATATTAAAATCATTCTTCCTTTTCTATTAATTCTATTAGTTCATCTAACAAACTTCGAAACATGTTTTACTGGCTATATCGCCTCTTCTCCCTTAGTTTCTAGTCTCTAATTTAACGAATTTTTTTTTAAATTTAATGTTTGATGATAATTTTGGCAGATTTTCCATCCATCCAAGGACCCTAAAGTGAAAAAAATACCACCATGTGAAATATAAAATTTTTAGGTCTCTCTACGAGCAGCAGCTTTCTCATCGCTCGATCATGGCGCAAGCGTTGCAGTCGACTCACATGTTGACTCCAAGGCCTTTTACTGTGAGCTTATTTCCTGGCTTTGAACAGGTAACTAATTGCTGTATTTCTTATAACTAAATTTTGGCATTACCTCAAAGATATGAACTAATGTGCTGTTAATTTCTTCATTCTCGCTTGATTATCCACACATTTTTACTGGAACTGTGAGGAAAAGGAGAGTAGGGGGTACAAATGATCCTGCATAGGCAGTAGTAAATCTAGGGTTTACTCAGCCAAGTTGGAGCTCAACTCAACTCACATAAGTAAGGACGCACAGTTTCCTATAGCAGATAATGCTCTTTTGATAATGCTCTTTTCTTCATTTGATAATGCTCTTTTGAGGAGTTCAAGCGCCTCCAGGAACGGCCCAACCTCCATTACTAGGTCGGATTCTCCCCTTCCTCTTCTTCTTTTCGCCTCTTCTCCTACTTCTCACTCCAATTTCACTATGTGATCGAAAAATTTGGGGCAATTAGGGCATCTGCTGTTGTATCTTATTGGTAATTCTTGGATTGCTCTAGTTATGGATTTAAACTTTGAGGTTGAGGTGCCTTTAGAGATTGAATTGAAGCGAAGGATTGGTCGCATAGGTTCTACATTTCTCTTCTGACGGGAATTTGCGATTCGAAATGTAGTGGTGAATAAAGCGATCACTTTTATCTCCTCTTACTTACAAGGCATTGTCTAATGTCAAGTTCGAAAATTATGCTTGATCTTTATGCCATTTTGCTATCTATATCTACATAAAAATTTGATGCTTTTGTGATCCTTGTAGTTTTTATCTATATCGACATAAAAATTTGATGCTTACCTAGGTTAGCTTGCTTGGTTTTAAGTACCTACTTCCAACAGATGGCCTTGCTAGAATTGTGGATTATTATTCTTTGAAGCGCATAAATCTTTAGCAGCAACATGCATTGAATTCTTATAATCCTTTCTGATGCGATGTGTAAGCCAAAGTTTTCCAAATAAAAGCTTTTAACAGTATTATCGAATGAGTTGTGATATGTGTGCTTAATGTGTACTAAGGCCATAGTAAACGCCTACAAATTACTCATTGTTCTATTCACTATCTGAAATCCTTTTCGCTGTTATCATGTTCATTTTCAGATGTGCTTGTCTACTTAATTTGAGTGCTATTGTTACAAAATGAAAAGAAAAGGTAGACCAAATCAGTACAACCTAACTTTCATATTTTTCAGAAATTTGATATGATGATTTTTGTTTGATAATTTCGGACACAGATTTTATGACTTCTTTTTGGTTGATCCAGAACAGATGGAGGCTGCGGAATTGAAGTGGGAAGCAAGAGTTTCAACCATGCGGCCATTTTGTTATTTTTTGGCTACATTTTGAACAATTATTTTTTGTTAGAACTTATGTTCGAAATTTAATTTGAATACGAGATTGTAATTTGAGAGTTGAGGCTATTTATTATACAAATTATTAATGTTTTTTGGTTATTACTATTTTTTAATACTTCAATTTGTTGTAGTATTTAGTTGTTAATCAAGTATTTTAATATTAATTGTAATTGCTGCTATAGTCAATCATTTAGTATATATATTTTTTACGGCAATTATAATTAATTATAGCGGCATTTATAATAGTCGTTATTGTATAGTATTTAGCGGCATTTATAATTGTTGTTAATGTATACTATTTAGCGGCATTTATAATAGTCACTATTATATATATTTAGCGGCATTTATTTGGATTTTTACCAACCGCCGGAACAAATGCCGCTATAATTTTTAGCGACCCTGCCAACAGCGGCAATTGTCAAAATTGCCGCTAAACTATTTAGCGGCAATCGTAATTGCCGCTAATTTAAAAAATAATCGCCGCTAAAAATCAATTTTGGTGTAGTGCCAATCTCGATACCCAATCTCATGGCTAGCTCGTAGCCGCTCAAGAACTCAGCAACTCAAATCCCAGTATCGGGGAGACTATTACGACCCGACGGGACCGTCCTCTGGGACGCTCATCCCAGTGGTGACCTACTCCGGAGCGCACCGCTCGAGGGGGAGCTACCACCCCCGAGCAAGGACTTATAGGCGAGTATGATCAAATCCTTGCTCCAAGGATTGAATCCAAATCCGTTCCTTAACTTTAAGGAAGACTTTGCACAATGGCCTTAACTTTAAGTCTTTTGTCATTTGTTCTTATTCTTTGCATTCTTGTTCTTCGAGATCATGACCAGGTCTTAACAATAACTCTAGTGTTCTTTGTTCTTTAGCATTCTTATTCTTATTCTTTTTCTTTAGCATTCTTAGTTCTCTAGCATTCTTTAACCACTAGGTTCTTTAAACACTAGATTCTTTAACCGCTAGGTTCTTTATTCTTTAACACACGCACATTAGCGTTCTTTGCAATTATCTGTTCTTTAGCATTCTTTGTTCTTTAGCATTCTTTGTTCTTATTCTTTTTCTTTGCGTTCTTTAACCACTAGGTTCTTTAAACATTAGATTCTTTAACCACTAGGTTCTTTAACCACTAGGTTCTTTAAACATTAGATTCTTTAACCACTAGGTTCTTTAACCACTAGGTTCTTTAAACATTAGATTCTTTAACCACTAGGTTCTTTGTCTCAACACATGCACATTAGTGTTCTTTACAATTCTCTAATGCCACTCGATCTATATGTCATAATGTTCTCGTTCTTTAACCACTAGATTCTTTATTTCACTCATGCATATATATAAGGTTAACTACTAGGTTCTTTATTCTTTGTTCACAATTCTTTTACATTTGCATCTTAACTCTAAGCATGCAATCACATTCACTTACCCTAATATGCACAAAAGCACTATCACATAAATGCTCAACAATTGACATATAGACATAAAGAGAAGTTCAGAGTTAGTGGAAGCACCCCCCACCTTGTAGGAATGCCGAGAAGACCCGATTCCATTTTCATGATTCTTAGACACCTACGCCGCGAGCTGCGGCAACTTGTACCAATTCGGTTTCTTTCTTCACTTTCTTCGCGTACGCTCGTCGTATCGCTGAACCGAGCGCACCAACGCGTTCACATACCTATCATTTAGGTTTACATAGGGTTAACTTAGATCAAAACCCTATACTTTGCAAAACTCCATTTCTAAACCCTAGCATAAGCATATTCCCCAAACAATCTTAAAACTCATGGAGAAACATGCATTTAAATAGTCTAGGGATCATTAGAACACTAAGCATCAAGGATTAAACAAAATTCCAAAAGCCTACCGAAATTCGAACACCGAGAAAGCACGCCGCTCAACGGGCGCACGAGGGTTCGAACCGTCGCCTCCAATCACCACTTTAACCTTTCAGGCTGCTACGAAGCTTCCGGTCATTGTTTGGCTCGGATCACTCAAACCGCTCGTCGGATCGACGAGCCGTCGCTTCCTACGCATTCACACACCTAACAACATGTTAGATATGCGATCAAATTAGATCAATACCTATTACTCTCAAAAACCCCATTTATGAACCCTAGATGCTCAATATTGCAAAAACCATCAAATTGATCTATGATTCAAGCAATAAACCCTTAATTAGCATGCTAGGATTCCAAATAAACCAATTCTAGAACATACAATTAAAGTTCTAGACATCTACTATTAAAGCTCCCAAGAGCTTACCTCAACAAACTCCTCCAAGTCCAAGGAAGAAGATAAAGAAGGTGAGAATCTCATTCCTTTGCTTCTTCTCCACCAACACCTCTCCTCCTTTCCTTCCTTGATGAGAGAGAGAGAGCTAATCTAGAGAGAGAGAGGGAGAGTGTTTTAGGGCTAAGACATGAGAAATGAGGGAAAGAGAGGAAGCCCCTGCTTCTATACCCTCTCATAAGTGCAAAATTGCTGAAAGCACCCTCAAGAATGCCTCTCGTTGACAAACCGGGCATTTTCAAGTGCGGTGGTCCTGGACATTCACACACTGGATGTCCGGACATTGGATCAATGTCCGGACCTCACAGGGTCCATCAGCCAACTTCAGGACTTAGCCAAATTTTCAGCCTTTTACCGTTTTAACTCCTTTTTCGCTCGTTTTTGCTCATACGATCTCCGATTCATTTCAAATCAGACCGAGACACTCAAAACATGTTTTCGAGCGTACCTAAACCATCTTTTCACCCACGCCTTGCCGGATTTCGGCAAAGGTCCACACATAGCTTTTCGGGTTCCGTTTCTGCGCCCTGCGCGCACGAAGCCCCCGAACACTCCCGAACTTCGCCGGAACCATTCTCACGGCCTTCTAAACTAACATACACCGTAACTTCATAATTCTAGAAGTTCGGTATGCTACACATGGGATCTAGGGTTGGTCGCCTGCGGCCGGGAGGCGTACGCTCGGGCCAAGAACGAGCGGCCGTCCGGAGTCCGGGAGGTCGGCGGCCGGCGGCGGGCGGCGACTAGTGGCGCGGCGGCGAGATCACCTTCCACCACTCCTCCTCGGGTTCTAGGGCACCGGCGGCGCGCGGCGGCCGGTAGGCGTCGGGCGGCGGCGATCCGGCGGCGGAGGCGGGGAAGGTGATGCACCCTCGGTGGGCGACGGCGACGTGCGGTGGCCAAGGTGGCTCGGCCTTGTCCTGCACGAGCCCTGGGCGGCCGCGGGGAGATCAACGGTAGCTCCCGGTCCACAGGGATGGCCGGGACGGGGAGTGCCGGCGAGCACGAGGTCGTCGGAGGCCATGGGATGGCGGCTCGGCCACAATAAGGCGGCGACGAAGTGCAACAACCTGGATCACCCCGACTCGGGCTGGGTGACTCAGGTTGGCCGCAGGGAGCAAGGAAGAGCTTTGGCGGCGCTCCGGGACGGCGGGGCCGGCCGAGGAAGCACGCCGGAGAAGGGACACGGCCGGGGATGCTGATCCAAGGTCACAGAAGCCTTTCCCAACCAATCTTGATCAAGTTGATGGAGGTGGTGGCCGAGGGGAAGGAAGAAGATGGTTCAGGGGGGTTTTCCGGCGGCCAGAGAAGCTCGCCGGAGGTCGGGGCGTGCGCACGGGGGTAGGCAGAGTGAAGAGGATCGGCTAGGGTGGCTTGGGCAATCGGAAAAGCAATAGGATTAGGGTTTTCAAGAGAAAAGCCCTAGATCATATCTTTATACTAATTGCGCAATTTGCAAATTGTTAAGGATTTTGTGTTGGCAAGTTTCGTGAATTTAGTCGGAGTCTTGAAGAATCGGAGCGGATCGAAGAACGACGAAGAATCAAAGACTTCGAAGAAAAGGGAATTGGCTCACGATGTGAATCACGATGTCTAGGTAAGATTTTAATTCATAATATGGTGATTCATACTTAGTTATAGGCATTAGAATCATAAATCATTGTTTAACGGATTAGAAATTATATTGGAACTTTGTAATTTTCAAAAATTAGAAAATTTACAAAGTGTACCTGAACCTGTACGGGTACAGCCATCCCATTACCGGTAACAGCCTGAAACCTGTACGGGTACAGTTTTGAAAGTGTACGGGTACAGTTACAAAGTGTACCGGACCTGTACCGCAACCTGTACCGGTACAAGCATGGTTGCTATACCGGTACAGCCATCAACCCATTACCGGTAATGAGGCTTCGAAAAATAATCTTCCGTCCTTGTGGAACCGGTAACCAGTTCAATTTTGTACCGGTACAGATAGGTAAAAAATCTGAAAAATCTCTAATCCGAATCTAATTGATTCTAAAGTCTATAAATAAGATGTTAGGGTTCTCTAACTCTGTATGCTTCATGAATATACATGTTTGAGAAACCCTAGAGGCTAGGAATTGATCTAAAACCTATTTTCTACTTCATAGCCTCTTCTAGGTCAAATCGAGATATTGTAATTTCTTATCTATATGTCGATTTGATCTGCTTAGTTTTCTTCTTCGGTTTTCTACGATACTCCTAAGCGAAGGATCACCATACTCATGATGCTTCTCATGAATGGCGTCGTGGATTCGGCGTGAGGCGTCGTGGATTCGACGCGATTGAAGGCGGTTCGTGGATTCGGATCGTTGGCTCGTGGATTCGAGTGGCGTCGTGGATTCGGCGTGATAGAAGCTTCGTGGATTCGAAGTGGTGGCGTTTCGTGGATTCGAGACGTGGCGTTCGTGGACTCGGACGTGAGGGCGTGGACAACCCGAAGGAGGAGTGCGCGGAGATCCATAAGAGAGTTAGAGAGGTTAAGTCCGTGGAGTCGGTAATCACCTTGTAATCTTTTCTTTTAGTGGATTGGTATTCGCGTGTTGGTCCCGTGGGTTTTTTACTCCGAGTTGGAGTTTTCCCACGTAAATCTCGGTGTGCTTTTTATTTTCCGCATTTACTTTTTAAAGCATCGAGAATTGTGGTTTTTGGCCTTTACACCTATTCACCCCCCTCTAGGTGATTAGATACGATCTAGATAGATCCTTGGGGCTACCCCGTAACTAACAATTGGTATCAGAGCGGGATCTAGATATATTGCTATGTAATGGCCGAAGGGTTAGTAGGTGTGTTACAAACTTATAAGATGACTTTTCCTACTAACCAATCTTCTTCCAAGTCTTTCTCTAAAAGTACAGGGATTGCGTTGAAAACATCAAAGGAAGAAGACGTGGACTCGGATTCCGACGATGAGGAATCAAACGACGAGAAATTAGCGGAAGCATACAATCAACTTCTTGTTGAGTCGCGGAAGATGGCGAAACTCAATAAAAAGTTGAGGCGTCGTTTATTCGATCTTGAAGAAGAGAACAAGAATTTGAAGACCACAAATAATACTCTTGAGGAGGAACGGGAATCAATCTTGAATTATAATTCGGTCCTCCAAAAGAAGCTAGAAGAATCGGATTTAATTATCAAATCTACTACGGATAAAGTTGGATTTTTGGAGCATCAATTTGAGGAAACATACAAATCCAACAAAGCATTGACAGAGCAAGTCCATCAACTCAAGTCCGATATTCAAAAGTTTTCTTCGGGAACGAAGAAATTGGATAACATGCTTGGATTGGGTCAAACGAGCAAGTTAGGTCTTGGATACGAACGGACATATGTTGAGAAGGATCAAAAGATGACATCGAAAGCCTCAACAAGTTTGAAGGAGAAGGTGTGTCATAGATGTGGCATCAAAGGACACATCAAAAAGAGTTGCCCGAACAAAAATTTCAAGTCTCAATCGGCAATTTCGAAACGACAATTGGTATCATCTAACACTCGACATCCCCCACGGAATCAAAAGAAAAATCAAGTGAGTCGAGTGCATCAAGCAAACCGTGACTCATATGTGAACCGAAAATCAAAGCCACAAGCGAATCGGACATCTAAACCTCAACGTCAATATCGATCGAACCCACAACCGAACCGGATTTCTAAGTCGAAACCACAAGCGGTTTGGGTTTCTAAGCCTCAAGGACAGCATCAAAAGTCAAAACAAGTTGGGCAAATCATCGACAAGCCAAGACAACCAACAATCCGACAAGTTTGGATCCGGAAAGGTGATATCTTTCCTTGCTCCTCGTCTTAGTTTATTTTTATTTTTATAATGCTTTGATTGGTGCTTATTGCATATTTTTCTTTCATTGCATTACATGTTTAGACGGGGTTTGAATTGTTTAAAATTTTGTTTTGAAAATCTTGTTGAGGAAAGGTAAAAGGGAATTTTTAATTTGATTGAAAATTTACTTGAGAAAGGAGATGATTGAAAATCATAAAGTTAGAGAGATTAAAGGTTTTTTAAAGAGCCTTAACCGGTATCTAAAGTCAATTCAAATTGAATTAAATTCATATTAATTATCGTTTTCACTCCACTTTTTATTATTTTAACGATAATTTAATATGTGATTTCTTCTTACATACATTCATCAAAATTTTGAAATTAATTTTAATCTTTTAGTAATTAATTCATCTTGGTAGTGAATGTTGAATATAATTGATGGATATTTGCTAATCGACTAAAATTCGTTAAAATTATTTTCAATTGTGAGATTATCTAATTTAGGGGGAGTTTGAATTATGTTTTAAAAAAAAAAGAAGGAGAAACTCCTAAGTATAAAAGATGTGGAAAGAGTTACATCCGAAAGGAGTGTGAAAACTACCATCACATGTAGGAAAGAGCTACCACCCCGGTCGTCCGGTACGTGTGTGAAGCTACCACATGAGAAATTATATAAAAAACCGAAAAGGTTGGAAAAAATATATATATGAATATTTTAATATTTTCGGTGATATAAGGTGGTAGAATGAAAAAGATGCTCAAAGAGCCACCGGGACCTGCCTTATTAGTTAAATCTCTATTTTGAACGAATTGCGACAAATTGGTGTCAATTTTGCCAAATTTCTAAAAATTATTTTTCATCAATTTGCGTCTTGATGTTTTGAAATATTAGATTATCTTTAATATCAAATTTTGATGTTTCGATGTGTTTTGAAATCCTATAATATTTTATTTTCATCATAATGATTTTTGGAGTACAACTTTTAATTTTTATGAAATTAATCTAATTTTGAAGGATTTTTGAGAAAATAAGGTAAAATTTTTGATGAGGAGGACACGGAGTGATTTTATCTTTTTGAGCTTCATTATATATGTTTTATCTTTTCACTCCTAGGGCTATGTTTTCTTTATGCATCTAGGTATGAAACTATGAAATACTTACTCTGTTTAGTTAGTTTTTCTCTCTATTTGTGTTTTCTTTTGGCAATTTTTGACAAAAAGGGGAGAATGGAGAACAAGTACAAAAGGAGAGGATATTTGGTATTTGATGCATACACAAAGGGAGACATACGAAGGGGGAGACGTGATGAGATTGAGGGAGAAGGAGAGATAACATTTTTGAAAAGGAATTGGAGAAAAGAACAAAGGGAGAGAAGAGGTATAAAATTAACTTTGAGAATTTGTTGAAAATTTGTTTTGCAGGAAATCAAGACTTCAAGACTCCTAGTTGCGTCTAAGTCATAGAGTTTGTTTTAGGAGTTTTGATGTATTTTTGTGTTTCAAATTGTATTTGGACTACATGCGAGAAGTTTGATGTTTTGGTGATGACATTGAACTTCGTTTTTCTTTTATGATGTAATTTTAGTTAATTTTTGTGTTTTGTCACGAAATTGCCAAAGGGGGAGATTGTTAAGGATTTTGTGTTGGCAAGTTTCGTGAATTTAGTCGGAGTCTTGAAGAATCGGAGCGGATCGAAGAACGACGAAGAATCAAAGACTTCGAAGAAAAGGGAATTGGCTCACGATGTGAATCACGATGTCTAGGTAAGATTTTAATTCATAATATGGTGATTCATACTTAGTTATAGGCATTAGAATCATAAATCATTGTTTAACGGATTAGAAATTATATTGGAACTTTGTAATTTTCAAAAATTAGAAAATTTACAAAGTGTACCTGAACCTGTACGGGTACAGCCATCCCATTACCGGTAATAGCCTGAAACCTGTACGGGTACAGTTTTGAAAGTGTACGGGTACAGTTTTGAAAGTGTACGGGTACAGTTACAAAGTGTACCGGACCTGTACCGCAACCTGTACCGGTACAAGCATGGTTGCTATACCGGTACAGCCATCAACCCATTACCGGTAATGAGGCTTCGAAAAATAATCTTCCGTCCTTGTGGAACCTGTAACCAGCTCAATTTTGTACCGGTACAGGTAGGTAAAAAATCTGAAAAATCTCTAATCCGAATCTAATTGATTCTAAAGTCTATAAATAAGATGTTAGGGTTCTCTAACTCTGTATGCTTCATGAATATACATGTTTGAGAAACCCTAGAGGCTAGGAATTGATCTAAAACCTATTTTCTACTTCATAGCCTCTTCTAGGTCAAATCGAGATATTGTAATTTCTTATCTATATGTCGATTTGATCTACGCTTCGCTTGGAGTTTTCTTCTTCGGTTTTCTACGATACTCCTAAGCGAAGGATCACCATACTCATGATGCTTCTCATGAATGGCGTCGTGGATTCGGCGTGAGGCGTCGTGGATTCGACGCGATTGAAGGCGGTTCGTGGATTCGGATCGTTGGCTCGTGGATTCGAGTGGCGTCGTGGATTCGGCGTGATAGAAGCTTCGTGGATTCGAAGTGGTGGCGTTTCGTGGATTCGAGACGTGGCGTTCGTGGACTCGGACGTGAGGGCGTGGACAACCCGAAGGAGGAGTGCGCGGAGATCCATAAGAGAGTTAGAGAGGTTAAGTCCGTGGAGTCGGTAATCACCTTGTAATCTTTTCTTTTAGTGGATTGGTATTCGCGTGTTGGTCCCGTGGGTTTTTTACTCCGAGTTGGAGTTTTCCCACGTAAATCTCGGTGTGCTTTTTATTTTCCGCATTTACTTTTTAAAGCATCGAGAATTGTGGTTTTTGGCCTTTACACCTATTCACCCCCCTCTAGGTGATTAGATACGATCTAGATAGATCCTTGGGGCTACCCCGTAACTAACACAAATTAGTCCACCAAAGCCGATCATTTACCACCTAGCCCCTGTCAGCAAGTGTAATATGCCTACACGTCCCTCGACGTTCGAAATCTCGCAAGATGGCGCATAAAATATTGGGTGTTCTCGGGATTTCCTGATTTTGCCAAATTAACCCCTCAGCGAACATAATGCAATTTTCGGAGATCCGTCCGTCGGATTCCGTCGGATCGCCTTGACGTTCGGCGCACAGGGCATCGAATCTAGCCTTTCGTTTCGTCCGAATTGGTCTCCGTTTTGCGACGAACCCAACCCTCTTGTTTCTCCTCAACAACACTACACATATATATTTACATATATATATATATAAATTCAGTCTGTTAAGGATTTGTCTAAGTTGGCGAGTTTCGTGTAGTTGAAAGGAGTTTTGGAGACAAAGATGAAGATCGAATAAAAGGATGGACAATTCAAGAACAAAAGCGAGATAAGATGAATACGGTAATTCAGCTATGATCTAGAACACTTTGTGATGTAATTTATCGCATAAAAAACATGTTTAGAAGACATTAGAATTGTTGAAATTGAGTTTTTAACTTAATTGGTCCTTATTACTGCATATTTGTTTGTGAGGACCGGTCCCCACATTGGGATGACCGGTTCCAGTAAGCACCATCTGCGCAACAATGCATGAGGGACCGGTTCCTTGTCTTTGAGGACCGGTTCCAGTAAGCCCTCTTTGCATGACATTGATGAGAGACCGGTCTCCTATATCTGAAGACCGGTCCCAGTAACTGGAAGTTTTCTATGACACATAGAGAGACCGGTCCCCTGGATCAATGAAATCGGTCTGTCGTTAATTAAATTTTGTTGCGCAGAGGAGGACCGGTCCCTGACTTTGAGGACCGGTCCCTGAAGACGAAATCTGTTTTAAAGATTGTGTTTTTAATTCTAAATCTATCTAGATGTCTTATAAACATATAAATATGATATGAGGGGTCATAAATACATAACGCTTAGAAAGAAAAGTATGAAAAACCCTAAAAAGCTTGTGATGGTTTTCTTTGTTCAATAATCTTCAAAAACCAAGCTTTTAGAATTCGTTTATCGATACGATTCTTCGTGAAGACTTTGATATTTCTAAGAATCGAATCGATGACGAACTATTAGGGTTTTTGCTCCTCATCTCATATGTGCTTTCTAAGTTCATAAAATCACCATAAAAGTTGATAAGATTCTTCGAGCTTCGGACGAAGTTTGGCGGGTGGGTTTCGCGTGAAGGCCGTGGACTCGGTGGGCGTTTCGTGGATTCAAGACGTGATTGCTGCGAGGATTCGCAGTGGGATCGATAGAAGGATTTCCGTCGATCGAGGACCAACGGAGACGATCTACAACGAGGATTCGGTAAAATTGAGTTGTGTTTTGGTTTAAATCACTTGTACTTAATTTTTTCTATAGTGGATTGTTTTGCGTGATCGGTCTCGTGGGTTTTTCTCTCCGGTTTGAAGTTTTCCCACGTTAAATCTCGGTGTTTGATTTTTATCTTCCGCATTTATTTTATTTTACAGCATCGAGATTCGTTATTTTTGCCGTTTACACCTATTCACCCCCCTCTAGGTGTTAATTACCTTTTAGATCTTAGGGATTCATATCTCACACAGTCGAAACCCTTTTTTCTCGACAACCGTGCATCAAAATCCGAATCCGTCAGTGCCATTGGATTCAGAATAGTCGAGCCGTTCAAAACGAGCTATTGGAAGCCTATGATTGGAGTTCGATACGCACCAGAACCCTTTCTCTATTCCCGGCTCACCCGAAAAGCCGGAGTTACTATTCACTTAAGTGATCGGTCCGGGTCGCGTAACTTTTCCATCTTAGCTCATTTTCTCCAGAAACTTGATGAGTGCTTATGTAATTAAATTACACACAGGAACATCGTCAACTGAGAGTTAAATTGCACTGTAAAAATCTCAGTCCTTACATCATTCCCCCCTTAAAGAAAGTTTCGTCCCCGAAACTTGCTCACAGGTAAGGGTGATCCGATACACGACGAACCAGAACAACACATGCATGCAATGCCAGGAGTGCATTAAAACGAAAAGCATGCAGTTAACGACAACAAACGACCTTATACCTGCGACGATGTCAGCCGATGGATCATCCTCCTGACGTGTCATCATGTAGACGCGTCCATCGGTGGTTTGGTGTGCCTCCTTCACCTGCCGGAATGTAGAGGGGTGTCCAGACGAAGAATATGCTGATTTGCCACGATCCTCCCATGGAGGTGCTGGAGTAGACGCTACTACAGATGCTGATCCAGCTCCATTGGTGCAATCTGCCCGAAGATGTCCGTGTTGGCCACACTTGAAACAGTGATTGTGGCGCTGTGGGCACTCAATAACCTTGTGAGCCTTGCCGCAAATGACACAAGGCCTGATGCTCTGTTGCTGAGATGTAACGGGGGCGCTGCTCGATCCTGAATGCGCCTTGCGATCCGTGATCAGAGCTTTAGTTCTTCTGTTTGAGTTCTAGTAATGGTTGTGAACTTTTTGTTCAGTGTAGAAGTATCAGGTGGTTTGATACTTCGATGTGTCACGCTTCCAACCTGTTGTTGGTAGTGGATCTTCGGATATTTCACTTTTCTTTTGATAAGTATATTGGCTGCAGACAATATACTGTCGAAGGTAGGACGAAATATCCTTTCCTATTTGGGACATATGGATTGGGTCGATGTGTTCTCTAGAGTGTTTTGTGGAAAGCTAGAGCGGTGGTCATCTCTGACCATGTAGCGCGCCATGGATTTTTCCCTGGCAGGTTTGCGCAGTTGACTTATCGTCACTGCTGATGGTTTTGGCTCTGGTGAGTCTAGGTGCTCGTTAGTTCTTTAGTTGTGTTTCCCACTAAAAGGTTGTTTGGTTAGTAGTCTCGATGCTGTTCTTTGGAAGGTTACGTATCACGTTGTGGAGTGACTTGAGCACGGTTGTTGGCTGTGATTGCCACCGTATATGATAGTGTATAAGGTTTGCGACCCAGTTTGTCATGTAAACCTTGGTTTGGTATGCTTGTCCAAGTTTTTGGTGACAGGTGCGCTTGGGTCTCAGTGAGACAGATATTTGGTGTTGCTAGGGACATCGACCGCTAGGGTCCCTTATAAGACGGCAGCGACAGGGTCTCGTAGTGACAAGTGTTGAGCATCACCAGTGGTTGATATCGCTTGGTGCGATTAGCAATCCTATGCATCAAGTAATGGACTTGCATGGAACCTGCGTTGGTTAATCGAGGTTATTGAGCGAACAAATTGTCGAGCTCAATTGGTATCGTCAGTTGGACCTTTTGGTCAGGTGGGAAGTGAGGTCTTGGACCTAGGACTAGATTGTCGCAAGTGACTTTCTGTTAATAGAGGTCCCGATAGTTTGTGCGGTTATTGGTGAGAGACTGTGGTCTCCAAGGTGAGAGTGTTGACTCAAGTCCTAGAACAACGTTTCTTCTTAGCTCATGGTGAGCAGGTTGTCGTTGTTGGCTAGTCGGAATGTGCCTTTTTGGCCTATGAAAATACACTCCAGACTTGTGGTGTTGACTCATGTCTCTTCTACGTGAACCTTCGACGTAGACGAGTCGGTTATTGGTATGCGGACCAAAGGGGAGTGTATCTAGAGTTTCTGAGTGGACCAATTCTATTATCCCCGAATTGGTATTTTGGGATCGGATAATCCTGGTTGCGGGACTGTTCTTGTCCGCAGGTTATAGGATGGTGTTGATCCAAGTGAGTTTTGGTCCGTGATTTTTGGAGTTAGTACATTCTTCCCGTTGTCCCGTCCAGGTGAAACGATAGTTGAGCTGTCGTGATTCATGGAAATGTAATTGACCAGTACTCAAGGTGATACCGCATTGGTGGAGCAATGACTGATTACGGTTTCAGTGGGTACGTGGTCAAGTTTCGGGGACGAAACTTCTTTTAAGGGGGGAATAATGTAAAGACTGAGATTTTGACAGTGCAACTAAACTCTTTATTGATGATGTTCCTATGTGTAATTTAATTACATAAGCACTCGTCAAGTTTCAGGAGAAAACGAGCTAAAATGGAGAAGATACGCGGGTTTTAGTTTTCACTTAAAGTGAATAGTAACTCCGATTTTTCAGAGAAGCTACGGAGTAAAGTTGGCTTTCGGTGCGTATCGGACTCCGTTCATAGAGATCCAATAGCTCGTTTCGACCGGTTCAGCTATTCTGGACCCAATGGCACTGATGGAATTGGGTTCTGATGCACGATTGTCGAGAAAAAGAGCTTTGATCGGTTTTACATATATAAATATATAAGAAATTATGGAGGAAACCAAAGAGGGTCTGTTTTGTCGCAAATCGGAGATCAAATTAGATGAAACGAAAAGCTAGATTCGATGCCCCAGTCGTGCCGAACGCGCTGGTGCTTTCCAATCGGAAATCCAACGAACGGATCTTCGGGAATCATGAAAAGTTCGCTGAGAGGTCGAAATCGCAAAACAGATAAATCGCGAAAAGGCTAATATTTTATGCGTCGTTTTGCGAGATTTCGAACGTTAGGGGACTTATGCACATATTACATACACTGGCAGGGACTGGATCATGAATAGTGGGCTGTGGAGGACTTAATTGCAAAAGTTCATTTGTGTATAAATGTATGTTTTAGGGTTTCACCTAAGAAACCCTAACCCTAAAGCCTTTTCACCTCCTCCAGCAACCCTAACCGCCTCGAGCACTCTCCCTGCCACCTTGTGCGCGTGCCCTAGCCGCCGGCAGGCTGCTCCGGCCGCCGGAAAGACTCTCCCGATCTCTCTTTTTCTCCCTCTCCCTCCATTGATCTCTTTTCTTGGCCGTGAAACATACAGTTGGCAATGGAAGCCTCCTAACTGTGAGATCTAGCATCCTCGGCCAAGATCCCCCTCCGGCGCACTCCTCCGGCCATCCCCGCCGTCGCCGCGCGCGTCGCCGCCGGAGCCGGCCGGAGCAAGCCGCGGCCACCGCGGTCGCCCGCATCGAGCGCGGGTTAGATCGAGATCTGCGCGCCGCCGTCGCTCTAAACGGTCGCGCCGCCGTCGGGCGACCTCGGGCTCGCTTCCCCGTCGTCCCCGCACGCCGCCGGCCGCCGCGTGAGTCCCTGCGGCCGCCCGGATCTCGTGCGGGCCGAGGTCGAGCCTCCTTGGCTTCCGGCGCCTCCGCCGCATACCGTCACGAGCACAACCTTCCCCTTGGCCTCCGGTGTCGATCCATCGCCGCCCCGACGTCCTCCGGCCACCGCCACGCCGCCGGAGACCCTAAACCCGAGCGCAATAGGCGGTTCGTATCGCCGCCGCCGCACCACCGGCCGCTTCCGCCGGCGCGCCAGTACCCCGGACCCATGGACGCTCCCATCCACGACCGACCGCCGCCGCCGCCGGCGACCGCCCTAGCTCTCCTGATGCAGTAGCGGTGTTTTATTTCAGGATACTGTTTGCGGGTTTCGGTCACTGTTCTGGTGATCCGATAAGCCTCCAACACCCCGGAGGTGAGCACGGTGACCGTGAGTTCATGCGAACACGATGCTCACCTCCGTTAGGGTTGAATATGTCCTAGTTAGCGGATTAGTCGCAATCTAAGCGTGCGCATTGTTTCTGATTTCACGTCGCTCGTGCGCGTGCCACAGAGGCCGACAGTGCTCGAAAGGTGAGCACGGCCTCCGGTATGTCGAAGCCTTCCAGCAAGTGTGATGGTTCGATTAAATGAGCACTGGCTTACGAGCACGGCCCATGAAAGCCATGAAATCACATAAAATAGTGTGATTTCATGAATCAAGAAGGGCTTGTGTGTAATTTTAATTATCGTAGCTGCTGTGGGCAGCGTGTAGGTGCTATGAGTAACGTCTGGACTGAGCGTGCAGGGCCCCGAGGCCGTAGGAAAATCAAAGGGTAATTTTCGGCGCGTTTCTCGGCAAAATCCGTCGACGGAACGCGGGTTCGGTTCAGAATTATTCCGACGGTGCTTCATGAGCTATTGTGTAGTCGCTGAGCCTTGTTGGCTGGTCACTCGTGTCATTTCGAGAATTCAGAAATGACGGGTGAGCGACGGTGGGTTCCGATGTCGAATTGGACACTTCCGGAAACCCGGATTGAAACGATTATCCGACGATAATTGTTTCAACGAGAGGAGTTGTGTTTGCTGCCATGATGCATGATCATTCATGTTTAGTAGCAGCGGATGACTTGTGGTTCGAGTCGGTGCATTTCGGGACAGTTCGTGGGTCCCGGCGGAGTTTCAGTACGATTTTCGGGACATCCGGCAAGTTACGGTAGTCGGTTTTGGGAAACCGACATCGTGGGATGGTTTGTGAGGTTGTGGGTTTAGTGTTTCTTAATTGTGGGTTAGACTCTAACCCGGTGGACCTTTCTTAGGTCCGGTTGATACTTCTTCCTCAGACGAAAGAGAGACGCCGTATTTGCACAGGTGGGTACTTCGATTCGACATCGGTACAGTGTGGTGCACGCTCGGTGATGGTTTCTTACCCTTACTCTCTCGTGGTTTTTATTGCATATATATATTGAGCCTTGCACCGATATTATTCCGTTATTCTCTACTCAGATATTTCCATGCTTAGTATCATGTGTAGGAGTAGAGTAGTTCATCTATATGTGATACCTATGACCTGGTTGGTCAGTTCTCATACTACGTATTTGTGACCTGGTTT
This sequence comes from Aechmea fasciata, assembly GCA_025177825.1. Lineage (NCBI taxonomy): Eukaryota > Viridiplantae > Streptophyta > Magnoliopsida > Poales > Bromeliaceae > Aechmea > Aechmea fasciata. Next base: position 7,207,121 of record CM045939.1, read on the forward strand.
GTCGGTTCTCGTACTTCGTGTCTGTGACCTGGTTGGTCAGTTCTGGTATCTTGTATCTGTGAGTCGATTCCTTGACTTCTGTTGTTGATGACCGTTGAGGTCGGTGTAGGGGTTGGATTGTCGGCTTAGTGGCCGACGGTAATTCTGGATTCTGTTGATACACTCAGGTGTGACCTATTCGTTTGTTCATTGTGCATATATTCTAATTGACTTGAGTGGTCAGTTCTTGTGTTCCCTTGAGTAGTATTTGCATACAGTTGAGAGGATGTTGAGTTGTTCAATCCTAGTTGACCTGAGTGGTCAGTTCTTGTGCTTCCGTACAGTTTGATGACCTATTGGTCGGTTAGCCCCGAGGGGCAGAGATTATCGGCTAGTTGCCGACGGTTGGCTATTGAGCATATCAGCATCGATCGCCACTGCTCGTACGCATTTCACGAACACAAGCGGTTTGGCCACCGCAAGAGGGTGTTCTTTTCCGGAAAGGTGGTTGCTTGTGTCAACCCGTGAGCCCAAGAGGGTTATATGCTTTCAGCCTGAGGTGTTGGGTACCAATATGGCTGGTTTCTGTTTAGAGCAGATGTGGCATGAGCCTGAGGTGTTGGGTACCGATACGGCCGGTTCAGATTGGGTATATTTGGTCTATACATCCGGTTGACGCATATGTCTATAGTAGCGGTTGTTGCATGCTTACTTACAGTTCTTTCCATATACTTGCCTTGCTACTATAGTTTGTTACCCACGTATACTTTATGTTCTTCTGTACAGTAGCGGTAGTTGCTCTTATACATATTGTTCATGTATTATTGTGCTACTGTATCTAGTATTTCACTTACCCATATTGTTGTTTATCTCTTCCTGATCCGGTAAGTACTCACCTTCATCGGCTTGCAGTACCAGGAGGGAGACATGTTTACATGTTCTCACCACCCCCACCATTTTTCGTATTGCGGGCAGTAAGAGTTGAGACGAGACGTGAGACATGTTCGTAGCGGTTAGCGGTCGATAGAGCTTCCGACCCAGGTTATTCGGTTTAGTTTATACTCTTATGATTTCTGTTGATATAGCTTAGTCAGTTATATGGTTCAGTGTTTTTATTACATTTGAATATGTGGATTTTCATGAATGTAACAAAAAGGATTTCTGGATTTTGTAAATTGGAAAAGTTTTCTACCCCTCGTGGTAGCGTTTTTAAAAGATAAAAGTTTTTATGTCGAAAATAGTTTTAAAAGGTTTTTCTGTGGATTTATGTTAAATTCAAATGTGAATGAACCTGTGGTGAATGGTGTATGTGAATGTATAACTGTTGATTGTTTGTATGTTCATTCGTTGTGGTTGTTTCCTGGTTGTATTATAATACTCTGTACTTGTGCGACGCCGTGCAAATACAGGGGAGACTCTGTCCGTGTGAACAGTGGACTTCCTGTATTTGTGGCGGATCTGGCATACCCTGGGGGTTATGTTTTCAAAAAAAAAAAAAATTTCGCTGTGTTTTTAACTACAAAGAGACCCCGGGGTGTGACACTTCTCCAATTATTTTTAGCTGATATTTTAGATCTAAAGTGCTGTGTTGCACATCGTCAGTCCATAAAAAATAATTGCAATGTCAAACTGTAAGGACTGAGATTTTGGTAGTGCAATTAGACTCTCTGTTAATAATGTTTCTGTGTGTAATTTAATTACATAAGCACTCGTCAAGTTAAGGAGAAAATGAACTAAAATGGAGAAGATACGCGATTATTAGTTTTCACTTAAGTGAATAGTAACTCCGATTTTTCGGAGAAGCCACGGAGTAGAGTTGGCTTTCGGTGCATATCGGACTCCGTTCATAGTGATCCAATAGCTCGTTTCGACCGGTTCAGCTATTCTAGAACCAATGGCACTGACGAATTTCAGATCTGATGCACGATTTTCGAGAAAAAGAGATTTTATCGAAAAGAAGGTTTTCGTTCTTTGCTATTCTTGCATTGTGAAACCCCTCGTGCTCTGTGCTTATGACCTGGAGTAGGGTGAAGGATGTTTAAGGTCCCTACTAGTGGTAGGGAAGTTAAATTCACATGTGAATTAAGGTTTATTAGGTTTACACATTTAGTAGGAGAGCGGACGGGTTTCATCGCGAATCTGTGACCGATCGAGACAAACCAAAATTGTAGGTTTGTTGTCTCTGTCATGCTGAACGCACTGGAGCGATCCGTTCGATGTCAAACGGACAGATATCACACGTTTTCGAGGTGAGGTCAAATCGATGTTTAGGTAATTCGCGTGAAACCCCGTATATTTTATGAGTGGGATTTCATGATACTTGGTGGGTCTTGGCGCGTGGATGTCATTCACACATAGTCAGGATCTCGGTTGAAAACGTTGCGGTTTGGAGGAGTTATGCGCGAATTGTTCGAATTCATTGCTATATAGGTTAGCCTTAGGGTTTCATCATGGGAAAACCCTAACCCTAGCCTTTTGGGAACTCAGCTGACCTCCCCAGCCGCCTAGCCACCTTCCCTTCTTGCTGAGAGGGATCTGCACGCAGCCGGCACGGCCGCCGGCCAGCCCCGGCCGGCCAAGGCTGCCACCAAGTTCTCCCTCTCCATCTCTCTCCCTCTCTCTCCCTCTCTCTTTCTTCTCTCGGGTTGAGAGAGGGGCCCGAGGTTGCATTGCCTCCAAGCACTCCATCGGCGTTGCCCCGACCCCGACGAAGTTTCCTTCGCCGGCCACCGCCCGAGCGCCGCCGTGCCGCTCCGACCACTGCGCCATCCGGCCGAGCCGGGCCGAGGCAACTGCGCGGCCTTTCCCGAGCGCCGCCGCCACCTTGGACCTCCGCCGCCGCCTTCCGGGAGCCCGGCGACTGTCCGTCGGTCGCCGTCGCCCACGGGTCGCCGCCGCCGCCTCGGCCGGTGCGGCCGCCACGACCGGCGCGTCTCCTCCCCTACATCGCCGCTGCTCAGAGCCACCTCCACGGCTTTCCTCCGGCCTCCTGCAACCCTCCCCCGCCGTCCCGGAGCTCCATGGCCACCGCCGTGGCCGCCATTGCCCGTGGAGCCCGAGCTCAACCCGTACGGGCTTGGGTTGTTCCGCCGACGCCGCCACCGCACTCTGCCACCAACCGAGGTGAGCACGGTGCTCCTCACCTCCTCCATACCCATCCCTAGCGCGCGTGCACCTCGCCGTGCCGCCGGAGCCGGCGGAGCAAGCTTGCTCGACCAAGCCCGAAATAGGGCTTTTTATGGGTGGTTTCTTGTTCCGAGCTTTTCGAGGCTTCCCGATCTCTACGAAGGTAGCACGATGATCGTGGCAAATTTCGATCATCGTGCTCACCTTGGTTTCTGTCGGGGAGGCCCCGTTCCACTGTTTCGGCGGTGTTGCTCTGTTTGAGCCTTTTCGGCTGCTGTTCCGTGTTTGCGTGGACTTTTCCAATGATCCGAGGCTGTTCTGATGCCTCCGGAGGTGAGCACGGTGATCGGTGGTCAGTGATGATCACAGTGCTCACCTCACATTGGACCAACAGAGTCCGGTTAGAGCTGTTCGGTGCGTTTTTCCCCGACTGCGCGCTGTTCGCAGACTTTCGCGTTGCTCCCGCGCTCTCCACAGTGGTCAGCAGTGCTCCGAAAGGTGAGCACGGCCTCCGACATGTCGAGACCTATCAGTCGGTGTCTCGGCTTGGCTGATTGACTTCCGGTTTATGTAGTCGGACCATAAAAGCGCCGAAATCATATAAAATAATATGATTTCGGGTAATCAGGAGGGCTTTTATGCAATTATTTATTACATTGCTGCTGTTGGCAGCATGTGCAGGCTGTGGGTAACCTTTGGACTGATCGTCCAAGGCCCCAAGCCCTCGTGGAGGCCGAAAATTGATTTTTAGTGTGTTTTTCGGCGAAATCCGCCGACGGAACGCGGTTTCGGTTCGGATTTCTTCCGACTTCGTTTGGTTGCTTCATGAGTTGTCTCTAAGCCTTGTTGGCTGGTCACCATCATCACATTGTGGGTTCGGTGATGACGGGTGAGCGACGGTGGGTTTCGGTGTCAAAATTGACACTTCCGGGAACCCGTGTTCGTACAATTATCCGGCGATAATTGTGTAGTTTTGTTAACTTGTGTTTGCTGCCAAGACATCCAAATTGGTGTGTTTTGTGGTAGCAGGTGACTCGTAGCATGAGCCGGTGTGTCCCGGGACAGTTTGTGGGTCCCGGTGGAGTTCCGGTGCGATTTCGGGACTTCCGGCGTATTACGGCGATCGGGTTGGGAAACCGATTCCCGTGGGTTTAATCGTGAGAGTTAGTGGTTTGTTTTTGTGGTTAGATGCTAACCCGGTGGACCCTTCGTAGGTCCGATTGATTCTTCCTTTGTAGTTGGAAGGCCAGCACCAAGTTTGTACAGGTGGGTACTTCGATCCGACGTCGGTACAGTGGTGCACGCTCGGTGATGGTTTCTTACCCTTGCTCTCTTGTGGTTATATTGCATATATATATTGAGCCTTGCACCGATATTGTTCTATTATACTCTACTCAGTGTTTCCATGCTTAGTATCATGTGTAGGAGTAGAGTAGTTTATCTGTATGTGATACCTATGACCTGGTTGGTCGGTTCTCGTACTTTGTATCAGTGACCTGGTTGGTCGGTTCTCGTACTCTGTATCAGTGACCTGGTTGGCCAGTTATTGTATCTCATATTTGTGAACCTTTCTGTTGGTTCTTTGATTTCTGTCGTTCGATGACCGTTGATGTCGATGTACCTTGAGGGGTTGGATTGTCGGTTAGTGGCCGACGGTAGTTTTGGATTTTAGGGATACATTATCTGACATTCGTGTGACCTATTGGTCAGTTCTTGAGTATATGTTAGTTGACTTGAGTAGTCAGTACGTGCATACGTTCGGTGGGATGTTGAGTTGTTCCATCCTAGTTGACTTAAGTAGTCTGTACTTGCATACAGTTGAGAATATGTTGAGTTGTTCCATCCTAGATGACCTGAGTGGTCGGTTCTTGTGCTTCCTTACAGTTTGATGACCTATTGGTCGGTTAGCCCCGAGGGGCAGAGATTGTCGGCTAGTTGCTGACGGTTAGCTATTGAGCATATCAGTATCGATCGCCACTATTCGTACGCATTTCACGAACACCAGCGGTTTGGCCACCGCAAGAGGGTGTTTGTCACGCCCCGGATTACACGTTTTTCGGGCACGCCGACAAATCCGTCGTATACAAAAGAATTTTCCTTGTATACGAAGCGTAGCTGTACCAGTATAACAAACAATACTACAAACAGTAGCATAGAGCTGAAATGACTATAGATAAAAAGGTAGGAAAAACATAAGTTCTATATACATACAAAGTACCGTATACAAAACACTACTCGCTCCGGCGAGTTAACAATCGTATGTACATAACTCCCAACCAAAAACTACTACGTAGCAAGGATTCTCTAACACTCGAAGGGTAGGGCTCTAGCTAGCAAAGCCCTTGCCGCGATAAGCCTCAGAAGGAGCAGCAGCCGAAACCGAAGGCCATGCAACAACAGTGGAACAAAAAGGACGTGAGAACTACTGTAAAACAAGTAGTCCTCAGTGGGTGCCGCCCTCAACGTCATCGGTCCACCCACTAAGTCTACAGGGGTAAGTGAATGTAGTAAGAAAAGCTGAAAATACTCTACAGCTATATGTCGCTATACTTTCGTGCTCAGAACCAACACCTATAGACCAATCTGAAAGGGGACTGTAATCATACCCGTCCCTGGGACTGTGAACACACCCTTCCCCGTGCCCTGGCCGCGACTGTACAGCTACCCCCACTCTAACACTCATTGGAGAGCAAGTCCAACCTGCACACCCGACACCAACGCGAAAGCACAGCGCCCAACTCCAGAGTAGCACTCGAGGGAGCTACCCAACCGAGTATGCAGCGTGTCTGTGTCGAGCTCAATCAGGCTCCAAATAGTCAAAAATTCATAACTAGAGTCTAAACAAATCTAACAACCGACTCTACGTGCCCTCGACACAATCTGAGATCAAAACAGTGATCTGGACCCACCGTCTACCCCGACGGCTCCCGACAATCTGAAACAGCCTAGACTCTGCTGTAAAATAAGCTCGGCACCCCAGCACGAGCGTAAATGCAAGCTACACTACCCTGGGTATCCATCGCACTAACCCTGCGACGATACAACGACAATACGGCTCCTAGAGCTAAATCCGGTAGTGTATGCATATGTCGATCAAATCGTGGTTTTCTCCTAAGTCAAGTCCAGGTCCAAGTCCAACATATATATTTACTAATTACTAATCATGCTCCCAATTCAGATAATATTCATGACATAATCAATGATTCTGAGCTACAATTAATACTCAATAACCAAAACTCTATACATGCCGACTACAACATACTTAGGAATAAAACCGATGAAAACCCACCTCGAATGCTAACTCCTGGCAGTGAAGGTGATCTCGGAACTCAAGCACCCCTGCTGGAAGGTCAACCGAACCAGCAAGCTCTCCTCGAAGCTCTATACAAGAAATTAGATCAATTTCCAGCACTTAAGCTCAATTTTAGCTCGATTCCAATGTCGAAACTCACCTAGAGGTCTCCAAATCTGGTGAGAACAGTGCCAAACCCAATGGAGTATACAGGAGAGTGATCCTCGGGTCTCAAATCCCCCTGCTCCCGAAATCGACAACAAGAAAACTCCAAAGATCAAGATTTTGTCAAGAAGCAACAGCAGCGGAGTAGAATTTAAATTCGACCAAGATAACCTTCTCCAAATTCAGCAATCCAGGGCTCTGTAGCTTCCTCTCGAAGTCCCGAATCTAGTGAACCAAGTTTCGCTAAATAACGACGCTCCCACGCTGAGAACGAGCCAAAACGCTGCGAGTCGATCTTTGAAATCTGACAGTACCATTCAAGCTCGAAAATTGTTGAAGTTGGAGTAATGGAAGGAATCCCAATGGATCACTCACCTCCAAATCACCCTAGAAGCAGAACCACGTCAAGAATGGTGAAAGGCCGCCCTCGCCTGGTCTCCTCGCAGCACCACGACGGTGAGAGTATGCCGGAACGGTTCCGCGGCGCGACGTCGACGAAGTCCACACTTTACCCAAGCTTCTCCTTCTCAAAGAACTCAGCTAAAGGGAGAAGGAGAGAAGGGAGTTAGCAGAGAAGCTCTCCTTGCTCCTCTTCGCACGTGTATAGGCGGTAGGAGAAGGTGGTGATACAAACGATGCAAGGATTTACCGAAATGCCCTCTCACCTACCAAAGTGTACCGTTACATGGGCAATTTGTACCGGTACAAATGGGCCAACGCGAGAGCAGTTTCCTGCGTGGCACTATACCGGTACAATCACAGGGATTGTACCAGTATAGCAACCAAGTTTGTACCGATACAATCTCAGATTTGTACCGGTACACTTTGACAAAAACCTGCTATTTGCATATTTCGAAGGTTCCAGCTGCCCTCGCGTTCCCACTGAGTCCGTTTAGCCTCCATTTCGCGCCAACGCGACTCGGACTTGTACCGACACTCGCCAGAACTGTCGACAAGCCTCCACTGCCAAACTCCAGGTCTCTACAGTGTTCTTTTCCGGAAAAGTGGTTGGGAGTGCCAGCCCGTGAGACCCGGGTGCTTTATGCGAGGGTTATATGCTTTCTAACCCGGGTGCTTTATGCGAGGGTCATGTACGTTCAGACCCGGGTGCTTTATGCGAGGGTCATACACCTTTCGGACCCGGGTGCTTTATGCGAGAGTCACGTATAGGTTGAGCAGTTGTGGCACAGGCCTGGGGTCTACGAACCGATAGGCAGTTTTTAGATTGGGTATTCTTGGACTTATCGTCTGGTTGACGCATATGACTATAGTAGCAGTTGTTGCATGCATACTTACAGTTCCTCCTTTACAGTTATCTTGCTACTATAGTTGATATCCATGCATGCATTCAGTTTTTACTTACAGTAGCGATAGTTGTTCTTATACATCTTGTTCATATATTATCTTTGCTACTGTATTTAGTATATCTGCCCATATTGTTGTTTATCTCTTCCTGATCCGATGAGTGCTCCTCGCCTTCATCGGCTTGCGGTACCCATTGGGAGGGGAGACATGTTTACATGTTCTCACCTCCCCCACTATTTTTCAGGTATCGCGGGCGGTGATAGTTGAGACGAGACTTGAGACACGTTCGTAGCGGTCGATAGAGCTTCCGACCCAGGTTATTTGATTTAGTTTCTACCCTTACTATTATGTTGATATAGCTTAGATAGTTTATATGGTTCAATATTTTTATTACATTTGAAAATGTGAGTTTTCATGAATGTAATAAACGGATTTGTAAATTTTGTGAAATGGAAAATAATTTTCTATCCCCCGTTGTAGCACGTTTTAAAAGAAAAGATTTTTCGTGTAGGAAACAATTTTCAAAGGGTTTTCTGTGGATTTATGATTAAACATCGAATGTGAATCTGTAGTGAATGGTGTATGAATGTATAAATGATTAGATGTTGCACATTCATTTATTGTGGTTGTATTCTGGTTATACACTTGTACTTGTGCGACGCCGTCCAAATACAGAGGAGACTCTATCCGTGTGAACAGTGGATTCTCTGTATTTGTGACGGATCTGGCATACCCTGTAGGTTAGTTCTTAAAAAAAAAAAAAAAAAAAAATTCCGCTGCATTTTTTTATTTACGAAGTGACCCCGAGGCGTGACACAAACTCCTTCAACCTGCAAAGAGAAAAAAAAATTCTTATATATTATTCGTAAGATAAAGAAAGATAAATAATGTGCTTTCTAAAACCGCAACCTCACGCCCGAGGTCCCGTTTTGATAAAAACACAACGAAAATTTTTTAAAAAAAAAACCCGACCCCAAGGTATGCGATCCGCCACAAATACGAGAGAGTCCACTGTTCACACGACAGAGTCTTCCATGTATTTGCACGGCGTCGCACAAGTACAAATACAAACAGATACAACCACCACAATGAATATACAACATTCATCCATTGCTACACCATTCACAACAGATTTACATTTAGAGTTTAAGCATAAATCCACGAAAATCTTTTTATTTAAAATGCTACCACGAGGGGTAGAAAACATTTCCATTTTACGAAATTTCATAAATCCTTTTATTCAATTACCAAAATTATATTTATCCAAGTAAACAAAAACCAACTGAACCATACAACTTAGCTATATACATCATCAGAAGTAAACGGGTAGAAACTAAACCAATAACCTGGGTCGGAAGCTCTATCGACCGCTACCAACGTGTCTCACGTCGCACAGGTGATCGTGGGCTGTGTGTGTGATTGGACTGACGAGAACGTCAGGGGCCTTAACGGGGGGAGTTTGTAACACCCCAATAGTCCCACATCGGATGAGAATAGGATTGTCATTGGGTTTATAAGAGACTTAGACACTAATAATAATAACTGGGCTTATGCATTTTGGGCCGGTTGTTGGGCCCAACGAGTTATTGTTGCTAGTGCGTTGGGTCGTTACATTTGGTATCAGAGCCGACTCACCAGCTGTACATGTGTGGCGAGTCTCGGCTGAGCCAGGGTCTGGATGACGGGCTAGCGAGACGAGTCTCACATGTCCAGCTGGGTCGTTACATTTGGTATCAGAGCCGGTTCACCGGCTAGACATGTGTGGCGAGTCTCGGCTGAGCCAGGGTCTGGATGACGGACTAGCGAGACGAGTCTCACATCGCCTGGAGATCTTGGGCCGTGTGTGTGATTGGACTGACGAGGTCGTCAGGGCCTTAACGGGGGAAGTTTGTGACACCCCAATAGTGTGTGATGGGGTTGTCATTGGGTTTATAAGAGACTTAGACACAAGTAATAATAACTGGACTTAAGCATTTTGGGCCGGTTGTTGGGCCCAACGAGTTATTGTTGCTAGTGCGTTGGGTCGTTACATTTGGTATCAGAGCCGGTTCACCGGCTAGACATGTGTGGCGAGTCTCGGCTGAGCCAGGGTCTGGATGACGGGCTAGCGAGACGAGTCTCACATCGCCTGGTGATCTTGGGCCGTGTGTGTGATTGGACTGACGAGGACGTCAGGGCCTTAACGGGGAGAGTTTGTGACACCCCAATAGTCCCACATCGGATGAGAATGGGGTTGTCATTGGGTTTATAAGCAACTTAGACACTAGTAATAATAACTGGGCTTAAGCTTTTTGGGCCAGCCCCCCGCCAATTTGGGCAATGGTAGAATCGACGTCCTTAGCTTGTTGGTTGCTTCGATACTCATATTCTACAAGATCTTCCGCAGTCGCACACAGGAATTTGTGCGTTAGGAGTTGATGTAGATCTCCACTTAGATGGCTCATTATGGCTAGAAGTGAGGGAAATAAGAGAAAGAAAAAAAAGCTAATAGATGGAGAAGTAAGCTTGACATTTTTCAGTCATGGATGTGCTTTTATAATCACTACAATATTTTGTATTGAAGGTAGCTTTTATGGATACCTATAGCGGCTTTTTGAAAAGCCGCACCAAAAAATGACTATTCTAAAAAAGCCACAAAAAAACCCGGTGAAAACCGTGTCGGTATAAGTCTATGTCATATAACGCATCTTGTAAAAGCCGCGTTTTAGTGCCTATAGCGGCATTTTGAAAGCCGCTAGCCCGCTATCAGCATTCAAATTGTAGCACTATTAGAGCCGTCTTTGATTATCTATAATGGCTTTTTGCCACAATACTGCAATTTCTACCGTTTCTAAGAGTTATGGCAATTAAAAAGCCGCCTTTAATTAGTATAGCAGCATTAGTTGTGCTACAATACTGTAGTTTTTGTAGCTTTTTGATGCAGTTAAAAAAATTATATTGTGGCTTTTTAGAAGCTGTTAATATGTAATATATAATGACTTTTTATAAAGCTACAATTGATTGAAATATATGTACTTTTTAATATGTATATTAGCTAGGGATAATAGTTGTATGGAAAATACAATACAAAAAAAGACACATTCATAGCAAAAAAATTGTTTCATTCATATATAAGCGAAGAGTATCTAATGAAACCAAAATACTAATTGTTCCTCACATCCTCAACATCAGTAAAATGATAAAAAATTATAATATTCAAAAACAATTTTTAGAACTGACACAATAGCTCAAAACATAAAATGATGCTAAAGGGTATAGTAGGTTCAAATACAAAAGAAATGATCAAGTATCACTAAAAGGATTTGATAATGTTGACGTATAGCAAGTGCCTGAAGGCTCAGGATCCTGTAACAAAAACAAAAATTTCTTTCAATAAAATAAGAATAAAGATAATAAGTAAAACATAGCGATAAAATCAATAAAATTATCTAGATAAAGTCATTTTTCCTACTGACGATCGCCACCAAGGTTACAATATTAGAATTAAAAAAAGAATTAAGTAAATCTTTTAATCTTTTAAACTATATTATAACAATCTAAATTGCTTGAGCCTTACGACATCCTATTAATTTAATCTTTATACTAAAATGAGGGTCTCAAAAGAAGGAAAGAAGAATGAGAAAAAAAAATGAACTTCATTTTGCTTTTACGCATTTTTACATTACCAATATACAGCTCAAACAATTTACACCTAACTACTCTACGGTCACAAAACAACATTTTTATTTTATTGCCATTTGATTTAAAAAGCTACACTTAACACTAATCCTGGTAGAATCAGCTGTAAGAACTTTCTTCCAACAAATAGAAAAAACTAGGATATCAGAAAATTTTATGCACTAACATGCAGAACACAAACAAGAGAGGCAACTTCTTTAGGAATAATGTCTTGTATGTGATGAAATTAACACAAGGCTTAACAACTTAAAATACTATTTTCCCTCTTCCATCTATTATTTTGACTCTATATTCTTCTTCTTATGTCTCTACTTCGTAGCATTTACTCATATAAGATCTGCATAATTGGTTATTCATTCTCTAAAATGAGCAACATATCCTATCATGCCTGCATCACAAGTTGGGACGAGAAGCGTGCAACATATCCTCAACACTTCCAGATGAATTGTGCATGTATAATAGTTTTGTAACACATTATCAATGCCAAGAACTTGCCAACAAAATACATGTAACTATATAATTGAGTAAAAACTTGCCAAGAAAGATGACGATGTGATGCAGGATTGTGAAAAAAATAAAGGATTAGGAAAATAATAAAGGATTAGGAGATTAAATGTATTTGGGACAAACCCTGATCTAGTGCAATATGATGCTAGCACAGCGGGAATTCTATTCGGAATTCAACAAATTAAATAATTTTAAGATGATCCTAGAGAGCGAAGCAATGCAAGGCAAACGTTGAAATTAAATAAGAGTTTGAGATGTTCGGATCAAACCTGTGGGGCTCGACAAGAGATATTAGTAAGCAAACGCACGAGGGATCCATAAGATGCTCGATTCGTTGTTGGGTCCGTAGCCTATCCGACAGTTGCAATCTGTTGGGTTGGGCAAACCAAGCAAAAGGGAGGAGTCAGAAGGATTGGAGAAATGAAATGGATCAAAGAAAAGAAATAGGTTCAGGTTTTGGCAGTTAAGAAGTTGAGGGCGAGTTCTTGACGACGAATCGATCATGGAAGGATCAAGCGCGGATCGGACAAAGGTTGGAGGCGATGACGATGGAAGCACTCGGCGACGGCACCAACAACGGGAAGTGCATGGAATGCGATTCTTTGCAGTCTTCTTGGCAAAGAAGCATTGTCGATGATGCTTTGGCGACGATACGTAAATTGTCGCGGCAGTGGTGTCGTTGACGCGCGGCGAGATGATGGTGATGTTACGCAGCAGTACGTCGAAGTTACTAGCGAGCACGTGGACTTCAGGTTGGAGAAGAAATTGCTCAAGGGGACAGATAAGATAAAGGGACTCGCTCCCTACGGACTCGCTCCGGTCAACGCATAAATGCGAAGGGTTAGAGAACACATCTCATAGGAAATAATAAGATTCTTCTTCATTATTTTTGATCGTTCAATACATAGAATCTTTTAAAGAGCCTTCCCGACAGTGAGAAGCTCAAAACAAATCCTAATAAAATCTCTAATAAAATTAACAACCTTCATAACAACTTCTAGATAAAATCCTAACAACCTAAGAAGTTCAAATAATAAAATCCTAACAACTTGATAAGTTCAAATAATAAAATCCTAACAACTTGATAAGTTCAAATAATTGAAAAGTGAATATCCTAGATGCTTCTAGAAATTATTAGGTTCGATTCAACCCGGACCTAACTCGGGTCGCTCAAGCCATAAGTCCCAATTGCGATTGCGGCATCGACGACGTTCGTACACGCGAAAGGCCCGATCCGCATCACGATGACAATTGAAAAACATAATACAGGATGAAACTGTTAGATCACATACAAATAGGACTGTCCACCAATGGAAGAAACAATAGTTTAATTAGCGTGGTATTCACAAGCTACTGTTCCAAAGCTTTTAACCAAAGAGAAAGGAGGATGAATGACACCACAAAGCCATGGTATCACAACTGGTAACATAATAGATGAACAATAATGCGAGATGGCATGCAACACCCTGACGTGAAGAGTAACTATTGAAATCTACTTGGGCCGAGCAAAAGAGCAGATTAAACTAGTATAGAAGGAGGTCAAGATCCGTCAACAGATGAACTTGTAAATCAATTTGCTGTAAAAACACATATATAAGACATAATTCTTTGAAGATGATTGCAGTCACTTAAGCCCTTAAGTAAATTCATTTCCACTTATTCATTTCCACTTATTGCATACCATCTTAAACAATCCAAAAGAGTAATTAAATACCACATCAACAACAAAAGATACCTGCCAATCAGAATACAGAAGAGTCTTATTGAGATCCAGAACAAGAGTATATACATATTGTTCCTCGGGAAGTAGGTTGGGAAGTAGCTTGTCTGATGATGGCTCTGTAAAGCCCTAACCAACAGAAAATAAAGCATCAAAACTGATTATAATTGACCAGAGCTATTAAAATTATTAAACATATTCAATATAGTAAACACAGTCAAAATATGAATAGTTAAAAGAGAGCAGTATGTGGCGTACCCGCACATGCTACTCAACTTTGGTCCTAATATCCAGAAATAATTCAATGGCCTTCACAGGAACTGCCATATCAAGACAAAGAATTTCAGCATTGCAAAAGGTAACAAAAGGTCATGAAAAAGCAAGTTGCTGATTCCATCAAATGCAAGATAAATAAACACATAAAGTGATTGAAAGACAGATTAAAAGACAACTCGGCCGAAGAGACCTTGCAAAATAAAACAGTTACAATACAGGCCAGAGTTATGACAATGGTTCTTATATCTTATATTACAACACTAAACACACTCCTGCAGAGCAAAAACATGACCGCACTTGGTGGGTTCTGCTATCGATCTGAGCAGGTTGGGCATGCGCGCCCGCGCGTGAGAGAGAGAGAGTTAAAGTATTGGGGAAGCCCAGGCAGAAGCTAATGTATGCTGAAACAGTGTTCCCTATAGTACTACCAACTAATAAGAACATTGTTGATCAACCAAAACCCATCATCTTCAATAGCTTTTTGTGTCACTTTAGTTAGCTCACTCCAACATGCAGCCAAAAGTTAGATTTCAAAATTAGGAGTTCAATCTCAATCATACTTTTTTCTATTGCATCTATATATGAATTACAACTTCCGAACTCAAAACAAATATCGAAAAAGAGTAAGAATGAAGAGATCATAGTCACAATCTCCAAATGTTGGTGGATTTGATTAGTTGAATCAGAAGTTAATTATAAATAAAAAAACTAATTAAAAATAAAAAAAAGTAGATAATGATTAATATAAAACAGAGTATACGCACAAACTAATCTCCAAAGCTAATTAAAAATGAAAAAAAAAATTAAAAGATGATCAAAACTTACCAAAAAAAAGTAGTGAGAACGAAGGATTCCTCCCAAGCGATGATCGTGTGCGACTCGGCGAAGGTCCTCCCAATAGATCGTGTGCGATCTCAAGGAGGATCGCCTCGGCGAGCGATCCTTCCCGGTCCGGCCATTGTTTGTCGCGTGAGAGGAGAAAGAGAAGGACTAACAAAATAACAAAGAACATAAACAACCAGCAAACACTATAGATTTGAGAGCTACACTGAAATTTACTAGTCCACAAACAACCAAATATTTGCTGGAATGAGTAGTTTATGTTAAATTATATGTAACAGTCTTTGTTCTCCAACAATGTAAGCTACCAGAGAAAGGTATTTTTATATTTTTATGTTCAACACTCCCGCTCACATCTGGATTCGAGGCTTTTCGAGAGACTCAAAGTGTGAACTTAATTAAACGAGAGAAAATTAAATAACCGCTAGGAGCTGGGCCGGACTCAAACTTAGGACCTTCAGAAACTTTAACGACTAGAGGACAATGTTTTTCTATTTTTATGTTTAAAGGTTTACATGTTGAACTAACATTTTATTTGTTAGACAAGTAGTGTTCACTTTAATTCCTAGAGAGGAAAACAACAAGATCCTTCAAAGGTGTTTCTCATTTTGATTACCAACTACTGTAGCAATGGTTAAAGTTGCGAACTTCAATGAATCAAACTAGCTATTTACTTCCTAACATACAACAACAGATCAGATATAATATACTATGTTAATAGAAAACAAAAAGGCCACTCCAATTCGAAAACAAACCGGCATTCAATCTTATCATCGTAGCATAAATTTGCAAACGAAATCAACAACGAGGAACTGCACAAACCTGCATTGCTCGAACATCGTCGCCTTCCGCTCCCTTCCTCAACGTTCTGCTCCGCCGCTGATCCTCCCTCTCCCCCTCCCCCTCCCCCACCAACACCACCTCCTCCTCCTCCTCCTCCTCCCCCTTCCTCGCCACCGCTACCTCTGAAACCCTAACCTCCTCGAGCACCATCTCCTTCACCACCGCCTCCTCTAACAGCACGGGCCGCGGGTCCGCCGCGCGGATCACCGCACTCATCCTGCCCGCCGCGCTCCGGCGCCTCGAGGCGTCGCCGGAGCGCGGCGATCTCGGCGGCGGCGACTCGCGCTCCGATCCCCACCGCGACTCCTCGCGGAGCCACCGCCGCTCCTCGCGGATCCACCGCTGCTCCTCCCGGAGCCACCGAGCCTCCTCCGGCTCCCACGAGGAGGAGGAGGAGGAGGAGGCGGAGATGGGGAATCTGGGGAAGAAGCTAGGGTTAGGGTTAGGGTTAGGGTTTCGGCGAAAGGGGGTGCGGAAGTAGGGTTTGAGGAGAGGGTGGTGATCGAGGCCGGAGAGGAGCGGAGGGTGAAGAGGTCGGAGTGAGAGAGTGGAAGCCATGGGAGACACGAAGAGGAGAGAAGTGGCGGGGAATAGGGGACGAGCGAAGAGGGAGAGAGGGAGAGAGAGAAAGAGAGATAGATAATTTGGGCTAGAGAGAGAGAAAGAGAAGGAGATGTTACTAATGGGCTAGGCCCAAATAATGAGAGGAGTAATATATAGTTTGGATTACTATTTTGGGCCGGCCCAATTCAAAAAGCCACTAAAGAAGTGCCGCCTTTTAACTAATTTCCTGTAGTGAATGTTAGAAAAAAAGGTTACCGTTAAAATGACCGCTGGAGGGTAAATAGGAAACGAATTTGATATTTTAAGGGCAAATAAGAAAAGTATTGGCTGCATGGAGGGCATATAAGATAAGTAAGTTATGGTACAAGGGTATATTGGAATGGGCAAAATGATAATTTTGCAGAGATAACGGCAACTGTTAGCACCTCACTAACGAAATTTAACTGCAGGGGTAAATTAGAAAGAACTTGGAATATAAGAAGGGTATTTTCAATATTAATCTTCACTACAACAAAAATAATTTTTAGTGGCGACTTTTTGGTGGCGACTGTCATTGTCGCCACCAATGTATTTAATATGGTGGCGACATTTATTTTTCGCCACCATTTCTATGAATTGGCGGCGACATATAGGTGTCGCCACCGATATGAGATTCTTTGGCGGCGACATATAAGAGTCGCCACCGATACGGAATGCTTTGGTGGCGACATATAGGAGTCGCCACCGATACGGAATGCTTTGGCGGCGACATATAAGAGTCGCCACCGATATGAAATGCTTTGGCGGCGACATATAAGAGTCGCCGCCGAAAATTAAGTATTAGTGGCGATATTTGTCGCCACGATATTTTTTTATTTACCGCGCCAATTCTTCCCTCTTCTTTTTTTCAGCTTTCACCTACCCTCTTTACATAAAGACCAATTTACCCTCACTTACTCTGTATACAATGTATAAATAGTGAGGCTTTTATTGTCAATTCACATTTAAAAATAGTAAATTTTTTTTCTTTACCTTACTTCTAAACCCATCTTCTCAAACCCATCTCACTTTTCTCTCTCTCTCTCTCTCTCTCTCTCTCTCTCTCTCTCTCTCTCTACCTTAACCGAGCTCTTCGTCCTCTCCGCTTCCTCCACCTGCGGCTCCAGCAAGCCCGCGCCTCGGCCAAGCCCCGCGCCTTCGTCTTCATCGGAAGCGAGCCCCTCTCCTCCGCCGCTTGTGGCTTCAGTGACCCCACGGGGGGGGCTTCGCTACAGGGCAGCCGCGCATCACGGGGGGCTTCGCTGCAGGCCAGCCGCACCTGCGCGTCGCCTCGTTGAGCCGCACTTGCGCGTCGCCTCGTCGAGCCACAGGTTCAAGCCGCACCTTCGCTGCAGGCGAGCCGCAGGTTCAAGCCGTCACCTGCGTGTCGCCTCGTCGAGCCGCAGGTGAGGGCTCATCTACAGATCCGACCAATCCCAACTCCTCCACCATGTAACCCTCTCTCCCTCTCCGTGCCCTAATTTTCTAATTTATTTTCCCCTATTATTTTCTTTTTCTTTTTCTTTTTCTTTTTAAATTAACTGGAGAACAGTGAGGGGCTTAAGCAGCAAACGAGATCTCTATCTTTCTCTCTTTGGGTTTTTGCTTCTTCTTCGTGCTTTTGGTGATTCCGGCATTACAATTGCTGAGGTAAAGACGTGATAATCACAAAATTTTTTTGATCTTTTCCATGTATTTTGTCAAATTTATGGTGGAAACTTTGAATTGGTTGTGTTGACTATGCCTTTTGGTGAATTTGGTTGTGTTGTATGGACGGCGACTTCATACATATCTACCTTTTTAAAATCAAACAAGATGACGGTGGGAGTTGGGGGTTCAAATCTG
Source organism: Aechmea fasciata (assembly GCA_025177825.1). NCBI lineage: Eukaryota > Viridiplantae > Streptophyta > Magnoliopsida > Poales > Bromeliaceae > Aechmea > Aechmea fasciata. Next base: position 7,225,279 of record CM045939.1, read on the forward strand.
AAATGCCAAGAGTTGGGGGTTCAAATCTGAAATGCCAAAGTTTGGGGACTTGTTTCTTGATTACCTATAGTTGGTTGATGAGTTTTTTAAGCCTTGTTATTGTTATGTTTGATACTTAAAGCCTTGTTATTGTTATGTTTTTTAAGCCTCTGAAGAGGTACTTAGATAATGCAAAGCACGCCTTTTTATTAAATATTAGTTGTTTACTACGTTCAACTTTTCCGCCGGTGAGCTCACTCTAAGTTGCTTGAAGATAGAGAATATGTATACATCATTAACCCTGTCCATGATCTTAAGAGTGAGTTATAAATCTGACCAAGTAGATAAGATAATGATTTAGAAAAGGTATTATTATGGCAAAGCATGGTTTGCGTGTGGATTGGAGTATTATGCCATATTAGAACTAGTCCTATAATTTTCTGTGTTTGAGTGATTATAGTGTTTTTAAGTTAATGCACATCTCGTTCACATCAATACAAGAGCAATTCAATATTTACTCAATCTGTAGTGAATTGCAGGAATGTAGTAGAGACAAATTAAGCTGAATCTTGTCATTATTGTCTTGGCATAACAAAACCCATCTTGATAGAAGGTTTAACTCATCATATCTCCATATTTTCTGTGTATCCACCTAATAACAATTCAATATTTACTCAATCTGAAGTGAATTGCATTGTAAGCCTGCAGGGATTGATTCGCGAACTGCTGGACTGCAATGCAACTTCAGCCTTTTGTGGGGTTAAAGTGTGATTATTTGTTCTTATCAATTAACCCTAGCCCTCTGGAATGTGCCCACGTATCCAGCACCCTTCTCCAATACTTCTTCTCATTCCTTTTCTCCATTCTTTCTCTCTCTATGCTGGTTGAGGTTTGGTGAGTTGATGTTGGCAGATTTGGAGCTGGGGATGTGAAGCGTTTCCGAGCAGAGAAACCAGCCAAGAAAGGGTTGAAACATGAGGTAAAATACTTGTTTCTTAGCTGGAATTAAGTGTTGCTAACCTAATAAAGGGTTCTAAAGGATTAAAGCTTGTGTAGGAGCTGTGAGAGAAAGCTAGTGAAGAAGCAAGTGCAGATTTTCAGCATATTGGAGTAGATTTTCAGCGTGTTGGAGTAGAATTTCAACTGAGGAAGCTTGGAATTCGGGGTAAGTGGCTTACTTCTCAACTAGGATTCATTGTAGCTTCCTAAGTAATGATTCTAAAGGATTAGATTGGTGTTAGTAGGTAAGAAATCTGGTTGATGGCTGCGAAAAGAAGCAGCTTGGGGAGTTGATGCTTTGGTGAATCTTTTTGATGCTCCCTGCTGAAAGGAAAGCTTTAGAAAGCTGAGAGCAACTTGGTGGATCTTCGAATTTAGGTAAGGATGGTACTTCTCCCTTGGTTTGAGTGATATTAGTGCCCTAAAAGAGTAGTGATCAATGAATTTACTTGTGCTGAAATTGTAGTGAGCTGTGAGGAGCAATTTGGTGGAGCAGATTTCAGCATTTAAGTTCTTGCTATCGGAGCTGAATGCCACTTATCTAAGCATCAATTTGAGGTAAGAATTAGTATGTTTCTTAATTAGAGTGATGCTAATTGCTTTATAAGAGGTTAACTAGGGTCATCTTGACTTCTAAGGCTTGTAGAGGCATAAAGAAACTTTGATAGCAGCCTATATGCATAGGTTAATGGATTGTTAGGATGTAATCTGAGATAAATGATTTCCCCTTGCATGTATATGCTGAAAACTGCATGCATGTATATGCTGAAACTGCATGTATGTATATATGTACATATAGATGTATAGGTGCAGGATGGTTAGGAGTGAAACCTGAAATAAGTTAACCTTAATTCCTGAAGTAGAATAAGGTTAATTGCTGTAAGGAAGTGCTAAGTAAGGGGCTTCTCAAGTATCATGAGAGAAATAGTGGGAACTCTGAATTGACTAACGCAAAGCAGAACAAGGAAGTGCGGCATTTAGCTGTTAGAGATGCTTCTGAACCTAAGTTTGATGATGGAGCCTCAGGAGATGGACTTCAAGAAAAAGGAGAAAAGAAAACTCTTGCCTCAAAGGGTAGGACAAAGGCTGTGAGCTTGACTCTCAAAAAGGTGGAGACTAAATTATCTCAGGTACATCTCAATTTTTCGTTCTTACTTAATATTTGTTGTGGAAATTCTGTAAATGCATTCATGAATTTGTGGAGAAAGCCGCGAAGAGCCTACCGGCGATCCACGACTCCACCGCCAACGTCCTCGGCAACCGCGCCTTCGTCTAATTCCAGGTTTTATAGATGCAATAGAGTCCAGTTTTGAGTTCTTATATATAGTTCTATGATACTAACCTCGATGCTTTTGTTTGATTAACTCTAGTGTATTTTGAGGTTTTAAATCATAAATTTTCCTTTTACTGCATTTATCGCATTAACTACTTGCTAAGTCATATGCTCTTGAGGACAATTTTCTTATAGATAAGTCAATTGCATTAAGAATCTTTTTATCTTATTGCAATTTCTGAAATATGTGGTTCATTTTCCTCCTAGAATTATTAGCCTCACCGAGCACACTAATTATAAATTGCAGATCGACAGGGAGCACAATGGTTTGTTTTATTAGTTTTTTATCAATTCATTCTAGGGCTCCAAAGCAGGCTTTTGCAGTATATAAGATTGCCGGAAGGGCTATAATACACTTTAATCTAGTGGAATATTGGAGAGAGATGACATAAGTAGCAATGCACTCTAGAACACGGCCATCATATATATATTTGGCCCAGATTCTGGTTTTACTTTCAATTGTTGTCGTCTTCGTTAGAATGTTTGGTAAATCGGAAAGCTTGGTGTTTCTATATATTATGTTGCAGATGGATGTGTGATTTCTCGACATCTAGTGAGAGTTTCATATACTTATTAGGGAAAATGAAGTTTCGAAGTTACTCAGTTTTTTTGTTACTCTTAATGCTCAATATTTGGTTACATAAACTAAATTAATGACGATTTCTGTTTGTTATATAGTTCATAGCCAACATTGTTATCTACGTACTTGGTATATTTATTCTCATATTGTTTCCATTATCAATTCGAGAGATCAACAAATGTTGAAAAGCTAATGTTTCTTTATTTTTATTTACTGATTTATAAAACGTGGCGACGAAAAATATTTTGGCGGGTCATTGGCGATGTATTGAATCGTAAGAATTTAGACATATTTTGAAAATTTTACATTTGATAGCATGTGGAAAATGGAAATGACAAAAACAATATTATTGTGTTTTGTTTTTTGGTTGTGTTGGGTGATTGTATTAGGTGACAATGCAGTGATACTCTAACATACATGGTTCTTGTGAGACAATTTAAATTACTTAGTTTGATTCAGTCTTACTTATATTATCCCAAACTTGTAGATGATTAGTTCTTTCATCTTTTTTCAACTTCTTTTTATAAATCTTAAATATAATCTCTGTTGTGAGAAACACAATTCAATGCAAAATGTAGGATTTCTGCTTGTTGATCTCTGGTTTGTTTGGAAAGCTTTCTGTAATGGTATTCTAGGCTTGATTGGCTATGAGACAGATTTCTAAGATGAACTATATATGTTGTAAAGATTATTTATACTTTTCTTAATATTTAAAGTTTGATTCAATCTTACTTATTTGTGTGGATTAATTTTATGTTTAAATACTTCATAGAGATTCAGTTAGATTTAATACAAATTGGTTATAAGGTGTTTGAGCCATAGTGCTTGGATTTAATTTGGTTTTGAGAGGATTAAATTGAAATTAAAGATTAAAATTTAAGAATGAGAATTTTTTATAATTATAGATTATTTTAAGCAATTTATACTAAATCAATAATATATATTACTACCAATTAGTTTTTTTAAAAAATTAATTTTATATTAGAAAAATGGTGGCGACAATAGTCGCCACCATAAAACTTCTCACAAAGTAACTTTTCGCGGCGACATATGTCGCCGCTACTTATCTAACTTTCCGTGGCGACCATATGTCGCCGCTAATTATCTGACTCTTCGCGGCGACATATGTCGCCGCCAATTGTACACCCTTAGCGGCGACATATTGTCGCCACCATATAGCTTTACCGCCGGGGCCTTAGGCGGCGGCGTGCGACAGATTGTCGCCGCCAAAACCATCTTTAGCGGCGACATTTGGGCTATGGTGGCGACATTTGTCGCCACTAAAAGCCATTTTTGTTGTAGTGCTTCTAAGAGGGGTAAATATGAAAATCGAAAACTTTTCGGTATATAGCCAATTGTCCCATTGAAATATATAAGTTTCTTCATGCAAATTACTATACAATAAACCGATTTAATTATTATCAAGTTGTACGTACCAACCGTCACAGAAGCAGTGGCAAAGTCCCAAAGGACTTGGTAGTTGCAGAGACCGAATTAATTCGAATCCTAGTTAATTCACATTTTAAATTAAGTTTATTTCTAAAAAAATAAACGAAGCGGGTAGCGTGCTACCTATCTCTAAAAAAAAAAATTATTATCAAGTTGTTCCCACTCGATGTCCAAATTTGCAAAAAATAAAAATATAAATTCTTAAGAAACTTGTATTAGGTCTTTTAATTTAAAATATTGTTGCAGGCAAGATATACTAAAATGTGTTATTTTATAGAAAGCGTTGTTTTAATATCTATATTCAAAACTCTCCCTTAATAAAGAACCACTCGATATCCAAATTTGTAAAAAAATAAAAATATAAATTCTTAAGAAACTTATATTAGGTCTTTTTACAATATTGTTGCAGGCAAGACATACTAAAATGTGTTATTTTATTGAAAACGTTGTTTTTAATATCTATATTCAAAACTCTCCCTTAATAAAGAACGTGAAAATGTCGTCTTCTTTTCGGAAGACAAATTAAAGCTTCTTTGTCAATATTATATTCACTGATAATATGCATTCTTTCCTGTAACCATAAACCTTAAACCCTAAACCACCCATGAGTCTACAAGTAATAATAGCTCGTTGAGTCCAATTCACCAGCGCAAAATATTTAAATTCAGTTATTATTATTAGTGTCCATAATCTCTTATATGTCCAATTAATTACAATCCAATTACAATCTTTTTTTTCTTTTTTTTGAGAGATAGGTAGCACGCTATCACTTCGTTTATTTCTTTTTAAGAAATAAACTTAGCTAAAATGTGAATCAACTAGGATATATTCGAATCTCCTATCAACCAAGCCCTTTGCCACTTGCTCTAGGGACGGTCGGTAATCCAATTACAATCTTATTCCTATCCGATGTGGAACTATTAGTCCAAAATCGCCAAGGACATAACCCGCCACCTTGTCATTTTGGCTCAATCAAGACTCACACATTTTCGACTGGTGATTGACTCTAATATTAAATATAACGACCTGACCTACTAGCAATAATAACTTATTAGGTCAAACCAACGACCCAAAATGTTTAAGCTTAATTATTATTACTAACGTCTATGGTCTCTTATATATCCCATCACAATTTTATTCCTATCCGATATAAATTAAATTATTTGGGTGCTATATTTCAACTTATTTTTCAAAAAAAATGAATGAAATTCCAATTAACAAGTTTTTGATATTCAACAACTCCTCTTAAAGAACATTGCAGTGTCCAAACATTTTAATATTCATTCGTAAGGTTATCAACAGCTACTCCTCACATATTGAAATAATAATTAGCCAAAAGGAATTAAATAGCCCTAATTCTAACAATTAATTAGGACTAGGCTACTATTGGTTGTAAAAGGTTTAGTTGACTACCGATTTATTTTCTATGATAAAGCTTCCAAATTAACGATTGACACCATTAAACATGATCTAGACTATTTAGATTGTGAAAATCAAATTTTATGCTTTTTTTGATATTATTTCCTTGTCCATCAAATAGACATAAAATAAAGGATGAAAATAAATATCCTTAAAAAAGTAATGATACAATTTCTATATTCAAGATCTAAAATCTAAATCTTGTCTTAAATTAATAGTTTAAATTTTTTTCTAACAAAAATTCAAATAATTTGGACCCTTCTATAACGTCAAACAGGTGAACAAGCCATATTGGCTATTAAAATTACAAAATTTGTTATCTTTTTATCATTCAGTTAGTGATGTCGAAAAGATATAAAATTTAATTTCTAGATAGTTTAAATCGTATAGATTATATTCAACAATATCAATCGTCAATTTAAAAGTTTTATCATAAAAAATAAATCGATAGTAAACAGAGTCATTTACTTTCGATAGTAGCTCAGTCCTACTCAATTCTGACTATAGCTAGCCAAATTCAATGTTGATATGATGTGAACAAGAACGGCAGGGAACATCTAGAAGATCTTGTTTCCAAGTTACTTTCATAGCAATTATCATTAGTTGGTAAGAATAGCAGGTTTACACCTACTACTATGTTTCATACAGCATAGGTTCAAGGTTAGTATTACCACATCAACATCTACTATGACCGACCGTCCCTAGAACATGTGGCAAAGACCCAAATTTAAATCCTAGTTGATTCATATTTCTAGCTAAGTTTATTTCTAAATGAAATAAGCGAAGCGGGTAGCGTGCTACCTATCTCTCAAAAAAAAAAAAACATCTACTATGGTGCATCGCTTTTTTGGAGTACGCAGTAATTGGTAGATAGCTAGAAATCCTTTTTGGATGTGTGAACATTTTATTGGAGACATCTTTCTGAAGTACCGAAGAAGCTTGTAATTTTTGTTACATGAGAACAGTAATCAAATCTATAAGATGGAAAAATATATTTAATTTTCAAGTCAGTTTCTCTGAGAATAAGTCATTGCATAGATGATATGTGCTATTTGTTTTTTACAATTGTTGTCATATGATGTGTCCACGTTGGCGGGTCATAATTTAACAGATCCATATAAGATGTGGATCATAATTTATCATAATGAGTTTAGGATAAAAATAAATTATATTTCTTAATTATCGGTTAAAAAATATATCTCCTTATATCTTAAGAGATATTCTAATTCGAATTCTTATTCTAATTAATCTCTCTATATGAGATTCAGTATATTTTAGGATTTTCTATTATTCTATAAATATGTCCCCATTTTCTCTTGTGTGATCAATCAAAGAGAATCTAAAATTTCTTTCTTCTTCTTTTTCTCTGAGATTTTCACCTACGTACCTACGTCTCCGGGATTTGGGAAGTCTTGATATAGAAGAGCACTCTCGTAGCCCTCTTCGCCCTCTTCGATTGATATCCATCGCAACCAACTTACATCTAATCCGTGACGCAAGGCGTAGGCGTACGTCCGACGCATCCAATCCATGACGCAAGGCGTAAGCGAAAGCAAAATACATGAGAGATCCAAAACTATCAACAAGACTGATCCTAGAGGCTAATAATATAAGCAATCCGATCTGTTTTCGGTTTCTGGATATATGTTGGCTCTCCGGTTTATAAGTTTCCGCTGCCCTCTAATTTTCAACAATAATTATAATTGTCGAGACCTTTTAGAGAGGAAAAAAAAATCAAACTCTCCGCTTCCAATCACATAAAAGAATTTCCCATGCGAACTTATTCTGACATCCAAACAAGGCAAAAACGTAGGTTTAGATATATATGCAATAATAGTAGGATTTCAATTTTATTTTCTTGAAATGAGAAAAATCATCGATCTGGTAGTTAGAATGGACTTAAAATGGCATAAATCATTCGGTAGGTAGTATGGACTATCTTAATAAATATATGACAACCTAAATGTTGCAAAGTCCTAAAAATAAACTTTTAGCTTAAAATCACAAAAAAAAAACTGTAATAAAAATAAATATTTCCACAACAAATGAGTTTTTACAAGATAATTTATACTGATTACTAAGTAGACTGAAAAACATGAGGTCATGGATTGCTCATAACTCCATTTAGATGTAGGATTAAGTTATATATCCAGTAATAACTCAAAAAGTTAGAAATTTAATTTTTGATCCTTAAAAGATCATGACATTTATACTGTAATAAGATAACAATATTAACTGTATAAGGTACGTAATTTATTTTATTTCATAAGAATAATCTGAAAGCCGATATATATAGTGTGCCATCCTAGTCATTTAATGGTACTCCCTAGCTATTTGCCAAAAACTATTAATTTTTTTTAATAACTTAAGAATTTATATGTATATATACATATCTAAACAGAAAATCTACTATATAACACTTACACTGTATCATCAATAACTAGCTAATCACATTTTTCTTTTCTACACAAAAAAAAAAAAAGTATAATAAAAATATTTTCGAATAACTATGATGGATTGATGAATCCAAAAGCAATAACCTGATTGATTGAAAATAAACAAAAAAAAATATCATTAATCTTCACTTCCACAGGAACAAAGGATTCAGATATATCACCACCTCCCTCTCTTCCCACTTTGTCACTTCATCATGTCCTCTCAACGGCCTTATTAAACAAAACAACAAACTACAACAAAAGAACAAAAATACAAAATCATAATAATACACGGACACAAACCAAATGGACCCAAATTGTACTTACTTTTGTCTCCTATCTCCTTTAATTAAGTACAGTACTATACGGTTATTTATACCCCGTAAAAGCTCTATAAGCGACCGCTAGCTGCTCCCTTGTCCAATCTCATGTCCCTTCATTGGTGGTTGCCTGGGATTTGTCATGTCCCAAAATATATAATACGACGTGACATAATTACCATGCACTATAATAGAATTAGGTTATAGGGACAGGACACTTTTATATAAGTGTCTAATTTATACTAAAACTTAAAAAAATATCTTCTAATACCTAAATATAAAGTCTAATCCAACCAAAAAATAAACGTTCTTACTCTTTCACCCTTGGCCATTTGGCCAAACAAAAAGAAAAAAAAAAAAAAAAAAAGAAAAATTGATTACCATCTTCCCTTCTTCCTTCATTTAATTTACTGAAATTCTAGACGAAGAGTCCTTCCTTGTCGTCCTCCTCTGCCAACGAGGTAGAGTTTCGACGGTTGCTAAATGCTTAAAGAAGTGTTGGTAAATTAGCAACACTCTTTTTAAGTTATACCGACACTCTTTAACTATCACTATATGCCTAGCGACCCCACATATAGCAACATTTTTTAAAAGTATCGGTAATTTAGCCAGCAACACTTTTTTTGACATGTTTGCAACATTTAAAAATGTCGCTATAGACCGTTTTTATTGTAGTGATGCATGCCAAATTATTTGTCCAAGGTACTTAAAATTAAGTTCATAAATACTTAAATAAAATTTTTTAAAGATATCTTTTTCAGTTCGAAAAGAAATAATTTGTAATTATTCCTGAGATAAGTATAATTTTTGGAATAAATAGGACAACTAATTTTGTGTTTGAATGAAAAATTAAATTGTTTCTAGGAATATGAAAAATAGTATTTGGATAGTTAGATTAGAGTAGTGAGAATAAGAGTAATTATAATTTTAAAATAATAATATTTTATCTATTATTAATTAACATTAAAATACTAATTAAATAATAATTTAAGTTATTTAATTAACTAATTAATCATGAATATGCTAATAATTAATAAAATAATAAAAAATGAGTACCGTTAATTAATCATTTAATTACCCGCAAGTGATTTAATTAATCAATTAGTTAGTTATTTAATAGTAAGATAATTAGTTAATAAAATAATTAGATTAGACAAAATATATATTAGATTAATAAAGAGTTAATACATTCAATTTAATTAAGCTTGTTTTCAAGTGAGAACAAACTTGTTCTAGGGGTACCCGAACCAAACGGTGGCGTTAACACTCCTAACCTGATTGTCGAACCGTTAACGCGTCTAATCTAATTGATTGAAGAACTGAACATTTTTAAGCTTAGTAATAATCAATTAATTAAAGAGGCATCGATATAAGTTGTTTTTTTTTCAGAGAGAGAGAGAGAAATGGCGTATGTTATCGAACGTTTATTTTATTTGAAAGTAAATTTATCTGAAAATGTAAATCATTAGAATTGACAGTCTCGATATCAATGGCAAACCTTTTTGCTATAGGAAACGGTCGGTGCACGCGTAGGTGTAAGTTGTTAGTTTACTTAGAAGTTTGAGAAAGAAGAGTCGATCGGGTAGGAATCTTTCAAACTCCCATTTATTCGGAATGATTTTATTGATCGAAAATGAATGTGGGGACCGGCCGGTCACGCATAATGTGCTTGCTGATCGATCGTAAGATACGTACAACAACATCTAGCTCTATTAATTAATTTCTATCTATTTCTTGACGTAATCTCTTCAGCAGCAGACACGTACGTACCACACTTTTCGAAGCCGATTTGATATATTTCACACCACGTAAAACAAATTAAAGATCCATATATATATCACAAATTAATATAAGCTCAGAGACAAAATTTATTTATTTATTTATGAAATGTGAGCAAATTAGCTTTTTCCTAGCTAGCTAGCTAGCTAGCTATATAGCTAGTTGTAGAAATTAGAAGATGTTGAAATTAAAGAGGTAGCATGCAATTAATACGTGATTGGCCTCGGGCATCCTCTTAACTAACTAGTATGAAAACTACGTACGTACTCGATCCCAGCAGTACACGTAGTAATTATATAAGATTGGCCAGGGATATCATATATATATATATATATGCATACCTCTCTGGCCAGCTCGATCAATATTCCTCCTCTCTCTCTTTAAATATAATCCTTCTCGATCTCTTGTCAAATTAAAGATCAGTGATGATGGGTCAGGGAAGAAGAAGCAGTGCTGTAGCTCAAGCAATGGCTCTCCTGTGCCTTCTTCTCAGCAGCGGGGTCTCGAACGCAGCCACCTACACGGTCGGCGGCAGCAATGGATGGGCCATCGGCGTCAAAAGCTGGCCCAACGGAAAGAAGTTCCAGGCCGGCGACGTGCTCGGTGAGCGCCTTGATCGAGCGAGCGAGGGAGCTAGCTAGGGAGTCTCCAATTAATTAAACATTTTTTTTCTGCTAGCTAATTAATTTATTTGTGTTGCAAGTACGTACGTAGTTTTTTAACTTATATATTATTAATAATTTGTTCGGCTGCGCCTGTAACGTACGTACGTACGTACGTGAACCGCGCGCATATATATATATATATATATATATATATATATATATATATATATATATATATATATATATATATGCAGTTTTCAACTACAGCCCTTCGACTCACAACGTGGTCCAAGTCGACGCCGCAGGCTACAGCGGATGCAGCGCTCCGAGCGGGGCGAAAGTTTTCAATTCGGGAAGCGACCGCGTCACTCTCAGCCGCGGGACCACCTACTTCATCTGCAGCTTGGCCAGCCATTGCCAGTCAGGGATGAAGCTTGCTGTCACGGCCACCTAGCTAATTATTAATTAATTACAAGCATAATAATTAATATATACAATATTATTTGATCAGACCTTATATATATATATATATATATACATATATTTATAAATAAAACGTATATATATATATATGTATATGCCTAGCTAGCTAGTACGTACAAGTGCTTATATAATTATTATAGATATGTGTGTGTGTGATCGAGGAATATTAATTAATTATTATGTATAACAAGTTGGTCTGTGTGATGGGCTAATGTTGATCTCTTATATATATATCCTTCATATGTATGGAAGGTTAGTTTGTCACACTATATTATTATTAATTAATTGGTACTAGCTAGTACTCTTCGATCAGTATTAAATATATTATATACCAGAGATGCATGGTTTGAAGTATGAATACTCGATCTTAGCAATGATTAATCCTTAGGATAATTGACTATTCAATATGGCTGTGATGGCTTGAAAGTAAATGTTCCTTTATGAAGAGCATACACTATGGACTAAATTACAAGAAAAACTTATAAAAGTATTTCTTTCCAGTTCCTATAACTTAAAAAGAATAATGCTATCTATAAGCACAAAATAGAGTGTACCAATCTTACATCCTTCAATTCTAAAATTTTTAAGAAACCCTTTAGGATTTTTAATCTTAAAAAGGGGGAAAAAAAAAAAAAAAATAGTAATTTTACGAGCCAAGATAGAAGAATTTACGCTCCGTTTTCGGGTGTAAGACAGTATTGCTCAGAATTTAAATAATTGTGACTCTGTGATGTACATGTAGTTATTTTCAATATTAGGTAAGTTTAAAAGTTGTATTGACTATTCAATATGGCTCTGATGGCTTGAAAGTAATGTTCCTTCATGAAGAGCATACCCTATGGACTAAATTACAAGAAAAACTTATATAAGTATTTCTTTCCACTTCCTATAACTTAAAAAGAATAATGCTATCTATAAGCACAAAATAGAGCGTACATCTTACATCCTTCAATTCTAAAACTTTTAAACCCTTTAGGATTTTTAATCTTAAAAAGGAAAAAAAAAAAAAAAAAAAAAAAAAAATGAGCCAAGGTAGAAGAATTTACGCTCCGTTTTCGGGTGTAAGACAGTATTGCTCAGAATTTAAATAATTGTGACTCTGTGATGTACATGTAGTTCTTTGTTTGTCCTGGGTAAGTTTAAAAGTTTAGAATGATGGGTCAAATTCAAAAAAGAACTCAACAAACAAATACCGCATCTCAAAAACAATCAGATGAACACCCAGTAATATATATATAGTCCATGTCACGGTACAAGCAACTTTCATAAATTTTCCATGGTCAAAAGATCCTAGACCCGACTAACCGTAACACAGTCTAATCTTCTCACATTCCTTTCTCATTTACTCTCTTTTCTTTCATCACTTGTTCTCCCATCTTGTCCTTCCAACTCTTATCTTCTACGATTATCGACGACGTTCAAAGTAACCTCCAAAACAGGTTGATCAACAGATTGAGCCATTTACTATGCAGGTTGGAGTTGGGTCTGAGTCTCATTGCCCCCTCGACTCATCGAATCAGGCCAAAAAGCTAAATGCCCACATTCCGATCCTTGCCTCTGTTTTCCATCCGAACAATGTAATGGTTGCTCGAACAAGAGATTAAAACATGATTGTTTAATGTGCGAGACAACAACAACAACAACAACAACAACAACAGAGGAACTACATAGAATCAGATTGTATAATCTGTTAAAAAGTAGATTCAGCTGGCAATTTTCATTATTACACTACTAGTATGACATCATGTTTAACACACTTTTTGTACCGAAAAAGAGTACACAAAGCCAACAAACATTTTTAGTTTCAGTTCAGTTCAAATTGACTAATATTCCACAAACCGCCCCAGTTAAACTCACAATCTGTACATTTCTTACACCGTGTTCGTAAATAGCATAGAACAAAAGGAGGCGTGATAATCTACTCAGAAGCTGTCCGAGCTGTGTATTACCTCACTAGTAGAAAAGATGCCAAAGCTCTTTTTACTGCCATTGCATAAGGAATATATGAGCCTCGCTATTACTAGAAATACGTAAACAAACAAACAATAGACGGACAACTTACTGAATTTGTTAAAATTAAAATTGTCACAAACACAGCACCTTCGGCGGCACTTGTGATTGATAGGCATTGCTCACGATGAATAATTCTGCCTTCTAGCAGAAGTCGATCTCCTCTCCGCCGGAGTAGCTCTTTCGCTTACCACAAACTTGCGCTCTCCTTCGAGAGGCAAGATATCATCCAAATCATCTTCCTCCTCATCATCCTCATCGTCTCCAAACTTGAAAGTGGTGTTATTTTTGGAATCTTTGGGCCTTCTCCATGCATGGTCTTCAGTCTGATCTTGACATCCCTCCTCTTCAGGGCGGTTGCAGTTGCACTTCAGGCAAACTTTGTTTCTCCTGAAGTTCAAATAATCACATCTACAAAAGCAAGCCACAAAACAGCTCCATAATTAGTTGGTTCATTCTCCAAAGTTAGGGAAAGAATGAGAAGATGAGTAGGCATTGTTTGGCATTGCCTTAACGTTTTCTGTTGCTGTTTTGTCCCAAAAGTTTTTTGCACTCAAAAGTACTCAACAGTTATTTTTCATTCTTTCATACATTCTTTTTTGGTAAAAATGTATACAGACCGCCTCAACTACAGGTCATTTTGATATAGGCCCCCAAGTCCTCAACTTCATATTTTTGATGGACACCCCTTAGCTTCTATTTTTGTAAAAGAAAATTCTTGCATTTAGTTATAATTGAAAATTTGTTCGTTAGCTATCAACCCATAATTCTTCCAGTTTCATTTACTAAAAAGTCATTAAAGCCATTAGATTTAACGGAATTACTACTGAAATGAATAGAATGCCCAATTTAATTATCCAAAATAATTTAAATCAAAGAATTCGAACGAAGGTATCTCAATCTTACAATAAAATAAAAGAGATGTGGGGCGGCCATTTCAACCTATAGTTGATGGGTCTCCATACATTTTTACCTTCTTTTTCTAAATGAATAATTAATGGAAAGGAAAAAAGCATGAATAAGCAGCTTGCGGATAAACCAGCAAAGACGGAAACAACAAAAAGTCCATCTAAAAATGTTGTTAACCTTAGCTTAATAGAAAAGAAAAACATATTATGTTAACAATGCCAAACGCCAACTAAAATAGTAAGAAGGCAAAAGACGTACGAGGGGCATTCCCACTCCCCAGGGTTAAGTGGTCTTTTAGGTCGAGGTTCAAGGCAACGGAAACACTTCTTATTGCGAGCAAAATTCATGAACTGACATCTGCACAGACAAACATATGAATGAGCTTAATTCAACTTAAGAGCACTTAATGATGGAGTAAAGGTTGAAAAAAAAAGGAGAATGAAAAGAAAGTATTACTCAGGACAAGTCCAATCCCCCAACTTCATTTCAGCATTTCCAAAGTTTACTCTCTTTGGTCCATCCTCTTTGCATTCTAGGCAACGGAGATTTCGAGCAAAATTTAGGAAGTTGCAGCTTAAAAAAAAAAGGGAAAATAAAAGAAAATTATTAGATTTTTGAGATTACAAACACAACTGTAAATTCCTAGCAAAACTCAAGTACAAGCGCAGTAGGCTAATCTTAGCCTATCGACATACTGTTCTAACAGTGGTAGTTGTAACTCATACAAAGCCAAAACTTCATCAAATGAATGCACACAAAAGAAAATCAATGTCCAGAAAGTCCACTTACATGGTCGTGAAGGCAAAAGATCAAATCATGTCCACACAATCCTAAGAATCAAATCATCCATCAAACGGATCAATAAAAGCAATATCACCCCAAATAAGATGCCCCACAGGGACCTCATCTGGCTTACCTTAAGTAGATTTATTTAAAGTCAATACAAACAAAGGCCTTGCTAAAACTCAGTCTAATTCTTTTGTTACCAAAAATTCACTCGTCTGTGACTAAATACCTTCACCCTAGTTACTTTCAGAAACTACAGGAATCCCGAATTCTTGTTACCATTAGGTTTCAAAGGCGTCTTGTAAAGCATCTTCTTATGACTTCTTATGAATTTAGTACCTTAAAATGCCAGTACTCCGATCATGAGGGGCATCAGGAGACGGCCAAAATAAATATTTGATACAGCTTTACTATTAATTCAGCAAATATAATCAGCAATAAGAAATCAGAAAAAGAATCAATGCAGTTCAAAAAATAGGAAATAAAGAAAGGGAAAACTTACTTAGGACATAGCCAGTCCCCCCTCTTCATTTCAACGGCAGGTGATTGCTTACCCTTTCCAACCGATTGCTTCTCCATCGCTACGACCTTCTGGGATGCTTCTTTCTGACTGGGAGATACCACTGCAGGTTTCGGAAGGGACGGATCAATCGCAGTGTCACTAAGTTTAATAAGCTCCGTCAGTAGCTTGCGTGCAGATTCCTGAACATTCGCTTTGACAGAACATTCTCCTGAGAGGCTAACAGGGTTTACCGCATAGCTTAACAATATACGCACAACATCAACAGTTCGAGCTCCTTCATTATCCTTTGCTATAACATATGCTTTATCACAAGACCCTCGTAGATTGCAGGCACTACATACCTGCAATTATATTAGTAAGAACAATTACGCATTCTTCAAGTAATGAAGGCATGTACTTCCAAGTTCAATTTTACAAGTCATTACTTCAATCTTCCAGAAAAATTTTGATAATAAGGAAAAAAAAATCCCTCATACTGATTTGAGACCTTCTTTCTTAGAATTTAAATAGATATAACTACTAGATTTTAAGAGTAAAGTTAAACTTACATCAGCTTCATCAAGTTGCAGAAATGCTCGCAACCTTTTTGCCGAATTCACCGCTTTACGTAAGAGATTAGGACATCCGCACTCAACAACAGCTTGAATATCTTGTGTAGGGAGGGATCTGTATAGTGAGTCAAAAATAAAAGGGAAAAGAAAACAATAGCCAGATTACCGATGTGTGGACTGAGATTTTTATTTTCTATATATGTTTGACATCTTTTTAAATGTTATCATGCGTATTTTAATTTTAAGCTTGCCCGTCAAATTTCAGCGAAAAAGGATTTAAAATAAAAATTTTACACGATTATTACTTTTCACTTAAAGTGAATAGTAACCCGCGTTTTCGGCGAGGACCGAATAGAGAGGTGCGCTTCGGACACAAGTCGGACTCTGTTCCGGGTGATCCAATAGCTCATTTTCAATGGTCAAACTGTGCCGGAACCAATTGCGCTTACAGATTTTATGTTTGACGCACGGTTTTCGAGAAAAATAGGTTTCATCGCTGGAAGGGCTTTAATCTCGTGTTGATTTTGCTTTTTAGACACGATCAGTGCTCCGTTTTGCGTAAAAACCTGTGGGGAAGGGCTTTTCTGTGAGAGGATTATGTTGGAGAGGGACTGGATCGCAAATTCGAAGTTTTGGGGGAGTTTTGGGCAATTATTCTTTTAGAATAATGCTTTATTGGTTTAAATGTAGATTTGGGGATTTTGGAATCCCAAAAGCCCTAGCCCCATCCTCCTCTCCCTTGCTGGTCCACCTGAGGAGCTCCGCCGTCGCCGTCGTCGCGCCCGTAGCCAGATCCTCCTGTCTCTTCCCCCCCCTCTCTCTCTCTCTCTCTCTCTCTCTCTCATGCTATGAAGGGGAGGGTGGGAGGGAGCAAGACCCTTTGTCATCGTACCATCGCCGTCCTCCCGGACTCGGTGACCGTCCCCTGCTTGCCATCGGCGCGCGTCGCTCAATAGGGACGCAACGCGGTGAGTGGAGCTCGCGGGCGCTTGCGGCCGTCGGGAGCTACTCGGCCGCCGCCGTCGCGCCGCGCCACGGTGTTTTAAAGGCGCGCCTCGGGCGCGCGCCTAGCGCCTGGGCGCTAGGCGCAACCGCGCGCGCACAGGAGCTCCTAGGCGGGCGACCTCGCCCGACGCGCGCGATGCGCCCGAGCGCTCGCACCGCTAAGGCGCAAGGCGCGCACTTATGCTTTAAAAAAATAAGGATGAACATGATGATTGATGAATGAAGATTGAAGACTAATTAATATTTTTAGTTGGCCCATTTTGGCTCGATTGCTCCAAACCTTGACCGGTTGACCTTGAATACTTAGTTTCTATATGATGCCTTTTTGATGTTCTTTGGCTTAAAACATATGTTTTTAACTTTTTATGCATGCTTTGCTACTTGCCTATTTTTTGATGATCTTATGCTTATGATTGGTATGTTTTTGACGTAGTATAAGTTTGTGCATTACTATATGATGACACTTTGACATGGGAATCTTGTTCTCTACTTTAGTTCCTTTTGCATGTGTTTGTGCATTACTATATGATGACACTTTGACATGGGAGTATTGTTCTCTACTTCGATTCTTTTTGCATGTGTTTATTTTGTTTTTCGCATTATTATAATCATATATCTATTGTTTTATTTGTTTAGTTTCTTTTTTTACATTAATTTTATTCCGATGATGTGATTAAATACTTATTCATAAAATATCTATTGTGTAATATAATTTTTAAATAGTATTCATTGCTCTTTAATAATTATTAAAAAGTATATTTGTTTATTTCAAGTGTGCGCCTCACCTCTCTCAGGCGCGCGCCTGCGCCTTGCGCCTTGCGCCTAGGCTCTAAGAGCCTTTTGCGCCTTGATGCGCCTTGGGCTTTTTAAAACACTGCGCGCCACGCCAAGGCGACGCCTAAGGTCCCAGGGAGTCTACCGGCGCCACCCCTCGCCGTCCCAACTCGCCACTGCGGCGATTCAAGATGCCCTAGTCGCAACCCTAGTTGGCTTCCATCGCCATCGCTGCGCCACCACCGCCTCCCGCCGCCGGCCACCTCCCCCGGGTGCGTCGACCTTCTCCTGGTCAGAGATCCCTCTGCCGTGCCTCCGGTCATCGAATTTTTGATGCCCTAGCCCCTGCTTTGTGGCTGCCAAGTGGATTCCAGGGGCAGAGTTGGCTGAACTCTAATTTCCGGCCATAGGAGACTTCAGCGAGCACCCAAGAGGTGAGCACCGCACTCCTGGGATCTTGTGGAGACCCATGATCACCTTTGTTGTGATCGGAGACGCCCGATGCGCGCGTAGGACTTGGCGGCTTCCGAGATCAAGTAATTGGAGGAGTATTTCACTGTTTTGAAGCCGCCCGGTTGTCGATCGCGCTCCGAACAGCGAGCACGGGCATCATCTCATCGACACAAGCTAAATCGACTAGTTGGATGAATCCGTTGCGATTTGTATCGGGGTAACGAGCTCGAAACTCGTCTTTTATGTATTGTTTTGATAGTATTTAATGCTAATGGGTTGTTTGCGAATTGTATGCTATGGCGACCCCGCGCACAGCCTTGGATAGCATGTAATCGTTGTTAATGACCTCTTGACTAATTGTCGAATGTCTGGCAACCTTGCGGAGTGGAAACGGGATCCCACGGCATCATTTGGCGAAAAGTCGCCGATCAGACACGATTTATATTGTGGTCGAATGCTCTGGAGACCCCGCCAAGCTTAGTTGGCTGATTGCTACCGCCACCTTTGAAGTCCGAAGGCGGTGGATGAGCGACGGAGGGATTTCGGTGTGTTTTCCGAATGCGGTTTCGCGTCGCGGTGGGTTTCCGTCTGCGTTGTTGCCACTGGAAATCATCGCTTAATCTCGTTGGCTAGCCGTCGTGGTCCCTCCGTGTGTTCGGAGGCGACAAGCGGCGAACACACGACGGCGAGGCTTAGGTGCCAAGCGGACACTTAGGAAGCCTAGTAGTGAACGGTCGATCGGCGACGACCGAGTTGACTTGGACACTTGTGTTTGCTGTTCAAACACCCAAATAAGTGTGTTTTGGGTTAGTGGGTGACTCCCGGTGTGAGCATCTGCATTTAGGGGTGTTTCGTGGGTCGTGGGGGTATCCTAGCATGTTTTTGGGACTCTCGGCGAGTTCAAAGTTCGATTTCAGGAAATCGATTCCACGAGCAGTTTTGGGTTTGTGAGAGATGTGTTTTGAGTCTAGTGGATTAGATCCTGACTCGGTGGACCTATCGTAGGTCCGGTCGGCATCCCTCGCCATCAGGAGCTAGATGCAGCGACGAACACAGGTGGGTACTTCGATCCGAAGTCGATTCAGTGGTGCACGCTCGGTGATGTTCCCTTCGTCCCTACCTTTTACTGCTTATATATATATATATATATATATATATATATATATATATAGAGAGAGAGAGAGAGAGAGAGAGAGAGAGAGAGAGAGAGAGAGCGCGCACAGGCTACCCTTCCCCGACCTCGAGGCAACCCCGTGCGCGCGATCCACCGACGTCCCCGCACGCCTCCGCGGCGGCCCCGGACCTTTGCGGGCGAGGCCGAGTACCTCGACTTCCAAGCACCGCCGCCGCCCGGGGAGCACGGCACTCCCGCGGCCTCCGGCCGGCTCGTCGCCGCTCAGGCCACCTCCGGCCGCCACCGCGCCGCCGGGAGGCCCCAAACCCGAGAACAAGGCCGGGTTTTGATCTCGCCCGCCGTGACTCGCCGCCGCGGCTGCGCCTCGGACACTCACGACCGCCGAACCGTCCCAGCCGGAAGCAGCCGCAGCTCTTGCCGGCGACTGGTTCGGGTAAACGATCTTGTTTTGTTAACCGATGCCGTCTAGGGTTTCGGTCCGATCATCCGATAGGTCTTTTTGACCTTGTGAGGTGAGTACGGCGATCGTTATTTCGTGCCGAACACGATGCTCACCTCCGTTTAGATTATTGATGCACTGATTGGTGGATTAGACCTATTTTACGTGCTGTGCGCGCAGTTTCACAAATTTAACGTCGCTCGTGCGCGTGCCACAGAGGCCGACAGTGCTCCAAAAGGTGAGCACGGTCTCCGGCACGTCGAAACCTTCCAGCGAGTGCGATGGTTCGATTAAATACGCACTGGTTTACGTTCACGACCCATAAAGGCCATGAAATCACATAAAATGATGTGATTTCATGAAATAAAAAGGGCTTTTATGCAATTTTGATTTTTGTGGTCGTTGTAGGCGGCGTGTACTTGCCGTGGGTAACCTTTGGACTGATCGTCCAAGGCCCCAAGCCTTTACAAAAATCAGAAGGGGTTTTCCGAGCGTTTTGCAGCAAAATTCGCCAACGGAACGTGTTTACGATTCGGATTTGCGATGTCGCTGAGCCTTGTTGGCTGGTCACACAGGTCGTTTTGAGGGTTCGGAAATGACGGGTGAGCGACAGAGGGTTCCGGTGTCAAATTTGACGCTTCCGGGAACTCAGATCGGAACGATTGTTCAACATCGATTGTTTCGAGGTGTGATATCATCGCCGCTATTAGGTTACACTAAAATTGGTATTTAGTGGCAGCGGGTGACTCATATTATGAGTTGGAAAGTCCCGGGATAACTTGTGGGTCCCGGCGGAGCTCCGGTACAGTTTTCGGGACTTCCGGATGTTTTAGCGATCGGTTTTGGGAAACCGAGTTCCGTGGGTTTACTATTCGGATTTGTAAATAACAATATATATAGATATATATACTGGTGGGTTAGATTCTAACCCGGTGGACCTCTCGTAGGTTTGGGTGTTCCGCAGTCGACAGATCAGCGCTACAGTTATATAGGTGGGTATCTCGGGTTGCCGTCGGTACAGTGGTGCAAGCTCGGTGGCGTTCCTTCCACCCTACTATCTGCATTACTTATCATATGCTTGTTGATACCTGCACCATATTACTCTTGTACTTACTCTACTCGTTGATTTCCATGTTAATAGCATGTGTAGGAGTAGAGTAGATTCTATCGGTACATATCTATACTTGGGACCTGGTTGGTCGAGTAGCCTCCTTTGTCTTGCTTATATATATATATATATATATATATATATATATAGAGAGAGAGAGAGAGAGAGAGAAAGAGAGAGCGCGCCTAAGGAGGGTCTTTGAGCATGTCTACATTGATCGCCCGATACTCGTCGCATTTCACGAACACCAGCGGTCTGATCCACCGCAAGAGGATGTTCTTTTCCGGAAAAGTGGTTGCAGAGGTCGACCCGTGAGCCCTAGAGGGGTTATATGCACTGGAGAGTAGTAGGGACATTGGCTTGAGGTCTGCGGTGCTGACCAAGAGAGCATTGGTTCAGATTGGGTACTCTTGAGCTTATCGTCTTATTGACGCATATTCTGATGTTTATATATATATCTCTACATCTCTTTACTTGGTTATAGCTAGCTACTGTACTACTATCAGCTTTACTTTGTTTATCTCCGTGACTAGTGAGTACCCCTCGCCCACGTCAGCGTGCGGTACCCATTGGGAGGGGAGACATGTTTACATGTTCTCACCCCCCGCCTATTTTTCAGGTGACATTGCTGGTACGAGTGGGACAGCTGGAGAGGAGCGTACCTAGATCGCGATCTAGCTCCCGACCCGCGGTTTGCATATTCCTTAGGGCGCGTTTGGTTCGAGTTATGTAATATTATAGAGTATCTCGATATATCCAGGTATCTTGGATTTCGACGTGAAATTACTACTGATGCTACATTAGCGCGTTTGGTTTAATACAGTAATATAATACTGTATTGCAGTGTTTATAAC
This sequence comes from Aechmea fasciata, assembly GCA_025177825.1. Lineage (NCBI taxonomy): Eukaryota > Viridiplantae > Streptophyta > Magnoliopsida > Poales > Bromeliaceae > Aechmea > Aechmea fasciata. Next base: position 7,247,207 of record CM045939.1, read on the forward strand.
GTTACTACGTTTGGTTCAGTTTATAAAATTTAGTAATCCTGACATAAAAGTGTTGTTTTTCCAAAATTATCCTTGTTGTGGTCATTTAAATATTAATTTTTATAAAAATATAATTTGCACTAGTAAATTAATTATATTAATAAATAATAAAATAAAAAGACCTAACATGAAAAAAAAACTTCAAATCGATCTAACTTCGAAAATAATGTGTTGATAGCGAGAGAGAAAAAATGATTAAATATATATGCGGAAATGGCGAACAGAGGGAAGGAGATCGTGATGATTATCTGGGAGGACGATACAATAGAAGATGATAGGTGTTCATGCGAGAGAGAAAGAGATAGAAAGAAAGAGAGGCGTGCAAAAGAGAGAGCAAGAGAAAGAGGCGTGCGAGAGCGAAGGGAGAAGGAGAGAGAGAGATATGAAAATAATTAAATGGGTTTCGGGTTGTTGAAGGGTAAAATTGTCATTTTACATTATAAGTAGTATTACCGGATTTAAGTAATACAAGATACACGACCCCCCTCCCGTTAATATTTTTGATGTAATCCTGCTCGAATTGTAATGTTACATTAACGACTATATTACATAGCGGATGAACCAAATACAGCAATCCTGGCAGGATTAGCTGTAATCCTGCCAGGATAACTTGAACCAAACGCGCCCTTAGTTTACTTTCCTTTTTAAATAAAGTAACTTAGACTTTCATATGGTTCATGTTCTCTACTTATGTTTTGGAATATTAAATTATCATGTGGTTTTGGAATTGGATGTAATAACTGTTTTGGGATTTATGTGATAAAAATGATTTTCTACCCCTCGTGGTAGCGTTTTAAAAGAAAAGGTTTCCGTGTGGGAAACAGTTTTTTTAAAAGGTTTCTCGTGGGTTTTATAACTTAGTATTTCAAAACCAGTTTCCGAGTAGGAAACATTTCAAATGATAGACTATGATTTTATAAAATGAATATTGTGGATAAACCTGTGGTGAATGGTGTGAATATGTGTATGTGGATCAGATTGATTGTTTATACACTTGTTTGTGGTTGTATGGCTGTTTGTACTCCTTGTACTTGTGCGACGCCGTGCAAATACAGGGGAGACTCTGTCCGTGTAAACAGTGGTCTCTCTGTATTTGTGGCAGATCTGACATGTCCTGGGTGGTCAGGTTTTCAAAAAAAAAAAAAAAAAAATTCTATTGATTTTTCTTTGTTTTCTACTCTAAAGCTGACCCGGGGCGTGACATATTGAGGCCTATCTAACGCTATTAGATAAAATAAAGTTGTGGAAAAAGCATATAGGGATATGCTTCTGCGTTCTCCGGTGGGACCGCAGAAAATATAACGTAACTGACTCATTGCAATATGCAGAACGCAATATTACGTACGGAAACAAACAGGGTATTTTTCCAACGTACTTTCTCACCGCACGTAATGCGATCTCCCCGCAATACCAAACGGAGCCTAAGTATTTGAAATGGTAATAGTCGCGAATAAGCAGAAGGTATGATTGGTGTTGTGGAAGATTGTTTTTGTGGCGGTGGTAAACAGATAATTGTTGTGGTTATTCCAGTGGTAAATTTCAAGAAAAAAGTTATTTTAGTAGTATAGATGCTGAACTTTTAACTGTTATTTATGCTTTAGATGTATTTAAACAAAGCATAATCAATAAAAAAGAAATAACTGTTAGAACAGACGAAGCAATTACAAAATTTCATAATAAAAAAAATGAAAAAGCTAGTTCTAGAAGATGGACTGTGAAGCAATTACAAAAATTCATAATAAAAAAAATGAAAAAGTTAGTTCTAGAAGATGGATAAATTTCCAAGATAGAATATCTCTTTTACATATTAAAGGAAAAGATAATTTTCCCAGATCAACTTAGTAGAGGAATTTTAGGTTATGATAATAATTCTCTCGAAATTAATATGATGAATTTTGTTTCAGATTCTCCAATAGACACAAGGTCTTTGACATATCAAGATGGAACACAGTACGGTAGAAGATTAATATTTGGTAAAAAAAATTTAATTTCTTTTTCCCAAGACAATAATTTAGCTTTTCACCTTTGGGATAATTCTAAAGACCTTAAAGAAGAACAAAAATGCTTAATAGATAATTTTTGGATTAGTTACCATAAAACACCAAGACATAAAGAAGCTGATAAAAAATATTTTATAGCTTGTATAAATTTTTTAATAGAATATTTTCAAACTGTTAAAATAAATAATAACTTTTCTTCTTATGTTGTTTTTAGAGGTCATAAAAGAGGGTTTTTCATACATGGTTAGAAATAGTATAACAAACTAGAAACTACCCAGCTTCTCAATATAAGGGTTTTACCACTCTTTCGGAAGCCCTAAACACTATTGGAAGTTCTCAAGAAACTCCGACCTATACAATTGCTCAGGACATCAATAAAATTATTTTCTGTGATCATTGCGAGACTATGCAAAGAACAGTATAAAAGTTAAATTACAGCAGTCAAGCTCTTTTGACAGAAAAACAAAAACTTCTTAATCAAATTAAAGTTTTGGAAACGCAATTAGCCAATGTTATATAATACACAATAAACCGTTATTCCCTACTCCAACAACACCACAACAATTACCTCCTCTACAACAATTACCTGTTTACCACCACCACAAAAACAATCGTCCACAACACCAATCATACCTCCTGCTTATAAGCCATTATTACCATCTCAAATACTTACTATGGACAAAAAACAAAACAGCTTATTCAAGAGCTCATATCAGCAAAACAATTATTGCAAGGACAATCATCAATAAATCAGCAATCACAGTCGCTACCCATTATCAAGGAAGATCAGACACTACAAGAGCATGTAGATGTTATATTTTCACCAGACATCATGGCAGCATTACAAGACCAGCGGAAGTCTACATCACTACCGCTTAACAAGCCATCCACCACAAACGACAATAAAGAAAAAGTAAAATAAACGAAAGAAAAGAAGACAATATTGAAAAATTACTAGCATAGCTATTGCAACCGTTAGAAGCTCCTAGAAGTATAACAGAAGACCCTCAAGCTAGTTCTAGTAAATCAACAGTTCCCTGGCATGTATCATCGTCCATTTTTTCCAGTCAAGACACTAGATCAGCAACCAACAATGGATCCAAAGCAGGTATATCAAACGACGGTATTATGATGCACAATTTAGACACCATAGACTAAAAAAAAAAATCCCGCTATGAAAAAATTCACAGGCAAAAGTTAGGGTCAAGCCCCGCTGTGAATCCTTGAGACTCACAGGCAAAAATTAGGAAAATATTACTTTTTGACTACGAACACTGTGGTAAACGTCTAAACGATGGACACTTTTCTAGAAGAAGCATCTCTTCATGACAAATGACAAAGACAGCTCAGCATCTGCTAACAAAGAAATCTTAGACAAACATCCACTAATAAGGTCAGAATCATCGTACAGAACTTCATTTCAAAGAGAGCATCTACTATTAAAAAGAATCTGTTTTATTACTGTAACATACCGAAACCTGGGTAGAAAGTATCGAACTTTAGCCAAATTGACTAAAGTATACGAAAGAAGTAATTGGACAAGTTCCAATTAACATTCCAACAAGGTTGGAAGGGTCAAAGACGAGTTATAAATGAGTTAAGGATGATTTTAGCATTGCTCGACACGAAAGAGAGTCGAAAGGATGCGAAATCAGCACACTGGAGCAAAGTGTACCGGTACAACATTGATGGTTGTACCGGTACAGCAAGCAGACCGAGGGTTTGAGAAATGTTGGAAAGGTTTTAGTATTGCTCAGCGCGAATTGGAGTCGAAACAATGCGAGATTGAGGTTCGGGAGCATTCGGGTGTTTCGGTGTACGTTGGACGCGAAAACGAGCCGAAAAGCTATGATTGGACCGTTGCCGAAATCCGGCATAAGCGTGGGTGAAAAGATGGTTGAGACACGCTCGAAAACATGTTTTGGGGGCAAGAATTTAAGTGTCGTGGCACGGGGTCGTGCCGGAAACTTGCCGGCACGGTGCGTGCCGAGCCGTACCGATGTGTGCCGGTCAAAAAAATTCTTGTGTCTTGAGCACATAATATCGTGAAATATTTATTTTTTTTAGTAATAAAATATTCTAACTATTTATTATGTCTTTTTATCACATCTTTTGAACTTTATTCAGGAAATTACTCACTAATTTAAAGAATAGAGGGTTTTGAAGCGTACCGTCGGCACGAGTGCATATCGTCTTTGGTAACTTGTTGGCACGGTACGGCACGATAGATACGGCCCGTGCCGACGGGCACTTAAAACCTTGTTTGGGGGTCTCGGTGCGATTTGAGATGAATCGGTGGCCAAACGAGCGAAAACGGGCGAAAACAAAGAAATGCTGAAAATTGGGCGTATTCTGGTGACACCACGAAAAGTGTCTTAGGTACACTTTGCGATTACTCTCGGGTTTGGTTACGTGCGATCGTGTTCGGTGACACCATGAAAAGTGTCTTAGGTACACTTTAGGTGACACGATTTAGTCTCTTGTAAATATAAGTTGTTGGGGGCCCTAGTTGCACTTGTAGCATACCATATATGCCCCCAAACACCCTCTCCTTCACAGCAGCCTCTCTTCTTTCATTTTCTCTCCCTCTCTCTATCTAGAAACTCTCCACCAAGGTGGAGAAAGGGTGGATTTCGAGGAGATCAAGTGGGATTTGGAGGATTTGAAGGGTTTAGAGGCTCTCCTATGAGGTGGACATGGAGGAGCTTGGGAGAAGGTGAGTTCTTTTGCAAGTATAGATCTAGGGTTTGGATTTTTACCCTAAGATTTGGTGTTTTGATCTTCTTGCAAGCTTTAGAACATTGTGGAGACTTGGAAACACATGAAATCCATGGTTTCTCAAAGCCCTCTCATGGTGAACTTCTAGGGTTAGCTCTAGATGCCCTAGGAATGGTTCGAATGGGTTGGAAATGAGATTAGAGAGTTTTCTAGATGATTCTAAGCTTGTTTTGGCTTAGCAAAGAGATGAATCTAGGAAAAATTAGATTATGACATTGTTAGGGCACCAAAATTGGGGCTTTTGTCATAGATGAGTTTAAATGTAAATTGACCCTATGTAAACCTAATTAGGGGTATAACGAACGTGTTGGTGCACTAGGTTCGACAATCCGACGAATGTACGCAATGTTATTGACGAAATAGCGTATTTTTAACGGATAGCCGCAGCACGCAAAACAAACGTCCAAAAATCACAAGATCGAATCCGGAGCATCGTGGCGTCATGGAATAACGCTAGAAATTCTCGGATCGTGGTTTGGTGGCCGTTCGGGTGGTCACGCGAGAGTTCGGGCCGAATCGGGTCACGGGTGCCTCGGGAGGCCGATTGTAAGTGACTACCAGTAATCGGAGTGCGAATTGAGGTGGGTTGTGCTCACCGAAGCGACTAGGTCGCCTCTATGTCTAAGAGTAATGGTTTCATATTGATACATATAATGGTAGCTAGTGGTATATTATATGAATGTATGAAGTGAATGCTAATTAGGCTATCAAAGAATGCATGATGATATAATATGAATGATGTTAGTTAAAAGCATAAGATAAATGGCATATGCATGTTAATATAAAGTAGACAACATGCTAGTTGGAATGCATAATGACAAGTTGTAAAGAATGCTAGTTTGGATATGCATGTTATATAAATGCTAGATAATGGTACGAATGCATGGTTAGCATTGTGAGGACTATGAAAGACTCGAATTGGACAATTAGGATGTCAATTAGATCGAGTGGCATTGAACCTAGTGTTAATAAACATAGGTTGGACATGAATGACATTGAACCTAGTGTTAATAAATATAGGTTGGACATGAATGACATTGAACCTAGTGTTAGTAAACATAGGTGAATGACGTCATGACGAGTGGCATTAAAACTAGAGTCAAGTAAACCTAGGTTGTGAATATAGTGACATTGAACCTAGAGTCGAATGAACCTAGGTAGTAAAGAACATGGAACCTAGTGTCATTGAACCTAGGCTATGTGCATAGTGGCAACAAACCTAATGTATTAAACTTAGGTTGATTAAAGGCTAGGACCTAGATAGGTCGATACTATAGGGTGAGACCAACCCTAAAGTTGTGAAAGTGGATTCCGGAACCCCTAGGAATGAGTGCTGCTAGTGCAGCGGCCGCTAGTGCAGAGGATGAGCCTTGCGACCGAGCGCAAGTGAATGGTAACTGCGGGTATGTGTGGTTCTCCTCGCCCGGCAGTGACTCATCGGGTACGTGTGGTTCTTCTCGCCCGGTATGAGTATGAGATTGGGGACGCGGGTACGTGTGGTTCTCCTCGCCCGTAGATCCATTGAGCGACTTGTGGTCCGGGGTTCGATGGATGTCCTCGCCCTGGGAGTAGACCTATAGTCGAGAGAATTTAAGGCTAAGGTGCATGTGAGACGTCCTTCGCCTCGAGCACGACAGAGCGCGGATTATCCGCGATTGATTGACTCAAGACCGAGTCGAGTGGCATAGTTGGCTAAGGTAAAATAACCCTAGGAAAGAGAGGCAATTGTGTATAAGATGACTAAGGTGTAAGTACCCTCAGTAAAGAATAAAGAATTAAAGAACGGCTAATGTTAAAGAATAGCAATAGTAAACGACTAAGAATAAGGATTAGCTAAGAATAAAGAATGGCTAATAATAATGAATGGCTAAGAATAAAGAGTAGAACCCAAAAATCTACTTGGATAGTTGCATGATTTGCATGTTGCATATTGTGAGGCATGAACATGATAATTGTTAATTGCATAAATTATATATCTGTGGATATTTGTTGGACTAACATGTTGCAGTGCCTCCTTTGGACCTGGTGAGTCGAGCTTTTCCCTTGGGTGGCCGTACTCACTGAGAACTATGGACAATAGTTCTCACCCCCGTGTTGTTTTTGGGGGTACAGGTTCACACGCGAGCGGCGCGGGGAAAGGGCATAGCTCCGTACAGGTTCACACGCGAGTTATTTTTGTTGATAAACAAAACAAATGACCCTTTTGAATTCTAATAACCCTCTTTGATTTCATTCTCATCCAAAATCGCAAATATGCTAGGGCATCCTCTTAGACTCCCTAGGATCACCCCCTTGTGGTGCTCTCGTTCTCTCTCTCTGCTCTCTCTCTCTCTCTCTCTCACTTTCTCTCCAGGCTAAGGCATCCTCTTTAGACTCCCTACGATCATTCCCTTGTGGTGCGTGCTCAATCACTTGTATGTTTGCTCACACCCCTAACCCCCCATGGCTTGTCGTCACCATAGTAGGTAATTTGACCACCATAGCCTATTGCCAGCCGCACCTCTCTCTCTCACTCTCTCTCTCTCTCTTATTCATGGGTAACATAAAGCAAAAGTGCAAAATTAAGTGCATTAGTTAATGAGGGTTTAAGATTTCGCTAATTGTTCATCCACTTCAAATGCAAAATTATACATAATATCTAAGGGTTTGTACTTTGGAGTAATGTTTTTTGCCTTTTTTTCATGTTCTATAGATAAATGATATTCTTTGTGAGTTTGCAGTATTTAGGTTTTTATCCTTGTTCATACCTTGTGAAGAAGTACAATTTGATTTTTTTTGGGGGGGGTTTAAAAATCCATGAAAACCCCTCAACTATAGGCTATTTGAAATGGTCCCCTCAATTTTTTTTTATTAAGACCCTTTAATTTTTTTATTTTGAAAATTGAGTAATTTTAGTCAAATAATGTGCATTTTTTATCAAAATCATTAGTGATTTTATCACATTTAATAAATTTAATCACTCTTTAGCAAATAAAGTTGGATCAATTAATGACTAGTGATAAAGATTAAATTAACTAAAATTTTTAATTTAATTAAGTACAATAACTCAAATTGGAATAATTAAAGTTGAGGCGTCTCAGTTGAAAGAAAAATAGTTAAGAGGTCTATTTCAACGTGGGTATAGTTGACGGGTCTCCACACTTTTTTACCTTTTAGTTTCTTCTCAAAACCTTTTATTCTTTCTTTGGTCTGTGAAAAAGTGAAAGTATGATGGAAATCCTATTACTTCACTAGATATTACAAGGAATTGATTTGAGTTGGATTTGTTCTTTTTTTCTTTTTGCTAAATGTCTGAGGACGCAAAATTTGAGATTTTATTATTTTCTTTGCATAGTTTTGTCGCTAATTGATTTGAGTTTTACAAAGTATTGTTGCTAAGTGCTTAAAGAAAATAATGCTAAATACACCTGAACTATTGCAGGTTTGCCCTATTGTACTTAGCCACTCAAACTTCAGAAAGTTGAAAATACTATATAAGCCTTTAATCTGTTTCAATTAACTAACCGGCCTAATTTTTATTAAATTCTATAATAATCTGCAGGTCATGTCAACCATCTTCACCAACACCTACTTTCTCATCATCTTCAGAAGGTACTCTAACCCAAAAGACAAGATACAAAGAGAACTCGTAGACCAACGAACAACATCTTGGTTGCCTTCGTACGGGTTGTGAAGATTCCATACAAGACAGAAGGTAGAAAGATTCCATGGAGGACAAGCCAGCAATAAGGAATAACTCAGTTCATTCGGAATGAAGCAGGCACATCAAGCAAAAGGAAAGGAAATTCAATTGGTACACATCAGATCGTGGACCAAGTCGCAAAGACAACCAATTCAAAGTTATTTCACAAGCTAAAGACTTCATTTGGAATGGTTAATGGCAAGAAATTTCGTCTATGGGGGATTGTCGGAATTAGTAAACCAAATTAAGCTTACCTTGTTATTAGTAATGGTTTTGGTTTTCTTCCATGTAATTGTCACATAGAATTTTATACATGCATGTAACAGGAGTGTCATATGTGCATGAACTAGAAAAATGGCTAGTACAATGTGTATAGGAAAAATGATGGGTTGTAAAAACATATACGTAAGAGAGTTTTCTTGAACCATTTTGAGTCAAGAGGGTTGAGAAGAAAATTCTAATGAAGTAAAAAAGTTATCCTTTTGCCATTCCACCCTTTTCCTCATTGTGAGGGGAATAAAAAAAAGAAAAGAAATACTCCTCTCCTCCATCTACTTATATCTATATAAAAAAAAAACAAAATTTCAAGATTTCTTGAAGATTTTATTTTACTACTGATTAAAAAGATGACTGTAGTATTCCTTCTCAATATTCCTATTATGTCTATGACCTTGGCGATAGTGGTCTTTAATTTGATGGGTCTCTCATACATATGGATGGGAATTGACTAATATCTTCACTTCTCTCATAACTCTCGCTCTCCGGAACCAAACATGCACCTCTGGATGCATGCAACTCAGAAAACTTCTTTCTTTTAATCAAAATAGCTCCAAATCATAAAAAATCAATTCAACAACAACCAATGAATTCTTATTTGCAATACCATCCCTATCAGTAATTTGGAGAACGCAAGTCAATCAGTATCTTCAATAAATATTAGTAAAAATGTATAGAACATACCCAAACTATAGACCATTTTGACTCGATTACCCAACCTTTTAAAATTTTGATTTTAATACCCACCATTTCAATTTGTTTAAGTCATTTGATAGCTCTTCCAATACAAAATTTAAGCTTACTGCCTACTTCAATAAATTTATAGTTATACGAATTGCATAAAAAAATGTTAATTAAGCCTGTAAAAATAAACAATACATTCAATTTTAAAGTTAAAATATTCTTACATAATTCAATCAAATAAATTAAAAGGTTACATCGCAAAATCAAGATTTTTAAAAGTTAATTAAAATGGATCATAGTTGAAGTAAGTTCTATATATTTTTAACTAAATATTACAATTATAAGGTACTTAAACAGATGAAACCAAATACAAAAAGAAACCCAAAGATACTGATAAAAGAGAGGTAAATGCGTACAGGAACCCCCTCAACTACTCCATATTACAATCGACCCTAAGCTATTTTTCTTTCCATTGTACGCCCTCAAGTTTTGATCTTTCAATTTAAGTTGCTCTATCCAACTATATTAAAGATTTTGTTAAACACTTAAACCTAACAGATATTCTATAAATTTCACTCTTCTAACACTTTTTCAACAGATGGGCCTCCAAATTTCGTTGACTAATAATGCCTTGCAACTAACTGAGCCACTAATTCTAATTGCAATTCAGCTTCAAAACGTAATTAAAAGTCGAAGGGTCTATTAGGATGGCACATGGTCGATAGTTCTCCATAGTCTTGAACCTAGAAGAGAAGAAGAAGAAGAAGAAGAAGAAGAAGAAGAGGGGAAGGTACGAACCCGAGAATATCGAAGCGCTCGCGGCCGAACTTGAGGCAAGCGTGCTTCACCCGATTCACGTCCACGACCGCTGCCGCCGAAGCGTCCGTAGCGAAGGCGGTGGCGGCGCCGTCGCCGCCGGCCGCAGAGCGCTCGAAGTAGCCCTTGCTACTCAACTTCTCGAGGAAGCCCTCCCACTCCGGCCACGGGTGTGCCGCCGCCGCCGCCACCGCGGCCGGCGAGGCATCGGTTGCGCCGCCGGTGGCCGCGGCGGTGGTGGAGAATCGGAGGGCGGGAGTTAGGGTTTTAGAGAGGGATCGGAGGGGAGAGGGGGAGGAGGCGAGAGGAGGAGCGGAGAAATGAAACGCTGAGGTGTAGAAGCTTGGAGGAAGCCATGGAGGAAGAGGAGGAGGAGGAGCAAGAGGAAATCATCTAACAAATAGCCATGCGAAGGAAGGAACTGCGACGGGCAGAGGCCATAAGGGTTCTAGCAGCGCGGTTTTTTATGTAGGGTTTTAGGATTTTTGTAAAAATATTATTATTTTAAGGCCAATTTGCATAAAAAATTTACAAATTTTGAGATGTTGCAAGACTAGACCACATTGTTTTACTTTTTTTCGCCGTAAAACGAAAATATTCTCATTCCTTTTCTTTCTCTTTCTTCTTTTTCTGTCTCTTCTTCTATTTTTTTTTCCTTCGCTATTTTCTTTTCGAGAAGGTGCTACCTCATGACGACCGCCCTCCCCATCGTCTCCTCCTCTTCCGACGAACCCACCTCCTCCTTCCACCGCCTCTCTCTCTCCCACGATGACACCCCCACCTCCTCCCCCAGATCCGACCCTATCTCGAGTTCCGCCACCTCTTCCTTCGCGACGCCCGCCCTCCCCATCGCCTCCTCCGACAAACCCATCACTTCCTTCCGCCGCCTCTCCGTCTCCCATGACAACACCCCTACCACCTCCGCCTTCGCCGACACCGAAGAAAGAGAGAACAAAGATGTAGAGGATAGAAAAAAAATAAGAAATAAATTGTCTCTTTAAAGACTATTATATATCATTAGTCTTATCGAAAAAGACAAAAAATAGAGAAAAAAAACGAAGAAGATGAAGGTTGTACTATTAAAATTAAATTACACCGTTTTAAAAAAAAAATTGCACTGTTTAAAGTGAATGTTACACTCTTTGAAATAAAAATTACACTTTTTGAAGCAAAAGTTGCACTCTTTTGACAAATATTACACTGTTTAAAAAAAAAATTATACCGTTTCTCTTTCTCTTCCTCCTCTTCCTCCTTCATGGCGTCTATGGCCTGCATAGCATCGGCGTCGAGCGGGGCGGGCGCTGCTTGCACGTCGTATTGCAGTGGCCATGAGCAATTGCGCGAGACCATGAACGGGTCGATGTGCAGAGACGTCGATCCGGTGGAAGCTGAGTGTGAAGCCGACGTCCGAGAAGCCCGCAGCGGCCACGCGGTTGTCATTCTCGGCGACCACCGTGAGGACCATCCAGACGCCGAGCGTGCCAGACTGGTCGTAGTCGAGCATGCCCAGGTGTGCCGCTTGCACGCGGAGCGGAGGGGAAGAAGAAGAGGAGGAAGAGGAGAAATTGTGCAAATTTTATCCAAATTACACCATTTCGCCCAAAATTGTACCATTTTGCCCAAAATTGCATCATTTCTCTATCTCCTCTTCCTCTTCCTTTTTTTTTACACCATTACATGGGTGCTAACTAATTAAGATGGGTGCCCCACTGCAGCTCCGGCAACACTCCGGAGAAAATCGTCGTCTAGGGCTCCAGCGCCTCGCTCCGCGAGTTCCTCCACGTCGACGACCTCGCCGACGCCCTCGTCTTCCTCAAGGACCGCTACTCTGACCACGACCACGTCAACGTCGGCAGTGGCGCCAAGATCTCCATCCGCGACCTCGCCGAGATGGTCCACGACGTCGTCGGGTTCCAGGGCGAGATCGTTTGGAACCCCACCAAGCCAACGAGGCTGAGGCGGATAGGCGTATGCAGAAGTGTTGAGGCGGAGCGGGTGGGGAGAGGCAGGGACAGGGGTGGAGGTGGGTAGAGGTCTACAAGGCCGAAGCGGAGAGGCGTACGCGCGTGGAAAGGTTGAGACGAAACGGGTGGGAAATGGCAGAGGAGGCGGAGAGGCGTACGCGGAGGGGTTGAGGCGGAGCGGATAGGGAGGGGTTGAGGCGGAGAAGCATACGCGAAGGGGAAAAATAAAAGAGAGAAAAAAAGAAGAGAGAGAAAGAAAAGATGGTGAAAAATTCGACCCAAATCTGCAAAATTGAAAAATGTGGCCTACTTTTGCAAAAGCTCAAAATTTGTGGATTTTTTATGCGAATTGGCCTTATTTCAATTAAGAATTTTCTTAACACAAGGCTGCCCAAGCCTACAGTATAAATTAGAAAATAATTTTTGTAATAATAATATTTAAATTTAGAATTGTTCTACAGAGCATGAAGATTTTCGTATTTTAACCTATATTAATAGGGTGACAAAATACATTATGATCAACTATTTTGATGTGATATGCCATGTATAAATTAGAAAATATGAATTTTGAGATGTTTATGACTGTTGATCTGTATTGCAGTATGAGTAGCATGTAGATGTCTCAATTTGCTTAATCACATATCATGATTTGAATTCATTTATGTCATTATATAGACGCATCCAGTGCATATTCATCAGCATTTTAGATCAATATATGTCACGCCTCGGGGTCTCTTTGGAGTTTAAAAGTGTCACGCCCCGAGGTTGGCAGGACCTTCCCCAAAGCGTGCCCAGACCCGCCATATGTCAATACATATAAGGCGTCTAACTAAAAACAGCGGAATTAAAACAATAACAGGCTATAACTAGAATATCAGAGCCACAACAACTAATGCTAAATAACAAGTAGAGAGAAAGGAAGTGACTACACCAAGTATAACTAGAAGCATACAAAATACAAGGCTAATAGTAACAAATCCCAAAATACACAAAAGTGGTGGTCTCTATACAAGGTACACTCTCCATCTCTTACAAAAAAAAATAAGAGAAATGGTAGACCACCTATCCACGTATCCTCCCCCAAAGTCGCTAGCCCGAGGCAACACCCTTGCCGCAGTCCCGAGCCTCCCCCGATGCAGAAGGCACTGAAAGGAACAAGAAACAGAGGGCGTGAGAACTATAATTTATAGTTCCCAGTGGGCAATTACTGACCTGAACCATTGCACCACTAGGCCCAAAGAAAAGAGAGTAAGCGATAAATAAACTTATAAATAAAGCATAAAGAAAGGCTACCGAATATGCTACAATAAACATGTTCCAAAAATAAATGTCATAAACCCTTGTTCCAACATATAAGAAGATATGTTCTATGATAACCACAAGTATACTAAGATGTAATTAAAGAGCTATCAAGTACACTATATAACTCAAATAATGCCCAAGCATGTCCACAAGATCCAACTACTAAGTCATATCTAGTAGTGATTGTCATTAATTATAGTTAATATTCAAAGTCCATTCTCTTTTGGGATCTACACAAGGTAATCCCGCTTGTGCCACCTAAGTGTCGTGGTAGCCCCAACATTCCCCGTAAGGAATGAGTCTAACCGATTCGACCCCATAGGTTTCTCTATACTGCACGAGCGAACGAATCGCAAAGGCCAACTCCGAAGTGCCGGCTTGTAGGGAGCGACCCTCACAAGCATGTGCGAAAGAGCACAAATGGCAACAAGCAAGTCCAAGTCTCAAGTATCCAAACCTCATGTCTCAACATGGAAATAACAACTAGTAACCCTAAGGTCTAGTTCAAACACTCTCATGACACTAGATTTTTTATGTCGAAGTTCATTACGAGCCTAATGCGCTTGATGACATTAGCTCACTATTCTACAAATAGATGCCAAGCCTAATGCCGCTTTATGACATTAGCTTCTCTCCTATGTCATGCATAGTTTCTAAGTCCACAATCATATATCAAATTCACATTAAACTCTAGGTTTAAGTCTCAGCTAGAATGCTAACATTTACATGGTTCACACATACACAGTTCTCTATTATATAGAGGTAGAATTTACAATATACATAACACATGTATCTTAAGCATTCTAAAATTCACAAATAAATCATACATCATGGAAATGCACTAATTTTCAATTAACCATAAGTAAATAAGCTCCAATGAGAATTTCTCATTGTGCTAGGTGAGGCCAAACCCAGTCGCTCCAAGCGTCGCTCCGAACCGCTAATGAAGCTTCGATTCCTACTCCTAGCACCCTACAAAGTAAACCCTAGGAGTTACAACCTCTAAAGTTGAACCATGAGTTCACACTTTAAGCTTCTATGCATAAGGTAAGGAAAACTCACCTCAAGAGTGTAAATCTTGCTCCAAGCTTCAAATGGAAGCTTGATCTACTCCAAGGCAACCTAAACAAAGGTTCTAAACCCATTAATTAGGTTCTAAAAGCCTTAGATCAAAAACCCCCAAAATAAACCCTAATCTAGCAAAACTAGGGTTTCATCTAGAAGGAAACAACAAAATCCTAAACTAGAGGAAATGAAGATGTTGCTTACCTCTAGAAGCTCTAAACAAGGTTCAAAAGCCACCAAAGTTGAAGATCTTTCCTTCAACAAGCTCCAAGTCCAAGCTCCCAAGCTCCTCTAATGGTGGAAGTAGCTCCAACAAGCAAAAGGGAGCAAAAGGGATGAGTTTAATCCACAAAAATCCAACCAAAAACCCTAGAAATGCAAAGGAGTAGAGAGAGAAGCTCCTCCTACCTCTTTGCTGCAGTGGGGGTGCTCAAAAGGAGCCCTAGGGTGAGGGGGTACACTAATAGAAGCAACAAAATGCTAACACACCCCTGCAGTTCGCGCAGTCTGCAAACTGCCAGCTTGTACCGGTACAAGCCAGATCTGTACCGGTACAGACCCTGCGAAACAGCCAAACCCGAGGCTCGGGTTTGCCTAGTCCGACCCGTTTATCGGTATAAATCCTGCTGTCTGTATAGCCATCATGGTTGTCTGTATAGGCACCATTTTGTACTAGTACAAGGCCACAGAAAATCCAACCCGAGAGCAACCTAAAATCCAACTTTTTGGACTTTAGAGCTTGGAACTCATCCACTAACCTCGGTACTCGTGCCATAGGTCGGAACACAGTCAACGACCCTCCAGAAAATCTGGAAAAGCTCAGATCTCACATCCGGCCTCGAACCTTGCTATTTGCTAAAGTTCGGTGCGTCACAAAAAGACAAAGCGAATTTTTTTTTGAAAACCTAATTTTCGGGTATGCGAGATCGGCACAAATACGAAGTCCACTGTTCACACGGACGAGTCTCCTCTGTGTTGCACGGCGTCACACAAGTACAAGACAGAAATACAGGATACAACCACCATAATTGAATATACAAACATTTGACCATTCATACATTCATACACCCTTCACCACAGGTTCACATTCATAGTATAATCATAAATCCACATCTATTAGTTTAAAATATTTTCTACTGGGAAACTCATTTTAAATCACTTAGAATTGTGAAAATCAATAAAAGTCTTTTTAAAATCGTTTCCCTTTGGAAACCCTTTTCTTTTAAAACCCGCTACCACGAGGGGTAGAAAACTCATCTCAAAAGAAAACCACAAGTTCTTTATTTCATTCAAAAACCACATGAATTAGAATAAAGTAAACCAACTGAACCATAAAGTGTCAAAGCTATATATATATATATATATATATATATATATATATATATATATATATATATATATATATATATATATATATATATATATATATATATATATATATATATATATGTGAATAAGTAATGATAGAAACTAGACCGAATATCATTGGGCCGGAAACTCTATCACCCACTACGAACGTGTCTCACGTCTCGTCACATCCCTCACCGCCCGCAATACCTGAAAAATGGTGGGGGAGGTGAGAATATGTAAACATATCTCCTATCCCAATGGGTACCGCAGGCCGACGAAGGCGAGGAATACTCGAATCTGGAAGAGATAAATAAGGTCATGAGCAGATATAACAAACACAGTAGCCATAAACTAAAAGGAAGTAGAACTATAACAGAATAGATAACTACCGCTACTGTAAAGAAGAACTGAAAGCATAAATGGATATCGAAACTATAGTAGCAAGACAAGTGTAAAGAAAAAACTGTAAGTATGCATGCAACAACCGCTACTATAGTCATATGCGTCAACCGAGTATGTAGACCAAATATACCCAATCTGAAATCTGTGCTCTGTTGGTCCGCACCACGGACGTCAAGCGTGTGCTCACTGCCACTCTACCATGCATATAACCCCTCTTGGGCTCATGGGTTGGCACCGCAACCACTTTTCCGAAAAAGAACACCTTCTTGCGGTGGATCAGACCGCTGGTGTTCGTGAAATGCGAACGAGTCTCGGGCGATCAATGCGATATGCTCAATGGCCAGCTCGGCAACCGGGACACTCACCGCCCCTCAGGGCAAATCGACCAATAGGTCATCAAACTGTAAGGAAGCATAAGAACCGACCACTCAGGTCAACTAGGATGGAACAACTCAATATCCTCCCAAAAGTATGCAAGTACTGCTCAATGTCAACTAAATGTATACGCAAGAGCCAATATAGGTCACACGAATGTCACACCATGTATCAATAAAATCTAGAACTACCGTCGGCCACTAGCCTACAATCCTATCCCTCAAGGTACACCGACCTCATAGATCATCAAACGACAAGAGTCACAAACTGACTAACTAGGTCACAAACATGTCAAATAGCGGATCTGAGTAAACTATAATCATCCGTTGGCAACTAACCGATAATCTCACCCCTCAGGGTATACCGACCTCAATGATCATCGAACGACAGAAGTCAAGGAACCAGCCGAATAGGTCACAGTACTAGATACCAAAACTGACCAACTAGGTCACGGATCTCACAATCAATCATAAACTATCTCTACCTTTATTCATGATACTAGACATGCAAACAACCAAGTAGAGCATAACAAGAATAACAAAGGTGCTAGGCTCAACATAATATATATGCCCAGAATAGCAACAAGAGAGCAAGGGTGAGAAGATATCACCGAACGTGTACCTTGTGACTTCGGATCGAAATACCCACCTGTAAGAATAGCGTGCCTGTCTCCTGACTGTGGAAGATCGTTAACCAGACCTACGGAGGGTCCACCGGATTAGTTTAACCCAAAACTAAGAAACACTAAATGCGCAACCTCACAAATAAATCCATGGAAATCGGTTTGCCAAAACAGATTATCGTAACTCGCCGGAAGTCTCGAAAATCACACCGGGTGTCACGCCCCGCGACCGCTACCAATTTGGTCCGGTCCGGGCACGTCAAACAGACGCCGAACGGACAGCACCTCCCCTGTCCGCCCAAGGCTAAAGCGACAAGATCATGTACAACAAGTTCCCAGGAAACAACTTGAATACGTACAAGATCAAACAACAACAACGAGAGCACAACCAGTGCTAAACATGCAAGAGCAAGCATCACGAGTAACATACAAGTGAATAAAAGAGAGATACTAATCTATTACATTCATACAACCTCTTAATACAATTTGATTGCCATATGACTTCCAAAATATGAACATAAAGCTTACATCCTCAGGAATATAACATAAGATGTACAATCACTCAAAATACCTCACCACCTATACATCATCTACTCTCCAATATACATATGGAAACTCTAATGCAAATAGAAAGCATCTACTCACTAGCACTAGGGCACTAAGCCCCTACCACGATCCTCAGCTGGCGTACTCATACTTGTACCTGTAATTGTACCCCAAACCACACGGGGTGAGAACTATATAAATATAGTTCCCAGTGGGTTCGGCCGCCGACTCCGTCGATCTTCCCACTAGGTCCAAGGAGGCACAGAAAGACAGATAGATAGATAGATAGATATAAAGGAAATCAGCAACTATACTGTAAATCAGGATGCAAATATCCAGCTATGCCTCGAGTCAATGAATGAATGGATAAACTCATAGTGAAAGCTAGCTACTATACCACTATGTTCAATGTCATCTAGCAACAACCTAACATCATGCTAGTATACCTCGACGATGTAATGAATATAACTACAACATGGTTATATAATCTACTACATCTAATATGGTATGAATGCAGATCCTCTTATGCTATTCATGTTATGACCCAATTCATGACCCAATCCCTTAGGCTACCCCGCCTAAGACTTCAAATCCTGTGACCCAATCCCTTAGGCTGGCTAAGACTTTAAACCTTGTGATCATCTCACTCTACTAATCCCAACTCATAATCTCAACTCATAATCTCAAAGGTCCTAGGCAAAGAGCTACCCCGCTCCTTACCAAACACAATCTCGCTCTACTAATCTCAACTCATATCTCAACTCATAATCTCAAAGGTCCTAGGTAAAGAGCTACCCCGCTCGTTACCAAACACAATCTCGCTCTACTAATCTGAACTCATATCTCAACTCTCATAGGAAGGAATAGCATGTCCAATCACGGTCGAAGATAAATCCATTAGGCTCTCTACTAGGCGACTAGGCTCAACGACAATACGACTCATAGTAAAGGCTAATTACTGTACTATCATGCTTAACAATGAACAGGTTCTCAAGTCACCCAATCTTGCTGTGGGCCCGAGGGCTCGTCTTTCCGTCTCACACTCTTAATCTCCTAGGGGCGGAGTCACATTGTCCAACCATCCCCCGAGATCGCCTGCGGACAGATACTTTAGTCCAAGGGCAGCTACTTTAGCCCTCCTCTTAGTGACAACTCCGGAGTGCACAGTCTGTGTGGAGCGACCAACCCCAGGCGCAGCCAGGCATAGTGAGCACGATCCAAATCCTGTGAACCGGGAATACCCTACCAACTAGAGGGTTCATCATATCATAGAATCCAACTATCCCTATGTTCAACATCACAGTGTGTCAACTACACCAATATCAATTGTCACTCTCAACAACACGGGAAATCCTCTATCCCTATGTCCATATCATAGTGTTAATACTACACTTGTATTTCACATGCCACTCACCTAGATCTAAGCCGGCCTAGGGTTCACTTTGTCAATCCATGTTCCACAACACTAGGTTCATATCTGACCTATGTTAAATAACACTAGGTTAATGTCACTCTTGATCCACCCTAGGTTCAATAACACTAGGTTCATATCTGTTCAACCTATGTTCACGACGCTAGGTTAATGCCACTCGATCTATCCTAGGTTCAATAACACTAGGTTCATATCTGTTCAACCTATGTTCACGACACTAGGTTAATGCAATATGCCACAATTAGGGAAATGCACCTATCCCTATGTTCAATGCCGTAGTATTCACTACACTAGGTTCTCATGCAACATGCCACAACTAGGGAAAATACACCTATCCCTATGTTCAATGCCATAGTATCAACTACACTAGGTTCTCATGCAACATGACACTCGTCCATAGATTAACATTAACTAAATGCCACTTGTCATGGTTTAATGTTCTCAACACACTACTTGCACATATTTACTAAGTTGTCATTCAACTAGAGTTTAATCCACATTAATAATGTCATTATAGGGTTTCACAACACTATGTCCCAACCTCATACATGCTAAGTTCTTCTTCCATTTAGCATCATAGGTTCACAATGTCATCTTCTAATCCTCATGTTCATTACATCAAGTGTCCATATCATAATACTATATTAACCATAGACATCATACAAGGAGTAGGAATGCATATATCATTACCCTATAATGCAGTACACTGTACAACATGCTATATGCAAATCGATAAAGCACTAAGACATAGAAGGAAGCTAAGTTGCTTCGGGATGGACAGCCCCCACCTTTTACAGCGTTCCGATTGCTCGTTGTCACTTGCAATCGGCCTCCTGCGGCGCACGCGCACGGCTCGACAATCCACGCGCGGCCACGAACGACCACCGATTCGAGATCAGAGACTTTGTGCCGTTACCCCACGCCTTCACGATGCCCCAGTTCCGATTTCACAATTTTAGGGCTTCCATTTCGCGTGCTGCGACCATCTGGTAAGAATACATTATTTTATTAATAACTTCGCACGCGTTCGTCGGATTATCGAACCGAGCGCGCCAACGCGCTCGTTATACCCTCAATTAGGTTTACAAAGGGTTAAAAGAGATCAAGCCCAAGTATTTACAAACCCCCTTTAGAACCCTAGATTTGCAATACTAGCAAAATCCACCATTAGAGCCTTAAATTCAAGCTCTAATCATCTAATTAGCATGCTAGCATACATCTAAATCCATTCTTAGGGTATAAAACTCAAACTCTAAAGAGATGCCATTAAAGAGGTAGCAAGCTTACCTCTCAAGCTAGCTCTTGAACCAAGGAGGAAGAAGAAGAAGATGTTGATCCTTCCTTCTAACTTCTTCTCCTCCAATCCTTCTCTTTCTTTCTTCTCCTCTCTTTTCTTTCTTTCTTTCTCTTCCTTCCTTTGGTCGACAGAGAGAGAGAGGGAGAGAGCTAATCTAGAGAGAGAGAGAGGGAGAGAGTTGTGTGTTTTAGGGTTAGAATGGTGTGAGAGAGAGAGAGAAATAAACTAACACCATTCTATACACTCTCATGATGCTACAAATGCAAATAACCCCTTCAACTTCTCTTTCAATACACTGCTCCCGCGGGGCCATTTTCTGCATAAGGGACCGGTCCCTGGACTTGAGGGACCGGTCCTCGAAGGTCCAGAATTCCAGTATTTTAGGACTTAGCCAAATTTTCGGCTTTTTCACCTTCGGGTCCGTTCTCGCTCGTTTTCGCTCGTTAGGCCTCCGATTCATTTCAAATCGAACCGAGACTTCCCAAACATGTTTTTAAGCATGTTTTAATCATCTTTTCATCCAAGCTAATGCTGGATTTAGCTCACGGACCAAAATAGCCTTCCGGGTTCCGTTCTCGCGCCTACGCGCGCGAAAGCCTTCGAATGCTACCGAACTTTCTGAACTTCATCAAAACCATTCAAATGGCTCTCCAACCAAATGTACACCATAACTTCATGATTTTAGAAGTCCGGTACCTTACACCGGGACTCCGCCGGGACCCACGAACTATCCCGGAACGCACTGACACGTGCTACGCGTCACCCGCTGCAACTAAACACCATTATTCATGCGACTTGGCAGCAACAACACTAACACACTCAGAAACGATTATCATCAGATAATCGTTCCGATCCGGATTTTCGGGAGCACCCAATTCGATACCGAAACCCACCGTCGCTCACCCATCATTTTTGAACCCTCGAAACAACACGGCTGACCAACCAACAACCACAAGATCAATCGCGAGGCACCGTTGGAAGAATTTCGAACCGAAAACGCATTTCGTCGGCGGATTTCGCCAAAAAATGCACCGAAAATCAACATTTAATTTTCGGAAGGGCTTGGGGCCTTGGACAACTAGTCCGGAGGCAACCCACTGTCCACACACGCTGCCAACAGCAACCACACTAAGCACAAATGTATAAAAACACTCCCGATTATATGAAATCGCATTATTTCATGTGATTTCTGGGTTTTATGGCCCGACAACATAAACCGATGATCATTCGATCAAAGGCGAGACGACGGCGCGGGTTTCGGCGTGTCGGAGGCCATGCTCACACTTCGGAGCACTACGACCACTATGGAGAGCGCGGACGGCGAAAATCTGCAAGCTAACGCGCACATCATGAAAAGCATGCTTACCTCAAAAACTAGGGGCTTATTGACCTCAACAAAGGTGGCCACGTTGATTGGCACTGATCAAGGATCATCGTGCTCACCTTCGGAAGCCTCGAGGTGGCTTCGAGTCACCGGAATGGTGATTGGAACCCCAAACAGTGCACAGGAAAGCTGAACTAAGCTTACCTGTAGCATATCGCTTCCCCGTAAAGCGTGTCGAGTTCCATCAAAATGAGCGGAACCCGAAGTAGAGTGATTATGGATGGGTTCTATAAGTATTAGAACCCATGTGAGGTGAAAACGGAACCCGAGGAAGCGAAATTGCAAGTCTGAAAAAGTTTCAGACTTGGAGCTTGCTGGGAACGGACCTCACAGCCAGGGTCCGGACCGCACGCGCACAGCAGCCGAGCAGGGAGAAAAATTGGCTAAGTATTGAAAATCCTGCTCTCGGGATCCGGACTTGAAGTCCAATACCGGACCCCAGAGATCGGTCCCCACGACCGAGACCGGTCTTGGTCTGCGAAATCAGCAGAAAAACGGCTAAGTCCTGAAACACCTGCTCTCGGGATCCGGACGTGGAGAGCAAGATCGGTCTTCAAGCCCGAATCCTGTCCAGTCTGGCAGGATGTAATTAAATGGATTGGGAGGGCTTTGTTGCAAATGTTACAACATGTTATATGTCCATACCCTTTCATTCTCACAGCACACTCATTCCCTCTCCACTCTCACTCTCTTTTCTCCCTTTCTCTCTCTAGAAAAGCCCTAGGAGATCAAGGAGAGCTTGGAGAAGAAGAAGGAGGAGAAGGTTTTGGAGTTCTTGGTGGACATTGGAGCTTCACCACAAGGAGACCTTGGTTGAGCTTGCTACTAGAGGTAAGGTTTTGCAAGTTTAACTCTAGGGTTTAGGTTTTCTCCTAAGTTTTGGGGTTTTCTAGCTTGTTGCTAGTGTTAGAAGTCTAGTAGAGCTAAGAGCACCATGAGAGCTCCATAGGAGCTCAAGTGCTCTCATGGTGGTTGAATAGGATTGGTACTAGAGGCCAAATAGATGGTTCTAATGGCTCTAGAAAGGTAGTAGAGAGTTTCCTAGGTGATCCTAAGCTATTATTTGCTTGTGGTTGAGATCAATCTAGGAGCAACAACGAAATGACATTGTTAGGGTTTGAAAATTGGGACTTTTGCCCTAGGGTGTTTCCAAGGCTAATTGACCTTGTGAAAACCTAATTGGGGGTATTCCCGACGTGTGGGACAACTCCGTTCGTTTAAACGAAAAGCCCACATATGAGCTACCATGTAAATTAGCCTGATTTAGGCTCTGTTTAACGTGCAGGTCGCAATCTAGGGATCGGATAGCTACGAAACTTGAACCACATCAGCACAATAATATTTAGAGGTGTGGGGTGCATTCCGGAATCGTTGGATTTCCTTCTATGTCTATTTCACCTTATTGCGCATATTATATTATAGTATATTCATGCATGATAGGGTAGTGAGTAATTACAAGTATGATTGTTCCTTTATGCATTGTTATAATGTAGATGGACTTAGTGATTGAAATGGGACATAGAAACGAAGACTAGAACCTTATACATGTGTGAATATGAGAACGGACTGTGATCTTAGTAAATAAAGGTGACATTGAATATAGAGACACGATTGTCATCGAGTTGACATTGTAAAACATAGAGGGTGACATGAACAAATAGGTAGAAACCTATTATGACATTGGCATTGAAACTAGAGATTATGGTTTCCCAAGTTGGGAAATGGATCGATACTCACACTTGACTTGTGGGAGGTAGCTCCTCCACAAGTGGTGTACTCCGGAGTGTAGACACCACGGGGATAGTACCCTGTCGACGAACCCTCGGGAGTAGTGCCTTGAGCCTTCCCCGGTAGATCGGTAATGAAACGTGAGTCTTTGGGGTTAACATAGTTAACCGGTAAGATTGGGTAAAGAAACAAGTAGAGTAATGTAAAGGACATGCATGCATACCAGATATTGCCACGATTACATATCTGCTGACCTCTTTCTTGCAGGCATAGTATTAGTATATAGTTTGGTTACTATTTCCTTTTCCATTGAAATACTTATGCCTAAATGGACCTAGTGGGTAAGTCGGCGAGGTCGGTTGCGAGCCCAGGAACTTCGTTGTAGTTCTCACACCACTAACCCTACGAGTCTGGCACGAGCGGGCGACGGAGGGGCCAGGGCAAGGGGTTAGCGCCATAGCTAGTGGCCCGGAGTATTTACTTTAGGCATTCCTTTTGTTATACATGTATCAACTTTATTTTGTTGATTATAGATCTTTAAGTTGTAAACCTTCATGTGTATTTTTGGTGGACTGTAAATGTAAAGGAAATGATGTTGAATGGAAAAGAATGTAATAGTTTTAGTTATGTGTATTTGGTTAAAATGAAATCAAATAGCATGTATGGTTTACTTTATAGCTTAGAGCTTTTACTTCCGCTGTGATTGTTGTTTATCTTCGTGCAAGCCTAGTATAATAGCATATATCTCTTTGATTGCTTTATTATACTTGTTATTAGAGCCTTGGGCGGGCAGGGGAGGCCCTGTCCGTTCGGCGTCTATTGACGTGATCCGAACCCGACCAAAGAGGCGGGTAGCAGGACGTGACATTACCGGAGCTAGGCAGGGAACGGGGGTAGCCGGCGGCGGCCAGACGGTGGGCAAGCCGGCCAGGGGCAAGTGCGGCAGGTCAGATGGGGCCGGGGCTTGCGTCAGCAGGCGACGGGAGGGGACGACGACGGCGGGCAACGACGCCCTAGCCGCACGGGATCAAGGGAGGCTCCGGCTAGTTCGGGCGGCACGGGGGCTCCGATAGCGGGAGCGCCGGCGGCAATCGGATGTCGCCGGTCCGGGGAAGCGGCGCGCGGGTCGGCCAGAACGACGGAAGGCGGCGGCGGAGGCTCGGGAACAACCGAGCCCGCGCCGGCTCGGCTCGGGTTCAACCGGTCCACGAGAGGCCACCGCGGCGGCGGAGGCTGCGGGGTGACGGCGAGGGATTGCTTGAGATCAAAGGAGGGCGGCGCAAGCCAGCGTGGGTGGCGGCGACGCACGGAGACCGAGAGAGGCCTCGGTTCGACCCACCGGACACAGGTGGCCGCGAGGGAGCACTAGCGGCGGCGTTGGGCTGCGGGGGTGGCGGGGACGGCGCGCGGAGGGTTCTTGGAGGTCAAGGAGGGCGGGCGGCCCACGACATAACAACGGCCCGCGGATGCGAGGCGTCTTAGGCTCGATCTAAGGCGGCCGCGAGTGGCGACGAGAGGAGCCAAGCGATGCCGTGAGCGCACGGGGATAGCGAGGCGGCGGTAAGGTGCCAAGGTCGGACCTCGGTAGGGGACGGGCCGGGACTCATGATACCTCTTTGGAGCCGTCGGCGAGAGGGTTGAGAGAATGGTTGAGAGAGAGAGGCAATGTCGGCCACTTAGGAGGCGGGGACGACGGCGAGCGGGGCAGGGTGTGGGGGGTGGGGGAGGTGATGGAATAAGCTGAAGGCGCAACTAAGGTAGAAGAGGCAGCCTTAGGGTAAGGGTTCACATGAACTCTAGGTTGCCACAAAGATATAAGGTGGCAATTATGCATTTAAGTCCCTTAAAGAAGAATATTTCCATCCCAGCCCTTCGCAGCACGTGTAATATGCTCTCCCGCACCTCGACGTTCGAAATCTCGCAAAACAATGCATAAATTATTATGACTTTTGCGAAGTTTCCAATTTGCCACTTTCGACCTCTTCCCGATCATCATGCAATATCTAGCAATCCATTCGTCAGATTTTCAAATGGACTACGCAAGCGCGTTCAGCATGATCGGGGCATCAAACTCATGATTTTGTTTCGCCCACTTTGGTCGCCGATGTGCGACAAAACACATCCTTTCTCCAACTAATCCATACATCACACATAAACATATGTGTAAACCCAAAAACCTTAAATTCAAATTCGAATTTGAATTCCCTACCACCAGTATGTACCAGAAACATCCCTCACTCAACCCCAGGTCACAAGCACAGAGCACGAAGAGCTTTATAATGCAAGAACAATAAAGAATGAAAACCCTCTTTTCTATAAAACTTCTTTTTCTCGAAAATCGTGCATTAAATCTAAAATCCGTCAGCGCCATTGGTTCCAGAATAGCTGAACCGTTCAAAATGAGCTATTGGATCGCTATGAACGGAGTCTGATACGCGCCAGCAGCCAACTCTACTCACCAGCCTCTCCGAAAAATCGGAGTTACTATTCACTTTAAGTGATTAGTAATGATTGCGTAACTTCTCCATTCTAACTCATTTTTTTTCTGAAACTTGACGAGTGCTTATGTAATTAAATTACACACAAAAACATCATTAACAGAGAGTTTAGCTGTGTAATGACCCAGCCCACTAGCAATAACAACTCGTTCGGCCCAACCACCAGCCCAAAATGCTTAAGCCCAGTTTTTATTACTAGTGTCTAAGTTTCTTATAAATCCAATGACAACCCCATTCACATCCGGGCCCGGACGTCCTCACCAGTCCAATCACACACACAGCCCAAGATTACCAGGCGATGTGAGACTCGTCTCGTTAGCCTTTGTCATTCAGACCTTAGTCTACCATTTAGACCACGACTCGGTAGAGACTCGCCACACATTTTCGGCTGGTGAACCTGGCTCTGATACCAAATGTAACGACCCAGCCCACTAGCAATAATAACTCGTCGAGCCCAAACAACTAGCCCAAAATGCTTAAGCCCAGTTTTTATTACTGACTTCCCCCGTTAAGGTCCTGACGTCCTCGTCAGTCCAATCACACACGTAGCCCACGATCACCAAGCGATGTGAGACTCGTCTCGCTAGTCCGTCATCCGAGACCACAGCTCGGTAGAGACTCGCCACACATGTCCGGTGGTGAAGCAGAAGCTGATACCAAATGTAACGACCAGTAGACTAGCAACAATAACTCGTTGGGACCAACAACGGGCCCAAAATGCTTAAGCCCGGCTATTATTACTAGTGTCTAAGTCTCTTATAAATCCAATGACAACCCCATTCACATCCGGGCCCTGACGTCCTCGTCAGTCCAATCACACACCCAGCCCAAAATTACCATGCGATATGAGACTCGTCTCGTTAGCCTTTGTCATTCAGACCTTAGTCTGTCATTTAGACCCTGACTCAACCAAAACTCGCCACACATTTCTGGCTGGTGAACCTAGGTCTGATACCAAATGTAATGACCCGCCCGCTAGCAATAATAACTCATCGAGCCCAAACAACCAACCCAAAATGCTTAAACCTAGTTTTTATTACTGAGTATAATATAAAAGGAGGGATGCGAACATACCAGCACTAAAGCATCGGATCCCATCAGAACTCCGCAGTTAAGCGTGCTTGGGCGAGAGTAGTACTAGGATGGGTGACCCCCTGAGAAGTCCTCGTGTTGGTGGGTGCTTCAAGCTGGTTCCTTTGTTCTTTTATATCAGTAATAATAACTGGGCTTAAGCATTTTGGGCACATTGTTGGGCCCAACGAGTTATTGTTGCTAGTGGGCTCGATCGTTACAAAATTTGCTAAAATCTCGATCCTTATAATATAATATGTATATCATTACTTGAATACTTAAATTAGTTAATTAATTATTAACTCTTTGAGAGGAAAGCGTGAAGCGATAAGACGAACAGAAAGGAAGGTAAGGGAGGCTAGAGAGATTGGATAGAGTGTGATAGAGAGATGATGGGGACGACGCGAGAGAAAAAGATCCAGTTGTGACAGACAGTATCTATAAAGAGTGAGTAACGTTTGGATATGAGCGAATAGTGAACCACTGCAAGATCTTCCGCGGAAGGCACAAATACCCCACCCACCATATTAATAAGAGACGTGTTCGAGGAGGAAGAAGAAATGGAAAAGAGAGAGAGAGAGAGAGAGAGAGAGAGAGAGAGAGAGAAAGGGGAGAGAGAGAGAGACTGACTCAATCTGGCTCTTTGGGACGTGCTAGGTCTATCCTCCAGGGACCATCAGCCTCGCCACGTCACGGCCGTCTTGAGGCAAGGAATAGGCACAATGGCTTAACCCGCTCTTGACCGGTAGGGCGCCTACGATTAGGCTTGGAGATAGGCCTTTCTCCAACACCAATCTGCCATGGCGGACTCTTGGAGTGTGGGCCCAAAGGCTCAACAGTCGTTGAATTTGTTTGAAAAAAAATTGTTTATTATTTTGAAAAAAAATAAAAAAATAGAAAAAAAAAATTCTCTGTTGGTCATAATGACCTCATTAACATTCAAATTTTTGACGGGTAAAGAGGGTATTTTGGCAAAAAAAAAAATAAAATTAAATATTTTTATAATTTTTTAAATAATTTAAAGATGTTTTTTTAATCTATAAATATTCCTACAAATCTCCAAATCTCCAAATTCATGACAACAAGTAATTCTTCATACCTAGATCTTTCTACTCTCAAATTTTCAATCTAAAATTTTTCTTCTTTCAAATTAATTTGTAAAATTGTTTAATTTTTTCAATACCCCTTTTTACAAAATCTCTCCACAATCCCACGCACCATACAAAATCGCAATCTCAAAACAATATTAAATCTCTTAATTTTTAGTTTTTAAATTTTTTAAAAATATTTTATTTTATTATTTTTTAGTATTTATTGTGTTTTTTTATAACAATTTCAAGAAAATTTTCTCGTATAGATTTTTTCTATACTTATAATACTCCTAAGTATTATGTTAATAATCAACCAGAAACTATAGCCAATGGCTCTATACAAGGTAATGACAAAGCGCAACCTCCACAAAATTTAAACGCAAGTTCTAAAAAAGTGTTTAAACAAAGAACAAACTAACTATGAAAGTATATATTTCAATATCAAAAAATTGGAGGACAAGGTTTACGAACTATTTGTACAATATGTGAGGCTCATTATTTTTGTGATATTTTTGGTGGAATGGGTTATCTTAACTAACATATTTAGAAACATCTACCAAACGAAGAAAAAAAAAAACAATCAAAATTTACTTTTAGTTCTAGTGGAGTTAGTATATTTCAATATTCATATATGAATATTAAAGGAGAGAATATGAATTCTTCTAATTCATTCAATGATAAATTACAAAGATATATATAGATAAATATTTCTATAATAAGATATTGATAAGAAAATATCCCTAAGAAAAGATGTCTAAAACTATATTAGCTAAATAGGAACATAATATATATAATTTGCACTTTCCATAACACTTCCCTTCAAGTTAGAGCATAGATATTAATCATGCCCAACTTGTTACAAATGTAGTTAACACGAGCTCCATTCAAAGCTTTTGTGAAGATATCCCCAAGTGGTCTTCAATTTTGATATCTGTTGTTGAAATAATCTTCATTGTATTTTTTCATGAATAAAGTGATAATCAAACTTAATATGTTTAGTTCGCTCATAAAATACGATTTGAGGTAATATAAATAGCAATATCCAAATGACCTATTCCATAAACTGTTCCATAAACTGAGCACTTCCTACTAACACATTGGTAAACATGTTTTCTAAAAGGAAAAGCTTAGCCAAAGCTAACCCACATTTATATACAACATTATGAATCAAGTTAATGCCATTTCTTGGGTCACTGATGGATCGAAAGCACTTCTCCATAACTGTGGATTCAATCCGTTGAGATAGCATGTTTAGATACTCCAGAGAATTCCTATCAAAACAACGAATCAGACGTCAAGAGAATCCAACTTCCTAATCATTCTATACTAGTGTAGGTACCCGCGCGATGCGGCGAGTAGTTAATGCTAAAATAAAAAATTTATAAATAATAAAATATCAAAATAACTAAATAAAATATTAGTATGTCAAAAAGGGTACAATATAGACAATTATATAGCAATCGATACAACAGGAAAAAAAATATTTTAAGTAAATCCTAATTAGAGTATATAGAAATATACTAATATATACAATATAAATTGTTCATTCATTTAGTCTGGAAGGTGTAATATAGTACGAACAATAATTGTGCAAGTAATATATAGCATTTCTATAACATATAGCATTTCAAAATATCACCTATTCATGCCAAATCGTTCAAATTGAACCAAAAAAATTCTAATTAACCTCAAAATGTTGATAATTCTCACCAAATCACTCAAATCTATATAAAAAATTGTTATATTTGAAAAAAAAAACTTACAAATGTGATCGGTGGCATGAAGATTGCAAAGGCGATATGCGTAGAGGAGGATCGGCGCGAGAACATTCTTTTATATAGTGTAAATTATATATGCTAAATTATATTTTAATTTCAAATTAAGAAAAAAAATTGGTGCATGTTATATTATTGTAGACCAGATCTTTTTAATTTTTTTCGAAGTGAATAAGGGAGAATGGAGAGGACACGGATCGCCTCCATACCCAATGATATTATGAAACTGTAACGACCCAATCCACTAGCAATAATAACTCGTTGAGCCCAACCACCGGCCCAAAATGCTTAAGTCCAGTTGTTATTACTAGTGTCTAAGTTTCTTATAAATCCAACGACAACCCCATTCCCATCCGATGTGGGACTATTGGGGTGTCACAGACTCCCCCCGTTAAGGCCTTGACGTCCTTGTCAGTCCAATCACACACACAACCCACGATCACCAGGCGATGTGAGACTCATCTCGCTAGCCCGTCATCCAGACCCTGGCTCAGTCGAGACTCGTCACACATGTCCAGCTGGTGAACTGGCTCTGATACCACTTTAATCTGTCACGCCCCGGGGTCCCTTTAGGATAAAAACACAGCGGAATTTTTTTTTAAAAAACCGACCCCAGGATATGCCGGATCGGCCACAAATACGAGTCCACTTTTCACACGGATAGAGTCTCCACTGTGTTGCACGCGTCGCACAAGTACAGTATTATAATACAACCAGGAAACAACCACAACGAATGAACATACAAACAATCAACAGTTGTACATTCACATACACCATTAACTACATGTTCATTCACATTTGAATTTAACATAAATCTGTAATAAACCGACTTTTTACCTAAAGGAAATTTGACTTTCGTTTCTGAATGTTATTGTGCGTAAATGTATTATAAGAGCACACGTCAAATTCCAGGCGAAACCGAACTAAAACGACAACGTTACGCGACCGGAAGTTTGACTTAAAGTGAATAGTAACTCCGGATTTTCGGGAAATCGCGGAGTAAAGATGGGGTCTGGTGCGTACCGAATTCCGAATATCGGCTTCCAATAGCTCGTTTCGAACGGCTCAACTATACTGGAACCGTTGGCACTGACGGAATCGAATTCTGATGCACGGATATCGAGAAAAAGGATTTTGAAGGATTTGACCTAAAAGGTTAATGAATTGGGGAATAACGGAGAAAAAGAAGAGATGTGATATTTCGCGAATCCGAGTCCAAATCAAACGAAGTAAAAGGCGGTTCGATGTTCTCGACGCTGAACGCGGCGGCGCGATCCGATCGTGAATCGACGGACGGATCTCGGGAATCGCGAAAAGAATGCGAAGAGGTTGAAATCGTGTAACGAGCGGAACGCGAAGAGTCGCTATATTTTATGCGCCGAAATGCGAAGGGTTGAACACGAGAGGGTCCTAAGCGCATAAATGTCATCTTGGTAGGGGCTAAAGTATAATTGGTGGCTTGTGGTGGGCTAAAGTGCAAAAAGTCCTAAAGTGTATATAGATGGATTTCTAGGGTTTCATGGACCTAACCCTAACCCTAGCCTCTCCATCTCCCCTCAGCCACCCTAACACATCCAGCAGCTCTCTGCCCACTCCGGGCGCGCACCCCCGGCCGCTGGCGTGCTTCCCCGGCCGCCGGAGAGCCTCCCCGAACCCTCAGCCACCTTCCTCCTCCTTCCCTCTCGGCCTTGTCTACCATCTCTGGCCGAAGAGCCTAGATCCGGCAAGGGAGACTTCAACCCTCGGATCTAGCATCCTTCGGCCGAGACTCATCGCCGGCGTGCTCCCCGGCCGGCTCCGGCGTCCCCGAGCGCCGCCGCCACCGCCGTAGCTCCCTGCGGCCAACTTTAGTCACCCGGGCCGATCCCTGGGTGATCTCGGCCTAGGAGCGCCGCCGCCGCCTTCCCGAAGTTGAGCAACCCTCCTCCGACGACGAGCCACCTCGGCGCGTCCTCCCCGGCTTCCCCGTACACCGCCGGCCGCCGCGGAGCAACCCCGCCGCCGCTCGGTTTCGGTGCGACGGGGTTGCACCCTCGGCTTCGGGCATCTGCGCCGCCTCCGAGGGAAGCATCGGCTTCCCTCGGCCTCCTCTGCGGACCGGCGCCGTCCGGCGTCCCCGGCCGCCGCCGTGCCGCGGCGCCTCCTAACCCGAGAGGAGGAAGGAGGAGTGGATCTCCTCCGCCGCGCCACCGGCCGCCTCCGCCGCCGTCCGGGACCTTCCTCGGTCATCTCCGACCCGGCGCTTAGTCCCCGGCCGGACCGACCGCCGCCGCACGGCCGGCGGCCAACCCTTGCTCCCTCGGCTCAGGTATGCTGTGTAGTTGGTTACAGCATGCTAGATTAGGGTTTGTGCACAATTCCCGAGGCTACAGTGGGTCTTTTTGACCATGTGAGGTGAGCACGATCATTGGAATTTCGTGCTGAACGCGATGCTCACCTCTGTTCTGAGTCTCGCTGCCTCGTTAAGCGGGACGAACGTACTTTACGCGCTGTGCGCGCTGTTTACTGAAGTTGATGTCGCTTGTGCGCGCACTACGATGCCCGACAGTGTTCCGAAAGGCGAGCACGGTCTTCAGCATGTCGAAGACTTACAGCGAGTGCGATTTCGGAATCTGCGATGCACCGATTTGCGTGCACGGTCCATAAAAACCTTATAATCACATAAAATAATGCGATTTTGGAACCTTCAGGGGCTTTTTATGCAATTGTAGCCTCTGGGCTATCTTGGGTAGTGTGTATGTCTGCGGGTAACCTTTGGACTAAGCTGTTCAAGGTCCGAGCTTTTGAAACGATAAGTATGATTCGGAGCGTTCGTTGGCGAAATTCGACGACGGAACGCGACTTTGGTTCAGATTTCTTCCGATGCTTTTACGAGATTGTTTCCTTTGTCGACAAGCCTTATTGGTGGTCACCGTGTCGTTCGATAGTCGGAGACGACGGGTGAGCGACGGTGGGTTCCGGTGTCAAAGTTGACGCTTTCGAACCGGATCGAAACGGACGTTCTGTAGCAATCGCTTCGAGACAGTTACGTCGTGAGAGTTGTGAATTACGATTCTAGTTTTAGTGGGTTAGTTTCTAACCCGGTGAACCCTCATAGGTTCAGTTGTTTCTTCCCAGCAGTCGGCAGACCACATCTTTCGATACTCAGGTGGGTATCCGGTTTGACATCCGTACAGTGGTACACGCTTGGTGACACTTCTTCACCTTTACTTCGTTTTATCTTACTTTTCTTACTTGCACATTAATTTCATTTCTGTTCTCTACTCCGTCATATGCATGCTTAGTATACTTGATAGGAGTGGGGTGGTTTGAGTTCTGATTCTCCGGCGACCTACTTGGTCGACCACTTTCTGATTTCGTGACTGTTCGGTCAGTTTGCTTCAGTTACAGTGACCTATTCGGTCGGTTTGTTTCAGTACTTCTGTGACCTACGTGGTCGGCAAGTTTACTTAATGACCCAAAGGGGTCGATGTCCCTTTAGGGACGGGATTGTCGACCGATTCGACGTATGGTTTTTGAGCATAACGGCATCGATTGCCCGGGATTTGAGCGCGGTTCACGAACACGGGCGGTCGATCCCCGTACCATGATGTGTTCTTTTAGGAAAGGTGGTTGGACGAGCCAACCGTGAGCCCATAGGCGACCATTGGTTGATATGGGTAGAATGCGGGTTTTGTGATACGGGGGCATAGGCTCGAGGTGCGAGGACCAACGAGCAACGAGATTCCGGATTGGATATTTTACTTTATCAGCTTTCCGATGCATACATACAGTAGCAGTTTATTTTTATTACCTATATCTCTCTCCTGCTTACTTAGCTACTGTATCTACTTAACAGTCCTTCCTTCGCTTTACTCCGTTTCTAGTGGATACCCACTGGGAGGGGGAGACATGTTTACATGTTCTCACCCCTCGCCTTCTTCTTTCAGGTGACATAGCAGGTACTAGTGGGACAGCAGGTGAGGAGCGAGTCTAGTGCGCGTGTAGCTCCTACCCGTATCGGTTACTTCTTTACTTTCCTTGCTTTATTATCTAGAGTACATTTTGGTTCAGTTCTAGTTCTACTTTGGTTTACTTACGGTGGTATTTTGAGACTTATGACGTTTTTGGGATTGTGATATGGAACTCATGTTTTGGGAAATAAAGCTGTCTCCTACCCTTCGTGGTAGCATTTCAAAGGAAAGGGTTTATTGGAAAGGATTTCTACCCCTCGTGGTAGTGTTTTCAAAAGAAAGCGTTTCCGTGTGGGAAACGATTTTTAAAAAAAAAAGAGGTTTTCTTAAGATTTATAAATAAGTTAAATGTGAATGTGGTGAATGGTTGTATGATATTGTGTATTCAGTCTATTTGTTATTCATCGTTGTGGTTGAGTTCTGGATGAATTGTAAACACTCTCTGTACTTGGGCGACGCCGGGCAAATACAGGGGAGACTCTGTCCGTGGGTACAGTGGCCTCCCTGTATTTGTGGCGGATCTGGTTCACCTCTGGGGGTCAGGCTTTTAAAAAAAAAAATTTCCGCTGTATTTATTTACCAAAGGGACCCCGGGGCGTGACAGATTAAAATGGTATCAGAGCGAATTTCAACCACAACACCATTCACAGGTCGTTTTTGAAAAAGAAAAAGAAGGAGCGAACCATTGGTTAGGATGACCCTAGGAAGACCAACGATATATAGGAACGCGAGTGCGAGGTTTTGGCTCAAGTCCTAGTGAAAGGCCGTTGAGCGATTTTTGACTAACGGTGTTTTACGGTTGTAGATGGCTCGTAGAGGTAGACCTCCTCTCAATCGTGCGGTGGACGTGCGGTGCGGATATACCTAGTGGATCGGGTGGGATTGCCCCTGCGGGCACGGGTGGCCAAGGGACGAGCGGCTCCCGGCCGGAGTCGGCGAGTGCACGGCAACTCGGGGCGAAATGGGCGAGTTGAGAGACGGTGACGGCTCTCACGGGCATGTTCCGGCGGTTCTGCGGCGACGGCGAGGCTGCGGCTCACACCGGTGCCACAACCGATTGCACCCCCGATTCCACCTCCGGTTCCACCACCAGTTGCACCCCCGGTTCCACCACCAGTTGTACCCCCGATTCCACCCCCGGTTCCACCACCAGTTGTACCCCCGATTCCACCTCCGGTTCCACCACCAGTCGTACCCCCGGTTGCACCCCCTGTTCCACCTCCGGTGCCACCCACGGCAGACTACTCCGATTCTTGAGGGATACTTCGGTGGTACCTCCACCGACCCCACTGCTACGACCCGACGGCGCGACGGTTT
Organism: Aechmea fasciata; assembly: GCA_025177825.1. Taxonomy (NCBI): domain Eukaryota; kingdom Viridiplantae; phylum Streptophyta; class Magnoliopsida; order Poales; family Bromeliaceae; genus Aechmea; species Aechmea fasciata. Next base: position 7,282,654 of record CM045939.1, read on the forward strand.
CGTGGAGAGTACCGATTCTCTGCGGCGGAGGCGTTCGCGATTCGAGCGATGCTTTGGCGGAGTTTCGGAAGTTTGATCCGCCCGTTCGAGGGCAAGAAGGAGGATAAGGGGACGGCGGAGGCTGTGGATCACGGACATGGAGAAGGCATTCGCGATCTCCACATCGAGGCGGAGGATCGCGTTCCCCCTGGCGACCCGTTGCACAGGGAGGACTCCTTACTCGTGGTGGTTTCGCCACTTCTCGAAGAAACCGAAGCGTCTACCCCCACTGGGAGGAGTTCGGAGACTCCTCTACGACGTGCCGGGGATAGTACGAGACGGGACTTGGAGCGCGGTGCGCGTCTCAGACGAGCCGTGCGTCGCCGAAGTACGAGGACTTCACCCGTATCATCGAGATGATTCCCTTCCTTTGCGCGACGAGTACCATAAGGCCGGGCTCTTCATGAGGGGATTGCGGCCCAACCTCCGTATGTTGGGCGCATCCAATGGCGCGATCACCTATGATGCTGCCTCGAGCGAGCTTTCCTACTTCGGAGCGAGTCGAGGATCGAAGGCGGATCGAGATGCGGTGAGCGTTCGGGGACAGAAGCGCTCTCACGCTCAGTCGAGTGGTGATCCCTCTTTCAGCCAGAGGCCACCTAAGTATCCGCGCCCCAGCGATCGGCCCGGAGTGCACCGCGCCCCAGCCGATCGGCCAGGTGCACCGCGCCCCGATCGACCGAGGAGTGCACCGCGCCCCAGCCGATCGGCCAGGTGCACCGCGCCCTCGGCGATCGTTCGGGAGTGCACCGTCGGGCGGTTTCGGCGGGGGCCGGCGATGCGTGATCTGCGGCGAGCACACCCGTGACCACTGCCGGAGAGGAGGCCGTTGCTTCGATGCGGCTGCCGGGACATGGCGAGGCCAGGTGCCCTAGGGGTAATGAGGCTACCCAGAGCGCAGCTTCTTCCCCAGCACCTCGACGGGACCGCGGAGCTCCCCGCGCGTTGCTTCGTGCGGCGCCCTCTTCCTCACACCGGACGGAGGGGCACGCCGGGCTTACGGAGGCGAGTCTTCGCCCGACGCGCATGAAGGCAACTCGGGTGGCGATCATCTCGCGGTATTGTCACCCTTTCCGCCTCTCGAGCTAGAGCCTTATTTGATCGGTGCGTCGCTTTCATTTATTTCGCATTCTTATGCATGTGAGCATGGTATCCCTTCACATCCGCCGAGCGCACCACTCCATATCGACACGCCGGAGGCGATATCATAGCCGAGCGGGCGTCATATCCTATCCGGTTGTTCTTGATGGCCGATGCTTCTTGGCGAATCTGTTGGTGTTTCCGGACGACAAGTTCGACGTGGTGCTAGGGATGGACTGGCTCTCCAGGCACCGCGCTACTATCGACTGCGAGCGAAGGACGGTGACTTTTACCGGGCCCGGTGAGGAAGTCTATGTCTACCGAGCGTGTAAGAGCTCTTACTTCGCCATGTCTATCTCTTCTGCTAGGGCCGGGCGACATATGAATGCGGGGTGTGTGGCCTATCGGCCGGTGGACGTCACCCGACGAGTTGCGCCACCACTGGAGGAGATTCCAGTTGTTCGGGACTTCCCAGATATCTTTCCAGCCGAGCTCCCGGGAATGCCCCCGGACCGGGAGATTGATTTCTTCATCGAGCTTGTCCCGGGCACTGCACCGATATCGAAGGCCCCCTATCGCATGGCCTTCGCGGAGCTGAAAGAGCTGAAGGCCCAGCTTGAGGACCTCCTGGAGAAAGGGTTCATTCAGCCTAGTGTTTCACCTTGGGGTGCCCCTGTCCTCTTCGTCAAAAAGAAGGACGGTAGTCTGCGCCTTTGCATTGACTACAGGGAGCTCAACAAGATTACGGTGAAGAACAAGTATCCCCTGCCCCGGATTGACGATCTTTTCGACCGAGGGTCGTCGGTATTCTCAAAGATCGATCTTCAGTCCGGGTATCATCAACTTAAGATCCGGGCGGAGGATGTGCCAAAGACCGCTTTCCGAACTCGTTACGGCCACTACGAGTTTACGGTGATGCCGTTCGGGCTTACCAATGCCGGCGACCTTCATGGATATGATGAATAGGGTCTTTCGGTGTATTTGGATCGGTTGTCGTGGTCTTCATTGACGACATCTGATTTACTCGCGGAGCGATGTGGAACACGAGGACCATCTCGCCGTGTTTCTTTGCTACTTCGAGAACACAAGCTATATGCTAAGCTCAAGAAGTGCGAGTTACGCTCGCGAGGTGTCTTTCTTGGGGCATATCGTGACTCCATCAGGCATTACGGTGGATCCGAAGAAGATATCCTCGGTAGTTGATTGGCCTAAGCCGACTTCAGTGACCGAAGTCAGGAGTTTTCTGGGTTTGGCGGGTTATTATCGGCGATTTGTCGAGGGATTCTCCAAGATCGCCGCACCGCTAAACAAGCTTACCAGAAAAGGGGAACGGTTCCAGTGGACCGAGCAGTGCCGTGAGCTTTGACGAGTGAAGGACCGGCGACCCGCGCACTGTCCACGACTACGCACGGCTTTGGTGAGGACTTCGTCGTCTATTGTGACGCCTCACGGGTCGGGTTAGGGTGCGTGCTGATGCGGCGGGATCGGGTCATCGCTTATGCCTCGCGTCAGCGAAGCCGTATGAGAAGAATTATCCGACGCACGATCGGAGCTCGCGGCGGTGGTATTTGCCCTCAAACTATGGAGGCATTATCTCTATGGGGCACACTGTGAGGTATTCACCGATCATCAGAGCCTGAAGTACCTTTTCACCCAGAAGGAGATGAACCTCAGGCAGAGACGTTGGCTCGAGATCTTGAAAGATTATGACATTACGATTCAGTATCATCCGGGAAAGGCGAACACAGTGGCAGACGCCTTGGCGGAGACGACCTTGGTGAGTTGTCCTTCATGGTCACGAGCCGGGACCGTACGATAGAGGAGTTCGTAGTCTCGAGATCGAGGTTGTCTCCACCGTGGCTACTGCTCAGTTGATGTCCCTGGTGGTACAGCCTACCTTGACGGAACGGATTATGCTTGGTCGGCGAGTGACCGTATTCTGAGTGCGGGCGGATGTCGAAGCGAGGGGCAAGGACGGGGACTTCTCTATTCACACTGATGGATCTTTGCGCTTCAAAGGCAGGTGGTGCGTACCTAGTGACTCGGAGCTGAGGAGCGATATCCTATCCGAGGCACACCGATCCCCTTACACAGTTCATCCGGCGGAACCAAGATGTATCGCGATTTGAAACGAGAACTTACGGTGGCACAGGATGAAGCAAGATGTGGCCCGACATGTGGCCGGTGCTTGACTTGTCGGCGGGTGAAAGCGAGCACCGGCGACCGGCGAAAGGCTGCAACCACTTCCGATTCCGTGTGGAAGTGGGAGCGGTTACTATGGATTTCGTCACGGATTGCCTCGATCACGGCGAGGCCATGATGCCATCTGGGTCATAGTGGATCGGTTGACGAAATTGGCGCATTCTGCCCGTTCACACGACTTGGTCCGAGATCGGCGGCGCGATTGTATATCGATGAGATCGTCCGGCGCATGGCGTGCCGGTGTCGATCGTATCGATCGGGACACCGCTTCGTTTCCCACACGGCGGAACTTGCGGCGAGCCATGGGGACGAAGGCGAACTTCGATACGGCCTTCCATCCACGGAAGCGACGGACGGTCGGAGCGAGTCATACTGACGCTCGAGGACATGCTCCGCGCATGTGTCTTGGATTATGGCGACGGATGGTTTCGCTATCTTCCATTGGTAGAGTTCGCCTATAACAACAGCTACCAGGCGAGCATCGGGATGGCGCCGTATGAGGCTTTGTATGGGCGTCGATGTCGGTCTCCTATACGTTGGGACGACGTCGGTGAACGCCGGGTGGTCGGGCGGACTTGTTGGAGGATGCGGAGGCGAAGATTCGCATTGCGAGAGATCGACTTCAGACTGCGCAGAGTCGACAGAGGAGCTACGCGGACCAGCGGGGGCGTGACCTAGAGTTCCAGGTCGGTGAGCACGTGCTGCTCAAGGTGTCGCCATCCAGGGGGATCAAACGGTTCGGGTTGCGGAACAAGCTTAGTCCGCGCTTTGTGGGACCGTTTGAGATCCTGGAGCGGGTTGGTCCGGTGGCGTACAGGTTGGCTCTACCTCCGAGTCTCGCCCGGGTGCACAACGTCTTCCACGTGTCCATGCTTCGGAAGTATATTCCTGATCCATCCCACGTCATCAGCACGACGGCTATCCAGTTGCGGGAGGATCGAGCTATGATGAGGCTCGTTGCGGATTTTGGCACGTGAGGAGAAGCGATTCTGAGCAGGGAGCATTCGTACGTAAAGGTTCAGTGGGAGAACCACGAGGAGCGCGAGGCGACTTGGGAGCTTGAGTCCTCTATGAGGGAGCGTTATCCACATTTGTTTGTGGGGGATTCTTGACTTAGTTTCGGGGACGAAACTTCCTGTAAGGAGGGAATGATGTAATAAACCGACTTTTTACCTAAAGGAAATTTGACTTTCGTTTCTGAATGTTATTGTGCGTAAATGTATTATAAGAGCACACGTCAAATTTCAGGCGAAACCGAACTAAAACGAAAAAGTTACGCGACCGGAAGTTTGACTTAAAGTGAATAGTAACTCGGATTTTCGGAAATCGCGGAGTAAAGATGGGTTACAGTGCGTCTGCGAATTAGAATATCGGCTTCCAATAGCTCGTTTCGAACGGCTCAACTATCTTTGGAACCGTTGGCGGAATCGAATTCTGATGCACGGATATCGAGAAAAAGGATTTTGAAGGATTTGACCTAAAAGGTTAATGAATTGGGGAATAACGGAGAAAAAGAAGAGATGTGATACTTCGCGAATCCGAGTCCAAATCAAACGAAGTAAAGAGACGGATTCGATGTTCTCGTGCGGCCGACCTTCGCGGGCGCGTCCGATCGTGAATCGACGGACGGATCTCCGGGAATCGCGAAAGAATGCGAAGAGGTTGAAATCGTGTAACGAGCGGAACGCGAAGAGTCGCTATATTTTATGCGCCGAAATGCGAAGGGTTGAACACAGAGGGTCCTAAGCGCATAAATGTCATGCTGGTAGGGGCTAAAGTATAATTGGTGGCTTGTGGTGGGCTAAAGTGCAAAAAGTCCTAAAGTGTATATAGATGGATTTCTAGGGTTTCATGGACCTAACCCTAACCCTAGCCTCTCCATCTCCCCTCAGCCACCCTAACACATCCAGCAGCCCTCTGCCCACTCGGCGCGCACCCGACCGCCGGCGTGCTTCCCACCCGAACCCTCGGCCACCTTCCTCCTCCTTCCCTCTCGGCCTTGTCTACCATCTGCGGCGAAGAGCCTAGATCCGACAGGGGAGACTTCAACCCTCGGATCTAGCATCCTTCGGCGAGACTCATCGCCGGCGTGCTCCCCGGCCGCTCCGGCGTCCCCGAGCGCCGCCGCCACCGCCGTAGCTCCTGCGGCCAACAGTCACCGGGCCGATCTGGGTGATCTCGGCCTAGGAGCGCCGCCGCCGCCTTCCCGAAGTTGAGCAACCCTCCTCCGACGACGAGCCACCTCCGGCGCGTCCTCCCCGGCTTCCCCGTACACCGCCGGCCGCCGCGGAGCAACCCCGCCGCCGCTCGGTTTCGGTGCGGGCGAGGGTTGCACCCTCGGCTTCGGGCATCTGCGCCGCCTCCCGAGGAAGCATCGGCTTCCCCTCGGCCTCTCTGCCGGACAGCGCCGTCCGGCGTCCGGCCGCCGCCGTGCCGCCGGCGCCTCCTAACCGAGAGGAGGAAGGAGGAGTGGATCTCCTCCGCCGCGCCACCGGCCGCCTCCCGCCGCCGTCCGGGACCTTCCTCGGTCATCTCCGACCCGGCGCTTCCGTCCGGCCGGACCGACCGCCGCCGCCGCCGCGCGGCCAACCTGCTCTCCTCGGCTCGGGTATCTTTGTGTAGTTGTTAACAGCATGCTAGATTAGGGTTTGTGCACAATTCCCGAGGCTACAGTGGGTCTTTTTGCCCATGTGAGGTGAGCACGATCATTGGAATTTCGTGCTGAACGCGATGCTCACCTCGTTACGAGTCTCGATGCCTCGTTAAGCGGGACGAACGTACTTTACGCGCCGTGCGTGTTGTTCTGAAATTGATGTCGCTTGTGCGCGCACTACGATGCCCGACAGTGTTTCGAAAGGCGAGCACGGTCTTCAGCATGTCGAAGACTTACAGCGAGTGCGATTTCGGAATCTGCGATGCACCGATTTGCGTGCACGGTCCATAAAACCTTATAATCACATAAAATAATGCGATTTTGGAACCTTCGAGGTTTTTATGCAATTGTAGCCTCCTGGGCTATCTTGGGTAGTGTGTATGTCTTTGCGGGTAACCTTTGGACTAAGCTGTTCAAGGTCCCGAGCTTTTCGAAAACAGTAAGTATGATTTCGGAGCGTTCGTTGGCGAAATTCGACAACGGAACGCGACTTTGGTTCGGATTTCTTCCGATGCTTTTCTGAGATTGTTTCCTTTGTCGACAAGCCTTATTGGCTGGTCACCGTGTCGTTTCGATAGTCCGAAGACGACGGGTGAGCGACGGTGGGTTCCGGTGTCAAAGTTGACGCTTTCGGGAACCGGATCGAAACGGACGTTACGCAGCAATCGCTTCGAGACGATTACGTCGTGAGAGTTGTGAATTACGATTCTAGTTTTAGTGGGTTAGTTTCTAACCCGGTGAACCCTCATAGGTTCAGTTGTTTCTTCCCAGCAGTCGGCAGACCACATCTTTCGATACTCAGGTGGGTATCCGGTTTGACATCCGTACAGTGGTACACGCTTGGTGACACTTCTTCACCTTTACTTCGTTTTATCTTTCTTTTCTTACTTGCACATTAATTTCATTTATATTCTCTACTCAGTCATATGTATGCTTAGTATACTTGATAGGAGTAGAGTGGTTTGAGTTCTGATTCTCCGGCGACCTACTTGGTCGACCCTTTCTGATTTCTTGTGACTGTTCGATCGATTTGCTTCGATTCTGATGACCTATTCGGTCGGTTTGTTTCAGTGCTTCTGTGACCTACGTGGTCGGCGAGTTTACTTAATGACCCAAAGGGGTCGATGTCCCTTTAGGGACGGGATTGTCGACCGATTCTTTACGTATGGTTTGAGCATAACGGCATCGATTGCCCGGGATTTGAGCGCGGTTCACGAACACGGGCGGTCGATCCGTACCATGATGTGTTCTTTTAGGAAAGGTGGTTGGACGAGCCAACCCGTGAGCCCATAGGCGACCATTGGTTGATATGGGTAGAATGCGAGGTTTTGTGATACGGGGGCATAGGCTCGAGGTCCGAGGACCAACGAACGATTCCGATTGGGTATTTTACTTTATCGGCTTTTCGATGCATACATACGGATGCGGTTTATTTATATTACATATATCTCTCTCCTGCTTACTTAGCTACTGTATCTACTTACCAGTCCTTCCTTCGCTTTACTCCGTTTCTAGTGGATACCAACTGGGAGGGGGAGACATGTTTACATGTTCTCACCCTCGCCTTCTTCTTTCGGGTGACATAGCGGTACTAGTGGGACGGGTGAGGAGCGAGTCTAGTGCGCGTGTAGCTCCTACCGTATCGGTTACTTCTTTACTTTCCTTGCTTTATTATCTAGAGTACATTTTGGTTCGGTTCTAGTTCTACTTTGGTTTACTTACCGTGGTATTTTGAGACTTATGACGTTTTTGGGATTGTGATATGGAACTCATGTTTTGGGAAATAAACTGTCTCCTACCCTTCGTGGTAGCATTTCAAAGGAAAGGGTTTATTGGAAAGGATTTCTACCCCTCGTGGTAGTGTTTTCAAAAGAAAGCGTTTCCGTGTGGGAAACGATTTTAAAAAAAAAGGTTTTCTTAAGATTTATAAATAAGTTAAATGTGAATGTGGTGAATGGTTGTATGATATTGTGTATTCAGTCTATTTGTTATTCATACTGTTGTGGTTGAGTTCCTGGATGAATTGTAAACACTCTGTACTTGTGCGACGCCGTGCAAATACAGGGGAGACTCTGTCCGTGTGTACAGTGGCCTCCCTGTATTTGTGGCGGATCTGGTTCACCTCCGGGGGGTCAGGCTTTTAAAAAAAAAAAATTTCCGCTGTATTTATTTACCAAAGGGACCCCGGGGCGTGATAGATTAAAATGGTATCAGAGCGAATTTCAACCACAACACCATTCCAAGGTAGCCTATGGGCTCACAGGCTGCATATAACCCAAGGTAGCCTATGGGTTCACGAGTTGACACAAGCAACCACTTTTCCGGAAAAGAACACCCTCTTGCGGTGGCCAAACAGCTAGTGTTCGTGAAATGCGAACGAGTCGGGCGATCAATGCTGATATGCTCAAAGGTCAACCGTCGGCAACCAGCCGACAATCCCGCCCCTCAGGGCTCACCGACTGTATAGGTCATCAACTGTATGGAAGCACAAGAACCGACCACTCAGATCAACTGGGATAGAACAACTCAACATCCTCTCAACAGTATGCAAATACCGCTCAATAGGTCAACAAAAGTATAAATGCAAGAACTGACCAAAGGATCACCAAAGTGTATCAATATAATATGGAACTACCGTCAGCCACTAGCCGACAATCTTACCCCTCAGGGTACAGCGACCTCAAAGGTCATCGATGACAGAAGTCAAGGAACCGACACGAGATACAACGACCGACCAATCAGGTTACGAAAATAGATACTATGCACTGACTGACTAGGTCCATCTCGCATATAGTCATAAAACCACTCTACTCTAGACATGATACATGATATGTAGAATAGGCAAGTAGCGCAACAAGGGAACATGGTATCACATATAGATAAACTACTCTACTCCTACACATGATACTAAGCATGGAAACATCTGAGTAGAGTATAACCAAACAACGTGGGCGCTAGGCTCAACATATAGTATAAGCATGGATAATAATAGAGAACAAGGGTAAGAAACCATCACCGAGCGTGCACCACACTGTACCGACGTCGGATCGAAGTACCCACCTGTATAACTGTCGCGTCTGTCCCCTGACTGCGAAAGATCGTAAACCAGACCTACGGAGGGTCCACTAGGTTAGCATCTAACCCACAAATGATAAAACGCTGAACACATAACTCCACAACTAAACCCACGGGAATCAGTTTCCCAAAACCGATTGCCGTAACACGCCGGAAGTCCCGAAAAGCTCACCAGGACTCCACCGGGACCCACGAACTGTCCCGGAACGCACCGACTCGTACCACGAGTCACCCGCTGCCACTAAACACAACTATTCGTGTGATTTGGCAACAAAAAACACTAATCCACATCGAAACGATTATCGTCGGGTAATCGTTCCAATTCGGGTTCCTAGAAGTGTTAATTTTGACACCGGAACCCACAGTCGCTCATCCGTCATTTCTAAATTCTCGAAATGACGTGAGTAACCAGCCAACAAGGCTCAGCGACTACACAATAGCTCACGAAGCACCGTCGGAATAATTCCGAACCGAACGCGTTAAAGTCGAGGGATTTCGCCGAGGAACGCACCGGAAATGCATTTTCGATCTTCGCAAGGGCCTGGGGCCTTGGACAATTAGTCCAAAGGTTACCCACTGCCCACACATGCTGCCAACAGCAGCTACAACAAACACAATTGCATAAGAGCCTTCCCGGATACCCAAAATCACATTATTTCATGTGACTTCGGAGCTTTTATGGCCCGACTACGCAAGCGGAAGTCAATCGGCCAGCGAGACATTCGTTGGCGGTCTCGGTGTGCGAGGCCGTGCTCACCTTTCGAGCACCGCAACCCTTTGTGGAGAGCGCGGGAGCGATCTGAAATTCAGCAAACTGCGCGCACAGCATGTAAAACATGCTAATCTCACAAGCTAGGGGCTTGTTGACCCTAAATGAGGTGAGCACTGTGATCAGCACTGACCAAATATCACCGTGCTCACCCCCCAGAGGCATCAGAACAGCCTCGGATCACCGAAACAACACACGCAATCCTGAAACAGCAGCCAAAAAGGCTCCCCGGGGTCGACATCGCCGAAACAGCGAAACGGAGACCTCCCGACAGAAACTAAGGTGAGCACGATGATCGGTGATCAGTCACAATCATCGTGCTCCCTTCAAAAGATATCGGGGAGGCTCCGGTTGCATGCAACGATAGCCCGTCAAGAAGAGCCCTATTTCGGGCTTGGCGGAGCAAGCTTGCTCGGCCGGCTCAGCGGCATGGCGGCGCGCCGGGGGCCGAGGGGGGCGGGTGCGGGGGATGGGAGGAGCACAGTGTTCACCTAGATCGGCAGCAGGGATCGGCGGCGGCGATGGCGACAAGAGGCAAGCCGGCATGAGCTCAAGCTCGGGGCAAGAGATGACGGCGGCCACGGCGGAGGCCGGGGTGCTAAGGGACGGCGGCGGCCGACGGCCGGGGTGCTAAGGGATGGCGGCCGGGGTGCTAAGGGACGGCGGCGGCCGACTACGAGGTCGAAGGAGGAGGAGGGAGGCGCGGGCTGCGCGCGGGAGGCGCGAGCCCGCCTCGGCACAGGCTCGGGTGCAGGCGGCTGAGAACCCGCGGCGGCTATGGCGGCGGGGAGGAGGGAACTCGTAGCCTCAGCCAGATTAGCCCATGTTGGCCGTTGCTTGCCAAGGCGGCGGCGCTGGTGCTCGCCGGCGGCCAGGGTGCGCGCGGGGAGGAACAAGGAGGTGGAGGAAGCTGCTGGGGGCGCAGCCAAGGCATTGGATCAGCCAGGGTTAGGGTTTCCTGTTTAGAACCCTAATGCCTATACTTATATATAATGAATAATTGAAGGTCCCCCCAAGTCTTTCTATTTTCAGTCCAGTCCTTCATCACGCATGTAATATGCACGTATGCACCTCGACGTTCAAAATTACGCTCAACGGTACATAAAATATAAGCACTTTTGCGAAAATACCGATTTGCCAACATCGACCTCTCCTCGATCAACGCGCGATTTTTGCAGATCCGTCCACCAGATTCGCGAACGGATTGCACCAGTGCGATCAGCACGACGGAGACAACAAAGCTACGATTTTGTTTCAACATGATCGATCGCGGATTCGCGACGAAATCCGCTCGCTCTCCAAACTCTCAATTATAGACCGAAGTGTAAACTCAAGAAAACTTAATTCGCATCGAATTCGACTTCCCTACCTCTAGTTGGGACCGAAACATCCTTCACTCTACTCTAGGTCGGATGCACGGAGCAGGAGTTTCACAATGCCCGAATAGCAAGAGCGAAAACCTCTTTTCGATAAAACTCCTTTTCTAGAAAAGCGTGCATCGGATCTCGAAATCCGTCGGTGCCATTGGTTCCGAATATCTCGAACCGATCGAAATGAGCTATTGGATCATTATGAACGGAGTCCGATACGCACCGAAAGCCAACTCTACTCCGTGGCTTCTCCGGAAAACCGGAGTTAACTATTCATTTAAGTGAAAACTAATAATCGCGTATCTTCTCCATTTTAGCTCGGTTTCTCCTGAAACCCGACGAGTGCTTATGTAATTACATTACACACATAAACATCATCAACAGAGAGTTTAGTTCCACTGTCAAAATCTCAGTCCTTACAGAAACTCTCCTTTAATATAGAGTAACTATATATCTTTTCCCAAATTAAAAAAAATAATATTAGATAGTAAGTGTCGGGGTGTCTCCGGATCGCCGAGGTGTCGGGGTGTCTCCGGATCGCCGGCACAATTAACGAAAACCCAAACCACTATGCTGGAATATGAAAACAACATACCAGAGTAGTGGAGACTTAGGGTTGGTCGCCGGCGGCCTGACGGCGGGCGGTCTAGACATGGGAGGGTGCGGCGGTCGGTGAGTCAGGGCACTGTTTGGCCCGACGGCGGGAGGCGGCCGGTGGCGCGGCGGCGGAGATCCAACCCGCCTATTGCTCTCGGGTTCAAGGTCTCCGGCGGCGGCGGCGGCCGGAGGAGGTCGGGCGGCGATGATCCGGCGCGGAGGCGAGGAAGAGGTGGTGCACCGTCGGTGGATGGCGGCGGGCTTGAAAGCCAAGGGGACTCGGCCTCGGCCCGCACGGGTGCAGACGACCGCGAGGAGGTCCCTGCTTTGTGAGTTACGGAAGCCCCAAGGATCTATCTAGATTGTATCAAACAACACCTAGAGGGGGGTGAATAGGTGTATCGGCCAAAAACCACAAATTCTCGATGCGATAAAAGTATATGCGGAAAATAAAAAGCACACCGAGATTTACGTGGGAAAACTCCAAACTCGGAGTAAAAAACCCACGGGACCAACACGCGAATAAACAATCAATAAGAGAAAAGATTACAAGGTGATACCGAACTCCACGGACTCGACCTCTCTAACTCTCCTATGGATCTCCGCGCAATCCTCCTTCGGGTTGTCCACGCCCTCATGTCCGAGTCCACGAACGCCACGTCCCGAATCCACGAAACGCCTCCACTTCGAATCCACGAAGCCTTGATCACGCCGAATCCACGACGCCCACTCGAATCCACGAGCGCACTCCGTCCGGAGCAAAAACAATACGATCAATGATGATTTATTGCTTAGATTCTCATTAAAGATCTATGGGAATAATCTCTAAGCAATTCTCAAATTGATTCTAGAAAAACATTAAGAATTAGGGCACCGAGAATCAATTTGGGAGAAACTTGATGTAGAAGATGAGGAAAACGGCTACCTACAAGCTTCTAGGGTTTTTCATAAATAATCTAGGCTTAACCATATTTTAGAAACACCCCTACATCTTATTTATAGGTTTAGAAGACTTAGAAGTAGACTAGGATTCGAAAAATATAATTTTGGAACAAATTCCATCATTGAGGACCGGTCCTCAGAGTCAGGGACCGGTCCTTTTCTGCGCGACAGAAAATACAAGGTACGGGAACCGGTCCTCCCAGCCAGGGACCGGTCCTCCCAGCCAGGGACCCGTCCTCACTGCCAGACCCGTCCCTGAACCTTGAAAGGTTCAGATTTGTCCAGTTATCTTATTTAAAACCATCCTAAGTCTTGCAAACACTTTCAAATGTTTATAAATCATCACCAATAGTATTTAAACTTACCGAGCATTGTGGATTTACGTTTCGAGTCTGCGAGTCTTTGATCTTCGTCTTTTCTTCTTTAAACCTTCAAGACTCCGGACTCACTTCACGAAATATGCCAACATAAAATCCGTAACACCTGCGATGGCCGGCGGCTTGCGGGGACGGCGGGGGAGCAAGCCGGAGGTCGCCGAAGGTTGTGGGAGGGCGGCGCGGCCGATATGAAGCGGTGGCGGTGCGCAGAGGCCGAGATCACCGGGCTCGGCACAGGTGATTACTGGTGGTCGCGGGGAGCTCGGCGGTGGTCGGCGGCGCTCGGGGACAACGGGGCGGGCGAGGGTGGCGCGGCGACGGATCTCGGCCGGGGAAGAGCTTCCGGAGGATTAGAAGCTTCCCGATATCTCTCGGTCAAGGTGGTGGAGATGGTGGCCGAGGAGAGGAAGAAGGTGGTTCCGGGGGTTCTCCGGCGGCGGAGTTGCTTGCGGAGGTCGGGCACGCGCACGAGATGGCCGGGGAGGATCTTGAGGCGGGTAGGGTTCATTTGGGGTGGTGGAGATGAGACTAGGGTTAGGGTTTCCATGAGAGAAACCCTAGATCACTTATATCTCACACGTATAATTGCAAGGAAGTCCACCAAAGTCCACTATTCAAACCTAGCCCACACGCATGCGTATTATGCGTCCACGTCCCTCGACGTTCCAAATCGCGAAACGGTGCATAAAATATTGGCCTTTTCGCGATAATTCCATTTTTGCCAAATCGACCATTCGGCGTTCATTTTGTAATTCCCGAAGATCCGTCCGTCGGATTTCCGATCGGATCGCACTAGTGCGTTCGGCACGAGGGCATTGAATTTAGCATTTCGTTTCATCGAATTGGTCGCCGATTCACGCGAAACACATCCTCTTTGATTCCCTCAATATACCACTTATATATATATATATATATACATATATATATATATGTATATATATATATATATATATATGTATGTATATATGTATGTATATACATACATATATACATACATATATATATATATATACATATATATATATGTATATGTATGTATGTATATATATATACATATATATGTATGTATATATATGTATATATACATACATATATATGTATATATATATACATACATACATATATATATATATATATATATATATATAGAGTAGAGCTCTGTGCTTTTAAAAGCACGGGGGCTCTGTGCTTGGAATTTTATTACCGTTGGATCACTTACGCCGAGATCCGTGCAATAGTGATGACGGGAGTAACGGAGACGTCGTTACTCTCTTTTAGGCAACGCTTCTCTCTCTCTCTTTTTGACGCTACTCTCTCTCTCTCTCTGTCTCTCTCTCTAACGTACACACCTTTGTCTCTCTCTCTCTTTCTTTTCTTACAGAAGCTCCTGGTGCTTTCCCTTCCCCCCCTCTCTCTCTTCCTCTTTCTCCCTCTCTCTGCTAGAGCTCTCCCTCCCGATCAAGATTGGCTCCGACCCTCCCGATTCGACGCTCCGACGAAGCCGCTGCCGCTACACACCTCCGCCCACGCTCAGACGATTTTTCGATCACATAAGGTACCAAAAAAATTATATCATAATATTTTTAAGATAATAAAAAGCCATTTGTACTATTAAGTTTGAATTCATTTGGTTTGACCTTCCAAATTAGTAAGTGCTGCTACATGGTAACAATAACAGTATATTTAGCATCTTAGTTTGTTTTTGTGTTTGTGGATATGTGAAATTTTAATTTAAATTACTTTGTGTTTGTGGATACGTGAAAAGTTAATGTGCATCTCCTGTTGAATTAGTTTGGAAACTTTTGTTTAGAAATTTTAGTTCAAATTAGTTTATGTGTATGTGGCTAGGTGTTTGTGGAGATGTAGAAATTTTTGTTCAAAACACCATGCTCTATCTCTGCAGACTAGGTGTTTGTGAATATGTGGCAATGAAAAAGAAGCTTTTTTTTACTTAATGTGGTCATGTAAAATTTTTTCTGGAATTTTTTTTACTTGACAAAGGTAATAGAGCCTTGAAACTAGCTTACATGTTAATTTTAATTTTATGCACAGGTGATTGATGGCATCTTCAACAAGTTTGCTTGAAGATAGAAATGTTTGGTGCAAGTGTAACAAGATAGCTATAATAAGAACTTCACAGCAATTTAGAAGTAAAGGAAGGCAATTTTATGGCTGTCGAAATTATGGAAAGGATAATGCTAATTATTGTAATTTTTTCATGTGGTGTGATGTAGAACAAGAAAGTTCAAATATTTTAAACTTGAAGGAAGTTGTGGCCCCTGAACAAGTAGTGCCTTCTCCAAAAGCTTCAAGTGAAGAGATGCTTCAATGTATAAATTATAAGTTATCTAGTATCGTCGAGCAAATAGAGAATCAGAAAAATAGAGTTGAAGAAGCTTCTACGAGGGCAAAAACGATGGTGGAAAGAATTGAAGCTGAGAGAAAAATTTTTATTGTATTTATTTTAGCAATTCTGTGTATTAAATATCTATTCGCTTAAATGTAATATGAACCCATCTTGTTTATCAACTAAGTGTAATTCTTTGTTCTTTGTTTCAAAGAGCAAAGTTACCAGTGAAGATGGATGCTAAATTTTTTGTCCTATATCCTCGTTGGCATGACATTTAATGGTTGCTAGATGCTAAATAGAGAGTAAAAGGAAGAGTGATAGTTAATCCCATACAATAGAGTTCTATGCTATGCAGACAGAGACAGCTTCCAAGCTTGAGGTTCAGGAGTCCAAGCTTTCTATCTTTAACAAATACAAACAAAGAGACACTACTTGTCATCTAAAGAACCTTGCATCAGAATGACAACAAAGGTACATAGATAAAAGTCCATTCTAAATGAAACTTTAAACAACAAAGAGTTCATACAATAGAGTGCGCTAGTTAATCCCATACAATAGAGTGCTATGCAGACAGAGACAGCTTCCAAGCTTGAGGTTCAGGAGTCCAAGCTTCCTATCTTTAACAAATACAAACAAAGAGACACTACTTGTCATCTAAAGATCCTTACATTAGAATGACAACAAAGGTACATTGATAAAAGTCCATTCTAAATGAAACTTTAAACAACAAAGAGTGAGTTCATACAATAGAGTGCTAGTTAATCCCATACAATAGAGTGCTATGCAGACAGAGACGGCTTCCAAGCTTGAGGTTCAGGAGTCCAACCTACAACTTTAAGTCTCTTCATCATCATTTCTTCAAAACTTTCGCTACAACTTTGATCATTAGTTAACACTTCATCAATAATCGCACAATAATATTAATAATATTAGCCGCATGTGCATAATAAATAAATATAAAAATATTTGAAAAACAATAAAGAACAAAAAATTTATCATACCTCCTTACAAGTCCTAATATTGTGTCCTTTTTTACCACATTTTTTGCAAGTTCTTGACAACTTAACCTTCTTTTCAATGGTAGGCTTAAACCTTTGTGGTCTTCTCTTTCCTTTGCATTGCGAATGAGGAGGATCTTTAATCGTGCATTCCGATGTAAGTATATTTACTTGGCTTGATTGTGAAATTACAATCCTCTGTAGATCACACGAAGGCTCCTTGAGTGTTGCTTCCTCAATTTCAAAAATTTGATTAATTGATGTTAGTGTATCAACTCCTTGTCTAATTATTTGGCATGCAGTTTCAAATGCCTTGAGACTTTTCGAACCTTCAAAGATAAATTTTTGCATCTCTAATGCGAGGGAATCAAACCTTCGAGATCTACAAAATGAGGAACCACCACTAATTTCTATACTATTACTTGGTATTCCCTTTTTGGCATTTTTAGTCCATCTTTTTAATATATAACGAAGAGGAATGTTATAAATCTCAATATGATGCAATACTTTAAGTGCATGGGCACACAACAGGCCGTAAAACTCGAACAACTTACAAGTGCAAGATACTATATTTTCGGATCTCACAACGATCCAGTATATGTGCACATCCGTTGTCTTGAACTAGAAGGGTGTGATATTGGGCTAATCTTATATAGTGAATCCTTTTCCAACTCAATCAACTTATAACCTGTCGTCGCTCTTAATTGAGTCTTGAATTCTGAAAAAATATTTCTTGTGTATAATCGGCGTGCATCTTTCTCGATTGGATCATCCGACCACAATGTGGGTTCTCCGTCTTTTGTCATAAAATCCTCTAAATCCTCTCTCTCGTATTGATTGTTTGTCATTTTTTCAAATTGAATGACAAACTTGAATATTGATGTATGTGCATCTAACCAAATTTTAGCCACAGCATTCATACTTTCACTACGTTGTGATGTAGACATATTCGCGAAGAAAGTATCTCGAAAATATACAGGAATCCATTGATGTCTAATATTCCATAGCAATCGAAGGTGGTTATTTTCATGCAATCCATACTTATCAAGCATCGTTGCCCATGTAACCTCAAACTCCTCAATACTTAAACTACAATTTATGCATTCTTTTAAATCATTTTCGAAACCATCCTTGGTGCTATAAAGCACACCAAAATGTTCCTTTGCTTTTCTCATCACATGCCAGCAACACCTATGAACAGTGGTAGGAAGAGCGCCTCAATAGCTTTTTCATAGCAGGATCCTGATCAGTAATAATAGATTTTGGGTGTCTACCATACATTGCTTTCAGCCATGTTTCAAACAACCATGAAAATGTATTAGCAGTTTCATCTCTAATGAGAGCACACCCAAAAAAGATAGACTGTAAATGATGATTAACCCCTATAAAAGGAGCAAATGGCATACTATATTTATTCGTCATATAAGTTGTGTCGAAAGTGACAACGTCGCCAAAATGTTCATATGCCAATCTTGATCTTCCATCTATCCAAAATATATTCCGAGTTCGTTGTTGGTCATCAACATCAATAGCATAGAAGAATAACGGATCCTTAGATTGGAGCTCACGAAAATAATTAAGCGCACTTGCCACATCTATTCCAATGAGGTTTCTATTTTTCTCGGCAACTTTGTTACTTAAATCTTTGCGAGTGAATTGAATATTATGTCTTCCTCCCTCTCTTGCTTGCATAAAAGCCATAATTTGTGAAGTGGAGATGTTTTGCTCGTTCATCATATGAATCAATTCTTTTTGCTCATTTGTAATGTTACGATGTGATCGAAAAAATCGGGTTTTAGATGGACTAACGATCAATTCATGGTTATGTTCGTTCGCCACTATCGTCACTACCCATTTTCCTCGATCATCTATTCTCAATACAATGTGCGCTTTACATCCGCTTCGTCGATTAGCAAATTGCTTTTTAGGTGTATTACTACCTTCGAAATTTTGACAATGACGTTCCTCATGAGTTTGGGATTTAGAATGACCTGCTTTGGAGCAACGATGGGTTACGGATGTGATGGCATCATCATGTTTTTTGCTTTATAATGCCATGTTTTTCTTATCGAACCCCATTTTAAAAGCATAGTCATTGTAGAACTTTTTGGCATCCTCTATCTTTGTTGAACTCCAAACCAACACGTGGCTCATCATTGGTTTGTGTGCTCATACATATTTGTTCGGTAGTAGCTATTTCTTCCAATTCCTCATTTATCTCATTGTCAAGATCAATATTGCACAAAGAAGAACCAATTGTAGGGACATATTCCATCATTTAATTAAACCCTATAGACATAATCAAATTAATATTATAACATTATCTCGGTTTACAGGAAAATAAAAATAACAGGTTATAGGAGATGCACATATCCACAACATATGCTATAGCTACCAATTGCCTATTAGTGGTAAATAGTGCAGAATAGATATACTGTTAGCTATAGCAATTAGGTCAACACAAAATGCTAAATATGCTGTTATTGTTATCATGTAGCAGCAATTATTAATTGGGAAGGTCAACCAAATGAATTCAAACTTAATACTACAAATGCAAGGCATGGAATCAGGAAATGAAACGCATAAGCATATGAAATTTTTTTGATATGTAGTTTTGATAAAGAAATCCAAGAATTAAAACATAATAAAAAAGATAGATACAAGAAAGTATATGGTCCATTAAGTTTAATTAACTGATAACTTAGATAGCAATAAGGAGATCGATGAAGAGAAAAAAATAGAAGGACAAGGGGATTGGGGGAACCAAAAAAAAAAAAGATCGAAAAAAAGAAAAAAAAAAAGTGGACGGAGGTGTGAAGTAGGTCAAGGCCAGCAATCTAGACCACAACTATTGATCATTTATCTAGATTTTTTTTTTTTTGGTTCTCCTGATCCATAAATGGCTTTTTATTATCTTAAAAATATTATGATATAAATTTTTTTGGTACCAGTTATGTGATCGAAAAATCGTCGGAGCGTGGGCGGAGGTGTGTAGCGGCAGCGGCTTCGTCGGAGCGTCGGATCGGGAGGGAGAGCGGCGGCGGCTTCGTCGGAGTGTCAGATCGGGAGGGAGAGCGGCGGCAGGTTCGTCGGAGCGACGGATCGGGGGGGAGAGCGGCGGCTTCGTCGGAGCGTCGGATCGGGAGGGAGAATGGCGGCGGCTTCGTCGGAGCCAATCTTGATCGGGAGGGAGAGCTCTAGCAGAGAGAGGGAGAAAGAGGAAGAGAGAGAGGGGGGGGAAGGGAAAGCACCGGGAGCTTACGTAAGAAAAGTAAGAGAGAGAGAGTGTGTACGTTAGAGAGAGAGAGAGAGAGAGAGAGAGAGAGAGAAGCGTCAAAAAGAGAGAGAGAGAGAGTAGCGTTTAAAAGAGAGTAACGGCGTCTCCGTTACTCCCGTCATCACTATTGCACGGATCTCGCGGTAAGTGATCCAACGGTAATAAAATTCCAAGCACAGAGCCCCCGTGCTTTTAAAAGCACAGAGCTCTACTATATATATATATATATATATATATATATATATATATATATATATATATATATATATATATATATATATATATATATATATATATATATATAATTTCAATCGAAACCCTTTTTCTCAACCGTGCATCAGAACCTAATTCCGTCAGTGCCATTGGGTCCAGAATAGTCGAGCCATTCGAAACGAGCTATTGGAGTCCTATGTTCAGAGTCCAATACGCACCATAACCCTTTTCTACTCACTGGCTCATCCGAAAAGCCGGAGTTACTATTCTTTTTAAGTTATCGGTTCGGATCGCGTAACTTCTCCATTTTAACTCGTTTTCACCTGAAATTTGACGAGTGCTTTAACAATTACATTACACACAAAAGCATCGTCAACAAAGGGTTTAATTCTTATTTCCAAAAATCTCGGTTATTACAGAAACTGAATAGCGAGACCTGCACACACTGTTTGTATATTGCCAGTTTCCGAAAGAAAGCATATACAAAGATAAAAGTTTGTTTTTGTGATTGTGTGTTTGTGATAATAAGCCAAAGAGCTTGGCTTCTATTCTATCGGTTTGACAGCATAATGTATGATGTCTATTATATTATGTTTAATAATATAATCGCTTTTGGTTGAATAATTATAATGTTTCTATTGGATAGAATAAAGTGTGAGTTATCACAGCTTCTTGCTTCAAACTACTAACTCTCAAATGTTCTCACAAAATTAAATCGGACAAATGGAATAATTATATTTTATTTTTTTAATTCTGAAACATTGGATTCTTCTATTATGTTTTGAGTATTACATGTGCAAAATTTTCATTCAACACTGGTTGAGATTGAATCTAAAACGAAAATATTCATTCAGGAGAAGAAAAATATCAATGTCTTCATTAAAATTATAAGTTAAATGAACAGCTTAAAATGAATATACAACATGACCAATTACTCTCCTGTAGACAATGCTCAAACAATAAAAAGAGACTAACCAATTCTCCAGGAATATCGCGGCCCATTTCCACGCCCTTCAACGTCGCATCCAACTCTCTTGCCTTGCTGATCTGAGGCTCATGAAGCGAGCCCCTATACACCTTCCCCCCTCAATCCCTCCGATTGGGACACGATCCAAGGTGATTTCATAGATCTCGCAGTCGACGCAATAGGAAAAGTCGGCGTGGCAAAGCCAGAAGGAGGAGAGGAGAGGGGAGACAAAGGGAAGCGGTGAATGGCAGAGGGGGTGGTGGCAGAGGGAGGAGAGGAAGGGGGGCGAGAAGGGCGCGCGCCTGCACAAGATCTGGGAAGGAAGAGAGGCAAAGGGGAAGAAGGACCACGGTAAAGATGACTTAGGGGGGGGGAAGAGAGAGAATGAGGGGATGTTGGGTTTGGGGCGGAGGGGTGGTGGAGATAAGGAAACGCCAGGTTGGGAGGGGGAGAGGAGTCGAGAGGACGTCGGGTTGGGGGGGTGTCGAGGTGAGGTGAAGGATCAAGAGAAAAAACGAGAGATCGAGAGTGCAGGAAATTAAAAAAAATAAAAAAAATTCTAAAAAAAGTGGCTTTGCCACATCAGCGTTAAGTTATGGGGATTAATATAGAGGTTATAGATAATAGGATTTAAAAAATGTGACATATAAATTGTATTTATATATTTGGTGCACGGGACAATTTCGAACCATATCTTGTTGCTATGTGGATTTGCCCACTTTCTCTTTTCCCTTTTGTCCCTTTCTTACCACGCCGTGATTTTGAGTTTTTCTCCTTCTGTTTCTCTCTCCCCCACTAACCTCGCACACATAACTAACAATTGATATATTCATAAAAACTTTCTTATTCCTCTATTTTATTATTCACTTTTTATGGTCGATTAAAAGATGACAATAATAAACGGACAGTCAAATAAAACAGTAAACACATCTTTTATTCTATTAATTATTCATTTTCTTTTTTTTTGCCATTGTTATTATTTTTGTTTTGCTTTTTTTTTTTTTTTCTATTGACTTTATTATTACTTATTGCGGCGGTTGATTTTTCTTTCTTATCGTCTTTTTTATTCTTTTAATGATTTTATTGCTGCTATGAATATAATAATTTTATATTTATTCTTCTTTTAATCTTTTTATATTTTTAATGCAGGATTATCACTTCTTCTCGGGTTTCTTTTGCTTTTATTTTTGTATTCTTCATCTTCTTCTTCTATTATATTTAATTTTTTTTTAATTAATTAATTAATTTCTACGTAATCAACACACTACCATAGTTAGTAAATTCGGATTCGCAAAAATTGCACGGATATAATTCGGATAAAATTCGCCTTCTAACTTTTAAATTCGCTGAAAAATACTGCTAAAAAACGGATTCGTCAATTATTCGGATACGTAATTTATACGGATATTATACGCTCACCAATTAAAAATTCGGGATAAAAAATTCGCTATTAAATCAAAAAAATTTCTCTCAAAATTTAGGCTATTAACATAAATACTCATATTCTTTAAGAATATAAGAAAAAAAATTATAAAATTAAGCTAATTAAGTGCAAAAAAATAATAAACTATATTATACCTCAAAATAAATAATTAATTAAGCAAATAACTTTACACAAGAATCTTATATTTATCATTAAAAAATTCGAATTAAAAATTATTCTATTAAATTAAAATTTTTATTTATATATATTATTATCATAAATAATTATAATATATATATGTATATATATATATATATATATATATATATGTATATATATATATAGATATATATATGTATGTATGATATGTATGAATTGTCACCTCAAGGCAGAGCCCCACTCCACTCCAGTTGCACGATCCACGAGGCTGAGTGCAGCCTCGTGGACCGTGCCATTTCCCATCCCTACTCTGCCACTCCCAAGTTCCCAACCACTACTTCTTCTTCTCGCTCCCGATCCCTCTTCTTCTTCCTCGCTCCCCGAGATGCTCCCGGCGCTGGAGGACGGCGACGACGCGAAGAGAGCGGCGACGACGCGATGAGAGTGTGCGGGCAGCGGGAGCGTGCGGGAGCGCGGGCAGGGCGGGCAAGCGCGGGCGACGCGGGCAGGCGCGGGTGCAAGCCGTTTCTTTTGGCCGAATAATTCGGCTCGCCGAATAATACGCGAATCCGATTTTTTAATCAAAAAATTCCGTTTTTTTCCGAATTTTTCGCAAAAATACGAATTCGGTCGTTTAATTCGTTTTTTCAAAAATTCGCGAATAATTCGCGAATAATTCGCGAATTAACTAACTATGTACATTACTGCAATGCATGGCTGCCGGACTACACTAGTGTTTTTTTCTTAATTAAAAAGAAAATTATGCAACGGGTCAGCTGATCTGTGCAGATTAAGATATTAACTCAGCGGGCAGCGGCCTAATAAGAACCTTTTGACCAATCATATTTCGCGTTCGACGCGTGTCCAAACTCCAAAGTCCAAACTCCAAACCCGTCCTCCTCCTTAATCCATCCCCCGGCGTATCAAATCTCTCCCCTCCCCCTCTCTGCCCTCTCCCTCTCTCCGCCACCGTGTCCAGGATGCGTCGCCGGAGAGCTCTCCCGCTCCTCCTCATCGTCGTCCTCCTCCTCCTCATCGTCGTCCTCCTCCCGCTCTCCTCCTCCGTGCGCCCCTTCGTCATCGTCATCACCGGCGAGGACATCCTCAAGGAAACCCCCTCCTCCGATCCCTCCTCCTCCTCCTCCTCCTCCTCCGAGGACCACGACGATGGCGACCCCGATTGGGACGAGTTCTCCTCCTCCTCCTCCCCCGCCTCCGACGACCTCCGCCTCGACCCCGGCCCATGCCTCTCCGTCCTCGCCCCCTCCTTCTCCAACTCCCACCTCAACTCCTCCTCCCCCTCCCCTCCTCCGATGGCTCCGATCCCGACCCCCGCGAGGCCCTCTTCGTCTCCGGCATCAACGCCATGCTCGCTGCCGCCTCCGCCGCCGATCCCGCTGCCGTGGACGCTGCCGCCTCCCAGATCGAGGTCGCCGCCGCCGCCGGGCTCCCCACGCCCACTCCGCCCTCGCCTTCCTCCGCGTCTACGGCGTCCTCCGCCCCCTCAGCCGCCCCAGGGCCTTCCTCCACCACCGCTTCGCCGCCGAGGGCGGCAACCCCCAGTCCAAGATGGCCCTAGCCTACACCTACTTCCGCCAGGCCGTACGGTTTCCCAAACCCTAGAATCCGAGAAATCACTGCCTCACATACACCGCACCACTAAATTCCCATTATAGAGACTGTCAAAATCTAAATTTAAATTCTTACATGTGTTCTTCCACGTCCAAACTGCCCACGTATTAAAAATCATAAATTTTGGATATGAGTAGGCTATTTAGATGTTCTAAATCTCACCTACCATTTAGATTTCGATTTTGAGGCACTGATCATCGAAGATTCTAATCATCTGAATACCCCATTCCTAATCATCTGAAACCCTAATCGATCTTTCGCATTGCAGATGTACGAGAAGGCGGTGGTGCTCTATGCTGAGTTGGCGGAGACGGCAATGATGAGCTTCCTCATATCAAAGGAGCCGCCGGTGATCGAGCCCGTGCGGCTCCACAGTGGCACTGAGGAGAACAAGGATGCTCTGAGGAAGTCGCGGGCGAGGAAGACGAGGACTTCCAGATCACAGAGTACCAGGCACAGAGAGGAAATTCTGCGGCGATGTTTAAAATCGGGTTGTTATACTACTATGGGCTGAGGGGGTTGAGGCGCAACCACACTAAGGCGCTTCATTGGTTCTCGAAGGCTGTGGAGAAGGGGGATATGAGATCGATGGAATTTCTTGGGGAGATTTATGCGAGAGGTGCTGGAGTGGAAAGGAACTACACAAAGGCTTTCGAGTGGCTCTCTAGGGCGGCCAAGCAGCAGTATTATTCGGCTTACAATGGATTGGGATACCTTTATGTGAAAGGATATGGAGTGGAGAAAAAGAACTTGACAAAAGTAAGTTCTTCCAAGTTTATATTTTCTTCTATTGACGAATTTGCTTGTTAATTTCTCATGCCAGTGTGAGTCCATGAAAATTGCATAGGTTGAGGATTATGAGTTATGTCAGTTGCTGTGAGCGTAAGGAAGTTCTTTTTGTATGTAGTGTGCTATACCCTTAAAAAAACTATTGAGAAGGTCACCTAGAGGAATTCTATTGCATCCGGTAGCTTGGTACTCATCTTAAAACCTTTTATTAAGAGAACTCTTACTGTGTGTACTCCTGTATTCAATCTTATATTTTTGCCCTAATGCTGTCGATCTTTATTGCATAAGTGCAATTATAGACGACTAGATTTGACACTATTATTTAAGGGTCATCCCACATTCTGCATTAGTGCAGACAAAGAAGTTAGTCTAGGAAAGAATGCCTTGGTTACAACAACAGTAACACTTTTGGGAAAAACAGAATGCTTGTAGGTGCAATGACTAGGAAAAGAAACACAATACATTTGCAGTAAACTAAATGGATATCAGAAGATTTCGAAAATGTTCAAGTAGACAACATAAATTTTGCTAAAATGCAAATTAGAAAAATAAAAGGGTACCGTGCATCTTCAATGTTAAACTTGTGGATGAAATTCATATAATCTGAGATAAACGAAATAATATCGAAGAAGTAACTTTAATCAGGAGAACAAATTGAACATCCTAACACTTAAGCACCTCAAACTGGTTACCGTGCATCTTCAATGAGAGTTTCGGGAGATTAGGATGCGATGACTCTGTAGTTCTTGGAAGTCAATGTTCTAATCAGATATAGATGACCGGAGGGACAAAAGAAAATGAGGAGTAAGAGAGCATGTGGATGACTTGGATACTTTTAAAAGAATGAAATAGGGTTCGTGTTCTTAGATTTTGTGATGTCTTCATTCTTGTTAGTACTTTGTTGAAGAAGAAACATTGAAATCCTGGTTTCTTGTACTAGATGGTTGATTCTATTTTCAAATTAGCGTATCTTATCAATGTGCTGGACACATTTATTTCAATTTCAGGGCCAATCTAAACCTACACCATTTGAAGATTTTTGTAGCTTTTACTTGTGTTTAGACTGTTGAAAACATGTATCAACTACTGATGACTGGCCTCAGTATCTGCTTTTGTTAGATTGTAATTTAAGTGACTGAGACTTGAGCCCATTCTTTAATTCTAATGGCACCCATAAACCCAAGACTGCTATTCTGGGCATCTGAGAAATCAACCAAACTTGCCTCAAAACTCAAAGTCAGTTGGGAGACTATCATCACGTCACTGCAAGGAATTTTTGTGTCATAAGTGCATTCTTGTTCAGTATTCAGTATGCGCCATTATGCAAAGCATAAATCTTTTTTGCCATCCGGCTTATCTGTTGACTTAAGGGCTATTTTTCTCATGCATATCAGGAGAAGGGGGCAGTGGAGGTTCAGCTGGTGGTTCTTTTAGCTGAACCAGATCATAAGAAAAATATTTTTAATAGTATGCAAGAAAGAAATCCTTTTTCTAAAATAAAAATATAGTTTCGTAAAAAAATCATATGTACAGATAAAATGGGGAAATTTTTGATAGTTGCTGAAGTAATTTGTTAATCAACAGTTGTTGGGTCTAGCTATTTGCATTTTATGATACTAGCTTTCTCGGAAAATTAATTTATTCTCAAACTGAAAAACAAAGGTTTGGTTCTCAAAGGTGGCTGGTTCAATATAAATCATGTTGCTCAAATCTTGGTTAGGTGGCTGAACCTTATTGTTATTGGATTTTAAGCTGTTGGGCTTTGGTAAATACCGAGTCAGCAACACTATCTGTTTAGGTTAGAGGGTGTTCAACTTGCTTTCCCAGCAGGTCTTGATAACATTTCCTGTAAGTATTTAGACGAAGGGAGAAAGGCTAATTTGGTTGTTTCGACAATTTGTTAATGAAATTACTAAGTTTGTGAGAATTTGGTCATGAAGGATGACTACTTCTTCAATTAACTTTCTATTACCCCTCTCTCATGTCTTTTCTTCTTATTAGTGATAGTTTCTTAAGTTGATCCCCTTCAAAGCTTGAACAAGTTGAACTCTGCTCGTCGTAAGCATCTCCGATCTCTGCTCTTCTTTTCTAACATTGCATGAATGAGTTATTCTTATTTCTTGGGTTGTTGGTCGATCTTGACATGATATGATGGAAAAATCTATAAAGACAATTAAGGTTGCTGATGCTTCATGTCTATCATTAGGGGCTGGGAAATTTGTTAAGAATAAGAAAAAAGGATGCATGTGAGAATGCTTAATGGTTGTTCAAATAGAATTTCTGGAGTAGCAACTGCCTGAGTTTGGCGATAGGAAAATGGTTGGGTCAGGCCTAAATAATGCACTTTTGGTTTGGGGATGGTGCTTGTAGTTTAGTATTCAACATGTAGAAAACCTGAAATAAACTTGATTGTATGTAGTCTATGCAATGCATCATACCTGATAGGCCCATTTTTTATTGCTGTCATCATCAGATGCATGATGGAGAGCTATTGCCTAATGCTTCCATTTGTATAATGCATTTTGGTTATTTCAACTATTTCTTCATCCTAAAAAGATAATCTGTTGTGCTGTTGCTATTGAAAACTTTGTCTGTGGCTTCGTTCGCTCTTCTAACAATGTTAAGATTTACAAATCAGTAAACATGAAATGAATCTGTACATTCAACATATCCCACACGAGTTGAAGCATTGAATGAATTTATTGAATGCAATCATTTTATTCTTAGCTTGTGAACTGTTATTATAGTCACAAGTTGCATCATTACTAATTTTGGTCAATTATCTTGCTAACTTATTATTGAATCCTTAATTCTTGAAGGCAAAAGAATACTTTGAGATAGCAGCTGAGCACAAGGAACCAGGAGGCCATTATAACTTAGGAGTGCTTTATCTCAAGGGTCTTGGTGTAAAAAGAGATGTGAAAGCGGCCCGCGACTTTTTTCTTGCTGCAGCTAATGCTGGTCAGCCAAAGGCCCTCTATCAAGTGGCGAAGTTGTTCCAAAAAGGCATTGGGCTTAAGAAGAATCTCTATATGGTACTTTATCATTCAAGCTTCAGCAATACTTTTATTCTTGTGACCAACGAATGAAGTTTTTCTTTCATTTTATTGTTCAAATTGCGGTAATTTTTGTATACTCCTAATGCTTAAACAAGAATTTAGTTGTCTGATAATGAATACTAGACTTTGTCCTTCTCTCTTACATGATACGAGTGGGAATAATTTTGCTCTGTCTGTGCTATTACTTATTTTGTTACTATTCCATTGGTCAGATGATATCCTTAAGAAGTTTGTAGAGTTAATTTGCATCTTGATCCTTTGCATATCTGATCTTCTTTGTTCTTGCTTGATGAATAATTTGAGAATGTTGAAAAGTCATTCTATCGTACATTTATCACTATTTGCATTTGTAGTATCTTTCTTTACTGCATGCATAACTTTAGAAATGTGTTAAAGATGAGTAACATGTGAATAGATATGAAATTATAAAGAGACTATTGGACAACCAGTTGACTCTAGAATTTAGTATTTGATGAAGCATTTAGTTCACTTATCACCAAGAAGGCTGAACTATTTGAGAAGAATAGTATTCCTTTCCTATTCCCTTATAGTAGACCAGATGTATCTCAGAACCTTTAGTGCAACAAAATCAATAGGACGAGATATGTTGAATATAAAAATATGAAAGCACTGTTCTCTGATAAATAGCTTAAGCTATTGGAGAATAATGGTTGTTTCATATAATTTAACAAGATACCCTGTACTTTTACTTTTTTTCTATTCCATAAATGGTGGAGTCTTGCAACAAAATGGCGTTTGAAGTACTTCTTACTCACTATTAGGATTTAATCTGAATATCACAGTTCTAATATTGTTGCATGCACACACACATGCAGCAACATTTGCATATCACTTAGGTGCTGCGAGATGAGTACATAATGCCCTCTATTACCATTGCATTTTAAGCAATTTTGAGTTTGGTATATAATAACGTGCTTATAACTGGTTGCCCAAATACTTGATATCAAAGTTGATAGACATAACTTTGTTGTCTTTTATGTTATTGCTTATTTCATATTGACTTTATGCTCCTAAGTTGCATGAGACTTCGACAAGTATAACATTATGATGCTCTGGTCAAGAAATGATTTTAGGATAAGAAGTGTCGACATTCAGATCAGATATAATCAATAAAAGGAGCACCACTTGAATTTTGAGACTTGGAAAGAAAAACATGCTTATTTGGATAACATATAACAGCATAAAGCATGATCAATTAATGGTGCTTTTTTTCTTTCCAAAGATTAGTAAACCACCTGGCATAAAGCATAAAGTATTTCAGGCTTGCAGTATAATCATAGAACTTCTCTTAGCTAATTGCTGATTAGCAGATTAAAACAGTACATCTTTGTGAGAATGGACACAACCGATTGTTTATCTAGCCACCAAATCACTAGATAAGAAGATAAGCAAGCTTAGGATTATCAAACTTTTTGGGTTGTTTTAATTAATTATCATCCTATTATTTTACTTTATTAACAGCTTACAGTTTCTTTTGAAAAGATTGAATTGAATATATTCTTTGAAACTTTCTTGGTGTTTGCACAAATTCACTGTAGAGATTTGTCTAAATGTGCATCCGTTTTTATTTATTTTCAATAATGTTGATTCCTTTCTTTCTTGCCTCTTCAGGCTACTCTTCTTTACAAAGCTGTAGCTGAAAGGGGACCTTGGAGCTCCCTATCAAGATGGGCTCTGGAGTCCTACTTGAAGGGTGATATGGGAAAAGCACTGCTCTTATATTCTAGAATGGCTGAGCTCGGATATGAGGTGGCACAAAGCAATGCTGCGTGGATCCTCGACAGATATGGGGAACAGAGCATTTGCATGGGAGAATCTGGCTTTTGCACGGATGCTGAAAGACATCTCCGTGCACATTCTTTATGGTGGCAAGCATCTGAGCAGGGTAATGAACATGCCGCTTTGTTGATAGGAGATGCCTACTATTATGGCCGGGTAATGCCTTTGTTACTAAGTATTTAATTGGTAAATTCGCAAGTGAACCCTGTATTTTCATGATATGT
Source organism: Aechmea fasciata (assembly GCA_025177825.1). Lineage (NCBI taxonomy): Eukaryota > Viridiplantae > Streptophyta > Magnoliopsida > Poales > Bromeliaceae > Aechmea > Aechmea fasciata. Next base: position 7,312,649 of record CM045939.1, read on the forward strand.
GACTTATTTTCATGATATGTGATTTAGTCCATGAAATTTAATTAGACATTTCAGTCCCTGTACTTTTTCAAATGTTACAGCTGCATCCCAGGCCACCCAATTCCTGAAGTCTGTTAAGTTAAATTCTCCACATGGTGATACTTTTTTACATAATGGCCATTTGACCCTTCTCATGTAACATGACCTTCTGCTTCCATAGATATGATACAGCATTAAAATGGTCATTTTACCAGGAGAGTGTGAGCATGTGACTTATAGGATATTTGGTATTTTGGATGGGATAGGGATGCAACTGCATTGTAGTTGAGATTTTAGAACTACAATGTTTAAATGAAAAGTTAAAGAGCTTAGTCACAAAACTGCAATAAGTATATGGAACAATTCTTCCATTTTACCCTATTTATCATTGCTAAACCTGCTGTAGTATAATTCTGAGCTGGATGGAGGATTATATATCTAGGAAAATATGGTTGGGATGTGCTGATATATCAAGGCTACCCTCATTAGAAGTTATTCAAAAGTTGGCAAAACAAGATGTTGTCTTTTATAGCTATTTATTGTTTAACAGGGCATTGAGAGAGACTACGAGCGAGCCGCAGAGGCATACATGCATGCCCAATCGCAGTTGAATGCTCAAGCCATGTTTAACCTTGGGTACATGCATGAGCATGGCCAAGGACTTCCGCTTGATCTTCATTTGGCAAAACGGTATTATGATCAAGCCCTTGATATTGATCCTGCCGCAAAGCTACCTGTTACACTTGCCCTCATGAGCTTGTGGCTAAGAAAGAACTACGCTGGCGGCTTTGTGGTGAGATTCCCCATTCTTGATTCTTTTATCCGTTAAATATTATGCAACTTTAAAGGATGTTATATCTTTTAGTTTGTCCAGAGGGTTTAGTATTCTTAGCTCTTTGGCCGATGGTGTAGGTCCTCTTTCAACACCAAAAGGTAAAAATGTAATGAAAACCCCCAACTATAGGCCATCATGAAATAGGCCCTTAACTTTAATTTTTTTGGGAAAACTTCAAAAACCACCCTTGTGGTTCCACACTCTCTCCTTTTAGTATTCTGTGGTTTAAAGTGTATCAATTTAGTGTCCCGTGGTTTCATTTTTATCTTTTTATTATCGATTCCACTAATTTTTTTCGTTAAATCAGTGACAAAGTTAAAACTAAAGGGCATTAAAGTGAATATTCGATAAACCTAGGTGGAGCATCTGAAGTTTTTTGTATATAATTTAAATGAATATTAACGGAGAAGCTGATGAAAATATAAAAATGAAACCACAAGATACTAACTTGATATATTTTAAACCACATGATACTAAAGTGAGAAAGTGTGAAACCATAGGGGTGGTATCTGAAGTTTACCCAAATTTTTTTATAATCACTTTATTTGTGTTTCTCTAGTTAGCTAAATTGAAGTTTTTCTAACTTCGATATATCTATGCATTGACCAATTATGGCAGTTCTATTTCTTAGTAAATAGTAAATGCCATGAAATTTGATGGAATAGATAGTTGAATTTTGTAAAACCCCTATTTATTTGGCTAGAATCATTGGGGGGAAAAAATATCACATGTTGAACTGATGTCAGTATTCTTTTTAAAAAGAAGAACGGGGGGGGGGGGGCGCGGTTTCAAAAGGGGTTACAATTGAGCAGGTCTTCATACATTTTTGCCTTGTTTAAATTGTATGTATGTTGTTGGCCTTTAATTACATTACTTGGATAATTTGTATATAGTGAATTTAGAAAATAGCAATGCTTCCATAGTAAGCCGCATTTATCTTGGCTGATGTGGTATCACTGAAAAGAGCTATCTTAAAAGTGCCGAGTTAAGAATAAAGTTATTTGCTAAATGTCCTGCTAACTCTGGTTTTGAGATGTTTGTTGTGGTACTTTCTAGACAAATCTTGATTCATAGAATAAATGATTTTGTTTTTAAAGCTTTTTTTGCATTTGGCCCCCTACAAAAAAATTATTTTAAAAATAGCCCCAACAAATTTATATTTGCAAAAATGGTTCTGGCCCTGCTACACAGGCGCTATGTCAGCGCCACGCGAGTGGGGTTGGTGGCAGTTCACCGTGTTTGGACACGGTGAATGGTTCACCGTGTTTCTTAACTCTACACCCTATATTCACTTAAGTCCACCAGTATTCCCTTATATTCACCTAAATTGACCAGGGCCTTAGTAATACAGTAAACACGGAGAACCGTTCACCCTGTCTAGACATGGTGAATGGTTCACCATGTTTAGTAGAGGTATAGTGCACTTATAATTTCAGCACAATAACACAACAAATTCAACATCAACAACAAATTCAATACAACAATACAAGAAATTCAACATCAACAACACAACAACAAATCCAACACAACAATAAATCAAACAGAACATCAATAGAGCATCGGTACCATATCATCACAACAAAATATAAAAAATTAGAGCAAGTTGTTCAATAATATAGAAAGTTCTGTGCAATTTAAAATTTACAAAAATATAATGTCATGTTCTCCTCCTAGTCCCTCGACCACGTCTACCTACACGTCCCTTACCACGACCGCGATCACGATCAACACCATACTCATCAAAGGGCTCTATGACTTCCAACTGGTCGAGATGTTCGATAGCAGCACCCTCAATAACTGGCTGAGTGTCCTGCGTCTCGATCACCCGTCTGATCTTATGCTCAACTATTGTAGGTGTCGGTAGTATATCTGGCCGAGGAGTTGAAGAGGAAGGCTGATTTGTATGGAAAGACTGCAACTACCGTCGGCGCCTACGATAAACAATATCGACTGGTCGAGGTGGATCCTTTGGTACTGGTGCTGGTACTGTGTTTGGATGATAAGGTGGCTCCTCTATTGGTGAAGATGGCTTCGATGGAATATACAGTGGTATATGGCCCGACGTCGATGGTCCACCATGTTCTGCTGGCCGTGGAGGTACAGTGTATGGAAGCGTAGGTAGAGTCTCCAAAACTGCTTCCATTTGATCAACAACTTGTGATAGGGCGTCTAATACTTAGTCATATGGAATATCTTACAGACACGTCTAATCGTATAATGTGATCTCTACACGATATCGACCGAAATAAAAGCACCTTCATAAAGATTACACTAAACTTTCTTTATATATAAAAATAAATATAAAGAGATATTATATATTAAAATCATACCAATACTCTCTTGATGTGATCACGTGGTTGATACGCGACGGGTGGCCGCTGTAGTGGCCTAGATATCCACCTCCAGGTGATCCTCTAATACCACTGCATGTAAACAGTAGTAGCTCGTATAGGATCTAGATCCACCTTAAGGTCCACCTCTGCTATATCCATCTCAATCTATCATCCCAACGCCGAATATATGAAGCATGATACGCCACCCAATTCTCATCCGCTTTACCTCGTGAAGTGATGCGAGGTATGACAACCACTACTTCAGGTATATACTGTAGAGGACCAAACTGTTGAAGCACACGATCTGGAAGATGTAGCTTAATACTATAGGAGCAGACTAAGGTGGTCCTAAATCGCCAAACCTGGGACCCTGCTAGACAAAAAGGTGGGAGCGTTTCTAATATTATATCCGTATAAGGTCTTTATGTAATCTATTGTGAAAAATACATATGGTTACTTACCCAAATGTTTAAAATATAATTTGCAATTATAATAAGATTGAGTTACTTTTATTTACCTCGAGACTCTTAACTCGTTGATCAAACCGATCACGATAAAACTCAAATGTCGTAGTCCCGATATTGTCTTGAAAAGCTAATCTAGTATTCCACCCGATTCATTTATATCATATTAGACATGATTAAATATTAGACATGATTAAATAGTATATAGAAAATTTAAAATGAAAAAAATACTTACATATACCCTAGTGGCATGTCGACAAGCTCAGGCTGCGGTCCAACTATCTCAGGGCGGCCAATGTGCAGGTGGTCTCATGCCCATATTTATACAAAAAGATAGTTAGAAATTACAGGAAAAATTATGACTAATATAGTGCTAGTAAGGCAATGTACCTAAAGTAATGTTTCCGAAACAACAACACTACTTTCTCCCTCATGCAAGCATTTTCTAATACCCGATATAGATGAGCTAGCGCAGCTGCACCCTATGCTAACTCACCACGGACGTCAAAATCCTCTAACAGTGGCAACCACTTCAAATGCACTCTATTTCTGCTTGGATTTGGCAACAAATTACATTCTATCTCAAATAGTATATATGCTCTAGATGTAGCTCGTACAATAGCGGGAGGTGCATCTAGAGCGATATCATGAAAATGATGGTATAATTAGTCTATCTTTATCTCACCACCCCTAATATCCTCAGGAACCACCCTGAGAAGTAGATCGCAGAGCTGTGGCTACTGATCTGATGCCTCTCCGATCACAGCCCCACCATGGACGCAGAGTCCAGCAATAATAGCGACGTCCATCAAAGTAATAGTCATCTTCCTGTGTCGCATATGGAAAGTCTGCGTTTCCCTCCGCCACCTCTCGACTAATGATCCCAATAAGGATTGATCTAGCTGTAGGCGCCGTAAGCGTGATACATAATAAAATCCTGCTCGTCGCAATATGTCCGAAACTGCAGGATGCTCAATTTGCTATCGGTTCAATTTACGGTCATGTTCCGTGAATTGAACAGGAGAATAACCCTGCATGATTGTGAATGTCAGTTCAATATTAGTAAATAGTTTATAAGTAAATTTCAAATATTTAAAAAACATAATCTACTCTCTAATCAAAGCGGATCTATGGTGTGGCTGCTCAGTCAGCACAGATGTATCGATCGGTCCCGGCTCCTCGTGATCGTCCATATGAAATAGTCAAATAAAATCAGTGAGAAACAAAATGATGTAGCATTAGTGCGTAAGCATAAAATAAGAAAAAAAAGTTATAAGTACAATTTTCATATCTAAAAACCTAGCTTAGACGTTTCTGCTTATTCTTTGCCGATTTTCAGGACGTGCTTCTATAATGGCCAGACTGTTTACACATACTACACTTGCCCCTCCTATTCCCAGCGCCTTCGTCCATAACATTACATCCATGGAACCGTTATGCGGTCTTGTGTCATTGACACATATTTCTCTACGAATAATTTTATACATCCATGGAACGGAAAAAACTCATCACGCCAGATAGTGCATTGTCACTTGATATGTTAACTAATTTAATTCGTTGGCTCTTATTGGACATCAAACTGTTATGCGGAGATGGTCTTCCAGTCGATCATAGTTAGTAACATTCTATATTTCCATCTCAAATTCCCAAAAGGTGATATCACGTCGGATAGCAACCAATTCTTTACGGCCACCAATATATCGTGGTACATTATTGTTCACGACTAAATTTCTGTCCCAATGGATATAGAAAAGAGTACATTCGCCTGACATAGAGTTCTAAAGTAATATAATAAAATATACAAAATTATTACACTTATGACATATTAACATAGTACATTTCTAATATACAACAAAGGAGAGGGTGAGAGATAAAATTACCATTTTGCGATCACTACGGCGTTGACTTCTATGCCGATTAAGAGCTACGGAGGGAAGGGAGTGATGACAGAGAGAGAGAGGGATATGTGAGAGAGACAGAGAGAGAATGATCAGTGAGAGAAAGAGAGTGGTCTGTGTGAGAGAAAGAGAGGGGGCGGGGGTCAGAGAGAGAGAGAGAAGGGGGTTCTGTGGGGAGGGGGTTAAGAGAGAATACCTCTGTGAGAGGGGGGCGCATAGTGAGAGAGTGAGAGGAAGAGAAAGGTGGGGGGGGGTTTGAGGGTAAGAGAGAGAATGAGGGGTAGGGGGTTCTCGAGCTAGAGAGGGTGGCGGCTGCGGCTGGGTGGGCTACAGAGAGAGAGAGAGAGAGAGAGAGAGAGAGAGAGTGGATACTAGGTTAGAGAGGGAATGAGGGTAGGGAAACAAGTTGGGCGAGAGAGGGTGGCGGGGGGGGGGGAGAGAGAGAGATAGAGAGAGAGAGAGAGAGAGATCGAGCGAGAGAGGGGGGTGGGGAAGGCAGCTCGGGTGGGATAATAATACAAAGAGAACACGGTGAATGGTTCGCCGTGTTCAACTTAACAATCTGGCCCCAGCCCCGTTCGCGTGGTGCTGACGTGTCGTTTGCGTAGCCGGGTTAGAGCCATTTTTGCAAATATAAATTTACTGGGGCTATTTTTAAAATAAATTTTTCTCAGGGCCAAATGCAAAAAGTTGGGCGAGAGAGGGCGGCGGGGTGGGCTAGAGAGAGAGAGAGAGAGAGAGAGAGAGAGAGAGAGAGAGAGAGAGGGTGGGGAAGACAGTTCGGGCGGGGTAATAATACAAAGAGAACACGGTGAATGGTTCACCGTGTTCAACTTAACTATCTGGCCCCAGCCCCGCTCGCGTGGGGCTGACGTGTCGTTTGCGTAGCGTGGTTAGGACCATTTTTGCAAATATAAATCGGGGCTATTTTTAAAATAAAATTTTTCCAGGGGGCCAAATGCAAAAAAAGCCCTGGAACATAATGTACTATTACAACTTCTTTCCAATCTTAAAACTTCAAATTTATTTTGCCAAGTAAGTAAAATAAGGTTGATATTCATCTGTTCCAGTCTCTTGCAATAGATCATGTAATGTTGTTAACAATCTTCAATAAGGCAGCGTCTATCTATAGCTCAAGTAGCCTTCTAATTCTTCTAATTTGACTTTTAAATTCTTTGGTGAGATCCACCAGGGATCCCCAACCTTTTCTAGGAGTTCTCACCTAGGTTATCAACCTATCAATTGCCACAATTTGGTTTCTATCCTTACTATTTAATAGTAATAGTCCTTTTATTGACTTCTCTGGTTAAATTGGTTGGAAATGCCCACTAACTGCTAGAAGCTCAAATGTTTCTTTTGTTTGTAGTTAGTGATTGTGTATCTCTGTCTAATATAATATGATGGAGGAATTCAATTAAAAGGGTAACATTGCTTTGTGAAAGTTAGGGATTGAATTATGACAATTAAAAGGTTGTGGCCAAACTGAAGCTACAGAAAGGTTGAGGAACCCTGGTGCAATCTACCCTTGATTTTTTTTGGTAGAAAACATAAAAAGAATTCCTCACCATTAAGCAGGTTAATCTGATCGATTCACTCCCGGAGGTTTATCCAAGGATCGAGGAATGGGTGGAGGATGTACTCCTTGACGAAGGCAATGCAACAATATTAACCCTCTTTGCTTGCCTCTTGACTGTTCTTTACTTGCGGGAACGTCAGAGGCGACAAGTTGCAGTCCACGCTCAGCAACCTCCTGATGCAGGCCAATGATGACTGGTGAATTGGAACTCATCATAATGAGCTTCTTACCATGCAGGAAACCACATTGCATGTCACCCAAGTTAGTTGCAGGAAAATTTTTAACTTATTGAATAGAGCAGTTGTGCGAGTTTTGTCATACCTAGCAAGACCTAATGTAACTTAGTATTTGATTGTAAATACAATGTCATACCCTTTAAAGTATAGGATGATTGTTCTTTCATCGAGTTCATATCTCAGAAAGTTTAATGTATTCAGACTTAAATTAGGAATATGCAATTTGCATGAAGAAACGGGGGCCGTTTGTTTCCCTCGCAAAAGTGAATTCTGAAGCTGCTGTCTTCTCTCAGATTTTGGTTTCCTGAGATACATGTTTTCAGTTTTATGTGTTCATTTGTCTGCTCATTTTGCATCTCTGGATATTCTTTTTGGTAACTACTATTTAGGGTTTGTGGAGTCTTAGTTTGACTGTTTGAGTTCGACCTGCAAATCACTTTTTAAAAATAAGATAAATCACCTTACATGTGAAGTATATTATCCTATCGAATTGTGAATGCAGAAATCTTTCAAAGAGCAAAAATCTTCATTTTTTTTTAATTTTATTTTAAAAATTCCAATTAGACAAGAAATTTTTAATGTCGAGTAAGTTATCGTTGGATATTTTATTGTGACATTCAAAAAGACTTGATATGTATGGTTGATTGAGCTTGGCATGGTAATAGATTTTGTTCATTTAGATTGAATTTGTATTTAGATTCGTAGATATAACGGATCTAATATTTTGACTGAGTTATTTGATTCACTCAAATAAATGATAAAATAGTTGCTTTTGTGCCTTTTTGCATGTGTGAACTAGTTTTGTGATAATTTGTACATTCCGCAGATTTTCTTTTGCAATTGCATTAAGTTTGCTTTTAGCTTTTTAGCTTGTTGGAAGTTCTTGACAGTCATTTATTTTCGAATAATGCATTTTGCTTATGATGTGATTAATCTTATTTTGAAAAAATTACTTGGATATTTCTTATTTTATTTAGTCGTAGGCATCTAATTCTCAAAAAAACAGAGGAGTGCCCACTGCACGCAAAGAAAGGAAATAAGGTATTTATAATTGTAATAATAATTATATATTAATTTGTTAATAATCTGCATATGTGGTCAGCTGGTTTCACCTGCTGAAAGTAGCTTTCACCCGTCAAATACTCTTTTGAGTTCGGTTTAGTTCTGACTCAAAAAGTCTTTTTCGAATCGTCTTTTGGTATGTTAATTGGTAATTTTTTAACCATCGAACCCGACTTTACTATTTTTCATATTACTCTATTTTTTTAGAATCGATATTTTTTTTTTTTTTTTTTTTTTTCTTCTATATCGAACCGGTTAAGAATTGCACAATAATCATGGGAAATGCCAGGCAAAAATAATTTTTTTTTCTTAAAAACTAAATGAACGAAAATGATTTTTTCAGCTAGAGCATTGCTCGGTGATATATATTTTTTTTGGAAAAGTCTCTGCCTCCCATCTTGTTTGGGTGTTTCTTTTCTTGCACTCAATTTTCAACTTTTCTTTGGGCCCATTTACTTTCGTCTATTAATTGTCGGGTTCATTTTTAATTTTCCAAGCAGATATTTTTTTTTTCTTTAATAAAAAGCAGATGTGCCGGGGGTGCCCACTTCCTAATATGAGAGTTCATAAAGCTTGTTATATCCTATCCTACAAAAACTCTTTCTTAATACCGCGGTTTGAACCATGTGGAATCTAAATAGCATGAAAACCAACCGTTCGGTATTTAAATAGACGTCTGGTAACCGACCGTCCTGCAGCAAGAAAGCGCTGATACTTGGTATCCGAGATCTGAGTTCGAATCCTAGTTGATTTACATTTCTAGCTAAGTTTATTTCATAACGAAATAAACGAAAGGGTAACGTGCTACCTATCTCTCTCTCAAAAAAAAAAAATTCTTTTGTCTCTAATTTAAGAATAAATAAGAAAAAATTGGTGATGGTAGAACGATATATTAGAAAGGGCAAAATAGTAATTTTTTCGTGATAATGATTATTACTAACCGTTCACTAATATAATTTAATTTTAAGGGTATATTACGGACCGTCCTAGAGCAAGTGGCAAAGGGCTTTGTGGTTGGTACCCGAGACCCCAGTTCGAATCCTAGTTGATTCACATGTCTAGTGTCACGCCCCGGGTTGCACAGTCCCCCGGGCACGCCGACAAATCCGCCGTATACAAGAAATTTTTCTTGTATACGAAGTGTAGCTGTACTTGTATAACATACGATACCACAAACAGTATTATAGAGCTGAAAAGACTAAACAAACTGAACATGTAGAAAACAGGAGTTCTAAATACATACAAAATATCGATACAAAAGAGTACTACTCGTTCCAGCGAGTTAACAACCGTATGTACAAAAACTTCCCAAACCCAAAAACTACTACCTGCAGCGGGGTCCTTTATCAGCACTCGACGGGTAGGGCTCTAACACGCCACGCCCTTGCCGCGATCCGCCTCAGAAGGAGCAGCAGCCGAAACCGAAGGCCCTGCAACAACGGTGGAAGAAAAGGGCGTGAGAACTACGTAAACGGGTAGTCCTCAGTGGGTGCCGCCCTAAACCTCATCGGTCCACCCACTAAGTCTACAGGGTAAGCAAGAAAGTAGAAAAGTAAGCTGGAAACACTCTACAGCTAGATGTCCCTATACTATCCTGCTCTAATACTTGTCATCTGTAGAACATGTAACCCTGACCCAATCTCACGAGGGACTGTGATACACCCGTCCCGCCTGTCGAAACAACACTAACAACTACCCGAGGGGTAGCTAGTGGAGAGCGAGTCCAACCAGGACGCAGCGACACCAACACAAAAATACTAAGCCTGACTCCGGAGTGGCACTTGGGGGCGCGACCCAGCCGAGTATGCAAGCGTATCTCTGTCGAGCTCAATCAGGCTCTCACAGGTTAAAGTCAAGTAAACCGGGTCCAACTGGTCTAATCACCAAGAGGTTACGTGCCCGTGGGACAAACTGAAACCAAAACAGTAACCTGGGCCTACCGTCAACCCCGACGGTCCTCGCCAACACGAAACAGCCTATACTCTGCTGTGAACTAAGCTTGGCATCTCAGCACGAGCATAAATGCAAACTACACTATCCGGGGTATCCATCGTACTCACACAGCGACGATACGATACAATACGGCTCCTAGAGCTAAATCTGGTAGTGTATACATATGACGATTAAGTCGTGATTTTCTCCTAAGTCAAGTCCAAGTCCAACATGTATGAATTAAATACTTGCTAAACATGCTCCAAAATTCAGATTTAAACATGCTGTAATCCATGAATTTGAGTTATCAATGCATACTTAATACTCGAAGTCATACACGTTGACTACAACATACTTAGGAATAAACCGATGAAAACCCACCTCAATTAGCTAACTCCTAGCAGCAAAGAGGATAATGATTCTCTGGGAATCCTCGCTGGATCAAACGAACTCCTCCAAATCCAGCAACCGAGCTATCGCTAAGCTCTAGGCACTAAAATCCACTAATTAGTATCAATTTCAGCTTTTAAGCTTATATAACCAATTCCAAGGATCGAAACTCACCTAAGCAACTCCACGGCAGGTGAGGACAGTCCCAAATACAAAGGAATGTACAGGGGAGTGATCCAAGGGTCTCCAATCCCCCTGCTCACGAAATCGGCAACAAGAAATTCCAAAAGTTAAGAATTCTGTCAAGTAGTCACAGCAGCGAAGTAGGAATCAAATTCGACCAAGCTAACCTTCTCCGAATCCTGCAAGTAAGGGCTCTCTGGATTCCTCTCGAAGTCATGAATCCACCGAACCAAGTTTCGCTGAATTCCGATGCTTCTACGCGGAGAACGAGCCAAAATGCTGCGAGTCGACGCAGGAAGTCTGCAGCAGTAGCACCCAGCTCGAAAACTATAGGAGTTGAAGCAATAGGAGTACTCTCAACCAACCACTCACCTCAGGAGACACCCTAGCCTCGTCACAGTGTTGAAGACGGCGAAAATCGGCGCTCGCCTGGCTTCCTCGCAGCACCCCGACGTCGAGATATACGTAAGTGGCTCCGCGGCGCGACGTCGACGTAGATTGCACCTCCGAGCTCCTCCCAACCGGCCAAGCTTAGAGAGAGGAGAAGAAGAAGTAAAGAAGAAGAAGAAACTGCTGAAGGAGGTTCTCTCTCTCTCTCTCTCTCTCTCTCTCTCTCCATACGTGTACTAGTATGGAGGGTTGGGTGATACAAACAAGGCAGCAGTTTACCAATTTACCCTCAGCTCACCTACCAAAGTGTACCTGCAGACAAGGCGGTTGTACCCAGTACAAATGGGTCAACCGGAGAGCAATGCGTAGCTCTATACCGTATTCCCCGGTGACTATACCGGTATGGCCATCAATCAGACGTACAACCTAGAGTTTGTACCGGTATAGCTTGACAGAAAACCTGCTATTTCGCAGATTTCCAATTTCCAACTGCTCTCGCATTCCCGCTGAGTCCGTTTGACGTCCATTTCGCGCCAACGGACTCGGACTTGTCCTGACACTCACCAGAGTTGTCGACAAGTCTCACAGTCAAACTCCAGGTCTCTACATCTAGCCAAATTTATTTCTAAATGAAATAAACGAAGCGGGTAGCATGCTACATTTCTCTAAAAAAAAAAAATAGGTATATTTGAAATAATTTAGAATGTAAAAATAGTATTTTTAATATTAGTTTTCAAAGAGAGGTAAAATCAGAAGGTCGAAAATTTTTCAGAAGTGTATAAGCAATTGGCCTGAGAGTTTATGTCCCCACCACATCCATGCCGACTGCTTTCGTGGACCTCTCTTCGTTTCGGTAGGTTTTTAGAATTTCTATTCCTGCTAACTATATTTATAAATAAATTAATAATTATATAATACTATCTATAATCTATCTATTAATCCTCAATAATTTGTACACATAGTATCAACACCTTCATTCTTGGAAGTGGGTCCCACTTGTCATGTTCTCCTTTTGGTTCGTTCCAGTTCTAACTTCACACCTTCAAACCAAATTTTTTTTTAACGAGTTCCTTTAAAACCTATTCTTTTTCTCAGTTAAACCAATTTCACTATTTTTCATATTGCTCTATTCTTTTGAACTGATTATTTTTTCTTTATTGAATCGGTTTCTCTTATCTTCTCATTTTTGAGTTCGGTTCACCTCCTTTCCTCTAAGTTGACTAAATATAGAAAAATGACTCAACCTTTTTGGTTTCCTCTCTATTTTTCTCACTCTTTCGTCTTTGCTCTCTCGTTAATATTTTTTGATTTTATTTTCTTTGCTTGTTATTTCATTTTCCCTTCCCAATAAATATTTTTTTTTTGATTTTCTTTTCTTTTCTCACTGTTTTGTCTTCTCCCTCCCATCCAATTAATATTTTTCATCTATTACGGTGCCCCAATCGTCTTCTCCATTCTATTGTCCCCTCTCTCTCCACATGGAGCCTTTTGATCGCCGGCTTCACCACGTCTTACACCCCCTCGACAAGGATGGTGACGTCGTCGATACTGTCACCAACTACTCTATCCTCCTATCTCTCTCTCTCCTCACTCTTTTTCTTCCCTCTCCTTAAGGTTTTGATCATTTTCTATGGCTGACATTGAAGCCCCACGACAGCGCCACTGCCTCTGCCGCTGCTTCTCATGTTTCAATAAGCGTTTGTCATCGTCATGGTCACTCGAAAGAAGGTAAATCAGCACTTCACCAAGATCAACAACATCTCTATCTCAGTCGCCATCATGTCGTTAAAACCCTAGACTCCGCTTCCGTCATTTTTGACGCCACGCTCTTCGAGGCAATAGACACCGCGACAAGATCAAGCATTCAGATTCGTCCGACTTTCACCAGGTATTGTTATTCCTCTTCATCTACTCTTCTTTCTTCCATTTGGGTTGGTAAATGGTAATTTTTTGTGTACATTTTGTATTCTAGGATTTTTTCTTTAAATTTCTATCTGTTGCATTGTGTGATTCCCTACACTAGTAGTATATTATTTTGCAAGGATGAAAAATTTTATGGATTGGGGAGCAGTTGTGGTGTACTGAAACACAGTTTAATACTTTAAACTTTGACCAAATTGGCAAAGAGAGGATTAAAGTAGTGCGAGACATGACAGGAATTGATTTGGGGAAGCTTAAAATGAGTTAGAATGGATTGAGGAAGTTTAAACTAAGTTACCATTGATTTGGAGTTGTTTCGGATCGAATCAAAGTTTTGACAGAAGCTAAATCAATTTTCTCTATGTTTCCACATGCTTGGAAAAGTATTTTAGGTGTCCAAAATATATGGCTTGCCAAGACCAGCACTTATGTCCTAGTTGACTGTTCGAGTAAAAAAAATGATATCTATATAAGAGTAAAAGGAAAGAATAATTAGAATAGGAATCCTAACTTATTTGAATTTTTTAAAAAGGAAGGAAAGAAAAAAAAAAGAAAAGAATTACAAAAAAATTACAAAGAAAAAAAATCTCTTTGTTTCGAAAACAAGAAGAAGAAATAATAAAAAAATGAGAGAGACAGAGGAGGTGAGCCCACCACCTCTGAGCCCACCACCTCTTTCCTTAAAAAAAAAGAAAAAAAAGAAAAGAGAAAAGGAAAGAAATAAAAGAGAAAAGAAAAAAAATGGAGGAAAAGAGAAAAATCTCTTTGTTATTTAAAAAAAAAAGAAGATATCTAAAAATAGTATTAAGCATTTAAGTTCCTTATAAGATGTAAGGGATAATAAAATTTTCTTTTGAGAGATTTATTTTAAAATTGCTTCTAAGAATAATAAATAATTCTTGGATCCCTATAAATTGGATCCAAGGAGTAAGTAAAAAAAAATAAAACGTTTTTGCTAGAAGAGAAAAAAAGTTTGAGAGAAACAATGAGAAGAACAAAAAAAAAAAAAAAAAAAAAAAGAGAAAAAAGAAAAAGAAGGTAAAAAAAATTCTTTTTATTTTTTTTTTCTATTTTTTTTTCTCCACACATGTATCGGTGGTCTTCATCTCGGCCCGTCTCCTCTCGTACACCGGCGGCATCAAAAGGGAGGGGTGTGCATGTGAGCACCCAAAATCCGTACACAAAAAAAAAAGAGAAAGGCTTGGCTCTTTCATTTGGTGACATGACAACTACGACTTCGACAACGTGCACGCACAAATGGTGTAGTCGCGATTTTTTGTCGGTTTGATCAACACGATCGTTTTCGTGATAGATTGGCCCGATCAAATTTGGCATTGAATCATTATTACACCATACACGCGTATTCATTAAACCCGTCTCCCCCAACATCACCTCCACTATAATATGCATGCACATGTGATGGTGGCGATCCTTTTGTTGGATTGATTGGGCGGCCGTCTTCGTAATAGGCTCGACACTTTCAATCCCGACATTGGACCCATAACGATTTCGAGCGACCGTCTTCGCGATATGCTCGACATGTTTGAACATTGATTCGGACCAAAATGATAATAACAATAATAAAATAATAAAACATGATAAACATTTTTCTTGGGTCGCCATCTTCATGATAGGCTTGACCAGAGTTTGATTCATTAAACCGGGTCACAGTCTTCGTGATAGCCTTGACCCAAGTTCAGATCATTAAACTGGGTCGCCGTTTTCGTGATAGGTTTGACCCGAGTTCGGTTCGTTAAATCGGGTTACCGTCTTCGTAATAGGCTTGACCCGACTTCGATTAAATAAACCCGGTCGTCGTCTTCGTGATAGGCTTGACTCGAGTCTGGTTCATTAAATCGGGTTGCTATCTTCGTGATAGCCTTGACCCGAGTTCAATTAAATAATCTGGGTTGCCATATTCGTGATAGGCTTGACCCGAGTTTGATTAAATAAACTGGGTCGCCGTCTTTGCGATAGGCTTGACCCGAGTTTGATTAAATAAGCTGGGTCGCCGTCTTTGTGATAGGCCTGACTCGAGTCCGGTTCATTAAACCCGGTCGTCGTGATAGGTTTGACCCGAGTTCGATTAATTAAACTAGGTCGCCGTCTTGACCTGAGTTCGATTAAATAAACCAGATTGCCGTCTTCGTGATAAGCTTTACCCAAGTTCAAGTAAATAAACCAGGACGCCATCTTCGTGATAGGCTTTACTCGAGTCCGGTTGTAAGGATGTGAGTTCTCGAAATTCGAGAGTTTCACATCGTTTGGAATCGACTAATTGTCGAGTGGATGAGCTTCGAAAAGTTTGAAGTTGATCCGAAGACGAGAAGTGCATCGGAGTTGGTCCCAAGGGCTAGTTTGTGCAATCTGCACAAACCTCGCAGATTTTGCCGGTGGGGACCGGTCCCCAAAAAATGGAGACCGGTTCCCGTACGCTGCGAATGGCTGGTGGTTAATGGGGACCGGTCTCCCTGAATGGAGACCGGTCTTCATGTGTGCAGATCCGAGGAGAAGACCCTTGAGACCGGTCTCTAAATGTGGGGACCGGTCTCCATGCACGAAAATGCCCCGAGCGGGCTGTTACAGAATCTCGAGAATTGAGGGACTAAATTGCGATTGCAGCTTGAAATAGGCTATTTGGGTTCGGATGAACCCATTTGCTCCCACTCTCTTTTATTCCCAAGCCCAACACACTTCACTCTCTCTCTCTCTCTCTCTCTCTCTAGCACGTCTCTCTCTCTCTCTCTCTCTCCCTCTCGGTTGGAGAAGCGAAGGAGGAGGAGGAGCTACAGCAGGGGAAGAAAAAGAAGAAGAAAAACAAGGAGAAAGGAAGGAGCTTCATCTTCTCCATCTCTTCTTTCTCTTGTGAAGCAAGGTTGAAGGTAAACCTTCAAACCCTCTAATGGTGATTTTTAGGGTTTTAGGTTTTATGCTTTTGGGAGTATTTTAGTAGAGCCTAAAGGTGCTAGTAAGCATTAAATGCATGCTTCTAGGGTTTTAATGGGTGATTCCCATATGTGGAACCCTAGGGCATCAAAAATGGGGTTTTTGTAGACAAAGGGTTTTGATCTCTTTTGGTCATTGGTAAACCTAATTGATAGGTATTTAGACGCGTTGGTGGCGACGGTTCGGCGGTTCGTTGAGTCGGAGCGGAGATCTCGCCACGTGAGGTGCGCCGCTACTTCATTTTCGCCCGAGCGCTAAGCGGCGACAAGTGATCAAGAAATTACGCTTCCTACAGTGTTGCTACACCAAAAAGGTGGGTGGTGACCATCCCGAAGCCGTCGGGCTACTCTCTATGTCCAAGTATAGTATAGTTAAGATACCTTGCATATTGTGCATGATATATGTGTAGAGTGCCAAGTGTAGTGTTGAAGTCGTATGCATGGTTAACCTAGCTCTCTGATATGCCAATGAACTTAGTATGCATGAGAAATTGTGAGATGTGAAACCTAGAACTACTAGCATGTGGGATAGTAGAAATGTCTAAACCAAAGAATGAGTTGCACCTAGTAAACAAGAACGAGTGGCATTAATTAGTGTGAACATTAAAGAGTCGAGAACAAAGTATGATGACATCCCTATTAGGTAGGGTATCCTCCGTGGGTGAGGATTGGACCGTGCTCACGTAGTCTGTTTGTACTCGTGGTGGTCGCTCCACACGAGTCGTGCACTCCGGAGTACTAGGCACACGCTATGGTAGTAGTTACTTGACCGGCAGTAGCTAGCTATCCACAGACGGCCTCGGGCGGGTTGAGTAGTGTAGACTCCTCGCTGTCGAGGCAAGGTACGCGAGAGTGAGGCAAACCCTCGGGCGAGCCAAGAGATTGGGTACACAAGGGATCGGTGAACTTATTGAGCATGGTAGCATTATAGCCATCCTGATATTATGATATGCATGCGTATGTTTACTGATTCGAGGCATAGTAGATTATTGCATTACTTTACAGTACTTTTATCGTTTCCAGTTATTTATCTCTCTACCTATCATTCTACACTTTGCCTCCTTGGACCTAGTGGGGAGATCGGCAGAGTCGGCGGCCGAACCCACTGGAAACTATGGAAGATAGTTCTCACCCTACTCTATTTTAGGTCCTAGCTCGTCTACGCCGGGTGAGGATCGCGGCAAGGGCTTGGTGCCCTAGTGGTAGTACTAGTTTACCTTCCTATTGCATTAGAGGTACCTTGTTATTACCTTTTGAGAGTAGATCTTGTATAGGGTGAGGTTTTGTGTTGATGTGCACCGCTTATGTATTATACGAAGATCAAATGTAATGAGAGACTTAAAAACTGAATGAATGTAATAGATAAGTTAACTCTCTTTTATTCACTTGTTGTTTACTTGTGACGCTTGCTCTCTTTGCTTAGCACTGGTTGTGCTTTTGTTGTAGATTGTGTATGTTATCAAGTTATTTTTTCGGCGCTTGTTGTACACAATCTTGTTGCTTAGCCTTAGGCGGACAGGAAAGGTGCTGTCCGTCTGGCGTCTGTTGACGCGCCCGATCCGGACCAAATTGGTAGTGGGCTCGGGGCGTGACAGAGTCTAGTGGTATCAGAGCAAGTATAAGCAAGCAAAAAGAGAGAGTCTAGGATTGACCTAAGAGACCTTAGGACGGTAACCCTAAGGTATAGGTGCGCTAGTGCAACGAGAAATTATGACGATGGCGGAAGAGTATGGATTGGGTCGAAGTTGAATCTCTAGTAGTTACTAGAGATGGATTCAAGTAAAACTAGTTCGTGACTCAAGGGAAGTCTTGTTGGCGGCCGACAACATGACACCGAGGGTCAAGGACGAGTATGCTTGCAAGCTTTCGCCCGATTTGTGTGGTTAAATTATTGAGTCCCGTAAATTCGATAACGTTAAGAAGGGTTAAGTAATTAATCGAGTTGTTGTGTTTCGGGAGCTATGGCACCTAGAGGACGCCCCGAAAGAACTCTACCCGGCACCGCCTCCCGAGTGCGGGAACAGCCGTACCTCCCTGAGGCCCGGAGCGGCGAGACCGCCCGATAGCGCCCGGTGAGGCGGGCCTAGCGAGGTGCGGGGAGTTGCGCGCGCAGATGACCACATTGGCGGGCCGTTTCGATCGGCTCCAGGAGCTGTTGGAGCAGCAGGTGGCTGCGGCGGCGGCGGCGAATCCGGACCGTAATCCACCTGCGCCTTCGGTATGCGTACCTAATCTTTGCGAGGCGAGGTACAGCGGCGGTTCCGGTGGTGGCGCAACCCCCACCGGTGGTTATTCCTCCCGCGCTGTCAAGTGCGTCTACGCCCGACGCGGCGGCTGAGGAGGCGGCGCGAGAGCGAGGGTACACGGCTCTCAGAAGGTTCTTGAAGTTCCGCCCTCCTACCTTTGACGGAGAGGTGGTTGACCCGTATGTGGTGGAGACGTGGCTACTCACTATGGAGACCTTGTTTGGGAGTATGTTCGCCCGGGGAGCGGGACGGGGGTACATTTGGCCACGCACTGCTTTGACAAGCAAGCAAGGGTCTGGTGGAGGCAGGTGAAGCAGAATCGATCCCCGGATCTCCCACCGATTAGTTGGGAGGAGTTCCGAGGATTGATGAATTCGGAGTATTTTTCGGATAGTGAGAAAAGGAGAATGCGGGAAGACTTCCGAAGGTTGAACCAGGGAAACCGCATAGTTCGGGAGTACGAGCGAGAGTTTACTCACCTCTTGAGTTGTGTCCTAGAGGTGGCCAAGACGGAGCAAGAGGGGGCGGAGTGCTTCGTGCGGGGACTCCGGCCCAGAATATTCCGATCGGTGCATGTCTTTAAGTTTCATACTTTTATTGAGGTGTTGGACCGTGCTCTATGGATCGAGCACGGGAACGCTTGCAAGCGAGAGGATCGCGAAGCGTTCGAGAAGGAGAAGGGAAGGAAGCGACCGGGCGGTGGTTCGGCGGGGCAATCCAGTTCAAGGCGGCCCCCGAAGCACTCGAAGCAAGATCGGGGATGCGCGGACCGCAGCGGTGTCTTTTCTGTGGTGGTGACCATCGACCTACGGTTTGCGAGCAACGCCACGGGAAGTGCTTTAAGTGCGGGCAGGCGGGGTACATCATGCGTGACTGCCCTCAGAGAGGAGCCTCCCCCGTTTCGTCTGTCGCATCGGCTCCGGTGATTCCAGCCCGATATGGAGCTCCCCCTGCCGCGATGTCTGCCGGGCGCGCAATGGTGCCGCGTCAACCGGAAGTTGCACGGTCGGCTCCGAGCGGGCGGGTGTTCGCCGCTCAAGTCGAGGAGCCCCCGGAAGCTAAGGAGCGCAATGTGGTGGTAGGTATAATTCTAATCAATGACATTCGCACTAGAGCAATGTTTGACACCGGCGCTACGCATTCATTTCTTAGCCGACTTTTTGCCGACGTGCATGGAATAGAGTATCGGCCGAGCGATAGTATATGGCGAGTGTCGGGTCCAGGTCGCGACTTTGTTTTTCTCAAGGAGTCTTTGGCTTGTCCAGTGCAGATTGGGGACTGGATAATGCCGATTCGTATGCTAGTACTCAAGAAGTTGTAGGACTTCGACGTGATCCTAGGCATGGAGGCTCTCGAAGTATTATGCGTCGATTGATTGTAGAAGTACATTTCGAGAGCCGGGGCAGAAGGAATTCACGTATCGAGCTTGCAATAGTATGTGCTTCGCCGCCACGGTGTCGGCGACGAGAGCAAGAAAGTTGGTCAACAACGGTTGCGCGGCTTATTTGGCTGAACTACATGAAGATTGAGCTAAACTGAACCAACTATAAGTCGGTTCGACTTAGATCGAAGTATAAAGTATTCAAGTTGAATTACAAATTGGTTCAACTCAAACTCAAACCTGAAAGGTTTTAAGTTGAGCCGGAATGTAAGAGCTCAATTTGAAAAAATTCACACTAATCTTGAACCAAACCATGCTGGCTCGATCCTAACCACACTAACCTATAAGAAAGTTAAAGTTGAAACAAGATATAAGGGCTCAACCCAACCCAAAATTAAAGGGGGCTTGAACTAAGTCACAGAGGTTCGACTTATACCAGGTCTTGATAGGTCCCAAACCAAAGTATAACAGTTCAACCTGAATGACCAAACAAACGTAAGGTGGCTCAACTCGAATCAAACATGAAGGGTTCAAATTAATTAAACTTGAACCAAACCAGGATGATTTGAATTAAGTAAACTAGCTCCATCCGAACCGAAGAAAATCAATGGTTCAAACCAAGCTAAATTCAACTTAACCGGCTAATTCAACTTAATCGACTCATAAGCGAGAATCAAATGACTACTAAGTCGTTAAACCAAACAAACGACCGCCAAGTTGTTAAACTGAGGAAGCGTTTCTCGGCGCCGAGAAGCTCATCGGTGAGGGGGGCACGCGGCCCACCGCGCCCACCAGAGACCGGCGATGCGCGAGGTGGAGATGGAGAACAGTGTGACAATGCTGGTGAAGAGGCGACAGAAGCGGGGGCGGCGTCCCAGAGAGTAGCAACCAATGTGGCCTCCGCGGGGTCTGAGGCGAGAAGGGCGGGGAGTGCATAGGAGCATCTCTTCTGTCGTGCATCCCCCGTAGCAGATCTGGTGCAGCCTTGGAACAACTGTTGGAGGTGGAGGACGAAGAGGAGTTGGGCATAGAAAAAGAACGAGGAAGCGGAGAGGGAGGAGGAGAGAGGAGGAGAAACAGTCTAACTATCTTTTAAAGAGTGCAACTTTTATTTAAAGACTGCAATTTACATCTATAACAATGCAACGTTCTTCTAAAGCAGTGCAACTTCATTTTAAGAATACAAATTTATTTTCTTATTTATTATTCTCTTTTTCTTCATTATTCTCTAATTTTAACTTCCAGTTATTTTTTTTAAGTAAACAAAAATACTTGACCAGAGATGTTGCGGTGGAGGTGGAGGTGGAGGTGGAGGTGGAGGACGAAGAGAAGTTGGGCGAAGATGAAGCACAAGAAAGCGGAGGGGAAGGAAGAGGATAAACAATGTAATTATCTTCCAAAAAGTGCAATTTTTTTTTTAAAAATAATAATTTTTATCTTAAAATATGCAGTTTATATCTCAAAGAGTACAACTTATGTTTATAACAGTGCAATGTTCTTCTAAAAAAATTCAACTTCATTTTCTTCTTCCTTCGTCTCTAGTTATTTTTTCTTAGGGGCAATTACTTATATACCCCTGAAAAGTTCCCGACTTTTCGATTTACCCGTCTTAGAAGTCTAATATTAAAAATACCCTTACTACGTTCCATCCTATTTCTAATATACTCCTAGAGTTAAAATCTGTTAATTAACTTTGTTATCTCTGTAAAATTACTATTTTGCCAGTTCGAATATATCCTTCCACCATCATTAGCTTTCTTATTTGCCCTTAAAGTCAGAGGCACAAAAAATATTTTGACTTTTGGTCTTTTCTAATATACCCCTCTACCGTCACCAACCTTTCTTATTTATCTTTAAGTTAAGGGCCAAATTGGTATTTTATTTTTTTCTTGTGGTAAATATTTAACTCACGTTTAACTCAAATTAACTTAACAGGAGATAACTGCTGGAGTATTTTGCAATAACGATGGAACATATAAGGGGTATTTTAGAAAGAAAAAAAAGTAAGGGTAAATCGAATATTTTCAAACGTATGAGGAGTATATAGGTAATTATCCAATTTTCTTATTCTCTAAGTTTTAGCCTTTAGTTTTTTTTTTTTTTTTTTTTTTTTTAACCAAACAAAAGTGCTTGACTAGAGATGCTCCCGTGCATCCCTGCCTTCCTCGTCTCCAACCCCGCCGAGGTTGCGCTCATCCCTGCCCTCTGGGATGTAACATATCGAACTTCTAAAGTCTTGAAGTTACAAGGTATGTCGGCTTAGAAGGCCATAAGAATGGTTCCGGTGAAGTTTGGAAGCTTTCGGGTGGTTTCGGGCACTAGGTGCGAGAACGGAGCCCGAAAGGCTACTTTGGGCCGTGAGCCAAATCCGACGCTTGCGCGGATGAAATAATGATGTGGACATGATCTAAATCATGTTTGGAGAGTCTCGGTTCGATTTGAAACGAATCGGAGGTCAAACGGGCCAAAAGTGAGTTGGAACGAAGAAGAAACGGAAAAAGCTGATAGTTTGGCTAAGTCCTTTGAGTGGGCTGGAGGACCCTGTGAGGTCGGGACATTAATCCAATGTCCAGGACATCCAAGGTCGGACATTGGTGGTTGTTGGATCCGTAAGGTGGGAAATCGTGGAAGGTTTTTCGCGAGGCCGGGTCGGACATTGGGGCCAAGATCGGACATCCAATGTCCGGACATTGTGTGAATGTCCAGGACCCATGACCGAAAATGCCCAC
Source organism: Aechmea fasciata (assembly GCA_025177825.1). NCBI lineage: Eukaryota > Viridiplantae > Streptophyta > Magnoliopsida > Poales > Bromeliaceae > Aechmea > Aechmea fasciata. The sequence continues at coordinate 7,335,187 of CM045939.1, forward strand.
TTTGGGTACATTTGCAAGAGAGTTGAAGTTGAGGGGTTTATATGCAATTTTGCACTTATGAGAGTGTATAGAGAGGATTAAAACCTCTTCTCTCTCACTCCCTCACCCAGATCACTCTCTCCCTTTCTCTCTGTTCGACCAAAGGGAAAGAAAGAAAAGAAAGGAAAGAAAGAAAGAAAAGAGAAGAGACAAAAGGACAAGAAGGAGAAGGTGGTGGAGAAGCAAGCAAGGAGAAGGGTTTTCATCTTCTCCTCCTTCCTCTACACCATAGGAGCAAGCTTGAGAGGTAAGCTTTGATGCTCTCTAATGGTAGATCTTTAGAGATGGGTTTTTAATATCTAAAATTGGTTTTATTTGGAACCCTAGCATGCTTAGAGGCTAGATTATGCATGAATCTGGGAGTTATAACATAGATTCTTGCATAGTTGTGTTCTAGGGTTTAGAAATGGGGTTTTGTAAAGTATGGGGGTTTGATCTAAACTAACCCTATGTAAACCTAATTGAGGGCCTAACGAACGCGTTGGCGCGCTCGGTTCGGTGATCCGACGAGCGAGTGCAAATATATTAATAAGTTAATATATTCTTACCAGATGTCCGACACGCGAGATAGAAGCCCTAAATTCGTGAAGTCGGGCAGGGGCATCGTGAAGGCGTGGGGTAACGCCACAAAGTCTCGGATCGAAGTTTGGTGATCGTTCGGGTGACCGCGCGAGAGTTCGAGCTGAACCGGATCACGGGTGCCGCGGACGGCCGATTGCAAGTGTCGACGAGTAATCGGAGAGCAAAGCTAAGGTGGGTTGTGTTTACCGAAGCGACTAGGTCGCCTGTATGTCTGAGAATGACATAAACCCAAGTTGATGCATATAAATGATGCATGAGTAGAAATGCATGTTAATGATACAATGTAAAATGCTAAGAGAATGCATGAGTTAAATGCTAGATAAATGCAGGAATTAGATTCTAGTTGCAAATACATGAGATGCATGCTAAGTTGATATATGAACTAGATGCTAAATGAAATGTATGAATAAATGCATGCTTAGCAAAGTGAAAACATGCTAGATGTAAATGAATAAATGCATGCTTAGCAAAGTGAAAACATGCTAGATGTAAATGAATAAATGCATGCTTAGCAAAGTGAAAACATGCTAGATATAAATGAATAAATGCATGCTTAGCATAGTGAGTACATGCTAGATATAATTATGTGCATGTAAATGAAAAGGGTAAGCATAAGAATGCTAAGTAAAGTAGATAACTTGTGGACATAAATGCACATATAGATCGAGTGGCATCTAACCTAGTGTGACGCACTGGACTTTGCAAATTGCAAGGTTCGAGTGTTAGATGTGAGATCTGAGCTTTTCCAGATTTTTTGGAGGGTCGTTGACTGTGTTCCGACCTATGGCACGAAATCTGAGGTTAGTGGATGATTTCCAAGCACTAAAGTCCAAAAAGTGGATTTTAGGTTGCTCTCGGGTTGAGTTTGAGCTTTTGTACCGGTACAAAATTGTTGCTATACCGGTACAAAATGGTGGCTATCTGGTACAAGCGAGATTTATAGGTATAGATGAGCTGGACAAACCCGAGAGCTCGGGTTTCTTTGTTTATGAGGTTTATCTGGTACAAAGTGGATTTGTCTTGGTACAAGTGAGTTTTGAAAATTCGAAATTGCAGGGACTGTTTGGCATTTTGTTACTTTATACATATGCCCCTTCACCCCTAGGGCTCATTTTGAGCCCTTCACTGCAGGAGATAGAGGTAGGGAGCTCTCCCCCTTTTTCCTCCTTTGATTTCTTGGGTCTAGGGTGCTCTTTGGTGGTTTAACCCTTCTCTCTTCTTCTCCTTTTGCTTCTTGGTGCATTCTCCACCATGGATGAAGCTTGGTGCTTGGTTTGGGAGCAAGTTGAGGGAAAGATCTTCAAGTTTGGTGGACTCGGAACTTGTTTGTGAGCTTCTTGAAGGTAGGCATCACCTCTATTTCCTCTAGTTTGGGATTTTGAAGCTTTCTACTTGTTGAAACCCTAGTTTTTGTAGATTAGGGTTTATTTTGGGGATTTGCAACCTAGGGCTTTTAGAGTCCAATTAATTGGTTTAGAACCTTTGTTTAGGTTGCCTTGGAAGAGATCTAACCTCCATTTGAGGATTGGAGGAGGATTTTTACTTTAAAGTGAATTTCTCCTTACTCTCTACATAGAAGCTTAAAGTTTGAACTCAAGACTTATCTCTTGAGGTTGTAACTCTTAGGATCTACTTTGTAGGGTACTAGGAGTAGGAATCGAAGCTTCGTTAGCGGTTCAGAGCGACGCTTGGAGTGACGGTGGGTTTGGCCTCACCTAGCACAATGAGAAATTCTCATTGGGGCTTATTTGCTTATGGTTAAATGGAAATTAGTACATTTTCATACTATTTGATTTATTTGTGAATTTTAGAATGCTTAAGATACATATGTTATGTGTAATGCAATTTTACTCTATATAGTAGAGACGTATGCATGTGAGAGCTGAAGCCTTGTAGCATTCTAATTGGAAACTTAAAACTATGTATTTAAGAGGGATTTGACATGTATTTGAGAACATAGAACTATACATGATATAGGAGAAAAGCCCTTGTCATTAAGCGGCATTGGCTTGGCATCAAAAGTGTAGAATAGTGAGCTAATGTCATCAAGCGGCATTAGGCTCGTGAATGAACTTGACATAGAAATTCTAGTGTCATGAGAATTTGTTGTACTAGACCTTAGGGTTGCTAGTGACATTTGCCATGTGTGGGACCTGGACTCGGACTTGCTTGCTGCCATTTGTGCTCTTCGCACATGCTTGTGAGGGTCGCTCCCTACAAGCCGGCACTCCGGAGTTAGCCTTTGCGATGTATTCGCACGTGCGGTATTGAGAAACCTATGGGGCAGAATTGGTTAGACTCATTCCTACGGGGATGTTGGGGCTACCACGACACTTAGGGGGCGCAAGCGGGATTACACTTGTGTAGATCCGAAATTGAGATTGAACATCGTCATTCTATAGTAAAGGATAATCACTACTTAACTTAGATTAGTAGTTGGATATATATACATGTTGTGACACAGTATTGGACATAGTAGTATACTTGATAGGTCATCTTTTCTATTATAGTATACTTGTGAACTTAATTGAATATACTTGTTTAAAGTTGGCTATCGGGTAGATTAAAGCATGTAATATATTTACCTTGGGTCAATTATTCAGCTTTTCAGTTACGCTTTATTTACAGTTATTTACTTCAGTACTTGTATATTACTCTCTTTTGGGCCTAGTGGAGCAATTTTGTGCAGGTCAGTAATTGCCCACTGGGAACTATATGTTTATAGTTCTCACGCCCTCTGTTTCTGACTCGTTTCAGTGCCTTCTGCATCGGGGGAGGCTCGGGACCACGGCAAAGGAGTTGCCTCGGGATAGCGGCTTGTGAGAGGGTTTTGGATAGGTGGTTTCCTTTTTCTCTTGTTTTATTTTGGAGAGAAGGAGTGTTTTTACCTTGTATAGAGACCACCACTTTTGTATAGTTGGGAGGTTATGATGCTAGCTGTGTACTACTCTCTAT